>OX940792.1:30194835-31620801 GCA_954870985.1 Trifolium fragiferum | reverse complement strand
TGGAAAGTGCTACCTCCAAGAGAACACCAGCACCTACTCACCTGAAACTTACTAAGGATGAAAAGGGAATCAGTGTGGATCAAAGTCTATATAGAAGTATGATTGGTAGCTTGCTCTACTTTACTACAAGTAGGCCTGATATCACCTATGCTGTTGGAGTTTGTGCAAGGTATCAAGCTGATCCTAAGGTTAGCCACTTGACTCAGGTCAAGAGGATTTTGAAATATGTGAATGGAACTAGTGACTATGGAATAATATACTCTCATTCTGAAGATTCTAAGCTCTATGGATTTTGTGATGCTGATTGGGCTGAAAGTGCAGATGATAGAAAAAGCACTTCAGGAGGTTGTTTCTTTTTGGGTAATAACTTGATTCCTTGGTTTAGTAAGAAGCAAAACTGTGTGGCTTTATCCACAGCTGAGGCTGAGTACATAGCTGCTGGGAGTAGTTGCTCACAACTTGTTTGGATGAAGCAGATGCTGAAAGAATACGATGTTGTACAAGATGCTATGACATTGTACTGTGACAACATGAGTGCAATAAACATCTCAAAAAATCCAGTTCAACATAGCAAGACAAAACATATTGACATCCGTCATCACTTCATAAGAGATCTTGTTGAAAGCAAAATTGTTACTTTGGAACATGTTGGTACAAAAGAACAAGTGGCAGACATATTTACCAAAGCGCTTGATGCCGTACAGTTTGAGAAGCTAAGGGGCAAGTTAGGAATTTGCCTCCATGAAGAGTTATAGCAGTTACCGTTTATGATAGTGGCGCGTGCAGCAGTTATTTTCTTTCATCAAAGGTTGCACGTTGATCAAGGCAATCATGGCCTAAATCACTCCTTTAACACGCCACTACCTATGGTTGGTTATTTTTATTTCAAATCTTTTCATATTGATTCTTTCCTTTTCTACTCTACATCTCACTATAACCTCTCCACTTCACTATCAAATCTCCTCATTCAACCCTCACAAAACTCTCATTCTCAATCCTATTCTCTAATCCTTGCCGTCACCATGTCTCAAACTTCCCCTGTCAACTCTCCTACCATCGCTTCTCCCAATCACTCCTCACCATCACATGAAAACCCTCTTCTTGATTCTCAATCCAACATCATCACCACTGCTGTTCCTGTCTCCACCGTTCATCCCTCCATTGCCTCTGCCCTCAACATCAAACCCCACAAAACTTCATCTTCTAAACCCAAGTCCACAAAGAAAGGTAAGACAACGGGAAGTAAGAAACCAAGGGTCAAGAAATCCAAATCACGATACAACTCCGATTTCGACATGCAAGGGTTTCTTCTTGCCAATCAGGGCTCTGACAAACTGGTTGTAGGTGTCGATGCTGCAGCAACCTCTCAAAGTGTGCAGATCGATACTAACACTGTTCAAATCCCTAATGCTGAAAAAGGGGAAACTGATGTGGAAACTGAGAAGCCACAATCTCCTATTCCTGACTCTCCTAAGGATGATGAACTAGATGAGGAGGCTCATATTGTTAGTGATGTGCTCCAATCTCTAACCAAAAGCATCTCTCAAGAGGATGCGACACCTGATGCTTCAGCATCCTTGGTAAGAGAGGAAGCTGACAAAGATGTTGTTGAAGATGTTGTGGCATCTGATGTTGAACCTGACCAAGGTGAAACTCAGAAGACTGCTGAGGTGGAAGCTAGTGAGGAAGAAGATGACATTGTTGTGGTCAAATCTGTTGGGTCATCCCTTGCAGGAAAAACAGGTATTGATAGGCGTCTAAGGGAAAGGAAAGGAAAAGAGGCTGAGGTGGATATAGAAGCACCAAAGTCTGTGAAGAAGAAAAAGAATGTACCCACAAAGTCATCTAAGAAGAAAGTTGTGGGACCCAGTAGAAGCTCAAGCAAGGTTGAGATTCCTGCTCAACCAAAGAAGAAAGCTTCTAAGAGGAAGAATGTTAATCTGAGTGACTCTGAGTATGATGCTGAACAAGATGCTCCAAGCATCACACCCTCACCTCAGAAGAGAGCTCTGAAGAAGAAAAAGGTTGTTGCTGCTGTGTCAGATGATGATGCTGAACACGATGCTCCAAGCATCCCAGCCTCTAAGAAGAAGGTTGGTGGAAAGATGGTGCCACCAAATGTCCCTGATGTGCCCATTGATGATGTGTCATTCCACTTTGTGGATAGTGCTAAGAAATGGAAGTATATATTTGCAAGAAGGATAGGGCTGGAAAGGGAATTGTCTGCTGAAACACTGGCTTGGAAGGAGGTAGTTGAGTTGTTGGATGATGCTGGTCTAATGAAGACTGTCAGTGGCTTGTGGAACTGTTATGCCAAGCTTGTCAAAGAATTTGTTGTCAACATTGCTGAAGACTGTGACAATCCTCTCAGCAATGAATATCAGAAGGTTTGGGTAAGAAACAAATGTGTTGAGTTCTCTCCAAGAATCATCAACAGATATCTGGGTAGGCAAGAGGAGGACTACACTGCCATTGATGTTACCAATAATGAAGTGTGCAAGACCATCACAGCCAATCAGGTCAAGGTGTGGCCATCTAAAGGTAAGGTACCTTCTTGCATGCTCTCTGTAAAGTATGCTGTCTTGAACAAAATAGGAACTGTGAATTGGGTCCCTACTACCCATACATCTCATATAGCCACTGGTTTAGCTAGGCTTATTTATTCTATTGGAACTGGTACTGTTGCTGACTATGGGACTTACATCTTTGAGCAAACCATGGCTCATGGCAAGTCTTGGGCAATCAAGATGCCTATAGCCTTCCCTAGTCTTATTTGTGGAATTATCCTTGATCAACACCCCAATATCTTAACTGCTGCTGATGAACCCCTCAAGAGAGAGGCACCTCTTTCTCTCCATTTCAAGCTGTTTGAAGGAACCCATGCTGCTGACATAGCAGGGCCTATGACAAGCAAGTCTGTACCTAGGCAAGATCCTCCTTCAAGTCTGAGTAGGAAGGACATGATTGCCTCATTGGAAGCTACTGTGCAAGCTCTGGATGAGCAGAAGAAAGGGCTTGAGCTAGTTATATCTGTCCTGAAGAAAGAGGAAGCTGAGGAAGCAGGTCTTGGTGTGGGTAATGATGCTGTGAATGATGTTGCAGCATCTGATGCAGCTGTGAATGAAGAAGCTGGTGGTGATACAGAGGAGCTGGAGGTGACTGATTCCAGTGCCTCTGATTGAAGGATGTTTCATGTGCTGCCTTGTCATTTTTTGTTTCTTTTGTTTTCATTTGGTACTTTTGTTACTGTTCTGTTATATGGGTTGAGACTCTGATGACCCTGTTTTGTAATAAGCTCCTGAACCTCATAACTCTGTACTGCTAATTTGTCAAATTTGTGGCAAAAAGGGGGAGTATAAATTTGGTACTTTGGTTGTTTATCTGAGTGTTTCCTATTGATCTCGCATGCTGTTACTGTTAGCCTGCACTGCTATGGTTATGATATGTCTGTTGAATTGATTGCATGAAGTATGTGTATGTGTGGACTTGTATGATCTGATGTCTGATATGTGTGCATGAGTGCTCTAGAGAAATGAGATGTGATCTGCAGGGGGAGATGTTGGAAACGATGCTCCAACATCCTATGCATATGTGCAGGGGGAGATGTTCTGTGAAATGTTGTAGCATTACCTACAGCATCCTGTCAATATTGACTATCCTGACCATCTAAGGCTAAGTTGTTTTTATATGTTCCGCTGTTGCATGCCTCTCTGATATTCTTAAAAGATACATTCATATTCTTGTTTACTGGTCTCCATGAAGAAGTAGTATGGAATCTGTTTTGAAGAATAGTCTCTACAAATCTTTATCCATGTGTGCTTGTGTTGAGAAAAAGAAATGTAGTTGAAGTATCTGTTTAAGTATCTGTATGGTCATTATTTGTTTTAGCCAAAAATTTGCCAAAGGGGGAGTTTGTTGAGTCTTCTGTATTGGCTGCATTTTTGGTGAGCAGGATGTGGTATAAGATGCTACAACATCGTATCCGGCTTTTGGTAATATAAGGGCGCGCGTTTTAATTATGGCATGATCCGATTTTCTCTTTCATGAATCTTGCATGGCGCCTGTGTGTCTTGCTTATATTGAGGATCATCATTTATTACTTCAGATCCTTGACAAGAATATTTCTATGAAGAATCTCTTTGAAGTTTATTTTTGGAAAGAATCCTTTTTAATTAATGTGGTCAAGCCTTGAGTCAAACAAATCAAGCTCATAATTATTTCAGGATCAAGGACTTTGCTGAAGTACAAAAAGGTTATGCAAAACCTAATTCACTAGTTGTTCACGCCGTTTTGTGTTGTCTAGTCTCCTAGGTTTTTGCGTGTGTTTTGTTTTGATTGTGAGCCTTTCTTGTGTCACCTTGATACAAGCTTAGGACGTGTTTCATTGAGTTGTACTTTTGTGATCCTCTCCTAAGCTTTGAAGTACGGAGTTAGGATTGTGTGTGTGTTTGTGCACTCTAAGCCTTTAGGTACGAGTGTTAGTTTTTAGGAGTGTGTCTCCAAAATACTTTTTTCTTGTGTATTTGAAATCCTTGTTGTTTGTAAGGTTGTAAGGGAGTGAGATGGGATCTCAGACTTAGGAGTTCCTAGGTTGAAGAATCATTGGTAGATGCCTAGGTTTTAAGTTGTAAACGTGTGTTTGCTGAAGACTTACAACTAGGACTATTATAGTGATATTCCTTCCTGGATTGGTATCCCCCAGACTAGGGCTTGCTTTGAGCGCCGAACTGGGTTAACAAATATCCCGTGTTCTTTACTTGTTTTCAGATATTTGCTTTTATTTATCTTGAGATTTACGCAGTACAATGCTATAGCATTGTATACAGCATTACGTTTTCAGTGGTAAGAAGCTAGAGCATTGTATCTAGCATCGTATCTAGCGTGCCAGGAATTTCATCAATCATTGTATATTTAAGAAAATAGATGTTACTAAAGTTATTACATTGCTAGTGATTTATAATAGTCTGATTAATCTATCAAATATAAGTACCGGATAGAATAATTCATAACAGGACCAATTGAAATTTGTGTCCTCTATTGAACCACGTTACAACTTGTGCAGAAGATAAAAAGTTGCATCGTGGTTCAATGGAGGACAAAATTTGCAGTTTTTGTCGTGTACCTTGGCACCCAGTTAGTCTAGTCCCATGAACACTTTTAAAATCAAAATATAACCAAATTTGTCATGTTCAGTCCTTATTTTTTAGCAGATCAAATGCTCCTTTACATAGAAAAAAGATAGTATTACGGTGCAGAAGACAAAAAGTTGTACCATGGTTCAATGGAGGACAAAAATTTCAATTTTTGTCTTGTCCCTTGGCTCTTGGTTAGTCTAGTTTCATGAACATTTTTAAAATCAAACACAGTATAACCAAATTTGTCATGTTCAGTCCTTATTTTTTAGTAGATCAAATGCACATTTACATAAGAAAAAAGATACTATTTTGATGTTACTCATGTTCGATGGATTCGTCTTTAAGTTAAGTTTATTAATACAATTTGTTTGTTAAACATTTTTTTTACACAAACAAAATGATATTCATTCATTCAAATTGATAAAATACATCAAATACAATCATATATTCAACTTCGCTAAAAACGTAAAGGATAAATCTGCGAACAAACTCACAACACCCAAGTTAACAGCATGCAACAACAAAATGTCTACTACAAATAATATGATAAAAGTAAAGTCACCGGAATATTCATGTTTCTGGATCTGCAACGTTGATGCCCAAATCATTGATTGAATCAGCAATTGACTGAAGATAATCTTTCAATACGAATCAAATGAACACTGTAACAATACATGAAATCAAATAACACCGCACAAGACGACCACCAACACAACGCTGAACTTAGACGACGAAATCACAAGTAAAACTTATTATATGTGAAAATCACGTATTTATATTAAAAAAAGAGGAAAAAAGGTATAAAGGGAGTGATTCTAGGCCAAAAATGATACAACATCACCCCTCTATAATGACCAAAAATAACTTTAAGACAAAAAAAATTTTCTCAAAAAACTATGACCGGCTGAGTGGGGGTAGAGTTCCATGTTTTTAATCACTTTGTTAAACATATTTTTTAATCTCTATAAAGTATTTGTCTTCAAATTAAGTCTTGAAAAAATTTATCACTTGTCAAGTCTTAAAATTGAAAGTTTGGTCTAATTCAACTCTATTAAATTGATTTATAAGGTTATGATTGTCTCTTACTTATAAATTTATATCCATCACGACCAACACAATTGAACTTAGTGGGTGAATATAAATAATTGATGGTATAATAGTGAAAACTTGATAGCAAATAACTCAATGAATCTTGGAGAGACTATGGTATGAATCTCTCTCTCCCCTCCCAAGTATGTTTTATCCCCCCCCCCCCCTTCCCTTCTCCAAAAAAAAAAAACTTTTGTATTGCCCCTGAATCTAAGTTTCAAGAGAAAAAAAAAATCTGCCCGCATTCATGAATATTTTCCAAAATTTCCCTTTATAGAAACTAGGAGTGGACATCGGTCGGTTATGAGTTCGGGTCTAAAATGCCAAACCCGATTCAATCCATAGGTGAGAAATTAAGACCCAATTAAGCTAACAATTTGAGCGGATTTCGATTATACGGTTTAATCGGATGAAACGGTCGGGTTCGTTCGGTTTGAGCCAACATAGATTTTTTATACCCAATAATTTTTTTAAGTTTTTTTAATAATAAAAGAAATCTCGGCATAAAACTTCAAGTAGTTAATGAAAAAAACAAATTAGGGATATTTACTTGTCAGAACATACAAAACTAAGTTGCATAAAAAAACCTAAATACATAGACCGTTCATGATTCATACATGTAATTAAGTTGGCTTATAATCTAAATACATCATTTGATCATCCATGCAAGATCGGGCATATATATTACATTTCCATGTCTTAATATGAAAGTAGAAAGGTGTTCTGCTTCAAGTTCTTAAGGTATATATGACAGTATGATTATCTCATACGAGAGAAAAGTATATATGTGGGTAGAAAAAATAATAATAATGGAAATTAATATCGGTTGGGCTCGGTCGGTTTCAGATTTCATTAGATCTAAAAAATCAATCCGAGCCCGTCCATTTCTATCAATTAAAACTCAATTTCTTTCATCTGATCAACCCATAACTCGACCCACTACCACCCAACAATCAAATTTCTTTTCAATTTCGTTGGGTTCGGGTCGATTCGGTAATTTCTGTCCACCCTAATAGAAACAGGATGTATATCACTTCTTCATCTTCTTCGTTACTCAATCAAAATCTGTCTCAAAGAAACTTGTATTTTTCCTTGGTTGGCAAGGATTTTCTACACTCTTTGAGGCATGGTTATTTGCATTAGTGGGTTGTAGGTTCGTAAACTTAAAGCACCCTCTGACACACATTTATATCGGAAAATATGTTCCGAAATTTCCCTTACCTGCAATTTTTTGCAGGTTTTGTATCTTCTGCATGGTTATTTTTTAAACATATATATATCTAAGCTACATTTGACTAACATAAAACTTACTTGTATGACAAATAATGAGAGGAACAAATTTGTTCTTCCTTGGAGTGAATTAATATACAAATTCTTACTTGGAGTGTAGAGGAATGAATGTGAGAAGTTGGAAAGAAATGAAGAGGAATGAAAACGCGTTTCTATGTATAAAGCGCATTTTTCAAAAAATAAAAAATAAATTTGAATTTGAACGCGAGCGGAAAAAATTTCCCGGATTTTTTGACCAAGGACAAAAGCGTGATATTTGAGGATATAAAAGAAACGTGGGGGTGGGGAGAGAGAAAAATGATATCATCTTAAAATTAAAAGTTGAATCTCACTCAACCTTACTGATTACTGTCTGGCAAGTAGACCAGTCAACCATCGGGTAAATAAGGATAGGCAAGATAGATAGATCTCCTCCCCTACTCCTAATTGGCATGATTGGTGCATAACATATTTACTCAGTATATTGTTCGGCAGATTAATTTATATCTTCTATGGTGATACAACGGCCTCACCCTAATACATTGTAATTTCGTATTAACACTTAGTTATTATATCCTACGAGAGTCTACCTCGAGTTGTCACGTATCCTAGCTACAACGTGAGTAGACATACATGCAGTCATTACGCTCAATTAATCTTATTACCACTGTGGGCTAGTATCGGACTATTCAGTTTATAATAGCTATGTCACTACTAGTGTCTGATTCTGTCTCTACTCGTCTATGTTGACAGTAGTGTCGGATGTTACCGTCTCTAATCCTTAACACTATTTATTTATCATTCCGAAGTAGTATTAAAGTCGAAACCCATTTTAACCTAAAAGTGTTCCCATTTATCCGGTCAAATTACGAATTATGTCGTTAATGCAAAAGATAAATAGAGACTATGAATAATAAATATTATAATTTTGACCAATCACATGAGCCGAGTATTCATAGGAGAGCTCATCTTCTCCACCTAAACCTAAAGAAATCTAAGCTAATGATCTACATAATTTAAATTACAAGAATAAAAATCATGCCTGCCAATGGCGAAGATGCCTTGCTGATGAAGTTACCTTTCCCGTTGAAGGGGAAAAGTTATTCCCGTATAGAGAGCTTAGTTTTCCTCCTTGCTCCTCTTGACCACTTTCAGAGTAGTGAAGAGTGCTCTCAATTTTTGAATGAAAAATAATGAATGACGAGAGATCTATTTATAGTTTTCGGCTTGGGCTAAACGTCGCCATTGTGGCCACGATGGAGTGGATTTGTTTCAATTTTATTCTGATCTTGCGCTTATCTTTCTTGTGCACCAAGTGTTCCCATCGTGGCACGATGGGAGTCATCGTGGCCACGATGGAAGCGCACTTTATCCAGTTTTTGCTCTTCTCTTTGGCATTTTTTTGTATTATTGTTCTCTTTTGCCTGTTGCTTCGTATCTTAAGATTTTTGGTTGTTTTAGGTCATCATGGTCTTCTACTAACTGTTAATCATATATTAAGAATACTATAGAAATTTCTGTCAGCACTTACTAAATCAGTCTATAAAATGAAGATTGTCTATTACTTATAAATTCATGTTCAGACTTGATGTGGGATGTTAAATCTCATCTCATACGAAAATTTGTGCTCGTAAACATAAACTTAAGCTACAATTAACTAACATAAAACTTGTATAACAAATATGGAAATGAGAGAAACTAATTTGTACTTGGAGTGAAGTAATACCACGAATTTGTACTTTGGACCAAAGATGAATGAATGTGAGAAGTTGGAAGGAGATGAAGAGGAACAAACGCATATTTTCTTTGTGTAAAATGCATTTTTTTCGAAGAAAAAAAATTGAACTTGAATGCGAGCGGAAAAAAATTTCTGAATTTTTTGACCAGGGACAAAAAGCCAATTGGGGGATATAAAAGAAACGTCGGTGGGGAGTATTGGGTCACCACAAAGGGGCAGTCAGAGGGATCATCCACATTGGGCTTAAAAACAACTCTACAAGTGAGTTTGACACCACACTTTAACCCAAAAACTTAAGGCATAAGTTTTATGGATCATCTCGCTTATAAAGTATTTAACCTTCACTTTTCTAAGTAATGTGAGACTTACTCACTCACACTTGTCACAACAGGGGGTGGGGTGGAAGAGAAAAATTCCTCTTATATCAACCTAGAATCAGAAGTTTGGCCTCACTCAACCTTACAAAACCAATTTGTAATATGAGAATTGTCTCTTACTTACAAATTTATGTTCAGACCAACTTACATCCGATGCGAGATGTTAAATCTCATCTCATACGAAAATTTGTGCTAATAGAAATGACTAAAAATCTTTACCAAAATTAAACTTTAAAAATCATAAATTTATGTTTTTTTAGGATCTATAGGACATGTATATTTTGAGTTGAGAAAGTAAGATAAGGGTCATGATCATGTAGACCCGGTTTGTCTCCTCATAAGTATATCTTCGCACGTTCGGAGCGTAGAGAAGTACTGTCAGTGTTATTTCAAAGAGGTGGCAAGAGCCAGCTTTTTGCAACTTTGCCCTTTCACTTCTCAACAACATTAAGACCATTATGATATCATTAGTTATGTGCTTTCCTAATTATGAAAACAACTACTACTACTATAATATAATTCTTGTTTACACATTTACAAAATAACATTATGACACGGTTTCTTTTTATTTTCTAACTGGTTATATACCATGCAAATGATGCATTTTTATTTAAAATATTTACTCTAGTTTTGGAAATTTGGTTGAAATTTTTTTATAAGAATTATTAAATTTGACAGCATGAAGAATCTGTATTGGTTGAAAGAATTTTCTAACAATGTTAGGACAGGGAGAAGACTTTCATTAGGGGAATATAAGAGAGCAGTGTCATGGTCTAAGTATGTAGTTTCTTCTGGAGCAGCTATAAAGGGAAATGAAGAAGATGATTGGAATGCTGATATGTCTCAGTTATTCATTGGTTCCAAATTTGATTCTGGGAGACATAGCAGGATCTATAGAGGTATCTATAAGAACTTGGATGTGGCTATTAAGCTTGTTAGTCAACCTGAGGAAGATGAAGAATTGGCTGCTTTGCTTGAGAAACACTTCACTTCTGAAGTTGCTTTGTTGTTTCGGCTGCGCCATCCAAATATCATTGCTGTAAGTTCTTTTTCTTCAATCATTAATTTCTAGTTCTATATGGAATATACTGATCAATGATAAGAATTTAGCTGGTGAATTCATTCTCTTCGAAGGTTCGTGAGCTGTTAGTTCAGTGATAAGAATTTACACAAAACTTGAATTGAATCAACTCTCAAACAGTTGTAAAATGGTCATCAGTGATATAAAGTTGATATTGAAATTGAAACTATAGTTGTTTATTAAATATAATAGAAACTATAGTTGTAAATTTATATAGAAATGAAGTTTTTTTTTTTAAGTTATTAACAGTTTGATTGATCAATATTGTAGTTTGTTGGAGCTTGCAAGAAACCACCAGTGTTCTGTATAATCACTGAATATATGGCTGGAGGATCTTTGAGAAAATACCTGCAACAACAAGGACCACATTCAGTTCCTCTCAAACTGGTTCTAGAATTAGCCCTTGACATTGCAAGGGGAATGCAATATCTTCATTCTCAAGGAATACTTCATAGGGATCTCAAATCAGAAAACCTGTTATTGGATGAAGAAATGTGTGTAAAAGTGGCGGATTTTGGGATCTCATGTTTAGAATCTCAATGCGGAAGCGCGAAAGGATTCACCGGAACTTACCGTTGGATGGCGCCTGAAATGATTAGAGAAAAACGGCATACGAAGAAAGTAGATGTCTATAGTTTTGCCATAGTTCTATGGGAGCTAATAACAGGACTCACACCATTTGATAACATGACACCAGAACAAGCAGCATATGCAGTAACTCACAAGGTATTGCTATTGCATGACTCCTAATTTAATTAAGAACTATATTATTTGGACACATAATTGACAACAAATTTCGACAATAATTTGATTAATGAGGTTCAAATACATGTTTAATCGCGTTCAATGGATGTTTATTTGATATAATAAGGTGTCACAGCTTGTTAATGATTGGTTGAACACAATTAACCACGATTTTGAACGTCATTAATCACAATTTTCAAACGTAAATTTGAAGGCGAATCGTAATTAATAAATATTATGTGTATTTGAACATTATTTGAATGGTTAATACTATTTGTGCAGAATGCAAGGCCTCCATTACCATCTGATTGTCCATTGGCATTTAGTCATCTGATCAAGAGGTGTTGGTCAAGCAATCCTAATAAAAGGCCACATTTTACTGAAATAGTATCAATTTTGGAGAGATATACTGACTCACTTGAGCAGGATCCAGAATTTTTCTCTACCTACAAACCAACTCCAAGTAATGTACTTGTTAAATTATTACCAAAATGTAATAATGCTGATAATAATTTTACTTCTTGAGAGGTTTAGGAATATATGTCTTTAATAATCTGACGATAATTGTAATTGTATTATATCAATCCCAAGATGGACTCTAGTGTGGTGCTATTTGTATTAACTTCTTGGTTGCAGAGCCTTTTTAATTAGAAGAAAAATATTTAAAAAATTCTTAAATATTATATAGTTAACTGGTGTAACTTACATCTAATGTTATATATGTGTTTATGGAAAAATAAATGACAGTTTTTAAAAGAATTGGAATACAGAAGGAAATTTAAATTTATGCAACAAGTTATTGTTTAAAATAATTCATTGTTGAACATAAAATTCTTTCTTTTTTTGGTACAAAACATGAAATTCTTTTTATTTTGTTCATAAATGAAAAATGATATTTGAGAAATTTATTCAAATTAACTTTGTTATCTTATAGTATTCCTTCCATACGTCGGTCCTAGTTTTCATTTTTTCATAATCTTCTTTCTTCTCCTTTCAACCGTGAGAGGGTGATTTTAGATCTATTTTTGGCCTAAAATCACCCCTCTGCATCTTTTTTCATTCTCTTTTAATTTAAATAAGTAATTTATCACATAGATTGAGTTTTTTTTGTGTGATTTCGTAGTCTAAGTGCGACGTTTAGTGTTGTTCGTCGTCTTGTTACGGCCTTGTTTGATTTCCCGTCTTGTTGCGGTATTCATTTTTTCATATTGAAAAATCAACATTCCAGATCCAGAAACATGGATATTCTGATGACATTAATTTTATCATATTATGCTCTGAGTTTATCATATTATGCTCCGATTCATTGTGCTCTGAGTTTGTCAAAGTGGTAGTCATTGTGGATTACACCATGGGCTCCTAATCTCCTATCTGACTTTGCAACACACCACCAAGTTGAGAAGACCTTTCAACGTGTGGTGAATCTGAAGCCATCCATTCTCCCACCACCAGAGCCACCTCCCACGGATTTTTGTCTAAATCATTTCTCAATTGATGAACGTTTAGCTACTGATTGTGTTTTTCGTCGTCCTCCACCAAAACCTCTATTGGTTTTTATTGGGTTCGGTTCAAGCTTGCTTGGACGGTGTTTGTTGATACTAATACTTGCAACCGCTTCCATTTCAATTTTTTCTAATCGGGTGTTCAATTTTGACATGATTGGGACCATTTATAGGCGAAATGAACTTGTTAATACAACTTGATAGAAAAAAAAGACTGTGGATTCTCTCCTCTTCATTGTTATTGATTGTGGGCGAATGACTTTGCTACCTAGAAAGTTTGTTTGCAGTTATTGGCTAAACAATACTCATTTAGCTCATAGTAACTCTTTTGCCACTAAAGGTTAGTTTTTGTTAAGGACTTAATTAAAAAAAAAAAAAAAACTATGTTAGTAACTTGATAAAAAAAAAAAACTATCTTAGCGATTAATATTGATTTGTACCTTAAGTTAACTATTTTTATCTACACTTAAAAAAATAAAAAAATAAACTACCTTTATCTATTTTGAGGAAAAAAACTACCTGTAATATACAGAAAGCTGTATGTTAATTTAGAAGAGGACAATGGTTATATATATTAAAGGCGTTTTAAAGGACATGATACGACGGTTTGGCCGAGTGGTCTAAGGCGTCAGATTTAGGCTCTGGTCCGAAAGGGCGTGGGTTCAAATCCCACAGCCGTCAGATTTTTAACTTAAAAACCATTTTTCTGTTTTCTTAAGTTTTACCTTTCCTTTTCTCACAGGATTTCCAACGTGTCGTGTGGATTTGCTATGCAATTTTTTTCCCATAAAATAAAGAAACCAAATTTGGAGCTTTTTATCATTTCTTTATATAATTATTATATTGAACTTTGCCAATAAAAATCATTTATTAACTATTAAATAAATTTGGAGAATATATTGAACTTGTTTCAAAAAATAAATATACAATTAAATAAAGGGTCATACTAAACAGTATTTCTGGGGCACTTATTATTATTAAACATATTAAAAATATAAATAAAAGATAAAATTAATATTGATCAGATAAGTTTTTATATTTTCGATGCATTAAATGTATAAATTCTAAGACAGAATTTTCATATTTATATGCTTAACTAGTACTCCCTCCATTCCTTTTTACTTGTCTTTTAGGGCTAGATTTAGCGTTTCTATTTAATTGTCCTTTTGGTATTTTACGGGTATGATTTGTCAATTATGTCATTTGTCAATTGCTCTTATCTTTTTCAATAAAACCAATTAATGCTATATATTTGGAAAACCAAATTTATTTTTTTTTGGAACATAACATATTAATTTTTTTTTAACATAATATATTAAATTTATTAGAAAGAGAAAGTGTGTGAAAAAAAAAATGAATTTATTGGTAGATTAAAACGAGGGTAAAATAGAAAAATAAAGTGCAAATATACACTTCCTTAATTTGGCGTTATTATTCTAAAAAGATAAGTAAAAAGGAACGGATGGAGTATCTTGGAAACACTGTTTAGCAATTTCATATTTAGATTATCTATTAATAATTTATACATTTCAATATTTAAACATAACATGTGGGATACATGTGTAGATTGTAGAGAGAGAGAGAGCTATGTAAATGTGCTCTCTTCAATAATAGTTACCATCTTGGATGGCCCTCCAACCAATTGAGTATCATATAACTTATGAGTTATGACTATACTATATCTTTGATAGAAATATTCGATAGTTGGTATAAGTAAGTTGAACTATTCAATAAAATTATTAGTATTTTATTAGCTCAATTAGCTAATAAATATAAAATGATAAAAAATAACAATTTTAATACAAAACAATATTATTCAAAGTAAAATAACACTCTACTAATAACTCTTCTTCTCAAGCGAATAAAAACCTACGCCACACCCACACATTACCATCAATCCTCCATCCCAACCTTCTCATACCCACCATCGACATATCTTACATAATAAATAATTCAATGAACCTAAAAAAAAAAAAACTTTTCTTATATTTGAGACCGGAGGGAGTATATATTAATAAATAAGTAATTACATATGAATTAAAGGTAAACTGACAACAAGCTGCGCCGTCAACCCTTTTTGAATGGTAAAACCAATTCGGATAAAAATAATATTCTTAGCTTTAGGGGACACAACATTGCTATTCATAATTTTTTGAACTCGTTGCAAAAGACTTACAACCTCTGGTGCTAGGAAGCCAAAAGAGTCAAAAACAAATTATATGAAAGCATGTTGATCGTCAGAACATGTTTTTTTTCATGTTTTACCACTTTAATTGATAATAAAATTTATATATATGGTCACATATCAAATCACAATGACATTCTTTTTGTTGAGTTTTGAGCTATTTGTTATTTGTCACGTCCATGTAAAGGATAAAAATGAGATTTAGTTAAAATAATAAAGGTAAAAAAAACTATAAGTTATAAGATATAAACTCAGACATTATTTTAAAATAAAATAGCATATAAAATATAATTAATAAGCTAATAAAATAAATTATAAGTTCGTGATAAAGAGAAAGTTTCAGTTTTTTTTTATATGAGCTTATATATTTTAAAAAAATAAACTCAAAATTTTGCATTGATCTTAGATGTATATATCAGTAATTTCTTAAATAAATATATATTATATCTTTTTTGGATGTATTTTCCTTAAATAAATATACTTAATATTAAAAGGACCCTTACAAAGGGGTCCGGTTATGGTGCATAAGAAAATTGCTTATGCACCATGCATAAATAACATCATAAATCATTCTACAGCAAAATGGTTTTAGAGTAAACACTTCTGAAACTATTTCACAGCAAAATAGTTTTGACATGATTATATACATCTAATGTGAAACCATTTCATAGCAAAAATGGTTTTGGCATCGAGTAATTGATATGCTTAGAGAAAAGTTCAATTAATTTGTCATTCACTGCAATTTCAACTCCGAACCAAGTGAGCGAGCGAGTGAGATGAATTTATGAGAGTGTGAGATACAATCTAATAATGAAGATTTGTTTATCCGCCATACATAACGAATAAGTTTATGCATAATAACTTTGCCCTTTACAAAATTACAAAAGTCATTAATTTCAAGCAATTATCTTGCATGCAATTTTTATCCACGTCAAACTCGATAAAAAGAAGCTCATTAATAAAGGAATGAAATCCCTAAGGTCGTCAAATTGAGGAATTTAAATGTATACTCGCAAAAATATAAGGGATAAATGTCCAGCCCTATATCTTCAAAGGAAAAATTATTGTTTATACTATTTATATTTAATAATATTCTAAAAAAATGAAATGTGTTCGGTAACAAAATAAATAAATTGAAATGTGGGAATGATTTTATTAAAAAAATAATAATAATTTGAGAAAGATTTAATTAAAAAAAAAAAACAAAAAAAGTGGAAAAACCATGTGGCATTGTACATTGGTTAGAGGAAGAAATGAAAAAGGAAAGGAGCAGGACCGTTACATTTTGCGCGCAGTTGAGTTGGTTTGGAAAGAAGTTCCATTCCAACTCTGCAAAACCAAACAAAGAAAAGCTTTTATTTTTATATAATTTTCTTTAATTTTGTTTTAATTTCAATCCTTCTTCTTATTTCATATTTTTTCTTGTTCATATCTCTGTCTTGGTTTGGTGTTCATTGTTGTTAAGGTATTTCTTCTCAATTATTTATCTTATTGTTTCAATCCGCATTGTCTTATAATTTATGCATTCCAATCTCAATACAATGAAACAACAAAATGGAATTTTCTTACCTTTTGTTTATTTGTTATTGTTACATCCTTGATTATGTATTTGTGTTATTTTTCAATTAATCATGAACAACTTGTTCATGTTGTTCATTGTCTAAAGTTATTGCAAAAGGAAGTTTTGGCTTATTAATTAATCAATGATTTAAAACCTTTGCATCCATTTAATGTTATGATTATGATACATAATTTTTATTCCTTTATATCTTGGGAGCTTTTCTTTGTAGATTCTTAATCATAATGTATTTTTGTAGGTTCTTTGATTTCTATAAAATCAAAGATGCCAGGTATTGTTACAATTGAAAGAAATAAAATGAACGAGCTTGAGAATCCTTCTCCATCTAAGAAAATCTTAAATCAAACCAATTCTCCAAGAATACCCTTGAGTCCACAAAGTGTCGAGAGGCGTGACATAAGAAGTTTTCATTCTCGACCACGCTCGAGTCAAAGCTTTGGATCTGATAGTGATTGGTCTATAGCTGATTCAGAATTTAGCTATCTTGGTGAAGGAAAAATGAGGAATGTGGAGTTGGTGAAAGATGAAATGGAGAAAAAGATGGAGAAGGATTCTAGCAATGAAACATCATCAAAATCAAGAGTTAAGGGAAAAAGTTCTCATCCAAAACCTCCTATTGAAAAGAAGAATGACAACAATAATTTGAAAAAACAAAGTACAAACATTACTACTCGTGCGACAAAACCTAAGAGTGGTTCTATTGGAAGATCGAGGTCACAAAGCCGAGAGAATTCTAAAGAATCGCCAACATTTGATAATCCTGAGCTTGGACCATTTTTACTAAAGCAAGCGAGGGACTTGATTTCGTTAGGAGAGAATCCGCAGAAAGCGCTCGAATATTCCCTTCAAGCGATGAAATTGTTTGAGAAATCTGCGAATGGGAAACCGAGTTTGGATTTGGTAATGTGTTTACATGTTACTGCAGCAATATATTGCAGTTTGGGGGATTTCAAAGAGGCAATTCCAATTCTAGAGCGATCGGTCGAGATTCCTATGGTTGAGGAAGGCCAACAACATGCCATTGCTAAATTCGCCAGTCACATGCAGCTTGGAGACACATATGCCATGCTAGGCCAGCTTGAGAACTCAATTATGTGTTACAATAAAGGGTTGGAAGTACAAAGACAAGTTTTGGGAGCAACAGACCCAAGAGTTGGTGAAACTTGTAGGTATGTGGCAGAAGCTAATTTTCAAGCATTGCAATTTGATGAGGCAGAAAGATTGTGCCAAATGGCTCTTGATATTCACAGAGAAAAGGGTTCACCCTCTTCTCTTGAAGAGGCGGCGGATAGAAGGTTAATGGGACTTATATGTGAAACTAATGGAAATCATGAAGCAGCACTGGAGCACCTTGTTTTAGCAAGCATGGCAATGGTGTCAAATGGCCAAGAGGTTGAAGTAGCGTCCGTTGATTGCAGCATTGGGGATACATTCCTATCGTTGGCTCGATATGATGAGGCCATCTTGGCATATAAAAAGGCGTTAGCAGTTTTCAAGACTCACAAAGGAGAGAATCATCCTGCGGTGGGATCGGTCTATGTACGCTTGGCTGAGTTGTATACTAGGACATGGAAAATAAGGGAATCAAAATCATATTGCGAAAACGCACTTAAAATATATGAAAATCCCATGTCTGGTGTCCCTTCTGACGAGATTGCTAGTGGTCTTGTGAATGTTGCAGCTATTTATGAGTCGATGAATGAGCTTGAACAAGCACTCAAGTTACTTCAAAAGGCACTAGAGATACATAATGATGCTCCTGGTCAGCATAACACAATAGCAGGAATTGAAGCTCAAATGGGGGTCATATACTATGTATTGGAAAACCAAACTGAATCTTACAATGCTTTTAAGAATGCCGTCTCAAAGCTTCGTGCCACGGGAGAGAAAAAATCGGCTTACTTTGGTATTGTACTTAATCAAATGGGTCTTTGTTGTGTGCAGCTCTGCGAATTAACCAAGGCTGCAAAATTATTTGAAGAAGCCAAGATTGTTCTGGAACAGGAGTATGGTCCCTACCACCCTGAAACTATTGGGGTATGTAGCAATCTGGCTGGCACATATGATGCACTTGGCAGGTAACCACTCTTAATTTCTGATTGTCTTTTATTCTTGTAATATTGATCATAGTATTTATATATGACTTGTAACATTGTAAACTCTAATTCTGCCACAAAGTGTGGGAATTCTGCTTTAGCCTTCTAGACGGATTTAGTGGTAGAAATTTCCGCCAATGAATTTACTGGCATAATATTTAGTGGCAGATCACTTCCGCCAGAAAATATGCACTTTCTGGCAAAAATAAGCACTTTGTGAGGGATAATATCTGCCAGGAAATAGTGTTTTTCTTGTAGTGTGTAGTTAGAGACATAGGCATACTTGGCCAAACTTCGTAACAGAACACCACTTTATCGTTCTTTTATCTTCTGTTACGAGTTAATGTTCTAACATTCATGTACTATAATATTCTATTTTCAGGGTGGACGATGCAATTGATATCATGGAGTACATTGTTGTTGTGAGGGAGGAAAAACTTGGGACAGCACACTTTGATGTTGTTGATGAGAAGAGAAGGTTGGATGAGTTGTTGAAGGAGACAGGTAGAGTTCGGAACAGAAAAACCAAGTCACTTGAGATCCTTCTAGATGTCTTTGAAGATTAATGATGAAACACTTTGTGCTTTAATGTAGCTCTAGAAAAGCTAGGTTAAAAAGGATAATTGATAAAGAACTGGTCATGATGTCAAGGTGGTAATTTTGTGGGGATGAAGTTGAATGATTGGAGCTTAATGAATCATTTGCATTACTAAATTATGCTAATATTAATATTTGTATATACAATGTAATTAACCACGGGTTCCTTTTCAGATTAATTATTATAAGATTTTGATAATTTTCTATTTTACTGATTTTGATATGTTTTAATCATGTTCTTTCATAGTTATGTTATATATATATATATATATATATATATATATATATATATATATATATATATTGACCTGATGGTTCGTTGTCTAATTTTTTATCATTTCCTCGATTTGAAACTAACACACACTTAATATATATTTTTAAATTTTTTTCTTTGTAAATTTTAATATTTAGGTAAATTTATATTAGTAATATTTTTATCTTATTTATTTGTATCACATCAATCATTTATTTTTTGGTCTTATTTAAGTCATTTATCTATCAAAATGTCTATAAGTTAGTCATTTTATCATTTTTTAAGTAAAAACGCTGAGAAAAATATAATACTTTTATTAATGATTTTAATTTTTAAAATACTTTTTAATTAAAAATAAATAAATTCATTAACCATATGAACGTTTTCAACCTCATGTTCATCATAATTTGAAATATCCAAATTTCAATGAATCCTAAATTTACCAAGCCTAAAAAAATCCCTAAATTTACCAAGCCTAAAAAAATCCCCAAATTTCAGTTGAAACATTCTTCTTTTAGTAATTATAAATTTTTTAATTTGCATAGACTCAAGTGTAAAAAACTTTAGTCTTAAATATGTTTTTGTCCCTCTAAATATATCATATTTCATTTTCAATTCTGTAAAAAGTTCCTTCAAACTTTAGTCCTCTAAATTTTCAGTTTTCAATTTTACTTCCTACTTTTTTTTTTTAAAGTTCGTCTGTCACATTCTAAATGATTTTTTTTAAACATATCATTATTTAGATCTTAAAATACTATTAGTTTAAAAATTTAACTATTTAGTCTTTAATTTATGTTACTTTAGCTAAATCTTTAAATTAAAAATAGTAAAATAATCAAACTAATGATATTTTAATATCTTAATAATATTATGTTTTTAAAAAAGACATTTAAAACCTGATATGTGAACTTTTGAAAAAAAAGTAGGTACTAAAATTTAAAATTTAGAGAATTAATATTCGAAGAAATTAAGAGAAATTAAACAAATATTTAACCCAAAAATTTATCCAATCATCACAATTATTTATATGTGTGACTTTAATACTAATAATAACAGCCATATATTTTTGGAAAATGCTAAACAATGCACCTGGTGCATTGATTAAGCATATTAATATAGAAATTTTTCTTGAAACTTGTGCATTTAATATGTTAAAGATGCAAAAAGTTATCTCTCTAACAATAATTTTATCTCTGTCTTTCCTTTTTAAGTATGCTTAACTAGTGCACCAGGTGCACTGTTTAGCATGACCCTATATTTTTAATGATACGAGAGTTACTTCTAATTACAATATCTTTAATTTGGATAGGAGAAATTTGAGTATTTGATTAGAAAATCAAGAAGAAAAAAAAAATAAATGATATTTTTTGTTACTAAATAAATGATTGTTTATGTTAACTAGGGATTTGGATCTTGTGCAAATTTTTTTCTCATTTTCTTGATCTAATGGTTAGTGTTCCGGTAAAAATTGTATGGGGGGTCAGTCCAAGTATGTTGAAGGATAATAATATAAGAAAACAACTTTACCAATCGAAAAAGTGAACCATTTGCAATGGGTTTTTTTCCTCTATTTATAGAGGAGGATTACATTTAAAATATCTATGAACCGCCCCACTCCTCTCTATGGAAGTCGTGGGTGGTTTTCGCCGTGTCCACCGTGTTACAGGGGTGGTTATTGGCGGTTTCTTTCCTCCACCGTGTGTAGATGGTGGTAGTGGGTGGTTTTCGTCTCCCTTCACCGTGCCTGAGTGGGTTTAGTGTGCGGTGTCTTGTTTCTCAAGTGAGTTGTCCACATCCCAGGGTGTCGCCCCTAGCTTCCATGTCGCCCGCGCCTTGTCTTTCCTGCCAATGTATTTATTCGAATTGCTTGGATCATTTGTTGGGCCACTTCGTTATTGGGCCCATAGAATTTCGTCCGGTACACAGCCCCCCAAGCACGAGGCTCAAAGAGGCGAAGTGGTGATAATGGCCGGACGTGGGGAGGTAACCGCCCATTACTCTTGATCCTTTTCCCTTTTCTCTAATTATAAATACAGGCTCTTGTGTAAGCAAATTTTCTCATCATCCATCTGTCCTTTGTTTCACTCATATTTCAGTCATGACTTCTCCCACTCCTTGCCTGGAATCACCAGCCATGCCTGTTCTAAGGCAGTTGAGAAATGTGTTGTGTTATGATACTGATGACCTGATGGATCAGATAGAAGATTTTTCTTCTATGGTGAAAGAGCTGCAGGATTATTCTTGGAGGCTTACGGAGAAGGAGCGCGCCTTTCTGGCCGTGGTGCAGGAATTGGCAAAGAGGCTGTTGGACGATGCTGCTTTTATTGTGTCGACGGAGAACGTGGAGCACTGCCACAAAGAACTTGCTGAAGCTCTGGAGAGGAAGATTGAGGTGACCAAAGATTGCATCAAGTCTCAGGAAGAAGTGATGGCCATTTCCCTCTCAGCGGAGGAGGCTATAGATAACAGAATCGATGCTCTGGAGAACCAGCTGAGGCCTCTTGTGAAGAGAAAGAGAAATCTGCAAATGGATATCCAATATGACGTCGCCAAACTGATCCGAACCCGTTCCTACCTCTGCCGTCTCCAGGAGAAGGATGGTGTCCTTACTGACGATATGAGAAAGCTTGCCATGGACTCAGAAGTGGCGAAGAAGCAGAAGGGTTTGCTGGAGGAATGCCACGCCCGTGCCGTCAAGGCAGCCTACACGGTGTTTTAAGTAGTTTTGTTTTGTTATTTCTATTGTATGTTGCTTTTCCCTGATTCCTTCAAATGGCGTTGAGTATGCTCCGCCACCCTTTGTAATCTTGAAATTTTCCTTTATGAATGAATTGGTTCTTTGTTTAATTTGATGATTTCTTTTCCGTCACGTATTTTATTTGATTTCGTGGTGTGCTTGACCTCGCCTATTGGCGATGTTGCTGAATTCCAAATGTTTGGCCTTCTCGCCCTGTCTGGGGATACGTGTCCGCGTTTACACGTCATTACTGACACGCGCGTAGGTTCCTCCTTTTGTCCAATGGGTATTAGGACGTTTCAATTTACCCTCCACTGACTTGCATTTTTCCTATAAAACGAAGTCTTCTTCCTTACTTCAGTTTATTTCCTCCAACATTCTATTCCTTTTCCAAATTCTCTCGAAATTTCAAACTCATTTTGCGTGGTTATTCCCTTGGCTAAAATTCCGCTCCCACGATCCCCACTATCTCTTCGCCTCTGATATTTAAGGTAACTTCTATTCCTGTCTTCGTATCTACCCTTTATTTTTTAGCGCTCCTTTTTTTATTTCTAGGGTTCATAGTAGAAAAATGGTTATTTTGCGAAGTTTGAGCGATGATGAAGAGGGGGTTTTACTAGAATCCCTCCTCGTGGTTTTGTTCTAGAGACCCAAATTCGTAACCATCATACTAGAGCCAACGGTTCGATTGATTATGATGGTTATTTCAAATCTTTGATGAATGTTCCTTCTAGTTCTAGTGATTTTAGTGGTTCCGAGAGTAGTGATTGTGTGATAATCTCGCCTTCGTCTTTCACAGGAAAACGAAGGGATACTACTCTAGCTGTCTTCGTCGCCCAGAGTCCTCCCAAGACCATGGAATTTTCTTCAAAGTATCTAACCTAGGAGTCTGTTTTGGTTTTTAGGCGGAAAACCATTCTATCAGGTTCTCACAATGAAAACGATGTCGTCACTAAGCCCGTGGGCGAGGATGAGATAGTCACTGATTCCAACACCCAAACACCCCACTACTTTTACATGTATACTTCAGTTATTGATTCTTTCAATATTTGGTTCCCTTTTACCTCTTTTGAGGTTTCTATGCTAAGGACCTTGAATGTCGCCCCCTGTCAACTGAGTCCCAACAGTTGGGGTTATATGAAGGCTTTCCAACTGGCTTGTCTGGGGTTGGAAATAGAAAAGCTTTCTGTTGCTGTTTTCTTTTCCTTCTTCACCATAAAAAATGTCTCCCCTGATTCTCAAGTTTACCTATCGAGTCAACCTAACCGCAAGCGTTTCTAGCTTTACGCTTCAAATTTCAAAAATTACAAGGATACCTTCTTGCGTGTCCGTGGCAGGGATTCCTTTCCCGACGTGATGTTTGATGAAAATATTGAACCTTTGTTTCCTTTCTACTGGACTTCTAACCCTCGAGTTATCAAAGGGACCCGCTATGAAAGCCTTGATGAGTTTGAGAGGGAGAGCGTCGCCTACATTGAGACGTTTTGTATCATGAATGTAGGTGACCTCCTTAATGCTGAGGGTCATATAGAATCTCTAGAGGATTATATGAGTAAGTACCTTTAGCGTTTTCTGTTTTAATATTGTTTCTTTGCTTTTGGCGACTAACTGTTTCCTTTGTGTTTGCAGATAGGATGAAGTCTGTTTCCCAAGAGAAAAGGATGGAATTCTTGCTGAGGGCCAGAGCCAAGAAAGAGAAGGATGTCGCCGCTGCTGCTTCTGGAGAAGCTGTTGTTGCCGCTGATCCTTTGAATCACCTGATTGTGGTGGATGGCGACGCCACCAAAAACAAAAACAAAAGAAAGAATGAGGGGCGGATCTCCATCTCTATTCCGGGAAAGAGTTCTGATGCTGGGACAAGTTCTAAGGGCGAGCGGCCCATTAAGAAGAAGTTGAGGTCTGCAAGTTCTGGGGCGGGGTCCAACGTGGGCGTTGTGTCCCCGCAGGAAGAAGATGAAGAGAAGACGCCTTCTCCTCGTGCTGCTGTAAACAATGACATCGTCTCTCCTCCTCCCCCTGTTGCTCCGAGTCAAGTTGTTCCCTCTCCTTGGGATCCTCATTTTAACCCTGGATTGTTTTTGGAGAGTGTGGTGAAAATGTCTGCCGGGGATGCTCGGTTCGGCTCTACCTCCACTGATGAACTGCTGAAACTCTCTTTGGGTCATGAGCTCAAAGGACTTGTAACATCCCACTCTTTCGATTACCTAATTAATTGTTGTTAGAGCCTAGCCTAATAAATTAAAATTTATTAGAGGTGAATAATTAAATTAAGTCTTGAGAACTAGGTGTATTATGTGTAAAAATTAGAAATTCTAATTGAACTCAACTACACCTTGACACTCTAATCTCACACTTATGGATTAATTAACACTAATCATCAATTTCATCTCAAACTCTTCCCTCTCTCTCGTGTGACTCATACTCCACTCAAGCCAATCTTCCTCTCATATGCCAACACCTCAATTACTTAGGCTCTACTTAACTAAGATGCATGCAAAATGATAAACCAAGACAAGAGTTTGTGACTCCCTCATTCTAACACAAAATTCAGAAAATCAATTTTCTCTCCAACTCTCTACTCTCTCCCTAGAGCTAACAACAACAACATAAGTTTGAAAGCTCTCAAAATTCTCCATAAACACCAAGGTTACCCTTTAATCTCACTACTTCTGAGATTATATTGCAGCAACATAGTAAGAAATCACTCTCTACTTTACTAAGGAAATTCAGATACATAACCCCTCTTTCTCCTTCATAAATCCCTTACAAATTCCATACCTTCATGTGATAGAAACTCACAAGACCCATCTATCCATTGGTTAACCCTTGTTCTGTTTGTACAACTTAAAATTACGAGTTTGGAGATGACAAGGGAGTTCTTGCATGTGGTGAAAATGGAAAATCGGAGCAACCACATAACCATGTTCTTCCCTCTCTGACGAGCTCGCCACGGCGAGCAAGAGGACTTTCCGTGGCGAGTACAGCGGGCTGCTGCTTGCTACTGCTTCCTCTGTTCAGCTTGTTCCCTCTGTGTTGCAACCACTTGGTGATCTAGCATCATTCCTTTTCTCTTTTCAAGCTGGATTCTTGCCATCAACATGCATTAGAGTTGTTTCCCACTCCAACCCATTGAAATCAAGAATAGGTAATTACAAGTCTAAATTCCTCGTTGATTCCAAATTCGTGTTTTCCTTTCTAATCATAATCTGGACTGTCTTGCATGTTGGATATGCTGAGTTCTGGGTGCTGCAAGTGATACCTTATTAACCAAGTAAATTAGAAAGTTCATCCTCCTTCAAATCTTCGAATTCTGTCCAAGGGGTTCGTGGGTATAGCTGAGGATATTGTAGCTGAGTAGAGCCCAAGGAGCGAGTTAAAGCTTCTTTTATCAGGTGGGTTCTTAGGCTAGTGTAGCTAGATTTCCTAAATTTATGAAATTGCATGTTCACTTAGGATTTTTAGAAATTAATTGTGTGAGGAGAAATAACTCCCAATTTCTCTTCTATTCTGTTCTATATTACTTATATTATGTATCTGCACTATCTCAGACGTTGATTGTAGGTGTAACCCCTTTAAATTAATGATTTTCGCAAAACAGAGTGTTTTCTGCATGAACTCGCCATAGCGAGTTGCTAGCGAGTATTCATGGCGAGCATCCAAGTTCTGGGCTGATGAAACTCGCCATGGCGAGCAATTGCTCGCCTAGCGAGTTGATTTAGGCCAGGACCTGCAGTTCGCCATGGCGAGCTGGGTAACTCGCCGTAGCGAGCTAAGTGCAGAATGACTCATATCATCTTTTTCTAAAATATTTCTAAAGCACTCGTTTTACATCCTCATCTGAGATAGATAGCTTGCAGTTATATAATGTACCTAATGTTAAACAGGAAGTCAAGCACAATTCCGAATCTAAGGGTATAACTTAGAATTAAGGTTGCATGTTCCCCGGGCTTTGGGATAAATATGGTAGTATGTAACTTAACAATTAGTATCAGTCAATCATGTGCGGTTTAATATGCTGCTTATGGGCTTCCAATGGAACAACCCATTAGGAAAAATGATTGTGAGCTTAATGCCGTGGTCGAATCGATCAGCAGATATGGCGGGCCTTCGAGACATGCTCACCTCGAAATGTCTTAGCGGAATAAAATCAATAAGACGTTCTCTGTGATACACTTTTAATTATGTTTATGATTATGATTATGATATGTTAGAATACCTTATGGACTGATTAGGTGCCCCGGCTTAATTGTCATTAGGAGGGTAGTAGAATTCACTGGGACGAAGTGACTGCCTCACCCCACTCCCTTTTCGATATAGGTAAGACAGGTTATTTTCGGAGCAGGGACCAGGTTGGACCTGACGATTGGAGCTGTGCTTGGATTGTCAGCGATGAAGACTTAATCTTCATTCTTGCTTTTGTTTAGCTTGTTGTCTTATTATAGTTTCCTTCCGCTGTCTGTATCAAATATTCTCTTATTATCTTAATGATAAGGTATTATTCAGTTATATTTCTTTTAATTAATGTACTCAGATTCCAGTTTTTAATGTTCTGACTAAATATTCTAGATAATTTAGTTGGGGCGTTACAGGACTCTTGCTCAACTATGCTTTGGCGTCTCGCCAGAAGCATGAAGTCTCTACCGCCCAGGAAAAAATGAAGGTAATTCACCAAGAGTTGGATGACATGGAGAAGAAGGTCAAGTCCACTCAGGATAAGTTTATTGCTGACATGGAGGCTGCCAAGGCGGAGAGCAAAAAAGCTTTGGAAGATTTGGAGAAGGACCACGAGGCGGCGATGCAGAAGCTGAAGGATGAGCACGCCAAGGAGATGAAAGCTTTGAAGGAGGCGTCTTCTGCTAAGGACGCCCGTCTTGAGGAGTTGGCTCGTGAGCAGGAGGCGTTGCTGAAAGAGAAGGAAAGCTGGGCCGAGGAGAAAGCAACTTTGGAGGAATCCATTGGAGCCCAGCTTGATGAGGGTTTTAGCTATGCCCTGGAGCAAGTGAAGGTCTTGTTCCCTAACATTGATGTTGAGCGCCTTAGTGAAGCTAACGCCCTGATGGTCATCAAGGATGGCCAGTTGGTTCCTTATGTTTCTCCTTCTGATTCTGCCCCATGATTACTGTTTATCTTGTATTTTTGCTATCATATTCATGTATGCCCTTTTGTGGCTTTGTATGAATATTCTTGTACGCCCTGCTGTGGCATCATGACAATCTTTTTGTGCGCCCTTCTGAGGCCTTATTATAATTCCAGTACTTTTATTTATTTGTGTTCTTCCGATGGCTTTTACTGTGTCTTTGGCGTTATGATATTAGCTTAAATAAAGACCTTCTCGCATGTACATTTGAATGGGCGAGGTGATATGAACATGTGGGCGTAGTGACCCCAGATGATGGCGTCGCCCTTGTGCCGTTTCCCAAGAATTCTTTGCAGTTACCAATGTGGTTAACATAACCATTAAAGCGTGGTGCAGTTTCCCATGCAGTCGAACATGGGTAGTTGTAACTACTTTGCATGCATTTATTGCAAATTGTTTAATGATTTCCTATAAATACCCTAATCTTCTTCTCTTTTCTCTTCACTTCCTTCTCTGATCCTTCAATGGGACTCATTCTTCTCTCTGTAAAATCCTCTCTTGGATCGAGGTCTAGGGGTGAGATAATATTAACTCCGCTTCCTTCCGTGTGTGACACCATTGATTCTGACCTCTTGCTTTGTTTGTGCCTAATTTTCAGGCTTGACTCGTAGCATCTTCTCGCCAACTTTTGGTCTCCTCTTACCGTTCCTACTTTTCCGTTGTCCAAGGGGTACTTGATGGACAAATAGAGGGTCGACAATGCCGCCTCAAGTGTGTTGAAAGCGGGCCTTCCGATGATAATGTTGTATGACGTGAATGGGGTTTTAACTACCAAATATCTCACCTTGAAAGTCTTGGTGTTCTCCTCTTCTCCAAATGTGGTTAAGAGGGTAGTATATCCCATCACTTCCACTTGCTCGCCGGAGAAGCCTACCAACGTGCCGCTATAGGGCATGAGATGTTCGTCTGACAGTTGCATCGCCTTGAAGGCTTCCGAGTACATAATATCTGTTGAACTTCCCGAGTCAATCAACACTCTTTTTACATCACAATTCAATATTTGTACTTGTATCACGAGGGGGTCGTCATCGTGTGGCATGACTTCTCTCTTGTCTTCCTTGGTGAACAATAGGTCGGGGATGGGCGTCGTTGAAGTGTGTCCTACGAATTTCTCATTTTGGTCCATTCTTCTTACATAACGCTTTTTGGCATTTGAGGATTTTCCACCTCCTGCGAATCCGCCTGCGATGGTGTTTACGGAGATCCTCCTTCCTTTGCCTGGATCTTCTCCTTCTGAGTGATCCTTTGAGTGATTGGGTTGTGCCTTTGGGATGACCACTTTTCCCGCGGCGGCGTCATCTAAGAATTTCCTTAGGTGACCACTCTTTATCAGTTCTTCAATTAGGTCTCTTAATCTGAAGCACTTTTCAGTATTGTGGCCTCGGCATCTATGGTAAGCGCACCAGGCATTGGGGTTCATTCCTAAAGTGTGTTCTTTGCCTCTTTGTGGTGGTAATCTCCCTAATCCTGGAAACCTGTTTCCATGATTTCATTCAGGACGTAGACCCGGGCGCTGTTAAGAGGTGTGTACTCCTTCTTATCTCCCTGAAAGTGTCTTGGCGGCTGATACGATTTTCTGTGGCGTTCAGCGCCGTGGTGATTGGGAATTGGGCGTCTATGATGGTGATAGAATTCGCTCTAGCCATTTCCCCTGTTTACCGGGCCTCTTTCCCTGGCGTCTCTCTTCCGCTTCTCAGCATTACTCTCTTCACCTTTTATGTATCCTTCTGCTCTTCTTGTTACCTCTTGCATTGATGTTGCTGGCTTTTGCGCTAGAAATTCGTTGAAGTGTCCCGCCTTAAGGCCGTGATGGAAGGCGGAGACAAACATCTCCTGGTTTGGGTTGCTTACTTTGCTGGTTGATTCGCAGAATCTCGCCAAGTACTCCCATAGCGACTCGTTGTGGCTTTGTCGTAAGGAGAACAAACTGGTTGCTGTAACCTTTATGTGTTTGGAGCCGGCGAATTGTTGTGTGAATTTTTGTTGGAAATCTGTCCAACTTTCTGTGGAATTCTTGGGCAGATTCATATACCATCTCAGGGTTGCATCTTTCAGCGTGCCTGAGAGGAGCTTGCACTTAAGGTGATCCGCTGCCCCAATGATGGCGGTCTTGGTACCCACTGCCATCAGGTGTTCTGTTGGATCTGTTTTTCCGTCAATGTCTGGGAGGTGGGGTGTTCTGAAGTTGTCAGGTACCCTCGCGTCCCAGAGGTCTTGTGCTAGTGGTTGGGAGTCAGTGATATTGTTTTCCTCCGTTTCATCCACTTTATTTGCTTTTTCCTTGTCTATCTCGGTAACCTAGGCCTGCAGGCGTCGTAACTCCGCAACTGCGTCCATCAAGGTTATGTGGTTTTCTTGGGCGGGTGTTCCTCCTGCCATATTAGAGGAGGATCTCGTAGTTTGTCTGGTTTTAGTGGTAGGCTGGGAATCGTTTTACCGTAGCCCCACGGTGGGCGCCAAAATGTTCTGGTAAAAATTGTATGGGGGGTCAGTCCAAGTATGTTGAAGGATAATAATATAAGAATACAACTTTACCAATCGAAAAAGTGAACCCTTTGCAATGGGTTTTTTTCCTCTATTTATAGAGGAGGATTACATTTAAAATATCTATGAACCGCCCCACTCCTCTCTATGGAAGTCGTGGGTGGTTTCCGCCGTGTCCACCATGTTACAGGGGTGGTTATTGGCGGTTTCTTTCCTCCACCGTGTGTAGATGGTGGTACTGGGTGGTTTTCGTCTCCCTTCACCGTGCCTGAGTGGGTTTAGTGTGCGGTGTCTTGTTTCTCAAGTGAGTTGTCCACATCCCAGGGTGTCGCCCCCAGCTTCCATGTCGCCCGCGCCTTGTCTTTCCCGCCAAGGTATTTATTCGAATTGCTTGGATCATTTGTTGGGCCACTTCGTTATTGGGCCCATAGAATTTCGTCCGGTACAGTTAGTAATCTACTAAAAGCAAAAAACACTTAAGTGGAGATAGAAAAAAGATGAATAAATGGTTAAGATTGCTGCACATGACCAAACTAGGGGTGATAAAACAGGCAGTCTGTCCCGCCTAAAGTCCGCTCAAAAATAGGGTGGGGCTGACAAGTTGGAGGGTTAACGGGCCGGCCTGCCAACAACTTTTTGTTTTTTCTTTCTACTAATAAATTTACTATGTAGTTTACTATTTTTTACATTTTTATCTGAAAATAGAAATATTTCTCAACAATGTATAAATGAAAATAACTCAAAAAATTAACACTCAATTCATGTAGGAAATAGTAACAATTAATAATTCAATATGGAACTAACTTTTTTTTTAACGGAAAGTAGCATTTCATTCGTAACCAAATAACGAATACATGTCAGTACATCAATAAAAATATTATAGCTAGCTAGCGTTGCAAGAGCATGAGTTACCTCATTCGCTTGTCAAAATAAAAATAAATTGGAATGAGAATGGAAACAATGCAAATAAATATTAGTTTAACTTTTTTTTTGGGTCTAAAAATGTAAAAAGAAAAAGAATTAAATTCATCTGTAAAGTTTATCAATTCGATCTATTTTTCATCTACAAGTCCTAAGAAAAATGAAAAGAAAAAAAAAACTTAAATACTCATGGACCAACTTGGTCCGCCTCTACCCCACTATTTTAGCTGGTTAGGTGGGGGCGGGCCAACTTTTGACATTGAGCCAAAAATCTAAGTTCAGCCCGCCAAAATTAGCAATTTAAGGGGCCGATCTGACTAAACTGGTTTGTTTTTCACCCCTAATGTTTACTCATTAAAAAAAATTCACACTAATCATTTATTTATTTTATATAATTAAATGATTAGTGTGACTTTTTCCTTTAATGATTCCAATTGTTAGTTGGTTCGATGGTGATTAATGCTAAATTTGATATGGAGAATCACATTTCGATCCTCACAACTGCGATCGGAATGGGGCTGGAACCAATTGATATCAAAACTAATCTTTGAACTGGAAAAATAACTTAAACAATTTAAAAATTTGGGATCTTTTCATTTTTAATTATTTATATTTCTATATAATAATTTTAAAAATAAAAATATAAAAGTGTGATACTAAATGAGGTTAAATCATTTCTATATATTCCAAAATATTTCAATAATCGAATAAATAAAAATAGTTGAAAATTATTTACCAAAAACAAAATAGTTGAAAATTGAGATTAAGAGGATCTCATGTCGTGATTTAACTTGAACTCCCTTCCTTTCTTTTTACTTATCTTTTTAGACTAGTAATATCAAATTAATGAAGTATATTTTTGCACTTTATATTCCTGTTATATTCTCGTTTTAATATATCAATAAATTTCTATTTTTTTACACACATTTTCTCTTTTCAATAAATTTAATATATCATGTAAAAAAAACAAAATAAATCAAATATATAGTATTAATTGGTTTTATTAAAAAAAATAAAGAGCAATTGACAATATGTATAATTGATAAATAGTTATACTCATAAAATACAAAAAGGACAATTAAAAATCCGACACCAAACACTAATTAATTGTGGAAACGGATTTCTGCTGGAGGAATTTAGGACCGTTCGATCACAGTCATATTTATGTTTGGTGTATTTGGAAGGAAGCCCAAGTAGAAGAAACAAAATAATAAGATGATGATGATATACTTGGAGAAGAACAAGTGCAAATAAAACCCATAATCTCATTCTCATCTTTTGGTGTTTTCTTCACTCTAATCTCATCCCACTAGCTTCTGCTGCACATGGCAACGCAACCACCGCCTCCCGCCGACGATAACCAAGGTTTCCATTTCTATCTCTTTTTTATTCATTTCACCTCTCTTATTATATATCGATCCTTCTACAATCCCTAATTCAATCGATTCTACTTTTCACTTTTCAATCACACTTTTCTCTACCAATTCGTTTGCATGATTTGTCTACTCGATTAATTGATAATTTCCCACACGTATTCATTTTTTGGAGCTTAAATTTTCTTTGATATTCACCGCAAAAAATTTATACGAAATTCTCACTGCTTAACTTATAGATAGTTTCATTTAGTTGAAGCTACTCCATTTTCTGGTGATTGATCATCAGCACAGTGACAATCTCATTGTTTACCGGTTTCTACGATTCTTGGAGCTTCCCTTAACTCTGCTTTCGGATTATTAACTTCTTTTTTTATAATTTTTTTCCATCTTTTGTCCTCTGTTTAATCGGAAATGTACGTGTTCTTTATCTTTTATATCGTTTCATTTACAATTGATAATTTCAATGCACCTCCTTTAAATTGATCTTCCATAATCCCATTATTTAAGGTTGCAGATTATTGATTCATGATATTCTATATTCCAATTTTATTTATGTAATGTAGTTATTCTGTTCAAGTATTCTCTCATTCATTGGAATTTATTTGTAAAAGATGGACTCTACTAACGACTACACTAAAAATAAGCAAATTTAGGCTAATAATTATCTTTATCATTTTCAATTGTGGCTGATAAATGGGTTAATATAGTATGGTAATGATATTTACACTTTATTTTCACAATCCCTTTATAAAATCTAAGGTGGACTTATGTAGACTGTTCATAAGAAAACTTGCAATGGGATCAAAGTATTAGGTGTCTATGAGGGATTTATATATCCTTCATGTTATTCTAACAAGGAAGCTACAATTTTATTGCATCGTTTATGAAGGATTTTGATTGCAACTTTCTAAGTCTTTTTTAACCCATCCAAGGATTATAAAAGAGAAAACCACAAAGACCAGGAGGATGGCTCTTCAAAAAAAAAAAAAAAATAGACTAGGAAGATAAATGAGAAGCTAAATTTTACAAATGAGACTCTAATTATTTTTTTTTTGTCAAGTAGCCTAGTGGCTAGAATTTCACTCTTAAGGTGAATAAGTGGAGTGTCCGGGGTTCGAACCTCAGCTCCTGCATATTAAATGTGATGTCTCTACCAACTGAGTTAAGCTCGGGGCAGACTTTGACCAATTTTAATGCCAAACCTCAACAACTTTCTCTTTAATTATACACTTAAATGATATCATGACAAGATTAATACCTTTTACTGGGGTGAACTGATAATATTTGACTAACTTAATCAACAAACATGTAGTGGTAAATAAAATTTCTCAACAGATTCCTTAATTTTCTTTCTTATACTGAAGATTCTGTTGCTGTAATCATTTTATTGTACTGCTGTTGAATGTTACCTTGCTTGATCGATGGGATTTGCTAGCAGAATGTTTCAGATAAGCTGCAGGTTATATTGTTTTGGGTATGATAAAATTGATTTACTGATTCTCTTTTTTGAGATTTAGGTGCTGAAATTATCCAACCGACCAACATGGATCAGCAAAATGCCGGAGATGAGTCTGTTAAACCCACTTCATCTACATCAGTCTTTGTGAACTCTGAACCATTACGGGAAGATCAAATTCAGAATGCTGTGAAATTTCTATCACACCCAAAAGTTAAGGGTTCACCCGTTATGTACAGGCGGTCATTTTTGGAGAAGAAGGGCCTTACGAAGGAGGAGATTGATGAAGCCTTTCGGCGTGTGCCTGTAAGCCAATGATTTTTTATTGTAAAATAATTATCTTTCAGCGACTTTCCTGTATGTTAATTTTTTGTAATCCTTACCTTGATTAAATTTCACAGGATTCAGCTCCAACTGTGCAGACAGGTGGTGTAAATCAAGGTGAAACTTTTAATATAGTACTTCTCCTTTGGGTCTGGTTGAGTTAAACTACTTGTGAAATCTCTATTGAATTAGTTTCACTAGAACTGGATGGATTCTTGCTTCAGTTACATTTTAAACATGGCTGTTATAATGCTAACAGATGGGCAATTGAAATCATCATCAAATATTCAGCAACAACCCCAACAGCAAACTCTTCAGCCAGGTTTACCTGCTTCTACTGGTGTTAATACTCCACCAGGAACCTTATCACGAGCCAGATTTCACTGGTCCCATGCCCTTATTCTAGTTGGATTCCTGACTGCTTCAGGTGCTGGAACAGTTTTAATAATTAAGGTATTATCACCAACTGTTATGCCTGATGCCATCTAAATCAGTATCTTAATGGTTGAATTTTCATTATTTTATTGACATTTTAATCCTTTCTGGTACTTAATATTTTGCTGCACGTACAAGTTTTATCACATTTTTTTATCCTTCTGAACTTTAATCATGCTCCATGTTTTAGAATTCCCTTCTTCCTCGGTTAAAGTCTTGGATACGAAAGGTTGTCTTAGATGAAGATGATGAACAACTAAAGAAAACAAATAATAAACCAACTTTGGCTGAAGAAACTGCTCAAGCTGCAAAATCAGCAGCAGCTGCAGCTGCAGATGTGGCGAAAGCAAGCCAAGAAATGCTGGCTTCAAAGGGTGAAGGTGGGTTTAATTGAAATTTAATTTGCATGGTATAAAATGTCTTCATTTTGTTTTGATAGCCCAACTCATGCGAGACATCTTTTATTCTGAGAAATTACTGAAATTATTGGCTTATTGCAACATCTGATTTATACTTTGCAGAGAGGAAACACTTTGTGGAAGTTGTGAGTCTTTTAGATAAGCAAATACAAGAAATGAAGTTAATGACAAGTGCAATAAGAAGATTGGAAGGTAATTGGGCTTTCTCAATTAATATAATTGGCTGATATGAGAACTTTCCAATGCTTTGAATATTGTATTCAGGTTTTCATTTATGACTTTCCAATAGAGCTTTTGTATTTGTTAGGAAAGAATGTGGTTGTGTAATTGGGGATCTTGTTATTTATAACCCCTTAAGAGTGCACAATGTGGTTCATTCATGGTGACCAAGCGCTTTGGCAAATTTTGTCTGTGGTTTTAATACTGTAAATGGATTTCTATCTTCATGTCTGTAGCAGTAAACTTGTTTATTCCCTTGAATTTGATTTCACACAATTGTTTTATTTTAGGCTTCCTGATAAATTTTGGTGGCATAATGTCAGAAATTATTGTGTACTTGTCCTGGAGTTTTTTACCTGTTACTTAGAATTTTGAAGTTGTTGAATATATGTTTCTGTCAAATTATGGAACACAGATGTACGTTCTTATGATATCTCCGTCTCAGGGCAAGAAGATCTCCGAGTCAGTCAAACAAGTTCGAAGGTCAGATATAAATGAATTCAAAGGGGATCTTCTCATCGTCTTTTATGAAATTTTTTGCACACCTTTTCTGATCCTGATTTGAGTTGTCTTATGTTTTAAATTTTGTGGTCATATTTTATTTCAAATATTTGCAGCGACTGGTTGCGAATGGCAAGGCAGAATATGACATGCGTTCAGGTTGTAATAGTGATTATTAGATCTTATCTAAATTAGTCTTATTTTCTGAATTATGTTGCCTATAATTAGAATGTTGTATGCAGTGAGATCGTTATCCCCACCTGCATCTGTTGAACCATCAGGTCCTCCTCATCCAAAGTCATATATGGAGGTAGTATTTTATATTGCTTGTATAGTTGTTTTTCACCCCCTTGCCTTTTACTTCTGGGTCATATCTGAATGCTTGCCATTTCAGCATGGTCTTCATGTCTTGTACATCACCTATAATATAATCAAAATATAACATTTAGGCATTAATTACTTTGGGGTATGACTGAGGATTATGACATTCTCTTATGGCTATTGGTATTTCTTAGTTTTGCTTCTGATAATACCCAAGTCAGGATGGGCATAATTGGGATTTTTAACTATATGAAACAGCAACTTAAGTCTATTGTGCTGTTTTTATGTTGGCACTGTTTATTGCAATCTTGAGTATCGGTTGCATAATTGACCAATTTACTTTATTTGCTTCACCTATTATCTGATTGAAGTATTTAAGAGTATTTGCTTCCAATGACATTCTCCATTTTGTCTATTTTAAATTAGAAATAATTTCACTGATTTGATCTTTCATGAAAATGCTTCCTTCAATTCATGGTATCGAACCCTTTTTGTCTGATTTTATTTTGCTTTGTTTTCTAGGATATTTCATTTTCCTCTGAGTTGTACATTCTCTTTTCTGTATCTAAGTTAATTTCTTGAAACTATTAACCAAATCCTTTTCAAGGATATTATATTTATAAACATGATTAAGATTAGCTATTCTGTTTAGATTGTAATCGAACTAAGGGTCTGCTTCTCCCTCGAAAATAGTATTTCTTTTGTTGTCGATAAACTCTCAGCCAGCTTACACAATCCCTGTTTGGGTGTATGGGATCTGATTTTCCCATTTATACACTGATTCAAGTAGTACAGGGAGGGACAACAACAATCACAGTTTTTTTCCACTAGGTGGAGTTGATTATATTGATCAAACAAGACCACAATATCTATTCATATTTAAATATTATTCTTGACATGGATCAAACAATGATTATGGTGGGCATATAAGCTGAATAATTGAACCCATTCTCCCCTGTGGTCTGAATTAGAGAAGGCATTTTTTTGCTTTTCCCATTAAGCAGCAAACTGATATGTCCCTGACCCAAGATTTTTTAGGAGGGAGATAGATAGGCTGCATATGCTTTAAAAGAGTAAATAGTAATAAAGTTGAAGGTCATAGAGGGACTGTCACTACCGTTACTGCAGATAAAAAAATTAAAGTGAAGTTTTTAACGGTCGGGATAGCTGGTTTATGAGTTTGGAGAGTGATTTTGGTGTCATCATGTAGAAAGTGGACTAAATGTGATAGGGAAGAGAGGGCGTGAGAAGAGTTAGGCAATAATTGAATTTGAGAGGTTTTGGATGGGCGGGGTCTCTGTGCATCATCACAATTCACCAATCCCCATCTTTATCTTCAGTTTTTTCCCTGCATTTTCCTGAGAATTCTGTAACTACACAGGTCTACCTTTAAACTAATAATACTAGCATCCTACACACACCAATAATTAATTCTGTAGCAATTAATGAGTGTATATTTTCTTCATATTTGATGGATTGAACAGTGTTATTCATCTCCGTAATGCTTATTAATATTTTGTTTGACTTTTACAATTATTTTTTGCAGATAATGGCCATGGTCCAAAGAGGGGAGAAGCCTCCTAATATCAGAGTAAATATTTTAATCTGGATAAACTCATTGCATGTTAAAACCATAACCTTATTTGTGCGCCATTAATTAATATAAAATTATAAATTTCATTGGAAAAAAAAGTAATGAAAGTTTGATGTGTGGAAAGGTGTCACTGTGAAGTAAAAGATTATGGTTTGCAAATAAAATTGTTCTTCTCTATTGGGTTTACCAATTTTATGTGGCATGTTACTTTTATAAAACACTGGGTTTCAATGCAGGAGATCAATGATTTACCCCCCAACCCTAGTCAACAGCCGTCAGATCCTCGCATATTGCCTAGATCCAAGGTTTATTAGTTCTTTGCCTTTCCTAAGTAGTTTAGATTGCTGATCATCATTTTAAAAAATATAATTATGCAACTAGTTAAATTCTGGCTTTTATTCTAACACGTATTAGCACAGTTCTATTGAAACAGTAATTTGTGCATAAATTTTCTTTTCTCGATGCATCGGTGGTATTATGTCACATGAATCTGATTGTGTATTTCAACTTCTCTTGGGCAGCCTTGGGAGATTGGGCAGGTTCAAAACTCGTCTAGCCAAGTGTTTCAGCCTCAAGTAAATGGTGAAGAATCATACGCCAAGGTCCAAGATACCACTCAATCAAATGGGGATGACCCATTGCCCTGGTGGCAGAAGAAAAATGTCAGAATCAGGGAGATTGATGAAATTGAGTATAATACAGCACCTAATGGTGCTGCATCTACTCAGCAGCCGCTACAGCGTGTGTGGGTTCCTCCTCAACCTCCACCGATAGCTATGGCGGGGGCTGCAGAAGCAATCAGGCGCCCAAAACAGGCTGTCCAAAAGGAACAAGTGTCAGATAATCAATCAGTAGCTCAATCTTCAGACATCTCTAATGGGGTGCATGAGATTCCGTCGGAATCTGAAGGTGCTGTAGAGGGAAGCAATGTCAGCTCTGGTGAGATACAAGTCATACAAGAAGACGATGAAACCAAATCTGCAGAGCAATGAAGGTGAATTCTATCATAAAAAAACATGAAAATGGAAATGGAGCTTTAGAAGTAGTACCAAATTCTGGATAAACTGGACACAATGTTTGTTTCATAAACTGGACATCAATACAAGATGCAAATGCAGGTGTCTTTTTCACGAAAGATTATGGTACTAGAAGTAAACACTATTATAGGTTTCATGATATGTTATATTTTTACAGTTATCAGTACCAGCTGTAAAATACCGGTTATGCACATGAAATTCAGGAAATAAGTTCGGAAATTTCTTAACTTTGTTAAATCCATGAACTGAAGTAAGAGTTTTATACTGAGTTTGAAGTATACTCGATGAAAATGATGTATATGATAAGTTTTATATTGCTTTTTGTATTTTTCAAAATTTACACTACACTGCAATTTTGGTAGGTGAACTCATCTACCACCTAACTTGGTGATGGCACACATAAATGGTTCCTAAAACTATTCCAGTGTGTTTCATGATTATCTGGTTTAATTTACAAACAGAAAAACGCCTAATGTCATTTATTTTATGACTAAACCTTCAAAGCTGAAAGATACAAAAGTAAATATATAGATAGTGTAAATCCATTTTACCTTGTACCTTTTTTTTTTGACGAATCGCGTACCTAAAATCATTCCATTGTGTTTCATGGTTGTTTGGTTTAATTTAGAAACAGAAAAACACCTAATGTTTACCTTGTGTTTATAATTGGTAAGTCACTTCCTTGCAAAATGATAATAATTAGTAAGTCACAATTAGACCATTAAACCCCAATTCAAATTGAATCTAGCTTTCTAAGAATTAATCGTATCTTTATCTTTTTACTTTAGAATCAATCGTATCTATCTCCACTAATATATAGTATATGGTCATATTCAAAAACATAGGCATATACTCTATCACAATCACAAATAAGAAAACAATAAATATTTTAAAAAATGAATGGCATCTTATCACATCTGTATTAGAAAATGTTTGCATTTGCCTAACGCCAAACCGGGAGCATCAAGCATCTTATTAACATATTTAATTTAATACTTTTTGTTTTTATTAGAAAATGCTCAATATGTAATCATGGATAAAGTTATTATTCTACCTTCATTTTATATTGACTGTCATTTAAAAAATTGGGTTCATAGACCGGTAATAAATTAGATCAAGTAATAAGCGATTTATGTCCTTAAAGCCAGTGGTCATAAGTTCAAATTCGTTCTTTGTTCTTGCATATTGAAAGGATAAAATTTGCATTGTGCATCCCACATAACATTTTTTCTAATCGAGATTAGCCATAGTTAAACGGCCGAGAAAATTTTGTACTAAAAACATTTTTCTTGGACACAAAAGAAAACATGTCCACAAAATAACAAAAATACATAATTATAGAGTAAAGATGCAATTTAGTCCCCGAACTATCACTCTCTCACCAATTTAGTCCCTAAACTATTAAAAGTAACTAAAAAGTCCCTAGACTATTTTCCATCCATCAATTTAGTTCCTACCGTTAAGTGGCCGTTAGTGGTCCCAAAACTATTAAAATACTTCAATTTAGTCCCCAAACTATCTTAAAAAAACAACAAAAAAATAGTCTCTAAACTATCATAACAAACTACAAAATCATCCTTTAAAACTTATGTAGTAAAAGATCAAATAAATTTGCATCCCCAACAACAACCAGTATCCCATTAAAATCATAAACTTGAGTCTCTCTAGTCCGTTGAACTTTTAAATCTCGTCATCCCAATCATTCTAGCAATGGTACGTTTTAAAGCTGCTGCACCAGTGACAAAGCATGCTGCTGCAAAGGTGAATCAGAGTGTTGTTGCACCTGCCGCAAAGCCTACACTCGGTAAACCTATAAATATTAATGGTGCAGGACTGTTGTAGAGACCGAAGAATCCAGTTTTTAAACTAGTCGTTGCTGTCAAAAATAGCGTAGTCGGTCCGGAATTTGTAGATCTGATGAAAGCATACAATAATACAAATGAGACAATGTCAATGAGATTCATGCCGACTCCAGGATTAAGCCGAGGAATACGCAATGAATAATCTTTTACTTAGTGCTTTTGTTTGATATTTGCTAATGATATTTGGATTTTTTGCAATGAAGGACCTTCTACTTAGTGTTTTTATTTGATACTTGCTAATGATATTTGGTTTTTTGCAATGAAGCACCTTCTACTTAGTGCTTTTTTTTTGTCTTTTGTTTGAACCTTCTATTTAGTTCTTTTGATGGATTATGGTTTAGTTGACTTTTATGCAATGAATTTGATTAATTACAGTTTAGTTGGCTTATGTAATGAAGGAATGGATTATGGTTTAATTTATGGTTAAGTAAGATCAATGTATTGATCAAAAGAATGAGTTTTATGTTAAACGTATCATTGCTAGAATGATAGGGATGATGAGGTTTAAAAGTTCAATAGACTAGAGAGACTCAAGTTTGTGATTTTAATGGGATACTAGTTGTTGTTGGGGATGCAAATTTATTTGATCTTTTACTATATAAGTTTTAAAGGATGATTTTGTAGTTTTTTTATGATATTTTAGAGACTATTTTTTGTTGTTTTTTAAGATAGCTTGGGAACTAAATTGAAGTATTTTAATAGTTTAGGGACCACTTAACGGTAGAGACTAAATTGATGGATGAAAAATAATCTAGGGACTTTTTAGTTACTTTTAATAGTTTAGGGACTAAGTTGGTGTGAGAGTGATAGTTCGAGAACTAAATTGCATGTTTACTCCATAATTATATATAGAATATTTTAATTAGACTTTATAATAAAGTACTTCAATTATGTTTTACATAAAAATATAGATCAGTTTGTACTATATACCCAAAACTTATTTTAACACTTAAATCTTGATTTAAACTGAAATTTTTTTAAAAAAATGATTCAAATTGAGTTTAAACATCAACTATTTGAGTTCCATGATGAGTATATTATATGCACCATTGTCACGCATTTGCATATGTTCCTTCCGTGTTCTTTTCCTAATAATATAAACGAGGCAATTGTGAACACAACAAACACTACTTGAACAAGATTGTGAGTCGAAATAAAAGCCTTAAACCAATTCCAACTTTACTCCAAAGTACTAAACAAGACAACCATGAATACAACAAATACCAATTACACATTTATATACTCAATACTAAAATTAGACTTGACAAAAACTAAAATAAAAACTAAAAAAGTTCATGTTAACTTAGATACCATTTGACTTAACTTATTTCAAGTTTTTTTTACTCAATATAAAAAAAAAAAAAAACTAGATCAAATAAATTTTGGATAGAAAAAAGTTACTTAATTTTCATGAATAAAATTCATAAATTCCAACCAAAAATTTACTTTTTTTTTAAAACGTCCAACAAAAAACTTTACTAACCATAACAAAAAAAATTCGTGGAAAATTAATCCAGAACTAATATTTATTAACTGTTACGATAATATCCTGTCCAAAAAAACTATTATATATATAAATTCAGATGAGTCACATGACTGATTCTAGATTTAACATGTTGGACTAGCATTTGTCAGGAAAAACAAAGGTTGGCCTAGCCGCCTATCTTAATTCTTTGAATAAATAATAAATGTTTTTTGAATTTTGAACATACATGTTTTTCATCCGTCAAAAAAAAAAACATACATGTTTTTCATGTAACTTACTTGCTTACGGGGTCTTTTGTTTTCTAAAATAACTAGTTTTCATACCCGTGCGAACTCGCACGGGTCGCCCGAGTCTATTGACTTTTATTTATAAAAAATTGTTAAAATATAAGTGGCGTAGTATATCAAAAAAATAAAAATAATAAGTGACGCTATTCTGTTATTTTTTTATAAAACTTATTAAATTAAGTAAATTTATTTTATTAAAGCAATTGTCCCGTATATGATTTTTGTGTAATAAATTATAATTAATAATAACAAATATTTATTATTCAATTTTTTTTTATTAAATCAATTGTCTCGTGTATGATTAAATTTTTTTTTTTAAAACAATTGTCCCGTGCATTATTATAATATATATTCATCAATGATATATTTATCAACAATTGTTCCTTTTATTATTATAATATATTATTCAATTTTTTTTTATTAAAGCAATTGTCCCGTGTATGATTTTTTTTTATTAAAATAATTATCTCATGTGTCATTATAATATATATTTACCCTGTAATTATTATTAGTATAAAATGTATTCATCAATAATATATATACTTCTCCTATAATTTTTATATAAGAGTAAACAAAAATAGAGTAGATTTTTTTTTATAATAAATATAGAGTACAATTTAACTATTATATAGAAAAATAGTAAATTGAAAAATATAATTTATTTTTTTATGAAATAGAAAATTTGAAATATTTTTAGGAATTGATGAGCACAAATTAAGATTTTTAATAGTAATACCTTTAATATACTGGGTCCATTTGAACTTGGCTTATTTTTAAGCTTATGAAAATACTTTATGATTATAATTTGTAAATAAACATTTATGTTATTTAATAAGTTTTTTTACGCATATTAATTCATAAGATTTCACTGACAAAAATTATATATCTTTATAAACTGTTTTCACAAACAACCTTAAAAAACTTATAATAATACATAAAAGATTATATATTTGCATAAGTTATTTTGCATAAGATCATAAATAAGTAAATTCAAACGGGCTCATTGTGCTTTTAATTTTGTTTTTATGTTCTTTTATTTTTAAGTTCATAAATAAGTATCTTCTTTTATTAGGTTCTTCTATTTTTATTTTTTATATATAAGTTTTTATATGTTAGATTGAGTTACTATTTTTTCATTAAAAAAAAGTGTTTTTTGATCAAAACAAGTTACTATTTTTTGCGCGTATCTTTTATCGTGATTTTCGTTTCTATTTTTATGCGTAAATTTATTTTAATTAATTTTTCTTTTCCTATTTTTGAAGTTAAAATAGATTGAATTATTATCTTTTTTTTAGAAGTGGTTTCCGTTGCTATTTTTAAGGGAAGATTTCTTTTATGCTTTTTTTTAGAGATGTGATTTTTAATAGTATTTTTATAGGAAGATTTCTTGTATGTTTATCTTTCTTTCTTTTTTTTTTTTATTAGTTTAGAATTATTTTTTAGATTTGGATTAGTAATTTTTTGTTTATTTTTAGAGGTGATTTTTGTTGCTATTGTTATGAATAGATTTGCTTTATGTTTATTTTTTTTTAGTTTAGAGTTAAATTTACATTTAAGGACATAAATGGTGAAATATTATTAATCGTGATAAGGACAATAACGATTTTTTAGTAATAATTTCTTTTAATATATTGTAAGTAGATAATAATATATAATAATAATAATAATAATAACAACAACATAAATAATATCAATATTTTTTTTAATAAATACACAAAATAAATATTTATGTTGGTAATTATTTATTAGATTAGTATTATTTTTTTTCTTTTGTCTGAGTTTAACCTCAAAATCTCCAACTACTTTTTATCTTTTAATTCAAATCATTTGAAACACACAATCTTTGTGGGTCGCTTATAATTTTTATAATTCATATTAAATATATTGGATAAAAAGTAAGAAAGATATAGAGATAAATGCATACAATATTTGTGTTGTGATTTCATTTTTATTTTTATTTTATCTTAACACCAATTTTCAGAAGAATGTATTCTAGTATTCATAATTCAGCCAAGAGAGCAAAGAGAGAATTTGAAATTAAATTTTCCTAACAATCAATAATTATTACTATTGAAATTTGAAATTAAATTTTCCTAAACAATTTGTTATTAAGTGGTGTTCTCTAAATAACTTAGAGCAACTTTAGTGGGAGTAAACTAATTGAGTAAACTAAGTTGTTTTTTGTGGGCCCAAAGTGATGTGTAGGATTTAAGAATTTTATAGTTGATTTGAGTAGTTTTTACTTTAATGGTGGTTGCCTATAAAGAACCAAATCTTAACCCCACATGAATAAAATAATAATTGTCTGGTCATTGTTGTTTGGTCTTTGTTGCCGTTGACTAATTAGTTGATGTGAATAGAAACTTAATGTACCCACTTGCCAACTCATATACTCTACAATGGTGATTTCTTATAGTTACCGTATTTTATAAAAAACCTGTCATTTAGTGTACCTGCGTTAAAGGTGCTCTTAGTAGTTATTAACATATTATTATCATGGAAAAATTAAGGACAGTGGGATATATATTTTTTTGTCAAATAGTTTAATGACGAAGTTTCACTCTTAAGATGTATAAGTGAAATGACATGAGTTCGAATCGGGAAATATATATATACAAGTGCACTATTTAGCATTTTTCTAGGTTTTTTCATATAATAATATTAATAGACTTATTATACTTTACTAAGGGCGTTTGTTTATGAGTAAACAAGTAGTATATCGTATTATTTTTAGAAATTTTATTGAAAGAGTTTATTTGTGTTTGTTTATACTATTTAAGAGTGAAAATTACTTTTAAAATCTTCTACCATACTCATTGCTGTTCGGTTTTATTTTAATTTTTTGAAATAAAGAGATTCTAAGTCAATGGAAAAAACTATAGAGCAATAAATTGGAGAAAAATGAAGAGCTAAGAAGAAGAATATCTAAGATAAATTAGGTAAACAATTATTTTGGTCAAAGGATATATAAGACAATATCATTATAACTTATAGGTGTTTTCAAATTGCAAACAATTCACAAATACTCCTTCCATTCTAAGTAGGTTAAAATTTTCAACTAAATACATCAATTTTATTTGACCAATTTTTATTATTAGTATATTTTGAGACAGAGACTATTTCTTATATTAATCATTTATTTTTTTTTTGTCAAGTAGTTTATTGGCTAAAAATTACACTTCTAAAGTGATTAAGTGGGGTCTTCAAGGTTTGAAACTCAACCCTGCATATAAAAATACGACATCCTAATACTACCAAGAATAATTATATTATACAAAAATTCTTAATATAAATTCATTTCTCAATTTCCAAATTTTCCTTCCTTCTCAATTTTTTCCTTCTAACCAAATGAAGAGTAAGTATATTATATGAAAATTCTTATTTATTTATTTCATAGTGTATATGACTAAAGTAAATTAACTATCTATCTAGTCTAGTTGATAAAGTTGAAACTAAAAAAGAGAATATAGGAGTAGTGAACCAACGATGATTCCACAAGTTGAATACTCGTCCCATCTCTATTTCGTCTTCATTCATTCTATTCTACTATTTAGTAATAAAATTACCCACTTTCCTTTCTTTCTTTCAGATAATATATAGTATTAATTAATTGTTATTATTAACAATAATAATATTAATACCCTGAATGAAAAATGAATCCCCCAAAGATGCTGTCTGAAACCACATCCACCACTCTCCTCTATCATCATCATCATAATAATAATACTATTTAACTACTTAACCCATTTTCTGTCACCCAAAAAACCATTCTTGTTCTTGTTGGGTTCTCTTGTTCAAGGTTAGCTACAACATTAATCTTCTTCTTCTTCTTCTTGTGAATTGTCATGGCTCTGAATCTATCTGCTCCAGCTGAACTCAAGTCTGTTTTTTTCACTGACCCTCTCAAGTCTAACCGCCTCACACCTAAATTCCCAGGTTCTTTTTCCTCCCATTTTCATTTTCTCTACTATATTGATGATGCTACTGTGTGATGTTATGTACTATGATGTTTCTTTTATGAAGAAAGAAGAAAAAAACTATTTTTTTAATTTATTTGTTGATTATGCTGTTGTTGTGTTTACTGTTATATCATAATAATTTGATTTGATTTGATTCTCAGGTGGTCTTGCTTTGAAAAGAAAAGAGAATCGAAAATCATCTGGAAGAAGAGTTTATTGTTCAGTGCAATCATCATCATCATCATCATCAGGACCACCACCTGCTTGGCCAGGAAGAGCAATCCCAGAATTAGCTAACAAGACTTGGGAAGGTCCTAAACCCATTTCCATTGTGGGCTGTACTGGTTCAATTGGAACTCAGGTATTGCTATCTGCTTCATTTCTTAGGAATCATTTGAAATTTATTTATGAATTATTTTGGTTTGGGAAATGAATAGATGACTAGAAAGGTGTTCATTGTTTAAGCCTGCCTGGATTGCTTGATTATTTGATATAGTGGATCATTTTTCCCTTGTATGATTTTGTAGACGCTAGATATTGTCGCGGAGAATCCAGATAAGTTTAGAGTTGTTGCACTTGCAGCTGGTTCCAACATTACTCTTCTTGTAGATCAGGTAAATACTTCACTTCAACCATGTATTGGTTTGTTTTATTAGTTGCAATCAAAATCATCTTCCGTTTTCAAAAAAATTGGGTTTGTTCTTAAGCATTTATGATAGGTTTTTTATAAAAAAAATTCTCTTAAAACTTCTTGTTGAGAAATCTTAAAAGACTAAACAAGTTTTAGATCTAAGTTAATTAGTATGGTTTAAGGTTAAGTCAATGTATCTCATATTTTCAATATACAAACTGTGGGAAAAAACTATTAATCTCTTGGTAATTATGTTGCACAGGTTAAAAGATTTAAGCCACAACTTGTTGCTGTTAGAAACGAGTCTCTAATTGCTGAACTTGAAGAGGCTTTGAAAGACGTTGAACAAAAACCTGAGATCATTCCTGGAGAGCAAGGAATCATTGAGGTGCACATCTGTTTTTGTTCATTTATTGCAGTTTGGTTTAGAATACCAATATTGTTTTTCATAAGCAATTGCTTATATATTCTCAGGTTGCACGTCACCCAGATGCAGTCACAGTAGTCACGGGAATAGTAGGCTGTGCAGGACTAAAGGTAACCACTTTTCCCTTCTTTCGGCTCTTTTTTGTAACTGTTCTGTTTGCTATGCTAAGAAAATATTCTTCCGTGTGCAATCATCTATACGCTTTTTAAAATTAACTTCATTAATCACATCCGACAATTTGAACTTTCAAGAACATTGTTGTTCTTGTTGCTATTATATTATTTGCTTGTAAAACAAATATTATTTGGACAAGGGAAGGGGGATAAAATAAAACAAGTAGAAGAATATCATCATTAGTTTTTGTGAAATATCAACGATAACAACCAAGTCCTATCTTACCACGTGTAAAATTGTGAGGCGTTCTTATTGATGTTATTTTTATATTTGAGCATTCATTGTTTGAAAGTAGAATGATCCCCAAGTAAATCTACATTTGTTAATAATCAAATTAATAGTTGAAAGATGGACTATTAGTCATCGAATGGTGAAATTACACCCAAAATCCCTGAATGTGCCTTTTTTCAGTTTAATTAGTCCATGCATTACGAACCATTGGGACTAATTCAATCGGTGAAATACACGTTTGAGGACTAATTTAACGGCTAAATTTTGGGGATCATGGATGCAATTTTCATGATTTCATCTTTCAGTTTGTGTACTATTATGACTGACAGTGATATGGTATCTTTCAAGGATATTAGATTAGATATTAGATTACTGAAATTCCTCTCATTGTTTTATTAGCCAACAGTTGCGGCCATAGAAGCTGGAAAAGACATAGCTTTGGCCAATAAAGAGACACTGATTGCTGGAGGTCCTTTTGTCCTTCCTCTTGCTCGGAAGCATAACGTGAAAATACTTCCTGCTGATTCCGAACATTCTGCCATTTTTCAGGTACAAAAGCACTTACTGTATTAAAAAGGTTGTGTGTGGAACAAGAGTAATAAACTGTTTATTCATTTCCCATATTATCATGTACTCACTTACTATGCAAAAACTTAAAATATTCTTCACTTCAGTGTATCCAGGGGTTGCCAGAGGGTGCACTTAGGAGAGTCATTCTAACTGCATCTGGAGGTTCCTTTAGGTATGTAAATAAACTTGAATGGCTGTGCTTTTGATGTTTCGCATGAACAATGTTTTCATTTTATGTTAGACACGTTTATCTTTTATGAAATGATAGGGAACTAGGCACTCTAAACTTTCTTACGCCATGTCTGAATTTTGCTTGCTACACATTAATCATGGAAAACCTTGAATTTCCCTTGCTTAGTTCTGTTTCTAGACCCTATATGATCCACATGACGATAAGTACCTTTCGCTTTATGATTAATAGGGACTGGCCTGTTGAGAAACTGAAAGATGTTAAAGTTGCCGATGCATTAAAACATCCCAACTGGAGTATGGGGAAAAAGATAACTGTGGACTCTGCTACACTTTTTAACAAGGTTTGTTTCTTTCTTATGATATTTGTAAGATTATGTGGTTTAAATTTCCTGACTATACCGTAACTTAACTTCTTTGTAGGGTCTAGAAGTGATTGAAGCACATTACTTATTTGGAGCTGAGTATGATGATATTGATATTGTCATTCATGCACAATCAATCATACATTCAATGATTGAAACACAGGTTTAAACCTCATACTACGTTTTGTTGACTGCCACCTTTGAATAATCATTAAATGTTAAATATTTATCCAATACTAAATTATTATTTTCTTTCTAGGATTCATCTGTTCTTGCACAATTGGGGTGGCCTGATATGCGTTTGCCCATCCTTTATACATTATCATGGCCTGACAGAGTTTATTGTTCTGAAGTCACTTGGCCTAGGCTTGATCTTTGCAAGTACGATTACTTTTTCCTTAATTTCGTTTTCTTAGTTCATACTGAATAAAATAGACAGATCCACTTAGACACAGTTTTAAAAGTTTGAAAATTTATCAACAGAACCATATTTGAAATGTGATTATGCAGGCTTGGTTCACTTACTTTTAAAGCTCCTGACAACATTAAGTATCCATCGATGAATCTTGCCTATGCTGCTGGACGCTCTGGAGGCACCATGACAGGAGTTCTTAGTGCAGCAAATGAGAAAGCTGTCGAAATGTTTATTGATGAAAAGTAAGATTATTATTTTGTTATGTTATTACTCATTACAACTTACAAGTGTTCCCTAATAATGTTGCTAAATATTTATATATTCTCATGGAATTTTCTTAACCTCGTGATAATTATCCATGAAAATACACAGTTCTTAAAACCCAAAATACCGACTCGTTTCCAGGTTTGTTAGAAGATATTCCATTTGGCTCTCACGGAGTATTGCTTTCACAAAGCATCAAAATTCCTTATATTGAGAATAAAAATATATATATATATATATATATATATATATATATATATATATATATATATATATATATATATATATATATATATATATATATATATATATATATATTGCTTGTTGGATTCTCTCATGTATATGTAATTTGTATTTAGCGGGGTGGATATTTGTTAGCATTTGTCATGGCCTTTATCCTTGATTATGCGGCCATATTATTCTTTACCTGCGCTTTTATGTTCTTTTACAATCTTAGAATATTTTAAGCAAAACATTACTATTAGGAATTGTGTCATGTTCTAATGCTGTTTGACGCGTTAAGTGCACAGCTCATTTATGAAAGTGTCCATGCTCCATGCTTCATGTCTTTTAGACTGCCATATGTGTCTTCGTGTCGATGTAAATCATTGAATTGGCTATGTTTCTATTTCCAGGATTAGCTATTTGGATATTTTCAAGGTTGTGGAGCTAACATGTCAGAAGCATCAAGATGAATTGTTGACTTCACCTTCCCTTGAAGAAATTATTCACTATGACTTGTGGGCACGCGAATATGCTGCTAGTTTGCAAAGCTCTTCGAGCTTCACTCCTGTTCTAGCATGAGACTGATCACTGATTTAACATTGGTGGTTGTGGCTGATTCCTACCAGCTGGCTAGTGTTAGCATATTTCTCCATAATTTCTTTTGGCATTGAACAATTGTATACAATGTAGCATGATGCATTCCTCAGAATTTGAAAGAGAAAAGGTTATTAATGGAATGATTATTTTACTACAATACTGCGAAAAATTATATGAGAATGCTGTAATGTTTTATTCATCAGCTCAAGGCTGGCTTTATAATAAAAGTACAACTAGCTATCTCCTTGATTTATGGAGGAAACAGTTACAAGGAGAAATAAAAGGAAATAATGATATTTTTAGAATCTCATAGAAATAACAAATTAGGAAACTAAATATATTCCAACACCCCCCCTCAAGTTGGTGCATAGATATCTGTCATGCCCAACTTGCTTATCAAATGCTCAAAGGTGGGTTTTGCCAAACTTTTGGTTAAGATATCTGCTGTTTGCTGACTTGAAGTTACAAAAGGTAGACATATGATTCCAGCATCTAACTTCTCTTTTATGAAATGTCGATCAATCTCAATATGCTTGGTTCTGTCATGTTGAACGGGGTTATGAGCTATGCTAATAGCAGCTTTACTGTCAGAGTATAATTTCAAAGGAAGCTCAATTTTCATCTTAAGTTCTTCTAAGACTCTATGGATCCATAATCCTTCACAGATACCTTGAGCCATAGCTCTAAACTCAGCTTCTGCACTACTTCTTGCTACAACCCCTTGTTTCTTGCTCCTCCATGTCACAAGATTACCCCAAACATAGGCACAATATCCAGAGGTTGATCTTCTGTCAGTAATTGAACCTGCCCAATCAGCATCGGTGAAGATAGACACATTTCTTTCATTAGTCTTCCTGAAAAATAATCCCTTTCCGGGATTTGCCTTTAGGTATCTCAGTATCCTATAGACTGCCTCAAGATGTTCCTCAAAAGGAGAATGCATAAACTGGCTTACTACACTAACCGAGAAAGCAATGTCAGGTCTCGTGTGTGACAGATAAATCAATTTCCCAACCAATCTCTGGTATCTTCCAGTATCAACAGGAACACTACCTTTTTCCCAAAGTTTTGCATTAGGATCCATGGGGATATCTGCCGGTCGACATCCACTCATTCCCGTTTCTTTCAATAAATCTAGGATATATTTCTGCTGGGAAACAACAATACCATCCTTTGATCGAGCCACCTCCATACCAAGAAAGTATCTCATGGATCCCAAGTCCTTGATTTCAAAGTCAACTGCTAATTTCTCTTTTACTCTTCCCATTTCATCTGTATCATTTCCAGTAAGAACAATATCATCGACATAAACAATCAGGACAGCTATTTTTCCATCTTGGGAGAACTTTGTGAACAAGGTGTGGTCAGCCTGGCCTTGAATGTACCCTTGTTTCTTCATGGACTGAGTGAATTTTTCAAACCAAGCTCTAGGAGACTGCTTTAATCCATACAAAGACTTATTTAGTTTGCATACATTTGATCCAAACCTGTCTTCAAGTCCAGGAGGAATGTCCATATATACTTCTTCTTCTAAATCGCCATTGAGGAAGGCATTTTTAACATCCAACTGATGTAGGGGCCAATCCAGGTTAGCTGCAAGAGATAAGAGAATTCTGACGGTATTCAATTTAGCAACTGGAGCAAATGTCTCTGAGTAGTCTATACCATAGGTCTGAGTAAAGCCCTTAGCCACCAATCGAGCCTTATACCTTTCAATTGACCCATCTGAATTATACTTCACAGTAAACACCCATTTGCATCCAACCGTCTTCTTCCCATCCGGTAGTCTCATAACACTCCAAGTTTTGTTCTTTTCAAGGGCTTTCATCTCCTCAAGCACAGCTTCCCTCCACTTTGGAACTTCTAGAGCAACCTGTACATTTTTTGGAATTTCTACACTAGACAATTTTGAGGTGAAAGCAGAAAATGATGAAGACAAATTTGAATATGATATGAAATTGGACAAGGGGTGTTTAGTGCAAGATCTAAGAGGTTTTCTAACAGCAATAGGATCATCTATATCAGGATACAAGACACGACTCTCAGAAACAGAGATAGACTTACTTTTTCTGTTTTTAGGAGGCCGATCATTCCCCGGTTCAGATTCATGACACTATTGAGATGTGGACTCATCACTTTCTTTGTGATTCTTTCTCACAAAAACCTTCCCTTTCCAAATGTTGTTTCCTGCTTCAAACCTATTCTCTTTAGATGACTCACTACTTTGTGGCATTTCAATTAGATCATCATTACCATTACTTTCAAAATTCTCATGGTTTTCGTCATGAGGAAATGTAGGCTCAGATTCACCAAATTCCTTACTCATATCAGGAGTAGGATCGGATAAAGAATCATGGCCATTTTCTGTTGGTGCAAAATTATAAGTCTTAGAACTCTGTGATTCAGGCAAAGATAAATTATTAAAAAAACTCATGTCCTCAGTTTGAAACGAGTCTTCCTTTAAATTCCCCACCTGAAGATGAGTGTCATCAAAAAAATATTTGTTTTCAAAGAATGTAACATCCATAGTGACATACATTTTCTTGTTTTTTGGATCAAAACATTTGTATCCCTTTTGGGTTGGAGAGTATCCAACAAAAACACATTTTATAGCACGTGGTTCAAGTTTTCCAACATTTTTATGTTTATGAACAAAAGCTGTGCAACCAAAATTTTTTAATGTCAAATCAGTTGAAACACGAGTACTAGGAAAACATTCTTTGAAAGTATCAATTGGAGTTTGAAAGTTGAGAACCTTAGAAGGCATTCTGTTAATTAAATATGCAGCAGTTAAAACCGCTTCACCCCACAAATAGTTTGGTACTTTACTTGAGAAAAGTAAAGCTCTAGCTACCTCCAATAAATATCTATTTTTTCTTTCTGCAACTCCATTTTGTTGAGGAGTATTAGGACATGAACTTTGATGTATAATTCCATTTTGAAGAAAAAATTCACCCAAATTAGTGTTAAAATATTCTTTGCCATTATCACTTCTAAAAACTTGAATATTAGTTTGATATTGGTTTTGCACCATTGTACAAAAATCTTTTACAGCCTGACAAACATCATATTTCCCCTTTAACAAGTACACCCAACATACCCTTGAATGATCATCGATAAAGGTGATAAACCATTTTTTAAGAGAAAGTGTACTTGTACGGTTAGGGCCCCAAACATCACTGTGAATAACAGAAAAAGGTTTTGATGGTTTGTAAGGCTGTATTGCAAAGTGGGAACGATGATGTTTTGCAAATTCACATGCTTCACATTTAAACAAAGAAATATCCTTATTACGAAATAACTTTGGAAACAAGTGTTTTAAATAGGGAAAACTAGGATGACCTAATCGTAAATGCCATAACATGATATTGTCATCATTATTATTCAAAACAGAAAAAGACTCAAAGCAGGAACTTATTGTTTCAGAAGGTAGCTGTGATGCAGATCCAATGTCAAAGTAGTAGAGTCCTCCACTCTCCTCAGCGCTGCCAATCATCTTCCCCGAGTTCAAATCCTGAAAGACACAATGAGAACGGAAAAAATTAGTTTGACAATTTATATCTTGGGCTAATTTACTAACAGACATTAGACTACAAGACAAGTTGGGAACATGAAGGACATTTTTAAGAGTTAACATTGGAGACAACACAACTGACCCTTTGCCGGCAATGGCTGAAAAAGAGCCATCTGCGACTTTTATTTTTTGATTACCTGCACATGGACTATATGAAGAGAACAAAGTGGATTCACCTGTCATGTGATCGGAGGCACCGGAATCTACTATCCAAGTATGATTAGGACTGACACTAAGAAACACAGAGTTACCTTTTGTTGCTATAGAGCAAGAAGGAGTTTGAGACTCGAGGAGTTTGAACAGTTTCTCTAGTTGTTCCGTAGTGAGTGGACTCTGAGTTGAAGTAGATTGTTGTCCTTGATCAGAATTACTTGCTTGGAATGCACGACCACCTTTCTTCTTCTTCCAGTTAGGAGTCCAATTAGGAGGTTTGCCTTTGAGCTTCCAACAATCTTCACGGGTATGCCATTCGCGCTTGCAGTAATCACACCAAGGAATTTCGTCTAATTTTTTTCCTTCGTGGGGGTTTCTAGTTGCCAAAGCCGAGCCTTCTGATTCAGAGCTTCGGTGTGTCTTTCCCATCATAATTCCTTGTCGTGACTCCTCCCTTTTTATTTCTGCAAAAGTTTCACGAAGAGTTGGCAATGGTACCTTTCCCAAAACTCGACCTCTTACCTCATCAAGATCTTTATTCAGCCTAGCAAGAAACATGAACACACGATCATTTTCTTGTCTCTTTATAAACAGAACACTATCTTCTGCACATTTCCAATTGTCATCATAACAGAGATCCAACTCTTGCCACAAGGTCAACAACTCATTGTAATAAGCAGTTACATTCCTGTCACCTTGTTTAGCATGCCATAACTTTGACTTTAAACCAAAGATTTGAGAGGCGTTTTGGATATCATAGTATGTTTCCTTGACAGCTTCCCACACATCTTTTGCGGAAGGTAAAAACATGTAAGGTTTGCCTAATCCAGTTTCCATAGTGCTTACTAACCAAGCAATGATCAAGGAGTTTTCAGACTTCCACTGTTTGTAAAGTGGGTCTCCTTCTGCCGGTTCAGCAACTGCTCCCGTCAAAAAACCAAGTTTCCCTTTGCCGTCCAACACCAAGCGAACAGTTTGGGCCCATTCATTATAGTTATTCCCATTCATCTTAGGAATATCAATCTTGAGGGAAGATTTGGAACCCTCGTTGAAATCGTTGTCGCCATAAACACCTTTGTTCTTGTTTCCGTTGTTGTTTCCGCCATTACCGCCACTGTTTGCGGCGAAATCTGGTTTCTCAAAAACGGGGCTGGTGACATCTGGTTTCTCAAAAACGGGGCCACCACCGCGGCCAGCACCTGCCTGTTGACCATCATTATTGTTGGAGGATCCGGTGTAGGCCTGGCCGATGGAAGGCCACTTGTTGTAACCGGCCATGAGAGACGAAACGGGTATGGGAACAGAATTAATTTTTTTTGTTTTTTTTTTCAGTAGCACTCTAACCCTAACCTAGGGCTCGTGATACCATGCGAAAAATTATATGAGAATGCTGTAATGTTTTATTCATCAGCTCAAGGCTGGCTTTATAATAAAAGTACAACTAGCTATCTCCTTGATTTATGGAGGAAACAGTTACAAGGAGAAATAAAAGAAAATAATGATATTTTTAGAATCTCATAGAAATAACAAATTAGGAAACTAAATATATTCCAACAACAATTTAATTGATCTTATAGTTTTGTCATAATTTCATTGAAAATAATTCACCTGTCTTGCGACTGTCAATAGCAGCAGGAGTTTTGGCCGCCACTAATGCTTAATACCTTACTCTTGGTATCATATTTTGGCCACAAACATTTTCTTGAAGTTTGTCTCTGGCCATGATGCCGCCGCTACTTCAGTTCCATGTTGAGTACACCGTGATTAGTGATCTTTCAATAATTGCATTATGAATAATCTGTGTTCAACAGCTATAATATGATGAGATAAAAAGGACAATGCACTACATCGATGCTACTAGTGTTTACATCTACATTATTTCTCCTTAATGTAACTACTGCCTCTCTCCATCAAGGAGACCAAAATTGAAGTGTAGGCACTCCTAGGACCCGGATTCCATGCAGTCGACTTTTCTATGTGTTGTGTCATTTATAGTTGTCCGATCTTGTGATTTAAAAACTATACTTGTTGACTCTGATCGTGATTGGACAGCTATAAAACGACTGCACAGAAAAGTCGACTGCATTTAATCCATTTCCATACCACTAGCCAGCCACTAGCCAGCAACTGAGTCACTATCACCAAGTCGTCGATCCTTACTATAGATAAGACATGACTGTTTTTGTTTGTACGAAGGAGAGGGGTATTGTTGACTAAAGAACCACATGAACACATAACACTTCAAAAAAGCTATAGCATGAGAAAGTGTTTTGGACCCCCCTAATTTCAATGTCTGACGTTCAACTTCAAAAGCCTATTTCACCGGAATTGCCAAGAAAAATAAACACAAAAGACAAGAAACGTAGACCGCATCCTTCTCCAAAACCAATTGATTTAGATTTCCTTGTTACAACATGACACCGTAACAAATCTGAGTTGGTGGGAATATTACACATAATATAATGATCAATAGTAATTTAATGGTTAGACTCACACACTTTAAATATAAAAAAGTGAAGAATTTAAGATTCAAACCTCAACCTCAACTCCACCAATAATGTCGCTAACAACTATCAAATTGAACTACGGTTACACGAACTAAGTACATTTTCTTTCAAAGAAAAGGTTGCATAATACATGTATATAGTAAGTATACAGTATACTCACTCCCTAAGACACTGAAAAGCCGTATGCCATAGGCAGCAATACTGTTAGCCTGCCATTGAGATTAATTGAAAATTGTCTCCAAAATTAATGTGGTGGCATAATGCCTCATTCATTCATCCAACAGCCTCTTTTAGCTGCTGGCAGCACGATTTTGACAAATCATAAATGGACATGGACAGGAAGTAACTTTGATCAACGTAACGTACTACTATCTTCAACAAAAACTTTTTCCGTTTTCTATTTCTAAGTTGTATTGTATCATCTTCAACAAATCCTTGCTATTGATCCAATTTGATGCTTTTTGGAATGAACACTTTTTTGATTGAATATTCATTAAAGTTTTTCCTGAGACTTCGTTTGGATTGATAATGAAATGGAGCGGAGCGAAATGAAATATAATAATGTTCCATTATTTGGATTTGAAAAATAATAATGAAATTGAGCGGAATGGAACAAGATGAAATGAATTTAATCTCATACCACTATTTACCATCAATTTTGTTACTATTCTTTTTAGGGAAATGTTAACTTGTGCCCTTAAGGGCACATGTTAAGATGACCAATATAGTAAAAATTTATTGCAATACTTTTATAGGTGGTTTTTGTATCATTTAATACTTTTGTATCATTAAATGCTACATTTCTTTTTTTAGATAGCTTATCATGTGCCCTTAGGGCACATGTTAACATGACCCTTCTTTTTAAAATATCCAAACAATGGAATAAAATATTTATTCATTTCGCTTCATCTCATTCCACTCCATTATATTCCGTTCCACTTCATTCCATTATATTTCATCAATCCAAAAAAAGCCAAGTAAAGTTGAAAAAAAGATTAACCCAAAACTTAAAACGTCATTTATTTTGGAACTTAATTAAAAGACTAAAACATCAAGTATATGACATGAATTTTTCTTGATTTTGGCCTAGATGTAATTAATAAAAACTAAAATCCCCTCTCTTTTTTTAGACAAAACTAAAATCCACTCTTAATCGTTCAAGTTAAAGAGAATGCAAATAACATCAAACCGCTATACATTATCTTTCTTATGGTGTAATTAATCTATGCTCCACGTCTCCATTTCCAACAACTCCGCAGTCCACAAAGACTTGCTCATTTTCCCTTTACTAATATAACTAGAGATAAACCCGTGCGTTGCACGGGTTCGATTAAAATACACACTTAATTTTTTTAAATAACAAATAATAATTATAATTTTAAAATATATTGACATAAAAATATTAATTTGTATTGAAAATAAGATGTTTGTTTACAAAAAATGAGATTTTGTATTAATTTATAGTAGATTTGTGCTTGTATGTATATATATAAAGGACATTTAATATAGTTTTTAACATAACCAAAGGTAGATTATTTTTTAATGAGTGAGTCAAAGCTATAAAATAAAATATATTTTACAATTTTTATTGTTAACCAAATTCTCTTTATAGTTGCTTAAATGATCGAATGTGTTAAAATATATAAGACAAAATATATCTATCAAACAAAATGAATATTTTGTGATTTTTTTTCTACTAAGTTTCGGTTAGTATGTGATTTATATATGGTAGTTTTATAATTATCATTTTCATTTTTTGATAGTTTTATCATAAGGTCTCTTATATTTTTTATTTTTTATTTTGTTGTCAGCTGGTTTACGTTTTTTTTAATTTGCTTAATTCTTTTTTTTTTATTTGGGTTTTTTCCTTTGTGAAGTTTATATCCCCTATTATATTTTTTTTGTCTCTCTTAATTAATAATATTACTTGTATTGTACATTTTTAGTTATGTTTAAGAACTTTTAATAATGAGTTTCAAAGTACTCCAAAATAGAAATGAGAGAACGAAACAAAAAACATTGATTGCTGGATATAAAAAGAGAATGAAATTTAAATAAATCTTAATAATTGGTTTATGATTTATGATTCATCTCTGGTGATTTTGTCTTTTTCATCCTTTAAATTTTCTTGTAAAATTACGCACTGCAATTTAAGATCTCTCGTATTTATTGAAAATACAATTCTTGCTTTGATATCAATTTTATTCTTATGGAATTCCTCTCAAACATTCACTTGATCAAAAAGTAATAATATAATAAAATAGTTTATATAGTGCTCAACAATAAAAAGAAATATATACCTTCATTCTTTATAAATTTCAAGGCACTACAAAAGTATAAGAATGGATGAGAGGAAACTTAAGTTATTATTAGACTTTTATTGTGCTGACGTGACACTCTAAAAAAGTTTTTCATATTCTCTTACATAGTTTATTAGACTTCTATTGTGCTGACCTGACATTCTAAAAAAAACTTAGATTATTCTTAACAAAATATATCATCACACTTTCTTTAAAAAATAACTTAAGCTACAATATAACTTATGTTAGGAGACAAATCAATAACATCTAACATCACTTACAATTTTATTAGGACCTACTACTTTATGATTATAAATTTTATTTTGTAAATTGTAATGTAAAATACAAAGAAATTTTGTATGTGTTATCACTTATCATAATTATAACATGAGTAGTGGAAGGAGCTTTTGGAAAGAGTATGATATGATTACCATAACATGTTTTCAAGATGCCGATACAATTGATGATCTTGACAAGTTGCTTCCATTCTCATCATTATGTATCTCTCATTTACTTCACTGTCTTCCTCTCTTATTTATCTATTTTTATTTATTTTATTTTTTTGGGTAAGATATTGAACATATATTATGTTACTTGGATTTGTTTATTTTATTTTAAGTCCTATTTTGAGGATTAGTAATAAGTTAAGAAAAATAAATATAAAAAATGTACTAATGTATAGTCTTTATGGAGTAGTTTTTTTATCTATTAATGCATTACATAATTTTTTTTATCTATTAATATATCATTACACATTAAATTAAATTAATTTAAAAATCATGTATTTATACACACAAAGACTATGGATTGGAGAATAACAATTTGTACAAAGCATAACTTACCAATTTATTAATTAAAAATTTGTATTAAGACAATGGGTGAATGAATAGTCATAGTTATAGAAATATAAGTTATGGAATATGAAAGAAATATATGTATATATAAATTTGTTTTATATATTCTTTGTTTATAATTAACCAATTTTTTTTTGTACAAAAAAAAAAAACTAATCAAATTTTCTTGTATTGTTTGTTATTGTTGTTAATGTGGAGGCTAATTTATTTTTCTTTGATTGCATGAATGCATATGTATCGTGGCAATTGAGTTAACTATAGCAACTTGATAAACAAAATGACATTTAGGATTTAAACCATACTATGAAGAATTTAAACTCATATAATTGGTCAATTTTTTTAATATATTCTTAAAGAAATAAACGTTAATTTTCTTTTTATAAACCTCATTATAAAGTCATGTATTTTTCTTTTAAATTTTTTGTCAAATTATTCTTAGAAAAAAAAGAGAGGTTTATTAATTTGATCAATTTCTTGTAACTGGCAAACTAAAATAGTCATTTTTAATATATTGTCATTTTTTCTTTTATAATTAGCATCATCTTTAAAAAATCTAAATACAGTCTACTATTAAAATTTATATATATTCATGATAAATGCATGAAAATTATATATTTGGACAATCTCCGAGTCTAGTTGAATCAATATACTTCTTATACTACAATTATAAGAATCATATATGACTTATAAAGTTATAAGTGTCAACTTCAAAATCTTTTATTTTCTACTCTATTTTGATTTGATATTTCTCTTGAAATCAAGTAGATCACCTACACATTGTAGATAAGATTGCATTTAAAAATGAGACACATATTTATATTTGTAAATTATTTGGTTTGTCCTCCTTTGATTGAAAGCCTCCAACATCAATATACCCTCAATCATTATAAATTTCATGGTACCACACAAAAGTAACAATTAGAAGTCTCTTTTATCCTCTTCAACTCATTCACATTAAAAATAAAGTTATATTCCTATTAATCAACCTAAGAAAATAAGAAATAAGTACGCTAAAACATTAGACTAATAAAATAATTCATGAAAAAGAAAAAATTAGTCAAATTACAAATATTATAGATGGCTTACATACTGTTTATACAAATATTAGAGTTAAATACATATCTTTACATGAGTTGTCACTTCAAGAGCAGTAAGGATGCAACGAAAGCAAAAACGAAAGGTTGTTTTACCCTGTTCTCCTTCTTCACATGAAAATAATAATCATAGTTATTTTCATATTAATAATTAATATAAGAATAAGAAAATAAGAAGAGTGCTTAAAAATTAGACTTAAAAAATATTATATCGCTTAAAAATGAGACCTTAAATATTTGGAGAATCTATATAATAGGGTAATGGGTATCAAAATAATGAATAGATAAGACATGTGCGAACACCGAGAAATAAAACAAAAACTACCATACAAAATTGAAGTGTACTCTTTGAAAAATTGTTTAGAGAAAATGATAATTAGTGAAACCAAAATGTACAAAATCATGTATTTATATACACAAAGACTATGGATTGGAGAATAACAATTTGTACAAAGCATAACTTATCAATTTATTGTGGTCAAAAAAAAAAAAAAACTAATCAAATTTTTTTTTATTAGCACCATTAATTTTTATCAATTCTTATTTATCTATTTTCATTTTTTTTTTGGGTAAGATATTGAACATATATTATGTTACTTGCATTTGTTTCTTTTATTTTAAGTCCTATTTTGAGGATTAGTAAAAAGTTAAGAAAAATAAATATTCATTTTTTTATTAGCACCATTAATTTTTGTCACTTCTTATTTATCTTTTTTTTTTTTTTTTTGGGTAAGATATTGAACATATATTATGTTACTTACCAATTTATTAATTAAAAATTTGTATTAATATAATGAGTGAATGAATAATCATAGTTATAGAAATATAAGTTATGGAATATGAAAGACATATATGTATACATAAATTTGTTTTATATATTATTTGTTTATAACTAACCAATCAAATTTTCTTTTATATATATATATATATATATATATATATATATATATATAGAGGGGATGTATCAAGTGAGAAATGGGTTTCTTATGTGAGAGTGAGAGGATAAAATATCAACCTTTGGATTATATTCAATGATTGAGATTATAATACCCATTAAAATATTCTCGTGTGCGTGTCTGTTGTGAATCAAATATGTAACGAACCCTAATTCATGAAACAAAATCACGCAGCCCACAAATTGTTTTCTTCTTCCTCTATCGCGTATGCTAGCAGTGCAATTGCAAGAAGATAAATTGACTTTTACTTTTTTTTCTTTTTCAATCGGTGGCCACATGTTAATTAGCATGGATATCTATGATTAATTGATCACTTTTGCCTAGTATTGAATTATTCACATAAAGAACAACACAACTATTTTAGATAATTTGTTTTATGTATCATGAACGGATGCACTGCCAAAACTAACGGTTGTAGGTATATGTGAATGTGACATAATATTAATCCACCTGATTTGTGCTTTTCTTCATAGTATGATAGAGGAAGAGTTCCCGAACGCGTGCAAAAAATAAAAAACCAAGAATGAGAGGCATGTGAATAGAAAACACGTGCACAAGAATATTTTAATGGATATTATAATCTCAACCGTCGAATTTAATCTAAAGGTTGATATTTTATCCTCTCACTCTCACATAAGAAACCTATTTCTCACTTGATACATCCCCTATATATATATATATATATATATATATATATATATATAGAACATATCATATGAGAATGACGAGAATAATTATTGACCTTTAGATTATATTTTGTTTGGACCAAAAACTCCCTTCTTTTATTTGTAGAAGCTCTTAAATTTCTAGGTTTAATTGTAATTTACAAATTATGTTTTTCAATTCTTAATATTTTTTTATTTCTCTCTTTTGTCGGTTTTCCATTCCCATGATGTCTGCAACTACTTTCTTCTTCCTCTCCTCTTCACCAAACCATCTTAATATTTGAATCAAATAGAAACAAATTATACAATCTCATGTTTTTGGTATTAAAAACCAGCACCCCTTTTTTTTTTTTTTTTATATAAAACGAAATAAAAATAAACCAATCAAAAGAGGATAAAATGTGTAGCTCTTAAAGCTAATAGCTTGCTGGAATTCCCCTTTCTTTGCACCGTCACAATCCATCTCACCGTCGAATGTTGAGTAGTCGTTCGGATATATGGAGACGTAACAACCAGCTGGTTGCGGCAAAAGAAACTGGGCATAAAACGAGCTACTGTAGATCTTCAACACATAGTAGACCAAGTTCAGGGTGAACCGGAGTGGATGTGCTACCTTTCGAGCCTGCACCGGCTAAGTGAGCTTTTATCACTTTGGTAATGGCATAAGATATAATGGAGGACAAGAACAAAAACAAAAATAATATTGAAAAATTAATTAAATTATGAATTACTTAATTACCCTTAGCCATAACTTGTTTTAAAAAAGAGAAAGTGGCATTTATGGTCCTGACAAAAAGGTGTTCATTGCTAAAATACAGCTTCACAAATGGAAGTGGGTGTATTGCAGCATATCACATGCTAACGTACACCCGGTTATTTTTTAGAATGAGTGTTTTAGCAAGTTATAACTAAAAAATTATTAAATACACCTTGAGGTGTATGTTACTAAAACACTCCTTCTAAAATATAGATGGGTGTAAGTTAGCAACTCTTATAGGCCTTTGCTATCGTACACCCACTTATTTTTTAGAAGGTGTGCATTAGCAACTGATAACTAAAAAGTAGTTAAATACACCTTAAGGTGTATGTTGCTAATGTACACCTTCATGAAAAATAGTTGGTTTGCATTAGCAAAACACATCTAATATATATATATATATATATATATATTCATTTTTTTTATTAGCACCATTAATTTTTGTCACTTCTTATTTATCTATTTTCATTTTTTTTTATGTTACTTGCATTTGTTTTTTTTTATTTTAAGTCCTATTTTGAGGATTAGTAAACAGTTAAGGAAAATAAATATTAAAAAAATGTACTAATGTATAGTCTTTATGGAATAGTTAGTTTTTTCTATCTATTAATGCATTACACAATTTTTTTATCTATTAATAATATCATTACACATTAAATTAAATTAAATTAATTTAGAAATTGTGGCAAGATTTTTAATAAAAAATAAAGAATTAAGTTGAATTTATTTAGATATACCACATAGATAAATTGAAGACTTAGGAGCTAACATAAGCTTCCTATTAGTAAATATTAAACCATTCCTAAATCTTTGACACAAACATCGTCGTCTTAACCAAGTCTATGCCGTGTGAGACCCACAACAATTTTTTCTACACTAAAATACAAAACATTTCGTTCCAACTTATGGTGCGTCACCCTTACTATATCCATGCAGGCGCAACAATACCTATGTCATCCTATTCTCACTTATTTCTTCCAAATTTCAATTCTAACTTAATTAGCTCTAACCAAGAATTATTAACTTATTATTACCAACAAACATATCCACAAAAGAAGGATATATACACCATTAAATTAAAAAAGGCACCCATATACTATACCACAATTTAGCTCTAACCAAGAAAGATATACAAAATCTGAACTAACCCCACGAAATATACAACAAATATATGATTCTATCTATAACCAAGTTAAAGAGAAATTTTACACTAAAATTGCATATTAATATTTTGTTAAAATCAATATGATTATGTTAAACTAATCAAGAATCCAAACATTATCTAAACCTCATGCAGCTAATTTTGTCAACAATTTTTTTATCATGAAATGCAACTTTAATTACACCATAAGAAGAAAGCCACCGATTTTCAATTAAAGATAATAATTTGTATATTCACCAAAAAAAAAAGATAGTAATAACTTGTTGCTATAGTTAATTTGGGCTTCAAAGTGATTGCAAATTCCAACAAAGCCAATTACTGAATAACCCAACTAATTCCTAATTTCCTCTTTGATCTAAATTCTTTCTTGGCCGCGCCGGCACCGGCGCCACCGTTAACGGCGGAGCTATTCTTGCCGCCTGGATTAAAAAACAAATGAGACTCCTTCTTCCCATCGCTATGACTTCTGAGTAGCAAATCCCGAAACTTCCACCGTTTCGACGTCGATCCGGTAGAGCTGCTCTTTTTGCAAGGTGGAGGAGTCCACACACAGTAAGTATCCGGAGCAACACCGTCATATTCCATGAGCTTCTTCAAAGGTAAACGACGACGGTGAGGAGTCGTTTCGGAGTTGGCGGAAACAGCGGGAGAAACAGAAACGACGCCGTTGAGTAGAGACTGGTCGAAGAGTGGGTAAGGGTAAGTGGGTGTGATCTGACCGTTGTGGAAAATGTCGGCGGCGGGAACAGGTTCTGTTGAAAGGAAAGTGAAGTCGAATTCGAAGTCATCATTAACGGTGTCGTTTTGTTGCAAAGAGTGAAGAAGTGTGTGGTCGTTTTGGATGACTCTGGTTGCTACTTGAGACAAAGTGTCGGAAGAGTAACTGCTGAAACTTGGAGATGAAAATTGTTGATGGAGAGAAGGCTCTGTTTGCATCGTCATGGATTATGGAATAATCGCTTTTTCTTCCGATTTTTAAGAAGAAGAAAGTGAAGAGAGAGTTTAGGGTGACGTCATTGATGGTTGGGAGTGAGTAACGTGAAGGAAGATTCTAGGATGTGGTATTTATAGGGAGGAGGTGGAAGTGGTGGAGGTGTGGCATTGAGATTTTATTTTTCCAATACATGAATATGAATGTGAAATGTGAAAAAGTGGTGGTGGTAGTAGTAATACTAATACTAGTAATTAATTAGTACAAGGAATATGGGAGGATTGCAACGAATGATCTACCTGTCCTGCATATAAAATGAAAATGCGTACAAAGGTATACATAGGGGTGAAATGACAGCGTGATAATGGTTATCCAAAAGTTTAGTGTATGCGTAATAAAATAAACCCAAAAAATGGGTTACTTCAATTTTAAATGTCACCTATTCAATTTTTAGTAAAATCAATAGAGATTGTGAAATGCAAAACTGGATAAACTTAGCCTCAAAATCAAGCAATTATGAAATTTAAGAGAATATTGAAATTTTGGGACTAAAAGCATACAGTACAATTGTAAAATTTAGGAGTCAAAACTGCATTTAGGTTTTTAAAATATGAACACATGTGAATTGATTCTATGTAATTTACTAAAAATGTCATTTTATTAATTTGATTTCATTCATTTTCTATGAACTTCTTTTATAGTATTTCTAAAGCACAAGCAAGTGATTGACATCGTTAAATTAAGGGTCTTGCTAACTAGTGCTTCCGGGGCACTAGTTAAGAAAACCAAAAGAAGCAATTTTACATTGAAATTATCAAAATTTTGACTTTTAAAAATCTAAATGTACATTTTCCAACAATAATCACTAATTAACATTTACCTTAAATTAATGTTGATTTGATTGTATGGCAATGAATAACAACAATCCAAAGCCGGCCGCCCGGTCCTAAACATAAGCAAGTATGGAAATCCAAGTACCCCTATCCTATAATATAGGAGTATAACAAGGAAGTCACCTGTGCAATTCAAAGAAAAAAGGAAGTCACCTGTGCAGTAAACAATAGCTTGTAATTATCTTTTCCTTATGCCTTAAGAACAAAGCAACTTCTCATACAAATAATTGGTTGATAGATTCATAAGCATGATTGATAATAAGGAGGGTCTATTAAAGCTCTAATGTATAATGTCAACATATGAGATACATTGAATGATCGAAATAATTGAGATAAATTGAATGATCGAGATAATTGACCGAATTGGAATAGCGCTTTGTCAAAATGGATGTTGTGGACAGTAACTGCAAATATTTTGACGCTCAAGTCAATAAGAGAGCAAAGCGTGAGATATTTTAGGAGGAAAAAAATTGTGCCTTCATTTCCTGTGAAATGTCATACTTATAGGGTTTGAAGAGGATCCGTTAGAGTAAAGGAAGAGCAATCGCAAACGACACCCTTCAATACTCCAATTCGGAGAGGACCCAAGGCTAGAAGACTGGCATCAATGAATTGAGTCTTGCAAAAATGGACCATGAGTTGAGGTGGGGTTGGATCTTGGACAAGTCCAAACATGTATGTAAGAAATTGCGAGAAAGTTGGTTTATTTTGTGGGTTCATTTGGAGGGAAAGTTATAGAAATATAACTTATATGCATAAGAACCATAAACAAAACAGTTCTACTACAATTACATGGTACAAATTCTACCATCTCTCATACAACCCAAGCCGTGGATGTTTTTTCCTCATACATTCCTTGAAGCCCTTCAGCTCCAATCTATGCTACATTGCTACTTCCTCTAAATGACAGTAACAACGTGCTTAAAACAAGTTGCCACAACATAACTGAAAAACCAGACAGCAAATTTGACAGTTACTCCCTACCACTCCACTAGGCATGTATATCATTGTTGACACAAATAATTAAAACCTTTAACCTTTGTCTTCATCCAGATCCACCAAGTAAGAGCATTGCTATTTAGTAAGAAATTTTGACACAAGAAAGAGAAGAATGCATAAAAGTAGAAAATTTGACCAATCAAGGATTGTATAACCATACATGGGAGAGAGAGTGATTATAATTTAACCAATCAAATATTGGCACATATAATTCTTCTCTTTCTTGCATACTAAAATTCTTACTAAATAGCATTTTCCTTTTTCAAATATCCCAAACAAATGCAAACCAAACTAGTAACATCTAAAATATGTAACATGGAGAATCACAACCTTCCATCAATCCGATTTTAGATGTTACTAGTTTGGTTTGCATTTATTTGGGATATTTGAAAAATCCGAATTTAGATTATTTGAGCTTCCATCCTTGCCCCAACTATGAAAGGCTCCCCGACATCGACATGAGTAAGCTGTAAATATTTGACACTGGTTTGATATAAATCATACTAGAACACAAAGTCACAGGGCTTTCAACCACAATTCCAATCCTTTCCTACCAACACATTTTTGTAAGAGAATTAAAACTGAAAAAATAAAAACAGAAACCAGACAAGTAAAAGGAAGTAAATGAAACAGAGATTACATTTTAGTTTTTGAATAATACAACTTGGAGTTGCTCAATATGCTAAAAGCCTATAAGCCTATTTGCGAGTACATTATTCCATCTAGTAATTGTAACCAACTAGAAAGAGAAAGAAACTCCTTCTACTATAGCACAATTAACATCAAAACAAAACTATACCACCCAAACAAAAACAATCAAATGTCATCCCGGTTTCTCGTGCTTGTGTTTTCATCCCCAATGTAAGTTTTGGTTAGTATGTGTATTGTGTCAGCTCCAGTATTCTATTCATTTTCTTTAGTATCTATTGTAAGGACAATTATTCCATCCACATTGCTGCTGGCTGTCCGGTTTGCTTAAAGCTTGCAGGCATTTTCTGGAAGACAAACAAATTACCAAGTTAGATAGAAATTATAATACATGCCCAAACAAAATAGAACAAGTAAAAAAAGAAACACATGAAATATATAGGTTATTTTGTCAAGAGGCAAATCCAAGATTTTGTTTTAGAATACACATATTTTCCTACCAAAGATTGTAGATAATATCTTACTCCAGAATCATAAGACAAGGGCTAGCTCGCTCTTAACTTTAACACACTTCACCATAATTGTTCGAACACATAAGCGAGATACCAGAATCAAATGCACAAAATACAAAATCTGCTATGGCTTCAAATTTTGAATCAACCTCATTTTCACGACATTAAACCAACTAGCACCGCCTAACAACATCCCACCATGCGCAAGTCAAATCCTATTCTTACACCCAGTTGGTTGGTTGTAATGTTAAATTAAATGTCAAATCCTATTCTTACACCCAGTTGGTTGGTTGTAATGTTAAATTAAATGTATTCTAACAAGGCCTTTGTTGCTCTAGGAATCTAATTTCACCTTTCCATAGTAATCAAGAAGTAGGGAGAACGATAGAACATGAAGAGCCACATCCATCTCCCACTTCAATCCGGGTCAAATTTCATATTTCCATTAACATAGATTCCTATTTTCTAATGTTCCAATGACATCGGCGAGTGAAATCAACGACCTAGTAGGAAAGGTCTATGATGGTTGTTGTAGTGTATTGTAATGCAAGGTGAAAACTAACTGGCCCTCATTAATTATAGCCAAAACAAGCAAAAAAACTATGCATATCAATAGAAGTAGTTAGGATAAAGCGTGTTGTTTGTATTTTAATTTAGAGTATTATAAACTGTGTTCTATAAGTTGCACCAGAAAAAACCAGTATGTCTGAAGTTTTTAAACTTCATAAGTAGTGTCCATGAACACTTATTTAAACTTATAATTTTGAATCACCAAAAAGATATTAGAAGTACCTTTGCTCTGAAAGTTTTGATAACAGAAACCAGCAATTTGTCTCCCGCAACTACTCTAACTTTTTGTATCAATTCATGTCGTGAAATCTTCTTTTCCTGCAAAACAAAGGGAACCCAAAACACAAAATTTCAGCAAAAAGAGAAACCAGTGGACTATCAAGAACACCACACCAGAAGCATTTAAGCACCCACCCTATACTCTTTGTGAAACTTGGCAATGAAAGCTATCTCAGATGGAGGCAAAATCTTGGAAAGCACCGAAATTAGGGCTGGGAATGGCATCCAAGGCGAAGACGGTCTCATAAGTTGCCCCCCAACTCCAACCTTCTCATGTCCTACAAAATCAAAGACAGAATTAATCTCAGAACATTAATCACAAACAAAAAACAAATAACTACTCGTACAAACATAGCAAGTACACACGAAATTACCTTTGTTGGAAGCAAGTTTGAAACTCAAAACATATTCAGGCAACACATGTGTATTGATCCTGTTACTCCATACAATGTACTCCTTGGGAGATGAAAAACTATCCACCCCAGAATCATACTCTTCGGAACTCGGACGACATTGATCAGAACCTGCCGGCACAACCTCCATCCTTCCCAGGATCACACGGCACAACAACAAGTGTCTAAAACCGTCTTTATCAACAACAGAATTTTTCACACTGTACTCACAAAAGTCAACAAAAATACGCATTCAAATTCAATCACAGGTCAAAAAAAAAAAAAAAAAATCTACCGCAATTAAAGCAAACATTAATCATTAAGTACAATTAACTAAATAATTAACAAAATTAAACTAATTAAATGAAATAATAATAATAATAAAATAATAAAAAATTGGCGCGTGCCTTTGGAGAGGAGAATCATTCGGAGAAAGACGTAAACCATTGATATTCGCATGACCGAAACCGTGTTGAATAATTTCAACAATTTCTTCCTTACTGGAAGCACCATACCAAGCGTGTTTCACATTAGCATTCCCATGGCGCAATTTAGCAACCGCACGTGCGAAGATCTGAAACGATTGAATCTTCGCTTGTGCCATTACCGTTGAACAAGAATTCCTGCGAATCGATACTGCTTCAACTTTCAATCCTTGCGTACTCATACCGCAAACGAATCTGCTACGAATAAAATCCACATCAGCACCATCCGTTTTCCGAACAAATCTTTCGGAAACATGACCGCCTGAAGCAACGCTCTCGCAATCGGAAACCACAGATTCATCATCGCCGGTGGAATCATACCGCGACGGCGATCTCTCCGGTAAATTGTGAATAGGTCGGTCCATAATAGTTTCGAAATTAAAATTTGTAAAACAAAATATTATACACTAACACGATCGAAGATTTAAAGAATTTGGAAGAAATATGAAAAAGTAACTAACTAACTAACTAACTAATGAAGAGAGAATTTGTATGAGTTGTTCATTGTTTGGGGAGAAAGAAAAAGGAGGGAAAAAAACTAACTAGAATTAGAAATTGATTATTAGTTAGTAGATAGAAGGAAAAATAGAAGATGTAAAAGGAGATAGAAGTTGGTGATTTATTGTATATAAGGGAAACTGAAACCGCCATAAGAAAGAAGAAAAAGGAGTTTGGAAGAGGCGGTGGAGTTAGATGGTATTGTAATTAGTGACGGAATTTGAATAAGAGGAGGACCACGTCTTGTATGTGCTTTACAAAATTGATCACTCTTGTTGCGTTGCGTTGCGTTGCGTGTATTCTTGGGGACTAAGCAAAAGGTCAAATTTTGCAACGGGTTTGTTACTTGTGCAGCACTGGTGGTGCCTGCTTTTTATTTTTATTTATTTTAAATGGGAACGTAAGGTATCTCGTTTGTTTATTTAATTAATTAATTATTACTGGCATGCCTAATTTAGATTAAGTTGAAATTATGTCATGTAATATAGACCTCCGAAAATATAGTGCAAGTAGTAGTTATTTCACAAGGCAAATCTTCTCATCATCGCATAGGTGTGTTAGACTATAGTCAAATTTTAACAGACTTTGCTGTAGATATTTATCAATTGTAACCAACTTGTAACAAATAGTTTCGTCATGAAATAGTCATGTCAATAATTATAATTAAGTTAATAACTAAGAAAACATTTTATGTACAATGGGTATGTATTAACTTTCTCTTTGTAGAACTAGCTAGGTTAGTATTTTAATGTGGCGATCCAAACACTATCTCTACCAGATGAAATTGATGGGAGATGATGCATTTTAGATTTCAAAATTTTGGAGTATTTCTTTCTTTATCTAGTTAAATATCTAAATAAGGAAATTCTATCAACTTATCAATTCAGTATAGTTAAAGTGTAAAAAATTATTTTAGTAACATTAATTTAATCTTTTATTTCTATTTTTATGTGTTTAACAAGTGTTTGAGGCACTATTTAACATGATTTTTTCTTTATTTGAGTTGGTAATTTTGAAGCTTCCATATACTTCTAGACATAAGTTCAATTCTTGGATCAAGTACAATTTTTAGTTTTTTAATTTATTTTTCATAAAGTCATATAAAACATTTTTGAAAAATTTTACAATGCCTTGCAATAAAAACAGTTTTAGGCCTCTAAATATATTGGATCAGCTTCTCTTTGCAATGCGGTTTATAAAATCTTGTCAAAGACTTTAGCAAATAGATTACAGAGAGTTCTTGACAAATGCATCTCGATTGAGCAATCTGGCTTTATTGCAGCCAGGTCCATTACGGACAATGTGCTTGTAGCTTCCGAAATCATTCATTATTTGAAGTGTAAAACATGAGGCAACAAAGGTGAAGCAGCGCTAAAAATTGATATTAGCAAGGCATATGACCGAGTTGATTGGAATTATCTCTTCAGCATTTTGGAGAAGATGGGATTTGATCAGAAGTGGGTAAAGTGGATGAAAATGTGCGTCACAAATGTCAGTTATAATATTTTGGTAAATGATCAAAGAGTAGGACCGGTTATTCCTGAACGAGGTTTGAGGCAAGGTGACCCCTATCACCTTACTTATTTATTTTGTGTGCTGAAGGTATGACGGCGCTCATTAAACAAGCTGAAAATAATAATTTGTTGCATGGAGTTAAAGTTTGCCGCAGAGCTCCGGCCATTAGCCATCTTCTATTTGCAGATGACAGTTTCCTTTTCTTTAGAGCAAATGAGCAAGAAACAAATGCTCTAAAAGGAGTTTTAGACGTTTATGCAAATACCTCTGGACAGATGATCAACATGCAGAAGTCTGAAATCTTCTTTAGCAGGAATGTACCTCATGATTTGAGGAATCATCTCTCTAATATTCTCCAGGTAACTGAATGCTTGGGAACTGGCAGGTATCTTGGTCTCCCATCCATGATTGGTAGAAGTAAAAAATCGATCTTCAATTATATTAAGGATCGAATTTGGAATCGTATTTCTTGTTGGAGTAACAAGATGTTGTCTCAGGCTGGTAAAGAGGTTCTTATCAAATCGGTAGCTCAAGCAATACCTTCTTATTGTATGGGAGTTTTCTTACTACCCACATGCATATGTGAAGAGATAGAAAAGATGCTAAATTCTTTTTGGTGGGGTGCAAAGGGTAAGAATCGAAGAGGTATCCGGTGGATGAGTTGGGAGAAATTGACAATGAGAAAGGAATGGGGCGGTATGGGCTTCCGACATATTCAAGGTTTCAACTTAGCGTTGTTGGGAAAATAAGGTTGGAAATTATTAACCAACCCAGATGTTATGGTCTCAAAAATCTTCAAAGCTAAATATTACCCAAATGGGGATTTTTTGGGAGCGTCATTGGGACATAATCCTAGCTATGTTTGGCGTAGCATATTGTCTTCCCGCGTTTTGTTGAAAGAAGGATATCGATGGAAAATTGGTGATGGCTCATTGATACCAATTTGGAACACACCGTGGCTAAGAAATGAAAATAATCCATGCATTGTTACCCCTAACAACACATTGGATCAATCTACCAAGGTTAGTTTTTTAATTGATACAAATTTGGGTTGTTGGAATAAAAGGCGGGTGAGTGAGTTTTTTTTTGTGATAGAGATGTGAATGAAATTTTAAAAATTCCACTTATTAACCTTGACAAGAAAGATGATATTATTTGGAGGTTTGATAAAAAAGGTTTATATTCTGTTAAGAGTGCTTATCGCGTTTGTGTTGATGTTATAATTAATAGAGATGAGTGGAAGATAGAAAGTGATTGGCAACAATTATGGGATCTACCCATTCCTCCTAAGGTGAAACATTTTATTTATGTGGAGGTTAGGGAGGAATTGTCTTTCTAATAGACAAAGGTTGATGAGTAAGGGTGTTGAAGGTGATTCAAATTGTGTTGTTTGTCATAGATACACTGAATATAATTGGCACCATTTTCTTGATTGTGAGGACAATATAGCTTGTTGGCAACAACTGAATATGTGGTCTGATCTGCAAAATTTAATGGTTAATGCTGAGAGCTTTTTTGATGTCTTTCGCCGTATGTGGCAACATAGTGGTGGATGATGTGAATAACATGAAACCTAATCATTCCGAGTATGGTTCAATTATTCAAGAATGTAGAACCTTACTTAGTAACTATAACGACTTTATAGTTGTTTTCACTAGGCGTCAAGCAAACGGTAGCGCTCATGCACTTGCAAGAGCAGCTTTATCCCATGGTTCTCGCAATACTTTTGATGTAATTCCTAATTATATTGCTACTATTATTATGAATGAAATGCCATGATTTTACTTTGTGTCAAAAAAAAAAATATATTGGATCAACTTGGTCGATGGGTTGATTATCTTACAAATTTTGATCATAATGAAGCTTTTAGATTTGTTTAATCATCTTCCTTTTTTAAAGCTATTATATTCGTCAATAAATGTAAATATATTTCTTAGCTTGGATAGTTCCTTAGCGTTTGTTGATTTGTTTTTTCTTTAAAAAAAATGAATTTATTCACAAAATTAATCCACTTGAGTTGATTTAGTGGTATTGACTTGGTATCTGGGAGTATGCTCATTTTAAGGTATCAGGCTTGATTCTCTCTGGTATCAATTTAGATGGGTTAGTTTAGCTTATTAAAAAAAAATTATTCACAAAATTAATATGGGTGATTATAGGCAGCATCGAGTATGTGTGCCTTGGGTAACATTATAATTTAGAATAATTTGGATAGATTGCTAATAACAAAATTTTCACACTTTCAACTAATTATAAATAATTATTAATAAATATGATAAAATGAATAACTAAGGAGTATATCAAAACTTTAATCTAATTACTTAAATCAATTTATTGTTGGTCAACACTCGATGCATGCCCAGTTTAACTCAGGATTATACCAAAAATGATACTGTGAATATGAATTTAGTTATTTTATATGATAAATGGATGAATAAATAGTAATAATTTTGCTTCAATGGTGTTCTTACAAAGGTTTCTCTGCAAGTTGCAGCATTCATAGTTTGAATTTTCCAACTATATATTTATAAGTTTATTTTAATTTATTTTTATTTTATAGTTTCTCTTTTTTTTTAGTTTCTCTCATATTCTTTTTATCATAAATAATTTAATTTAAGACACTATCCAACCCTAAATGTGTTTATCTCTCGAGTAGAGATTTGAACTATGGCTAGCCACATTGTAAGAAATTAACTTTTTTTTTCTTGATAGACCCAACCTATGCGGTGTGAAAATGTACCTTTTATTTATTGAGTTTGTTGACGAAATGTTTCTTTCTATAACATTGTCACTCACAAACTAGTTTTTTCCATCTTATGTACTCCCTTCGTATCACAATATATGTTACTTTGTCACTTTTACGCATATTAAGACATATAATTAATATTGTATAGAAAAGAGAAATTATGAGTTAGTTTACAAAATTGTCTTTCATTAATTGTATGAAAACAATAAATTGAAGAATTGAAAGAAAAAAAAAAAGAGTAATACATAATTAAGGGTATAATAGGAAAAATATCATTCAATGCTTCATTAGGGGCCCGGTTATCCTGCATAAGGAATGTTTATGCACCGTGCATAAACTTTCCATTTGCACCCCTTCCATTTCGTTATACACCCCACGCAAAGCGAATTCATCGTTCATCACCAACGCAGACGAAAACGAATTCATCGTTCATCACCATCGCAGAAATCATCATCACCGTCGCCGATTCCACGCCATCACAGAGCTCTTCACCATCGCCGGTAACAACACTTCACCATCACCGGCAACAACACAACATCACGGGAATCACCGTCATCACCGTTCAACCGAAACAAACATCAAAAGCATGAAAACAAAACAGGTTCTATTGAAAATGGTTTTTTCATATGTAATTTAGTTTTTTTCATATCTAATTTGTTTATGTTGTTAGTTGGAAATGGTTTTGTTGTTGAGTTTGTAAAGTAATTGAATCTGTATAACCCTAATTGAATTGAAAAAAATCAACTGAAAAAATAATTTAAAAATTCTATATGTTAGTTGGAAATAGTTTTGTTGATTTGGTTCACTGTATGTGTGGAAATTGGTCATGTCATGAACTTGTGAATTTTGAGTATGAAGTTATGTGTTTTCTGAAATTTTTTGTGAACTGAGTGCATGTGAGTACTTAATGGATGTGTTTGGAATGATTTTGATTCAATGTGATAGGTGTTTTCCAATTATGCATTGACTTTTAGTCTTAAAACTAAGGTAGGTACCGAGATGAATTTGCTAAGCTTAAAAACGTTGTATTTTGAAATCAAATCACCAATTTTGTTTAGTTCAATAATCAATTCTATGATATGAGTATTATTTCTCTTCTCACATCAAGACTTCAACTTCAATTATCATAGCACCAAAAAAAAAAAAAATCTCATCACTCTGCTCCAGCTTCTCTCTTCCCCCAAACCCTAAACCGCGCCGCCGCGGCTCTTACCCCCAAATCCAAAACAGACGGCGAGATGTAGGCGTTGTAGGTGGTGGTGCGACGAGCTTCGTGCTCCGTATCACCTGTTCGGTGGTTCCCGTTCGCGATCCGGTTTGGTGGTGCCTGTTTTTATGGAATCTCATTCTTCTCTGTTGTTGGTCTCGTTCTCCTCCTTCTCCGACGCCCTTTCTGTTCGTCTCTTTCGTTCATGTGCCGTTTTCCACCGTTGCAGCCGCCGCCGCATTTCAGTGGTTTTGGTGTTTGGTAGATTATGTTGCTGCCATGTTTAGGGGGGTTGTTTTCTCGTTTTTGGTGTTGAAGTGATGTAGCTGAGGCTCGGTGGTGGTGGTGGTGGTGGTGGAAGAGAGCGACGAAACATTGGTGTTGGTGGTGGTGGTGGGTGGTGGCTGTCTGTGGAGGAGATGTGATCTGTTTAGGCGGTGGTGGTGTCGTGCTCTGCTTAGGTGGTGGTGTAGTTGTGGTGGCAGCTGTGGTGGTGGTGATGCTTTGTTTAGGTGCTGTTGGTTTTGGTGGGGTGTTGTTTGAAGGTGTTCTGGCAGTGGTGGTGATTTTCTTGGTCTTGGTAGTTGTCATGTCGCGCCCGAAAGGGCCCGTATGTAGACACTCCGTGTTGACGGATGTTGTCGTTTTATCGTACCTCCGGGATGTATTGGTGTTGGAGAGGTGTTGGGTGGTTAATGCCGCGTGTGAGTGGATTCTCCCTGATATAAGAGTCTCTGACCATTTTCAAATCTGGTGAGATTTGCAGGACTCTTGGAGTCGCTGAGGGGTGTTCAAGTCTGTTGAGACTTGCAGGTCTTTGGTATCTGGTCGAACTCTACTGCATCAGGCGTTGACTGTCGATTCTCTGACTACCGGGGTCCTCAACCTCTGACTTTCGGGGCTACTTTCTGGAGCTGATGGGCCGAGTAATTTTAATTCGAGTTCGGAAGTTAGCGACTAGTGGTGTCTCCTAGGGTCGGATAGGGGTTTTCTCTGGTGGGTTTAGCGAATTAATATTGGTGTATGGGTGGTTTGGGGCGTTTGATTTGGTGTTGGTAATTGTGTTATATCACGTTACCTTTTGTTGTATTTCCTTGACAATTCCTTTCACTTCTTGTAGAGGAGTTATTTTTTAATAAAATTTAGCCGATTCAAAAAAATAAAAAATAAAAAAAATCTCATAGCACCATCATCTCTTAGTTTATTCTCACTTTCACTTTGTAAGCAAGTTTCTCACTTCATTGATTGATTTTCATCATGGCGTGCTAGCCTGAAATTCATGTTTTTTTAAGCTTTTCATGAATCTCATGTTTAAATACTTCCTTTGTGCTTCTAATGAACAGACCATTCTTGTTTTAATTGTCTTGTTAGTTAGAAAAGGAATATTGCATATTAGGAGGGTTTGAATGTGAATTAGGAGTTTATGAGACATTTGCATAGCATGGCTGTGGTTGATACATTCAAGTAACTAAGAAATTATAAAATGGTGTTAGTTTGATCTCCCTTGTGATTTTTAGAAACACACCATTTTAGAAAGAAAAAGAAAATTTGTGGTTGCAGTCTTGAAATACCTTTTGACAGTGTATTGTGCTTCAACTTGTCTTTGTTGACTATGGAATTATGCACTTATGACAGAGACTGTTTTCTTTAAGCTTGAGTGTTGATTATGTTTTTCTCAAGTTATTTTGCTACATTAATTACATTAAAAATAATTGACTGTTGATTAGGTTAATTAAGTTTGAACTTAATTAAGGTAATGACAAGATTGAAAAGATTATGGATTTCAGAACTGGAATATGTTCCTCAATATTAACAGATCTCAGCAATTCCAAAAGACATTATGTGGAGAAGGAAGCGGCTTTATACTATGACGAAATGCTTCAAAATCTAGCACGTCCAGCATGATTTGTAACCTCCGATGAATTCTAATGTTGATGAATTTTTGGGTTGTAGTTCTTCATATTAGTGGATTAATTTTAATGTTTTTTATTGAGTTTGTTTAAAGATGTTGATGAGTTTCTGGATTTGTATGAAGCTTATGATGAATTTTTTTTGTTTGACATTAATACTGTGTTTATCAGTGTTTTCTATATTATCATTATCAGCATCATCATCATTATCGTCATTTGCTTTAAATTAGATGAAATTCTTGAAACATGATGGAAACCATTAGTATTATTAAATGGTTTCAAGATGTTATACACTAAAACCATTAATATTGTTAAATGGTTTCAAGAACAATGATAGTCTATGTAAATGATATTTAACTATACTACTATAAGGTGCTCGTCTATCTATGAATTGAAAATTAGTAGAGTTAGAATGAATTCAGCATTTAACCAAACTTGAGTTCAAGTGCCACAATTGAAATAAAGTTAGAATTAGTGTTTTTTCTCTTTAAGACTCTTCATTTTTATCCATTTGACCATTACCATTACTTCCGAGCTTTCAATGCTTATTTGAAGTATAATTAAATGGCATCCAGCTGAATTAGTTATCAATTTAATAGCCACTTGAATCCTAGACACCTTGTCTTGAAGTATTATCCATTTCCTATAATTTGTTATTGAAAAGAAAAAAAAAACACTACTAAAATCCTTGTGGCTAGTTACTTAATCTTGTGCTCTGCCTCTTTATCATATATATGCTAGTCAAGAATGCTAAGTCCTCAAGTATAAAATTCCACTTCCACCCTATGATCTAAAGATAAAAAAGTCTCATCACTTCCTAAATTTGGGTAGTGATACTCTAAGGGTATATCTTGAAACTAAAGTAAATGTCTAATGGTTTCTAATCCAATATTAATATTAGATTTACATAGAGATTATAATTGAAACCATAAGTGTAGCTTAATGGTTTCGCTAGTCTTGTATGTGAAACCAAAGTAAATGTCTAATGGTTTCTAATAAAATATTAATATTGGATTTACATAAAGATTATAACCATTAAACCATAAGTGTGGCTTAATGGTTTTGCTAGTCTTGTGTGTGAAACCAAAGTAAATGTCTAATGATTTCTAATAAAATATTAATATTGAGTTTACATAAAGAATATAAGTGAAACCATAAGTGTGGCTTAATTGTTTTGTTATTCTTGTGTGTGAAACCAAAGTAAATGTCTAATGGTTTCTAATAAAATATTAATATTCGATTTACATAAAGATTATAACTGAAACCATAAGTGTGACTTAATGGTTTTGATAGCCTTGTATTTGAAACCAAAGTAAATGTCTAATGGTTTTGTAACAAAATAAAAGTCCAAGTTTAATTTGAAAAATCCATTTAATCAATTATTCACAAACTCTAGTACAAACTTATAACATAAAAACAATTAACAAATGTGAATCAATCAATTAGTGACAACTTTTTTCTCCCTCCACTAAAACAATCAAAACATCATGTAATGAAATCCATCCCACTCTAAATCTAGCCATCTTGTCACTAATTGAACCCTCGTACAATTCATGGTGTTCATCATAATCTTCAGTTGACTGATGAAGAGTTGCAAGCCAAACATCACCAAAGGGTCCTCGACCAATACGGTGCTGAAGTTTCAATGTTTCAGTTTCAATCCACGGATTTGTCCGGTTGGATGGAAGTCCAGCAGTTTTGGGGATGTCAGGATCTTTTTCCAATATCTCATAATCAAAAGAAGCAGCTGATGAAGAAGCCATGACTTCTCTAGACATTCTGGAATCTGAAGTTGTAGTATCCATTAAATAATTCAGAAAAATTTCAAAGCTCCCAAGACAATTATTCAAATGTTATTAGCATTCAACTTCTGAATATGCACATGGATAGAATGGTCAACGAATTTGCATTATTCTCCTAACAGATATAATGTTTTCCATACCTTAAAAAATGTAAATATCTAAATAATCTAAGTTAACAAATTACACTTCAAACATGGCACCCCAAATAAACTTATCACTCAGGTCTCAACCACATATCAAAACTACAATAGCAAGAGAATAGAGAATGAGAATGGTTATAATCAAATTGTACAAGTGCTTTTCATTCTCCCTCCACTAAAACAAGAAGCAACGCAACATACATATTGTATCTCTTCAATAACAATCAAAATTCAGCATACATGATTAATCATTCAGTATACATGATTTATCAAAATTCAGAATACAATAATCATTCAAAACCATTAAGCATCATATTTGAAGCTACAATGATCCTTGACATAAACAAAATTGATATACTATTAAGAATTGAATCACCAATAAGAGACTGAAACAAAACCTAAACACAACAAAATCACGCAGAGACAGAAAAATCATACAAGAATGTGGCCGGAAAAGCAACAAAGCACGTTGCTGCACTGCGGTGCAAGTCGGAGAACGATCGAAGACGGCGAAGGAGCGATGGAGCGAGCGATGAGACTGAGATCCAGTTGTGAGTGTGAGCTGCCTAGGATTATTACACGTGGATGGGGGATCTGATAGTTATTATTCACTTATGCACTGTGTATAAGTATCAGCCTTATGCATAATAACTTTGGCCCTTCATTAGTATTGTAAAGTAACTTATAATTTAATACAAATTTTTTCCTCAAGGTGACATATAATTTAGTATGGAGGGAGTATCTTTTATGAAATTGAATTTGCCACATATCTTGATTGAATACAGTCTTTGAATGACCAACTTGAAACTTTTAAAACATGAAGGACCAACTTTAAATCTAAAATAAACATAAGGAACCAACTTAAAACTTTTAAAACATAAGAGACAAACTTAAAACCTAAAATAAATATAAATGACCAAATGTACAATTAAGCTTTTTTTTTTTGATAGAATAGTCTTGCAAGGTCTTAATTTGTATAATAAATGCATGTATATTTTCTATATTGCCTCGACTTTTTTTTATATATTTCGATATAATTTTACTCACATTGATCTCGTATTTTTGCTTTTTCCTTTATATAATTGACTACAAAATCCGATCTTGGTTTATCGAAAACCTTTTTATTTTGATATTTAAAATAAAAAATAAAAAATTCCTATTTAAATTAATTTGGTCATTTCCTCATTACGATTTACTTCAAGATAGGTGGTATATGACACAATGATTTAAAAGCCAGTAGTAAGCCGAATTGATGAATCTTTGAGTAGTGATTTGGACGATCAAATCACGATTGTGATGAGAAATTAGCACACAATAATAATAACAGAGCAATACGTAGTGGAAATAAAATTCTCCAAATTTGTAAGAACTTTTGAGTATCAACAACAAATAATATGACAGCCAATAGTATATATATATATATATATATATAAATAAATAAAAAAAAATACCGAAATTTTAACGTGAAAAATCCTCGATATGTGAGAGTAAAAACTCATGGGTCGTTCTGACCAAAGAAATAACTCCACTATAATCAAATAAGGTACAAAGGAGTCTCCAAGTAATGCACAAACAAGTGCTAACAACCAATTACACAACAAAGCACTAAAGCTTACAAAACAAGAACAAGAAGATGAAAAAATCCTCAAAAACCTGAAGCACTGTGAGCCTGATTTCTCTTAGCTCATAATTCGTTTCGACGATCTGAACGGTCAAAAGATAGCCTCTGGAGTTGTGAACTTGCCCTTTAAGTTTGAGCCAAACCCAACGGTTAACAAATTGGGAATCAACATTTTACTAAAGTTGGTTTTATAAAAATGGGAATAGCTTTCTCTCAACTGGTTGTTTTTTCTCACAAATTTTACTCTTTTTAATAATCTTAGTATGACCACTCTTCACTTATACAACTGAGACATAATGGGCCAACAAACTTGAATTTTTCTCCACATAAAAACGGAATCCAAAAGCCAAAACCAACAAATTGATCCGATGATAAATATATAATAAATTAAAAGAATATATCAAACTTATTAAAAAAAGGATTGTACCAAAAATAAATATGTAAAATACAAAAACCGGTTAAATAAACATAAATTCAACAATGGTAAAATAAAATAAAATAAATTGAAATGTTATTCAAAATATAGTTCAATCTACCTGCACCACAATCAGAATCAAACTAACCAAATAAACTGATTAGTTCTTAGTTAAACCAATTAAATAGATCAATTTGATTTTACAAACACTAATATAGCTACAAAATTTCAAACAATCCAACAATGCACTATCACTTTGAAAAGAAAAATAATGCAATTAGTTAAATATAAAAGGGATTTCGATCGTTAATTGATTCAATAGTGATTGATACTGAACTTGATAGGGAGAATGACAGTTCAATTCCCACAATTAGAGGGGGCTGAAACTATTTTATGACATGATCTTCGAACCAAATTAAACCGTGATGAAAATAAAAATAAAAATATAAAAGACATTTTCAGCATTTAAAATACATAGGCCCCGTTTGGCCCGGCTTATTTTCCTATTTTTTTCTTCTCCTTAAAAATAGTAAAGAATGAAAAAATTGTGTTTTACTTAACTTTTTTATTTTTTTATTTTTTACTTCTTTACTTTATTTCTCTAATACTTTTAAGGAGAAATAGTGTTAAATATAATTTTATACTTCTCTATTTCGTTTAAGCAAAATAGAAAAGTAAAAAATAAGCCGGGCCAAACGGTGCCTTAATCCATTCTGGTTAAAAAAAAAAAGCGCTCAAACCAAAAACCCTCTTTACTAAAACCCTACTTCCGCCAAACCAAAATTACAGTTGCGTTGAGCCAAATACCAAATGGAGTCCCTTCGTCTGAAAACCAACTATCGCTGTGTTCCGGCCCTGCAACAGTTCTACACCGGTGGTCCCTACGCCGTCTCATCGGACGGTTCTTTCATTGTCTGTGCATGCGCCGATTCAATCAAAATCGTTGATTCCGCCACCGCATCCATCAGGTCCACTCTCGAAGGCGACTCCGAACAAGTCACCGCCTTAGTTCTTGGCCCCGACGATAAACTTCTCTTCTCTTCTAGCCACAGCCGTCAAATCAGAGTTTGGGACTTATCTACTCTCAAATGCGTGCGCTCTTGGAAGGTACAATCAGATTAGGTTTAGCAACCATGATTGAATAAACAGCCTAATTTGCAGCTTATAACATAAAAGCGCTTATCAATAAGCTAAGATAGAATTAAATTATATTGTTTTCATATAACCTGTTTTGGTAACCTATTTTATAGAACTTATGGAAATAAGCTGATAACAGCTTCTGAACTGTCATAAGTTGTTTTTCATAAGTTCTTATGCTAGTAGGCCATAGGTTCAATTAAATGTTTGGTTATTTATGAATATTTGTATGTAATTTGATTAATGTTGGAGTTGTTTTAGGGTCATGAGGGTCCTGTTATGTGTATGGCAGTTGATCCTTCTGGAGGGTTGCTTGCTACTGGTGGAGCTGATAGGAAGGTCCTTGTTTGGGATGTTGATGGTGGCTATTGCACGCATTTCTTTAAAGGTCACGGTGGAGTTGTTTCTTGTGTTATGTTTCACCCCGATCCTGAGAAACAGCTTGTGAGTCCTCACATCATTGTTCTTTATATTGTTGCATTGTGTTTGTGCCTGTATGCATTTCCTTCATAGGGATTAATTGAATCTATTGATACTACTAAAGTGAAATGAATCTTAATAACTGACTATTGTTATGTGAGCTACAAATTAAAATCTGGATTTAATTGAATGAGGAACAACCTTGCCCCTCTTATCCATGTAGAAAATCTAAAACAACAAGACATTTGGTAATTGCTTGGTTTTTTGCACGGTGTCAATACATTATACTGAATAGAGTTATTAATGATGATTGGAGAAAGGGACATGAGTAGTGTAAGTTTTAATTGATGGTGATTGATGTGTTTGCGTCTTTTATATCCTTTCCATTTTGGTTTACATTTTGTTATTTTTGAAGTACAAGAAGACTGAAGTTAATGAATGTAACATGAGAGGGGTGGAGGAGTTAAATAACTCTGCGGTAACCTAGAATTGATAAGATAGTTTTTTGTAATCCTTTTAATGCAAATGTGAATTTTATATATTTGCCCTGTTACTAGTTTCCAACCATTCCCAAATGTTGTAATACTTTTAAGATAGTTTTTTGTAATCCTTTTAATGCAAATGTGAATTTTATATATTTAACTTATCATGATGGATTTGGTGTCTGCAGCTTTTTTCTGGTAGTGATGATGGGGGTGATAATGCAACCGTAAGGGTTTGGGATATTTCCAAGACCAAGCGAAAGAACTGTATTGCAACACTAGATAATCATCGCTCTGCAGTGACTTCCATTGCTGTATCTGAAGACGGATGGACATTGCTCAGTGCTGGAAGAGATAAGGCATGATTTATAAGACCTTGCTTTACTTTTTGTTATAACATCCGAGGCTTTTTCTTTTCTTTCTTCATTTTATTTTTTCCTTTACTCATTCATTTTAGGATTTTTAAATTTGCGCCTTCATTTTTTGTTTGGGACTAGAAGTAGTAGAGTCCCCGTAAATAATTTTTTCCCATTAAAACTCCTGTATATCAAGTGTTTTAAGCATTTATATTTTTTCTTGGAATTTTGAGTGAGATGTATTCTTAATTTTTCACATTGTATAATTTGTGTGGATTATGTTTTTAGTTACTAGTAGACCAAATCTGTAATGAACTTAATCTATTAATATGACAAACTGGTTCGTGGATTTTTATTGGCAGGTTGTAACATTGTGGGATCTTCATGATTATAGCAACAAGAAGACTGTTATCACAAATGAGGCAGTTGAATCTGTTTGTGCAATTAGTGCTGGGAGTCCTTTTGCTTCTTCTCTGGATTCACATCGGCAAAATTCAAAAAAACATGCAGGTTCCCAAGCATTGTATTTTGTTACAGTTGGTGAACGGGGCATTGTGCGCATATGGAGTTCTGAAGGGTAATATATATTGATGTATATATTAATGTTTTCCATTAGCTAAAATATTTATTGTTCCATAACAATTTGCATGAGTTAAACTTATTTAATGTGGACTGAAATTAAATACTGGAGGTATGCAAGGACCCGTATTAAAAACTTGGTAATGAAATTTGTGTTTGTTACTGAAGATTTATTCTGATGAAGGCTGCTTGTAAATAATCTGGTTACTTAAATTTGTGATGTAATATTGTTTACCAACAATAGGTGAAGAACTGTCTTTAAATTTCAAAATTGTCTCGATCAAGATGGAAATTGCGAACTCAGTTTTTTTAATATCAACAGTGCAGTTTGCTTGTTTGAGCAACAAGCTTCCGATGTTACAAACAGCACAGATGAGGATGGTTCGCGAAGGGGTTTCACTTCTGCTGTTATGCTTGGCTCAAATCAAGGTTTGCTTTGTGTGACTGCAGATCAGCAATTTCTGTTTTACTCTCTGAACTGGACTGAGGAGTTGTTGCAATTAAGTCTTACCAAAAGACTAGTGGGATATAATGAAGAGGTTGTAGATATGAAGTTTGTTGGGGATGACGAAAAATTCCTTGCTCTTGCTACAAATCTTGAACAGGTATAGAATGTGCATTTGCATCTAGAAATCAGTAAAATGTTGTGGTCCAAGTAGAGTTTAACTTTTTTAGCAACTCATTCAATTTGAAGATATCAATGCTGAAAAAAAGTAGTATAAGTTTCCATTGGGTGCTGGGTATTTTTTTATTTAGTTATTTTTTTTGGTAGTATTTGTTATCCTCACCGCATTTAAAATTTGATTTAGTGTGTTTTTAAAATGAATTGACTAAGTGCTGAACACGACCCACGTCTCTATTTATTAGGCTAAAAAGTATATATATATATATATACACGCATTGAAGAATCAAGACTGAGAATATAAGAACTTTTGGAATATTTTTTTGAATAGAACATTTAAGATTGAGATTCCATTTGTGGAGCCTTTTCAATCTGTATTGCATCAACTTTTGAAATAAGACCCTTTTTAAATCTTCAATCCACAAAGAGAATGAGGTGTATTCAATAAGTCAACTTCTCATGTTTAAGATAATTTCGAAATGTTGTCATGGTCTTATTTATGTTTTTGTGAGTCGTGTGAGTCTTGACATTAAAAGCTCATTGGATTCATACTTTGGTTTTTTGTTGTTGGAACCCTGTGCTGGGCAAGAAGGATAAAATAGTTTTTTCTTGGTGTTTTGAATATAGTTCTTATCTCAGCAAACACAATCTAAGTAATTTAGCACATAATTGAAAATGAGAGGAAAAAACAAGAGCATGAACAAGAAAAATAAATAAAATACTAGTCAAATTCGTCTTGCAAAGACTGGTGTTATATCACACCAGAAAACTATATGTCCTCATTTTTAAAAATTGCAGTTATAAAGGAGACATTGACACCCTGTTTGTTGGGATTTGTATGATTGATCAATGTAAGAAGTTCAGCATTAGATCACCATCCTTCAATTTGTCGTGCATTAATTCTCCAGTCTTGCAAGCATGATGATTATGGTTGGCCTTTAATGTACTATTCTATTGGAGCTTTGCAGGTTCGGGTTTATGACCTTGCATCTATGTCATGTTCTTATGTCTTGACCGGTCATACTGAAATCATTCTATGCCTTGACACCTGTGTATCAATTTCTGGGAGGAACCTAATTGTGACTGGAAGTAAAGACAACACTGTAAGTTTTTCCTCTTTGGTGTCAAGTATCAACCAAGACTTTGAACTTTCTTCTATGGGAATTACTCTCTTATAATGTTCAAAACCGGTGTCCTAATAAGTTGGTATACTAATATACTTGCAGTGCATTGTACTGAGGTCATCTAAAATTATAAAACAATGTCCATTTGATGTATAGGTTAGGTTGTGGGAATCAGAAAGTACAAGCTGCATTGGACTAGGTATAGGTCACATGGGAGCTGTTGGAGCCGTTGCATTTTCGAAAAAAAAGCGCGACTTCTTTGTTAGTGGCAGCAGGTGAGTTTTGATGCATTTATTTGTATTTTTATTCATAACAAGAAATTATTGATTTTTTACTCTCCATAAGTTCCTGCCTTTTGGAATCACTTCATATGGTTTTTCTCATGATAGCTCTTTTAATAGCAAAACTAATTACTGCAAAATGAAAAACTCTTTTAATAGCAAAACTAATTACTGCAAAATGAAAAAAGCGTATGAAAATTGTAATAAATTTGTCTTATACTTTATTTTTTTTAATATATTCTCAAGTGACAGTGTTATACATGAAGAAGAGAATGAGTAATCTCATCACTCTTATTTTTTCTCACAACAGCAGTTTAGCACCAATAGGATAAAGTTTGACTGCTGTCTGTAGCTCTGTTTTGCTACAGTGGCAATTCGATATTACATGTTAGAAAATGTTATGGCTGACCTATGCTGTGTTGCCAATCTTTTAAAGAAGACAACCACATTTATCTTTTTCAAGATGGTCAGTCTGCTACCAACAGTTCATTTTTCCCAAACATGAAATTTGACTTTCCTGTTTTTTATGCTGTATGAACTGACTGTTCTAATACATGGCCAAGTTTATTATTGAATCCCTTGACCTTTGGATACTACGATACTGTTTAGATCTATTTCTTACGAATGTGTATATGTTTTTCAGCGATCATACTCTTAAGGTGTGGAGTATGGATGGTCTCTCGGACAATGTGACAGCTCCGATTAATTTAAAAGCAAAAGCTGTTGTTGCAGCTCATGATAAAGATATCAATTGTGTAGCTGTTGCTCCAAATGATAGCTTAGTATGTAGTGGTTCTCAGGTGGGTATTATATCTGACTTGCAGATTTCTTTGGTCTTTATATTAACTAATCTTATTAAAATGGTCATAGTTTGAAAATTTATTGTTTCCCTCGTAGTTACCATCAATTATTTTTTCATGTTTCCTCAGGATCGCACTGCTAGTGTTTGGAGGCTTCCAGATCTAGTATCAGTAGTTGTATTTAAAGGACATAAAAGAGGAATTTGGTGTGTAGAATTTTCCCCTGTTGATCAATGTGTAGTAACAGCATCTGGTGACAAAACAATAAGGATATGGGCTCTCTCTGATGGCTCATGTTTGAAGACATTTGAAGGACACACTTCAAGTGTGTTAAGAGCACTGTTTGTTACTCGTGGAACTCAAATTGTTTCTTGTGGTATGGGGCTATCTGTAGCTGATTTTGTTATTTTCCTACATTTTGATTGCGTGTTTGATCACCTCAATTAATGTTTCAGGTGCTGACGGTTTAGTAAAACTATGGACTTTAAAATCAAATGAGTGTGCTGCCACATATGACCATCATGAAGACAAGGTTCTGCTTGATCCTATGTTACATTCCTATTTTATTTTCAGCCTTTGTGTTTGGTTCGATTTTTTTGGAGGGTGGGGAGGGATAATGGAGCAAAATCCCTTAACGTTTTAAGAACCTATAATATTTTTCTGTTGATACGTGTACATCTCTTAAAAAATTTCGTTCAAATGTGTTGCATACTTAAAGATTCTCAGAGAATTTTTAAATCTTTTATTGTTATTATTGAGAAGTTAAAGGTTTGACATACCACTACCGAACATCCAAATTATGCTTTTCTTGATCATTTATTATTTCCAAACTTAGCAAATTAAGATTTGACATATTTACCTCTCAGTCATATGTTTCATTTTTAACTTCAAGAGTGTGGATTATATTTGGCAGTGGCACATATCAGTTTCTTCTAGCTCCATAAAATAGTGTGAACAATATAGTTGATTATCATAACTTATTTGAGTACTTGATTAACAGTTAATATCATTATAGATTTCATATGGTTTGAATATAAAGACTAGTTAGTAAGATTGTGTTGGTAAATATACTCTATATATTTATCAAGATGTTTTGTTTCATTCATGAATTTTTCTCAAAATGCGGTTGTAACCAGTAGGTTTTAATGCGCTCTCCCTGTTCTTTTTTCCACAAAAAATGTTTTTCCTTGAAACACAGAATTCAAGTTTTTTTTTCTTTTCCCCTTCTCATCTTTTGCTGAAAATTTTGGTGTGCAGGTTTGGGCCTTGGCTGTAGGTAAGAAAACAGAAATGCTTGCAAGTGGTGGCAGTGATGCTGTTGTCAATCTGTGGCTAGATTCCACTGCAGCTGATAAAGAAGAAGCTTTTCGTAAAGAGGTTAGTTAAACTGATTGTACATTTTTGTTTCCATCATAGCATTGAGGTTAAGTCAAAGGTCATGTCTTGTGATAGTGTGCATGGTAGAATGATTGCTAAGTTTCATTCTACAATTATTCCCCATCACAGAATGCACAAATTTTGATGGATGAGTGGTTACACAAACAGATTAAAGTAGAAATACAATCTTCTGAGAGAAATATTCTTCAAAATCATGTGTGCTTTGTGCGTTAGAAAAGGTTTAGGTCTCTGTCAGTGACTATTATTGTGAGATAAAGTTAAGTAAATTAGGTTGAGATAATAAGGCATGTTCCTATGACTAAGAAGGGGGGTTGTGATCAGGAGCTATGATGTCTTTTTATGAGAGAATCAAGGCATTTGGGGAGAAGCATATTGTTGATGTTCTGCAACATCTTTTTAATCTGGTAGTTTATCCCAATTTCTTGGAATGAGATGCCAGGTTTTGAAAAAAGTAATATGATTTCTTTTGTTGATGCAGGAAGAGAGTGTTTTGAAAGGTCAAGAGCTAGAAAATGCTCTATCAGATGCTGACTATACTAAGGCAGTCCAAATTGCATTTGAATTGCGCAGACCCCATAAACTTTTCGAGTTATTTTCAGAACTTTGCAGGTTTGTTTTTATCTATTTTTTGACCTAAACCTTATTGGCATAAGCGTAACGGACACCTGATTCTTCTTGTGCAGGAAGAGTGGGGCTGAAGATCATGTTGACAGAGCACTTAAGACCTTTGGCAATGAAGAGCTTCGTTTATTATTTAACTACATTCGAGAATGGAATACAAAACCAAAGCTCTGTTATGTCTCACAATTTGTGCTTTTTAGAGTTTTTAACATCTTTCCTCCAACAGATATCGTTCAGGTATTTTTTTGCCCTTCTGTAAGATGCTTTGTGCAATTCTGATCCTTAAAGGCTGAAATACACATCTGATTAATTCAGGCAGCATATGGAGCTCAAACAGACAATAAGAGCTGTAAATAACCAATCAAAAATAATATTTAGTCCCTTGTCAAAAATAAACTAAAATTTATATATAGATTGTATTCTCCGCTTTGATGCAAATGAGAAAATCTTAGAAATATGATATTTGATACCAAATAAAACTCTGTTTATATCTATAAGACTATAACTGAGAAATTGCATTACTGCACTAGGATATATATATATATTGAATTCTACACAATGTTACTTTTAATCCAATTCTTGTCTTTGGGAAAACATATTCATATTCATTGGTTTATGTGAAGGGATTTAGGCATATGTATAATTCAATTTCTTAGGATGTTTTGCAAAGTTTTGAGGAAACAAAAGTTGTTTGACTGACATTTTTTATGGGACATTTCAGATTAAAGGGGTCGGTGAACTCCTTGAAGGTCTTATACCATATAGTCAGAGGCACTTTGGCAGGATAGACAGACTTGTAAGAAGCACATTTTTGTTAGATTTCATTCTATCAGGAATGTCAGTTATTGAACCAGAAACCCAACAGACGGAATCAAAGGAGAAAGATACTGCAGACCAACGAAATGGGATCGAGGAGAAAGATCACACTATTGAAAATAAGACCGCTTCAAAGAAAAGGAAATCAAACAAATCTAGACCTGAAAATGAGATTGAAGAGGAGGAGGATCAAACTCTTGAAAATGATACTGCTTCAAAGAAAAAGAAATCGAAGAAATCAAAACATGGTTCCCACAAGAAAGTCAAGGATGTTGCTTACAACAAAGTCGAATCTATACAGTTACAAGCATAGGTCTTATGTATAATATGTTGATCGACTGATGATATCCCTTCCAATTTTTGAATGTAGCTGTCATTTAAGAATACAGAGGCCACAATTTTGACATTAATTGAGATGTAAGTTTAGTCATTGTATTGTATCAGTATTTCATTTTTTCAATGTAGATGATTTTGCAAGCCTGCTACCAATGTGTGGTATGGTAGCCTTTCTTCAGCTGTCTAGAAAATCATTGCGATGGGAAGACTGCAGAAATTCATTAAACATTAGCCTTTCTTCTCCTTGTCTTAATTTTATCCAAAGGGAGTTTAAATATTTGTTTCCATTATTTTCTGAACGTTTTATGGGCGTTATCAACAGTATCATATTACTAGTAACAGATTCATTTGCTGAGTTGCTGGATAATTTTTTTATTCTATATCAAATAGACCCAATAACTTGTCTTAAGCAAGATAATTGTCACCGTGCATTTAAGTAAGATGTTATATTAATAAAGTGTGCGAAATTATGAGTTTAAATTATAAAATTAACGTGTAAATAACGCCTCTATTTTCTAGAACTTTTGTGAATTTGCTCAGTTGTGAAAGCAGAACATTGTGGGTATTCTTCATGGGTTGAAAATTGCGTTAAGTATAGGGTATCTCATGTCGACAGGGAAAGCCAACAAGGTTGCAAATAATCTTTCTAGTCACGGGTTAGATTGGAGCTCAATATGCCAAACAAGATTATTTTCCCCTCCTTATTTTGTCACGAATGCCATGCTGATGCTCCTATTCCATGATGCTAATAATGATACCAGTAATATAAAACCAAAAACTGATTCTCTTTTTTTGTTACAATCTGTGTGGACTTTTGTGCCGACCTAACAATATTCCTTCAACTTTACACATGTTAAGCAACCTAGGTAAAAATTAACTTTCAAGCAAAAATTAGTTGTTTAGATTCACCTACAAAACTGCTTTAAATAGAATCCCACTTAAGAAAACTGAGATTAGTCACAAAACTTGGCATCATCCTCCTAACAAAGAACAAAAAGTCATGGCAACAGCTCGTGTAGGCTATGCTCTTGAACCCAAGAAAGTTCAAAGCTTCATTCAACCATCCCTCCTCCATTGCGCCAAACAACATGGTATCGACCTCGTACAAATCGACCTCACCACACCCTTATCCCAACAAGGTCCATTCCACTGCATCATCCACAAACTCCACACCCAAAACTGGAATAAACAATTACACGAATTCTCAACCAAACACCCAAACACAGTCATCATAGATCCCCCCGAATTAATCAATCGTCTTCACAATCGCCTTACCATGCTTGAATCAGTCACCCAATTGCAACTTTCTATTGAAAATGAAAATTTCACCGTCGAAACTCCCAAACAAGTTGCGGTGAACGAACCTAAATCGTTCGATTTCGCCTCGATTTCGGAACTGGGTTTGAGGTTTCCTGTCATAGCAAAACCGTTGGAAGCTAACAGTACCGTTGATTCTCATAATCTGTTTTTGGTTTTTGATTTTGACGGTGTTAAATCGTTGAATCATCCCATGGTTTTGCAAGAGTTTGTGAACCATGGTGGAGTCGTTTTCAAGATTTACGTTGCTGGGCAGCATTCGATTTGCGTAAAGCGTAAATCTTTGGGTGATATTTCTGATGAGAAGCTTAAGACGGTTAAAGGGTCGGTGCCGTTTTCTCAAGTGTCGAATTTGAGTGTTCAAAATGGTGAAGAAGGTGGTGGTGTTGTTGATAATGCTGAATTGCCACCTCAGAGTTTGATTGATGAGTTGGCAAGAGCTTTGAGGGAGAAATTGGGACTTAATATTTTCAATGTTGATGTGATTAGAGATGGTAATAATCCAAGAAGGTATCTTGTGATTGATATTAATTACTTTCCTGGGTTTGCAAAATTGCCATCTTTTGAGTCATTTTTCACCAATTTTTTGTTGGATGTTGTTCAACAAACTAAGACTGATTAGGCCAGTTTTAAAGTCATGCAGAAGATGATGTTATTCCTTTGTTATGTTTTTGCTGAGTTACACACCACTAGTATGTTCCAAAATAAATGTCATGTTAATGATCGTAAATGCATTCCATTCAATTGTTTTGTTGTGTAAGGTTGATGGTAATAATGTCGGAGTTCGATTCCTAAGTCATGCCTATGAAAAATTTCGGATGAGAGGAAAGAATCTACCATGTATGTCTCACAGATTATTCGACGAAGATTAGTCATGATGATAACAATATCATGGTAACAAAAAAAATATTTCTGATTGACAAAGAAAATCCTAAAATAGCATCAGCATTACTTTATTCATGCATGATGCATGTTTTTCTTGATAACAATCAATTAAGAATTGTTTTGGCATCTGATTCTATGCTTCTCTATACTTTATGAATAAGGTTTATTTTGAAAACTGAAAAGTACAAACCCACAAGCATGATCATGGTTTTATACTTGGTTTTCAGAATAAAATAGTATTTTCTTTATAATCATCGAAGAACAATTCCACATCCACACGAGTGTCTGCTATCATTATTTAGCTTTTATTTTCATCTGGTCTCCCACCATGAATGAAGGATTCTAAAATAGAAAATGCTAAGAGGGGTTTAAAGTAGTATATGTTAAGGATTTGACTGTCTATGGAACGATCGTATTAGGTTTTACGTTAATTCTTTTGTGTCTTGTTTCTGTATACAATCAACATTTATTTTAATAACATTCTACTGGTTGTTATAATTAAAAAAATTAGTGAGATTTCTATTTTTTTAATTAATTAAATGAAACTTACAAAACTATCCTATAACTTATAATTAATTTAAGTAATGATAAGTGAATGTTTTGGTCAAAACATAGTGGGTTTTTTTTTCATGATTGTATTCTGAAAACGATAACAAACAATATTAGTTACTAATTATGACACATTTATTAAAATTAATTAAGGAATCATGTTCCTAATATTTAATCCCTATATGAGGTGACTTGAAGTCTAAGGTAACTAAAACTGAGTGACTCTCGATCCCCAAATGATTTCAATGTTTATAAAAAAAAAAAACTATGAAAAAATTTCTCTTCCTACCCCGGTGCTTCTTTTAATACCCCTCAATCTTTCTTTTTTGCCCTTAGTAAAAAAACTTTGGAACGTGTTATTTAAAATTTTTTTCATTGAATAAAAACTTTCAAATGTTTTTTCCGAATTTGTTTCAAATTTGAAATAGAAAAACTTATTCATCTTAAAAAATTTCACCAACTTTCGATCCTTATATATTTTTTGTCATAACTTTTAATCTCTACTTTTAATTAAACTATTGTGTACTTTCATATTTAAGAGTTTTTTGTACTCATGTTTATAATAATAATATAATAACCTCTCCCACAAAACTTTACAATTTTTTAACATAAGATAATGACAGAAAATATTTGTGGAATCAAAATTTGCTAATCTATTTTAAACTAAAAAAGAAAGTGATTGGCATATTAGGCACATCTAGCAGATAACCAAACCATACCGATAAAGGATATAAAGTTAATTGCAAAACACTTCAAATTATTTTTACTACGAATGACGACAAAGTAATTTCACAATTTAATGGAGAAATAGTCATTTTGGTCCTCGAATGTGTAACTCGCTGTCATATTAGTTTCTGACTCAAGAAAAAAAATACAAAATAGTCTCTGAATCTGCAATTCGTTAGTCAATTTAGTCCATGTCGTTAACTTTACAAAAAAAATGATGCGACATTTTTTTTTGATACATGGCATGCTGAGTAGGCACGTTAGTTTGGCAAGTGGACTGGTGATATCGAGAGACCAAAATGACAGTAAAAACAGAGACCAAAATAACATGACAAAATAATTGTTTTTTTACTTTAAATCCCTAAATCTCAAATCTACTCTTCTTCTTCTGGTACAAAATAATATTATTTTTTTTTTTTTCATTTTAAATCTCTAAATCCCAAATCTACTCCTCTTCTTCCTTCATGAGTATTTCCAGCACAAAGAGAGCTTGTGAGTTTTATTCTATGGCTTCTGATGCTGATTTGATTGCAGAGGCAATATATTTCGAGCTTATATTTGGAGGGGAAGAAAGAACATGAGTTTGTGATATTCATAAGTATCAAGAATTCTCTCATATATTGGATAGATAAATCCAAAGGTTACAAGATTATTCCATAAATAAATGTTGTAGATCTTTATGTTTTTTTTTTGGTAATTAGATCTTTATGTTTTTGTACAAGTAAAACTAAAATTCAAGTTGCTTAATAATGGGTTAAAGAGAATAAACATCAATCCTTGTTTATCATAATGTTGTGTTGTTTTATTGTTGTACAGATAATGTTGTTTAATGAAATTTCTTGCGGCTAGAGTATACTTAGAGTTGGAATATTCTTGATTTCTTTTTAGAAAAAAACTTAGCTCCAGTTCTTAATTCATTGTTCTTATTATGGTTTTGTGTTGAAAAAATACTCATGAAGATGAAGAAGAAGAGAGTAGATATGGTATTTATGAATTTAAAATAAAAAAATTTTGTAATGTCATTTTGGTTTGTCTGTACTGTCATTTTGGTATCTGACCATATCATCAGTCCACTTGTCAACCTAACGTACCTACTCAGCATGCCATGTCCCAAGAAATGCCACATCAGGTTTTTATGCAAATTTAACGGCCATTTTTAACGGCGGGGATAAAAGTGACTAACAAATTGCAAATTCAGAGACTATTTTGTATATTTTCATGGATCAGGTACTAATGTAACAACGAGTTATACATTCGGGACGGAGACCAAAATGAATATGTGCCCCAATTTAATTTAACGAGAAAATGACCGGAAGAGGTTTTGGTGCATTCATGTGAGTGGAAGTAATAACAGAATCTGGCGTTGGCGCGATCCAGAATGAGAGAAAATATAGTCTTGTTTGGTGATTCAATCACAGAGCAATCTTTCCGAGAAAATGGTTGGGGTGCTTCACTCGCCAATGCTTATTCTCGCAAGTTAAGCTTCTTCTTTCTCCGATCCGATCCATTTCATTTTCCTGTAATATCACTAACAAATCCGAAAATATTGAATTAATCGCATATTTCAGGCTGATGTACTTGTTCGTGGCTATGGTGGTTACAACACTAGATGGGCTTTGTTCTTACTCCATCATCTCTTCCCTTTGGTATGTAATGTAATAATCAAATTACTCTCAGATACGATTTTCAACTCTCTTGCGGCGGTTATTGATTTTGATTTGTTTTTCAGGAATCGAGTAAACCACCTCTTGCTACCACTATTTTCTTTGGTGCTAATGATGCTGCTTTGTCTGGGAGAACTAGTGAAAGACAACATGTACCTATTCCCGAATACAAACTAAATCTCCAAAAAATGGTGCTCCACTTAAAGGTTCTATTTTCTTGTTTCTATGTTTTGCATTTAATTTTCTTAGAATTTTGAGTTGAGCCTAACTCGACCCTACAAAACCGGCCTCTACTTATAAAATATCTCACCCCCTCACGCCCACGGCCCATCGCTATTGGGCTTGAATAGACTGGATATAAATGGCGGATGACTTGATAGCAGAAACCTGATAGGTAGTCAAACTGATCTGTGTAAACATTTTTGTCCAATTGTCTACTGCCGAGTACTGAAGATTAGTGCTCCCTTGGCTGCGTTTAGGAATTAGGATGATACTCGCTCTGTCTCACAATGAGTTTCACATTTGGTTATTAAGAAAAGACTATATGAATATATAATAAAAGAAAGTGAATAGTAATTTTGCCAAATTTTTCTGATTAAGCATCGGTGTATTCACCACTTTCATAAATTCAAATTTCAAAATGAAATACAATGGCTTTGGAGTGATATACATAGTATTAGTAAGATGATACAATTGGGGGGAAAATATTACATTGAAAAGTAAAATTGATGCTCATTTTGAAACTTTATTTTTCACAAATGTGATGTTATAACTTATATGACACTCACTGTGAGACGGAGGGAACATATTTTAACTGAGTATATCCCAATTCTTAGCTAAGGCTGTTTCAGCTACTTAGCCAATGATAATATTTTGAATCATTCTTGGGCACGCTGTCTCAGATGCATTGCAATGGCCTGAAAATATAAGGATTAAAGATGTCAGGATTGGTTCAGTAGCTCTGAATTTTTGAGTCTTACAGTATTTTCTATTTTATATATTGAAACTTTTTAAAGAAATTAAGTTATTTTTTGTTAATGTAGCATTAGTTTATTGGAATATTTGACAGAAAATTTTGATTTTATTTTTACGTGCTTTGTGTCTGTGCTAGTATTGTTTCATCTTAGTTTGATGATTATGATTCCAATGCGTTTCTTTCTTGTTACTTGTGCTTTCAAAGGTACATGATTTCTTCCACCATTGTTGTTTGCTTCTAGGTTGAGTGCTACACTGGGTTAAGGAGTAGTCTGTTGTTAGTTGATTGAACCATTATACCTTAAATTCCAATTATATTATCAGTTATTGACCGCAAATGAAAATTTTATTTCAGTCATGCTCACCAACTATGCTTATTGTGCTTATTACTCCACCTCCAGTTTGTGAGGAAGGGCGTCGAGCATATGCAATGTATGATAAATTCCTTCTATCTTGTTAAATTCCATATTCATATCCTGCATTTGTTTATGAACATCATCTTGCCGTAACATCTTATCAATATCATCAAATAAAACTGTTTTGGGTGACATGGCCTCTTTTATTATACCTAACACCTTCATAGTGTGCTGTTGTTTTGTTACTATCAGCTTCTAGGTAAAAAAAAATTGTGGTTATTCCCAGTTTGTTTAAAATTACCATCTTTAAACTGTCATGTAACTATTTCACACATTTCTTATGTATTTGCTGGTTATTTTTATGGTATAAGACTTGCTCGTCGTGAAATTGAGAATATTAGTTTTTAACTATTCACCATTTTTATATTAGTTTTATGTTTGAGTAGTTTTGCTTGTGTCTTGCAGATCCTTATATGGTCAGAATGCTAGAGAATTACCGGAGAGAACAAATGAAGTTACTGGTCAATATGCAAAAGCATGTGTTGAGATAGCTAAGGAAATGGGTGTGGCGTATATCAATCTATGGTCCAAAATGCAAGAAAGAGATGGCTGGCAGAAGAAATTTCTGTGGTTTGTTACAACCTCGACTCAAGAAATATAGACTATGACAAAAGTTTGACCACATTTTCTTGTTAAATAAAGCCAAAAAGGCATCATGGATTATCTTTGACTAAACCTGCTTATAGTGTGATCCTGTTCTTCGTTAAGGGCATTGGTTTAGCTTCTAAATGGTCTAGTTAATGATGCAATAAATTGCTTTCTTCTAACTATATATGAAGACTTATAGTTATAGGAGAGGACTAGGACATTTTAAATATGGAATTTATTTTGTGTGACCATCTCGGGGATATTTAAATTATGCACCGGTTATTATATGTTGTAAAATCAATAGCATTGTCTTTTGAAAATTGATGGGAGATTCCTCCTATTAAAGGTCGTTCATATTGCTGTTTTGCTGTTACAGGGATGGGTTGCACCTAACACCAGATGGAAATGCAGTAGTCTATCAAGAAGTGATCAAGGTGTTCAACGACGCAGGACTTTCTGCTGATAAAATGCCATATGATTTCCCTCACCACTCAAAAGTTGATGACAAAAATCCCGAGAGCTCTTTCCAGCAGAATGTTTGTGATGCCTCATTATAGTCGGGTTCTGGTTTAGTCTTTCATTTATATATACTCTGTTCTTTTGGTTGACCTGCTATTCTTTGTACTGATTTTTTTGACTAGTTTTTTACTGAACTACATACGAGTTTTTAATACTTTTAATGAATAAAACTGTGTTGTTAACTGCTAGTTGGTGCTTGTACAATGTAACATTTTTCTTTTGATTTCATACGCGGTGTCCCAATCCCTACCCACCTTGCCCAACCTGCTGTGTTAAAAGAATGGTGGGTTTAGGGTTAATTTGTATTAGCTTATATCCTGGACCCTGCATTTAGATAAGCCTGCTTGTTTATTGACTAATATCAAAGTCAACCATGGTTACTTATATGTAACTAGGGAAATGCTAAGTTCTGAAGAAGAAAAGAAGGCAAATACTAGTAATGTCCTGAGAGAGTTGTTAGGATCATTTCTTTGAACAATAAATAATTCCTAGAATAGTGGTATAAAAGATTGCAAAAAATGAAGCATTTCCTGTTGATGTAGAGAGATTAAAAGACAAGATACAAAAGGTATTCAATAAAGATGATCGATAATTCTTTGGACACTAAATTTAATTATTCAAAGCTATCTTTCCCCTCTACCAATTGATGACTAGTTATAGACTTTCTAAGAATAACCAAAATAACAACTCTTAGCAAACTCATCAACTTACTGACTCTATTAAAAATCCTAACAAGAATCGCCGTGGGGGTTGCGTACATGTTTCTTAACAATAAAAATATAATTTTGGTGTGCCACGAATGATTTCGAGTTCTATAGATTTAGCAAAGTTATATATTTAAGTAATTTTTAAAGGAGTATTCGTCTTCAAAGTAGTGAAACTCATTTGAATATTTTTATAATGAACTCAAAGTATCTCGGGTAGTTGTAGTACTAATCTCCCTTGGATGTAGAGTCAGTTAAGGGACAACTCCTCTCCCATAAGATCTTGTTAAAGAGTCTTAGTTACTAGCATTAAACAAAAGTGTATTGATTAAAGTGTGATAGAGAACAGTGTGATTGGTCCCAAGATTAGTCAGTCCCTCCCGATTTTTTGTCCTAAATTTCATATTTAGTTTTGCTTTTCACCATACAATAGAGATATTTACTGCATTATGGTTCATTAATTAATTATAATTTTAACAACACAAAAAATTTAGTACTAGTACTGAATATTTAATTAAAGTTGTCTCAGTAACGTTCTTCAGAACTGTTCCCTCATGCAGTTACACAGACCATTTATTTACTCCCAAGACCAATATTAATCTATTAATTAATTAACTAAAACATGTAACTGAGACAGCGAGACTTTGTTACCTCTCCTAAAGAAAACATGTGTAACTGATACTTGTAATACCTCTTTATTTTATTTTTATTACCTTGCCTCTTCGGTTTTAAGCAAGTTGTGTCATCTAGGTCTACACAGAAGTTAGTAACCAAATCAGAAATAAGTGGTAGATGGTAAAAGTCAAAGAAACATTTAGTTTGGTTAAACCTTACTAGTTTGTGGGGTATGATGTAGTTTGATCTCTTCATAACACATTTTTAAGAAGGGACGACAAACTTTAAATTTGGACCTACTACATAGTCGAGTGAAGATTAGTTTATAGTCAATTTAAGTAGCTGAAAGTTCTCAATATACTACTTAGAGCAGCCTAGATGTCAAAGATCTTAATCAATTAATTTGGTTTCCTAAAAAAGAATATCAATAATGTCATTGGCTTGTGTTTCTGGATAAGGGACACAGTTTTACCGTGTCTTGTAAAAGACTTGAAATCCAAAAGTGCAAATATGTCTCGCTTTATATAGTTTTGACAGAATCTTAGAAACAAAACAGGACAAAATGGTTCTCTTTATTCATTGTCTATGAGTATATGTTGGTTTAAAACTTGAATTGAAGTATATTTCTTCACTTATACAAACATCTATGATTTTGTTGTTATCTATGATATAATATAAATAGTATCAAAATGAGAAACTAAATCCAAGTTCCATATCAAAACGAGAAAATATTCGGAGATAAATCCATAAATAAATATAATGAATATGGCCTCCAATCCAAGGGCACTGATTTTCACATCAATTAATACTTTAATTAACCTGAGAGATCATCTCCACCAAATCCAACTCCTTCTTAATTTCAACCTGCGTCTCAAATTGCTGCTCTTCAAGATTAACTTGCGTGCTTTCCTTATCACATTGTTTTTCTTCAAAATCTTTCTCATCCGTGGTAGGAACACTTGACATTTCATCTAGTAGAGAATCAATACCACACCCTTCTTCAAACAAATTATCATCCAAACAAAAATCATTAAACTCGTAGTTTGTCACCGGTCGGTCATTGGGACAAAACTCATTTGCAATCTGTGGCTGAGGAATTTGTTGTGTTGCTGCTTTGCTTGTGCTACAAGTAACTGTTTTCTTTGCATTAGCAGAAGATCTTTTTCGAAAGTCTCTTGGTGGATTTTGGTCCAAATTCAAGCTTTTGATATAGTCCTGCAGAAGAGTGCCTCTAGGGTACTTTGAGCGACATTTTCTTTTCGAATATTGCCTTCTCTTTGTTGCGTTCCAATGGTTTTTTATTGAGTTCTCAGTTCTTCCAGGCAATCTTTTTGCGATCTCTGCCCATTTATTTCCTATCTCTGAATGAGCTTGGATCAATATCTTATCCTCTTCATCAGTCCATATATCTTTCTGCAAAAATTTGTGGATTAAAGTTTAATATAGGAGGAAAATTTGTATCATATAATCAGCAAACTCTATTTGTACTTTTGGAGGATTGAGTCAATTGATTATAAATAGAGAAATGTTATTGGAACACATTTTTGGGGACAAAAATACAACACCAAGGACAATGTTATCCGAATAGAGGCCTCTTAGCCGAACACATCCCGGCAGATAAAACTAAGACACCATATCAGAATAGAAAAGGAAAAGGCTATGCACGCAAATCTTAAGGCAGAATATATTATTAAAAAAATGAAAATAGTAGATGGTCAGTACATTTGTCTGACTTGTGTTCAAAAAGTGTGTTTATAAAACATTTCCGTTTCAAATATGTGTGAAAACAGAAGTGTTCCTTGCGAATGCAGAGATACCTTATTAGTTTATTGTAAAACAAAAATAGTAAGCATATATGTTAAAATATTACCTTATATTATGAAAGTTAAGACAAACAAAATTCAAATATTGGGTCATGTATCTATCATTGATGACATTGTAATTATAGACTTAGTTGTCTAAAGTGTGACAAATAAAATGGAACCTTAATGTCAGGCCTTAAATGGTTATGCCATCTTTCTCTGCATTGTTTCCCTATTCTTCCAGGCAACTTCTGAGCAATATGAGACCACTTCCTCATTCCATATTGTTCCACCATTTGAATCAACAATCTGTTTGTAGAATCATTCAAATCAAGCACATATGTGTTTTTATATTAAAACTAAAATATTCAAACACTACTAAATGTGATAAAAAAATACTATGTAACAAGCTTAATTATATAGTCATGTAAAGAAAATTATGTACCTATCTTCATCCACTGTCCATTGTCCCTTAACTATGGTTGATTTCTTCCTTGCTTTAAATGCTCTTCTTGTGGTAGGAGATAATAACCTGTTATTTCTGTTCAACCCTGCTCTTTGGTAATAATTTGTTGGTGTTATGCTTGAAACTTCATCTGGTACAACATAATTCAGTGGCTTGGTTTCTGTAGGATTATTAAAGGGAAAATAACTATGGTTTTCAACCATAAGGTCAAGATGATTCCTTCTAGGGATATTCAAACTATAACCATCATATTGAAAATTGTCAATAAGTTGAGCATGCTCACTACCATTAATATTATTCTCACCAAAAGGCTTTCCATCATAAACTTCAAAATCTGTATTTGCACATTCTGCATTACCAAAAGGATCAAAATTTTGTGTTTGGACCCCAAAAACTTGATTGGAGGATGAGGAGCCATGCACATGAAATTGATCAATATGGTTAAAATCTTGCAAGAAATTACCCTGCGAGGAATGAGCACCAAAAGGTATTAACTCATCTTTCATCCTCGGCTTTAAGTAGTTTTCTTGCAAATGTATTGGTTGTGATTGTGAGGCATAGTTTTCTCTAAGATTCGTCTCAAGAACCATGAGAGAATTAAGTGTAACAGGAATCGAAGGAAACATTTGTGTTACGAGCTAACACTGAAATGTGTTCCTTATTATAAGACTGAGTTAGAATGCAATTAATCTCAGAACAATTGAAATGAAGCATCAAATTGTTTCCCCTCAAGAAACTTGACCATAAGGTTTATATTCTAGTAAGACTATACTTAATTGCTATGTTTGTAACTGTTATTGAACTTAATTGATTAATAGTTACAAACTTAAGTTTAAATATAACACTGAACGTTATGTAAAATCTTAGTTAAGAATAATTGTGGTCAAAGTTTTCTCTTTGGATAGATTTTATGTAATGGTATACAAATGCATGCAGTAGTGGGTCAATACCACAAGTCCATGAATATATTTTAGACTTAATTAGATCTTTGTTTTATATATTTTTGTATAGTAGTGAATGAAATTAGTGTCACTTGTACATAGCAAAGTTGCAATCTTCTATTTGCAATAAAAATGAAGTTACGAAAGTTGAGTTAATAATTACTATTAATGTAACATATCAATTACTCGTAACCTACACCGAAGAGTGTAGATTAATTAGGCTGAATTTGATGGCTTGCGAATTGGGTAGCAACTCGATCGCCCCTCACTAGTTTGGTTTGACATTCTAACTTTTTTTTACAATAAATTGATATCTTGACTTGGTATAGTTCAATTTATGCTCGCATCAACAACGAAATAAATATAGAGAAAAAAATTGTGACCCACGCGTTTATGTGGTGCGAGTAAGAATAATAGATGTTTACAGAAGTGAGAGTGAAAAAGAATAAGTTAAAATTAACTTTTATTTTGGTGGTTATCTTAAATTATCTTTAAAATCACTTATTTATCTTTTCATTTGTTTTAATTTCAAAGTATTTTTGTTTCATTCAGTGTGTTTGTTTTTAAGGTGAAAGAGTCAAATCATGTTATTTGACATAGCTTTGAACTTCCACACATAGGATCATAGAAGTGAAAACTTTTAAGATGATTTCATGGCTAGAAACATTCAAAATACAAATCTTAACTTCTCATATTGGAGCCAATGTCCTATGCTGTTTTTTAAGGGTTAAGGTGTGGCCTTTGGACTGTATTTGCAGGAATAAGAGCCAGCTAAATAAATTATGGGAGGCTTTATTCCTTTTTTTATTTTTGTGGAAGGGAGGCTTAGCTTGTTACATTACTTTAAATGGTCTAAGCTTTTAACTTGTAAATATGTCTCGTTTTAGTTTCTATAATAGTAAATAGGTATAACGTTTAATAAGATACATTTAGATACAATAAGAGTGTAGTTAAACATAGTGAGTATCTAACAATTTTCATCACTTGTATTGTTGCTATTTTTTTTTTTTTTTATTCAATTGTTGCTATTTTAACATTTGAGTGAATTAAGTTTATTTTACTTTAAAAAATGCACAAATTCAAATGTCTATTGTTGAGTTTGTTAGAAGAGAAAGAAAGTAGATCATGATTGAAGGAGAAAGTAGGATGATTCTCATTAAGTTTCTATTACAATAAGCTTGCTACTTATATAGTAGAAAATAGTAGCACTATAGTATCACAAGCACACTACCTTATAATGCAAGTTAGTGTACAAAATAGTAAGTTTTTTATAATTTTTTTATAAAAATGCGTAAAGTCAACGCATTGAAAATTGCAATGTTCATTTTTTGAATAAAAAACTTCTTTAAATAGAATGCTTAAAGAGTGCACCGAAAATACTAGTTAGTAAAACCCATTTTTAAAAATAAAAAGTATTTTCACAAAATAGACAAAACCATTGTTTGCCGGTCTTAATTGATGTTAACAAACGATATGAACAGAAAAAGAGAAATGATATTTTAAATTTAAATTAAAACTGATTTTAATAATTCCAAAAAATAAAATCACTCAACCACTACGTGGTTGTCACATCATTATCCACTAAGCAAGTGCTGATGATGTGAATATCAGTTGGCCATGTCACCAGAAAATGGCAGCATTGGTGGAGTCCGTCGAGACGGATCATGTTTGTCTAACTTTAAAGCGGGAACGTCACCTGACTTTCGTTGATTATGTGCTGTTAGATTTATCAAACGCTAGAGAATAAGCCACGTGGTTCTCCTTCACTTTTAGAAAATTGCAGCTTATTATTTTTACTCAACAAAACTTGAAGCTTGTAACAGAGATGTGGAAGGATCACGGTCACCTCTCTGTGGTACTCCTCATCTATATGTCTCCTCCGCCGTTTAGCATTGGCTTTTACCACCGCTTCGATGCCACCATGCGACCTTTCCTTGCCAACTCTGTTCCTTTTGCAACTAAATTGATATTTGCCTGGAAAGGTTGGGTTGCTCTCATGGAGTAAGAGATTGGATTTGGAAAAGTTTGCTGAGAATTGAAAGTAGTTGTTGGTTCTTCATGCCATGGTGGTCGGAGGAGTTTATGGCGGTGGCAACTTATAGGCGGTCGGCTTGGTAACAGTGTCACACAGTTTGGAGCGCTTTTAAAAATAATAAAACTAATAAAGGTTGACACGTGGCTTAATTTGGTACTTTTGATTGATTGAATGGACAAAAATTGTTGAAAGGTACCGTGACTTTCCCCGAAAAAAGTTAGGGAATCGGTGTCCGAGTGGAGACCTACTGTGATAGCATGTAATCAAGAATTATTAAAGTATAACAAAGAAAAAGTAAGGATTAATTAAAGTTAGATAAAAAGTTATGAAAACGATCTTAATGTTTAGTGAGAAATTCTCAACTTGCTCAACATTTATCAACTACTGTTTTGTACATTTCTTAACAACAAAACTGGGTGTCACATGTAATAAAAAAAAAGCAAATGATGATAAATTATTCACTGAGTAGAACCATTATGCACCACTCAAACCTCTAAAGAAATTTTGTAACAAATTCGTGTGTTAGTTATCATGCTGCTGCTACCAAAATTTTGCTTCTGAAAATTAATCTGTCTTAGGCTTAATTCGCGTCACCCTGGAATATAGGAAAACACCAGCAAGAGCTATACCAGTTCCTGCAAAGGATAATAGGCACATAAAATTTTCAGTCTCTACAAAAGTTATTATGCAGAGATATATTGTTAACAAGGAATAAGCAGTTTTATTTGATTACCTACCTAATGCATTAATAGGTGAGACGGGTGTTTGGAAAAAAATGACAGAGCTCACAATAACTATCACACGTTTCACACAGTTTGCTACTGAATGTGTAACAGGTGATACCCTCTGCAGTAACATATAAGCAACCTGCAAATAATTTGATATTTTTTTTCAGTGAGTAGAAATGGTTTTAGAATGAAACAATTTCCACTTGCTGAAGTGAAAATCGTAACATTGTTAAATAATAGGGGAAACATTTGTGCATAGAAGAGGAAAACTCACTTGCTGATACGCGTGGAAACAAAGTCCAGCAAGAAGAGATCTTATGTACACTTGTTGAACATCTAATCCCTGCGAAGAAAAATTATATATCAATGACGTTTTAGAAGCCGAGTACTCACTTTGTATCAATATATAAACACAAAAGCAGTATGCATTTTTGTTTATATTTTGCTACCGAGGGAGTCGCGTAAATTTGAGAATGCTTACAAAAATTACTATAATTTTCAACAATGAAGTTACTTACTGCGGATTGCAGGTAAGTAGGGGTAAATTTGACACCCTCCATGAACATGGCTAGAGGTAATGATAGGAAGAATGACATGACTGTTATTATTGAGAATAGTGTTATGTTGTCCACGGATTCCTGAGAAGAACAAAATGGTTGTTAAAACTTGTATATAAGAAAATGAAATGAAAGATAAGAGCATGGTTCTAAAAAAAATGGTACTCCATGATTTAACAGTCATATTTGAATAGTAACTTTTCACAATATCAAATGTTGCAATTCGACCGTGATTTAAATCTTAGGCATGATATAACTCATGAGTGTTACTGTTCTATGCAAAATACTACTATTAACAGCAAACAAATGCAAAACATTGAGAAAATTTCCATGGATAATATTACCTCCTTGTTAACCATGAGTTTTTTGCTAAGAACATTACGTGATTGATTCGTCAAATTGGAAGCCATTGCACTCAAAAACCCAACCCTATTCAATATTCCAGGAGAAACATGTTAGACATAAAATGATCAAATAGTTCATTTTCATATAACTCCATTTCCGCTCTTCTCTTCCCCTAGAACGAGTAAAACTTACCAATTGAAAGAGGCCTCCGTAGCAGATGCCAACGCCACTCCACCAGCAATAGGCACAAGGGAACCAACCACCCATGCCGTAGGCATCTGCAAATAACAATTCACAATGTATATACTGAATGTTAAAGCAGCAACTATGATTTATTTTTCCTGTCAAAAGTACAAACTTAGCATGCATAGTATCTTGTTATTAATTGAATTCCGCCCTTTAAGATTACAAGTTCAAACTCTTATCATTGAACACCAACCTCGTCTACACATAAGTAACCACATAGAACTAACTATTAAGTGAGGAATATAGTCATTTAACAAGCATTTGACTGTTCCTTAGATTTATCAAAAAACTGACAAATAACAACACAGACATGGACAAATACAGCTGCAACTATATCAAGAATGAAACGAGACAGTCTGTTTTATACATTTCCTTTGGTTCCACTTCCATTCTTTCTAATTCTAATGATGCTAAAATAAATCACTTGTTTTTTCAATTTTAGCATAGACCAAAATATCATACTCACCCTGTGCAACGCAAGGGACAAAATCGTGGAGGCCTAACGATGTACATTTTGTCATGTCTAGTTATTCAACAACAATGACGTTTAACGTTAAATCAGAGTATCGCAGGCATACATCCACATCAAAGTTATATTGAAATTTAAAATTTCAAACAGTAGCATAATAAACAGTTCAGAATTTGAAATAGTTATAAATTGAATAGATTCATACACCATTTGGTTACTATTATAAGCAAAAATCACTTTTAGTCTCACTGAATAATTGATGTATCTGATATATATTATAGACCAGATACATCAATTATTCAACGAATCGTAAGTAATGACAAGAAAGTGCAGTAAGTTTGAGTTGATTACGAAAAACAAGTAATGATTTGGTGTTACCTCTCCAAGGAACATAGAAGACAAAAGGACAGAAAAGAAAGGCTCCATTGATTTAACAGTATGTGTAAAAGAGACAGCAACCATTCCAAGACTCATATTAGTGAAAAGGTTCCCTAATGTATGTACCAAAGCCAATGGAAATATTGCTAAAAGCTGCAAAAAGCCAAGAAAACAAAAACAGAATCATTAAAAACATAACAAATGTAACAGTAACAGAACAGTACATGAATGAAAATATGTAAAAACAACCTGTGATGAAGTGAGTTTTGGCCTTTTATAAAGATTAAGACCCCACATGAATGCTACAAGAAGTGTCCCAATAGCAAATTGAACCGCAGTGAGAGTTACAGGTAAATGATAAACCTTCAAGACCTGTTTGTTGTAGATATTAAAGTAGATGTTAAAGGTGAACCATAGGCAAAAAAGGATTCCATGCTCTAGAACTTTGAATAGACTGCTGCTGTCTGAGGAGGAGGAGGAGGAGGCGGCCGCGGTGGTTGTTGCTTTGGTTTGTAAATGGTTGGATGAATGGAGGGGTGTCAAGGAGATTAGTTTTGAAGAATAAGAAGGTAATTTCCATGATGATGATGATGGGAAAGAAGAGGAAGAGAAAGAAGGATTGAAAGTGGAAGAAACAGATGAAGAGAGAGAGGATTGAGATTTGTAGAGAGAGAGAGAAGGGGTGAGAGGTAAAAGGGTAGCCTGCATTTTGGAGATTGGAAGAAATGGGAGAGTTTTCGGAGGGATTAAGAATGGAGCGTGAAAATGGGAAAAACCTAAAGAAAACAATTTGAATGTGTTTTGAATAAAAGTATTCGGAATAAATAAGGAGAAGGTGGAACAGAAAAAGACAAAAGAGCATGAATCTAGACTCTCATTTGCTATTGGTGGCAGCCTATATTGGATCTTTGATTTTGTTCTTTTTTTAAAAGAGGATCATGTCTTTGTCTTGTAGGAGAAACGGGTCAAAGTTGATCCACTTAAAAAAAAAAAAAGCAAATGCTAACAAGTGTTCCCGGGACACTTTTTAAGGCCTTAAATAATAAGTTTTTTATAGAATTTTTATAGGAACGCGTAAAGTCAACGCATTAGAAATTGTAATGTTCATTTTTTGGATAAAAAATTTCTTTAAATGGAATGCTTAAAGAGTGCTCCGGGAACACTCGTTAGCAAGACAAAAAAAATATACTACTAGTACTTTACAAGACCAAATTTTATTTCTATTTTGGTTATTTTATTTCTATTTTTGGGAGTGTTTTTTTGTGGATTTTAATCCTTATATAGTATTTTCCATGATATATGAAGTTTATTTATTTATTTTCCGAGTTTCTATAATCAAGTTTACACTTATCGTGAAGAAATCATTTGTGCGGATGTTCTTGCTCACATGAAAAGTAATATGGGTTGTGATATGATGTTTTACGAATCTTGTCCTTATCAAATTCGTAATATTGTAAGCGATGATGGTTTGAGAACTTCGGTTTTCAAGACTAGTTGTTATGTAATTTTCTCTATTTGGGCTTAGGCCCTCATTTTCACCAAAAAAAAAAAAAAAAAGAAGTGTTATTTTGATACGTAAAAGTTAAAAATCGGATTCCTACTATCTGCTTAATATGAATTTAGACCCTTATCATTTAGACAAATATTCGTTGTTGATAAATTTATTTATTTTTTATTATGATTTTTATAGACTTTCATCGATCCCTCACATCCTTCTCTTGACTCCAAATCTTATCTTTTTTTTTTTTTTTTTGACACAAGGAAAATCAATTCATTTCAATATGCAACAAACTGTGAATACAAAATGGTATCAAATCAAATACATTGCGACGAGACCAAGACAAGGCCGCCCTAGCTAAAGTATGAGCTACCCTATTCGCTTGTCGCCTAATAGGCTTCACCTCAAAGCCGGGATTAGAATACAATAAACCTTTTATTTTTTGAATAATAGAACTAAACTCGGATACACCGTTATTACGACGACGAATAGCAAAAACTAAGTTCTGGGCATCCGTTTCAAACACAACCTGGCTGAAGCCTCTTTGACAAAGCTCTGTCATGGCACTTAAGAGTGCTACAACCTCTCCTTCATTTGATGAGCTCTTGCCATGAAACCACGAACTGCCCCCCAACACAAACTGGCCGCGAGCATCACGAACACACCAACCTGCAGAGGTCTTGCGTTCTCCCACGTGTACACCTGCATCGACGTTGCATTTAAGGATACCATGACTGGGAGGTTGCCACGATAGATGCTGCTGCTGCAACTGATTCGCGCGCGGGGTATTTGCCTTCTGAACCGCGTCCCATTCATGCCAAAGATTCATTGCCTTGACGCCAATTTGTTGACCTTGCTCTTTCTCATTATTCCACACCCAATTGTTCCGGTTATTCCATATAGTCCAGACCAACGCCACTGCTCTCCCGGCTTCCTTAGGTTCTCGATACCTGCATAAAGAAAGGATAAAATCCTTGGCCGACTGTGCAGTTTGGGCTTGGGACGATATCAGGTGATCAAGCTTAGCAGCACGCCAAGCTTCCTTGCTGCTGTAACAACCAAAAATAGCGTGCCAATCACTTTCCTCACTTTCTTCACATAAAGGGCAGGCCAATGGACATTGAACATATCTTCCTCTCAACCTTTTTCTTGATGGCAAACAATCTCTGCATATTCTCCACAACAAGTGCTTAGATTTTGGCGGAGCATGTATTTTCCACAACCATTTCCATCCCTCCTCCTTAGATGCAGCCATAGTGTCAAGTGAGGACTGCACAAGCAACCTATAACCAGACTTAACATTGTAATTACCATCTAAGTCATCCTCCCACACCAATTGATCCCCTTCAACATTATCAAATAAAGGGACAGCAAGAATATTATTAGCAACATGTGGGGGAAACAAAGACAAAACCTTATTACTATCCCAAGCTTTCTCATTTGGAAACATAAGATTGTTTACAGTTAAGGAAACCACATGTTGTGGTTGTGGTGATGGCAACCACTTGGTACCCTCCCCCTTTATCCATGGATCATGCATTACCTTGATGTTATTACCATCCCCTATCCTCCAACGACAGCCCTCCATAAGAATATGACGTGAATTCCAAATACTACGCCAAGCATAACTCGGGTTATGCCCAAGGTGAGATGCAAAAAATGAGGTGTTAGGAAAATACCTTGCCTTGTACACCCTAGCAACTAAGGTAGTTGGTTTAGATAAAAAATTCCAGCCTTGCTTTGCCACCAACGCCTTGTTAAAAAATTGCATATTTCGAAAACCCAAGCCTCCACAATCTTTAGGAAGTGCCATTTTATCCCATGCTAACCATTTGATGCCGCCGTTATTTGATCCTCCACCCCACCAATAAGAATTAATCATTCTCTCAATCTCTTTCATGATAGTGTCCGGAATGAGGTACACACTCATGACGTATGAAGGGATAGCTTGTAAGACAGATTTAATCATGACTTCCTTTCCTGCTTTTGATAGAGCTCTACCCGTCCAAGAATTAATGCGCTTCCAAATCCGGTCCTTGACAAAAGTGAAAATGCTCTTCTTGCTACGTCCCACCATGGATGGTAGGCCAAGATACGTACCAGTGCCAAGAACATGTCTGACACCCATAAACCGTGACAGATCCTCTTGAGCCGCCAAACTAATATTCCTGCTAAAAAAGACTTCGGACTTTGACATATTGATTTCCTGGCCAGACGCCTCCTCATAGGTTTTGAGAATAGTCATGAGTGTCCGCGTTTCATCTAAATTTGACCTGCAAAACAAGAAACAATCGTCTGCAAAGAGTAAATGAGACACCTGAGGTGCCCCCCTGCAAATTTTCACACCATGTAAGTCGCCTCTAGCTACGGAATTTTTTATAAGGGCTGAAAGACCTTCCGTAACCAAAATGTAAAGATAAGGAGACAGTGGGTCTCCTTGTCGTAAGCCTCTGCCTGGAACAATAGGGCCAACTTTTTCAAAATTCACCAAAATCGAATAGTTCACAGAACTCACACATAGCATCATCCAGTGAATCCACTTTTCGGCAAATCCCAATCTCTCCAACATACCCCTCAGAAAACCCCAATCAACTTTGTCATAAGCTTTACTGATATCAATTTTAAGTGCCAGGTCCCCTCTAGTACCTCTAGTTTTCCTCTTCAGTGCATGGATTACCTCTATCGCTATTAAGGCATTATCAAGGATAGACCTGCCCTCCACAAAAGCTGATTGTTCTTCAGACACACACTTATCAAGACACTCCTTCAATCTATTGGCCAAAACTTTCGAAACCATTTTATATAACACATTACACAAGGAGATGGGACGCAGATCCTTCATGGAGTTAGGCTTTTCACACTTCGGTATTAGACATATGTTGGTTTCATTCAAGGAAGCAGGGAAAAAACCTCTCTCCAACCAAACCTTAGTTGCCTCAAAAACATCATCCCCACATACATCCCAAAAATGTTGGTAGAAAGCCGGGTTGAAACCATCAGGGCCTGGGGCTTTGTCCGGGTGCATTTGAGTCAACGCCACATAAATTTCATCTTTTGTTATAGGGGCCAAAAGACGATTGTTATCTTCTTGTGTGATCTTGGGTGTAATGAGTTCTAAGACAGGTTCATGATTGCTGCGATTTGTCTGAAATAATTGATCAAAATAGGTTCTTACTTCTTCACAAATCCCCTCTTGAGTTCTCACTTCAACATTGGCACTGTTCATGATCTTCTCTATTTTCTTGCCTTTTGATCTGATAGAAGTTGAAGTGTGAAAGAATCTTGTGTTAAGATCCCCCTGTTGGAGCCAATGCATTTTGGCTCGTTGTCGCCAATAAATTTCCTCTTGAACCAGTAACGATGCATGTTTCTCACTGACTTCCTTAAAACGTCGGGAATTGTCTGGATCATGTCTACCTCGCAATCTTTCCATCTCCTCATTACAATCCTTTAACTCTTGTTTGAACCGCATCCTCTTTCGCCGCCCCCATTCTTTAAGACTGTCAGCACATTGGGCAATACTGTTAGTAATATCAGGACTACGGCCACCATTCCAGCTTTCTTCCACCACATCTCGGACATCTTCTTCCTGCAGCCAGGCATTTTCAAACCGAAAAGAGTAAGTTTTGTTTCCTCTCGGCATAACAGAGGTATGCAGCAATATGGGGCTGTGGTCAGAATGAGATGTCAGGAGATTTTGGAGTCTAACGTCTGGATACAACATGAGCCAAGCAGTATTTGCAAAGGCCCGGTCAAGTCTTTCTTCAATAACCCGTGATGTTCCTCCGCTCTTCATCCAGGTAAAGGGGTAACCATCAAGATGAATGTCTGTAAGGTCACAATCACTAACTGCGCTCCTAAAGCCTTCGCAAAGCCAATTTGGGTGAGGATTCCTCCCTTTTTTATCCTCCTGAGATAACAAGTCGTTGAAATCACCGATGATACACCAAGGTAAAACGGACATGTCTCTGAGTTCGCGTAGCAAGTCCCACGCCTGCCTTCTCCTACTTCGTTCAGGATAACCATAGTAGCACGTAAGCCTCCACTCTCCTTTTTCCCCGTCCGTCACAATAATATTGATAAAGTGCCTAGAGTAATTCATGATTCTGCAATGAACACCTGGCTTCCACATAACAGCCAAGCCTCCGCTTCTCCCTTCCACGTCGATGGTCAAGCAAGCATCAAACTTCAACATAACTCGAATAGTTTCCATTTTATTGGCTTTTGATAGCGTTTCTGATAAAAAAAAGAATGTCTGGATGGAACCCTTGAGCAACATTTCGAAGGTTAGGAATTGCACTCGGGGTGCTCAGCCCCCGGCAATTCCAACTGAGGATTTTCATTGCTCCTGGCAGTCCTGGCTGCCAGGACCTACCGATAAAAAATACTGGTTGGAAATTTGTTCATTCTTCTCAACTTGCCTCTCCTCCTCCTTTCTTCTTCTCTTTTTATCAGATTGAGTCTCCATCTCCACTGCACTGTTCTGGTCCGGTTGGTTGGTCTGGGGGGCTGAAACGGGTCGGGTTGTTGCGAAGGTAAGGTTAGTTGGGTTCGGGTTACTTTGTGGGTTGGAAGAGTTGGGTCGGGTGGGGTTTATTATTTTTTTAACGGGTTGGGTCTTTTGGGTAGACAGAATTTTTCGGTTAGTGAGTTTGGAAGGGGTGATTGATTTTGGTTGGCTGTTAAAAATTAAGTTACTAATTGGTAATGATGGGGAAATAATTTGGTTGTTGGGGCCAGTCAAGGGACATGATTGCAGATTGTTATTGGGCAATAATTGATGGTAGTTATTTGGCAATTGAGTAATCAAAGGAAAGGGAATATTATCGGTTTCAGCATTCAATGATGGCAGGTGGCTAAAGTCAATGCTTTTGTCGGTTTCTAAAGGAGAAGCTTGCAGGCTGATATGACGTGTTGCATAGGTTTCAGAGTGATTTGAAGACTGACCATTACACAGCATTATGGCCCCATGATTGGTGATTAATGCATGGTTATTGTGAGAATGGTGGGTTTGTGCAGTGGATGCCACGTCAGCTGTAGTGGGACCCGTGCTGGAGCTGTTCACCGTAATTCCTTCCTGACCCCTCCGTTCTTCACCGGACGAGCTACTCCGGCCGTCTCTCTCCTCCCTTAACCACTTAGAGGTTTGTCTTCCTCCTCCCTTACGCGGTTCAGCTCTAATATTTCCCGACCAGTCGCGCTTCCCGTCATCATTCTCCATGGCAAAACGTACTTCGCATTTGTTCTCGGCATGGCCCATGATGCCACAGACAAAACAGAAAATTCCTAGCCTCTCATATTTGAAGTTTACAGTGCACCACTTTCCATCTCTATCCTTGACCTTTGTATCTTTTTTTAGTGGCAAACGGACGTCTAATTTAACTCGCACCCGCATGTATTGGCGCCAGAAACACGAATTATTGTTCTTATCATATTCCATAAAGGTTCCAATGAAATTTCCCAGCTTGACTCCCACTGTTTCTTTGATTAGACCCATCGGTAAATTGTGAATTTGTACCCATAACTCAGCATGCACCAATGGTATGTTCTCGATCTGCACCCCAAGATGAGCTCTCTCTAATAGCAGCAAATTGTTATCGAAAGTCCATGGTCCTCCAATTAAAACACCTTCCATGTCAAGTGGATGAGCAAAGGAGAATAAGAACAACCCCGTCTTCGTTTCCTTGATAGTTACACCCTTCACCGGCTTCCACAAGTCTGCCATCCTTACTCTCATTGAATTAAAGTGGACTGGCCTGTCACAAAGGAATCTCCCCACCAAGCACCAACGTAGATCAACTTGTTCATCCCCGTCATCATCAAAATCAAAACTAAATCCCTCTTCCTCCTCATCATGAATGGATAGGCCTTCAAGATTAGGACTAGCCATTGTAGAACACTGGATTTTTGCTATGTGATTGTGTAAAGAAATTCGTAATGGTGAATAATGTAAATATGAGAAAAGAAACAAGCTTCTCACTTGGAGAAGATATAACCAAACCCTAGCAGAGCACTAGGAGAGATTGTTAAATTTTTTTAATTTAATTTAATTGAATAACTTATTCAAATTTTTATAAAGTCTCATTTAATGACTTTTCCAAATGCTTTCCTCACATTGCTTCTCAAGATTGTGCATTCAATTTTTATATTAAAAAGGAAACAATTCAAATTCAATTCAAATAATAAAATGTCAAACATATAATTATTAAAAAAAAAATCAATTTTGTTTAAAAGGAAATTTTTTATTTTTAAATAAATTTTGATTTTATTTAATAACAAAATAAATACATCATGAATTTTTTTTAATAATTTCAAGTGATTAATATTGAAAACATAAATAAAAGAATTAAAAATATATTCTAAAAATTCACAAAATTATTTTTTATTATTTTTTTTATATTAATAATTCACGAAATTCACAAAATTATTTAAAAATTAATAAAATTTTCCAAGGTTATTTTAGTATTGTATTATAAGCATTTAATTTTTATGAGATTCTTTTCTTCTTTCTAAAGTTTGTTGAAGAATATTTACAATTTATTAATAATATAAGAATATGCATTTTATATGCTTTTGTTTCAAATAATAAAATTTCAAACATATAATTATCAAAAATTTTGAATTTTTTAAAAAGGAATTTTTTATTTTTAAAAAATTTTGATTTTGTTTCATAAAAAAAACATATATAATTATATTTAGAAAATACTATTAATTTCCGAAATTAAATGATTATAAATTATATAAGTGAGTATATTAATTATATTTAAAAATTACATATCATTTAGAAATATGAATGATAAAATAATATCAATAAAGAATTATTTATAATTTATGAATGATTAAAATAATATTGAATAATTGAAGAATCTTTACAATTTATTAATAATATAAGAATATGCCTTTTATATGCAAAAACTAATTATGGTCAAACAAATAAATGTGTCCTTCCTAAAAAATATTACTCATTATATACCAAATTATTCTTATGTTCAATTTTTTCAGTGTATACCAAATTAAATAAAAGAATAAAAAATATATTCTAAAAATTTTAACCAGTTGATATATTTATATATAAATAAATTATTTGTAAATTATTTTTTTAATATTAATAATTCACAAAATAATTTAAAGGGTTAATAGGTGTTTACCCCCCTGTAAATTTTTTTTTTGTCTTCGCCTCCCTATAAATTCAAAATGCTATGAGTTGCCCCCCTCACCAGACATGATGGCGTCTGACTGGGCTGATTATCCACGTGGCATGCCCACGTGGATATAATTAATATTATTTTAATTTTTTTGCCAGGTGTAATGACACGTCATAATTATTAATTTTTAAAAAAAAAAATAAAAAAACCAAAAGTTTTAATTGTTATTAGCTATGAAGCACGGACTTTGACACAGACACCGCGATACGACACGACACGGACACTTCGACACCGCTAATGTAAAAAATATGCGACACCGACACCGCTACATATTAATAAAAAATATAAGTTTAGAATTAAAGATACATACATATGCATCTAAGTTGAACAAATTTTTCAATAAAAAAAGTTTTAAAAGAATATATGATAGTACATTTGACATTTACTCATCCAACTACTATCGAAAAACTAAAATAATGTAATCAAAATGTAATATCATTAATCCCTCATTGATCAATATTATTATTTCGACACATCTTTAATCATTGTATATATGTCTCAGAAAATTAAAAGTAAATACAAAAAATAAAATTTGGACACGTACCCCAACACGTTTGTACAAGTGTCTTATAGGTGTCGGACATCGATTTAAGGAGTGTCGGAATAAAGGAAAATTTGTTTTTTTTGGACACCTCTCCGACACGTTTGTACAAGTGTCGTACGGGCGTCATACGAGTGTCGGACACCGCGACACGTCTGATCATAGAGGTGTCGGTGCTTCATAGGTTATTAGTTTTTAAATTATATATTAATATATTTAAAACATAAAAAAGAAAAATGAAATAATTGTGTGAGATATAAAAAAACAAAATAGAAAGGTAAAGTTGAATCAGAAACGTTTCATTTTTGCAATTCACCCTTGAAAACCCTAGCTGACGAAAATGGCGAAGAAGAAGCTGACGAAGAAGACGACGGAAGAGAAGGCAACACCAATGGTGAATACCGGTTCACAAAACACAGGTGTTGAGAAGAAGAAGACGACACAGACGAAGAAGAAAGCATCGAAGAATGCAAACGATGAAAACAAGAACGGGTAAGTTTTCTTTCTTCGAAACAAGTGAAATTGATAGCTGTAATGTTGAAAAAAACGCTTTAATCACATGTAAGATTCATTATTGTAGTGGTAGGACTGATTCACACATGCTATATTTGTTTTCCAATTTTTGTTGTTTAGTGTAATGTTACTATGTGGGTGCTGTATAGAGTAGTAAATGTTGATGATGATACAGGATTATGACACGTGGAAATTTTTTTTTTAAAATTTGCGGAAGTTCTGATAACTTCAGTGTTGTGTTTCACCATGGAGGTGAATTTGTGAATGAAAACAATACTAAGTTTTACAGACGGGGTAAACAGACAATTGTTAATGGACAAAAATTAGATGAATGGTCTAAGGCTCATGTAGTGAATATAGTTAAGGGTTGGGGCTATGAAGAGAGTAGTTTTAAGCTTTGGAGTAGATTTAGTGATTATGATGGAGGATTTTTTAGATTGAGAGAAGATGATGACTATGCTGAGGTGGCTGCAAATATTGTTGGTTCTCCAGGGGATACTCAAATGTATGTTGAACACAAAGTTGTTGACAATGACCAAAACTCAGAAATTAGCTATTGTAGTGAGTATGACAGTGACAGGGGGTAAACACCTATTAACCCTAATTTAAAAATCTTTATACTATACAAATGAGACATATTTTCTAAGGTCTCATTTAATGTTCTTTTCCAAATGTTTTCCTCACATTTTTTTTTTAAGCAAAAGAGGAATAGCATGAAGCTACTACCTCAAACTATATTAGATATAAAAGAAAAAATAGATATACCAAAAAGAGGAGGGGGACCAAACCAAAACCTCCCTAAATATGAACAAATCTATAATTAGCCCTACCAAGTCTATCGGAGGAAAAACATTCCAAAATAGCTTGGGGTAAATCATTCCAAAAAATTGGGTGTACAAGTGTTAAACCAAGGTTTGCTAAAGTATTAGCACAACCATTTCCTTCTCTATAAATGTGGGAGATCAAAAAGTTCATGGTGGTAATAGTGTGCATTCAGTTGTTCCATCTATTTCTTATCTTCCAAGGAACAAGGGAAGCTGTTCGAAAAGTAAGGACTACTAGCTAGAGAAGAATCTGTTTCAAGCCAAACATTTCTCCAACCTTTATCAGCTGCAATCTCAATGGCTCTCATAGCCCCACATAACTCAGCAAAGAAAGCAGAATTAGTACCTGTGTTCTCAGCAAAACAGCAAATGAATTTTGCAAGATGATTTCGATAAATGCCTCCACAAGCCGAAGAGAATTGAGTTGAGGCACCATCACAGTTACACTTCACCCAATCAACCAAAGGGGGCATCCAGATAACTTCTTTGATGCTGGCGGCTTTAGGAGGATGGATAGTTATATTGAATTGCTTTAGAAATTTAAAATCAGACATGGAAGAATTTGAACACTAGGAGGTGTTATTACTAGCAAGAGCAGAATTCGCTGATATCCAAGAGATAGCATTCCTCCAATGAGTAACTTTATCGAGAAATCTAGCATTATTTCTTGCCATCCAAATCGAATTTATGATATTAACAATGACAGATTTAACAACTATTTTGCTCTGGGGGGACCAAGATCTTTCACAAAGATTCCAAATATCTTCAATACTGGGAGGTGTTTTTCTCACATTCATCCTCACAAAATTGTATTAAATGCATACTTCAAAAAAGGAAATATTTCAAATTCAATTCAAATAATAAAATTTTAAACATATTATTATAATTATTATAATATAATTGAAATAATAAATTATAAATATATAACAATAATAAATAAATTATATTAGTAAAATATTATATATTATTTTTCATGCATGCATTTTTTAAAAAATTGTCTTGGATGACGTTAAAATAAAAATGAGTTTTAATATAAATTATTTCTATTTTAAATATGGGGAGATATATATAAAAAAAAAATTAATATTATTTTAGATTTTAATTCATATAAACAAAATAATAGCTTACTTTAGAAGTTTAGTAAATAAGGAAATGATCATCATACAATATAAATGCTATTGGAATCAACACATGATTTTAAAAACAAAAAAAAAAAGATTTGTTGCAATATGATTATAAAGACTAAGTTTTGAATGCACCATATAAGTGAAAAATACAAATTTACCCTTGCAAAAACGTCTATATAATTAATGGCATTTGGGTGAACAATGCAAATCACAATGTTTCTTACCACTATTTCTTTCTATGTGATGCACATAAGCTAACGTGTTTCTTTATTCATTTGTCTATTTCATTGCTCATGTCTGTATATATAGTTTCTCATTTTTCATTCTTGCATTTTCATGTGTTTTCCAACTAAAAAACACATTTACTTTGTTTCACATGCATATACATACATATTTTGTGTTTTAAAATTTTAACGCAAGGAGATTCAACACTTTGTATTGATTTACTTTTGTTTTTGATCTAATTGATAATTTTTAATGTTTTTTTTCTTCAGAGGTTCCATGGAGTACATGAACTTCAAGCCATTCAACTTCAACAATATAGTGTATTTATATCAAGATATATATATATATCAAGATGTATAGGTGTTAGTCATCTTTGTTGATTAAAATAGTTTTGAAATCATCTTTATTGCTTTTCAATTGATATTATTGTTTATATATGTTATTCGTATATAACATGTAAACATATAATATATAGCTTAGAAATATTTGAAGTTTTAGATCCGTTCAATCTTTTTCTTCACATTTTCATCAGTCTCGTGCGCATATAATAGTTAGAGCTTAATGACAACTATAACACTTTATCTTTTTTTTTTTTCAAAATATTTTGTGCTATAAAAATATTTTACATAATAAGATAAAAAGTGTAAAAAAATCCAAGACAATAAAATGTGTGAAATAAGCTGACTTTTTTATAAACCGAAGTAAATATAATAAGGTGTATGAAATAAAATGACTTTTGTAAATTTTAGAATAAAGAAAAAGAAATTGGTAATTAAGAAGAAGAAAAACATAATAGTAATCTTTAGATATACATTGATTCCCTTAATCTATGCATTGATACTATTAATCAAAACAAGAAATCACTACTTTACTATTAAAAAACTATTACTATTTTGTAATAAAAAAAGTTAGATTTTATTTATTTAGGGGAGTGTATTGAATTGAGATTTCGAAGGATTTTAAAAGACTTTTTTATGATAAAAGAATCTTGTGGTATTCAATCAAGACATTTAAGATTTTTTTTTTCAGGGCAATGAAATCCGTTAGTATTCAATTGAGATTTCTCATGATTTATAAAATGTCTTTTGGTATTCAAAAATCTGTAAATTTTAATGGATTCTAGTATGAAATGGATTTTGTGAGATTTCGTGAGATTGTTTAGTTAAAAATACACATCCAACATTCCCTCAACAATCTCACAAAAAACTATGAGATTTCGTGAGACTTTTTGACATACCATCCTATACATTCGTTACCTTCCCCTGCTCTCATTCCCAGATTTCTTATATGGCCAAAATACATTCGTTACCTTCATAGCATCCTATACATTTGTTACTATCCTATAATTCGTTACCTTCATGTGATGCACTGGTTAGCTCAATTATGAAGCTTCAAAACAAAAATCTGCCTTTTTATCATCTTTGCAAGACAAACATTAATTTACCCAAAGAATCAAAATAGCTATTTCTTATTTGATATGTTGCACTCTCATGCCCGGATTTTAACATTATTTTAATGGCTAAAATAAACTATAAAAATCATAGGAACGTATAGGAACATAATAGCGGCCGAACAAAAATAGGAGAGGAAAACGCCGAACAGAATATGCAAAAATTGTCTTTCAAAATCCTAATCCAATACATCCCTATTTTCTTATTATTCTTTCCCTTTTTATCAAAAGTTATTGAAGAAGAGATTTTCGCAAATTGATACTCTTGAAAAATCATCGAATGACGCAAAATGTGTTTAGTAGTATTTTTATTTTTGGAATGTCTTAGTAGTAATACACTCATTATGAATTTTTGATGATTTTAAATTAAATATAGTAATTGTTCTCAAAAAATTTAATTATAGTAATTTTTAACAAATTTAATAAAATTACTTTATTTGTTACCTGCAGGTAAATGACTTTTAAAAGTTAATTTTTTTCAATTAATATAAATCTTTATAATATACAAATGAGACTTATTTTTTAAGCACTCATTAAATGCTTGCTTTCACCATATTATTTCTTATAATTTTGCATTTAATTTTTTCATTATAAAGGAAACAATTGAAATTCAAATTATAATTAAAAAGTATAATTAAAACATTCAAATTATTGTATGATGAAAATGTTTGTCGTCTCGTCTCATTATGATTGATACTATTTAATTTCTCATAATATTCATTTATTTTTTTACCGTGATTGCATCATTATCATTATACCATACAAAAAATTAATTTATATATTGAGTCTTTGAATATGACCTTTTTCTTCTATTTTAATTCTACAATTTTATAATTTTAATAATGCATTTTTTATTCCTTTTTAAACATAATGTAATCAACTGTTTCATAAAATTTCGAATCTGCATAAATGTATTATTTTGATTGTATTTTTTGCTATAAATATGGCCATCACATTCATCATTGACCACACCATTTTCATGTTGTGTTTGAATGATTTTCACTAAAAAAAATCATCCTATAGTATATTTTTATGCTTTTGCGTTTGAATTTGATTTTTTCTATTATCTCTTTTTTTTCTTACTTATTTGGGTTTCGTTACTTTTTATTTTGATTGTTCATAATGTATTATATATGCGACAAACTTTCATTCTCACTGGACATGATGATCCATAATAGATGCATGTGTAATTATATGATTGTTCACAATATATGAAGAATAATACGAAGCACAAATACACGATTGTTCATAATATTGTTCACAATATTGTTCACAATATATAAAGAATCATAAATTGTATTTTAATTATGCATAATAAAAAATGATTGTTAAATTTGTTAAATTATGCAAAATTTTAATATATTGATTTTAAAATCTTATTATTTTAATATATTGATTCTCCAAAATACTATTTTTTTTTAACATATTGATTCTTAAATATTTGCTTCGTGTCTCTATTTCTACAATCTCCCCTTTTAAGAACTGTTTCATTAGAAGAAGAAAAAAAAAATTAGAAGATAGAAAATGTTGTATATTATGCAAAACAAGAGAAAGAAATTACATATAGATAAAATTTGATCCATTGTTTGGTTTGATGTTTTTTTTTAACATGGTTAGATGAAAGATACAAAAAATAGAGGTGAGAGAATATTTTATATTTAAGTGCAATTCCTAATATTCAACTACTACATTGGGACGACAATTATTTCGAAATTAAATTTCTATTTATGAATATTAATTTACCGTAATATGATTAATATTTTTTTTTTGTTTGACAAAAGTAAAATCAATATATTAAAAAAAAATCATTAAAAATCATGTTTGCAGTACATACAGAATTATCATTACAATTTTGAAGAATAATAATATATGTAGTCACCCGTACTGGAGTGTGAGCCAATACATATTATTTGAATACAACATGAATATCATTATTTGGTTTTCTATTTTATTTAAACGGATCAATTTGGTTTGATTTGCAAAAGAAAATGAACCTAAACAAACAAATGTTTTTCATTATCTGAACGGCTAAATAATAGGTTGAATGTAACGCCCCAACTAAAATATCTAGAATATTTAGTCGGAACATTAAAACTGGAATCTGAGTACATTAATTAAAAGAATTATAGCTGAATAATACATTATCATTAAATAGAAATGATTATTCGATACAGACAGCGGAAAAGAAACTGCAACAGAACAAGAAGCTAAATAAAAACAAGGAAGAAGACTAAGTCTTCTAAGCTGACAATCCAAACACAGCTCCAATCGTCAGGTCCATCCTGGTCCCTGCTCCGAAATAACTTGTCTTACCTATATCAAAAAGGGAGTGGGGTGAGACAGTCACTTCGTCCCAGTGAGTTCTACTACCCTCCTAAAGGCTATTAAGCCGGGGCACCTAATCAGTCGTATCATATTTCATTTCATATTGTCATAAAGCATAATTAAATAAAGGTGTAACACTGATTAGTCTTGTTGATTTTAAACCGCAAACACTCTGAGGTGAGCATTTCTCAGAGGCCTGCCTTGTCCGCGAACAGAAAGCGTTCCGGCGTGAAGCTCACAAAGTCTTACTGGTGGAACATCTAAAACGAAGTCCACAAAGCGATATTAATAATCGCGCATAACTGACTGATGCTACGTTAAATCCATATTACCATAATTATCCCAAATACCCCGGGAACATGCAACTTAATTCTAAGTTATACCCTAAAATTCAGAATTGTGCTTGACTTCCTGTTTAACATTAAATACATTATATAACTGCAAGCTATCTATCTCAGATGAGGATATAAAATGAGTGCTTTAGAAGTATTTTAGAAATTGGAAATATGAGTCATTCTGCACTTAACTCGCTACGGCGAGTTACCAAGCTCGCCATGGCGAACTGCAGGTCCTGGCCTAAATCAACTCGCTAGGCGAGCAGTTGCTCGCCATGGCGAGTTTCATCAGCCCAGAACTTGGATACTCGCCATGAACGCTCGCTAGCAACTCGCTATGGCGAGTTCATGCAGAAAACACCCTGTTTTACGAAAATCATTAATTTTTAAAGGAGAACACCTACAATCATCTTCTGAGAAAGTGCAAAAACATAATATAATTAATATAGAACAGAATAGAAGAGAAATTGGGAGTTATTTCTCCTCACACAATTAATCCTTAATTTCCTATGTTACATGCAAATATTCAATTTTGGGAAAACTAACTAAACTAGCCTAAAGAACCCACCTGAGCGAGATAAATTCAGAAGCTTGGTCATAGGCATAAAGCTCTGCTACTGTCCAGGATGACATCCAATTCTTGTTGTATCCAATCCAAAATTATTGCCCAAAGCTTATCCACAACAACTCGCAGAACACGAAAGGGTTAGGACCATTTATACTTAACCTCTAAAGACAGAGTAATGAGTGAAAAAGAACTTGAGACTTCTCACCTCAGACCAGAACGAAACAGCACAAGAAGGAGCAGTGTCACACATATAGCAGTGCTGGCCTGCTGGAACTCGCTACGGCGAGTCATAGCTCGCTATGGCGAGCGCGTCAGAAACAAGAACATAATTTTGCGAGTTCTTCCAATTTCACCACGTCTCTAGGTTACCCGTACCTTCCAACCACCTCCAGACTCATGTTTTGATGGAATAAACGCACATGCAACAAGGAATTTCAGTGAAGGATTGAGAATGAGTCTTTATGGGAAAAGAGTAAGGAACAATTGAAAAGGGAAAGAGTTCAATGGGAAGTGAGTTCCTTACCTTAAGATTCTGGACAATATACCAGCTCTTAAGTTAATTAAATCATGCAGTGGCTGATGCTTCAATACTCCATTCCAAAGCTTGAATCCAAGGGAACATTGAACATGCATGCTTAAATCTTGAGAATTGGAAGAGGAAATGGCGTGGGAAGAGATAAGAGAGAAAGTGGATTGAAACTCTAGGCCAACTATTTCCTATCCTTAGTTGATCAATATGTTGGTTGCACAAAGAATTGATGGAATGGATTTCAAAGTTTGAAACTAAATGGGTATGTGTTGCTATTGAGGTTTGGCGTGAGGGAAGAGAATTGAAAGGGGATGTTTACTAATTTTTTGTATGGAAGAGAAGTGAATAATCCTTTGGTCCTTCATTGCCTTGTCATATAGGTGTACAAGTGTGGGTCCCGTTTGGCATTTGGTGTTGTGGTTGCACGTGAGAAGAGAAATGGGAGAAGGAAAAGTGCTTTTGTGATTAGAAAATTAAATCTCAATTGAATTAATGTGGTGGTAGTGTATAGTTTAGGTTCAATTTGAACTTCTAATTTTACACATAATTCACTTAACTCTCAAGACTTAATTTAATTAATCACCTCTAATTAATTCTAATTTATTAGACCATGTTCTAATAAAATTAATTAGGTAATTGAAAGATCGGGATGTTACAATCTACCCCCTTAAAGAAATTTCATCCTCGAAATTAAGAAATTCATCTTCAGAAGGAATAGGGATAACTTTTCCCATGACAGATTCTCATTCCAGAGAGAGTTAGTCGTCATGAGACTGAGCCCATTCGACCTGGATTATTGGAATTCTCTTGTTTTCGAAAGATCTTAACTTCACAATCAACTATATGAACTGGATTCGGCTGATAGTTTAAGGTTGACTGAATATCATTCTCTAAGGAGTGATAAAGATCGGGAATGGATTTCCGAAGTTGAGACACATGAAACACGGCGTGCAACCCTGACATGGATAGAAATAGAGTTAACTAATGGGTTACAGGACTGACGCGTTGAATGATCTGATAAGGTCTTATATACTTCGGATATAATTTCTTCGTTTAGAAAACACCTCGTAGTTCTAACTTTGGTGTTATTCTCAGGAACTTCTGATTACCTTTATTTCCTTGGAATAAAACTTTCCTCTCTGAAAGGGTTATTCGTCCAAATTTGATCGTCTAATTATATTTTCGTCTAATCTCGTGCTGAGCACTCTGATCCGACTACTCATAGTCATCACCTTCTCATCGGCGTCATCATGACCTTACTCCAAATTCATTTAACACAGTAACGCACCATCTCTTCTTTTCCAATTTACTTCTACCATTACTACATCTCTCATTGATAACCTCACAAAGTAACACTTGTTTTACTTTGTGAAAGCAGGTATGTGACGGTATCTGGCCTGGTTGTCGCTATATGAATAGCTGAATGGGATAAGTTTGGGTATTGATAATGACAATCCAAAATCTTTCTCTTCGAGATTTTTCTCAATTCTGAACGCCGCAGCTCGCGACACGTCATACGTACCACTGTCCCGTTCATGTCGTTTAAAATACTCCAGGATAGATCTAAATATAAAACGAGTGAAGAAGGCTTAGGCACTATAGATCCTTTCGCCAATGAGTTAGACTCATCTACAACCGAGTCCATAGTACTACATAATTTTCCACCTACTATTTCGATCCATCCTAGCACAACACTGAGGTCAAGTAGTACATTTAACATATCAAGAACTAAGGTTCGAATCTTCCTTCAAGGATACAGTTAGATGGCTAGATAATTCACTGATAGGCTGACATGAAAGAATTCTGGCTAAAGTGTTCGGATTCTAATGACGGTTAACTGATTACAGAAGATTTGCACACTCAACACAGAGAATAGCTTTAAATCCCTTATTCACCATAGTCAATGTACGAATCGGATTCGCAATAACAAAACTCTTATGTTCTACACGAGGAATTCGATTAATGATGATCTAAATTTATTGTTGATAATGTTCAGAGAAACTGAATCAGTTGATAGAGAATGAAATGGTTCAAACTCGATTTCAGAGGATAGTTCTGATGAGATATCTAGATACTTAATACTTCTACTAGCTCCTATTTCTACGTAACAGGAAAGATCTGAAACTTAACTGGAATTTAGCTGATAAGACTCCGAAAGATTAAACAACACGATTGAGTTACTGATGAGTCGTTCAGGTGCACCAATACCTATATGATTACTGATATTGACACTGAGCAGAATAGTTTGGCGGATAATTGTCTATTGATACTGATTAAAAGATCGATACGATGAGTGAAAGCTTGAACTGAATTTACACGTGTCCTCTCCGAATAAACTGGATTCCACGAATTATATTTAGTTACTAGCAATGTAACTGGAAAGGTCGGAAAGATTGAACAGGATCACTTATAAGCGAAGTCTCACCATGTCAGTTTAACTAATTGGTGTTGAATAATTTGGGAAGTTTGCCTTTCAACTACTCCGAATGATAATTATGACTAACAGATGACAGGGCATGATAAGGAATTGTCTGTCCGAGACATAATCGAGCAAGTTAGTGAATGAACCCGTTCTATGTTCCGATGGTTACTGGATACCCAATCCAACGTAGTTTGGTTCAACGATCTCAGCTTATCAAAGGTCCGAAGGAATGATCATGAATTTTAGAATTTGACTTCTATTGGTTCCAGCTCAAATCAGGATATTAATAGGCAATCTTAATGGAAATATGACTGAATCTAACAGATTCCTAACTTGAAGGTCGGAATAAATGAAACTGCTAAATAGCTGATAAGGAATAAATCCAACTTAGCGATTTCGTTCGTAACATCTAACATCGGTACTCCAGGATTGATCTAGATGGCTGTAGGCTCTAATGATACTCTTGATTATTTGCTAAATTGGTCGAGGCTTGAATACCAGTGATTCGGTACTAAGGCTGATTTTCAAGAGGTAGGTTGTTCTACTGCATCGAGTTCCTTATTGATAATGTACTAGATGATACGATAATGGCTGGCATCTTAGGAAATTAATAACACAGGTGGTTCAACTCAGTTTCTCTCACAAGGTATTTACCTAAGCCACGACGCTAAGCTGCTAATGTAGGGAATACGTGATAGTGTTAGGTAAATTACTTGGCAACTTCGTTTGGTCAAGAAATATTTCTACTTGTCATTCCGATTGAGGTTATGTTCCATATGATTTGTTGTGATTTCTACTGTAACTTGTTAGGCTGACACTATCGTATTAGACCTATAATAATTTCCTAGGTGGTAACATGACAAGCTGAAAGGTAAGATATTTTGAATCGTAGGCAGTCTAGTTCGACCATTTTCCTATATGATTGGTTGGGTAGTTAGTGGCACTAAGTTACTAGCTCAAGATAAGTTAATTGAATGACTACACCTAATAAGTCTATATGGGTAATAAGTTTACAAGGCGAATTTCCTAGTGGTACTAAAATACTGGTTCAAGATAAGTGAATAACTATACCTAACAAGTCCATATGGAGACTAAGTTCATAAGTTGAAATTTCTAAATGGTACATCCAATACTGTTCAACTTCTAGTGGTAGGGTACAACTATTGGTTGTTACTTACAGGGCTAATTCGATTAATCCTTGTTTCTACTGCTCACGAATGATGCCTTATGAATTAAGTCAGGTATCTACATGGTGTTGAAGAATAATTCCTAATTGTTACTCTAATCAAGTTGGTCTCTAATGGTTTGCTGAGTTAACTGACCTAAGCTGGTATCGATAAGAGAAAATCCTATTTGTTATGCTAACGGATCCTGACTCTTAGCGGTATGGTATGAATACGAGTTACAATGTTGAAAACTAGATTACTCTTAGGGAGGCATTAAGAGTTGGTTTCCTATAGGACAATCTATTGGGAAATTCTCAGATAAAAATTCCAACTTGGTTCCTCTAGTATGGCAGTGAACAGTTCTAACATCACTGGTGAATCTCACGGCTAACATGTAAGGGTAAGTATTTAGGAAGTGTTTTGATTTACCGAAGGTTGAATCTTACTTGGCTTACGTGTTTCTTGTAAACATGTTTACCAGAGTGTATGGTTACTTCTCAAGTTCGGGGAATTTACCTGACACACGGTGTCAGTTGGATACTAGAATGACTTACACACCTACATTCTTCCATGAACAATCCTATTTCGAGCGATTAGTATTTCCATCAACTGTTCTCTTATCATCTCTAGAATTTCTTACTACCATTGGTCTTAATCCAAATAATCCATCTTAGCTCTTGGTATACTCGTTGGCGTTGCGCCACTTACTCCTTCAGTTCTAACTATTCCAGCTCTAACATCCGGTTAGAGAGAATTCTCGCCAACGATTGCTTCTGAACTGCATCTCTACTACGATCTTCTTACATAACCACCGTGGTCCACTTCGGTTCTCAACCATAATACCCTACCTACCATGCACAATACTGAGTTGATCAGACTCAACACGCGATGGTTTCAGTGTAAACAGTCCAGACTCCAAAGGGTCCGTACTACTAAGGAAAGGATTGTAATGACTCATGGCAAGGTCCGATACTAGATCGACCTGCTCTGGTACCAATTGTAACGCCCCAACTAAAATATCTAGAATATTTAGTCGGAACATTAAAACTGGAATATGAGTACATTAATTAAAAGAATTATAGCTGAATAATACATTATCATTAAATAGAAATGATTATTCGATACAGACAGCGGAAAAGAAACTGCAACAAAACAACAAGCTAAATAAAAACAAGGAAGAAGACTAAGTCTTCTAAGCTGACAATCCAAGCACAGCTCCAATCGTCAGGTCCATCCTGGTTCCTACTCCGAAATAACCTGTCTTACCTATATCAAAAAGGGAGTGGGGTGAGACAGTCACTTCGTCCCAGTGAGTTCTACTACCCTCCTAAAGGCTTTTAAGCCGGGGCACCTAATCAGTCGTATCATATTTCATTTCATATTGTCATAAAGCATAATTAAATAAAGGTGTAACACTGATTAGTCTTGTTGATTTTAAACCGCAAGCACTCTGAGGTGAGCATGTCTCAGAGGCCTGCCTTGTCCGCGAACAGAAAGCGTTCCGACGTGAAGCTCACAAAGTCTTACTGGTGGAACATCTAAAACGAAGTCCACAAAGCGATATTAATAATCGCGCATAACTGACTGATGCTACGTTAAATCCATATTACCATAATTATCCCAAATACCCCGGGAACATGCAACTTAATTCTAAGTTATACCATAAAATTCAGAATTGTGCTTGACTTCCTGTTTAACATTAAATACATTATATAACTGCAAGCTATCTATCTCAGATGAGGATATAAAATGAGTGCTTTAGAAGTATTTTAGAAATTGGAAATATGAGTCATTCTGCACTTAACTCGCTACGGCGAGTTACCAAGCTCGCCATGGCGAACTGCAGGTCCTGACCTAAATCAACTCGCTAGGCGAGCAGTTGCTCGCCATGGCGAGTTTCATCAGCCCAGAACTTGGATACTCACCATGAACGCTCGCTAGCAACTCGCTATGGCGAGTTCATGCAGAAAACACCCTGTTCTACGAAAATCATTAATTTTTAAAGGAGTACACCTACAATCATCCTCTGAGAAAGTGCAAAAACATAATATAATTAATATAGAACAGAATAGAAGAGAAATTGGGAGTTATTTCTCCTCACACAATTAATCCTTAATTTCCTATGTTACATGCAAATATTCAATTTTGGGAAAACTAACTAAACTAGCCTAAAGAACCCACCTGAGCGAGATAAATTCAGAAGCTTGGTCATAGGCATAAAGCTCTGCTACTGTCCAGGATGACATCCAATTCTTGTTGTATCCAATCCAAAATTATTGCCCAAAGCTTATCCACAACAACTCGCAGAACACGAAAGGGTTAGGACCATTTATACTTAACCTCTAAAGACAGAGTAATGAGTGAAAAAGAACTTGAGACTTCTCACCTCAGACCAGAACGGAACAACACAAGAAGGAGCAGTGTCACGCATACAGCAGTGCTGGCCTGCTGGAACTCGCTACGGCGAGTCATAGCTCGCTATGGCGAGCGCGTCAGAAACAAGAACATAATTTTGCGAGTTCTTCCAATTTCACCACGTCTCTAGGTTACCCAAACCTTCCAACCACCTCCAGACTCGTATTTTGATGGAATAAACGCACATGCAACAAGGAATTTCAGTGAAGGATTGAGAATGAGTCTTTATGGGAAAAGAGTAAGGAACAATTGAAAAGCGAAAGAGTTCAATGGGAAGTGAGTTCCTTACCTTAAGATTCTGGACAATATACCAACTCTTAAGTTAATTAAATCATGCAGTGGCTGATGCTTCAATACTCCATTCCAAAGCTTGAATCCAAGGGAACATTGAACATGCATGCTTAAATCTTGAGAATTGGAAGAGGAAATGGCGTGGGAAGAGATAAGAGAGAAAGTGGATTGAAACTCTAGGCCAACTATTTCCTATCCTTAGTTGATCAATATATTGGTTGCACAAAGAATTGATGGAATGGATTTCAAAGTTTGAAACTAAATGGGTATGTGTTGTTATTGAGGTTTGGCGTCAGGGAAGAGAATTGAAAGGGGATGTTTACTGATTCTTTGTATGGAAGAGAAGTGAATAATCCTTTGGTCCTTCATTGCCTTGTCATATAGGTGTACAAGTGTGGGTCCCATTTGGCATTTGGTGTTGTGGTTGCAGGTGAGAAGAGAAATGGGAGAAGGAAAAGTGCTTTTGTGATTAGAAAATTAAATCTCAATTGAATTAATGTGGTGGTAGTGTATAGTTTAGGTTCAATTTGAACTTCTAATTTTACACATAATTCACTTAACTCTCAAGACTTAATTTAATTAATCACCTCTAATTAATTCTAATTTATTAGACCATGTTCTAATAAAATTAATTAGAAAAAAAATTAGCAGTTCAATTTATATCTTCCATTTTATATTTTTCCTTTTTTGTTCTATTTTAATAAAATCTTAAATTATGAAAAACTTAATTTCAAAATAAAAAATAAAAAAATATTTATAATATGTGTTTAATTTATAAAAAATAATTAGTTGAATTAATAGCCCGTGCTTGGCACGGGTATCACACTAGTGAATGGAAAATAGAAGACCACACTGATCTTAAATACACGCAAAAATTAGTCAATAAAATTTTATGTGTTTGATCTAATTATTTGACTAAATATATTAATATTTGTTGACCAAAATATATGATAATAAATAGAGAAAGATCCTTCTAAAAACTAGATATTTAGCGGAAAAATTAGGGGAAAAATTAATTAGAAAAAATAACCGTACAATAAATTAAAAACTTAAAGATTTATTTATTACAAAAATAAAAACTTAAAGGATCTGACTCTTAAAACTTAAATATCTCTAAAATTTGATTTAGTTTTTTTTTTTTTTTTTTACAAGTTTAGTCAGTTTGTATGCTAAAATAATACAAGATAAATTTTAAGATCGAGGACCACTATTACATTTTTCAATAAAAAGAGGTCCACTGTCTATAAAAAAAATAAATAAAGAGTCCACTGTTAGACTTCTTTTTGGCTATCTATTTCATTCTTCAATCATTCATTGTGTTTTGGTAGCAATTAATCATTCTTTAAACATAAACAAATACGAAAATCTCAACCATGTATTTCAAAGAAAAAAATGTATTTTGGTTCTTTGTTCAACAAGCTGTATGGGGCTTCCTTTGCATCCACATACATTTTAAATTTTTTATATTGGTATACTTAATTAGTGCTCAGGGATACTGTTTAGCATTTCTATATAAAGGTTAATAGGTTGTTACCTCATGAACATGTTTTGCGTTACCCCATGCTAAATGGGAGGTGATGTCTTTCAAGATTCCCCCTGCAAAGTAATTTTTTTTTCTCCCTTGGGGGCAAGAAATTTACACTTTTTAAATCGGTTGAACACACTAACCGATTTAAAAAACATCACTTTTTAAATCGACTGAACAAAATAACCGATTTAAAAAGTGCATCCAAGGGGGAAAATAAAAAAAAAATACTTTGCAAGGGGGATTCTTCAAGGAATTTTTAGCGGGGGGTAATGCAAAACACGTCCACTTAGCAGGGGGTAACAACCTATTAACCCTTTTTATAATTACTTGTGAAATTTATTTCATATTTATTTTATTTAAATATGAAAATAATACACATTTAGGCATTTTAAAGGGATAGAACACGGAGGAGAAATAAAAAAATTATATTGTATTGATATATGAATATAAATATATCTCTCTTATAAATCACAAAAATATTTGGCACTTGTATTAATATATGAGTATAAATATCGGCTCCGTGTAATAAGTTACAATAAAAATTACAAAAAAATAGATCTCCCATATTAATATGAGTATAAATATATGTTCTCATAGAAAATATAAAAAAAAAGCTCTCGGTCTCGTATTAAAACATCCGTATAAATTTAGTCAAAATAAAAAAAACAACCGTATAAATATAATTCTGTAGAATGATTTCATTTATTAATTGTAGTATATTTGAAAGTTAAAATGAGAAGAAATAAAATTGAATTTTATTTGCTAGAGAAAATTGAACCATGTTCCTCTCGGAAACACTTTGTAAGTTATATAGGTTAAACTAAAGATGATATAACATACTAGACTTTTTTACCGTGCATGCACGGGTTTAATCATTCAATTCAATTATACAATGGAAATGTCATAATATGTGATTATTTATAGTAGTAAGCATATAATGTAGAATCTTCTTAACCTCTTAGATGTGGATTTCAATTAATTTTTGCATTAATCCCAAAATAATAATAGGACGTTTCAAGCATGATAAGTTTCAAAAATTTGATGTTTTTTTTGGCTTATCATTTGTGTGTGGCATATAATTTTTTGTTAACAATTTTTTTTTAAAATAATAAAATCATTAATTAATATGATGCATAATTATCCTTCTCATGCTTACCATGGATTTTTTTTTTTTTTTTGGCTTTCTTATGCTTATCATTTGCGTGTGGCATATGATTTTTTTGTTAACAAATATTTTTTTTTAAATAATAAAATCATAAATTAATATGATGCATAATTTGGTACAAATTGCTTTTATCTTTTTAAAACAATCAAGTATATTCTTATTGGTGATTATCAAACTATACGTGTCAGAATATATATCTATTACTAATTATTTGTACCAATTTTGAATTAAAATAAATCATGAAGATTATTCATTGAATCCACAATACATATTAAATATTTTTAAACTGATCTCTATTTTTTTTATTTAGGTGCAACATTTAGTAAAAAAAATAATCAATAATATAAATATTTTTCAAATGTATCTTAGTTAATCGTGGTTGGACACTTGTTTTGAGCAAAAATATATTGATGACTATTCGTGTATGGCACAACAAATTGCATCTATTTTTACTCATTTGAATGAATTCACAAAGAAAAAAAAATGACGTTCACAGTATATAAAGTTAGATATATTGTTACTAACTACTTGCAACTATTTTTAAGCAGACTTTAATTACTGTATTATTTTTTGGTGGGCACAATCATATAAGAAAAAATTTCAAGTACATTGAAAAACAACAACGCTCACAATTATTAGAATTATATAATCTATTATTAATTATAATAAATCATCCATGATAAAAAAAATTGTTAGCTACATAGATCTTTAATAATAGTATAACCTTCATCAACAACTTCGTGAACTTGCAAAGTAATATAAGAACAGATCAAAGTAATTGAAATGCATGAAAACAATTTGCAAAACATAATTACATAATGGTTAGATGAAGAGAAATTAACTCATTGAAATTGAATAAACTCAAATCAAAATTAATATAATGAAAATTAATATACTGAAAATTGGTAAAATATAGAGACATAAACAAAACATATGAAGACAAATATATAAATTATAAAAAATAAAAAAAAAACATAGTGAGAGAAAGATACTTTGAGTATGTTTGTCTTTATAAATAGTTACATAAAAATATCTTTATTAACTATATAGACCTTTAATTGTATAATCTTCATCAATAACTTTGTTAACCTGCAAAATATAAGAACACATCAAAGTAATTCAAATGCATTGTTGAGGATTTTAGGGTGTTGGCTTCATTTGCTAAAATAGGCTTAATTCCATGATGTGTGGCACATCAGGATCCACATCTGGACGCCCTAGCTGGACGCGCTTTCTGTTATTTTCCACGCGTGATCTTTTAAAAAGATTTGTTTTTCGAATAAACTCACGTCTGCTTGCGCACCAAGGAACAAGATAATCTTTCATGGTTCTGTTTTATTTTATTGGCCGACTTTGATCAAAAAGATTTGAAACAAATAAATAAAGATAAGGATCAAATTTATCTCAAGGAGAAATCATCAAGGTCAGCTCGTCAAAGCCCATGAATCTTGTTCTATATAAAGGAAGACTGAAGACTCATTATTCATCAACTGAAATTAAGAAGCTAAGTCTACAAACTGAGTCTTAGGGTTTTAGTTCTTTAGTTGTTCTTTTTTATTTGTGAGCCTTCACTTGGATCATGTTTTGATACAAGTAAGGACTGAGTTTAATAGAGTTGTAATCTCTAGTTGTCTTTCTCCAAAGCTTTGAAGCAAGGAGTTAGATTGTGCAACACTCTAAGCCTTGAGGTACGAGTGTTTTAGTTTTCTAGGAGAGTGTCTCCAATTGAGTTTGTTAGTAAATCTTTACTGGGTAAGGTTGAGGGGGAGTAAGCAGATGTTCTCATATCTAGGAATTCCTTGGTAGAATTAGCATGTGTAGTGATTAAGTGATAAGTTGTAAACGGTGGAATTTAGCTTTGAATTGATACTACCATAGTGGATTCATCCCTGGATTGGTATCCCCCAGATTAGGGTTGTTTAAGCGCCGAACTGGGTTAACAAACTCTGTCTTGTTTATTGTTTTCTGCACTTTATATTGTTTCCTTGTTCATCAAGTTCAGTATGTCCACGATGTTGGCACATTAGGCTACACATCATACTATTCCTAAGGTGTACACATTGTCACTACTAGAAAAGTTTGAAATACCGACGGGCGAAATCTGTCTCTAAAATGTAAAAATTCCGTCACTAAGCACGTTAGACACAGAATTAGAGACGGATTTGATTCTGTCGTTAATTTCCTCGTCTCTAACCTATTAGAGACAGATTTTATATTCCGTCTCTGATTGGAGACGGAATTTATCCGTCAGTAAAAAAAAATCTGTCTCTAAATGTAGAATTCAGAACACAATAATTCCGTCTCTATTAGAGACAAAATTATCCGTCTCTGAATTCAAATATATCTGTCTCTAAATTTCCGTCTCTAAGCATATAATTCCGTGTCTATTGGAGACAGAATTATCCGTCTCTAAATTCAAATAATTTTGTCTCTAAAATTCCGTCTCTATTGGAGACAAAATTATCCATTTCTGAATTCAAATAATTTTGTCTATTTAGCCATTAAATGCTTATACAAATTTTCAAATATTAATTTGTATTTACTAATTGCAATTCATATAATTAAATTTCGATTGACACTAAATTTAAAACATTAACATAAAAATCTGTCATTCTTATAAAGTATGAATATCAAACTAAAAGTTGTCCAACACACAAATAGATAAAAATGATTTAACAAAAGTACCTAAAAGAAAGTAACTAAAGGTAAACTTCATCACCCATCTCATCATTTTAATTAGCATCCATCTAATCATTTCATTGTCACATTCTCTTTCAAGTTGAACCGGAGAGTTTTGATTAATATTAGGCGCAATCCTTTCAATAATTCGCTCCCAATGCTCCATCTTTTGTTTAAATGTTTCTTGTTCAAGATTCTTTTGCTCAAGTTCAATGGTTAATGCTTCAATCTTAGCCTCCATAGCAGCAACTTTATCTGGCCGTACCACATCAGTACAAATTGAAGGCGAAAATTTCAAAGAATCTTTAATAGCGGCAGCTTGAGATCCTAATCCAAATATGTGTCCCTTCTTGTTAAAGCCTACAACAACTTCCATGTATATCCTATCATCAGATTCTTGGCTACTACCCTCACCTCTTTGAGAATTTTTCTCAAATAATTTAGTTTGGTGACTTTCCTGAAAAATTGTAACTATTAGTATATCATGTATATTATTTACATTGCTAAAAGTTATAACTTAAATAAGATTAGTGGTATACATACAGCTATCAAAGCTTGTTCTTCATTAAACCACTCATTTGATTTTCCCTTTGGTTTATGCATTCTCTGGTAAACCTCAAAACATGTTGGTTCTCTATTCAATTCCACCCTCTAAAACAATAACCAACATAAATTAGTATAAATATGTTTAAACAGCATAGAAACTCGTGGAAAATAAATACTCTTTGTCTAACCGCTAAGTATCACAAAAATCATCCATGTTCAAAAACAAGCTCCAAGGCAAACTTCTATGTTCTCAAAGTTTAAAAACAAATCTAGCAACATACACTAGTCAAAAGAAACAAAACAAACATAACTGAATTCCCAAAAAGAAATTACATAAAAAGGTTTGATTATGATGCAAGTTTGAATGACCTGATAAGAAATTGAGACTACAGATACATGAATTGCGTTGAAATATATTCAAAATTATAAATGGAATTTAATTTCCTAGCGAAAAACAAAAATTTCAAAATGATTTGGAAAACAAATACAAGATTTACTAACCATTTTTTTGGCATGTTCTCTGGCAGATATGGATCGTCCACTATGCACATTATGTCCAACTTTAGACTTTCTGTTTTGTGTATTAATCTTAGAAATGTTTTGCCACTTTTCACTTTCCCATTGATCCCATAATTCTTCTAACTTATCTTCATCAATCCATTCACCTTTATCCTGACCACTACGAACCTTGAATAAAGCATTTCTCAGGGCCAAAGTTCCCCTACTATTAAAGCTCTTTCTAATGCTATCTTCATCCTTTTCAAACCATTTGTATTTGGCCTACAAACAAACAATACAAATAATAGTGTAAAAGCTCTTTTTTTATACTAATTAATTATTATAAGAGTGTGGGTGAGTTAGCTGCAATTTTCATTTTAAGGTGAACAACTTGCTGAGTTTTTTATATCGCAGAATAAAGAAAGTAGCATCATCAAATTGACCATGATCCAAATGGTGTGCTATTGAATCAGAAACATTTGTTTCTATTGAATAACACAAACCTCCTAAGATAGTTAAATACCTCAGTAATGAAACTAAGGTGGCTGCAGTAGCCTTAGAATTACAGGAGAGAGATGAGGCCTTGAATCAATTGAAGCTACATTTATTAAAGGCCCAACAGCAGATGCAAGCTTATGCAAACAAAAAGAGGAGGGATCTCAAGTTTGATGTGGGAGAATGGGTGTTTCTCAAATTAAGGCCCCATAGGCAGCAGTCGGTGATTAGAAGGATCAATCAAAAATTAGCACCACGATACTATGGTCCATTTCAGATTATTGAAAAGGTGGGTGAAGTCGCTTATAAGCTGCAGTTGCCTGATCAGTCTAAAATACACCCTGTTTTTCATGTTTCTCTATTGAAGAAGGCTGTGGGTGATTATGAGGCTCAAGGGGAATTGCCTAAAGAATTAGAGATGATCATTGATGAAGAGATTTATCCTGTCAAGGTGTTGGGTTCTAGAATGACTGTAACACTGTGTTTGGAAGGAGAGAAACAGGCGAGAGAGAAACAAGTGCGATAGAAATAGGGGAGACATGGGCTACTTCTCCCGTTTGGTGCAGCAGAGAAACGGCGAAGATAGACTAATTAATTGTGGGGCCGTGCTTTTTTGAGTTCTCTCTGATCTGCGAAGAAAATAGACACACAAACTACTTTTCTAATTCTACCCTTGAAATTGACGGTGTGTTTCACTCAAGACTGAACCGATTACTGAGTTTTTTTATGTTAAATTTGTGAGTATCAATAGAGTTTTTAGATAGAAAAATTGCAAAGTTTCTCTGTCATGGTGATGGTGGTTGACAAGAGTTTAACAAAGGCAAAGGGGTTGAGTGGGACGGTGGGTGACGACTGACGAGATAGATATTAGGAGCGCTGGAGAGGAGTTTTTTGTTTTAGTAAAGAAGTATTGTAATTGTAATAAGGCTATTTAGCATAATAATTTAAACAAAACATAAATATAAAAAACTTAAATTAGTTAATAAATTAAATTTAAGATTAAAATTATTTTTAACGTATTTATCTTGTTAATTGATTAAGTAATGAGTCTTTAATAAATTATTTATTGTAATATAGTTTGAAATGTAGATTCCAAACTTAGTTTTAAGAGAAACAAACCAATTTAAGGGTAGTTTTGACATTTTATAATATCATCATATTTCTCTTTTCTTTCTCTTCAACCAAACAATACATTAAATCTACTCTATTTCTCACTTTTTTCTCTCTTCTCTTACTCTCTCTTACCTATTTCTCTCTTCACAACTTCTCTTCTAAACCAAACACACCATAAAGGAAGGAGTCTCAATTCCTCAAAGCTTGATTCAATGGAAAAATAAGTCCATTGATGACGTCACATGGGAAGATAACGATATGATTAGGGGTCAGTTTCCTAACTTCAACCTTGAGGACAAGGTTGTGACTCAAGGGGGAGGTATTGATAGAAGTGGTGCTTCTCTTGTTATCCTCTTATTCATCAATACAATTACAGTTCATCGTCATTTATATTCCTTTTCCTTCTAATCTAAATCTAAGTTCTATCACATTCAATGGTACCTTTCCACTAACTCAAAAACCCCACCATTCTTAATCAAATTTAACAACAACAACCTTTAACAATAGTAATTTAATAAAAAACACAACGAGCACACTTCAATTACTTGATCATATTAAAATGACTTTTCTACCATAGTAAAATTGTTGCTATCATAGTTTTCAAATTATCAATTGCATCTAAATCTAATCATCAATCAGTTTTCACTCTATTCGTAGAGAATGTCACAATACCTTAAATTCATTAAACCAAAATTCTTGTGCGGTCTCATCAACAACACTCCAACATGACCATTACAATAGTTGATTTATATGTATCAATGGAAGGCTTATGACCATTACAATAGTTGATTTATATGTATCAAGATTCCTTATACTGATGTAACACCCCACAAATATTTTTAGCTTAATCACAATGAATAATAGAGAGACTTAGTATAAGTACGCTATGGTTGACTGAAATTTTTATTCGTGCCGAGACACTAGAGGAAGTTGAAATTGATCAAAGAAGTCTCCCAACTGATTTTGATCCAGCAACATTCGATCCTAATGACCATCGTGGCCCTCCATCGGAGAGAGTTTTCAGGCTTGTTGATGAAATGTCGTCTTTAACGCTAGCTGAAGGTGCAGAATTGGAGCTCATTCTGATGAAGAAAATGGGGATAAAGGAGATGCCTAATGTGGGATTTATGAAACCAGGATCTGTAAATTTGGCTGGAATGGGAGCAAAAGCAACAACAACAGCCAAGGAAGAACAAAAGCCGAAAAAAACTGTATCTGAATTGAAACTGTTGTCGTATGAAGCAACTTCCAAAATTAAAGTCATCAAGGAGGTTCGAGGTTTTACTGATTTAGGTTTGAAGAGGCAAAGGATTTAGTGGAAAAAACACCTTCTATTATAAAGAAAGGTGTTTCAAAGGAAGAAGGGGAGCAGATAATAGAGAAGTTGAAAGCCCTTGGCGCAAATGTCGTTATGGAATGAAGTATTGTATTGTGTTTACTGGAGAGATTTGTCATATAGTGTTAAAAAAAAATTACAAGTTATCTGAAATTTAGAAAATTTCATTTTGTTAGTCAAAGATACTGCAAATTTTGCTAGTATTGTGCTCATTTTTAGCTGCTATAAAACATTATCCCTCCTTTTTCCTCCTGAAATTGTTATTCGTGCTGAGACACTTTGACTTTCAATTGTACGAATTTTAAGGATTGTAATGTTAATATACCCAGTACCAATGTCTATGTCTATCTTTATATTCTAGATAAATTTTCGTATAGGTGTTACAATTGATATAGGAATCTTAAAATATTTAGGTTGTACCAGTTAGTACAATATATAAAATATTGTATGAGTTAATATTATATGGGCAACAAATTGAAACTATACGTTACACAAATTGAAACTAACAATGGTTCTTTATGTCCATTTATTTTAAGTGTTTTCATTACCAATCTCGACATGGTAATAGGACAGAGGCAATCGAATAGAAAAACATTCACATTTACATCATACAAACTAGTAAAGTTGTAAAAGATTAGAAGAGTAAAAGGTAGAATTTGAGGACATACCTTATGAGCAAGCTTCCCCAAGTTCTCTCACTTAGCTTTCTGCAATATAAAAAATAAGTGAGGTAAAAACCATATTAAAATTGTGATCTAAAAGCCTCTCCCTTATATAAGGATCTGGTTTATTTATTTTATTTATAAAACGAAGTTTTTTTCATTTGTTTTCTACTGCTACAAATATATTTCATGTCCAACTCTCATCATCTAATCTTTGCTCTAAGGCTTATAAGTAAAATTAGCATGCAAATAAGTAAGATTTAAGCATAATGATCAAAATGTGAAGAGAAAAAAGAGAGTTTACGACGAGTATGAAGAGACAAAAACACAGCGAAAGTGGATATGAAGTTGCTTGGGAAAGCACTTTGTGGTTAAATGGTTTGCACAGAGTCTGCTACCAACTAAGGCACTGCTACAAATCATGAAGAACAACTAGAATAAGACACTCTCCAATTATGTTGAATTATAGTTTTTTTTTGCAACATATTATTGGTAAATAATAATCATTGGTTTTATCATGAATGAATCAAAGACAAATGTAAAGAAACGCATTATCAAGGACTCTCCATCACTACTTTGCATGTCAATTAGAAAAGAACATGCAAAAAACCAATGACTTGTCATCCATTAATAATAAATATGCTCCTGATATAGCAAAATCAAGTTATCTAGTTAATATTGATTCAATGCAGGATGAGGAACAAGAAGATATTGAAGATAAAAAACATAAAAAGCCAAGAAATTATAGACTTTCTGAGGTATGGAAATTGCAAAAGCCGGAGTTTATGATGCTCATTTCAGGCCTTGTTTTGGGAATGTTTGCTGGTGCTGTTATGTCCCTTTTTCCACTAATTTTAGGAATATCCCTTGGAGTATATTTTGACAATGACACTTCAAAAATGAAAAGAGATGTAGGGTACCTTTGTTTAGTACTTGTCAGCCTTGGATTCAGTTGCATCATTTCTATGACAGGACAACAAGGTTTATGTGGTTGGGCAGGTTCAAAGCTAAGACTAAGGGTTAGAGACCTCTTGTTTCAATCCATATTGAGACAAGAACCTGGATGGTTTGATTTTGATGAAAACTCCACCGGTGTATTGGTGTCACTTCTCTAGAGAGATTTCGTCAGTTTTCGTTCGGTACTCGGAGACAGATTCTCAGTACTTCTTATGGGATTGAGTCCGGCTGCTGTTGGACTCGGTGTGTCCTTTGACTTTAATGTGAAACTAACCCTTGTTGCAGCTGCTGTAACACCTTTAACCCTCGGTGCAAGTTACATAAACTTGATCATAAACATGGATCACGGCATCACTACTTTACATCTCTCCATCACTACTTTGCATGTCAATTAGTTTTCTAGTTTTTTCCTTTATGTAGTAATTTATTAGTTTATTTCTACATTTTTCCTAAGTGTTTTATACTTGTAACATGATCAAGTGACAACCACATAAGAGTGATCTATCCTCAAACATCATTAATTAATCAGAAAACATGTTGGTAAGAAGCTCATAAACACTAGTTCTTGGTTCTCTCCTATCTTCAAGTTCCTTCACAGATAGTCCTATTCATCATTACTATCTCTTTCTCTCTGCTTTTTTTTTTTTTTTTTTGAAATGGCAAAGATTTTATTCAACCAACCAAAGTACAAGAAGTACAAGGCTAGAAATAGGGAAACAAATTTACAAGAATATACAACAGAGCAGCAGCTCTAGGGACACGCCAGCACAGCCCCAAAACAAAGAAAAAAAGCCCAAAACTCCAAAGCACACACACTAGCACTATGCTAATACCAGCAGGCAACAACAAAGCTCGCCCTACTCCAAATAAAAAGCCAAAAACCAGCAGGACAGCAGTAGACATATCCCTAAACCCTAGTCTGCGAATTATTCTCCAAATTCAACAAATCCTAAGCTAAGGTTGTGTTGTTACCGGATTATTCCCTAACATCCAAATTACCTTATCAAATTCTGAAGGAATAATTAAGCAAAAACCAAATCAAACAAAATCATCAACCAAATCAAAATCTGTATCTTAATTTGTTTTTTCTTTCTAAAGCTCTAATAAATATGAAAATAATTTTTTACCTTCCATATCAAGCTCTAATCAAAATCTGTCAATTTTTGTTTCTTTCTAAAGCTCTAATAAATATCAAACTTTGCATCTAAAATATGAAAATCAAACTCTGCCAAATCAAACAAAATCATCTACGAAACATCTATAACTAAAGAAAATCACCTTGCGAGTACCTTATGGTTTGAGAAGCTCTGAGTTTGTGAAAATGCGATATTGGGTTTTTGAGAAGCTGCGATTTTACTGTGATGTTGGTTTCTTTGAGAAGATACGGTTATGGTATCTTTGAGAAGCTGAGCTGCAATTTCAATTCCTTGAGAAGTTGCGATTTGGATTCTTTGAGAAGGTGCAATATTGGGTTATGATGATCGATACTGATGTGAAGAATTTTGTGTTCTGAAGATTGATACTGATGTGAAGAATTTTGGGTTATGATGATCGAGTTCTAATGGGGAGAATTTTGGGATCGATATTGGTTAACAACAAGGTTACTTTGCTGTTTTCTTTTTTAGATGATAAGTTTACTGTTTTCAGTTTTGTGATTTAGGGATAAAGAAATAAAATTATCCCTACCATGTTTAAATCTCTTGTTTGATTAAAAAAAAAAAAAAAAACCAATTTCTTATCATATTCTATTATCCATTTGTTATTTTAAGTTAAATTAAAACCAATTTTGATAAATAAAAAAAAAACCAATTTTTTAAGTTATATTAACAACTTGATTGCTAAATTTTTTTTTATTTGATATTTGTCTTTTTTTTTATATATTTTTTAGTTGTGGACTATTTGGGATTTGAACAATTTGAGAATTGAGATTTTGGAAATTTAAGAATAAATTAATTCGACAAGAATAAAAAATATGCATGTTGTCCGCTTTATTTTTTCTTTTTTTAAATTTAATGTAATGAAAATAAATATGTGCGCTTGTACCTTAACGCAACTGAAACAATTTTAAAAATATATGTTATTAAAATAATTAAAAATTATATCAGTACTTTTTAAACCGTTACTATAGAATGCAGATAGAAAACTGTTCTCGTTGGTATCTATGAGAACGGTTTTCCGTTGTTGCATACAATTGGCCAAAAGATACATATATAATACCACAACGGTTCACAAAAAACGTTGCCTTTGACACTCAACGAAAACAGTTTTTATGACATTTCAAAATTTCGGCGTTGCATTAGACCTAAAATGTTATAGTGCATGTATCGTTGGGAGAAAGTCCTAGTTGTGACTCAAGGAAAATTTGTTTTGTAACATTAAAAAAAAATCATTTTGTTTAAAATTTTGGGCAGACAATAAAAATTTGGCAGGAAATTTTTGGCGGGATGAATCTTAAATGTTATTTTGTTTAGAGACGGATTTCAGAGACAGAATAATCTAGAGACGAATAAATTCCGTCTCTGACAAATGTTTGACTCTTTCAATATCAAGTTGACTAATTAGAGACGGATATAGAGACGAAAATTATTAGACACGATAAAAATCTGTCTCTAGTTTCTGTCTCCAACTATTGTTTTTTAATTATAAATATAAAAATAATAAAGTAGAGATAGATTTAGAGACGAAAATTTGTTGAGACAGAATTTTCCGTCTCTAAAATCTGTGACTAATTCATATATTTTAATTTCTGTCTCTAACTACCATTTTTCATCTCTAATTTCGTCTCTATTAGAGAGGAAACAAATTCTGTCTCTAAATTCCGTCGGTATTTCAGACTTTTCTAGTAGTGTGTGCTGCACATCTGACACTTGCCACCAGAATTTCAATTTGTATCATAGCAGACACCCTGCCTGTTTGAGGGTGAGCTCCAGGGAAGATACTTTCTGGAAATATGGACAAGGATGGAACAATGGTCAACAAGCCACCTCTTCTGGATGGAACTAATTATGACTACTGGAAGCCAAGGATGATTGCCTTCCTAAAGTCACTTGACAGTAGAACTTGGAAAGCTGTGCTCAAAGGATGGGAGCATCCCAAGGTTCAAGATTCTGATGGTGTTGATACTGATGTACTCAAGCCAGAAGATGAATGGTCTGCTGCAGAAGACACTGCATCACTTGGAAACTCCAAAGTTTTGAATGTTTTATTCAATGGAGTTGACAAGAACATGTTCGGACTGATCAAACAGTGCACTGTTGCAAAGAAGGCTTGAGAGATACTCAAGACCACTCATGAAGGCACTGCCAAGGTAAAAAGCTCAAGAATCCAACTTCTCAACACTAAGTTTGAAACCCTCAGAATGAAGGAAGAAGAATCTATTCATGATTTTCACATGAACCTACTTGAGATAGACAATTCTTTTGAGGCTCTAGGTGAAAAACTGTCTGAGGAAAAGCTTGTGAGAAAGATGCTTAGATCCTTACCTAAGAGATTAACATGAAAATCACAGCCATTGAGGAAGCTCAAGATATCCCAAGTATGAAATTTGAAGAACTTGTGAGCTCTCTTCAAACTTTTGAGATAAACTTAAATGAGCAAACTGAGAAGAAGGGAAAAGGTATAGCTTTTGTTTCATGTGCTGATGAAGAGGAAGAAGCTGATGAGTCAGATGAGGATCTCTCAAATGACATAGGTATGTTAGGAAGACGATTCAACAAGCTTCTAAGAAGGGTGGATAGAAGACCAAGGAGGAATGTGAGGAACATCCAGACTGACATCAGTAAACAAGGTAACACTTCAACAAAAACTAAAACTGATGATAAGTCAACTCAGAGCAAGGGTGTTCAATGTAATGAATGTGAAGGCTTTGGTCATATAAGAGCTGAATGTGGTACATATCTGAAGAAGCAGAAGAAAGGCCTGACTGTATCATGGTCTGATGAAGACTCTGACACTGAATCAGAGAATGTAGCTGCTAATCATGTTAGTGCCATGACTGGTGTGTGTAGTACTGATGTTGATTCTGATGATGAAGAACTCACCTTTGATGAACTAGCCTCATCATATAAAAATTTGTGCATCAAAAGTGGAGAAGTGTGTAGAATCAATGAAGAGCAGAAGATGATTATCAGTCAGCTGGAGACAGAGAATGCTCTAACTACAGGTCAAAGTAACTAGTCTTGAAAGTGAAGTCAAGTTACTGTCAACCAATTTGGGAAATATGACCAAGTCTGTAAAGATGCTTAATACTGGAACTAACATGCTTGATGAGATTCTGAAAGTTGGAAAGCATGCTGGTGACTCATCTGGTATAGGTTTCAAGAACAAACATCACAACAAAAATCCAAATACTAAGTTTGGTCCTGCTCAGAAGAAACCTGACCTTGGCAGAATGTGGACACATCACACCTCACATCAGAAACCTGCTAGCAAAGGAAAGTTCAATGCTTGGAGATGTCACTACTATGGGAAGAATGGTCATATCAAGCCCTTCTGCTACAAACTCTATGGGTATCCCAAGAAGAAGCCTCAGGTTAAAGCCAAATCAGCAAGGGTCACTCCTAAGAAGATGTGGAAACCAAAAGTTTCAGAGACTGCTCACATAGTTCACACTTCTATCAGAGCATCTTCCAGAGAAGATTGGTATTTTGATAGTGGTTGTTCTAGGCACATGACTGGTGTTGAGAAATTCCTCACAAATATCAAGTCTCACACCACCAGTTTTGTAACCTTTGGTGATGGAGCAAAAGGTGAAATCATAGGTATTGGTAAGCTTAAAAACAAAGGTTTACCTGACCTAGATGATGTATTGCTTGTCAAAGGTCTGAAGGCTAATCTAATCAGCATAAGCCAACTATGTGATCAAGGTCTTAAAGTCAACTTCACAAAGAATGAATGTCTTGTTACTTCTGACAAGGTACAATTGTTGATGAAAGGATCAAGATCAAGAGACAACTACTACTTATGGGTTCCTGAAGAAACAGCTCATTCAACTACATGCCTTATCAGTCAGGAAGAAGAAGTAAAGCTTTGACACCAAAGACTTGGCCATCTGAATCTGAAAGGAATGAAGAAGATTGTGTCTAAGGAGGCAATCAGAGGATTACCAAAGCTCAAGATTGTTAAAGGCAGTATCTGTGGTGAATGTCAGGTTGGAAAGCAGGTCCAGATGTCACACCCAATGTTGCAACATCAGGTGACATCCAGAGTTCTAGAGCTTCTGCATATGGACTTGATGGGACCAATGCAGGTAGAGAGTATTGGTGGCAAAAGATATGCTTTTGTGGTGGTAGATGATTTCTCAAGATTCACTTGGGTTAGCTTCATCAAAGAAAAGTCTGATACTTTTGATGCTTTCAAAGACCAATACCTTAGACTACAAAGAGAAAAGGATAGTGCCATTGTTAGAATCAGAAGTGATCATAGGAAAGAGTTTCAGAATTCAAGATTTTCTGAGTTTTGCTCTGATGAAGGGATTGGGCATGAGTTCTCATCTCCAATTACACCCCAACAAAATGGTGTAGTTGAAAAAAAGAACAGAACTTTGCAAGAAGCTACAAGAGTTATGCTACATGCCAAGAAGCTACCTTACTACTTTTAGGCAGAGGCCATGAGCACTGCATGTTATGTACACAATAGAGTGACTCTGACAAAAGGTACATCAACCACATTGTATGAGATATGGAAGGGAAGAAAACCAACTGTCAAATACTTCCATGTCTTTGGTAACAAGTGTTATATCCTAGCTGATAGAGAGCAAAGGAGGAAGATGGATCCCAAGAGTGATGAAGGAATTTTTCGAGGCTATTCCATAACCAGCAGATCCTATATAGTCTTCAACAACAGAACACAAACTATGATGGAATCTATCAATGTAGTCATAGATGACTGTTCTGACAAAGTGCCTGATGTAGATCCTGATGTGGACACATCTCTCTCCCAGCCTGAAGACTCCAAAGTAGAAGAAAATTCTGAGAAGACTGATCATCAAGAGAATGAGACTTAGGTGAATAAGGGTCCCTCTGTTAGAGTTCAAAAGAATCATCCAAAAGAACTCATAATAGGGAATCCTGATTCAGGTGTTATGACAAGGTCAAGAGAGGTTGTATCCAATGCTTGTTTTGTGTCAAAGGTAGAACCAAAGAATGTGAAGGAAGCCTTGACAGATGAGTTTTAGATTGAAGCTATGCAAGAGGAGCTGAACCAGTTCAAGAGGAATGAAGTGTGGGATTTAGTTCCTAGACCTGAAGGAGTCAACATCATTGGCACTAAATGGGTTTATAGGAATAAATCTGATGAGAGTGGTGTTGTTACTAGAAACAAGGCTAGGCTTGTGGCTCAAGGTTACTCTCAGATTGAAGGAGTAGACTTTGATGAAACATTTGCTCCTGTAGCACGTCTTGAATCCATAAGGTTACTTCTAGGAGTGGCATGTATCTTGAAGTTCAAGCTATTTCAGATGGATGTGAAGAGTGTTTTCTTCAATGGTTACTTGAATGAGGAGGTGTATGTGGAGCAGCCCAAGGGATTTGTTGATCCAAATTTCCCAGATCATGTCTATTAATTGAAGAAGGCATTGTACTGATTGAAGCAAGCTCCTAGGGCATAGTATGATAGACTGACCAAATTTCTTATGCAACAAGGTTATAGAAAAGGTGAAACTGACAAAACCTTGTTTGTAAGAGAAGAAAAAGGCAAACTCATGATAGCACAAATCTATGTAGATGACATTGTGTTTGGTGGAATGTCTGACTCTATGGTCAAGATGTTTGTGAATCAGATGCAATCTGAGTTTGAGATGAGTCTTGTAGGTGAACTTACCTACTTTCTTGGTCTGCAAGTAAGACAAATGGAAGACACAATTTTCATCTCCCAAAGCAAGTATGCCAAGAACATTGTGAAGAAATTTGGAATGGAGAGTGCAAATCACAAGAGAACTCCTGCAGCAACCCATCTCAAACTTTCTAAAGATGAGAATGGTGTCAGTGTGGATCAAAGTCTATATAGAAGCATAATTGGCAGTCTACTTTATCTCACTGCAAGTAGACCTGACATAAGCTTTGCCGTTGGTGTATGTGCAAGGTACCAAGCTGAGCCTAAGATGAGTCATTTGAATCAAGTCAAAAGGATTTTGAAGTATGTGAGTGGTACAAGTGATTATGGGATTCTCTACTCTCATGGTGAAGACATAAGATTGTTGGGTTATTGTGATGCTAACTGGGCAGGTAGTGCAAATGATAGGAAGAGTACTTCTGGTGGATGTTTCTTTTTGGGAAGCAACCTTATATCATGGTTCAGCAAGAAACAAAATTGTGTTTCTCTTTCTACAGCTGAAGCTGATTACATTGCAGCAGGAAGCAGTTGCTCTCAGCTACTTTGGATGAAGCAGATGTTAGGTGAGTACAATGTGCAGCAAGATGTGCTCATATTATACTGTGACAATCTGAGTGCTATAAATATTTCCAAAAATCCTATCCAACATAGTAGGACAAAGCACATTGATATTCGTCACCATTTTATTAGAGATCTTGTGGAAGACAATGTTGTGACTCTAGAGCATGTTGCCACTGAGAATCAACTGGCAGATATTTTTACAAAGGCTTTAGATGCAAACAGGTTTGAGGTGTTAAGGGGCAAACTTGGTATTTGCCTCTTTGAGGATCAATAGCCATTGTAGCTATTCCGGAGTGCAACGGTTACCTGCCTTTCCCTCCATTCACAGTTGCACGCAATTCAAAGGCAATCATATCTCCACAAAATCCGTTTGTCAAGATATCTTCACATTGCCTATCACATTGTTCATCACATTCGTCTCTCTCACTCAAACGATCAATTGTCTCTGCAATCCTTATCTCTCTCACAGCAAAAATCTCAAACCTTCACTATCTCACACAAACAATCATCATGTCTACTGCAACTCAAACAACTTCATCCAAACAAAACTCTTCTCCATCATCACCTAACCCTAATTCCCCCACACTACATCAAGAAGGTGATCAAAATGCTATGATCGTTGATGCAACCCCTGTTTCTATGATCAAACCATCTGGTTCCAAGAAAAAGAAGTCGAAGCGATCAAGAAGGGAATCATCTCCCATTGTTGAAGAGGAATCTGCAATGAAATTCCTGGCACGCTAAGCACGATGTGCGATACGATGTTCTAAGCACCTTAACAGTTCTATCACTATGTAATGGAAAGCAAATAAACAAAACAAATAAAGAACACGGGATATTTGTTAACCCAGTTCGGAGCAACACGCTACCTAATCTGGGGGATACCAATCCAGGAAGGAATATCACTATAATAGTCCTAGTTCTAAGTTCTCAGCAAACGCCACGTTCACAACTTATAACCTAGCCACTATCAATGACTCTTCAACCTAGGAACTCCTAAGTCTGAGATCCCATCTCACTCCCTTACAACCTTACAGACAGCAAGGATTTCAACAACACAACATCAAAAGTTTTGGAGACACACTCCTAAAAACTAGACACTCGTACCTAAAGGCTTAGAGTGTTACAATCACCAAAAGTCCTTACTCCGTACTTCAAAGCTTAGGAGAGGATCACAAGAAATTACAACTCAAAAATAACAACGTCCTAAACTTGCATCAAGGAGACACAAGAAAGGCTCACAACAAAATACACACGCAAACCTAAGTTCTAGACTAAGTCACAAGATGGCGTGAACAACTGCTGAATTAGGTTTAGCTCCTTCTTTAAATACTCCAGGCAAAATGTCCTTGATTCAGAATTAAACATGAGCTTGATTTGTTTGACCCAAGAAATAAAACCAAATTAATTAAAAGAGATTCTCTCCAAAAATATACTTCAAGGAGATTCTTCATAAAATTATTCTTGACAAGGATCTGAAGCACTGAATGATGATCCTTATAATTAGCCTGATTAAAGGCGCCATGCAAGATCCATGAGAGAGAAAAACGAACATTCCATGACAAGCAAATAAAATAGAACATACGCGCGAACATATCTAGTAACGTGATACGATGTTGAGGCATCTTATCATACATCCTGCTACAAGGTTTATTTTACCAAAAATGCAGCCAACACCAAAGACTCAACAAACTCCCCCTTTGACAAATTTTTGGCTAAAACAAATTATGACCATACAGATACTACTTAAACAGACACTTCAACTACGTTTCTTTTTCTCAACATAAGCACACAAGCATAAAGATCAGTAGTAGCTATCCTTCAAAATAGTTTCCATACTACTCCTTCATGGAGAACAGTAGAAAAGAATAAGATGTATCTTTTAAGATTATCAGAGAGGCATGCAACAGCGGAACACAAGAAACTACTTAGCCTTAAATGGTCAGGAAAATAAACATTGATAGGATGTTGAGTAGAATGCTTCAACATTTCACAGAGCATCTCCCCCTGCACATATGCACGGGATGTTGGAGCATCGTATCCAACATCTCCCCCTGCAGACCACATGTCAACACTCTAAACACCTGCATATACCAGAGCATACAAGACCACACAATATACACATACTTCATTCAAGCTACTCTACAGACATATCATAACCAGAGCAGTGCAGACTACCAGCAGAGATAGTGATTATAACCACATAGCAAATAACATACCAAATACCAAATTTATACGCCCCCTTTTTGCCACAAATTTGACAAACTGGCAGTACGGAGTTAAGAGGTCCAGGAGCTTAGTACAAACCAGAAGAACATCATAGTCTATGCCCATAACAACAGAACATAACAGAATCACAAGCCATAAGTACACAAGGTTCTCAAATATCCATGGGACAGAGCTCATAAACATCCAGAGAGCACAAATAGAGCAAACATAAAGGGAACACACCCATAAATATGCTAAGAAATTTCACATTTCACCATAGACGAACAGAACACATGTGAGATTTCATCCACAATCATAGCATCTTGGAAAACAGAGAGAATATTCACAAAGATCCTCTTCCATAGTAAAAACATTCTTCCTGCCAAGCGACATGATGTTTCACACATCATCCTCAACATCTGGCTCAGAGTCACACACACAATAGCAGAAATCATAATGTTTCAATATTCTGTAGATCATGGAGGTATTTATACTCCCCCTCAAACCAATCACCTGTAGAACATACAGACTACTCCCCCTCAATTCAACAGAAGCAGATGGAGCAGATGTTTCAACATCACATCAGACATATATCAGAATACCAAACAAAATATCTACTCCCCCTAAATGTCAGACCGTCGTCATTCTTCAGAGTTATATTACAGTAGCAGAAAAACCAGTATCATAACAATGTTACACAGAACAGTGCTCCAAAAATAGTCATCCATCATGCAATCATTCACATACTTAGTCATGCATGAACATTCAACTAGCACATAGTTGGTAGCATACAGTCATACAAACTAACATATATTAGCATGTAATCATTCACAAACTTAGTCATGCACACACAAATTGTTAGTATCAGAATATGCCTTGTACCAAAAAAATTCAACAACTCAATAATCAAAAGGGCCAAAGGCCAGATGTCATGCCCGATGATCCAACATGTGGACACAATCCTAGTACTTTTATGCACAATGTAGGTTTGATGGAGAAGTTTGAGGAGGGAGTTGAGAAGTTATAGGAGTGAAGAATATAATTTGGGGAAGAGATATTTGGAAAAGATTTGAAATAAAAATTAACCAACCCTTGATAGTGGCGTGTTTGTATGGTGGTTGAGGCCATGATTGCCTTGATCAACGTGTAACACTTGATGAGGAGCATTAAAAATAACTGTTGCACGCGCCACTACCTTTAACGGTAACTGCTACAATTCTTCATGGAGGCAAATTCCTAACTTGCCCCTTAACTTCTCAAATTGAATAACATCAAGTGCCTGAGTGAAAATATCTGTCACTTGTTCCTTTGTACCAACATGTTCCAAAGTCACAATTTTATTCTCAACAAGATCTCTTATGAAATGTTGGCGAATGTCAATATGATGTGTCTTGCTATGCTGAACAGGATTCTTAGAAATATTTATGGCGCTTATGTTGTCACAATACAATGTTAGAACATCTTGTTCGACATCGTATTCTTTCAGCATTTGCTTCATCCACACAAGTTGTGAGCAGCTGCTCCCAGCCGCTATGTACTCTGCTTCAGCGGTAGATAATGCCACACAGTTTTGCATTTTGCTGAACCAAGAAATTAAGTTGTTCCTTAGAAAGAAACATCCTCCTGAAGTGCTTTTTCTATCATCTGCACTTCCAGCCCAATCAGCATCACAGTATCCGTATAGGGCAGAGTCTTCACAATGGGAATACATTATTCCATAGTCACTAGTTCCATTCACATACTTCAAAATTCTCTTAACTTGAGTCAAATGACTTACCTTAGGGTCTGCCTGATACCTAGCACATACTCCAACAGCATAAGTGATGTCAGGTCTACTTGCAGTCAAGTACAACAAGCTACCAATCATACTTCTATAGAGGCTTTGATCAACACTTATTCCCTTTTCATCCTTGGTGAGTTTCAAGTGAGTAGGTGCTGGTGTTCTCTTGTGTGTAGCATTTTCCATTCCAAACTTCTTGACTATGTTTCTTGTATACTTGCTTTGAGATATAAAGATGGTGTCCTCCATTTGTTTAATCTGAAGCCCAAGAAAATAAGTCAATTCTCCAACAAGGCTCATTTCAAATTCTGACTGCATTTGCTTGACGAAATGTTGGACCATCGTATTCGACATTCCACCAAACACAATGTCATCAACATAGATTTGAGCTATTATACATTTTCCCTTTTCTTCTTTTACAAATAGGATTTTGTCTGATCCTCCCTTCCTGTATCCTTGATCTTCCAAGAACTGAGTCAACCTTTCATACCATGCCCTAGGCGCCTGTTTTAATCCATATAAGGCTTTCTTCAATTTGTAGACATAGTTAGGATGTTCTGGATCCACAAATCCTTTAGGTTGCTCAACATACACTTCTTCCTGTAGGTATCCATTGAGAAAGGCACTCTTTACGTCCATTTGATATAATTTGAACTTGAGAATGCACGCTACTCCTAATAGAAGTCTGATGGATTCATGTCTGGCCACCGGAGCAAAAGTTTCCTCAAAGTCAAGCCCTTCAATCTGAGTATATCCTTGTGCCACAAGCCTTGCTTTATTTCTGGTAATGGTACCATTCTCATCTGACTTGTTTTTATAAACCCACTTCGTTCCAATCACATTCACATTTTCTGGTCTTGGAACTAAGTCCCACACTTCACTCCTCTTGAATTGGTTCAATTCTTCTTGCATAGCTACTATCCAGGCTTCATCAGTTAGAGCTTCTTTGACATTCTTTGGTTTAAACAGAGACACAAAACAAGAGTTTGCAATCACATCATTTGTCCTTCTGGTGGTTACCCCTTGTTCAGGATTTCCAATAATCGGGTCTTTGGGATGATTTTTCTGGACACATACTGAGGGATCTTTACTTTGGGCTTGAGGTCCTGTACTTGCCTCACCTTTCTCTTCAAGAGTCTCTTCATCAGATTTTTCATTACTGGGATGTTCTGATGCTTCAACATCTCGTTCAACATTGTCACTAATAGGAGCACCTTGATCTAAGCCATCATTCTCCTTCAAAGGAGAGTCTTTGACAACAACATTTACTGATTCCATCATAACTTGAGTCTTTGAGTTGTAAACCCTGCAAGCTCTACTGTTTGCAGAGTACCCAAGGAAGATTCCCTCATGAATTTTAGGGTCAAGCTTCCTTCTTGGCTCTCTATCAGCTAGAATGTAGCACTTACTTCCAAAAACATTAAAGTGTTTGACAGTTGGCTTTCTATCTTTCCATAATTCGTACAGAGTGGAGTAAGTACCTTTTCTCAGAGCAACTCTGTTGTGTATGTAGCATGCAGTGTTCATGGCTTCAGCCCAAAAGTAATAAGGGACATTTTTGGCATGAAGCATAACTCTAGCTGACTCTTGGATAGTCCTATTTTTCCTTTCAACTACACCGTTTTGCTGTGGAGTGATAAGAGAGGAGTATTCATGCTTAATCCCTTCAGTAGAGCAAAATTCATTGAACCTGGAGTTCTCAAATTCCTTTCCATGGTCAGTTCTTATTCTTACCACATTACTTCCCTTCTCCCTTTGAATCTGAATGCACAGTTCCTTAAAGGCGTCAAAAGCATCTGACTTCTCTCTAATAAAGTTCACCCATGTGTATCTAGAGTAGTCATCCACCATTACAAAAGCATATCTTTTACCTCCCAAGCTTTCAACCTGCATGGGTCCCATGAGATCCATATGAAGTAACTTAAGAACCTTGGAAGTTGTCTGATGCTCCAGCATTGGATGCGACATTCTGACTTGTTTACCAATCTAGCACTCACCACACACATTTCCTTCAATGATCTTTAATCTAGGCAATCCCCTAATAGCTTCAGCTGATATTGCTTTCTTCATCCCTTTCAGATTGAGATGACCTAGCCTTTGGTGCCACAATTGCACTTCATCTTCTGTTGTGATAAGACAAGTGGTTGTATGAGTTTCTTCCTGAGACATCCACAAGTAACAGTTGTCTTTAAATCTGGTTCCCTTCATCAGCAGCTGACCTTCTTCATCATTGACAAGACATTCAGACTTGGTAAAATTAACTTTCATGCCTTGATCACACAATTGACTTATGCTAATTAGATTAGCTGTGAGCCCTTTAACCAAAAGCACATTTTCCAAGTTGGGCAATCCATGATTGACAAGATCTCCAATTCCTAATATTTCTCCTTTTGCACCATCTCCAAAAGTTACGAAGCTAGACTTGTAGGGTCTCATGTTCATGAGATACTTTTCTACAATGGTCATGTGTCTGGAGCATCCACTATCAAAATACCAATCTTCCCTTGAGGAAGCTCTGAGAGATGTGTGAGCAATTAGCCCAACATTTTCTGTCTTGGGCTTCCACTCTTTCTTAATAGTTTCATCTTCCTGCACCACACTTGGTTTAGGTTTCTGAACCGGATACCCATGTAGTCTGTAGCAAAAAGGTCTAATGTGTCCCCGTTTACCACAGTGATGACACACCCACCTACGATATACCCTCTGATTCTTGGGTCTTTGATGAACACGAGGTTTTGGATCAAGAGCAAATTTGGGAACTGGGTAAGCTTTAGAATGTTGAGTATGATGCTTCAACATTGTATGTCCAGTACAAGGATCAAATACATCTTCAGCAGATTTAAACTTGGTTTCAGGATCCTGTTGATATTGATTCTGACTTGAGTAGTTGTACCCAACTGACTTAGCCTTGCCACTTGGTAGATTCTCTAGGATTTCTTCAAGAATGTCTGTTCCGTAGTTCAGCTGACTCACACGTTTCTCTAAGTCATCCATTTGAGCATTGACTTGGATAACTTCCTCCTGAGCTTCTGAGGCCTTTTCAACTTGTATGTTCACTTCAGTCTGGAGTCGGTTAATGGTCTTCTTCTGCTTCTCAAGAATTTTGCACATTTCTTCATATCTAGTGAGTAACTCTTTGTAGGTGCTAGCAAGTTCCTCATAGGACACGTCACCATCTTCATCTGTGTCACTATCTGAGATGCAGGTTCCAGTTAAAGAAGTCACATGTTTAGCTGATTCATTTTCCTCCTCAGAGTCTTCATCTGACCAAGAAACAAATAAGCCTTTCTTCTGTCTTTTCTGGTAAGTTCCACATTCTGACCTTATGTGTCCATATCCTTTACACTCATGACATTGGACACCTATGCTTTGACTGTTCTTTTCTTCAGGCTTGGATTTCTTCAAACTATTTGACCGTTTGTTGATGTCGAATCTGATGCTCTGCCCATTCTGTCGATTCCTGCGATCAACTCTTTTCAGCACTTTGTTGAACTGTCTACCAAGCATGGCAATAGCATCTGCTATGCTTTCTTCCTCTTCATCCTCATTTTGAACATTACCCTCGTCAGTATTTGAAACAAAAGCAATGCTCTTGTTCTTTCTGTCACCACGTTCGTTTAAGACAGTTTCAAAGGTTTAGAGAGATCCAACCAACTCATCCATCTTCATAGTGGAGATATCATGCGCCTCCTCAATTGCCGTTACCTTCATGTCAAACCTTTTGGGAAGAGATCTGAGAAGTTTTCTTGACAAATTCTCATCAGGCATCTTCTCTCCCAAAGCCTCAAATGAGTTTGCAATGTCTAGAAGACTTATATGAAACTCTTGGATGCTCTCATCATCCTTCATTCTCAGGGCTTCAAACCTGGATATGAGGTGTTGAATCTTTGACTGTTTCACTTTTGTAGTGCCTTCATAACATGTCTTCAATATCTCCCATGCTTTTTTGGCTGACACGCAATTTTTAATGAGTTTGAAGACGTTGGTGTCCACTCCATTAAACAGGTCATAGATAGCCTTGTTGTTGTAGAGAGCAGCAGCTTCCTCGTCTGGAGTCCATTCAACTTCTGGTTTCTGCACCCCCGTTGAGGTACCCTTCTTGCTAGTAACAGTGGGATGATCCCATCCAACCAAAACTGCCTTCCAAACTTTGCTATCAATGGATTTCAGAAATGCAGTCATTTTAGATTTCCAATGATCATAGTTGTTGGATCCATTGAGTAAAGGTGGTCTATTCATGTATCCTCCGTCCTTTTCCATGATGCTAGAGATTTTAGGTCCTGAATCTCACCCAAAAACAGGCAGGGTGCCTGCTCTGATGCCAATTGAAATTCCTGGCACACTAAGCACGATGTGCGATACGATGTTCTAAGCACCTTAACAGTTCTATCACTATGTAATGGAAAGCAAATAAACAAAACAAATAAAGAACACGGGATATTTGTTAACCCAGTTCGGAGCAACACGCTACCTAATTTGGGGGATACCAATCCAGGAAGGAATATCACTATAATAGTCCTAGTTCTAAGTTCTCAGCAAACGCCACGTTCACAACTTATAACCTAGCCACTATCAATGACTCTTCAACCTAGGAACTCCTAAGTCTGAGATCTCATCTCACTCCCTTACAACCTTACAGACAGCAATTATTTCAACAACACAATATCAAAAGTTTTGGAGACACACTCCTAAAAACTAGACACTCGCACCTAAAGGCTTAGAGTGTTACAATCACCAAAAGTCCTTACTCCGTACTTCAAAGCTTAGGAGAGGATCACAAGAAATTACAACTCAAAAATAACAACGTCCTAAACTTGCATCAAGGAGACACAAGAAATGCTCACAACAAAATACACACGCAAACCTAAGTTCTAGACTAAGTCACAAGACGGCGTGAACAACTGCTGAATTAGGTTTAGCTCCTTCTGTAATACTCCAGGCAAAATGTCCTTGATTCAGAATTAAATATGAGCTTGATTTGTTTGACCTAAGCAATAAAACCAAATTAATTAAAAGAGATTCTCTCCAAAAATATATTTCAAGGAGATTCTTCATAAAATTATTCTTGACAAGGATCTGAAGCACTGAATGATGATCCTTATAATTAGCCTGATTAAAGGCGCCATGCAAGATCCATGAGAGAGAAAAACGAACATTCCATAAATAGAACATACGCGCGAACATATCCAGTAACGTGATACGATGTTGAGGCATCTTATCACACATCCTGCTACAAGGTTTATTTTACCAAAAATGCAACCAACACCAAAGACTCATCATGCAATTCCATCTCCTTCCACTGAGAAATCAAAGAAGAAGAAGAAGAAGAAGAGCAAGAAGTCCAAGACTGGATCCACTAAGAGGGCTTATTCTATGTCAAGCCTACATCTTGACCCTCTTCCCTCTGTTGATGATGATGTTACTGCTGGAGCATCTGCGGTTCAAGAATCATCAAAGGCTGCTGTAGAGACTTCTGGTGACTCAAGACACCCCATGACCCAGAAGATCATTGATTCTGTGCTCAAGGCCCTGCAAGAGCCTAATGTTGTGACAAATGTTGGCACATCTTTGTCACAAGGAGTAGAAGATATTCAAGCTGCTGCTGAAGAGACTCCTATTGTTGCTGATTCACCAAAACAGGATATGGTGGAAGAAGACCAACCTGCTATGGATGAAGATCCCAAGGATGACACTCAGATTGACCAGAGTGAAGAAGCCAAGGGTTCTAAAGATGTGGAAGACTCCAATCCTTCTAACAAGGATGTTTATGGAGACACTACCGTTGTGGATGTAGAGGATTATGACTCTGACATTCCTTTGAAGAGAATTGCTAAAGATAGTGTGGCTAGAAGGACCAGAAGTAGGAAAGGTCCTGCTGTTAGTGTTTCTCTTGTAGCTGCTAAGGAGAAGAAGAAGCCTGTGAAGAGGCAAGTTATGTATGGTCCCAAGAAGGGATATAGTAAAGTTATGGTTCCACCTGCCAAGAAGAAGACTCTAAAAAGAAAAAAGGCACCTACAAATGACTCAGAGTACGATGTGGAGCAGGATGTAGCTCACATCAGTGAGTCTGAAGAAGAAGCTGCTGAGGAGCAGAATGTGGAGCTCGATGTGGTCCACATTGAGACTTCTGTCAAGAAGAGCTATAGGAAGAAGAAGATTCCTCGGGGAATTCCTGATGTCCCCATTGATCTTATCTCTTTCCACAACATTGGGAATGCTGCTAAGTGGAAGTATATTGTTCATAGAAGGCTAACTCTAGAGAGAGAGCTCAGTGCTGAGGCCTTGCAATGCAAGGAGGTTATGAAGCTGATCAAGCATGCTGGCTTGATGAAGACTGTGACAGAGTTGAGTGACTGTTATGAGAAGGTGGTCAAGGAATTCCTGGTGAACATCCCTGCTGGTTGTGATAACCCTCTGGACAATGAGTACCATAAGGTATTTGTAAGGGGTAAGGAAATCATATTCTCTCCTGCCATCATCAACAAGTTTCTGGGCAGAAGTGAAGAACCATTTGCTGAGATGGAGGCCAATGATAACTATATCTGCAAAGCTATTACTGGTGGTAAGGTCAAGGTTTGGCCTAAGAAAGGAAAGCTGCAAGCTAGCAAGCTGACACCAACATACAACATCCTTAACAGGATTGTTGCTGCAAATTGGGTACCAACCATACACAACTGTGATGTGGCTACAGGTTTGGCTAGGTTTATCTATACTGTAGGTAGCAAAATTAACTATGATTTTGGTACTTATATTTTTTACCAGACTGTCAAGCATGCCAAAACCTTAGCTGTTAAGTTGCCCATTGCTTTTCCCTCCCTGCTGTGTGGAATCATATTGAGCCAGAGACCTGATGTTCTGGGCAAGGATGATTTGTCTTGTAGAAGAGAGTCTGCTATTTCTTTTAGTCTCAAGCAGTCTGATGTGACTCCTGATGTGGGCACATCCAGCTCAACTGGTGTAATGTCTAGGAAAGACATGATTGCTGTTTTAAAGGAGACTTGTAAGGCTCTGGATGAGAAGAAGACCAAGCTGGAGGCAGTCATTGCTGGACTGGAGCTCGAGGATGAGCAAACAATGGCCGAGGATGAGGAATTGGAGGAGCCCAATGACTCTGAGGCTGAGGAAACTGATGGGAGCCAGGATATTTGAATCTTTGTAATTCATTAATATTTCCCTGTATTCAGTATTTCCTTTGTTTTGCTTGTATTTTGTGGGTTGTGCCCTGGATTTCTGTTGCACCTATGAGTGCTTGTTCTGTACTTGCTGCACTATTAATGGCATGAGTGCCCTTTACTGTTCATGCACCATCATCTCTACTTCTATGCTATCTGCATTCTATGGTGTTTTCATTTACTCTCTATGTTTTTGACTTTATTTGTCAAAATTCTGGCTAAAAAGGGGGAGTAAAAATTAAAATGAACAAATTTGTTTGAAGATTTAACTGCAGCAACTTGTGATGTGTACACATCTGACTACACATCTGTCATACATGCTTATTTTTCTTCAAATTTTTTCTCAACAAATTTTTGAAGAATTAGTTTTCTAAAGCATGTTTTGTCTGAAGACTTAATCTGTACATTTTCATTTGGGTGATGCATTCTTAAGAAGCCTATTTGAAGATGTTAATTTGTGTAATGTTTGACACATTTGTATGATTTTTACATGGTGATGCATTCTCAAGAAGCCTGTAGAAGTTGCTAATTTGTGTAATGCTTGACACATTTGTATGATTTCTACATGGTGAGGCATTCTCAAGAAGCCTGTAGAAGTTGCTAATTTGTGTGATGTTTGATACATCTGTGAGTTTTTAACTTGGTCATGCATTCTGAAGAAGCCATGTTTAAAAACAATTGTACGTCTTTCTACTAAGTCATGCATTCTGAAGAAGCCTATAGAAGATGTGATATTTAGGGGGAGTACTTGGAAAGTGCTCTGATATAAAGGGGAGTAAACTACTACATGTTTGCATAAATCTATGCATAGCTGTGTTTACTACCCTCCCTCATGTCTGAGAATTTATTTTTCTCAGTCTTTAGGAATTTATTTTTCCTATTATGTGAGAGTTTATTTCTCTCCAAATCTGTGAGGCTCATATTCGCTGCTGCAAGCCTCTGATGTGCCTACACATCTCTCCAAGTCTTATTGGCTGACTTAAAGATTATTTTAGCCAAAATTTGCCAAAGAGGGAGATTGTTGAGGATTTTAGGGTGTTGGCTTCATTTGCTAAAATAGGCCTAATTCCATGATGTGGAGCATGATGTGTGGCACATCAGGATCCACATCTGGACGCCATAGTTGGACGCGCTTTCTGTTATTTTCCACGTGTGATCTTTTAAAAAGATTTGTTTTTCGAATAAAATCACGCCTGCTTGCACGCCAAGGATAAACATGATATTAATTCCCATTAAATCAATTTATTAGTAATTAATCATTGTCCCTTGGAATTGATTTAAAAAGGAAAGTTTAGGATTGTGTCTGTACACTAATCAAAACAAAATATATATATATATATATATATATATATATATTGTGGAAAATTGAGAAAGTACGTAGGAGAAAAGAGAAGGGAAGGAAAGTCTTAAACCTCAACCTTAGAAAAATCACTGCAAAAACAAGTAAGGGGGTTAATTCTTTCGTTTATTTTTATGAATTCTCAATAGTCTAGAGTGATTATTGTTGTATGATGATGTTGTTGTTGTAGTTGTTGTTGTTTATGAATTTCTAACCTTGATGATGCATTGATACATGTTGTTGTGCCGATCATTTATGATGTTAGAGTGTAAAAATTCGTGCTTGACTATGAGGGGGAAAAGATGAATTCCCAATTCATCAATGGGTTGGAGTTTTTTTTTAGAAAAAAAAAAAAGAAACCAATTTTTATAGAAGAATAAACAAAACAGATTTTCTTTAACTCTAATAAATCAAGATAGGTGTTGTTTTGATGTGATAAGATTCTAGGATTATTAAGATGAATTTTGAGTCCAAAAGACATAAAAATCGAAACTTTTTGAACAAAGTCAGTGGAGACTTTTTGTTGAAAAACCGTATGAACTTGTGGTAATCAAAACGTTCGTTTCTATTTGCCGAATCTTGAAAATAATGCCATGAATCCTTTCTAAATCAAACGACGATCAAAATGGTATAAAGAACGACGATTTTCGTTGAGAAACGAGGGAGAACGAGTCGGGTCGGACTCCGGGTCGTGCGACCCGTTTCGCTGTAAACCGTCGAGGAAGATGAAGTTCTGGGCTTCATCTCGCCCAGTCGCGCTCTAGGCGCGTGGGGGCGCGTGACAGCTCAGGGAAGATTCAAATTTTTCTAACTTTTTTACAGAAAAATAGTAAATAATTTTCTTGAAATTTTGGGACCAGTTAGAGATTTTTCTGAGACTTGAAACTATTTTTAGTTAATTAGATGAGATAAAATGGTTTTTAAAATATTAAAATTTCGTAAAAAAATTCCAAAATTATATGTAAAGTAAAATGAATTATTTGGAAGCCTCTGGTATACCTCACTCTCTCTGGTTTAACTCGATGAATATATTTTTCAAATCCCGCTAGTTAAATTATATTAAAAATTGTGTGCATCGGGAACTGTTTTAGAATACTATCTTGTTGTCTAATAAGGTTAAGTGACTGAGTCGAAAACTTAGAGAGAGTAGACTTGAGTTGTAGGCCGGTGAGTTGTTGTTGTAATTCCTTTTGGACGTCGTTTATTGATGTTGCTATAACAATGGTGAAGTTGTTAAATGATGTTGCTTATTGAATGTTGTTGAACGATGTTGCTTATCGAAATTGTAAAATGATGTTGTTTGTTGAGGTTGTTCATTATGACATGACATGCATTCATTCATTCATTGTCCAATGAAGTTGCTAATGATGTTGAAAAATGACGTTGCTTATGGACGTTGAAAATTACGTTGCTAAATGATGTTGAAAATGACGTTGCTATTGGTACCACATGCATATAGCGAGTCTAGGTGCATTGCTTGCATTTTATTTATTGAAGTTGAGTTTTTATTTAAATTAATGAAGTTGTGGTTTATCTATTGGATGTGCTCTTGTGGTGTGTTGTTGCCTACTCGTTCAAGACGAGTTCTTATTTTAATGTAGTAATGGATGTTGAATCCTTATATCTTGTGATCGAATTACTCACCCCTTCTGGTTTGACCCTACGGCTAATCACCGTAGATTTTTAGGTAAATGATGGCGTTTAGGAGTATTGAGGATGGCGTTAGGAAGCTGTCATTATTTTCATTCCAGTCATAGTCGCTCTGTTAGGATGTTGCTGGGGATTTTATGTTGATTTTCGTTTATTTATTTTCGTTGAAGGATTGATGCTATTTATTTTGAAAAACTATGTATGAGACTTTGGAGTTCTCACTTGATGATTTAATTGAGCTTCCGCAAATAAATTTTTTTTATCGGTTGCATCGAGTGTGTAACGCTCAATCATTTTTATAAAATAAAGACGATGTTTTTATAAATAAAATAAAAGGGGTAAAATTGGGTGTTACAAGTATGTCCACGATGTTGGCACATTAGGCTACACATCATACTATTCCTAAGGTATACACATTGTGCTGCACATCTGACACTTGCCACCAGAATTTCATGCATGAAAATAATTTGCAAAACATAATTACAGAATGGTGGTGAAGAGAAGCTAACTCATTGAAATTGAACAAAATAAGTGAAATCTATATAGAAACAAAATAAACTATATGAAGATAAATATATAAATTAAAAAAAAAAAAAACAGTGCGAGAAAAATACTTATAAACCTCAATTAAGTGGAATCTATACATAATTTTTTAAACTGATTATTAAATTATGTAATATTTTTGTTAACTATATGGATGTTTAATTGTATAATATTTATCAATAACTTTGTTAACCTGCAAAATAATATAAGAACACATCAAAGTAATTCAATTGCATAAAAATAATTTGCAAAACATAATTACAAAATGGTGGTGAAGAGAAAATAACTCAGTGAAATTGAACAAAATAAGTGAAATCTATATAGAAACAAAATAAACTATATGAAGATAAATAAATATATAAATTATAAACAAAACAAAAAAAAATACAGTGAGAGAAAAATACCTTGAGGGTGCTTGTATTTATAAATCTCAATTTAGTGGAATATATACATAATCTTCGGATTATTAGATTTTTTTGTTTTATTAATGTCTATCTCATTTCTTTTCTTTTTTGACGGATCACAATTATTTTTTAGTGTTTATCTCTTTTCTGACTGATCTTAATTTTTTTTTAATGTTTATCTCGTTATTTTTCTTTTCAAATGTTTATCTCATTAATTATTTAAGTTTGTTATCATAACCGTTGATTTTATTTTTTTCGACATGTTAAAATCTAGACCATTCATATTAGGGATTGACATAATTTTAGAGATTGACATTAGAATTTAAATAGCAAAATTTTCAGTGGATAACAATTAGTGAACAACTGAGTAAGGATGAAGTTTATTAATTAATCTATATTTATATGTATTATTATTTACCTTACTCAAAGTAAAAAGTACACTTGTCATTCTCACGTTGCTTCTTAAGGAGTAAATTCATATGTGGCATTATTTTAATGACGTGGCACATATGTGGTGCTTACGTGTCTTCTCTTTACGACCTAAAGGAACACAGTTCGATTCCCACTGACAACAAAATATTAATTTTATGATTTTTTTCTTCCCTATTTTGCCTTGCTTTTTTTTTTTTACTGACTATTGAATCTATAGTCAAACAAAAAAAAATATAGATAATAAGATTGCCATGAATTCTATAGGATAAGTACAAAAAAAATAAATCTATTGTCAAACAAAAAAAATGAATTGCTTGAATTTTTATTTTTTTTTACCAATTATTCAATGTATTGCCAAAAAAATAATAATGAACCTTACAAAATAAACAAATAAAAATTAATTAAAAAAAATATACATATAGGCCTGTTTGGATTAGCTTATTTTTGAGCTTATGCAAACAACTTATGCAATATAAATTTGATTTTATGCAATTTTATATGGTCAAACTAATGAAAATTGTATTTTTATAAGCTATTTTATCATAAACTAATTTGACAAATTTATAATAATACATAAAAATTGCAAAAATTGCATAAGCTGTTTGCATAAGCTCAAAAATAAGCTAATCCAAACGGGAGCATATTATAGTAAATTACACTATCCTCTCTTGAAAAGTGCTTAAATTACATTATTCTCCCCTCTTATGTTAAAATATAAACTTTTTTGATATTTTAATTGAAAAGTTTGCAAAAATAATTATGATATAAGGTCTTAAGGTTATAGTTTCAATTATTTTTCTTTTTACACGAGCTTGATTTTGTTTTTCACACCGCAAGAAATTACTCTCTTTTATTTGATCAAATTCAACTTAAAATTTTAATTGAACTTTTTACAAAAAATAATTAAGACATAATGCCTAAGAATATTGTCTCAATTGTCTTACTTTTGGCGGCTTTATTTATTTCTTCACGCCGTAAAAGATTATCATCTTCCGTTAGAACAAATTTCTCTGGATATTGTAATTGAATTTTTTATAAAAATAATTAAGAATTGAGACCTTAGGTTATTTTACTTGAACATTTTTTAAAAATAAATAAGTTATGAGGCCTATGGTTATGGTCCAAGTTGTTTTACTTATTACACGAGATTGAATAGATCTTTACACCATAATAAATTACTCTTTTCTGTTAGAGCAAGTCTCTTTTGAAATTTTAATTGAACTCCTTACAAGTATTACAAAAATGCGAGACCTAAGACTATAGTGTCAATTGGTTTACTTTTTACACGGGCTTGAATTAGTTCTTCACACCTTTAAGAGATTATCCTCTTATGTTATATATATTAATTAAAAAACACTACTCTCTCTTGAGAGGTGCTTAAATTACATTACTCTTCCCTCTTAAGTTAAAATATAGACTTTTCTTCCCTCTTATACAAAATATATTAGAGACAATTACTCTCATCTCTCTCGAAAGAAACTTGAATTGCATCCTCCTTCCCCCTAATATTAAAACATACATTTTCCTCTTTTAATCAAACTTCATTTTAACTTTTTACACGAGCTTTATTAATTCTTTACGCAGTTAGAAATAAATCTTCCGTAAATTCATATATCTTTGAATATTTTAATGAAACATTTTTTAAAAATAATTAAGACGTGAGACCTAAAGTTGTGGTTCATGTTGTTTTGTATATACACGGGTTTGATTTAGTTCTTCATACTATAAGAAATTATTGTCTCCTATTAGATCAAATATCTCTTGAAATTTTAATTGAACATTTACGCATATAATTAAGACGTGCGAGATAAGATTACAGTCTCAATTGCTTTACTTTATACATACGTTTGATTTAGTTCTTCACACCATAATAGATTACCCTCTTCTGTTATATTAAATCTTTTTTGATATTTTAATTGAAAATTTTGCAAAACTAATTAAGATGTAAGACCCAAGGTTATAGTTTCAATTGTTTTTCTTTTTACACGGGCTTGATTTTGTTTTTCACACCGCAAGAAATTACTCTCTTCTATTTGATCAAAATCATCTTAAAATGTTAATTGAACTTTTTACAAAAAATAATCAAGACGTAATGTCTAAGAATATTGTCTCAATTGTTTTACTTTTGACGGCTTTATTTATTTCTTTACGCCATAAGAGATTATCATCTTCCGTTAGAACAAATTTCTTTGGATATTTTAAATGAATTTTTTACAAAAATAATTAAGAATTGAAACTTTAGGTTGTGATATCAATTAATTTACATTTTACACAGACTTCATTTAGTTCTTCAAGTCGTAAGAGCGATTACCCTCTTGCATTGGATAATATCTCTTTGAATATTTTACTCGAGCATTTTATAAAAATAAATAAGTTCTGAGGTCTGAAGTTATGGTCCAAGTTATTTTACTGATTACACAAGATTGATTAGTTCTTCACACCGTAATAAATTACTCTTTTCTGTTAGAGCAAGTCTCTCTTCAAATTTTAATTGAACTTTTTACAAGTCTCTCTTCAAAATGTGAGACCTAAGATTAAGGTGTCAATTGGTTTACTTTTTACACGGGCTTGAATAAGTTCTTAACACCTGTAAGAGATTATCCTCTTCTGTTATATGAAATCCATTTTGATATCTTAATAAAAAAATTTACAAAAATAATTAAGATGTGAGACCTAGGGTTATAGTCTCAATTGTTTTACTTTTTACACATGTATGATTTAGTTCTTCACACCGTAAGAAATTACTCCCTTCTGTTACATCAAATCCCTCTAGAAATTTCAATTGAACTTTTAAAAAAGAAAAATTTAAGACGCAAGACCTAAGAATACACTCTCAATTGCTTTAGTTTTTACACGGTCTTTATTTATTTCTTCACACCTTAAGAGATTACAATCTTCCGTTATAATAAGTTTCTCTTGATATTTAAATTGAAGTTTTATAAAAATAATTAAGATGCAGGGCCTAAGGTTATGATCTTAATTGCTTTACTTTTTACACGGACTTTATTTAGTTTTTCACGCTGTAAGAGATTACATTCATCCGTTAGTTCAGATATCTCTTGAAAATTTAATTAAACATTTTATAAGAATAACTGAGATGTAAAAGATTGCGAGCTTTACTTTTTACATAGGCTTAATTTAGTTCTTCACACTGTAAGAAATTACTTTCTTCTGTTAGCTAGACGGAATCCCTCTTAAAATTTTAATTGAACTCTTTACAAAAATAATTAAGAAGTGAGACCTAAGATTATGGTCTCAATTGCTTTATTTTTATACACGAGCTTGATTTAGTTCTTTCTACATCAAGAGATTAAACCTCATTTGTTAGATCAAATTCCTTTTAATGTTTTAGTTGAACATTTTATAAAAATAACTAAGATTCGAGGCCTAAGGGTATCGTCTCAATTTCTTAATTTTTTACGTGAGTTTAATTTAGTTCTTCACACTTTAAGAGATTACGACTCTTCTGTTTGACTGAATATCTCTTTGAATATTTAATTGAACTTTTTACAAAAAATAATAGAGATGAGAGGTTTAAGATTTTGGTTTCAATTATGTTTTACTTTTTAGACCGACTTGATTTAGTTCTTTCCGTTAGATCAAATACATTTTGATATTTAATAGAAACTTTTTTTCCTAATAGTCAAGATACAAGACATAAGGTTAGATGCTCTTGAATGAGTTCCTCATCCCATAAGACATTATCCTCTTCCATTAGTACAAAACTCTTCTTGATAGATTAATTGAATTTTGTACCAAACCAAGAATAAAAGAAAGATGCATATATGTGCACATTAAAGTCTAAAATCATTAATTCTAACAAAAATAGTCCAAAATCAATATATTTTTATGAATGAAAGTTAATTCATATATAACACGGACAATTTTTCACTTCTAAAATATTAATTAATTTCATATATATATATATATATATATATATATATATATATATATATATATATATATATATATTTAAAATTTATTAAAAAAAATGAATTTCTAACCCGTGCTTGGCACGGGTGTCCATACTAGTTGCACATTATTTAGAAAAAATTCCCGCCTAAGTAAGCACCATATTAGGGTGTTGATTAGTTGCAAATTAGAAAAATTAAAAATAATTAGAGAAATTAAAAATAAGTAAGATAAGATAAGCGCCCCATAAGAATAAATGAGTTATTGTTATGCCACGCAAGGTTCTCTCCATCAATATAAAATAGTTGTAAAACTTCTATATTATTTTTGGAATAAATATAAAATTAGCCCATTACTATTCTCAATCTTAATTAGCCCATTACCGTTCTAAGCTCCATTGAAGAAAAAAAATAAATCAAACCACAGCTTCATTAACTTTGTAGTTGGATTCCCTTGTGTGTACTGTGGCTTGGACAAGGATTACATGACTTTGTTGAGGGAAAGGCAGGTTGCCTTTGACCTAATCACATCCGTATGATCAATTTCACGCTACAAATTATGCCATGTTACTTCCTTTTATTTCTTTAAAAATATAATGAATCAGAATATTATTGTTACCAAAATGGCTAGATGGGGAAGATCAAAGTTGGAAGCTTGTGGGATTTGTCAAGAGTCGTTGGATGCAAATGCTTATATCAAGGTTCAAGTAGGGCTTGAAATTGATCAATTGTCTTGAAGAGTAATTCAAGGAACGAGAGGTGATGGTTAAATTAACACCACTGCGTATTTGAAGTTAAGGTGGAGATTTTTAAAAGATTGTGCCTTAAAATCAACATTTTTATAATTTTTTGAGGGATTAATTAGAATGATTTCTAATGGTGATTTGAATCATGCATGTTTTTTTTTTTTTGGATATATTGTGTTTTTGTGTAGATGATTCAAATAAATTAATGAATATCATTGGAACCATGTATGAATTTTTGTCCACAAATACCAAATTTTCTTTTCTTTCTCGTATCATTAAAAGAGAAAATTTTTAGAGAAACTTAAGCGTTAAGGGTTGAGAGTTTTTTGGTGAGAAATTAGGGTCAAGAAGCACATTATAAACATTCGGGATAATGAAATTTCATTAGAGGAAGCGTCTAAGTTTTCTCTTTTAATTTTCCCAATTATGGTTGTGCTGTGACCAAATGGATGGGGATCTTAGTCAAAAAAAAAATGGATGGGGATCTTCTCCAGCTATTTCCCTCATGTTCATCATCTTGTCCTCATCACACCCACCCATTCATCTTTTTTTTCTCTCTTCTGCACTATTAACATTTCTTTTGTAAATCAACAATCATTGGATTAATAAAAGGAAAAAAAGTTGAACTAAAACTGCAGAAGAAAGTCCAAATTTGAGGTTCACATTTGTAAATAAATAAATAAATTAAGGTTCACCTCACACCTGTTTAGTTTGGTCTAAATCTAGAAAGGACCCACCCATTGTAGTTTTTTTTTTTGTTTTTACCACCAGTTGAATCTGATTCGAGGGTCAGTTCCGACATCAAGTGGTTCCAGGGTCGGATCGTGGTCCTCCCTACCAAGTTCAGCGTCAATCACCACCGAACCAACTAACAATTTGTATAATGATTTTTATTTTATTTTTTGACAAAATGAATTTGTTATTCTTATTAGGCTTAAATATCATTTTCTTCTCTGTATGTTCACGACTTTTTTATTTTTGTCCATGTATCTTTTTTGTTGCTAAATACTACTCAAATATAATCAATTAAACTTCTAAAACTTACCCAATCAAGCTCTAATTTGTGAACCTGAACAAACAATAACAATCCAAACAAAAAAAAAAAATCTGAATATGAAATCAAATCATGAAATAATAATAACAATACCTCTTGAACTGTTTCCTTAGATGTGTCCATATCAATGGCGGTTCCGACAGTGTTTCATTTTGGATGCAGGGTTCATTCCATTGCTGCTTCAATCGATTTTCCTCGGATTCAAAAAACAAAAATAAAAGAGAATTAGAAATACAATTGAATCAAATCAGGGATTTAAATAAGGAAAGAAAATGAAATATTGAAGAGGAAATATATGAAATATGAGAGAATGATTTGGGTGAGAAGAGGTGAGAAGAAAACCTAATTTGAAAACATAAACAAAAGATTATCCATTCAAAATACAAATCATATAGAAATATGTGTTTTTTTGCTCTGAGAGGATGAAAGAGTGTTGAAGAGAGAAGAATTGAAATTGAAATTGAAACACATGAGGAAGAAAAAATGAGTTATGAAATAAGATTAAAGAGAGGGAGAATTTGAAATTTGAATTTGATTCCAATTGTACTCTAAAGCAATACAATATTATCATGATTCTGTTTGTATGATTCTGATTGTATATTTATTGATAGAATAATTTATTTTAGGAATGGTTGACTGTAACAAGTTTATGGTAGGAGAAATTGTAGGAAAGATTCCTGCTAGGTAATTGGGAATACTTGTGTATATATATGTATCAGCTCTTGGTGAATAATACACACAAAAAAATTTATGCTCCTTGTTTTCTTATGGTATCAGAGCCATACGACCCTAGGGATAAATTACCTGGTGGCTGCTATGGAAGAAAAACAAGAGCATTCGAAATATGAAAATTCAAAACCTGATGTGAGTATCAAATATGATCTCGGCAAGAAAACCCCGTCACCTTATGATTTACACTCCAATGACAATCCTGGAAGTGTAATCACGCAGGTGCAGCTGCGAGGTGAGAACTATGACGAATGGGCTCGAGCTATGCGAACGTCGTTGAGGGCGAGAAGAAAATGGGGTTTCATTGATGGAACCATTAAGCAACCTGAAGAAGGATCACCGGAAATTGAAGACTGGTGGACCGTTCAGTCCATGCTGGTGTCGTGGATCTTGAATACGATCGAGTCGAACCTCCGTTCGACAATATCATATTTTGAAAATGCAAAGGATTTGTGGGGCGACATCAAGGACAGACTTTCAGTTGTGAATGGACCCAGAATTCAACAATTGAAATCTGATCTAGCAGAATGCAAACAATGGGGAATGACCATGGTGGCTTACTATGGAAAATTGAAGACTCTCTGGGATGAGTTATCCAATTATGAACAGACGCTGATCTGCACTTGCGGAGGTTGCAAGTGTAACATTGCAGCAAAATTGGAAAAACGACGAGAGGAAGAAAAAGCTCACCAATTCCTAATGGGATTAGATGATGTGATGTATGGAACAGTCCGTTCCAATTTACTTGCTACCGATCCATTACCATCGATGAATAGGATATACTCCACATTGGTGCAGGAAGAACGAATGAAAACTATAACTCGTTCTAAAGAAGGAAGCAAGGAAGTCATGGGGTTGGCCGTTCAAACAAGTGTAAGGATGAAGGGACGTGGTGAAGCAAAGCACAAAGAAGATGTATGTTCACATTGCAATCGTAATGGGCATGATGTAACAGGCTGCTTCCAAATTGTTGGCTACCCGAAGTGGTGGGGTGATCGACCACGAGGCGAAAACAAGCCGAGTGGTCGAGGCAGGCAGCAACGTGCCGAAAATGATACAAGACGTGGACAAAAGGGTATGGCGCACGCGAATGCTGCACAGATCGTAGGGACAAACACTGCTGCCTCTAGCAAAAATGGAGTTTCATTGGAAAATTCTAGATTAACAGGTTTGAGCAGTGAGCAGTGGCAAACTCTTGTGGATCTTCTTAACAATCATAAAGGAAGCACTGCAGAAAGAATGACAAGTAAAAATGCAGTATGGATTATTGATACAGGAGCTTCTAATCATATGACCGGAGATTTGAGACTTCTCTGTGATCTTAAGGTGGTGCAAAGTTGTCCTGTAGGACTGCCCAATGGGGAACAGGCTGTTGCAACTAACGAAGGAATTGTGACTCTTGAAGGAGGGCTGAAACTTGTCAATGTGTTATATGTGCCTGGATTAAATTGCAATTTAATATCGGTGTCTCAATTGACAGATGATACAAATTGTATTGTGCAGGTTACTAACTCTTTGTGTGTTGTGTAGGACCGTACTTTGAGGACACTGATTGGAGTGGGTGAAAGGCGAGATGGGCTCTATTATTTCGTAGGGATTTGTCATGAGAAAGCTTTCAGAGTAGGAGATATTTCCGTGTTTGATCTTTGGCACAAGCGTATGGGACACCCTTCCAAGAAAGTTACTCAGTTGATTCCAAATGTTGGTAGGAGTAGAAATGAAAATAAGGCTTGTGATGTCTGTCAGAGGGCAAAGCAAACTAGAGATAGTTTTCCTTTAAGCAATAATAAAGCTAGCAATAGTTTTGAATTAATTCATTGTGATTTGTGGGGTCCTTACAAAACGGCCTCTTCTTGTGGAGCTTACTATTTTTTAACTATAGTGGATGATTTTTCTAGAGCTGTTTGGATTTATTTATTGCATGATAAAAAGGAAGTTGCACGAGTTTTGTTGAATTTCATTACTTTAGTAGAGAGACAATATGAAAAGAAAATCAAGATAATTCGAAGTGATAATGGAACTGAATTCACATGTTTGAAAACACAATTTTTTGAGCATGGGATTGTCTTTCAGACATCTTGTGTAGGAACCCCCCAACAAAACGGTAGAGTTGAAAGAAAACATAGGCATATTCTTAATGTTGCTCGTGCATTGAGATTTCAAGGTAACCTTCCTATCTCTTTCTGGGGAGAATGTATCTTAACAGCTGGATATCTAATAAATAGAACGCCAACACCATTATTGAACGGAAAAACTCCATATGAAATGCTCAATGGACAACTGCCTTCATATGATCATCTAAGGGTGTTCGGGTCTCTATGTTATGCTCATAATCAAGGTAAGAGGGGTGACAAGTTTGCTAGTAGAAGTAAAAAATGTGTGTTTTTAGGGTACCCACATGGAAAGAAAGGATGGAAGCTTTTTTATCTAGATAGTAAAACTTATTTTGTGTCTAGAGATGTTAATTTCTTTGAGAACGAGTTTCCCTTTGTCCTTGATGATAAAAGTTTGACCAATTTGTCACGGCATATTGTAGATGAAAATGATGAGATTGATGTTGAGAGTGCAATGAGTGAGCACTTAGGAAAAGCAGCAGAAGATAGGATTGTTGAATTAAGAGGGGTACCGAATTGGAGAGCACTGAAGATGTTGAAATATCAAAGGAAGTTCATGATGATGATTCTGAAACCGAACTAAATGATGGGGAATCTCTTGGTCGTGGTAAGCGTAACAAAATTCCCTCTATCAAACTCCGTGATTGTGTGACTTATATCGTTCAGAAAATGAGCCCATCGAATCGTTCACTCCCTCCGCAGCAAAAATCAGGTACGTGTTATCCTATAACACATTATATGAGTTATGATAAATTTTCTGCCCAGCATCGCAGGTTTCTTGCTGCTGTGACTGCAGAGACAGAACCAACAACATTCTCGGCAGCGGTCAACGATGAGAGATGGAGATCTGCTATGCAACATGAAATCCAAGCACTTGAAGATAATCATACATGGATCATGTGTCCACTCCCAACAAATAAAAAGGCCTTGGGATGTAAATGGATTTACAAAGTCAAATACCGCTCTGATGGCACTATAGAACGGTTCAAAGCTCGGTTAGTCATACTTGGAAATCATCAAGTGAAAGGAGTAGACTACACAGAAACGTTTGCGCCGGTGGCCAAAATGGTCACTGTTCGCATTGTTTTAGTTACTGCTGCAGCAAAAGGGTGGGAATTGCACCAAATGGACGTGCATAATGCGTTTCTTCATGGTGAGTTGCAAGAAGAAGTGTACATGAAATTGCCTCTTGGATTCCGCACTAATCAGCCAGGGATGGTGTGCAAGCTAAGAAAATCATTATATGGGTTAAAGCAAGCTCCTCGTTGTTGGTTTGCAAAACTTTCTTCAGCTCTCAAGCATTACGGATTTCGCCAATCTGGTGCAGACCATTCCTTGTTCACTTTAATTAATAAAGATGTGCAACTTGTCGTTCTAGTTTATGTAGATGATTTGATCATTTGTGGAAATAACTCTGCATCTATTCAACAATTCAAGGATTATTTGAGTCGTTGTTTTCATATGAAGGACTTGGGATTGTTAAAATATTTTTTGGGAGTGGAAGTGGCTAGATCGCCTGCTGGATCTTTCTTTGCCAGAGAAAATATGCTTTAGACATCATTACTGAAACAAGATTACTCGGATCAAAACCCGTGCAAACTCCACTAGAGCAAAATCATAATCTCAGTCTTGCCAAAGGAGAATTTATTGACAATCCAGATAGGTATCGTCGACTAGTTGGTCGTCTTATTTATCTCTGTTTCACTCGGCCTGAATTGTCATACAGTGTTCACGCTCTCTCCCAATTCATGCAGCAGCCACGAACATAACACTGGACCGCTGCCTTGCAAGTGGTGCGTTATCTCAAAGGGAATCCTTGACAAGGAATATTTTTAGACAATAATTGCGATATGAGACTGTATGGCTGGTGCGATGCTGATTGGGCTGCATGTCCCCTTACTCGACGGTCTCTTACTGGTTGGATTATTTTTTTGGGTTGTTCACCCATATCTTGGAAGACCAAGAAGCAGCAAACAGTGTCCCGTTCCTCAGCTGAAGCTGGGTATCGCTCTATGGCTAATACAACATGTGAACTTAAGTGGGTGAAAGACATTCTCTCAAGTCTTGGTATCGATCATCCCATGCCTATACAACTCTACTGTGACAGTCAAGCTGCTCTGCATATTGCCAAAAATCCTGTTTTTCACGAGCGTACAAAACACATTGAAGAAACAATTGACTTTTTAGATACATTATAAAATTGATGTATCTAGACAATAATATAGTCTATACATCAATTTTACAATGTATCTAAAAAGTCAATTGTTTCTTATATATAAGACTAGAGGGAGTATGTGTTTGTAGAGAACAACAACTTTTGTCACAATAATGAGTGTTTTGGGGAAGGTGTGAAGAAAACAATAGAAATTTGACTCAATTTTAATTTGAAACCCAAGAATTTTGAATGAGGATTGGAGTGAAAGCAAAATTTGAAGTGAAAGTTAAAAGAAGTAAAGTTTTTGTCATTTTGTACAATTAGATTTTGCTCTAGGTGAATGTGGGTATGACACATGTTAAAACTTACCCTACATGTGTTGTCCATTTGTGTAGTTTTAAGGATTTGTTGGTTTTAGTCTCTGTCGTCTGCTACTGTTACAAAAAACGCTGATTTCTCAAACGTTTGCACACGTGACCGCTATGATGTGTCAAGTTAAGCTGATCCGGTCATAAATGGAGGACCAAAAACTTATTTGCAAAAAAAAAAAAAAAATACAGAAATTAAAACAAAAAATTTGCTTACATACAAAATCGATATTTAAAACTTCTTATTACCATCTGCAATGGTTTCAACACCCACTTTTACATTCCACATCATCTTCTCTCTCTTCCACCTAATAATTCAACACTCATTCAACTTTTACCATCTCCAATGGTTTTTCATTCAACAATCTACCTTACAAATAAAGTATCTTATCGTATGATGTTGTAGATGACACGTACATGTTCTAATTTCCATAGAAAGCTTCTCTCAACTAATTTATCATACTGCATCTTTTCTTTATATCTATCCATCCGTTAATTAATTATCATCATAAGGGTCAATTTTAGTAAGTTGGATTTGATCATACATAATAACAACCCCAAACTCAGTGTGGACGATAATAGGATCGAAAATTGAGAATCGAAAATGCAATCGTTATCCTTAAGCAGTAGCAAGAGTTTGGCGGGTTTGCGATTGATAGGCCAGGATGCGACGAGGCTCAAGAGAAAGAGTACCAGCGTCGTGGTGGTGGTCGCATGTGGTAGCAAAGACACTCCAACTCCAACTTCAACCTCATTTCTCTCCAGGACTCAAACTTACGCTCTTTTGAAACAACAAATGGAAGTTGCTGCTAAATCCGAGGTTAGTTACTTAGTTACTTAATCGATTAATCGTATTGTAGATTAGATTCTCAAGTTAATTAATTGGATTTGGAATTGTGTAGGATTACAAGGAAGCTGCTAGAATTCGTGACTCGCTTAAGTTGTTTGAAGAGGAAGAGCCTGTTTTGCGTTTAAGGAAATTAATCAAGGAAGCTATTTCTGATCAGAGGTTCCAGGTGCGTCCTGCACCCTCCCTCATTGTGTTTTCTAATTTCAGTTTTTTTTTTTATTTTTTTAAATTGATGTGATGTCTGTTAGGATCCGATGGTAGCCCTTGCCTTTTCAGCGGCTTCACTCACCTATCAGTATTTGGTGGAGCACCTTAATCCAGCCTATAGGTAGCCCTTTCCGTGGCCCAACTCTCAACGAGAGCACCAATTATTAGGATTTAAGCACATGAGGAGAGCCCAACCCAAAAGACTAGTCCAGTAGGTGGGAGAGCCTCATGACTTAAATACCACATTGAGCACTTTGATATACTCAATGTGGGACTCCTAACAATGTCATGTGATAGTCTCACATTGCAATTGTCACTAATTGCATCGTTAACTAACTGTCATAACAGATAATCTATACGCATGGGTGGTAACATGGCATTAGTTCGATTATCCCACAATATCAATTAGTATTGCTTACTCATTCTTCTCAATAAGTTAGACAGGGTAGATTACTCATTTACATTGTTTTCAAATTTGTTGGTTTAAATCGGGCATCATCTGTGCACAAGCCTTGTGCGACCCCAAATGGGCGGCAAACTCTCCCTAAGAGTTTTAACGCTACCGGATGCCCCAGCTTGGGATCAGACTCAGGACATTGGTTAAGCAAGCTAGAAGAGACCTGTGTCATCTCATTTAAGCTCCGTGTCATTAATGGATTTCACTCGGGGATGGTTGTAAAATGGCTATTAGTGCCACTTAAATTAATAAAAATAATAATTTTGAGTATGGTTGTGCTGTGCTTATATGATCCCGTGTTTCAAAATTCAGTAAACATTGTTTCGTTCGAGCTTCAACTCAATCATTACATGCTATGCTGTACTTAAGCACAGCTATTGTCATTCAGAATTCAACATTCAGCTTCTTTTTTAGTTTTTATTGGTCTTCTATCAGACCGGCATACCTCAAATCTTTCATCTTTAGTTGATAACACAAGACCTATATTTCCATTTTTGTATTTTGATTGACATGATTACCTCATGAGTTTTACATGTTGATGACACTCTTTCTTCCCTTCTTTTCTAGGATGCAGCTAGTTACCGTGATGAGCTAAAGAAAATTGCTCCACACTCTCTATTAAAATGTTCCAGTGATGCTACAACACAGGTACAGTCACTTCTTTCACTGATTAGCGTCGTATAGATACTTTGGTTTAAGCTTTATCACGATAAATACAATTAACCTAGAAACTAAATTCTTTTAAGCTATGATCACTTTTTCAAACAGTGTTTTAAAGTTGATTGCATCAGTAAAATAATTAGCTTAATACCGTGTTTTTAGAAATGGAATGTGGAATACTAATTATTATTTTTTTGACAAATGTGGAATACTAATTAGACTATGTAGGTTGTGCATTTGTCTGAGATATAAAATCCCTAGGTTTCAGAATGCCCTCTCACAAAATTGGTCAGTTTTCTTTTCTTCTCCGGTAGAAACCGTGAGAAAGGATCGCTAGACTGTGCAGCGGTTGTATTCCAATTCATCTTCTGATTTGGTTTGTAGTGATCTGTTAAGAAAATGAATTTTTATTCTGTTAAATTCTTTAAAAAGGAAAAAGGAACTCCTTCACCACCACCACAAACTTGTATATGGATTTTTTTTCCTTCCAACTTTTGACATTTAATTTCATCTTATTCATTCAGGGAGTCAGGGTTCAAGTCAGGAGTGTATATATTGAGGGCAGAAGTCAGCCTTCAAAGGGACTCTACTTTTTTGCATATAGAATAAGAATAACCAATAACTCAGATGACACTGTTCAACTTCTTAGAAGGCATTGGATTATTACCGACGCTAATGGGAGAACAGAAAATGTACGGTGAGTTAATCATTCTTTGCTATTTTTTTGTGTTATGCTTCAAATATGTTTTCCTTTTCCCTTTTAAATCCACGGAGCACTTAATGTCAAACACAATAGCTTTGATTTCTCTACCCAATCCAATTTAGTAAATAAAGACCTGTTTTAAACCTTTGAAGATTCATGTTCATTATAACTTGTATACTCGATTTGCTATACGATAGGGGAGTTGGGGTTGTTGGTGAACAGCCGGTACTTCTTCCCGGGACTAGTTTTGAGTACTCTTCAGCCTGCCCATTAAGCACACCAAATGGTGCAATGGTAAGAAATTTATTTTTTCTTTCTAGTTATGGTTTTCATGTGTAATAATAAGAGTTGTTTTGAGTTTCTAAATTTAAGGTGGCACCCTTATAAGATAATAACTTACACTATATCTGCTTATAAAATACTCCATATTTATTTAAGAATAATAATTAGTCTAACATTGCGGAGATTAGGATGGCATATGGACCTTATGCAACAAATAGTAATATAATCACGGAGAAGGATATAAGCAACAGATTTCATCTTTCCCTTAATTTATATGCTCTCTTAAGAATATTGTTTAGTTTGCTTTGATCACATAAATTGTATACGAAACTGTCAACTTCGACCCATCCAGATTTCTGCAGAAGCTTTTATCTGTGAAAACCCATAGAAGATCTCATTTGGAAATAAACTATATGACATTAAGTTTGAGTATGTGCAAAGCTTCTGTTATCTCTCAAACCAAACAACTATCTACTTGCATAGTTAACTGATCAGACCATAAAAAGAGAAAGCAAAAATGAAAGCTGTATTTATGTCCATGTTTTACGTGCCTCGACATGATTGATTGAACCCTATTTTCCATTGATTCATGAATACTTTTAGCATTGTCATAAAATGAATTGGTATTATGATTTTAACATCAACAGCGTTTCCTATTTCTTTATGAGTAGAAGAGACTGGTTTAAAACTGTAGTAATTAAGATGTTTAACGATTGCATTTTGATTGTCTTATTCAAGATTGGTCTGAAGGCTTTCCAGTTGTTTCTCTATCACATCCGACATTAAACCAGGAATTTGTATCATATTGCAGGAAGGTGAATTTGAGATGATCCATGTTGATAAAGTAGGCTCGCGTTCATTTAATGCTATCATTGCCCCGTTTTCTCTTGCTATGCTAGGAGATGATGACTGCAATACTATTTGAGATCGAACTGCAGCATCACCTCCAGAGATCATGTCCATTTATTAGCATCTGGAGTATGGAAAAAGGAAGTATTCTCACAGCCATTCTGAGTAAATTTTCCAGATACATATGTGTTTTGTTGAATTGAAGTGTGAAAACTCAAGAAAGAAATCAATATTTATACATAGTATAGATTATAGACAGTTGAAATTTTGTTCTGTTTCCAACCCCTACATACCCAAAAGATGAATAAATGGATCAATTGATGGTGATTATAACTTGGGAGCAACCAACCATGAAGTGGAAGTGGTTACTGGTTTTCCTTAAGCTCACAGTTGTAGTAGTTTTTAATGACTCTTTAAGTGTTTACCAAACTGTAAGTACATAGCATTTGAACATTAGCAGCATTATTAAGTATGATCATTATTTTTGTTTTGTAACTATAATGGGCGATTACTCTCGTTACGTTCATCTCACTTTTAATCAAAACCAACTCTAAAGATTTCGTTCACTTAAAATCAATTTTTGTCACTCCACAAAATCAAATGTACACTTGTATAAAAAAATCTAAAAATGCTCAATTCAGCCAATGTTCTAGTTTTCCACAACGTAACAAATTAATGTTTAAACCTCAGTTAAAAAATACGTTACATTTAATATCCGACTATGTCATCACCTCGGTGGATCTTTGAGGGTAAAAACTCCAATCCATATTTTTATTCAAATATTCATAGAAAGATTAAGTGAGAGAAAAGAGCATGGAGAAATCGAGATGATCAATTTTATTTTATTCTCTCTTTTTCTTTTGGCTCTGTCATCCCTTTCTCTGTTAATTAGTTAACACTTTATTTTCTTTATCAGCAAGTCATGACTCATGCAAGGGGGTAACCCAATTCTTATTTCTTGGAATGCATGAAGCATCTTCACTCCAAGCATTCCAAATACAAAATCCAAACACAAATTTTCCCTGTCTAGTCCTTTTCCTCTCTCTTTTTCTCTGTTGTTTTTTTTAAATACAATAATATTGTTAATCCAAGAAAAGTTCACAAAAACATGCATGTCTTTTGTGTTGGGGAGTTGTGACTAATTTAATAGTATTTGCATGGGATTTAGAGTAAGACCACAATAAGATCTTGGTTGGATAACAAGAAAAGCTACAACACAAGAAGCTTATGCTCCACGCACACCATCTTTTTCTTTCCTACAACCTTTTAAATTTTAATATTTATTTATTTATTTTCTATATACAAAGCAAAAGCATTTGTTCTCCTATCTCTCTCTCACCTCCACTACCTAATGTTGCTTTATCCTTTGCAAGTTTCAACCTTTTCTTTGCTTACTGTACTTAGTTGCATCTTTTCCTTCTTTATAGACACATTAACAAACAACTAATATTGTCGGTTGTGTCTTTCTGTGCAAATATCTAGCCAAAGTTTACAACAGAATCTCTACATTATCTGATAATTAAACCATTAGTTAGTTAATTAATTAATTAATGTGGTCAAAATGGCTAATTAAGCTCAACTTTTAAGTCTTCCTGGCCCAAAATAATTTGCACCTGATCCTGTTTTTGAAATGCATGAAAATCCCATGTGCACTTTCCCACTAAGTCTCACTTTTGACTGCATAGAATGACCCCTATGTTTAAGAAGTTACTTTATAGTCTTGTTCTTGCAATGTGCTTTCTTTCATTCCTTGGTTCTTAATCTAAGTACCAGAGAACAGTGTATTTGAATTTGATTAGACCCTTTTCTCAAAATTTCATCTTGTCTTTTGGGATCTCAGTTTCTAAACAAGATCATCAATATTCAAGAAACATTGGATTTGTTCATTTTTTTTCTTTCAATAATCTGAAAAATAATCAGAAGTAAGTAACACAATGAATTTTGTAGCAGTTTCTTCCAAAGGAACTTGGCATCCCATAATGACTTCTGATACAACCATCCAAAGTTACTGGCTGAATTGGAAGGTTTTGATTTGTGTCATATTAATCATACTTTCAACCATCTTTTCATCATTGCTTATATGGAAGTACGAGGTTTTACTTTTATCATGGAAGCCAACAAAAAATGATGACATGGAAATCCAAAAAGAAACATCATCATCATCATGTTTGTATTTGTATGAAGATGAAACTTGGAAGCCTTGTCTTAAAGGAATTCATCCTGCATGGTTATTGGCTTTTAGAGTTTTTGCATTTATTGTTCTTTTGGTGCTTCTCATACTCACTGTTACTACAGATGGAGGAAGCATTTTTTATTATTACACTCAGTAAGTTTTCAATTTTCATTACATTTGAATTAAAATTTGGATGCTGTTGAAATGAATTAGTCTGGTTATAGTTCTGTTTTGTTTTAAATTGTCGGTGCCGGTGGTGAACATGAAAATAGAATCACATAATGTGTCAGGACATACCGACATAGACTATTAGCTGATAGCATATAATTGATTATTGATTTTTCAATCTTTTGTTTTGGTTTTGTGAAACAGGTGGACTTTTATATCAGTCACCATCTATTTTGGGGTAATATGAAGTTAATAAATCTTTTTATTAGTTATGTTACTTAATTAGTGTTTAATCTCTGCTATACATTGATGTTGTAGCTTGGATGTGTTCTCTCTATGAATGGATGTTACCAATATCATAAGAAAGCAAGTGGTGATAAGGTGAACAATGTGGATGGAGATTCTGAGCAAGGAATTTATGATACTTCTAAACTGCCCAAAAGTTCAAATCCACCTAGTCATCATGATAAAGCTTCACAAGAACATATTGTCCTCCAACATGCCGGCATTTGGGGTTACATGTTTCAAATATTGTTTCAGGTAAACTTTCAATGTTCGACACTGACACATATCAGGCACTTCAACATGCTCTCAATATGAAATCTTGATGCTGCATCATATATAGCAAAACTTTGAAATCAAGAGCAAACAAATATCTTGTCCTCGTTTGTTTTTGTATAGTTTAAAATTCTCAGCTTAATACTGTGGTAACAGATCAATGACAAATGTGATAGCATTAAGCTGTTTCTGCATAATGTAGACAAATGTGCTGATTTTTCTTCTTTTCTATTCTACACTTATAAAAAAAACCAGTATAATATATCTTGGTCAATTGTCATTTGACAACATAAACTATTTTTGTTTCTTGTGAATAGATTAATGCAGGTGCAGTAATACTGACAGATTGTGCATTTTGGTTCATAATTGTTCCTTTTCTAACCATCAAAGATTACAACATAAATTTGGTAAGTGCTATCATTGATAATTTATAACTTTTTTTTATAGCTTTGACTTTAGATAAGTTGTATTGTATGCTTGTGTTAATAATTTGTTTTGTGGCAGCTGACCATAAGCATGCATACCATCAATGCTGTTTTCTTGCTAGGAGATACAGCTTTAAATTGCCTAGTAAGTTTCTACCACAATTTTGGCAAAAGCTACTTTTTAGAGTTTCGACAAAATCATATAGCTATGATTTTTACCACAATCGAAACATACGCGCATTTAATTGTACACTTCAATGCATATATGTCAATTATTTCTTACCCTTGTTAATTTTTTGTCTCTTCAGCGGTTCCCTTGGTTTCGAATAGGATACTTTTGTTTGTGGACAGTTACATATGTCATTTTCCAATGGATTGTTCATGCTATAGTTAAACTCTGGTAATGATCATAACTCTCATTTTTATCCAAATATCTTAGATATTATGCAATATTGTCTAACATAAGTTTCTTGTTTCAGGTGGCCATATACATTTCTTGACTTGTCATCTCACTATGCTCCATTATGGTATTTTTTTTCTCTCTTTGATTGATTCTGAATTCTGATAAACAATTGATATGATGATATATTTGCTTACCATTTTTTCTTTGGCTTGTAATTGATTTTCAGTTACTTTTCAATGGCATTGTTGCATATTCCTTGCTATGGAATCTTCATTTTAATAATGAAGTTGAAGCACAATGTGTTCTCAACACGGTTTCCTGACTCATACCAATGTGGCAGATGACTTCGGCTTAGGATTAGGCTGGTTTCTATTTTCTTAAAAATATATATAAACTTTTAAAGTAGAAAATAGTGAGAAAAACAAAAGGGATTGTAAGTTTGTATTCATTTATTGGATTTTTATATTATGAGTATTTATTTATTGGATAAATATATGACAAAGTGTAATATATCACAATATTTGTTTGTTCTTTTTTTTTTTTTTGGGTACAAACAATATTTGCTTGTCCTATAAAAGGCTTAAATGTATTTGCTTGTCCTATATTTTTTGTCTATATAATTTGAGATGGGTAATTTGAAAATTAAGTCCCCATAACTTTAGTCACTATGACATTATGTTGTCATTTCTTGAGTGCATCAAGTGGGGTGTTTTGCTTTGTTAGAGGTTTGGGGTGCTGCAATTGTAATGGTGGTTTTGTGGCTATTTTGCCTTGTAATATTTTGTGTATTAAGGAGGTTGGATATTTTTCTATTGCTTGTATGATTTTGGTATAGCTTGTGCCACTTCTCTTTGATAAAAATTTATTATTTGGTTTTTTTAAAAAATAATTTCTGTGTGCATGTCATGTATAAGTATAGCTGCAAAAGGGCCGGCTCGGTCCGGCCCACCTTGGCCCGGTGATATATAAAGGGAAAATTTCTCTTCCCACCCCCTGTAATTCTTTTTCACCCCTTAAAATCCAATTTCACCCTTAATTTAACCTCCAAAACTTCGGTTTTCACGTACCGAAGTTTTCCGTTAGTGAAAAACATGTGTTTTCAATCGTTTAAAACTTCGGTACGCATGTACCGAACTCTTTTTCCAAGGGTGAAAACGGAAACCCGAGGGATGAAAAAGAAACACGGGGGGTGGGAAGAGAAATCTTCATATAAAGGGGCTTAAATGGATCGGCCCGTTAAGCCCCATGGCCCGGTTCGATAAGCAAAAGGCTACATGGTCCGATGGGTCAGCCCGACAAACTTTTATTTTTAATTTTTTTTTGACAAATGTTTTAAAAAAAATAAATTCTATTATACCTATATGAATAAACCGAACCACAAAACATTAATACATTACCTCTCGTGCTCGAAGATTGTTATATTATGTTTCTTTTCTTTTATTTCGTGACCAATTATAATTTGATTAATTTTTTTCATATATTTTTTTATTTATAATGATTGAATAAGTTGTTATTAGTTTTTTTTCAAATAAAGATAATCATAATAAATTTAGTTTAATAATTATCTCTTAATTAACAAATCTCATATTTTGTTACTTATTTATCTAAAGATTTTATGGTAACTAAAACTCCTTATTTTTAGCTAAAATTATTTTTAGAATTTTTAAAAAAATATTTTTTTAACTCTTTAAGGGGCAGGCCCAAAAGCCCGTGGGGCCAACCCTTGATCGCCCATTAAAAAGATAGGCCCCTCAGGCCCAGCCCAATAAAGCCCGACCCGTATAAAAACAAAGGGCTAATGGGAAACTAATTCTATAAACCAAATTAATGCTATATATTTGGAAAACTAAATCTTTTTTATTTTTTTTGTAACATAACATATTAACTAGTATGGACACCCGTGCCAAGCACGGGCTAGAAATTTATTTTTTTTATAAATTTTAAAAATGCTTGTTTTATATATATATATATTTCTATTTTGAAATTAATTAATATTTTAGAAGTGAAAAATTGCCCGCATTATATATAAGTTAGCTTTCATTTATAAAAATATATTGATTTTCGATTTTTTTTGTTAGAATTAACGATTTTGACTTTAATGCGCACATATATTTCTTTTATTCTTGTTTTGGTAGAAAATTCAATTAATCTATCAAAAGGATTTTGTTCTAATGGAAGAGGATACTCTTTTATGGGATGAAGAACTCATTCAAGAACATCTAACCTTAAGCCTTGTATCTTGACTATTAGGTAAAAAATTTCTATTAAATATCAAAATGTATTTGATCTAACGGAAAGAACTAAATCAAGCTGGTGTAAAAAGTAAAACATAATTAAAACCAAAATCTTAAACCTCACATATTTATTATTTTTTGTAAAAAAGTTCAATTAAAATATTCAAAGAGATATCCGGTCAAACAGAAGAGGCGTAATCTCTTAAAGTGTGAAGAGCTAAATTAAACTCACGTAAAAAATTAAGAAATTGAGACGATATCCTTAGACCTCGAATCTTAGTTATTTTTATAAAATGTTAAATTAAAATATTAAAAGGAGTTTGATATAACAAATTAACGAGGGTTAATCTCTTACGGTAGAAAGAAATAAAATCAGGCCCGGTATAAAAATAAATTTAGCAATTGAGATAATAATCTTAGGTCTTCTGAATTGTTTTTGTAAAGAGTTCAATTAAAATTTTAAGAGGGAATACATCTATCTAACAGAAGAAAATAATTTCTTACAGTGTGAAGAACTAAATTAAGCCTCTGCAAAAAGTAAAGATTGTAATCCTTTACATCTCAGTTATTCTTGTAAAATGTTAAATTAAATTTTCAAGAGAGATCTGAACTAACGGAAAAGTGTAATCTCTTACCGCGTGAAAAACTAAATAATATCCGTGTAAAAAGTAAAGTAATTGAGATAATAACCTTAAGACCCGCATCTTAATTATTTTTTAAAAACTTTAATTAAAATATCAAGAAAAATGTATTCTAACAGAAAATTGTAATCTCTTAAGGTGTGAAGAAATAAATAAAGACCGTGTAAAAAGTAAAGTAATTGATACTGTATTCTTAGGTCTTGCGTCTTAAATTTTTCTTTTTTAAAAGTTCAAGTGAAATTTCAAGAGGGGTTTGATGTAATAGAAGGGACTAATTTTTTACGGTGAGAAGAACTAAATCAAACATGTGTAAAAAGTAAAACAATTGAGACCATAACCCTAGGTCTCACATTTTAATTATTTTGGTAAATTATTTTTATTAAGATATCAAAATGAATTTCATATAACATAATAGAATAATCTCTTACAGGTGTGAAGAACTTATTTAAACTCGTGTAAAAAGTAAATTAATTGACACTATAATATAAGGTCTCACTTTTTTTTATAATACTTGTAAAAAGTTCAATTAAAATTTCAAGAGAGATTTCCTCTAACAGAAAAAAGTAATTTATTACGGTGTGAAGAACTAATCAATCTCGTGTAATAAGTAAAACAACTGGACCGTAACCTCAGGTCTCATAACTTATTTATATAAAATATTCAAGTAAATTATTCAAAGAGATATGATCCAATGGAAGAGGGTAATCGCTCTTACGACTTGAAGAACTAAACGAAGTCTGAGTAAAAAGTAAAGCAATTGATATCATAACCTAAGGTCTTAATTATTAATTATTTTTGTAAAAAATTCAATTAAAATATGCAGAGAAATTTGTTCTAACGGAAGATGATAATCTCTTACATTGTGAAGAACTAAATCAAACATGTGTAAAAAGTAAAACAATTGAGACCATAACCCTAGGTCTCATATTTTAATTATTTTTGTAATTGTTTTGATTAAGATATCAAAATGAATTTCGTATAACATAAGAGGATAATCTCTTACAGGTGTAAAAAATTTATTCAAGCTCATGTAAGAAGTAAATCAATTTACACTATAATCATAGGTCTCGCTATTTTATAATACTTGTAAAAAGTTCAATTAAAATTTCAAGAGAGATTTGCTCTAACAGAAAAGAGTATTTTATTATGGTGTGAAGAACTAATCAATCTCGTGTAATAAGTAAAAGAACTGGACCATAACCTTAGGCCTCCTAACTTATTTATTTATATAAAATGTTCAAGTAAATTATTTAAAGATATATGATCCAATGGAAGAGGGTAATCGCTCTTACGACTTGAAGAACTAAATGAAGCCCGAGAAAAAATAAAGAAATTGATATCATAAGGTCTCAATTATTAATTATTTTTGTAAACACTTCAATTAAAATATTCAGAGAAATTTGTTCTAACAGAAGATGATAATCTCTTACATTATGAAGAACTAAATCAAACATGTGTAAAAAGTAAAACAATTGAGACCATAACTATAGGTCTGACATTTTTATTATTTTTGTATATTTTTTGGTTAAGATATCAAAATGAATTTCATATAACATAAGAGGATAATCTCTTACAGGTGTGAAAAACTTATTCAAGCTCGTGTAAAAAGTAAATCAATTGACACTATAATCTTAGGTCTCGCTTTTTTATAATACTTGTAAAAAGTTCAATTAAAATTTCAAGAGAGATTTGCTCTAACAGAAAAGTGTATTTTATTACGGTGTGAAGAACTAATCAATCTCGTGTAATAAGTAAAACAACTGAACCATAACCGTAGGCCTCATAACTTATTTATTTATTTATATAAAATGTTCAAGTAAATTATTCAAAGAGATATGATCCAATGGAAGAGGGTAATCGCTCTTACGACTTGAAGAACTAAATGAATGCCGTGAAAAAAGTAAATCAATTGATATCATAACCTAAAGTCTCAATTATTAATTATTTTTGTAAAAACTTCAATTAAAATATCTAGAGAAATTTGTTCTAACGAAAGATGATAATCTCTTAAATTATGAAGAACTAAATCAAACATGTGTAAAAAGTAAAACAATTGAGACCATAACTATATGTCTCACATTTTAATTATTTTTGTAAAGTATTTTTATTAAGATATCAAAATGAATTTCATATAACATAACAGAATAATCTTTTACAGGTGTGAAGAACTTACTTAAGCTCGTGTAAAAAGTAAATCAATTGACACTATAATATAAGGTCTCGCTTTTTTTTTATAATACTTGTAAAAACTTCAATTAAAATTTCAAGAGAGATTTGCTCTAACAGAAAAGAGTATTTTATTACGGTGTGAAGAACTAATCAATATCGTGTAATAAGTAAAACAATTGGACCATAACCTTAGGCGTCATAACTTATTTATATGAAATGTTCAAGTAAATTATTTAAAGAGATATGATCCAATGGAAGAGGGTAATCGCTCTTACGACTTGAAAAACTAAATGAAGCTCGAGTAAAAAGTAAAGTAATTGATATCATAACCTAAGGTCTTAATCATTAATTATTTTTGTAAATACTTCAATTAAAATATCCAGAGAAATTTGTTCTATCGGAAGATGATAATCTCTTACATTATGAAGAACTAAATCAAACATGTGTAAAAAGTAAAACAATTGAGACCATAACTCTAGATTTCACATTTTAATTATTTTTGTAATTTTTTTTATGAAGATATCAAAATGAATTTCATATAACATAAGAGGATAATTTCTTACAGGTGTGAAGAACTTATTCAAGCTCGTGTAAAAAGTAAATCAATTGACACTATAATCTCAAGTCTCGCTTTTTTATAATACTTGTAAAAAGTTCAATTAAAATTTCAAGAGAGATTTGCTCTAACAGAAAAAAGTAATTTATTACGGTGTGAATAACTAATCAATCTCGTGTAATAAGTAAAACAACTGAACCATAACCTTAGGCCTTGTAACTTATTTATTATATAAAATGTTCAAGTAAATTATTCAAAGAGATATGATCCAATGAAAGTGGGTAATCGCTCTTACGACTTGAAGAACTAAATGAAGCCCGAGTAAAAAGTAAAGCAATTGATATCATTACCTAATGTCTCAATTATTAATTATTTTTGTAAAACTTCAATTAAAATATCCAGAGAAATTTATTTTAAAGGAAGATGATAATCTCTTATGGTATAAAGAAATAAATAAAGTCGTCAAAAGTAAAACATTTGAGACAATAATCTTAGGCATTGCTTGATCAAATAGTTCAATTAAAATTTTAAGATGAATTTGATCAAATCGAAGAGAGTAATTTCTTGAGGTGTGAAAAATAAAATCAAGCCTGTGTAAAAAATAAAAACAATTGAAACCATAACTTTAGGCCTTACATCTTAATTTTTTTTACAAAATTTTCAATTAAAATATCAAAAAGAATTTAATCTAACATAAAAGGGTAATCTATTATGGTGTGGAGAATTCAATCAAACGTATGTAAAAAGTAAAGACAATTGAGACTATAATCTTATGTCTCGCGTCTTAATTATATGTGTAAAATATTTCTTTAAAATTTCAAGAGATATTTGATCTAATAGGAGAGAGTAATTTCTTATAGTATGAATAATTAAATCAAACTCGTGAAATATACAAAACAACATGAACATAACTTTAGGTCTCACATCTTAATTATTTTTATAAAATGTTCCATTAAAATATTCAAAGATATATGAACTAACGGAAGTGATTTATTTCTAATTGCGTAAAGAATTAATAAAGCTCGTGTAAAAATTTAAATGAAGTTGATTAAAAGATGAATGAAGCGGCCGGAAAAATGCGCGGGCGAAAAACGCTCGCTAGACAGTAAAGTCGCCACCGAATTTTATTTATTCCCAAAGGAAAAGGAAAATATCGATAAAACCTTGAGAGAAATGGAAAGACAGTCGTCGCAACCAAATTTCGAGTTCGGGAGTCGGTTATGCAAGGGGAAGGTATTAGCACCCCTCACATCCGTTGTACTCAACGGGAACCGTTAATTAAATTAGCTTAAAAATAAGTGTTAGTTCATGTTTGCTTGTTTTAATATTAAAAGAAAATTTTGTAAAAAAGTGGAAAAAGAAAAATAAATTACTAACAAAAAATTGGTTTTTTATTAATGCGCTTGACGGTTGTTGGATCCCGCTCCTACGTATTCCCTAGTGCAATGGGAAATTCAAAGCTACGTAGTTCTTTGGTAGAAAATATTTGTTTGTTGGTTGATTTTATTTATGAAAATAAATTTTGTTGCGCTTGGGCGAAAAAGTTTGTTTGTTTGAAAAATACGGACTCGCACTTGGGCGATGATATCCGTTTGAAAAAAAATTTAAATGCGCATGGGCATGAAAAAGATTAAAGTTTGGTGGGTTGAGATTGGTTTTAGCTGGAGGACGAATATTTAACTAGAAACGAAGTGTCGACCTCGTTTCAGAAATATTCGAGGAAGCGTCGAGTGTCTACCCGATTTATCCTTTTTCACTCGCACGAGGAAAAAAATTATTTTATTATTTTTGAGGTATTTGAATGTATATTCGAACATGAGACGAATTTAAGACAACAAATTATATACATTTTTTTTTATGTTTTTATAATATATAAAAAGAAAACAAAGGAATTTTTTTTGATATTTTCAATAATATATAAGTAAAATAAACATATTTTTTTGAGATTTTTAGATATTTTAAGAAAAAAAAAAAAAAGAAACATTTTTTTGGAATTTTTGGTATGTTTTTAATAATATTTATAAAAGAAAACAAAAAAACCCCAAAAAAAAAAAAAAAAAAAAAAAAAAAAAAGTAAAAATAAGATAAAAAATGTAGCAACTGGGAGTTGAACCCATGCTATTTACATGACAGGCCAAATTCCCAGCCAACTGTGCCAACACGTTTTAGTCTACATTGTTACGCGGCAAACATATATGTACTCATATTTCCGTTTGAACTAAACAAAACGCGGGTAAGCCACTGCACTTCATCGTCTTCTTCCTCAAGAACATAAAAAATTCAAAATCGTGTTCATCATTTTTGCACCAAATTTGACATGTGAATATACTATTTTGCTCAAAATTTCGAGAGGAATTCAAATATGATATTTATATTAACTGTAATAAACTTAATAATTCGAATTTAACCAAAAACTATAAGAACCCTAAACTTTAAATTTGAAATTAAATTTTATACATGAACAATAAATGCCCAATAACTTAGGGATATTATTCCTCACATCGAAACAAACATGAATGGACCAAGAATGAAACAAAATGATGCTCAAATAAGTGAGTTCGAAATCTCAAGAACCTTACCAATTGGAGAAAGTCCAATGCTTCTTCTCAGGGTGTTTCAAGATGTAAATATGATCCCTTTAGCTTCCTTGAGTCCCCAGGAACGTAATGGAATGTTTACTTTGGCTTGAAACCTTCTCCAACGTTCTACCCAATTCAAGTTAAAAGTGGCAAAAATGGAGGTTGGAAGATGGTGATGGAGGTGTTTCAGTTAGTGTTTAATGCATACAGAAGTTTACTCATGATGTATTGATGATGTTTCAATGGAAAAAGTAGGAGGAAATTGGAGGAAATGGAAATTTCGAATTTTAGATTTTTTGAAAGTGTAGTGATGGAGTTTTAGAGCAATTTTTTGGATCATTTGTTCTGAACTCATGAAGGCCTTTTATAGAGGTCTCAATGTGGTCTCAGAAGTGAATGAAATTGACTTTGGTTGTATCTCAACTAGTATTCATACCCGTGCATCGCACGGGGCGGCACGGGAAGAATTCATTTAAATTTATATGAATTGAAAATAAATAAAAAAAAAACTATAATTAAACTGAAACATGAAATTGTAAATAAAATGAATTAAAAAGAACACAATGTAATAAGAACACAATATCATATTGTGGATTTGTTACTTGACAAACATTTTTCTCAATGTAATAAAAAGAACACAAACGAAAAAAGAAATAATGAACTTAAAATTAATCTTAGAAAAATAGCACATATATATGCATACTTATTTAGTTATAGACTCCCTTTGTTATCTCTTAAATTCTATGATCCTCCTAATAATATCTTGCCCCAATACACCAACACATTGGTTTTGAGGTAGCCTATATAAAAATCATCCTACTAATGTCTTGTTCAAAAAAATCCTAATAATGTGTATGATTTATATGAGTGGGAAAATAAAATATTACTTATAATGTTTATCGTTTAGCCCCCGTGTTTTTAGGAGGCTTAGTTATCGAAAGTACATAGATCACAATTATATTGCGTAACATAGTTATGGTAAGCCTCCCGTATTTTTTTGGGGCTGATTTAGAACTTCTTGTAAAGATAGTGTGTAATTAAAGTAAAATCGTAAAACAATCAATAATGAACCTAACAACAAAATCAATGTATAGTAAAAAGCAAATTGTGTGCAATTACAAAATTACAAAAGTAGATTCATAGCAAATGTAAAACAAAGAAAATTCACTAAAAACCAAATGAGAATTAACATTGCTTTCTTCCAAAATAGAAAATGTAATAAGAGGCATGATATTGGTGTTTACTGCCAAGTATAAAATAAACTATAATTACTAAAAACTCTAGTACATTAAATTACATAATTCTAGCTAAAAAATATAAGTACTAATAAACAATACATTAAGTCACTACTCCAAGATAAAATTTTGTTGACTATAATTACCTTGTCTACAATTTTGTTGACTCATGGCATCTCCTTTCAAAATAATAAATAAAATAAATTAAAATGGATTTGTGTAACAAAGCTAAAACTGTTAAATGACATACCTTTTTTCTCAAATCCATGAGTAACAATATTTGATGGCACATAAAAAAAAGAATGTGATGTAAATGAAGAGGTTTATTCAGCTGTCCCTTGTGAACACCAGATTTGCTAGGTTGGAAATGCCCAAAACAACCTGAAAGCACCAGAGAAACTAATATGAATTAGCTAGCCTTTAAAACATCACGCATAATGAAAAGCAAGGTTGTCAAATCAAATCACAATCTAAATTGTGAAGCACTTTAAATATAAAAACTAATTAATTCTAGTGTTAACTTCATCAATCAAAGGATAAATGAGTATTTTGATTCTCTAAAGGTGTATACAACATCAAATTGGTACTTCAATGCCTATTTTCGTGAAAAAAATGTAAAAAATGCCTATTGTTTTTATTTAGGAGTAATGCCTATTTGGAGACCATATAACAGGTGAACAAAATGAAATATTTCCAGAAATAAAAGCAATAAATCTCAGTTACAATCAACAGGTGAATCTGCCTAAGAGCTCGTCCACAACTGATTCATACCAAATACTTCAAGATGAAGAAGTGTCATCTTAAAGAAGCACATTTCGTGATAAAAAGACCACAAATTGAACCATCAAATTAACACACATTTTCAAGATATCAATCCCACATTGAAGCATGTAGTACACTACAAATAACTATAACTATATTTAATCAAATGGGTTTGAAATATAACAAAGAATGAGAGAAACCATGGTTGCCAAAAGAGGTGAAAAGCACACTGCAAAAGAGTATTTAATGGTGATTTTATGTGTTAAAATTAAAAACAACGTAAAGAAACATTTATCTCAAAAAGTAAACTTTCAGCACATCTAAGAATAGCTAATTTTAAATCTTAAGAAGAAAACAATTATCTTTAGAAAAATCTAAGAATAGCTTACTTATAAATCTAAGAAAACAATTATCATACAAATTTCAACACATCTAAACTTGATAAAATCAAAATCTATAAAAAAAAAAATTCAGAAAATAGAGAGTAGAAAAAGCAAAGTATGAAAGAAATAAGTATCTTTTGAAAAACTTACTCATATTCAAAACAAACTCATGAAAATTACCCTAGTAGCATGAAATCCTCATTACATGATTGTGATTGTGAAAAATAAAATAAAATAACCTTGATTGAAATTAGGAATACCAATTAAAGCAAACATTGAAATCAATAGAATTAGAAGAATAGAAAAACAATTATTACAGCAAAATACTTAAGCAATAGATTTGGAAAATTAAAAGACTTACCTTGTGAAGCCCTTTGAACATTCCTTTATGAAGATAAGTGCAAATCAATATCAATCTGCTAAATAAAATGCAAAACTCATTAAACAGAACAAAAATTAATGTTAAAAACAAATATTTGGCAATAAACAATTATTATTAACAAATCACCTTAAATTTCTACTCATTAAACAGATTCCTTTTTGCGGTGTGGTTAACTCAAACCCCAAACATCAGTTGTGATTACCTTAAATTGAAGTTCTGGTTGCTATGCTAAAGTATCCCCAGAAGTTGGGAAAATGCAAGTTCTGAAGTCAACACAGAAGTTGAAGTCATCAGAAGATTATTTAATATATGTAAACTCTGATGACGATGAAACAGCAGAAGACGCCACAAGAACATTCTATTCTCTTAACGACTATCATCTATTTGGCAAAAGAACTGAAAGAGCAGAAGAATATCTTTCAGACCGTTATCCTCATGATAATGACGTTTGTACTATTGTACTATCTTTGTTTTCCTGATTTGGGCGAATATTCGAAATCAAGGCTCAGATTTTGATCTTTACTTGATTTGGATAAGCACATTTCAAATGAAAATAATGGTACAGTATTACATAGCTGTTTTCATCAGTGTCTGCTCAAATTCAAGATGCTCCAACATCATCTATAAAAGGAGGAAGAATTTGAAGACGTGACAACACACTTACGAAGAAGAAAAGAGCTGTTATTCTGCTAAAATTCAAAAAGCATTTTTAACTTAGATACAACTTGAGATTATATCAAAATTCAAGACAATAGTCTTCAACTTCTAGCTTGTCAGTTGTTGAACCTTAGTTTTCTTTGTAAGGATTCTAAGAATAGTCTTGTTATTTAAGTTGTATTTCTTTGTTCTTAGAACTCTGATATTATTTATCAGTTGTTCAAAACATTGTATTTTGTTTTGTGTTAGAAGTCTCTTGCTGGTGAGCTTGAGCATTTGGAAGTCTCTTGTAAGGTGTTACTTGAGCAAAAGAAGTCTCTTGCTGTGAGCTTGAGCATTTGTAATCTTGTGTGATTATAGTGAAATCCCTTGGAAGTGCAAGGGGACTGGACTACTCTCGGTTTGTGAGAGGAACCAGTATAAATCTCTTGTGTTATCTCTTCTCTCTTCTCTCTGCTTTTTATTTATTCATACTCTGTTTTACCTTCACCATCTCAGAAGTTGTTTGTGTTTAGTTTTGGCCCGCTGCGAAATCTGATAAGTTGAAAAACTTAGAAGAAGTTTTTAAAATTACCCAAAACACAATTCAACCTCCCTTCTTGTGTTTTCACACCTTCAACAAATTATACCCAAGTAAGAATTATGTGGCGAGAAACAGAGACTTTATTAGATATAATGATGATGACATCGATAAAATCAGGAGGAATTGAGACAGTTAGGCGAAGCATGTTATCTTCTTCGACATCCGCATCTCGAACAAATTCGTAAAATCCTTCTTCGATATTGAGTTTGTATAACAATTTTAATTCTAAATTTTTTATTATAATCATAACTCAAATCTTTTAATTATTAGTTTTGAATTTAAATTTCCTAAATTTGTAATAATTGGTTAAATAAAAAAATAAAAAAATATCAATATATTCACTGTGAAATATATTGTTAATAAAATATTATGAGATTCACTTGACCAAAAAAACTAAAAATATTATGAGATTTCAATTATCAATATTGCTATCAAAGTGAAATATTATAAACAAAATTAAGTTTGATTAATATAACACATCACCACAATATGAAGATATGAGTTTAATTGATATACACTAACGGTGTAAAATAATTTTACACGATCATCCAATAAGAAACCACCCATCTTCCATGTCTTATGAAGAAAGTGGGGTAAAGTAGGATAACGTGGCAGAATCCATGGTTGTCATTGATTGACAGTATAAAATTATTTTACACTGTCAGTGCATACGAATTAAATCCTTAAGATATTTAAAATAACCTTAAAACATATATGGTCATAAAATGTTTTTTGTATGATAATCATAAGAAACTAATGTGTTTTTAAAAAAGCGAAAGAACGTCGAACAATTTCTATATATCATTCAATAAGCAACGACTTAACATTTGATAAAATAGTTAGACAAATGATTAGTAACATAATACAACAATATCAAAATAATATATACTACATAATAAGACAAATTATTGTGAGATTTATATTTTGTAATATATTTCTATATTTATGTAAAAATAGAAATATAGCAACCTCGATGGATCTTTAATCATTTACTCTATATGAATAACATGTATTTTTTCAAATAAAAACTATGAACACACTATAATGACAGAAATCAAAGAAGTAAAAAGAAAACAATTATACACAACTTTTGCTTTTAAAACCTAGAATTCCTTTTACACAAAACTATTTCCATAGATTGAGATAACTTGAAATTTCTTCCCTTCAACATCTATAAAGTAGCCGGATATTTATATCAGATTCGATTCAATTTACATTAAAAGTTGGTTGTACTATACTATCAGTTGAATGTTTACACTAATTGGTCCAAAGATTAATAAGATGTAAAACAACAAAAAAAAAAAGTAAAATTATGATTTTACTATACTTTTAAGGGTCGTGCTAAACAGTGCATCAGGTGCATTTTTTAGCATTTCCTACTTTTAATACAGTACTTTAAATTTCGTGATGCTTCTTAAGGATTCAATCATGTGTTATTTGAAAACTAAAATTAATTTTATTCTATGATATATAATACATATTGATTTGGAGAATGAATCAGATGCATCTTTCAATAATGAGGAATGTAAAAACTTTTTACTCACAGTAATACATGTGCTCAATGTGGTATTACTCACAATATCTTACATTGTATTGAGATTCAATGTTCCTAACATCGATCAACCAAGAAAAGCCTCTTATTGAGAGATGCATCTATGACAAATATAAATGATAACCAAACAAATATGCAAGATGCTCATACTCTATATCTTGCATATAGTCATTATTGTTTGATGGTATCATGATCCAGTCTTCTGTCAGCAAGCTATAAGCTAAAAAACCAACTCCAACCTCTGCAGAAATTAATCACAGATAATGAGTTCAAGCAAATGAAATTATAAAAAGTGGCATCACAGTTCTATATCAAGAATCAATAATGAAGTACCAACACAATTCAACAATCAATAATGAAGTATTAAACATTCACCAACAAAAATCTAGACCCATTATTTCAAAATGAAACTACCTACTCATTGAAGATATAATGAAAATGTATCAAATCTTTACAAACAGGTAGCAAATTTGATACACCTTGATAAGCTTATCCATCTAGAATATCTAGAAAAGTAACTAAATCAAGTTCATGGTATATCTCAACCTTTTATATATTGGCATGTAATTCCTTCATAAACCTTCAATCAAACAAAATATACCAAAATAACACTAATCCTTATTTTATTCATTCTTCAATTTATTCAAAAACCATATAAAATAGTTACTTTGTAGAATTAGTTAGATCTAAGCAAATAAAGTAATGAACCAATAACAAAAAATTCCAAATGAATGTGTTAGTTCATAAATTAAAAAGCCCATAACTTAAAACTGAGCTAGGAGACATTCCCTGACAAAGTTAGGCAATAAATCATTTAAGAAATAAGTCAAATTAAATTTTATCATAAGTGGCATGATTCAGGAAATAATAATAGGTGTATAATGCTTCAAGAAATAACTATATTCAATCAAATGACATAAAATTGTTTCTTAGTTTCACCCTTCAGTTGAGAGAGTCAAGCATTATTTGTAATTCTAACATATCATGTACAGAGATTTAAGATATAAAACTGAGCATATATGTAGTCAAGAGAGAAATATCAGAACCACTAACATATGAGGTAGGATTGGTTGATATATATAAATGACAACTAATATAAAATAGTAAGATATGCACGGAACATCAAAGTTCTAATTAAAGGTTTTTTTAACTTTCATCTTGATAGATACATTGAATGCAACCTATTGCACCAACTACTGAGATCTTGATATGAGATACAAAAAGAAAAAACAACTTTTAAAACTAACCAAAGAAAACACCATATCATATTGTTAAGAGAGAATATGTATAATGAGACCAACAATAATTTACAAAACACATCTCTAAAAAACAGAAGAGAATCAAAATCTTATTACACAATAGAATCTCAAATAAAGTTACCTCATAGTGTTTAATTTTCTCACCTCTGTTTGTTTATCTTCATTCATGATTCAATCTCCACCAAAATTTGATGCAAAACTTCCTTTGTGCCCAAAACATTTTAACTTTTTCTTACCTAACAAAAGAAATAGTAGAAACTTGCAATTAAACATGATAATCAACAAAAAAACAATAAACAAATTTGTATATTAATTCCTTACCTTTGCTTCAATGATTTAAATTTTGTTATTTTTTCTTTTGTAAAAACGTGTTTCGTGAAAGAGAAAGAGTAACATTAGGATCATAATAGGAGAGATGAAGAGTAAAATTGCAGCCTAATAATTCCTCACATACTTTAGAATTACCTTCTGATAATTAGATAATTTTACAGTATATAATAAGGTGAAATATAATAATTTAGCAGTGCCAACAAAGAAAATTGAACCTAGTATCATTAAATTTGTAAATTGCATAAATGGAGTTAATTTCTACTTCTGATTCTGAGCAATTAAAAAAAATAAAAAACACAATAATTAAATGATACCTCTTAAACATGGAAACATTGTGAAAAAGGGGAGCATAAAGGTTTCCAACATCAGTTACAACTGGTGCATTTTTGATCTCAGACCTAGCATGTAGTAGCTCTTGATCAACAGATGAAGACCACCTTGGCCTCTAAACACAAATTAGCAACATAAGAACAGAACGCAAGAATACGTGACACTAATAACTGATGAATTAGAGGTATCATTTAATTATTGACTATTGAGCCAACTTAAAAGATGATGTCTATGTGATTGACAGCAATTCTTCTATCACAACTGTAGTTAACACTTTGAGTGCTTGCTTTCACAATCAAATGAGAGTTTTCAAATACAATCAAAGCTATGTACCTCACCAAACTCTCACTAAAGTAAAGAATTCAAAGAATGACAAAAAAAGAATCCGGCTTAAAATCTCATATGTATAATAGCAAACTACCTTACAAAATCAAAACTACTTTTTTCTAGTTTTTTATACTCATGCTTTTGATATTTTTAATGATTTATTTATAGTTTGATATTTAATCATACAGTCTGGTCGATACATAGTCAATGTGGTTTTCATTTCACCTAAAAAAAAAGGATAAATCAATAAATAAATAAATAGCTAGTCATTGTAAAGAGCTGATTCAAAATGAGACTGTGGCTTCAACACATCTAATCTAACCCCAAGCATGGAGTAAAAGCAGACAAACCATTCAAATATTACACACTATAAATCAAGCAAATTCAAAAGCATGCTTAAAATAAGAAATATCAATCAATTTCTATATAACACTATACAACTTCACATGTAACACAAATGATGTAAAAGTTAACATTATAAGTAATTGCATACCTGATAATTTCTATAAAACATTAGAAATAGATCATTAAAAAAAATGTGATGAAGAAGATAACATTTTTATATTTTAAATACTTGAAAGTTGGTAATGTAAAAGCTAACAAATTATTAGTTTTCACTAATTCTTTCACTAATTGCATACAAATGATGGTTTAGAAAAGCACAAACAATAGTAGTTATACGGTGATACAGGCATCACAATAATATAGTAAATAGCTATGAAAATATACCTTTAAACTCCATTTCTCTTCACAACAACAAAAGAACCAAGAGGAGAACCTGTAGTACGAAAAAATGAGAGAGAAAAGAAATGCAAAAATCAGAAATAAAAATTGAAATTGAGAAACAAATTAAGTAAAAATATAAAATAGTGTGAAAAGAGGTGGAGATTGATTTTTGAATGTAGCACACTACAAATATATGTGTTAATGATGTTAGAGGCAAATCATTTGGTCGTACATAGTAATGTTTGAGGCAAATCCTCCCCTTCCATGAATTGGCTATACTATGGATAAGGATAACTTGAGAAAAATTAGGAATTGAGGTTATCCAACAATCAAAACTTACTTACCAAAATAAACAAATAATATATATATATATATATATATATATATATATATATATATATATATAATTGCCTATTTTAGTGGAGAAGTACCAGACAAAATAATAGTGATATCTATGCATAATTGTTGTGAGCAAATAAAGTTAATTATGTAGGAGATATTTTAGGAGATTTTATTGTCTACAATTCATTAGTTTCTCTAAATATGTATTTACTACCTGTATATATAGAAATCAATAAACACAAATAAAAAGTTATAAAAACTCATCAATAAATAAACAACTATAAAGAAATATGAATAAAATAGAAACAATTTGAATCAAAGAACAAACAATACAATAATACTAATTCAAAACATGAGATAAATACAATTCAATAGGCAAACCATACATACAAATGAGATAAAAAAAAACAGAGAAAATGATTGAGATGAAAGTGAATCTGGGAAATTGGAATGGTTACCTGAATATTGCAATGGAAGTGAATCTGTAAAAAAAAAAAAAAAAATTCAAGAAAAAAAAATCATGAGAATTTGAAGTGAAAAATTCACAAAAAAAGGGAAATCAAATCTAACTCAGAACTCATAAGGGGAAAATTCGAAGTTTAGAAAACTGACCCAATCAAAACCTAATACTGTTATGGAAAGAATGAAACCATAAACAGAATAGATGTTTAAAAGGGCTGAGTAAAATGAAAAAATAATCTCAATTCAACAGTATTAGGTTTTGATTTGAAGAAAAAATATATTGCCAAACCACAAAATAATCAATATAAACCACAAAATATAGTCAATCAACATATACCAAATATGAAATTCTCACATTGTGTAATTTTAGTTTACAAAGGATTAAACAAATTTGAAACTCCAATAAAAAATGATTGAGGAAAACTGATCATAATTCAATTACACAATCTTTTCGGGACAGAGTAGGTGACTTCAATCCAAGGTCCCCCCCCCCCCAAACTAATATCCACTTTTCATAATCTTTCATTTTGAAACTCCAAATGACAGAGGAAATGGCTCCATTATAAGCCAAGGGGTGCAAATTTTAGTTTACAATTTAATACTATATTTAGGAACAATATCACCAACTCTACCTACTAAGCTAAATAAAAACAAACATTACAAAGACACTATCTATTTTCCAGCTCTAACTAACTATTTTTCAATGCAATCAGCTCCACACTAATAACATGAAAGTCTCAATCAGCTCCACTTTGAATGTCTCAATTTCATATTAGATGTTTGGGGTTAGTCCACATTTCCTTTGCCTAAATCATCAACCTATGGGGAACATAGTAACCATATTCTATTAAACACATTCATGGCCACATTCTCAGCAGTGGCCATTAGAATGCTCAACTGAGCAACTTCGGTGAGCAAATTCATATTACAAATTCAAAACTTAAGCTAGCTAATAACATCACAAATTCAAAAGAAAAAAGACCGACAAAGAAAGAACATATAGAGAGCATCAAGTCTAGCTATTATAGAAAATTGAAATGCAAAGAGATTCAAATTTTGTTATAAAAACATCAACCTTTTTTATTTAACCTTTGAAACTGCAGGTCTAAACTGTTGTGGTTCTATGCAGATCTCCACTTACCTTCCAAATCTGGAAAAAACAACACAACACAAAACCATCCATCATCATATTGCAGTGGAGAAAATTAACAATCCTTCCAAATCTGGAAAAAACAACACAACACAAAACCATCAATCATCATATTGCAGTGGAGAAAATTAACAATCTAAATTCCACTAACAACTCCTAAAAAGTAGGGATTTTTAACTAAAAGATAGAAACAAATCCTCATAAATATGACAACAAAGCAACAATATTTTCAAAAATAAAAAAATAAAAAATAGAAAGAGGATTATTTGATCAGCAGATATAAGAAACACCATTGAAGAAAATAAGGGATTTCAAAGAAGAAAAACATACCTTATTCCTCAAAAATCAGAATATGAAATGGCATCTAAACAAACAATAACATTCCCAAAAAAAAAAAAAAAATATCAGAATATGAAATGGCATCTAATCCCAAACATCAGCTAAATTCTTCCTGATCATTGCGTTTTTCTGTCCGAAATCCCTAATTTTCTAAAATCTAATCAAAGTTAATTCATAGCGTTTCAGATACTGAGAATGAGATTACCTGTGGGATGGGTTTTGAAACTGATAGGAGGATTCAATTTTGAAGAGAACCTAATTTGCAACCATAAACTAAACAGATTAAAGAAATTCTTCAAAAAAACAAAAATCACAAAAATGGAGTGAAGGATAGTTATACGTACACATTTGGGAGAACAGAATGAGGGTCTCAAGACTGAAAATTTTACCTCCTGATGAGAGAATAAGAAGAAAAAAAAAAGAGATTAGAAAATTAAGAATTACTCGTATAAATTAGATTGAAAAAAATTAGGGATTTCATAGAAGAAAGAAACTGCAATTACCTGAGCTCATGACACCATGGTGGCTCTCGAACATCCCAGAGGTGGTGAGAGAGGCGAGTTTGCAGATAGAAGACGAAGAAGGGAGGATGACTTTTTTTTGAATGAGAATTTTGAAAAAATAAAAGGAGAAATAAATGAACATTCCTTGTGGGAGGGGAGGAGATCGGTTCTCAACATCCATGAGTTTCTTATTTGGAAGGAAAATGGACCTCATCAAGTGAAGTTTGTTACTTTGGAGTATAGAGAGAAATGGGAGTTTGAAATTTGAAAATGAGAAACTGGTTTTTGAAATTGGCAGAATGTGTACTTCATATCCAATGGTTAAAACTTTGTTTCCTTTTCACTCCTTTCTTTTCTCTGATGCTAGTCAGATTTTGGTTGTTTTGCACATGAGTGAAAGTGACGCGACCTTATTTGCTACAGCCTTTCCGTTTTGTTTTTTTGTTCGTATTGGTTTTAATGGACCGGGCTGGAAACAGAGCTGGCCCATTACAACATCATAAGTCAAGAAATGCTTCTCATTGGTTGTTTTCAAAAATTGTCTAAAAGAAGTTAAGTTTTTGTCATTTTGTCCACTTAGGATTTTGCTCTAGATGCATGTAAGCTTGACATGTGTCTTTTTTTGCCTTCAAGTTGTTTTGTTTTTGTGTAGTTTAAGGATGTTGGTTGTCTCAAAAGTTGCAAAAGTGATCTTTTTCTTTAAAAGCTTCATGGTTTCAAGACAACAAAGGTGGAGTGATTTTGGGAGAAGGTGAGCTTTTCAGAGTTTGCATGCATTGCCTCTGGTGTTTAGATGGAGTGAAATCTCAGCAAAATCAATTCACAAGGCTCAATGCAAAGTGGTTGAGAAAAAACAAAGGTGTAAGAGACTTTATGCAAAAGTGCTCTATAAATGATATTTGATTGGACAATGCTTATGACACTCTTTTAATACACCTTTAAGCCTATAATTCATGTCCATTTACTGAGATTTAGTGGTACAATAGGTCTGCAAAAGAGGATCACAATGTTTGATTTGGTTTGAGCAAGCTCTTGACATGATTTTTGGCCAATAAATCTGCTGCATCATGCCACCTTCTCCTCTTCGAAACTTGCTGCTCGTGCCATGAAAATTCTTGATCTTTGTATCAATGGAAAGAAGGCATGACACTCTACAACTTTGATGTTGAACATTGGAGGTGAATCAATTTGTATCATATATAAAAATGGCCATCAATATTGAAATATGTCACAGACAACATTCAGAAAAATAATTGGTCTTCTAGTATGCTCACTTCATCTCTTCGAAACTTTGTGCTCAAACAAAAGAAATTTATGATCTTGATACCAATGGAAAGAGGCCATAGCATGCTACAACTTTTATGTTGAAGACATGACCTGAATCAACTTGGATCATATATAAAACGGACCATCAAAATTCAAAATTATCACTGAAAAACACTTAGAAAAAAATTTCTAAGTTTCCAGATTTTTCAACAACTTGAAACATCAACTTTGGAACTTCTCAACTTCCAATTTCCATGAGCTTTTGGTTAAATATTTCCATGATAATGAAGTGTGCAGTTTCATCTTTAAGTACATCCTTCTAGTATGAAAAATGATTGCTTGGATTGATCACAAGTTGGCCATAAAGTCATGCACTTGGTAAGGTCAAAAACTCTTAGAAAAAATTCTAAGTGTCAGAATTCTTAACAACTTGGAACATCAACTTTGGATATAAATTTAAGCACTTTCATGATCCTTATGACCTCAAATCTTTTAACCATCTTAAAATTCTCCATGAGAGCATGAAATAAAGCCCTTGTTTGTACACTTTAGTGACTTGGGGAGGAAGTTACAACCATGAGAAGTCACCTCCATGAACATGAATTCTTGGTACTTAGAAAAAATCAAATCACAAGTAAATATGTGATTTCAAACCTCATTTGCATGATTGTGAGATTGTTGACCTTGTGAATAAATACAAATAAATGTGAAGCATAAATAAATTAAAATAAAAAATAAAATAAAATGTCGGGACAAAATTGGGGTGCTACAGCTGCCCCTACTTAATTATTCCTTAACGTAGAGTATGCGAATATTATGGGTATTCGTGAACTCTTTGTGAAGGGTAATTAAGTATGAAGTACCCAAATTTTGTCCCTAGAGAAAAAATATGAGTGAAACATGTGTGAGATGTCGTCACTCGGGAATGGTTGATCATATCTAGCCGCTTGCACTAGAGGTAGATCCTTGAGGATAAAAGGTAAAAGTGATCATATCCAGCCGCATGCACTGAAGGTTGATTTGCTAAGGATAAACACAAAAATGATTTTGTTCAGCCGCCTGCACTGAAGGTTAATCTACTGGGAAATAAAAATGATTTTATTCAGCCGTCTGCACTGAAGGTCAATCTACTGAGGATAAAAATAAAAGTGATCTTATTTAGCCGCATGCACTAAAGGTCGATCCTATTAAGGTAAGAGGTGATCTTATTCAGCCGCCTGCGCTGAAGGTCAATCTGCTAATGAAAAGGTAAAGGTGATCTTATTTAGCCGCCTGCACTAAAGGTCGATCTACTGGGGAAAAGGTAAAGGGGATCTTATTCAGCCGCCTGCACTGAAGGTCAATCTATTGGAAAATAACAAAGATCTTATTCAGCCGTCTGCACTGAAAGTCGATCTACTAAGGATAAAAGTAAAGGTGATCTTATTCAGCCGCCTGCACTGAATGTCAATCTACTAGGAAATAAAAGTGGTCTTATTCAGCCGCCTGCACTGAAGGTCGATTCTATAAGGATAAAAAATATTCGATTGATCATTGCCAGGTGGGCCCTAGTGAAATGATAAAGAATGAAATGATATGATTAGTCTGATGTTGGTCAAATGGTAAATGTATGATATGATCATTGCCAGTCTGCCACTGATGAAACAGTAAATGAAATGATATGATAGTTGCCGGTAGATTCACTAGAGGAGTTCTAGCTGGGGAAATTAAGTGAATGTGAGTAAATCTACTGGAGATTGGGACAGTTAAGGGAGAGGTCCGCTGAGGGATTTTCGAGACTTGTTGGGAATCTTTTGAGATGTTCACTAGGGAACATGGCTTGACATCTGCTCGGAGATTTAGAATGAAGTTCATTGAGGAAAACTAGAATGACTCGTTCAGGAGTGTTTGAAACCTTACTGGTGAAGGGATTTCATGGGGAACAAATATGATATGATATGATATGAATGCTAATGAATGTGTAGGATGCATGTGATATCCTGACTCATGGGAATGTGAATGACATATTGGGCTTTGAAGATTTTTTTTTATTTAGGGAAAAGTGGTTAAAGTATGGTGTTTGGAGATTTGGCTCTTCGACATTCGCAATACCACACACTTTGAAAGTTCAGATGTATGGCTGCTGATGTAGCCTTTTGACATTGTGTGACCGCGTGTTGTATAGCTGCTAATTCGACCATGAGAGAGTAATTAGCCGTGGTTGCTCTAAGAATGCTGGGGATCGTTGATTTTCTTTTGATATTTTCAAATTCAAATGATCATGATTTTCAAAAAAAAGTTTAAATTTTTTTATTATTTTTTTTTAATTTCAAAAGTTGTATCATCAAAAAAATAAATAGCAATTATTGAGGACGAAGCAAAGACAAAGGTAAATGGGAAAGATGCATTTTATTGATGGTCAAACATGACTTTGTACATGGAATGGTAGTACACTAAAGGTGTAACTCCATGAAAAGAGTAGAAACAAATGAAAATGGCAATAAAAAAAAAATTGAGATTCCCATTGAGTCGTGATAACCACCACTTTCTTAATAACTCTAAGTCCGTAGAACCTTGCTTCTGGGGATAGCGACGGAATGAGTTCTTCAGTTGATGCTAGGAGTAGACTGTCTTGATGTAGTTACTTGCCTTTTTTCTTTTCCCAACTTTTGCCTAAGTCGCCTTTTCAGGTTTTCGACTTAGCGGGTTTTCTTTTGTTTTTTGTATCCCTAACTTTTGCCTGGACTGCTCTTTCGAGTTTTCAGTCCACCGGGATGCCCCTTTTTGCCTAAGCTGCCCTTTCAGGTTTTCAGCTTAGCGGGCGTTCTTTTGTTTTTAGGCATAGTATTTCTTGACTGCATCAGAATTCACAGGGAGCGGAAGGTCCTCTCCGTCCATTGTCGTGAGAATCAAGGCTCCTCCAGAGAAAGCTTTCTTCACTACGTAAGGTCCTTCATAGTTTGGGGTCCACTTCCCACGAGAATCCTTATGTATGGGTAAGATCTTCTTAAGCACTAGGTCACCTTCTTGAAACTCTCGAGGACGGACCTTCTTGTCGAATGCCTTTTTGAGTCTGCTCTGATATAACTGACCGTGACATAATGCTATCATTCGCTTCTCATCGATGAGGTTTAGTTGGTCAAACCTTGCTTGGACCCATTCTGCTTCTTCCAATTTGGTCTCCATTAAGACTCTCAATGAGGGGATTTCCACTTCAATGGGGAGGACTGCTTCCATGCCATATACCAGTGAGAATGGGGTTGCCCCTGTCGAGGTGCGAACCGAGGTCCTATAGCCATGTAAGGCAAATGGAAGCATCTCATGCCAATCTTTGTAAGTTTTTACCATCTTTTGAAGGATCTTCTTGATGTTTTTGTTCGCTGCTTCTACGGCACCGTTCATCTTTGGCCGGTATGGTGAAGAGTTGTGGTGTTCAATTTTGAAATTTTGACACAGCTCCTTCATCATTTTGTTGTTCAAGTTAGTGCCATTATCAGTGATGATCTTGTTGGGAAGCCCGTAGCGACATATTATTTCCTTCTTTATGAACCGAACTACCACTTGCTTCGTTACATTGGCGTATGAAGCAGCTTCAACCCATTTGGTGAAATAGTCGATGGCGACTAGGATGAACCGGTGTCCATTTGAAGCTCGAGGTTCAATGAGTCCAATCACGTCAATGCCCCACATAGAGAATGGCCAAGGCGATGCCATCACATTCAAGGGAGTTGGAGGGACATGCACTTTATCAGCATAGATTTGGCATTTGTGGCATTTTCTTGCGTAGTTGAAACAATCAGATTCCATGGTCAGCCAATAGTAACCAGCCCTTAGAATTTTTCTAGCCATTGCATGTCCATTGGCATGGGTGCCAAAAGAACCTTCGTGGATTTCTTCGATGAGCAAGTCTGCTTCATGTTTGTCTACACATCTTAGAAGAACCATGTCGTGGTTTCTTTTGTAGAGCACATCACCATTCAGGAAGAACTTAGTTGCGAGACGTCTTAAGGTTTTCTTGTCTCTGTTTGAAATATTGACAGGATATTCTTGATCTTTGAGGTAAACCTTGATGTCATGATACCATGGTTTGCCGTCGGATGCCTCTTCGATTGACTGACAAAATGCTGGTTCATCTTTGCGTTCCACCTTTATAAGTGGCACCTCGTTATGGAACTTTACCTTATACATTGATGATAAGGTAGCCAAGGCATCCGCCACTTGATTCTCCTCTCGAGGGATATGGTGGAAGGTGATTTCATCAAAGTACTCCATTAGCTTCAGAACATGAGTACGATATGGGATCAAATTAGGATGACGGGTTTCCCATTCTCCCTTTACTTGATAGATGACTAGAGCCGAGTCTCCATACACTTCCAAAATCTTGATTCTGTAGTCGATGGCAGCCTCGAGACCAAGGATACATGCTTCATATTCAGCCACATTGTTTGTGCAATCAAAACATAGTCTTGCTGTGAAGGGGATATAACCATCCTTGGGAGATATCAGAACAGCTCCAATTCCATTCCCCATGACATTAGATGCACCGTCAAATGCAAGCTTCCACCGAGACCCGGGTTCAGGTCCTTCGTCATCCCCTATAGGTTCTTTGTAGCTCAAGACCATGATATCCTCATCGGGGAAATCAAACCGTATGGGCTGATAATCATCCAGTGGTTGGTGAGCCAACTGGTCTGCTAGCACACTTCCTTTGATAGCTTTCTGAGTTACGTGCATGATATCATACTCGGATAACAACATTTGCCAACGGGCAATCCTTCCGGTCAGAGCGGGTTTCTCAAAAATGTACTTGATTGGATCCATCTTCGATACCAGCCATGTTGTGTGACAAATCATGTATTGTCTCAGTCGACGAGCAGCCCATGCCAAGGCACAACAAGTTTTCTCTAACTGGGTGTATCTGATTTCACAATCGGTGAATTTCTTGCTTAGGAAGTAGATGGCATGCTCCTTCCTACCAGTTTCGTCATGTTGCCCCAACACACATCCCATGGATTCATTCAAAACTGTTAAGTACATGATGAGGGGTCTTCCAGGAACAGGCGGTATCAGGATGGGTGGTTCTTGCAAGTATTGTTTGATCCTTTCAAATGCCCCTTGGCAATTCTCGTTCCATACGATGGCTTGATCTTTGCGTAGTAGTTTGAAAATTGGCTCACAAGTAGCAGTGAGATGAGAAATGAACCTAGAGATGTAGTTCAATCTCCCTAGAAAACCACGGACTTCTTTTTCGGTACGAGGAGCAGGCATCTCTTGGATGGCACGTACCTTGTCAGGGTCAACCTCGATCCCCCGTTGACTAACAATGAAACCAAGTAACTTTCCAGATCTGACACCAAAGGTGCACTTAGCCGGATTGAGTCGTAGCTTGTACTTCCTTAGACGTATGAATAACTTTTGCAAATGAAGAATGTGGTCTTCTTCAGTTTTGGACTTGGCAATCATGTCATCCACATATACCTCTATTTCTTTGTGCATCATGTCATGGAAGAGAGCCACCATTGCCCTTTGATAGGTTGCCCCGGCGTTCTTCAAACCGAAAGGCATTACCTTGTAACAATAAGTTCCCCATGGGGTGATGAAGGTAGTTTTTTCCATGTCTTCCGGAGCCATCTTGATTTGATTATAGCCAGAGAATCCATCCATGAACGAGAACACTGCAAATCAGGCTGTATTATCTACCAAAACATCGATGTGAGGTAATGGGAAGTCATCCTTGGGACTTGCTTTGTTCAAATCTCGGTAGTCGACACACATTCGTACTTTGCCATCTTTCTTCGGTACTGGTACTATGTTAGCAACCCATTGTGGATACTTCGCTACGGCTAGGAATCCAGCATCAAACTGTCTTTTGACCTCCTCTCTGATCTTGAGCGACATGTCTGGTCTTGTCCTTCTCAATTTCTGTTTTACAGGAGGGCATTCTGGACGGAGAGGCAATTTGTGCTCAACTATATCAGTATCCAATCCCGGCATATCTAGGTATGACCATGCAAACACATCTGAATATTCCTTCAAGAGTTCAACCAGCTTCTCACGCTCTTTTGCTTTCAAAGACGATCCAATCTTGACCTCTCTTATGTCATGCTCAGTCCCCAAGTTGATTAACTCTACAGACTCTTGATTTGGTTGTATTTCTTTAGACTCTTGGTCTAACAGTCTTGCTAATTCATCGGGAAGTTCACAATCATTTTCATAATCCTCTTCAGCTTGGTTAATGGGGAGCTCAAAGTTATTTGGAACTATAGCGGTATCATACTCAATGGGTTTATTCTGAGATCTGCATATGTTTTATGATGATTTTTATTTTAGAATGATGAACAAGAGAAAATTGAAACAAGAGAAAAGATTGCCATTTTTTAACATAAATGCAAAATGAAAGAATAAAAGTAATGGAAAACAAAGTGCTTTTTATTGATTGATGATTCAACATCTGAAATGAAAAGGGTGCCCTACAAAGCTATCCTTATGCCTTGGGCATAGCAAAAGGATTTGAAAAACATGATGAAAATTACTTTGAAAAAGAAAATATCTCTGGGATTTCAACAGCAGTCCAGTTGTTGAGGCTTGCATTCAGAGAGCAACGGTAGACCAAACAAGGCATCTCTCCATCATCTGGAGCTTCTTCAATGACAGCCACTTGATCTTCATGAGCAAAACCCGCACCGCAGAAGGTTTCTTGAATATTACCAATGGGCATCTTCGCAGCATTATCTTTCTCTATGGATGGTTTGTATCCCAATCCATACTTGTCCTTTTTCATAGGCATATCCCATAGTTGCTCGCAACCTTTTGAGTCTCTTCCTTTAGCCAACAATCTGTCATTCTTCCATGAGATAGGAAGGACTTTAGGTTTTTCAACACGAGTCTTCTCAAACACTGCCCCAGCATTGGCGACTTCTAAGGCTTGAAAAGCAGTTTCCATAGCTTCTCCACTTGCTTCCACATATTGGAAAGAAGACAAATGACTTACAAAGATGTCCTCTTCGCCAGCCACGGTGATTAGTTTGTCACCCACCGCGAATTTCAATTTTTGATGCAAAGTAGATGTCACAGCACCGGCCGCATGGATCCATGGGCGTCCCAATAGGCAGCTATAGGCTGGGTTGATATCCATCACCTGGAAAGTAATATCAAAAGTATGTGGACCTATTTGGACGGGTAGGCATATCTCCTCGATGACAGACCTCCTAGACCCATCAAAAGCTCTTACGATCAAAACGCTAGGCTTCATGAAGACTCCGTCAATGGACATTTTGTTGAGAGTATGCTTTGGCATAACATTCAATGATGAACCATTATCAACCAACACTCTTGCAAGGACTGTTCCATGACACGTTGTAGAGATGTGTAATGCCTTGTTGTGAGCCCTTCCTTCCACAGGTAAGTCTTCATCATTGAAACTTAAACAGTTATTAGCAGTGATATTGGCAACTATCCCATCAAAACGGTCCACGGTAACATCTTGGGTCACATGAGCTTGATTCAACACTTTCAGAAGTGCCTTCCTATGCGCCTCAGAATTCAGTAGTAGCGATAGGATAGATATCTTGGAAGGAGTTTGATTTAATTGATCAACTATCTTGTACTCGCTTCTTTTGATGATTTTTAGGAATTCATCATCTTCTTTTGATGCTGGCTGATTATCGGATTCTTGCCCCTTGTCTTGACTAGGTGTTTCTATCACCACCTCATTGGTTCCTTTTCTAAGCTTTTCGGGAGCAAAGATTCGACCACTTCGAGTCATACCACTGCTTTCAGAAATATGGGAAACACCATCTATTGCTTTCATGGGTTCACCTTCCTCCCTTACTTTTGATTCTTGAACAAAGGAAGTTGCCTCATAATCCCAAGGTACTGCTTTGGAGCTATTATAAGGAAATGGAGATGGAACACAGATGACAACAGGCTGCTTCAGGTTCATGAATGGCTGAGCATCTCCCTTCTGATAAAGGATCTCGACAGGTTTCGGGATTCCTTTGTTGCTTTCAAAGTATGGCTCAATGACCGAAACATCTTCCGTTTTTCTCGCTCGGCTGATTTGCAATATGCCTTGATCAATCAATTTTTGCATTTCATTTTTGACCACTTGGCAACCTTGGAGGCTCAAGTCACATTCTTCGCAATTGTCATGACTTCCTTGAATCACACCACATTTGGCTAGCTTGGCATGAAGCATCAATAAAGGAGTTTTTACTTCTTCAACATTCTTGATCACATCAAAATTAGAATTTTCTTCCACGACATTGACATTTGAGCCGTTGTAACCCGGCAGAGGGTTATTCTTTACATCAGGCCCTTTCTCTTTGAAGGAGAGACTCTTGTTGTTGATTAGCTCTTGCACTATCTGTTTAAGCGCTCTGCAGTCTTCGATAGAGTGACCAATTGCCCCAGAATGAAACTCACATTTGGCATTTGGATTATACCAATGTGGGTACGGTGGTTCCAAAGGCTTAACATTTCGAGGCACCACCAAAGAATTCTTTATCAATAGAGGCCAAAGTTGGCTATATGGGATAGGGATCGGCTCAATCTGACTTGTTCTTTGATTGTAAGGAGGTCGATATTGATTCTGACCTGGAGTTTGAGCCCAGTGATTTGGACGAGCAGGTTGATACTGAGGCCTTTGAGGTGGTGGAGGTTGATATTGCACAGGTGCTGCTGCGGCAACATAATATTGGCCTTGATATGGTACTTGAAGAGCTGAGTGATGATAGTATTCATGGGCGGACGATAGAAATTTCGAGAATCATTCATCACAGCATTTGTTTCTCCTTCCTTCTTTTTGGGAAAAGAGGTTGGAAATTTCTTCGCAACAGCTTGAGCACTTTGAACATTATGGATCTTTCCGTTCTTTAGACCTAATTCTACCATCTCTCCAGTGATGACCAGATCAGAGAAACTAGAAGAGGCACTTCCTATCACATTTTCATAATATGGAGCTTGCAAAGTGCTTATGAAAATTCTCACAAGTTCCCCTTCACGTAAAGGGGGTTCAACTTGTGATGCTAGCTCTCTCCATCGTTGTGCATATTCTTTGAATGTCTCTGTTTCCTTTTTGGTTAAGTTTTGCAATTGCATCCTATCCGGTGCCATGCCCATGTTATACTTGTATTGTTTGACGAAAGCTTCGGCCAAATCTTTCCAAGTTCGGATTCTACTCTTCTCGAGATGCATGTACCAATTCAAAGAGGCTCCACTGAGGCTATCTTGGAAGAAGTGGATGAGGAGCTTATCATCTTGGGCAGCTACACCCATTTTTCTGCAATACATGATCAAGTGATTGCGAGGACAAGTCAATCCTTTGTACTTCTCAAAATCTGGCACTTTAAATTTGGGAGGAAGTACCACATTCGAGACTAAACACATATCAAGCGCATCAAGTCCAAATTCACTATTCCCTTCCATTGCTTTCATACGTTCCTCTAAAGCGAGAATCTTTCCTTTAGCCTCTTCATCTTCAACCGTTGCGGGTGGTCGTCCATTCAATGAAGGTTCAGTATTCACCCTTGGAGGGTTGGAAGAATGATACACCAATAACGGGTTTTCCTCCGTACCTTGAGGCATTGGAAGGCCAATAGCAACATCAGCATTTTCTTGTATCGCATGAGTCCCAAATGGACGAGGTGCTGGTGCTTGAGTAGGACGAGGCTGAGATAGACCACCCTCGGTCGGGTTCTCCATTGACGGAGGTGTGTAACCTGGAGGGAGACCAAATTGAGGCCAAACAGCAATTGCGGCAGGAGCTTGATGTGGCTCGGTGATAACATTTTCCACTGGTGCGGGCTGCGTGTCTTGCGCTCGGTTGGCAATTCCTTGGAGCGTTTCCATCATTCGATCAAACTTTTCGTTCAACCGATCGATGTCTTGTCTCATGACTTCTTCATTTTGCTGAACTATTTCCATGACTCTTTGTGCGTTCCTTCGAGTGTAATGCGAATGTCGAGGAGCGGGCTCTCGGGCCGACTGACTTCTTGGTTTTCTGGCTATGATGAAATGTTTCCTAGAGTTTTGAAGGGGGAAAGATATGAGTTTTTTTTTCATGATGAATTGTATGTTATGCAATGTGAGTGAACTTAACATGAATGCATGCAAAAACTTTTATTTTATTTTATTATATATATATTTTTTGGGAAATTGCAAGACTTATAGATGTTATTGCAAGTATCTAACAATTGTAAAGGCATTGAGATAGAGAGAAACAAAAGTGGCCAAAAGGATTTTTCATTCATAATCAAAGAGCCATACAAGTAGGGAAGTTACAAATTTTTTCAAACTTTCTTAATCTTCTCCCTAAAGTCTCTTAGCATAGTCTTACAAAATTCAACAAAAGCAATGACTTCAAAAGGGGTGTTCAAGGGGTGCATTGCCGCATCGGCTTCCTTCAACTTTTCTGGGATAGTTCCAATCACATCATTGGCCAACTTTACTAACTTTGAGAACTTATCCTCCCAGTGTGCACCCTCATGACGGAGTATTCGAAAAAGGGTTCCTCTCTCAATTTTGTCAACCAAGTTCAAATAGCGGTGTTCCCATCCTTCATTTGCTCTTTTGAGGTCTTCACAAGTTTCTCCTTGACGGTCGCAAAATTTCCCATATTCTTCTAAATTCTCTAGTGCCTTCTTCAACTCAAATTCACTTCGTGCAAGTTTTCTCTCTAACACTTCTTTTTGCAGCCTCTCACTCAACACATATCCTTCATACTCATTTGTCATGCCATTAAGTTGTCGTTTTGCATCTTCGAGCTCTTCCTTTAGCTTTTTCCCTTCGGCTTGAGATTTTTCCAAGTCCTCATTCAATTTGCCGGCTATATTCAAAAGTCTATCTCGCTCTTTGTTCTTTTGCTTGAGTTGAGAATTTGCACCTCCCAAACATTCTTTCACCTTGCGTTTTGCATCCTCCTCAAGTTTCAACCTTTTGTTGCTACCCTCAATGATTTGGTCCCTTTGAACTCGTTCCCTTCTTAGCTCGGAGTTTTCTTGAGTAGCTTTGAGTAAACTAGCTTCCAACTCTTCTTTTTCTTTGTTGAGCCGTGCAATGGTTGCTTTGAGCTCGTCGGCTTCCTCAATTGAGACAGGAATAAGCTCGGGGGGACTTAGTGAAATGGGAGCCTTGACAAGGAATGACATTTTCACCTCTTGGACTCTTTCTTTAACCCATGGCCGGTAACTTTCTTTGTCGACGCCGGCCTTGCGTTTCAAATCACGTCCTTTCTTGTTAACTTTTCCCCAAGCTCGAATAATCCTTTGTAGCATTGGAGGATCTTTGGTACCCATATCATGCAACACTAGACATTCCAAGGATTTTGCTTCGGGCTTCTCCCACATAGGACGTCCCAATTGTCTTAGGGCCAAAATCGGGATGTAGTTTATGCATGATTTGGACCCTATGAGAGGAACATTTGGAAAGTCTCCACAACTGATGATGATTTCTTTGATGTCGAGCTTTTTTGGATACCAACGAATCTCATTTTCGGTAAGGGATGCCAAAAATTGGGACCATCCTTCCCTATCCAACTTGTTCATTTCTGATTGCTCCTTGCTCATGTGAGATGTGAACCAACAATAGAGTAAAGGGAAACAACAAATGAGATTGCCACCCTTCATGTTGTGACGCGTGTGAAGAGTGTAGTACACATCTGCCAAGAGTGCGGGAACTGGATCTTTGTCTTTGGTAAGAACAGCCCAAAAGACACTAATTGCAGCTAAATCAATGAAGTCTTTGGTTGATGGGAACAATACCAAACCATAAACAATGAGAGCTAGCACGTTGTTGAAAGACTTCATATCTCGGGACTTGGCAAAGCCACGAGCCTTTTTCTCTAAATAACTTCGGAGGAAACCGGAAACCTTAGCTTTTTTCGTCACATTGGCACAAAATTCGAGCTCGTCAATGTTTAGAGCTTCGGCCAATTTTTTCATTTTTGGAGGTTGACCAATTTCCACAAATGGACCCTTGTCTTTTGGAGGAATGCCCACAATCCTATTGAACTCTTCAAGTGTGGGTGTTAGCTGAAAATCTTGGAATAAGAAACTTCTCATTGGAGGGTCATAGAATTGTGCTAGTGCGGTGAGAGCGTCAACTTGAACATTGGTGAACAAAAGATCAAGGATGTTGCCATACTTGAAGACAAAAGCCGCCCTTGAAAGTGGTGTTAACTCGGTGGTCAAAACTCTAAGACTTTCCAAAATTGGGAGCTTGATTTTCAAAGGCAGAGTTCCTCTTTTCTCGGGAGCCATGTTCAATTTGTTAGACACTTGCAACACAATTTTAGCCTTTGCAATTTCCTGAAACAAAACTCGCATGCTAAGGAAATGGTTTTATGCAAATGGATGCAATGCATGTATGATTTATATGAGTTTGGATAATCGGGAAACAAACTTAAGAGGGGAGGCTCCCTACGGGGGCTTAGTTCTATGTGCTTTTATATCAAGGTTATCACCAAGGATAGCTCTAAAGTTTTTGAATTAGGAACACCTAGAGTTGTGGAAGCATCTCGGAATTTTGCCATAATAACGGGTTAACCCCTATATGACAACCTTTCACAAGCGCTTCTTGTCTAAGCGGGGTTTGCACCAACTAAACGAGATGTGTACCTCGAAAGCCAATACAAACACCAGATTTGAAAAAAAGGTTCTAAGAAGAAGGTCCTTGGAGTTAAGGGTCCAATTCAGAATTTCGCCATTATAACGGGTTAACCATTATATGACTATCTTTCACGAAGAGGACCATCTCCAAGCGGGGTCTTTGTGTTGACTAAACGAGAGTGTCTACCTCGAAAGCCAACACTACACAACCACCATCCTAAACCTAAGTTTTTCGAACTCGGGTGTAGAGCTCCACTCAAAAGTTTTTTTTTTTTTTTGAACCTCATAAACCCTCAATACGATAGCACAATAATATGGATAGGAAATAAAATAAAGATAATAACATAAAATATAAACAAACATGGAAAACAAGAAACTAACACTAAAAGCTAACCTAATTAACTAGGTTCGACTCACTAAGACTAAGCTTAAACTCCCCAGTGGAGTCGCCAGCTGAAGCGGCCGGAAAAATGCGCGGGCGAAAAACGCTCGCTAGACAGTAAAGTCGCCACCGAATTTTATTTATTCCCAAAGGAAAAGGAAAATATCGATAAAACCTTGAGAGAAATGGAAAGACAGTCGTCGCAACCAAATTTCGAGTTCGGGAGTCGGTTATGCAAGGGGAAGGTATTAGCACCCCTCACATCCGTTGTACTCAACGGGAACCGTTAATTAAATTAGCTTAAAAATAAGTGTTAGTTCATGTTTGCTTGTTTTAATATTAAAAGAAAATTTTGTAAAAAAGTGGAAAAAGAAAAATAAATTACTAACCAAAAATTGGTTTTTTATTAATGCGCTTGACGGTTGTTGGATCCCGCTCCTACGTATTCCCTAGTGCAATGGGAAATTCAAAGCTACGTAGTTCTTTGGTAGAAAATATTTGTTTGTTGGTTGATTTTATTTATGAAAATAAATTTTGTTGCGCTTGGGCGAAAAAGTTTGTTTGTTTGAAAAATACGGACTCGCACTTGGGCGATGATATCCGTTTGAAAAAAAATTTAAATGCGCATGGGCATGAAAAAGATTAAAGTTTGGTGGGTTGAGATTGGTTTTAGCTGGAGGACGAATATTTAACTAGAAACGAAGTGTCGACCTCGTTTCAGAAATATTCGAGGAAGCGTCGAGTGTCTACCCGATTTATCCTTTTTCACTCGCACGAGGAAAAAAATTATTTTATTATTTTTGAGGTATTTGAATGTATATTCGAACATGAGACGAATTTAAGACAACAAATTATATACATTTTTTTTTATGTTTTTATAATATATAAAAAGAAAACAAAGGAATTTTTTTTGATATTTTCAATAATATATAAGTAAAATAAACATATTTTTTTGAGATTTTTAGATATTTTAAGAAAAAAAAAAAAAGAAACATTTTTTTGGAATTTTTGGTATGTTTTTAATAATATTTATAAAAGAAAACAAAAAAACCCAAAAAAAAAAAAAAAAAAAAAAAAAAAAAAGTAAAAATAAGATAAAAAATGTAGCAACTGGGAGTTGAACCCATGCTATTTACATGACAGGCCAAATTCCCAGCCAACTGTGCCAACACGTTTTAGTCTACATTGTTACGCGGCAAACATATATGTACTCATATTTCCGTTTGAACTAAACAAAACGCGGGTAAGCCACTGCACTTCATCGTCTTCTTCCTCAAGAACATAAAAAATTCAAAATCGTGTTCATCATTTTTGCACCAAATTTGACATGTGAATATACTATTTTGCTCAAAATTTCGAGAGGAATTCAAATATGATATTTATATTAACTGTAATAAACTTAATAATTCGAATTTCACCAAAAACTATAAGAACCCTAAACTTTAAATTTGAAATTAAATTTTATACATGAACAATAAATGCCCAATAACTTAGGGATATTATTCCTCACATCGAAACAAACATGAATGGACCAAGAATGAAACAAAATGATGCTCAAATAAGTGAGTTCGAAATCTCAAGAACCTTACCAATTGGAGAAAGTCCAATGCTTCTTCTCAGGGTGTTTCAAGATGTAAATATGATCCCTTTAGCTTCCTTGAGTCCCCAGGAACGTAATGGAATGTTTACTTTGGCTTGAAACCTTCTCCAACGTTCTACCCAATTCAAGTTAAAAGTGGCAAAAATGGAGGTTGGAAGATGGTGATGGAGGTGTTTCAGTTAGTGTTTAATGCATACAGAAGTTTACTCATGATGTATTGATGATGTTTCAATGGAAAAAGTAGGAGGAAATTGGAGGAAATGGAAATTTCGAATTTTAGATTTTTTGAAAGTGTAGTGATGGAGTTTTAGAGCAATTTTTTGGATCATTTGTTCTGAACTCATGAAGGCCTTTTATAGAGGTCTCAATGTGGTCTCAGAAGTGAATGAAATTGACTTTGGTTGTATCTCAATGTTGGTTGTCTCAAAAGTTGCAAAAGTGATCTTTTTCTTTAAAAGCTTCATGGTTTCAAGACAACAAAGGTGGAGTGATTTTGGGAGAAGGTGAGCTTTTCAGAGTTTGCATGCATTGCCTCTGGTGTTTAGATGGAGTGAAATCTCAGCAAAATCAATTCACAAGGCTCAATGCAAAGTGGTTGAGAAAAAACAAAGGTGTAAGAGACTTTATGCAAAAGTGCTCTATAAATGATATTTGATTGGACAATGCTTATGACACTCTTTTAATACACCTTTAAGCCTATAATTCATGTCCATTTACTGAGATTTAGTGGTACAATAGGTCTGCAAAAGAGGATCACAATGTTGGATTTGGTTTGAGCAAGCTCTTGACATGATTTTTGGCCAATAAATCTGCTGCATCATGCCACCTTCTCCTCTTCGAAACTTGCTGCTCGTGCCATGAAAATTCTTGATCTTTGTATCAATGGAAAGAAGGCATGACACTCTACAACTTTGATGTTGAACATTGTAGGTGAATCAATTTGTATCATATAGAAAAATGGCCATCAATATTGAAATATGTCACAGACAACATTCAGAAAAATAATTGGTCTTCTAGTATGCTCACTTCATCTCTTCGAAACTTTGTGCTCAAACAAAAGAAATTTATGATCTTGATACCAATGGAAAGAGGCCATAGCATGCTACAACTTTTATGTTGAAGACATGACCTGAATCAACTTGGATCATATATAAAACGGACCATCAAAATTCAAAATTATCACTGAAAAACACTTAGAAAAAAATTTCTAACTTTCCAGATTTTTCAACAACTTGAAACATCAACTTTGGAACTTCTCAACTTCCAATTTCCATGAGCTTTTGGTTAAATATTTCCATGATAATGAAGTGTGCAGTGTCATCTTTAAGTACATCCTTCTAGTATGAAAAATGATTGCTTGGATTGATCACAAGTTGGCCATAAAGTCATGCACTTGGTAAGGTCAAAAACTCTTAGAAAAAATTCTAAGTGTCAGAATTCTTAACAACTTGGAACATCAACTTTGGATATAAATTTAAGCACTTTCATGATCCTTATGACCTCAAATCTTTTAACCATCTTAAAATTCTCCATGAGAGCATGAAATAAAGCCCTTGTTTGTACACTTTAGTGACTTGGGGAGGAAGTTACAACCATGAGAAGTCACCTCCATGAACATGAATTCTTGGTACTTAGAAAAAATCAAATCACAAGTAAATATGTGATTTCAAACCTCATTTGCATGATTGTGAGATTGTTGACCTTGTGAATAAATACAAATAAATGTGAAGCATAAATAAATTAAAATAAAAAATAAAAAAAAAATGTCGGGACAAAATTGGGGTGCTACAATGAAAATGTATGTTTTAATATTAGGGGGAAGGGGGATGAAATTCAAATTTCTTTCGAGGGAGAAGAGAGTAATTTTCTCTAATATATTTTGTATAAGAGATGAGGAAAGTATATATTTTAACATAAAAGGGGAGAGTAATGTAATTTAAGCACCTCTCAAAAGAGGGTAATGTAATTTACTATAATATATATTATCTTTTAATTAATTTTTGTTTATTTTTTATTTTGTAAGGTTTGTTATTATTTTTTTGGGCAATACATTGAATAATTGGTAAGAAAAAAAAACAAACCAAGGCAATTTTATTATTTTGTTTGAGAATAGATTCTTTTTTGTACTTATCCTATAGAATTCATCTCAATCTTAATATCTATATTATTTTTTTGTTTCACAATAGATTCAATAATCGATAAAAAAAAAAAAAAAAAAAAAAAAAAAGCAAGGCAAAAAAAAAGGAAAAAAAAATCATAAAATTATTGTTTTGTTGTTAGTGGGAATTGAACCGTGTCCCTTTAGGTCGTAAAGAAAAGACACATATGCGCCACATCAATAAAATAATGCCACATATAAATTTTCTCCTTGAAAATAAACGTGAGAATGACAAGTGTACTATTTACTTTGAGTAAGGTAAATAATAATAGTATAGATTTTTATTTTTTTAACATAATATATTAAATTTATTGGAAAGAGAAAGTGTGTGAAAAAAAAATAAAAATTTATTGGTGGATTAAAACGAGAGTATAATAGGAAGATAAAGTGCAAATATACAATTTCTTAATTTGGTGTTACTATTCTAAAAATACAAGTAAAAAGGAACGGAAGGAGTATGACATAATATTTGCATTTTTGTTTTTTTATGTCTTCTTTGTAATCTTTATATTTATTTCTGCTGGTTGATATGAAATGGATGATATTTTGCTTTGTGAATATTATGTCATGATTTAAGTATTAGTTTTATCAATTTTCTTTATTTGCAAGAGAGAAATTATAACTCTCTCTAGATTAAAAATAACTTATCTCTGACCTCTCTCTAGATTCAAACTCAGATCTACATCTCCCTCTCCAATCCAAACCCTTTTTTTCCGATGTAGACCACACGGTGGTGGTGGTGCGACGAGGGAGAGATTGGCTCTCCGCACCATGTTTTTCCGGCGCCGGAGTTCCTTTTCTCCGGTTCTGATTTTTTCTTTCGTTTTTAGTCTTTTTTCTTTTGGCCTGGTTCATTTTCTGCTGCCGTGCTCCTCTCCCGGTCTGGTTCGTGCTTCTGGTTCCATTTTCTCGTTTTGGAAATCGATGGTGGTGGTGATGCCACGGTTTTGGCACCGCCGGAGGTGGTGATTTGAGCTATTGTCGCCGGGTTGGTGTTTGGGTGTTGGATTTGCTGCAGGATTTGGTGTGCGTGGGATTCGTATATGGTTTAGGTGCAGGATTCGTTTCAACGGATTTGCTGCAGTTTTGGTGTTTTGGTTGGTTGGTGTTTGGATCTGGATGGGTGTTATTGGATATGATTTTGTTGGAGGATGGGTGTTGTTGGATCTGTGTATCCATGTTTGGGTTGCTACTGTTTTTCTGGTGGTTTTGTGTGGTTTGAAAGGAGTTTTAATGTTGAGGTGGTGGTACGGTGGGGGTGTGCCATGTGTTGGGGATTGACAGAGGGTGGTGGTGATTGACTTGGTGTAGTGGCTGGTGTTTTAGGAGGGGTATTGGGCGGTTAATGCTATGTGTGGGTGGTTTCTCCAGATACTCGATTCCCTGATCATTTTCAAATCTGTTGAGATTTGCATGACTCTTTGAGTCGCTGAGGGGTGTCCAAATCTGTTGAGATTTGCTGGTTTCTTGTCTCCGGTCGAAGTCTTCTACATCGGTGTTGACTGTCGGTTCTCTTTCTACCGGTGTCCCATAACTTCGACGCAAGGTGCTGCTGTTTAGACTCTGATGGGACGAGTAATTTTGATTCGAGTTCGGAAGTTAGTGCCTAGTGGCGTCTCTTTGGGTTGAGGTGGTGTCTTCTCTGGTGGGTTTATTGAACCTTAATTGGTGTATTGTTAGGGGTGGATTGAGGTGTGTTTTGGTGTACTTGGTGTTTGGTTAAAGTGTTTCATCACTTTACCTTTTGTTATATGTTTTAACAATTCCTTATACTTCTTGTTTAGGAATTGTTCATTAATAAAATTTAGCCGTTTCAAAAAAAAATATTTCTTTATTTGCGTTTTTTATCCATCAATCTTCTTTGTTTGTCGACGAGCCAAGTGAGTTAAGATTACTTATAATTTATAAATGTAAATGATAATATCTTAGCCCATAAATTGATGTGTATTCGAATTATAGGAGCTAGCAATCGATGGTTTACTTACGAGAAAGATATATTAACTTTTAAGAGTAGTAACTCTTTATAATTACTCAAAATCTAGGCTCTTATGAACCGTATAGGTTATAACGAAGAACATCTAAGGCATCTACCTAAGATCTAAGATCATCACTTTATGCAATTTTAAAGAACTCATATGTTAAAAATCTCAAATAAAAAACTTAAAATATAACACTTGATTTCAACGAAGTTAGACAAACAAGATGAAGAAGGACAATTTTGGGTTTCAAAATGTTCCATGATTCTTTCAGTCTCAAAGGATTTGAGGTGAAGTGAGAAAGTGTGAAGAGGAGGCGGGAGAAGAGTTTAGAGCGTGTATATCGCAAAATTAAAGTGTTAAACGCGGCATTTTTTGATTTAATTATGCAGCGAGTTTTGGGCACCGTCAGTTCACTTTTCTCTACCCGGACTCGCCCATGCCAACTCAGTTCAAACCAAATTCAACCCGCTGACTCGTGGCCCATTATAAACTGCCCAAATCTCTATTTATTTCTTTCGGGTTTTTTTTGGGTTGGGACGAGCCTCAGTTTTTTATCCACCCTTACTCATATGTGTGTATTGTGTAAGCAAATGTGTGTCAAAATATCATTTCGCATTAAATAGTGTAAGAAAAGCAACCTTTATAGACGTCCCTTCCTGAAGCAACAATCTTTCCATGTTGGCGGACTCCAACCAAGAAAAGGGTCGGTTTGATCCGCAAAATGTAAGTATTGGACAGAACAGTACAAGACAGAACAACACATGATAAACATTTAAGGTATTGAACAAATTGTGTATTGTACAATGTTTGGTTGACAAAATGTTATTTTGGTATTTTAGACAACTTGTGCAGAGGACAAAAAGTTTTCCCGTGGTTCAGTGGGGGAAATTTTTTTCAGTTTTTGTCATGTCCCTTAACCCCCAGTTTGTCCAGTACTTGGAACAATTCTGAAATCAAACACACTACAACAGAAATTGTCCAGTCCCTTATTTTTTAGCAGATCAAACGCACCCAAAGAGAAAGAAGTAATGAAATAACTCTCATTAAAGTTGCAGGATAACACTAGCGTGGAAGGATACATCAGACATATTCCATCTCAACATCAAAAATCTAAAAGCATCAATATGTTTCACCTTTTAGACAAAATAATAAGTAATATTTAAAAACTCACGCACACAAATTAGAAATTTATAAATAGCCAAAAAAAAGGATATTTATAAATAGCAACAAAAAATCTAACATAATAAATTCAGCATTCGGTTAGGTTGATGGACATTTTAGTTTTAAATTAGATGAGGATGTTTGTTACAAAATCATTTTTTTTGTAACAATAACCACTTTTAAAAATATTGCATTTATTTATTTACAAATTTTTAAAAAAAATTAGAATATAAAAATAATTAGAAAATAAGTTTAAATGAGAATTGCAAATAGTAACTTCTCAAATAATAGACTTTTTTAGAGGTGTGAGAAATCAAATGTTTTATCCAAACAAACTAAAGATTATTTTATTAAGAAAGATAATTTTTATTACAATAAACAAACACAAGTTAAATTCTAATTTTTTGTAAAATCTCTAAAAACTAATCTTTACATTATTGAATATCAAAACCACTACCCTCAAAATCAATATTTTTATTTTTATTTTCCTTTGTTACATACTCCGCATTAACAAAAATAATGATTTTGATATTCAATAATTCATATATTAGTTTTAGAGATTTTATAAAAAAAGTAAGGGTCCGTTTGAATTTGACTTATTTTTTAGCTAATCAATATAACTTATGCAATTTTTTTTTTGTGTTAATTTGTAATTTTTTACTAACAAAAATTGTATTTTTATAAGTAGTTTTCTCATAAAGTACGTTGAAAAACTTATAATAATACTTAAAAACTTATTTATTTACATGAATTGTTTCCCATGAACTAAAAAATAAGCCAATTCAAATATTAATGCCAAGAAAAAAAAACTTATAATCCATATCTTTTTAGCATTCACATTTTAAGGTAGATCTTAATCATTATTATTAGCTATTAAAGGTAACCTTAATCGACTACCAAAAAAAAAAGGTAGCCTTAATCATTTATTATTAAGATTTCTTGCAAAAACTAATCTAAAATTATTATGTGATTAGCATATTGAAATTTTTTTGGTCATGTGCACATGCTCCACCGGTTCAAGTACATGTGATACAAGTACAACATATGAAATCATATATGTTTCACTTTCATTTCTACTTTGTTAGGATTAAAATGTATAAAGGACCAAAATATCAATGCAACTTTAAATATCATATATAAAGAAATATTTTAAAATATTAAATACTGAACTATATTTTTATTTGCTTAAATATACGAAATCTTTCAACATTTTTTATATAATTTTTGTGTTGCAATTATCTATACTAGCGTCCAAACGGGCACTCTCGTGCCCGTCAGTCCGCTCTTTTTATAGCGGGTCGTGCCCGTTTTTGTGATACACATTTTCTATTATTCTAACTTATATGTTACATCCTCCATGTTGATCCTTTCTCATGTATGATTGAATTGAATTGCTTTTCAATAATAATCTTCGAGTCATTCTATAATGCAAAAGGAAAGGGTAAAAAACATCAATTTTGGTTCATGGTTAGATACTATAAGAGCATAAAATACATCACTTTAAAAAACCTTTTTTTTTTACAAAAGATTGAGAATACATAAATCGATTTATGCATAGTTCAACAATTGATAAAATGATTCCTAAAACAACTTTCTTTAAATTTAGATAGAACATACATATTTTTTTTCTTGGCAAAAGTACAATTTTTTTCTTTGATGGACACAAAAAAAAACAATTATTTAATAAACATGTTAGCAAAACTATGAAACCCATAGATATATAAAACTACATAGAAAAAATCTTTGTTACACCAACCATATATAACTTCATCTCCATCTACTATTTTATTTTTTTCTTCTATTGTATCTTTCTTTCTTCTTGATTCATTTCTCTTCCTCTACCTGTAGCAAAGTACTTTTTCAGTCTAGTGTTTCTTCTAACATCCAATTATTTATCAACTAATTTGTTCTAGATGCGGACTCTTATTTCTCTCCATGTTTATACTCCATAGGGGCATCTATGAATTGAAATAAAGAATAGAGATTATTAATGAAACTAATTAAAAAACAATAAGAAAAAAAATAGAGATTAATATTTGACCCAACAAAAATGGAGATTAATAATTAAACTATATGAACTAAAATGAGAAACCATTACTATTCATCAAATATCAAAAGTCAGTTTTATAACTTTACTACCTATTGGCTATAAAAATTAACATGAGAAACAATTAATGAGTTTATTTTTTTTAGTTTTTATGTTTGATCAAGTGAATCAGTCACCCCCTTCATTTCAATTGCAATGTTAAATGGCTATTAGAGGCGAAAGTTAGCCAACTGTGTGATTATTACTACTTTTTAAAAATTTGTGAATAAAGTGAAGGACATTTTTGAATAAAAAAAAAACTACACCAAATCATAAAATTGTTTTCCCTTCGAATTAACAAATACTCATTATTTCAATTTGAAAAACAAACAAAGAAGAAGCAATTTAATGCTCGATTGACCATAAATTAAATAGCAAAAAAGCAATTTAAAAGAGATATTCATTTTAGCAATTTGGTTCGTCGACATATTGATGCTTGTATTTTCACTTATATTGATGATGTTTCCATGTAGTTTATGGATAAAAGAAAATAATGGGAGAAAAAAAAAGGGATAAATATAAAATATAAAATAGGTACGTATTTACAATTGGAAGAAGAAAAAGATAGTATGAATTAAGTGAACCATACCCAATTCCAAATATTGATTTGTTGTCAGCATCAAGTGATATAGCGCATGGATTTGTAAAATAATTTGAAAGGTGTATAATTGTTGGTGTATGACGGAAAGTATTGAACATTTTTTTAAGATGTAACCGGCTATAAAAAAAAAAGTAACCAACTATAATCGTAATTGGAGGAATATTTAAAAAAAAAAAAAAAACCACAATTTGAAGAAAAAAGACTATCACAATTAAAGGGTAAAATGGGAAGAAAATAAAAGCTACACCAAAACATTGTTTTGCCTTTATATATTCGATAGATAGATAGATAGATAGATAGATACTAATTAGTTTAATAAAAAAAAATAAAGATAAATATAATAAGAAAGCAAAGCAACCATACCTATTTCATTACTACTGTATGTGCACATTCTATATGTGTATATATGCCGCCACTGTTTGGTATGATTATGAGAGAGTGTATTGGATTGTGAAGCACTTGTAAACTCTTTTATATATAGATTTGAAGTGAAAAACAAATCATATACAAACATAAATAAAAAACTAAAAATGACATAAAAAATAGGACTAAATCATTAGGGACCTAAAACAATATATGAGAGACCTTTTTATCTTCGTCATAGGGGTTTTTCTGTGTAATAGAAAACAGAGGCCTAAAGTGAGCAAGAGGTTTATCAATGAGTCGTCTTTGGATAATGAATACAACAAAGATCACTGAGAGAAAAAATATGATAAATTGTGAGAAACATGAAATAGATAATTAATAATCTAAAAGAGTGGGAAAATATTTACATTCTACATGACTCTCTCTCTTTATAATTAGTTAAGTTTTGTAAAACAACAAAGTAATTGACATAGAGATGTTTGTTTGGCTGATAGTACCTTTCATTTAAAGTGACCGAATATTTCATTGATACAACAAAAATAATAAGATTTGAAATATTCCCTTTTATTTGAACAATATGTAAAACTCATTTGAAGATTAACTTCAGAAGAACAGAGTTAGACTCAAAAAACATGTTAGATATAAAATATTTGATAAAATTGGTGGACTATAAACAAAAATGCAAGATATGAAACAAACGAATACAAAGATGAAAAAAAATTAAGATCTGAATAAAAAAATATAAAAGAGAGTATACATAGATAAAAAGAGTGTACACATAGAGAAATATTACGATGACGACAACAACAACAACAACAAAAAAGTAATATTTGTTTTACTTCTTCTCCCTATGAAGTGAAGTGAATTGTGTGGCTTTGTTCCACCCCAAATTAGACAGAGTTTCTGTAAAGAATGAAAATTGAATGGAATGAGTAAAATAGTGGTATTTGTAGAAGAAGAAGACATCGAAAACTTAGAAGCGCAATGCAGTGAAAATCTAATAGAGAATGTGACTTATGTACATTGATTGTGGGAAGAGGTAGTAAAGATAATAGAAGAACCGACAACATGTCTACCCTCATTTCGTTCCGCCGTCCGTTGCCGCTCGATCGTCCATCTTCATTATTCAGTCTTGTTTTGTGCCAACACTGTAGTGTAATGTTAGTTAATTAAGAACAAAATTTTAAAAATAAACCACATATAATGAGTAATTATTAGCATGTACTACTATTTGCTATTTTTCTAACAACCAAAATGGGTTCAAAGCAAAAAAGAGATTATAATTCAAAAAGAAGAATAATAGAGGAAAGGAAAATATACAGCAAAAAAAAAGGGGAAACTGGAAATTAGAACCACCAAAAATATGAAACTAAATAAACTAAAGAATATGACAAACTACATGAAAGCCATATATGATATGAAAGTCATAAAAATAAACATATATTGCAAGATACATACGGAACCGTCTTTCAACCTGATGCACTATTCTCCCCTACTTTGAATCACATCTAGATCAACATGACAACCAATATAAAAATTGGGAAGTTGGTGTAAGGAAAAATTGACAGAAAAGTACCATTCTTTTGTGCCTTTTGCATTAATGTTTATGTTTCTATAATTAAGGATAGAAGTTAAGAGACATTGGAGAATAGAGAAAACATAAGAGGAAATATCATGGTTGCAATTTCTCTTTTTTTATTTTATCTATGGTTGCCAAATTAATAGATATCCTTGTTTCAAACATTCAATTAAGAGAAAACAAACGGCTACATGGAAGATATAACATTGGCATATGAGGCAAAGTGAGGCCAACAGTTTAATTAAACTGGTAAATGCTCAACTTCTCATGTCCACGCACAGGAGTCATTGTAACTTATGGCAGTTATTGCAAGGACAATATGAGAATTGAAAAAGTTCAGCCCATTATAATCTGATGCATGTTTGTTTTGATTTGTTTTTGTTCTTTGGATAGTAGAGCAAATAAAATTAGAAGATAGACAAACCACAAAACTATATTTGTTTGTTTTTGTATAACTGCATTTCTTTTGTAATATGGACAATAAATTAAGAAAACTACCAAAAGTATAACCAATTATTATAGTTACTTTCGAAAAACAAATTCAAAAATTTGCAAGTAGTGAAGGGCAAAATTGACATTATGAAAAGTCCACCCCAAAAAAACATGTCCTCTTTATCTATAGTTATAAATTTTATGATTTTATTACAAACTTAATAATAAAATCTCTAAAACTATGAGATTTTAAAATAAAAATAAAAATAAAAAAGATTTAATATGAAAAAGAAATTAAAAATAAAATAAAATTGATTGATTACTCCTCAAAACGCACAGTTGAACCCTGTGAAATAATCGCGGGACTAAAACCCTAAACCCATACATCACTGAAAGGAAGAGAGGCACAGAACACCCATTCATGGCCAACACAAACAACGCCGGCGCGGAGGCACTACGCCGTCTGAAAGAAGTCGATCCACCGTCATTGCTCGTACCCAACCCAACGCTATCGGAAACTGCCCGTGCTGCATCTCAGTACCTATTCTCCTCCCTCAGACCATTTTCCCAAAAATCTCCATTAGACCAACTCCTCGTCGACGGTTACGATGCTGAGCAGATTTGGCATCAAATTGATCTCCAATCGCAGCCTCTCTTGTCCACTCTTCGCCGCCGGGTGAATCAGTTTGTCAAAAACCCTGAACAGATTGCGCCGCTGAAGGCTCCTTTGGGTGTTGCAAAGAAGGTGGAGGCGAAGAATCAAGAGGAGTGGGAAGAGGAAAGTGATGATTTTGATGAGGAATTGGATGAAGATGACGATGACGAAGACGAGGATGGTTTTGAAGGAATAGAAAAGGAGGAGAAAAAAGGAGGAAGTGAAGGAGAGGAAGATTCAGAAGAAGGAGAAGAAGAGGATGATGAAGAAGAAGAAGGGAGCGAGGAGGAAGACGATGACGAGGAGGAGGGTGAAAAAGAGAAAGGTAAAGGTGGTGGCATTGAAGATAAATTTTTGAAAATAAATGAATTGAATGAGTATTTAGAGAAGGAGGAAAATAATTTTGAGAATGCTGAGGAGGGAGATGATGATGATCAAGACAGTGAAGAAGATGATGAACTCGAAGAGGTGGAATTCATTGCTCTTTATCTGGCTTGGTTGTTATTGGGCGCTGTTTGTGTGTTTTTTAATTCCTTATTGATTATGTCATATTAATAAATGATCAGGTTCAGTGCTTGTTATTTCGATTTTGCTCATTAATTGGTTTCTGATCCACTTTCATTATATTTATCTAGGCTGGTGATTTTGAGATGGACGAGGATGACGAGGATGATGATGAAGAAGAAGATGAAGACGATGAAGAAGAAGAGGGTGTGAAAAATGCAAGGTACTAGTGTTTATTTATCTCTTCCCACATAAAACCGAATATTTTTTTGAATATTAGTTAATTAATTTCAAGCTTGCAACTTAAATCAATGCCTGCTTATATAGCTAAATCTATAGTTTCACTTGTGAGTAAAAAATAATGGACAAATAGAACTTTTTTTTTTGAAGAAGCTAAATTAGCCCATCCAAATTGGTACTAGAGAGAATCGAACCTGAAACCTTAAGAGGAGCACACTCCTAGGTCCCAAGTCAATACCAGCAGAACAACCCAACCCAAGTGGGTTAATAGAACATGTTAATGTCTTATTCTCGGATAAATCTATTGTGGTAATGCAATATGTTATGCAATGGTAATATTGGTGTAGCAAACTGATCAACCCTACACTACAGAAGACTGCACATATTTAGTTTGTCATGAAGCAAGAGTAAGATGACTCAGAACAACACTCCAATTATGCCAAACTTTGTAATAACAAAACACTTATTGTGGAAATGATGGTAGAATCATGCCAAATTCTGTAATGACAAAACACTCTTGAGTAATAACAACACACTTATTGCAGAAGAGATTGTAGAATCATGCCAAATTTTGTAATTTGAGAGAAAGGTTAATAGAAGTCCAATTATGTTCATAAACTAAACTAAACTAAAGGATAGCTTAAATGTGTAATTGATAAAAGTAGATGAATACAAAGAAAAACTGTAGAAATTGTTCAATAGGACTGGAATATAATGATCTCTCTGAAGACCTGGTTTTTAGAGAACTCAATATCATCAGTTTGATTGACATAGACGGTACCACTCTTTGGTGAAAGAATTTGTCGTTATTATTGTAATTAATCTCAATTGCAGCTTGAGGAAACTTTGGAAAGCTAGTAGGCGAACTGTATGCCATTTACTTTTGATGTTTAAGCTTTGTAGAAGCAAAAGAGCTTGTAATAACATATATTATTATTATTATCATTATAATTGTTGTTGTTATTATTATTATTATTATTATTATTTGTTTTGTTGTTGTTATTTTTCCTCTAGTTTTGGATTCCTTTTATAGTTTCTTCTTGATTACTTTGTATTCCCCGAGTGGCCTTTCCTCTTTTTTTAAGCTTAACGATATTTATTCCCCCCGGGGCACTCTTTACGGATCTTAAATAGTAAGTTTTTATGAATATGTGTTAGAGTCAATGCATTGGAAATTGAAATGTTTAACTTTTTGAATAAATAATTTCTTAAAATGGAATCCTTGAAGAGTTCCCCAGGGCCACTCATTAGCAAAGACCCTATAATTATTTATATATTTTGTGGGTTGTGGTATATTGGCTTTAGTATTAAATGTTGACTCCAACCATTTGTTATAAAACTGGCTGGGTGCCAGTGCTTAATTATATAACCCCTTGAAATTTCTTACCAATTTGGATGTTTTTCTGTATCTGTAAGTGGGGTTCATTTTTTCAATTGCTGCTTTCAGGTATGAAGATTTCTTTGGAGGTAAAAAAGAAAAGGGCTCAAAAAGAAAAGATCAGTTGGTTGAGAAATCTGAAGATTCCGGTGATGAAGATGACATGGAATCCGACAAAAAGGTCTTCTCTCTCTCTCTCTCTCTCTCTCTCTCTCTCTCTCTCTCTCTCTCTCTCTCTCTCTCTCTCTCTCTCTCTGTGTGTATGATTGTAAAGAAATTTATTTTAAAAATTAAATTTTCATATCCTGTGTTGTTTACTCATTTATGCAGAAGAAAAGGACTGCTTCTACCTATGAAAAGGAGCGGGAAAAAATTCAATCAGAGATAGAGCTGATCGAAAAAGCTAATATAGAGCCAAAAGATTGGACTATGCAGGGTGAGGTAATATCACATTCCCCCATTTTCGTACCTGTCTTTTTTATTGGTTGCATATGTAGGACCTTTCTGTTAATCAGTTATTTGATTTTTTATTAACGATTTTATAACAGGTTACTGCCACAAAGAGACCCGTTGATAGTTTATTGGGAGCGAATCTTGATTTTGAGCATAATGTGAGACCTGCTCCTGTAATCACTGAGGAGGTTACAGCTTCAATCGAGGAAATGATCCAGAAAAGGATTACTGAGGTAAAATATTATCCTGTGATGACATTGTTCGGCTTCTACTATAATGCACTGTGTTGTTATTTACAATTTTACACAAGGGTGGAAACTATATATGGATGGCATCATCTAAAATTTCTCTACAAAATTGGGTGTGATAGTAGAATCTGTACCCTATTACTGGAAAATAGGGGGAAAATTCCCAATGATTACCAAAACAATGACAGCTCTTCAAGGGTCTGAGCAAAATCCAACCCTTGACACATGCCTCCTGCGATTCATAGCTACCCACAAACATCATCTCCTTCAACCTCAAATCTCTTTCATCAATTCGTCAAGGATAAGAAGTGTACCCCTCCTTCTAGTTGGATTTTAAACAGATTCTGTATTCAAAAGAGCTCTGATACCAATGCCAAATGATAGCATGTGGTACCGTGTTGCCGGAAAAGTTGGAAGAGAACAATGACAACTCTTTGAGAGTCTGCCTACATCCAAAGCCGAAAGGCCTTAAATCACTCGATTAACATGATGTTCATTTGCCAATCCCTCTTTTCTGTTTATAGGCAACATGTCTTATTTATTTCTTCTAACTAACCCAACCCAATTAACCGGCTAACTTATTAACTAACGACAACAGACCTATCAGTGTATTAATATTTAATATGGAGTTAATACCAAGCAATGCAAGAGACTAATGCACACATGCACAAATGAAGAACACACTATTTGTTGTTTCTTATTTACACATTTTTCTTTCAGGGGCTTTTTAACGATGTTCAAAGGGTTTCTAGATTGCCATCAAAAGCGCCTCGGGAAGTTAAAGAATTGGTGAGCCTTGTTTAACTTAAATAAACAGACTTTTAAGTCCATCTTCCTATCTATATTTTATGTTATTAACTCATACGAATCATTGCTATGTAATGCAGGATGATAATAAAAGCAAGCAGGGTCTTGCAGAAATGTATGAGGTTCGTATTTCTTGACTGTGTTTTAACACTAGAAATTGTACTGGACCTTCAGTTCCTTCTTGTCATACATGATACATTTTGTTATTTGTTTTGTGATTTTCCTCAAAAGACATTTATTTTATTTTTTACAGCAAGAATATGTTCAGAAGATTGACCCCACATCTGCTCCATTGTCATTCAAAGATGAACTAAAAAATGAGGTGCAACACTTGACTGCTCTACTTCATTTCTACTTCTATTACCATTTAACCTCTTTATCTTTTGGGTGTGTTTCATTTCTCATGTACATGCAATACCGGTGCAGTGGCTCTCAATCAGGCTGTGTAGTTATCCTTTTTTATAATTTCATTATACACTCACGAAATCTTGTGCTTTTTACTTGTGATCAGGCAAGCATGCTGTTTAAGAGACTCTGTCTGAAGCTGGACGCCCTTTCTCATTTTAGCTTTGCTCCAAAACCTGTACGACGTCAACATTCCTGTTTTCTCTTAATAGACAATATGATCAACATTTTAATTTTCTTGTCTTCTTACTTGCCTTGAATTGACTTTGACAGGTTATAGAGGACATGTCCTTCCAAACAAATGTACCTGCTCTGGCAATGGAAGAAGTAAAAAGCTATTCTTTTCTAAAGTTCTGTCTCTGCTTCCCCATATTTAGTTACTTACAATGCATTATACTTTCCATGGGTAGATTGCTCCCGTGGCTGTTTCAGATGCTGCTATGCTGGCTCCTGAGGAGGTCTTTGATGGGAAGGGTGATGTTAAGGAAGAAGCAGAACTTACACAGGCAGAAAGGAAAAGGAGGAGAGCTAATAAGAAAAGAAAATTTAAAGGTATGATTGGTTAGGCAAAGGAAGTATCTGCCCAATGTTTGCCCCATGATGACATATTGATTGTGGTGTTCAATGTTGATATGTCTTCATGCAAAGTTGCATAGTGTATTTATAATAATTATATGATAAAAGTTACCCAGCATTTTCTTCGTACCACACATGCAAGATCTTTGCATTCACTTTCCATTATTAATAAACAAACTTTTATGGTTACAGCGGAGGCAGTAAAAAAGTCAGAAAAAAAGGCAAGGTCGGAAAAGAAAGAAGACAATGCAATTTCTGGCCAAGTTAATGGTAATTTCTCTATATACCCTTTCTTATTGAACTTGAGAAACACTACATTAGCCTCACTTCCGTTGTTGAATTTGTCACATGTGTTTATTTGTTTTTGTTATTGACCACATTTTGTAGAGAAAATAAAACAACTGCTATTGCAATGGCTGTTGTATTCTGAATACTTAAATGCAGTTACTCTTTGCTTAAACTTGACTTTTGTGTTGCCTTTTGAAACAAAGGGGGTGGATAATTTTTGCTAGGTTTTTCTGAGTCGAGTTTTTAATTTTTTCCTTCATAGCACCCACCAAATCCAGAATAATATATAATGTGAAAAATTATATGAGAATGCTGTAATGTTTTATTCATCAGCTCAAGGCTGGCTTTATAATAGAAGTACAACTAGCTATCTCCTTGATTTATGGAGGAAATAGTTACAAGGAGAAATAAAAGGAAATAATGATATTTTTAGAATCTCATAGAAATAACAAATTAGGAAACTAAATATATTCCAACACCCCCCCTCAAGTTGGTGCATAGATATCTGTCATGCCCAACTTGCTTATCAAATGCTCAAAGGTGGGTCTTGCCAAACTTTTGGTTAAGATATCTGCTGTTTGCTGACTTGAAGTTACAAAAGGTAGACATATGATTCCAGCATCTAACTTCTCTTTTATGAAATGTCGATCAATCTCAATATGCTTGGTTCTGTCATGTTGAACGGGGTTATGAGCTATGCTAATAGCAGCTTTACTGTCAGAGTATAATTTCAAAGGAAGCTCAATTTTCATCTTAAGTTCTTCTAAGACTCTATGGATCCATAATCCTTCACAGATACCTTGAGCCATAGCTCTAAACTCAGCTTTTGCACTACTTCTTGCTACAACCCCTTGTTTCTTGCTCCTCCATGTCACAAGATTACCCCAAACATAGGCACAATATCCAGAGGTTGATCTTCTGTCAGTAATTGAACCTGCCCAATCAGCATCGGTGAAGATAGACACATTTCTTTCATTAGTCTTCCTGAAAAATAATCCCTTTCCGGGATTTGCCTTTAGGTATCTCAGTATCCTATAGACTGCCTCAAGATGTTCCTCAAAAGGAGAATGCATAAACTGGCTTACTACACTAACCGAGAAAGCAATGTCAGGTCTCGTGTGTGACAGATAAATCAATTTCCCAACCAATCTCTAGTATCTTCCAGTATCAACAGGAACACTACCTTTTTCCCAAAGTTTTGCATTAGGATCCATGGGGATATCTGCCGGTCGACATCCACTCATTCCCGTTTCTTTCAATAAATCTAGGATATATTTCTGCTGGGAAACAACAATACCATCCTTTGATCGAGCCACCTCTATACCAAGAAAGTATCTCATGGATCCCAAGTCCTTGATTTCAAAGTCAACTGCTAATTTCTCTTTTACTCTTCCCATTTCATCTGTATCATTTCCAGTAAGAACAATATCATCGACATAAACAATCAGGACAACTATTTTTCCATCTTGGGAGAACTTTGTGAACAAGGTGTGGTCAGCCTGGCCTTGAATGTACCCTTGTTTCTTCATGGACTGAGTGAATTTTTCAAACCAAGCTCTAGGAGACTGCTTTAATCCATACAAAGACTTATTTAGTTTGCATACATTTGATCCAAACCTGTCTTCAAATCCAGGAGGAATGTCCATATATACTTCTTCTTCTAAATTGCCATTGAGGAAGACATTTTTAACATCCAACTGATGTAGGGGCCAATCCAGGTTAGCTGCAAGAGATAAGAGAATTCTGACGGTATTCAATTTAGCAACTGGAGCAAATGTCTCTGAGTAGTCTATACCATAGGTCTGAGTAAAGCCCTTAGCCACCAATCGTGCCTTATACCTTTCAATTGACCCATCTGAATTATACTTCACAGTAAACACCCATTTGCATCCAACCGTCTTCTTCCCATCCGGTAGTGTCATAACACTCCAAGTTTTGTTCTTTTCAAGGGCTTTCATCTCCTCAAGCACAGCTTCCCTCCACTTTGGAACTTCTAGAGCAACCTGTACATTTTTTGGAATTTCTACACTAAACAATTTTGAGGTGAAAGCAGAAAATGATGAAGACAAATTTGAATATGATATGAAATTGGACAAGGGGTGTTTAGTGCAAGATCTAAGAGGTTTTCTAACAGCAATAGGATCATCTATATCAGGATACAAGACACGACTCTCAGAAACAGAGATAGACTTACTTTTTCTGTTTTTAGGAGGCCGATCATTCCCCGGTTCAGATTCATGACACTGTTGAGATGTGGACTCATCACTTTCTTTGTGATTCTTTCTCACAAAAACCTTCCCTTTCCAAATGTTGTTTCCTGCTTCAAACCTATTCTCTTTAGATGACTCACTACTTTGTGGCATTTCAATTAGATCATCATTACCATTACTTTCAAAATTCTCATGGTTTTCGTCATGAGGAAATGTAGGCTCAGATTCACCAAATTCCTTACTCATATCAGGAGTAGGATCGGATAAAGAATCATGGCTATTTTCTGTTGGTGCAAAATTATAAGTCTTAGAACTCTGTGATTCAGGCAAAGATAAATTATTAAAAAAACTCATATCCTCAGTTTGAAACGAGTCTTCCTTTAAATTCCCCACCTGAAGATGAGTGTCATCAAAAAAATATTTGTTTTCAAAGAATGTAACATCCATAGTGACATACATTTTCTTGTTTTTTGGATCAAAACATTTGTATCCCTTTTGGGTTGGAGAGTATCCAACAAAAACACATTTTATAGCACGTGGTTCAAGTTTTCCAACATTTTTATGTTCATGAACAAAAGCTGTGCAACCAAAATTTTTTAATGTCAAATCAGTTGAAACACGAGTACTAGGAAAACATTCTTTGAAAGTATCAATTGGAGTTTGAAAGTTGAGAACCTTAGAAGGCATTCTGTTAATTAAATATGCAGCAGTTAAAACCGCTTCACCCCACAAATAGTTTGGTACTTTACTTGAGAAAAGTAAAGCTCTAGCTACCTCCAATAAATGTCTATTTTTTCTTTCTGCAACTCCATTTTGTTGAGGAGTATTAGGACATGAACTTTGATGTATAATTCCATTTTGAAGAAAAAATTCACCCAAATTAGTGTTAAAATATTCTTTGCCATTATCACTTCTAAAAACTTGAATATTAGTTTGATATTGGTTTTGCACCATTGTACAAAAATCTTTTACAGCCTGACAAACATCATATTTCCCCTTTAACAAGTACACCCAACATATCCTTGAATGATCATCGATAAAGGTGATAAACCATTTTTTAAGAGAAAGTGTACTTGTACGGTTAGGGCCCCAAACATCACTGTGAATAACAGAAAAAGGTTTTGATGGTTTGTAAGGCTGTATTGCAAAGTGGGAACGATGATATTTTGCAAATTCACATGCTTCACATTTAAACAAAGAAATATCCTTATTACGAAATAACTTTGGAAACAAGTGTTTTAAATAGGGAAAACTAGGATGACCTAATCGTAAATGCCATAACATGATATTGTCATCATTATTATTCAAAACAGAAAAAGACTCAAAGCAGGAACTTATTGTTTCAGAAGGTAATTGTGATGCAGATCCAATGTCAAAGTAGTAGAGTCCTCCACTCTCCTCAGCGCTGCCAATCATCTTCCCCGAGTTCAAATCCTGAAAGACACAATGAGAACGGAAAAAATTAGTTTGACAATTTATATCTTGGGCTAATTTACTAACAGACATTAGACTACAAGACAAGTTGGGAACATGAAGGACATTTTTAAGAGTTAACATTGGAGACAACACAACTGACCCTTTGCCGGCAATGGCTGAAAAAGAGCCATCTGCGACTTTTATTTTTTGATTACCTGCACATGGACTATATGAAGAGAACAAAGTGGATTCACCTGTCATGTGATCGGAGGCACCGGAATCTACTATCCAAGTATGATTAGGACTGACACTAAGAAACACAGAGTTACCTTTTGTTGCTATAGAGCAAGAAGGAGTTTGAGACTCGAGGAGTCTGAACAGTTTCTCTAGTTGTTCCGTAGTGAGTGGACTCTGAGTTGAAGTAGATTGTTGTCCTTGATCAGAATTACTTGCTTGGAATGCACGAACACCTTTCTTCTTCTTCCAGTTAGGAGTCCAATTAGGAGGTTTGCCTTTGAGCTTCCAACAATCTTCACGGGTATGCCATTCGCGCTTGCAGTAATCACACCAAGGAATTTCGTCTGATTTTTTTCCTTTGTGGGGGTTTCTAGTTGCCAAAGCCGAGCCTTCTGATTCAGAGCTTCGGTGTGTCTTTCCCATCATAATTCCTTGTCGTGACTCCTCCCTTTTTATTTCTGCAAAAGTTTCACGAAGAGTTGGCAATGGTACCTTTCCCAAAACTCGACCTCTTACCTCATCAAGATCTTTATTCAGCCCAGCAAGAAACATGAACACACGATCATTTTCTTGTCTCTTTAGAAACAGAACACTATCTTCTGCACATTTCCAATTGTCATCATAACAGAGATCCAAATCTTGCCACAAGGTCAACAACTCATTGTAATAAGCAGTTACATTCCTGTCACCTTGTTTAGCATGCCATAACTTTGACTTTAAACCAAAGATTTGAGAGGCGTTTTGGATATCAGAGTATGTTTCCTTGACAGCTTCCCACACATCTTTTGCGGAAGGTAAAAACATGTAAGGTTTGCCTAATCCAGTTTCCATAGTGCTTACTAACCAAGCAATGATCAAAGAGTTTTCAGACTTCCACTGTTTGTAAAGTGGGTCTCCTTCTGCCGGTTCAGCAACTGCTCCCGTCAAAAAACCAAGTTTCCCTTTGCCGTCCAACACCAAGCGAACAGTTTGGGCCCATTCATTATAGTTATTCCCATTCATCTTAGGAATATCAATCTTGAGGGAAGATTTGGAACCCTCGTTGAAATCGTTGTCGCCATAAACACCTTTGTTCTTGTTTCCGTTGTTGTTTCCGCCATTACCGCCACTGTTTGCGGCGAAATCTGGTTTCTCAAAAACGGGGCTGGTGACATCTGGTTTCTCAAAAACGGGGCCACCACCGCGGCCAGCACCTGCCTGTTGACCATCATTATTGTTGGAGGATCCGGTGTAGGCCTGGCCGATGGAAGGCCACTTGTTGTAACCGGCCATGAGAGACGAAACGGGTATGGGAACAGAATTTTTTTTTTTGTTTTTTTTTTTTTTCAGTAGCACTCTAACCCTAACCTAGGGCTCGTGATACCATGTGAAAAATTATATGAGAATGCTGTAATGTTTTATTCATCAGCTCAAGGCTGGCTTTATAATAAAAGTACAACTAGTTATCTCCTTGATTTATGGAGGAAATAGTTACAAGGAGAAATAAAAGGAAATAATGATATTTTTAGAATCTCATAGAAATAACAAATTAGGAAACTAAATATATTCCAACATATAATATTAGGTAGACATATAGCAATCTCAATTACTTCCAAAGTGATCCTGATGGAAACAAATGTTGGTTAGATAGTCTGTGCCTGGATATAAATTCTATTTTTGTTGGTTATCGGAGTACAACATCTCCTATCTTTAGATATGATGTGGCTACTGACTGTTAAATTTGCCAAAATATAATATTGTAGCTTCTCACCTTGAATCTCCCTGTGATCTTTGCAGGCTAAGACCCCATGTCATTTCACAGGAGTACCTAGAGAAGCTGCATAGCTAACAGCATTAAGTTCACGGGCATCCCGTGGCCAAAAAGTAAAATACAAAGGGAGGATTTTTGGGAGTCAACCATGATAAACTAGCGGCAAATGAAAGTAATTCAAATGCTCTATATGGTTGGCTGTTTCCATTCCTATAATTTTGAATTAGTATCAAAATATTGGTAGGAAATTCACTGTTTATTTATATTTACCGCCACCCAAGGTTACAAGTTTATAGCAGCTGTGGTTTTTACTCTGCAATTTTGTATTCTTTAATTCTATTCACAGCTGATATGTTGTATTATTCAGTGAAGATATAGAGCATTGTTGGAATGTTTTTCTTTCTATTTTCATAGAGGAATGTTTTTCTTTTGTTGCTTACTGATTTAAGTGTTATATACTGTCATTTTTTGGGTGGGTTTTATATAGTCGTCATATTTATAATTTAATGATTCAAATGAAATATTTATTTAGTTACTGTATTAAAATTATTCTAAAAAAATCCTCTTAACCAAATACAATACTCGCCCCGTCCTAAATGGTGGATCTAATTGACCAATTCACACATATTAAGGAATTAACGAAAATGTATATGAGAGTTGGTCTCGTGTAGGTTTAAGACCTTGAAGTGTGCTTTTTTAGGTTTCAAATTTGAATTCTTTCGTCGTCAATTACTATTTTGGACGGTTTATTTTGAAAAATCCTTTTATTACATGTATTTATTGTGTTGAACTAATCAGCTAATGTTACTTCTCAAATTGTTTTGATATAAAACTATCTATAATATTATAAGAATAAATATTAATTGTTTGATATTATAGATAGTTTTATTTCAGAACAATATGAGAATAAACACATAAAAGAGGGTTTTAGAAAAGGAGAAAACTTAGATACAGTTCTTTAAATACTGTTCAACCTGTTCTCCAACAAAATAATGACAAGTGGATTAGTCAATTTAACCAAGCAATCCTCCGTTAGTTATGTATCACGCGGTTAACCCACACAATTTTTTTCTTCCCGTCAGAGTTACCTTCAATGATTCCGATCGGTGCTTCCGTCATAGTCGATAGTTCCTGAACCAACTACCTTGTCGAAATAGTCACCAAGAACCACTGTGTATTTGCCACCTCCAACAAACACCCAGATATTCCTTTCTACATCTTTTATGAACAAATTATAGTTCTTAGAACAAGAATCACTTCTAGAAAGAGAAAAAAAAAACAATAACCACTTGGATCTATATTGTAGAATCTAATTGCAGAAGATACCATATCACTAAAAATGATATTGATGATGATGTTGGTGTTTGTTTAATTCAAGCGGTGGTGATGGTGAGAGTGGTATACTTTTAGTGTTTGTGATTTTGGGGGTTAACGGAAGTAAATTGAGATAACGAGAGGTTAGTTCATAACAAGGCTGACGAGAAAGTCTTCTATGAGCACAAACATAAATAAATAGTATTTAGGCACACATACATAAAACATCACATCATTTACTTTTTTGAAAAATATTTGAAATGAAATTATTTAATCTTTTCTCTCTCATTACTCATGTGAGTGTGCCTAAACACTATACATTTATATTTGTGTTTATATTAGAATTCCTCCAAGGCTGACATGGGTTAGTAGTCCCCTTGTCATTATTTTGTTGGAGAATAGGTTGAACAGTATTTAAAGAACTGTAGCTAAGTTTTATCTTTTAGAAAAACTCACTTCCAGTTTCTATATTTAGATTATTTAAAAAATTAGTAATAAATAACAGATTTTAATTTTAATTTATTTTTTAAAATCTAACTAGTTTTGAGACCCGACGAGTCTATTGACTTTTATTTATAAAATATTGATAAAATATAAGTGACGTTGTGTACCAAAAAAATAAAAATAATTAATGAGGTTATTCTGTGATATTTTTGTAAAACTTGTTAAATTAAGTCTTTTTTTTTATTAAAGTAATTGTCCCGTGTATGATTTTTATGTAATGAATTATAATTAATAATAAGAAATATTTATTATTCAATTCCTTTTTTTTTATTAAACCAATTGTCCTATGTATGATTAATTTTTTTTATTAAAATAATTGTCCCGTGTGTTATTATGACATATATTCATCAACAATTGTTCCATGTATTATTATAATATATTATTCAATTCCTTTTTTTATTAAAAGGACTGTCCCGTGTATGATTAATTTTTTTTATTAAAACAATTGTCCCATGTGTTATTACAATATATATTTACCCCTTAATTATTATTATTATAATATATATTCATCAATAATACGTTTCTTCTGTATTTTTTATATAAGAGTAAACAAAAATAGAGTGGATTAATTGTCTTGTTTTAAAAAACTATTAGTTAATTTTTATGTTTATCTTTAGAAGTGGTTTCTCTTGCTATTTTTATGTATAAATTTATTTTATTTTATTTTTTTAAATCTATATTTAGAAGTAATTTTTTTATGAGTAGATTTGTTTTATGATTATCCTTTTTTTTTGTTTTTTTTTTTTTGTATCTTTTTTTCATGAGTAGATTTTTTTTTATGTTTATCTTCTTTTTTATTTTTTTGTTATTTTTGTTTTGTATTTTTTTATAGTTTATAGTTAAAATTACATTTAAGAACATAAATAGTGAAATATTATTAAACGTGCTAAGAATAAAAAATATTTTTTTAGTAGTAATTTCTTTTAATATATTGTAAATAGATTCTATATATCAAATCAAATAGAGTGGAAAAGCAAACTGAACACTTAAATTTGGCGGGCATCCATCCATAATCTTAACAAAAAAGAAATGGGAAAAATGTACTGTAGATTACTCTTAACTATGCCACGTCATCCATTTTCACTAATCCATTCCATTATATGAGTAGGTTTGCAATTTTGTCCGTTTTGAGTATTTGTTGGCATAATGTAATAAAAGAAATATATGTTGTTGGTTAAGTATTGGTTATGCTGTCAGTGATGTTCATTATATTGGTTGTTGATTCCATTGGCTTATAGGATTGGAATGTTCAATGTATGTGGTCGAATCGTGTATATGGTATTTTGGAAGTTCTTGGTGGGTGTTATCTCGTGTGGGCTGTAACTGGTGGAAAAATAGTATATTGTGGAACTGTGTGTATGTAATTTCGGAAGATCTGGGTGAGTATTATCTTGTATAGGCTGTAACTAATAAGAAATTTTCCCTCCCAAATTAGGTTAGTGAGTTATTTGAATTTTGGATTGTGAAACATCTCGTGGAGGTTTTATCTGTTGGTTTGGTCATCTATAAATTGTAATGGTGATTGTTTATTGTTTTACGATCAGAATTTACAATCAAATTACACCTTTCTGTGGAGGATGATATTGATCGTAGTTAATTAGTTGTTATGTTCATGATTTGAAATTTAATTTGTATGATATGTTTATGATTTTCAACATGGATTATATTTTGATATCTTTGATTGGCATTTTATTTGTTGTATAGGGGGGAAAAATTCATGCTTCGGTAAGGAAGCAACTTATTTATATATTTGAATCCAACCATGAGGAGGGATAGGTCTACCAAATGTCACAATTCTGAGTTTTTCCTGAGAGTGATTTTTATCGTACAACTCTTCACCCATACAAGATTGTGTTTCAAATTAAAACTAAGTTGAAGTTGTCTGAAAGTAATGAGATATATTAGACTGGTTTAACTTTAACTAATATTGGGGGAATTTGTGCCCATACTCGTGATTATGATTATTTGGTTGATAGGTATTATACTTTGATTATGTAAATTTGTTGTTGGTGATGAATTTTTCTCTAAGTTAATGGATTTGTTTTGTTGAAGTAGATATCATTGGGGTCATAATTGGACTATCTGCAGAGTGAGAGTATAACAGGGATGGCAAGGTTATTAAAGTGGTTGTTCTTGAACTTACTGATCATAGGTGAAAGTGTATTATATTTTCCGTGTCGTTATGATACATTATTTATTGTTGTTGTCGTCCTGTAATAACCTGGTTTAATTTTTTGTTTTGGTTGTTTTGAGCAGTGGTAAGTGTGAGTGGGTATTGTTTGGGGACTATGTGGATGAGTTGAATAGGAAGATGGAGAAATCTATTAGTGGTTTGTCTATTGTTGTTGTGCAATTTGCTAAAATCTAATATTTTGAGGAAAGGTATTTATGTATTGATACACATAAGTAATATTGATTTGTCAGTGGTTGGTTTGCTGAATTGATCAGATTTTGAGGTAGCCCAATTATTTTATATATATTTAGCAATTTGGTTGATGGTGAAGTTTGATTTTTGTCGGATATCCATTCAAAATGCAATTAGCACTACAAGGATCATGATAAATCCAAATATACATGAGGTTGAAACTTTCAAAGATAGGTATTGTTGATGTCTCATAAATGAATGTTGTTGATTTTGTTTTTCCGTTCATTGTTGTTGGTGTTTGTATATGTTCAGCATTGTTGGGTGTGCTAATAGTAGATTTTATTTCCTTGAATCTTGGTTAGTTGCTTTGTTTTTATTATTTTGTTGATTGCTCTTTTTATTCTATATGGGCCGTTCCAATCAAATTGTCTATTATTGCTGTTCACACCATTCAACATTAGGACAATGTTGGTAACATAATGGTGATAATTTTTTATTTTATTCTTAAATTATGATACGTACTAACTCCGGTCTCAAATATAAAAAAAAAAAAAAAAGATTTTTTTTAAGTTCATTGAATGATTTATGTATTTAAGACTACACTTTAGACCAAATACATAATCATTAAATGAACTTAGAAAAAATATCTTTGCTTATATTTGAAATTGGAGTAGTATTTAATTAAAAATTTAAGTGTAAAAAAAATAAAAAAGTCAACCGTGCGATAGCACGGGTTAAAAAACTAGTTGTTATTACAAATCAGAAGTCACAGTTTTCTGCAAGGCAAATTTCCAACCAACAACAATCAACTTATCACTCAGCAACATTCCACATTTCCTATTGAGAGAGCATTTAAAAACAACCTAAACAAGAGCTTATGCATAAGTTGTTCAAAGAAAAATTTCACGTAAGCTCTACATATTCGTTTATACTTTATATCATAAGCTCTTTCAAGCACCACACTGTTACAAAAGTGTTTACATTATAAAAGTATAGGACAAACCCAATTAAGCTCTTTAAAAATTTTCCTTCTCTTGTTGGCTGTGAGCCACAAGAATATGAGTAGCTAAATTACCTAATAATCTCAACTGAAAAAAACCTGACGCTAAATTACTGAATTAGCACTTATTTTCCTATGAAGAGGATATGAGTATCATTTGAAGTGCTTTCCCCATTGTCCAACACAAGAGTAGCCCCTTCTCTTAGAAAATAAAAACGACAAGGGGCGCAAGAGGCATCAGTATCACACATAACAACAACTTTCTTTCATTTGTTTAAATTTCCTTCAAGCCTCTCGATTGCAGCACTAACACCACTCTTCACTTCTTTCTGATCTGAATGTGGATGTGCATCCGGATTCCCTTCATTAGCTATTTCTACCATCTTCAAATGGATCCAACCTACCAAACAATTAATGGAAACCCAACTTTAGTAAATAGCCAGATATCCATGATACACAAATCAGTTAAACACTTGAATAACGATTTTGGATCCGCTACTTTTACTTATCAACAGGAGAGAAAATCTTACGAGAGAGAAAGAGATAATCACACTGATTTTTTTATTAAATTGGTGGTGGTTCAGGACAAAATTTAATAATGGCAACAAAATGCTCCTATTAGTGATAAGTAAAGACAAATACTCAGAGAATTAATAATGTTACCAAGAGGAAAACAAAATGCTGCTCCCAGAACTGATCCTAGTGCCATATTCCTTGCTCTCCAACGGAACGATCCGGGCACTAACATAAAGGGAAAACAATACATTAACAAAGTAATTTTATGACGTGATCATTTTTTCCATTATATTTCAACCTAAAGAATCCTTCCACAACATAAAAAAATGACATGTTGGAATATCAAAATAGATTAGTTAACTGTTTTTGTCATATGATGTAGGTAACATTATTGAGTCTGCATTAAGTATGATATCTTACTTATTAAACCAAAAGCTGAAGCAGTGGCTGATCCAGCTCCCACAACATTGAAAACATCATGCACACCACGTTTCTCCGCAAGCAGATTTTGTATGTTATAAAATGCAGCAGTGAACATTCCAAGTCGTACCCCTCCAACTAGTGCGCCTCGTGTAACTCGAATGAACCGTTTCTCCATTGCATCTCTCATCAATCGATATTGCGCTCGTTTGTCTTCTGTGCTCCCAAGTTTCAACATCACTTCTGCATCTTTGCTCTGACAAAACATTGGAAAACCCATATGATTTCTTCAGTTGTTTGTGATAATATAATATAGTCCAGCAATGTTGATTTTTAACGTAAATGGAAAGAAACAGAATGAATAATCAACAATAATGTTTGTGTGGGTAGTTATTTTTCTTTCTAAACACATGTTTGTGAAAGGTGAGATGGGTTTTATTGCATTAGATGTAGAATACATAGTTTGGTTGCACTAAAACTCTACATGCGAGTGGAGATTTCTATCAATCAAGTGCCCTTCCATTGGAAGGTGAGGACATTTAGTATTTGTTTTTTCTCTTTGAGAAAGACTTTTTTGAAACATTAACTGCTGCACTATCACGGAGAGGGAAAGTAATTAGCTCCTAAGCTAAACAGAAATACATCATAAAGTATACAATTAAAATGTGTAGTTCGTAGCAGAGAAAAAACAAATTAAAACATCACACTAGATGGTTTGAAGATCTATAACACTTACACGGGACAGAAGAGCGAGGAAATTTAAAGAAAAGAACCGGCTTAGTCATCCTTTTCAAAGAAGTGTTGCTCCAAACAAAGTAAAACCAATAACCAGACACAAAATAAAAGTTTATGATATCCTGTATTTCCGACTAGCCAAATCTAAACAACCCATGTCTTATTTAGTTTAGATTCTTAAACTATACAACCACCAAGCTCAAATTTATGCCAAGTTATCTGTTAAAGGATTGGATAATCTTTGTGACATCCTCATGATTTTCACCTTAATGGGTTTGTACCTACTTTCTTACATTACTACTTTTCTTACGTTACTACTTCTGCAAAGTTCTCAACAAGAAATAAGGATTAAGCAAAAAGTATACGTTACTATTCTTTTCATTTCTGTTGTAGTATACATGATAGTATAAAATATCATGCCGGAGTACGAGTACTAACAATCATTTTACAACTGTCTCTGAGGGGTTTTGAACTTCATCCCTTATGATTACAATGTGAAACTATTACCACTGAACTCCAAGTACAAGTACAATTCAACTTTAAGAGTTTCTTACTCATTATGGGTTTGTTTGGTAAGCCACATTTTTTACCTTATACACCTTATGAGCTCATATGATTAAAAACGACTTATTAGGTAACTGACATTTTCTCACGAGCTTATAGCTTCTTATTTTGACTAGTTTATAACTTATTTTGATAAGATAATTCAATTAACTTATAGCTTATAACTTCATCTTTATAAGTTAGTTCAACTACTAGTTTTACCAAACATTGCAAATTCCATTAGCTAGCTTATCAGATATCCAATATTTTTTATCAAACAGAGCCTATGTAATAAAGAGGCTACTAGTCATATAATCAACATTGTTCCTATACCCAAGATCCATATACTTTTTTGAGTAATAATAATCCTCATGAACTATACAGAAATCATATAACTACTATGAAGCCATAAACCTAGAATTGAACTTGTCATCATAGCCACATGTAAGCAAACCAAACCAAACCCAAACTCAAAACAAGTACAATATTTATATAATTTTATCCTTAAAAAAGGATCTATGTTTGCACTATTGTCTTTAATTTTAAATTGAAACAAACTTTTCAGCATTGAACATACACTATGTGAATAAGTGAATAAACACACACTAAGATTGGTATTGAAGCATAGTTTTGAAGCATTAAACTTACAACAGAAGAAGAAGCTTCCCTGCTACCACCATATAACATGCCTGCAAATACTGCAATAACAGTTGCTGGACCCCAATTAACCATACCAGGTAATCTTTGAGAATCCTGCTGATCAATGAAACTATCAGAATAAGATTGCAAATAATAATCATATGAGTTAAAAAGAAAAGAAAATAAAAATGAAAAAAATGAGGAATTTGGTACATTTGGGACGGTGGTTTCTAATGAGTTATCAGTGGCTTCCATTGTTGAAGGCACGGCAAAATGAAGCGAATGGAAATGAAGATGTGTAACCTATTTGGTTGCTGAGAAATTTTGGAAAGGAAAGGGAAAATCGATCTTCGAAATTGATTTGGTATCCGACGATGAAACTGGATCCTCTCCTTCAAAATTGTCTCCTTCTCTCTCTTTCCCTTAATCTCCACCAATAGATCAATCTGATGGTCCAAAATAAAAAAGGAATAATAATTAAAAAATAGTAAAATCTGTGTTGACCATGTTTCCCAAGACTGAATGCTTATTCCGAGAATGGATTCTCTCAATTTATTTTTTTTCAATTTTCACATCTCAACCATCAATCAATTTTTTCTCATTTCTTTTCAATTTAAATATTACTTTATATTTATAATCCAATGGTTTAAAACCCCATTTTATTTTCTCAATTTTTTTTCAAATTGAGAGGATCCATTCTCACTTATATCTCATGGTAAAATCTTATCCACGGTGACCGAAGCGGTGACTCACTACACAACTGTGGACGATGAATCGATGGACAACGCAGCGGCGGGAGAAATGGTGTTCAAAGAGTGGAGATCTCTAGAAGAAAGATGAGGAAGCTTGTTATGGTGGAGTAGTAACATTTGGCCAATTTAATTTGTTGCAGGAAATACTGTGGTGTTTTTAGGGATTTTGAGTCATTAATGTTTTGTCTTTTAAATGTTTACCTTTCGATTAATCCAATGACTAAAAATAAGAGAAGAGAGAGAAGGAGACAATTTTGAATGAGAGAATTCAGTTCCATCCGACGATTGCACTTGCACCGCCGTGGAATCTCTCTAGTTCGTTTGAATTAGGTTATGATTATGCAAATAAATAAATTTATAAAAAAACATCTTATATGAATATGATTTTTATTAGTGAAAATTTATAAATTATTAATAATATGTAAACTTATTTATTTATATAAATTATTTTTATAAGTTAAAAAATAAGTCAAATTTAAATTAACAGGCCTAAATGTTTGTTTTAAGTGTGTCAATAAGCATATTTTTATTGATGAGTATTCTAATCTATGAAGCTCCGATACGGGACACGATACATATACGATACCGATACGCCTTTATGTAAATTTTTTTTAAATCCCCAATTCGATACTGCCGCGATACGTTATTTAAAAATTAAAATTAAATATATAAATACACAATATATAAACATGACTAAAATCAACAATATTAATAATTAAAAACAGAAAATATCTAGTATTATATCAGAATTTTGGGAAAAACCCCAATGTTAAACAACCTGTTATATAGTAGAACACCATAGTTTTTTTTTTTTTTGAAAAGTAAAAAATTATATTGACAAAGAAAAACCACAAGAAGTGCTAAAGATACTAACAAGCATCGGGTATTGGGACATATCAGACATGTATCAGGTATTACTTTTTTATTTAAAAATAATGATTTAACCGATACTTTTCCGATACGAGTATCGAGACGTATCGGATATTATTTTTTTATTTAAAAATAATGATTTAACCGATACTTTACCGATACGAGTATGAGATGTATCGAAAGAGTATCAGTATCGAGTACGTATCGGACACGATACATCACCATTTTTTAAGTATCGGGGCTTCATAGATTCTAATGTTTGCACCTTTTAATTTCTTTTTTTTCCTAAGATTTTCATTCTTTTAAGAAATTAAAGTAAAATTAATGATATTTTATTATTTGTACAATTATAAAAACTAAAAGCATCATATATCAAAATTAAAATTAAAATCATTTATTAAATAAATTTTTCTCTTGTACCAAAAAAAATAAATTTATTTTATTTAATAAAGAAAGGATAAAAATACCTTAATTTATCAATTTTTTTTTAATGATTTAGGAAGGATTGAATATTTAATAACGCTTAATAAACATTGTTATATTATACACTGAGGTAGTCACATGATTAAAAATAATCCAAAAATGAAAAAAAGGGAATAAAATTATGAAAAATGTTAAATTGAGTGTTTAATACGAAGATAATTCTTACCAAACTACTATAAAGTACAGACTATGAATTACAAACTATGAAAAACTAAACTAAATCTAAGAAAGCATAAAAGAAAACAAATAAAATAAAAGATAAATCCATTCATTTCATTTGTCACATTTAAAGTGTGTCAACACACTAAATATATAATATCCTAAATGGGCCTAAAACTATTAAGTTCAATCTAAAACCAATATAATAAATACTCAAATAACAAATATAAATTCTACTTCATAATTATTTAATTAACTACTACTTAATCTTTTATCCGTGTTAAAAACCAGTTTTTAAAATAGGGGAAACATAGTTTATATATTTTTGTTGCAAGTAAAATTTGGTCTCTCTCTTCATTTTAATTGTAGTGCCAAATAATGTAACATTAAAACTGTCCCAAAAACATAACATTGATCCACAATATTAGCAGTAAGTTTAACTAAAGAGATGCACGACATTGCCAAAAATTGATACTATCAATGTATCAACAAAAAGAACCTTCAACTTTTCCCTAGTTATTAAAATAATTTAGCTATATTGTGGTGGCTTATATCCATCAGTAAACATGAACATCGTTAGCATTTTTGCTACCTCTCCTCCATCCTGAAAATGTATTTATTGGAATGAAAACTCTAACCTGTAGTGTAGTGTAGTGTCAATGGTCATATTGATTTCTATTGGACAAAGATGCATATCCAATACATACTCTTCAAGTTATAATAACTCAAATTCTTGAATAATGTCATAGGTTCAAAATAATTCACTAAATCAACAATCAACAATCAACATTCATTGAAGATGAATTATTTGCTTTACCATATTGAGAGATTTGAGGATTACTTCATTTTCCCTTAGACAAATTTCAAAACAAAAATGATGTTATCAAAAGTTTAAAGAAAAAGGAAATGTGGACTAATTATTACAATTAACAATGTTTATCAATTATTTAAAACTTTAAAACTAGGACAGGAGGGGGCCGCGCGAACGCAGGCCCCCACAGCAACAAATTATGATGTAGACTCCACCACTTGGGTAGATCTTAGGATAGCACCCCTCCTAAGTGCAATGGAGGTCACAATCCTAGGCCATGGACCTTCATGATCATCCATTGACCCCATCCAGGTAAGTAATTTGCAATGTTGATATTCATTTGTTTTTATAATCCTACTTCTCTCAACAGCCTGCAGCTTCTAACGATGTGGGACTCAACTACTAGGCCAATGAAACGTTCAACAAACTCTCTGCTTAATGTGAGGGGAACTCTATTGCTACACATCACTCTATAACATAAGATTATATACAATCCTACTTCTCTATTGCTCTACACCTCTAGTGATTATTAGTGTTTTATAAAGATTGTATACATGATTCTAAAGCAAGTTATTATTCACCTTATCAACCCAAAAAAGCATACTAAAGTGAAGCACAATTTCAAAAGCTGCATAAAGAAAACACAATGATTCAAAAGCCCCCAACAACAAAAAAAGTGAAGGAAAACCCATCCACAATTAAACTAGATTCCTAAACAATACAACACCACATGAGAATAAAACTACTCCAACTCAAAAATCATCCTCACACCAATAAATTTACACACTCATCAAGTAACCAAACCAAGCAAAATCTCATCTCATCACAAAACAAAAATGTCCAAATTGTTCACTACCCTCCATAATCTAATCATTCTATCATCAACACTATTATATCTAATCATCCCTTCACATTGTTCTAATTCCAACAACATCACATGTCGATCATATTGCGGAAACATAACAATAGATTATCCATTTGCTCTCCAATACGGTTGTGGCCACCCGGGTTTTCGTGACTTACTCTTCTGCATAAATAATGTTCTCATGTTCCACATAACCTCAGGCTCCTACAGAGTCCTCCAAATAGATTATGCATATCAAGCTATAACCCTCCACGAGCCACACATGTCCACGTGTGAAACACTCGTCTTAGGAACCAAAGGAAACGGTTTCTCTGTCGAACCATGGCGCGCCCCGTACATGAACCCAACATCCGACAATGTTTTCATGCTCATTTCTTGTTCACCTCGTTCGCCATTGTTTCAAGGCTTTCCCGGAAAACACTTGCCTTGTAGAAATGTTTCTGGTATGGGGTGTGAAGAGTATTATGGGTGTCCTGCTTGGAATATGATGGGCCATAAAAGATTGGGCTTTGGGTCTGGCCCACCTGAGTGTTGTGCTGTGTCTTATGAGGCTATTAAGGGGATTAATCTTAGTAAATTGGAGTGTGAAGGGTATAGTAGTGCTTATAGTGTTGCACCTTTGAAGGTTGATGGACCTGGTGATTGGGCTTATGGGATTCGTGTGAGGTATTCTGTTCAAGGGAGTGATGAGTTTTGTGGTGCTTGTGAGGCTACTGGTGGTAGCTGTGGGTATGGTTCTGATGGGATTAGGCAAGTTTGTATGTGTGGGGACTTTAATTCAACCTCCAATTGTGACTCAGGTTAGTAAGTTTATCAGTAAAAAATGATATTATTTATATGAACAGGTGAATTTTACTGTTGATCACTGTGGTAGACTAGTGTTTAAATTATCAGAAATTTTATTGGCGGTCGATAATAACTTTCAAATGTACAAACTTATGATTCTCTTGGTCTACGTTAAGACGTGACGTGAATGATGTCGGTTTAATCATTAATGTGAGCTACATATTTGTTTTATGATAATTTAGTTAAACTACTCAAGAGCACTTAGATGAGATTGCGCGAGTCTCTTCTAGCTTAACCAAGGTCCTGGGTTCGATCCCTGACTTGGGCATGCAGCAGTGTTAAAACTCTTAGGGAGAGTTTGCCACCCATTTGGGTCCCACAAGGCTCGAGGGATTAGTCTCTGCAGTTGCGCGCAGTTAAACTGATATTAGGTCAATATTTCGCTTATAATAGTGAGGAGGATTATTAACCTCCGTTTTGAATATTTTTAAGTATTGGTCTACGGTGGACCATTGTCTATATTAGAATTTTCGTTTATATCAACATTTTACATGATTCAAATCTCATATGTTTTGATGCCCCTTGAGTTTTCGTACGCGTCCTCTGAAATTATCAAAATATTCATTCTATTATTTAAGTAGCGAATTCAGTTCGCTACTTAAATAACGAACAGTTTAAAATTTTGAAAATTTCTTGTAAAGAGGTGTTTTTTCCTCAAATTTTTTATTTTTATAACATCCGCTAATATAATAAAATTAGAAGATCGCCCAAGAAGTACACAGGGCGCCAAAAGAAGCTCTTCTTTTGTCATAAATGAAATTGTTTTTCTTAGCCTTGATATTTGGTTTTCTATGTTTCTATACATAAGTGTGAATATTTGTCTACATATTTTACAGAAGTGGGTTTGTTATCGTCGGGAGCAAGGCCTATGAGGCTGAAAATGTTTACAGGTTCGATTGGCTATTTCAGATGGAAATTTATTTTTTTTCTGTCCATTTTTTCCATTTTACCAAATCAAATGAGAATTACTGTGATTGTGTTATATGTAACTTTTCCTTTTGGGCAGGATTTTTGACCTATTTGTTAGCATCGATGATAACAAGCTGGATTTGAAAAGTATGGGAGACCATAATCTGGGTCATGTATTTGCACACTGTACATGCCTCTTTATTTTTGTTGCTAAGAACGTGCACATATTATATCAATATAATGAGTGAGAGAGTTTTTTTGATTTGTATTTCTTAATTCCTAATGAAAGATTGCTTAAATATTATTCAAAAGTGCATGTAATATATATAGCCAAAAAACTAATCTTGATTTACAGAATAATCAACCGAGTTGAGAACAAAGTACGTAATTTGTGGATAGGGACTTTCACTACTTTGATGATGACAATGTTGTTGTAATTGTAATTCATGAATTGTTCCTTGTGTTTGTTTGGTAGTAAAAAGTTAGTTAATAGTTAGTTTACTCTTAGTTGATAAATTTGTTAGAGTTTAACTAAAGTTAGTTAGATTCATAAAAGCCTACTATGGTTACTTGCTTGTGAAGTAATCTATATATATAGGCATACATGTTATGTTTTTCATTTTAATGCAATTACCTCTTTTCTTCTACTCTATCTTCTTCTATAACAATCAATTCTTAGAGTTTCAATCCCAAGATTCTCAACAATTGGCATCCAGAGCATTGGTTCAAGATCATTGATCATTGCTGCGTGTGAAGAGTGATTCTCAACCACGACTTCAAACAACATTCCAACATAGCTTCCCAAATTGAAGAGTGATAACTGGGATAGATGGAACGTTCAAATGCAAGCAATCTTTGGTTTCCAAGATGTTGCAGAAGTGATTTAGAACGGTTTAGAAGCCATCGGAGATGATGCTACTAAGGCTCAAAGAACTTTATTCATAGCTAACAAGAAGAAAGACTGCAAGGCAATTTATCTCATTCATCAAAGTGTTGATGAGAAATTTTTTGACAAGATTTCAACATTCACTTCAGCAAAAGAAACATGGGACACATTAGAGAGGTGTCACACTGGTGGTGCAAAAGTGAAGAAGGTGAAGCTTCATGACTGAAGAAGGTGAAGCTTCATGCTTTGAGAAGACAATATGAGCATATTGAGATGGAAGATCAAGAGAAGATTGAAGATTTCTTCCACAAAGTTAGAGTAGTTACCAATTCCATGGCTCAAAATGGTGAGTCAATTTATGATAAGCAATTTTGTGAGAAAATCTTGAGATCTTTACCTTCAAGATTCAATTACCTAGTGTGCACAGTTGAAGAAACAAAGGATGTGGCCACTATGACTCCTGCAGAGCTATTGAGTACACTGCAAGCTAGAGAACTCAGATTCAATGAAAGGAATGGAGAGAAAGATTCATATCAAGCACTTCTTGCCTATTCAAAGTGTTGTGAATTCGATTAATAACTCACACCAATAACCTTGATGTGTGGAGCAAATTGAACCAAATAACCAAATATGTTGATAGAGTTGATGATGCTATAATTCAAGAACAATAAACAAAGAACGATAAAGAACACACTATGATTTGTTTACCCAGTTCGGTGTTAATGAACCTAATTTGGGGGAGGGAGCAACCCTTCCGTTCTACTATGATCAATGAGAAGCTTACACAAGAAATCCCAAATAGAGTTACAAGAATTAATCATAATTCTACCTTAATCCCGAATCTTTTCCCGTGACCAGAGACTCAGTTGACCTAGCTACCCAAGGTGAAACAACAACCTTTTACCCTTGACGACAAACCCTTGTTTCCTATACTCAACTTAATTTTTCTATGAATAAAGCAATCCCTATTTATAGAAAAATACATGCCAAAAAACTAGTAACAAATCTATTTTAAAATAAAATCAAATCCAAGTCAGAGTGTCTTCACGCGTCCGCGCCACCTCGACCGCGCCCCGCGCCACTGGCAGAGCCAAACCACACTTTCCAGACAGTTCCTAGCGCGCGGCGCCATAAGACCTGCGTGCGGCGCCGCAGACAAATTTCAGGATTTTCTGACTTCTTTGTTACCGAGATTTTAAGGCACTTTCAACAATTCTCCATCTTGCCTTCAAATCGATGGTGATCCACTCGACCACCGTGCTGCTCCCTCCATCTTGAAATACTATTCAAGATCATCGGTCAAGTCCAAGTCCCACTTGAACCTTGACCTCTTCCACTTGCTTCCAACAACTCTTGCTAGAATCACAAGTTGTACCTCTACCTCTTCATTCCTCGGAATGCCTTCCGCCCTCATGAAGGTCTTGTCTCCAACTACCATAGGAATTTTAGGTAGCCCCACAAGACTCACCGCAACCTTTTCAGCCCCCAGAGTGATCAAACCCGTCCTTCTGAAGATACGCTTGCATCCAACTATCATCAGCCTTTTGGATAGTCCTACAAGCTCCACCACACCCTCTTCGAACCCCGGAATGCCTTCCGTACTCTCGAAGCTTTGCTTGTTCCCAACCAACCCTGAAATTTTAGGTGGTTGTCCAAGCTCCAACATTTAACTCTCCTTGTGCCCCACTACCTCAAGTAGCCCTACAAGTTCCCAAGTTCTATTGTTGGTGTTCCCAGTTGCTTCCCTGAAGTTCTTCAATAGGTCTTGCATTTCTTCAGCCTCAATTGGAACACACCCTACAAGGTCTTCACAATTATACCCAAAAGATGCAACATCACCGCTCTCCTCCCTATCTCCTGCTAGATAGCCAAGAGCTAATGCTGGCTCGCCTCCTCTAGTCCCACTATCGAAAGACTCCACCTCAACTTGAAACTCTACCAAAGTCTCAAACCCGGTACTCACACTATGAACTCCACCTTGCAATTTGCAAAATCATCCGACTTGATCAGAAACAACCCCAAAATCCCATAACTCAATCACGTCATGAGAGCCACTAGAGTATAGAGTCTCACTCTCCTCTGGTTCCCAACTCGACACTACAAGTGACTCAGCCTTCTCATAACTCTCCTCTTCGGATCGTGCCAATGCGCGACTAGCATTTTCTAAGTTTGTAGTTTTGCATTCGCTTTGGTTTTGAAAAAGGTTTTTAATTAAAAAGAGCGATATACGTGTAGAAAAGTAAAGTGAGACAAAAATATAGAAGATAGGTATGGTGGTTATATGACTTTGAGATTTATAGTGATGATGCTATAAATACATAAGGAGATTTAGTGCATTTTGCACTATTTACTGATTGTGAACCAGATGGCATTGATGAAGCTATGAAGAGTCAGTTGTGGAAGCAGGCCATGATGGATGAAATTAAAGCTATAGAGAAGAACAATACATGGTAACAGTGAAATGGGTGTATAAAGTCAAGTTGAATTATGATGGATCTATTGCTAAACATAAGGCAGGGTTAGTGGCAAAAGGATTTTTGCATAAAGCTGGCCTAGACTATCAAGAAGTATATGCACCAGTAGCTAGAATTGAGACTATAAGGCTTGTAGTTGTCATTGCTAGTGTGACGAAATGGCATATGTCTGAGATGGATGTGAAATCAACATTCCTTAACAGACCACTTGATGAAGAAGTTTATGTGTCTCAACCACTAGGTTTCATTAAGGAAGGCAATGAAGGAATGGTGTATAGATTGAACAAGGCCATTTATGGATTGAAGCAGACACCTAGAGTTCGGAATAAGAGAATGGATGGATTCTTAACACAAGTTGGGTTTCAGAAAAGTGTAGTAGAGCATGGTGTATATGTGAAGCACAATTCTGACTCAAGTGTTTTAATTATCTGCCTGTATGTTGATGATCTGTTGGTCACATGTAGCAATCCTAGTGACATAGCTGCATTCAAGAGATTGATGCACTCAGAGTTTGAAATGACAGATATGGGAAAATTGAGTTACTTCCTTAGCTTGCAATTTGAAGAGACTGCTGCAGGAATCTTGTTGCATCAGAAAAAGTATATGAAGGAGATTTTCACAAGGTTTAATATGTTAGGGTGAAATCCCGCAGTAACTCATATGGAAGCAAACTTAAAATTGAATCTAGATGAAACTGGTGAAGCTGTCAATGCTACATTGTACAAGAAGATGATTGGTTCTCTAAGATACCTATGCAATAGCAGGCTTGGGCTGTCTTTTGCAGTAGGTGTTGCGAGTAGATTTGTTGAGGCCCCAATGGAATCTCACATGGTTGTAGTGAAGAGGATCATGAGATATGTGCAAGGTACAATGGTGAACCAGTTGGTTGGATTTTCTGACTCTGATTTGTGTGGAGATCAAGTGGACAGAAGAAGCACCACATGCTACATATTCAAGTTCTTAAATGCACCAATCTCTTGTTCTAAAAAGCAACCAGTAATTTCTCTTTCTTCTTGTGAAGCTGAATATATAGCTTGTGCCTTTGCTACTTGTCAAGGCATATGATTAGAATCACTGCTGAATGATTTGAAGATTGATCTTAGTGAACCAATTCAACTACTTGTTGATAACAAGTCTGCAATCAACTTGGCAAGGAATCCAATTTTCCATGGAAGAAGTAAACACATTGAGACACGATTCCATTTCATCGGGGATCAAATAAGTAAGGGAAGAATTACTCTATCTCATGCCCAACAGAAGATCAGGAAGCTGACTTCTTAACAAAAGGACTGAAGCATGACAGGTTCAAGGAGCTAAGAACTAGGATTATAGTTATGTCTTTAGAACATTTGAATTAAGGGGGCATGTTGTAATTTCAATTCAAATGAATTGTTCCTTGAGTTTGTTTGGTAGTTAGAAGTTAGTTAATAGTTAGTTACTCTTAGTTGATAAGTTTGTTAGAGTTTAACTAGAGTTAGTTAGATTGATAAATGATAAAAGCCTACTATAGTTACTTGCTTGTGAAGTAATCTCTATATATAGGCATACATGTACAATTTTTCATTTTAATGCAATTACCTCTTTTCTTCTACTCTATCTTCTTCCATAACAATCAATTCTTAGAGTTTCAATCCCAACAAATGTTTCATTAAATTTTTACCATCTTATATACACTTCTCAAACTTTACTTTTAAAATAAATCTCATTTCTCTATAAAAAATAAAATAAAACAAACTCAATTCCATCATTACTATTTTTAGAAAAATAAACTAATTTTATGTATTCAATCGTGAGATAAGTAAAGTCTAACGGAAAAATGTTTCTACCAAGAATGGAACTCGGGTTCGATCCGAATGATATATGTTAATTAAATAAATCATACATGGGACAAATTATACTATTAATTAACTCATAACAATTTCAAAATAACTATCATATGTATTAACTAAATAAATCATACGTGGGACAAATTATACTATTGATTCATAGAAATGATGATAATTTTAAAATAATTATCATATATATTAAATAAATTAACCATGGGATAAATTATGCTATTGATTCATATAACTCATAACAATTTCAAAATAACCATTATATATAGTAAGTAAATCATACATGAGACAAATTATACTACTGATTCATATAACTCATAACACTTTTAAATAACTATACTATGTATTAACTTAATAAATCTTACGTGGGACAAATTATACTATTAATTTATAGTGCTTATTAAATAAATTCAATTCTTTTTCTTCTAATTTTAATTAACAAAGTGTAACTTCTAAAAATATAGGCGTAACAAAGTGATTATTTTTATTAAAAAATTGATTTTTTTTTCTAAAATAGTCTAAAATGTATAAAATTTGTGCCTATCATATAAATAAGTTTTCTTGCATGACTTTTATGAAATAAAAAAAGTATTTTTAATAAAATATGTAATTGATTATAAAAAAACATATACACAATACAAGCTTGTTGCGAATTCGATTAAAACTCATTAACTCACACAAATAACCTTTGATGTGTGGAGCAAATAGAACCAAGTAACCAAAATATGTTGATAGAGTTGATGATGAAATATTCAAGAACAAATAAAGAACGATAAAGAACACACTATGATTTGTTTACCCAGTTCGATGTTAATGAACTTAATCTGGGGGAGGGAGCAGCCCTTCCTTTCTACTATGATCAATGAGAAACTTACACAAGAAATCCCAAATAGGGTTACAAGAATTAATCCTAATTCTACCCTAATCCCGAATCTCTTCCCGTGACCAAGAGACTCAATTGACCTAGTCTACCCAAGGTGTCCCACAAGATGATCCCAAGAATAGTTTGCCATAGGATTCAAAACCCTAGTCTTTTGTGGTGGCAAACCCTGACTCTCTACATCTTGTCGCTCTCACTCTCTCTCAAATTTTCTATGAATAAGACAATCCCTATTTATAGAAAAATATATGCCTACTTATTTTAAAAGATAATCTTCTAAAATAAAACCAAATCTCATATTGTTTTTAAATATATCCTATTTAAAAACAAACACAATCTATTTTAAAACAAAACAAATTCAAGTCAGAATATCCTCCAAGAAAATATATTTTCCACAAAAATCTCCAAAACAACTCGTGCCCGCGCCCCGCGCCACTGGCAGAGCCAAACACACTTTCTAGAGTGCTCCCGGCGCCATAAGACCTGCGCGCGACGCCACAGATAGATTTTTCCAGGATTTTCCGACTTCTTGTTACCGAGATTTTAAGGCATATCCAACAATTCTCCACCTTGCCTTTAAATCGATGGTGATCCAATCAACCACCGCGCTGCTCTCTCCATCTTGAACTACTATTCAAGATCAACGGTCAAGTCCAAGTCCCACTTGAACCTTGACCTCTTCCACTTGCTTCCAAAAACTCTTGCTATAACCACAAGTTGTACCTCTACCTCTTCATTCCTCGGAATGCCTTCCGCCCTCATGAAGATCTTGCCTCCCACTACCAATGGATTTTTGGTAGCCACAAGATTCACCGCCTCCTCTTCAGACTCCGGACTGGTCAAGTCCGTACCCCCCCTGAAGAAACGCTTGCTCCCCACTATCATCGGATTTTAGATAGCTAACAAGCTTCACCATCCCTCTTCGACCCCTGGAGTGTACCACTCCGTACTCTCGAAGAAACGCTTGCCTCCAATTGTCCTTGGAATTTTAGGACAACCATACAAGCTCCACCTTACGCTCTTCAGCCCCCGGATTGTACCTTTTCCGTCCTCCTGAAGAATCGCTTGCCTCCGACTATCCGCGGATTTTAGGACAGCCCTACAAGCCTCACCACCCTTCGACCCCCGGAGTGCCCTCCGTCCTCTCGAAGTATTGCTTGGCTCCGGACCAACCTTGGAATTTTAGGCGGTCCCACAAGCTGCAACATCAAACTCCTCTTGCACCCGACTACCTCCGGCAGTCCTACAAGTTCCACAGTTTGATCAAGGTTGCTTTCAATTGCCTCCCTGAATATCCTCTCAAGGTCTTGCACTTCTTCAGCCACAATTGAAATGTATCCCACAAGGTCTCCATGGTTCCCCTTTGGCTGAACACAACCACTCTCCTCCCTCTCTCCTATTAGATATACCTGAGAGTCAATGTTGACTATCTCCCACTATTGGAAGACTCCACCTCAAACTGAGATTCCACCAAAGTACACCAACCATCCCCTTGTGATAAGCAAGACATCTCCAACCGTGCTTCTCCCTTCAATGCCTCAACCCTTGTTCTGAATTAACACCGCCCTTCAAACCCATGGTACTTGAATCGACTGATCCCCTTGCCCCACGGTGGGCGCCAATTGTTGCAAATTCGATTAAAACTCACACCAATAACCTTTGATGTGTGGAGCAAATAGAACCAAGTAACCAAAATATGTTGATAGAGTTGATGATGCAATATTCAAGAACAAATAAAGAACGATAAAGAACACACTATGATTTGTTTACCCAGTTCGGTGTTAATGAACCTAATCTGGGGGAGGGAGCAGCCCTTCCTTTCTACTATGATCAATGAGAAACTTACACAAGAAATTCCAAATAGGGTTACAGGAATTAATCCTGATTCAACCCTAATCCCGAATCTCTTCCCGTGACCAAGAGACTCAATTGACCTAGTACCCAAGGTGTCCCACAAGATGATCCCAAGAATAGTTTGCCATAGGATTCAAAACCCTAGTTTTTGTGGTGGCAAACCCCGACTCTCTACATCTTGTCGCTCTCACTCTCTCTCAATTTTTCTATGAATAAGACAATCCCTATTTATAGAAAAATATATGCCTACTTATTTTAAAAGATAATTTTCTAAAATAAAACCAAATCTCATATTATTTTTAAATATATCCTGAAATTCTGGTGGCAAGTGTCAGATGTGTAGCACGATGTGTACACTTTAGGAATCGTACGATGTGTAGCCTAATGTGTCAACATCGTGGACAACTGAACTTGATGAACAAGTAAACAATATAAAGTGCAGAAAACAAAAGAACACGTGAGTTTGTTAACCCAGTTCGGCACTTATAACAAGCCCTATTCTGGAGGATACCAATCCAGGGATGAATCCACTATGGTAGTATCAATTCAAAGCTAAACTCCCCCGTTTACAACTTCTCACTTAATCACTACCCGTGCTAATTCTACCTAGGAACTCCTAGATATGAGAACCTCTGCTCACTCCCCCTCAACCTTACCCAGTAAGGATTTAATAACAAACTCAGTTGGAGACACACTCCTAGACAAGCGAAGCACTCGTACCTAAAGGCTTAGAGTGTTGCACAATCTAACTCCTTGCTTCAAAGCTTTGGAGAAAGACAACTAGAGATTACAACTCTATAAACTCAGTCCTTACTTGTATCAAAACTATGATCCAAGTGAAGGCTCACAAAGAACAAAGAACAACTAAAGAACTAAAACCCTAAGACTCAATTTGTAGACTTAGCTTCTTGATTTCAGTTGATGAATAATTGGTCTTCAGTCTTCCTTTATATAGAACAAGCTTCATGGGCTTTGACGAGTTGGCCTTGATAAATTTTGCCTTGAGATTTATTTGATCATAATCTTTTAATTGTTTGTTTCAAATCTTTTTGATCAAAGTCGGCCAATAAAATAAAACAGAACCATGAAAGATTATCTTGTTCCTTGGCGCGCAAGCTGGCACGATATACTTAAAAACAAATCTTTTTCAAAAGATCGCGTTTAAATAAATAAAGGCGCGTCCAGTAGGGCGTCCAGATGTGAACCCTGATGTGCCACACATCATGCTCCACATCATGGAATCAGGCTTATTTTACCAAATGAAGCCAACACCCTAAAAGGTCTCAACAATCTCCCCCTTTGGCAAATTTTGGGCTAAAATAATCTTTGAGTCACCCAACTAAACTTGGAGAGATGTGTAGGCACATCAGAGGCATGCAGCAGCGGATTAGAGCCTCGTAAATAAAGAGAGAAATAAACTCTCACAAGATAGGAAAATAAATTCCCAAAGACTGAGAAAAATAAATTCTCAGACACATACAAGCATGAGATTCCATGCACACATAAGGGAGGGTAGCAAACCCAGTAATAGTCTACTCCCCTTTGAACTAGAGCACTTTCCATGTACTCCCCCTAAATCTCATATCCTCTATAGGCTTCTTCAGAATGCATGACCTAGAGAGAAATAGAGAAGTTTTAAACTTGGCTTCTTAAGAATGCATGACCAAGTTAAAACTCACAGATGTGTCAAACATCACACAAAATAGCAACTTCTACAGGCTTCTTAAGAATGCATCACCATGTAGAAATCATACAAATGGATCAACCATTACACAAATTAACATCTTCAATTGGACTTCTTAAGAATGCATCACCCAGTTGAAAACGTACAGAATAAGTCTTCAGAAAAACATGCTTTAGAAAACTAATTCTTCAAAAAGTTGTTGAGAAAATATTTGAAGAAAAATAAGCATGTATACCAGATGTGTAGTCAGATGTGCCACACATCAGAACTTCAGAAGTTGGAGAAGCTTCAGAAGCTGAGCAGAGCTTCAGAAGTTGTAGTGCTTCAGAAGTTGAGAAGAGCTTCAGAAGTTGTAGTGCTTCAGAAGTTGAGAAAGTTTCAGAAGTTCAGAAGTTCAGAAGTTCAGAAGTTCAGAAGTTCAGAAGTTCAGAAGTTCAGAAGTTCAGAAGTTCAGAAGTTCAGAAGTTCAGAAGTTCAGAAGTTCAGAAGTTCAGAAGTTCAGAAGTTGCCCCATGTGGATGAATAGAATTTAACTCTTTTCTCGTTCTATTCTCTCTAATTTCTCCCAAAATTATCACATTGTCCCAACACATCACAATTTGCTGCAGTTAAGACTTCAAAGTTTTTTTATTTTAATTTTTACTCCCCCTTTTTAGCCAAAAATTATGACAAACATACTGAGAGTAAGTAACACACCATAGAATGCAGATAGCATGAGATGTAGAGATGATATTAATAGTGCAGCAGGTACAGAACAGGCACGCAAAGGTGCATCAGAAATCCAGGGCATAGCCCACAAAATACAAGCAAAAACAAGGAAATACTGAGTACAGGGAAATATTTATGAATTACAATAATTCAAATATCCTGGCTCCCATCAGTTTCCTCAGCTTCAGAGTCATTGGGCTCCTCCTCCTCCAATTCCTCATCCTCAGCCATTGTTTGCTCATCCTCAAGCTCCAGTCCAGCAATGACTGCCTCCAGCTTGGCCTTCTTCTCATCCAGAGCCTTGCAAGTCTCCTTTAAAGCAGCAATCATGTCTGTCCTAGACATAGCATTGTTTGAGCTGGATGTGCCCACATCAGGAGTCACATCAGACTGCTTGAGACTAAAAGAAATAGCAGACTCTCTTCTGCAAGACAAATCATCCTTGCCCAGAACATCAGGTCTCTGGCTCAATATGATTCCACACAGTAGGGAAGGAAAGGCAATGGGTAGTTTGACAGCTAGGGTTTTGGCATGTTTGATAGTCTGATCAAAAATATAAGTACCAAAATCGAAGTTAACTTTGTTACCCACAGTATAGATGAACCTAGCCAAACCTGTAGCCACATCACAGTTGTGTGTGGTAGGCACCCAGTTAGCAGCAGCAATCCTGTTCAGGATGTTGTAGATTGGAGTGAGCTTGCTTGCTTGCAATTTTCCCTTCTTAGGCCAAGTCTTGACCTTTCCAGCTGTGATGGCCTTGATTATGTAGTTGTCATTTGCCTCCATCTCAGCAAAGGGCTCCTCACTTCTGCCCAGATACTTGTTGATAACAGTGGGAGAGAAGTGAATTTCTTTACCTCTCACAAAAACAGTTTGGTATTCTTTGTCCAAAGGATTGTCACAACCAGCAGGGATGTTTACCAAAAATTCTTTGACTACCTTCTCATAGCAGTCACCCAGTCCAGTAACAGTCTTCATCAAGCCAGCACGCTTGATCAACCTCATAACTTCCTTGCACTGCAAGGCTTCAGCACTGAGCTCCCTCTCCAGAGCTAACCTTCTATGAGCAATGTACTTCCATTTTCCAGCATGTGCAGGGTTGTGGAAGGAAATCAAATCAACTGGGATGTCAGGAATTCCCTGAGGAATTTTCTTCTTCCCATAGCTCTTCTTCACAGCAGACTCAATGTGAATCACATCAAGCTCCATATTGCGTTCCTCAGCAGATTCTTCCTCAGACTCACTGATGTGAGCTACATCCTGCTCCACATCGTACTCTGAGTCACTTGTAGGTGGCTCTTTTCTTTTCTGAGTCTTCTTCTTTGCAGGTGGAACCACAGCTTTACTAAATCCCTTCTTGGGACCATACATGACTTGCCTCTTAACAGGCTTCTTCTTCTCCTTAGTAGCAGCAGGAGAAATCTCAACAACAGCAGGACCTTTACCACTTCTAGTCCTTCTTGCAATACTCTCCTCAGTAAGCTTCTTCAAGGGGATGTCAGAATTGTAGCCTTCTACATCCACAACAACTTTGTCAGACTGGATATTATCTTCAGGTTCCTCAACCTCAGCAGGTTGATCTTCTTCAACAAATACCTGATCAGGAGAATCAGGAATGACAGCAGGTCTTTCAACAGCAGCAGTCTCTTCTTCAGCAGGAGACTCTTCTTCACCTTGTGGCAATGATGTGCCAACATCTGCCGCAACATTAGGTTCTTGCAGGGCCTGGAGCACAGAATCAATGATCTTCTGAGTCAAGGGGTGTCTTTGACCCTCAGAAATCTTCACAGCAGCCTTCTCAGGGTTAGGGTTTGAAGAACCTACACCCATAGATGCTTCAGCATTTGCATCACCAGATTTTGCAGGAAGAGGTTCAACATGCAGACTTTCCATGGTGTGAACCCTCTTTGGTGAGCCAATCTTTGGCTTCTTGCTTTTCTTCTTCTTCTTTTTGGATTTTTCTGTGTAAGGAGAAGGAACAACATCTTCCTCTGCGGCAATGGGGGTTGATTCCCTTCTTGATCGTTTAGACTTCTTCTTCTTTGATCCAGATGGCTTGATCATTGAGACAGGAGTGGCATCGACGATCATGTCACCTTGAATATCTTTTTGATGTGGGGAAATAGGTTTTGGTGATGATGGAGGAGTGTTTGTTTTTGTGGAAGGAGATGTTTTGGTTGCAGTAGACATGATGATGATGATGATTTTGTATGAAGATTTCAAAGAAAATTTCAGAAAGATGAACAAAGGGTTTGAGAGAGATCAAGAAAATTTTTGGTCGTTTGAGTGGTTGAGAAACGAATGTGGTGATCAATGTGGTAGGCAATAAGAAAAATCTTGAGTAAACGGATTTCTTGGAGTTTTGAACGCGAAATAGCCGTTGGAAATATTGCCTTTGGATTGCGTGCAACTATGGATGGAGGGAAAAACAGGTAACCGTTGCACGTCTAAATAGCAATTATGGCTATTGATCCTCAAAGAGGCAAATACCTAGTTTGCCCCTTAACACCTCAAACCTATTTGCATCTAAAGCCTTAGTGAAAATATCTGCCAGTTGATTTTCTGTGGCAACATGCTCTAGAGTCACAACATTGTCTTCAACAAGATCTCTAATGAAATGGTGACGTATATCAATGTGCTTTGTCCTACTATGTTGGATAGGATTTTTGGAAATATTTATAGCACTTAGATTGTCACAGTATAATGTGAGCACATCTTGCTGCACATTGTACTCACCCAACATCTGCTTTATCCAAAGTAGCTGAGAACAACTACTTCCTGCTGCAATATACTCAGCCTCAGCTGTAGAAAGAGAAACACAATTTTGTTTCTTGCTGAACCATGATATAAGGTTGCTTCCCAAAAAGAAACATCCACCAGAAGTGCTTTTCCTGTCATCAGCACTACCTGCCCAGTCAGCATCACAATAACCCAACAATCTTGTGTCTTCACCATGAGAGTAGAGAATTCCATAATCACTTGTACCACTGACATACTTAAGAATCCTTTTGACTTGATTCAGATGACTCATCTTGGGCTCAGCTTGGTACCTTGCACACACACCAACAGCAAAGCTAATATCAGGTCTACTTGCAGTGAGATAAAGTAGACTGCCAATCATGCTTCTGTATAGACTTTGATCAACACTGACACCATGCTCATCTTTAGAAAGTTTGAGATGGGTTGCTGCAGGAGTTCTTTTGTGATTTGCATTCTCCATTCCAAATTTCTTCACAATGTTCTTGGCATACTTGCTTTGGGAGATGAAAATTGTATCTTCCATCTGTTTGACTTGCAGACCAAGAAAGTAGGTAAGTTCACCTACAAGGCTCATCTCAAATTCAGACTGCATCTGATTCACAAACATCTTGACCATTGGATCAGACATTCCTCCAAACACAATGTCATCTACATAGATTTGTGCAATCATGAACTTGCCCTTTTCTTCTCTGACAAACAAGGTTTTGTCTGTTTCTCCTTTTCTATAACCTTGCTGCACAAGAAATTTGGTTAGCCTCTCATACCATGCCCTAGGAGCTTGCTTTAATCCATATAATGCCTTCTTCAATCTGTAGACATGATCTGAATAATTTGGATCAACAAATCCCTTGGGCTGTTCCACATAAACTTCCTCATTCAAGTAGCCATTGAGGAAAGCACTCTTCACATCCATCTGGAATAGCTTGAATTTCAAGATACATGCTACTCCCAGAAGTAACCTTATGGACTCAAGACGTGCCACAGGAGCAAATGTTTCATCAAAGTCTACTCCTTCAATCTGAGAGTAACCTTGAGCCACAAGCCTAGCCTTGTTTCTAGTCACAACACCACTTTCATCAGATTTATTCCTATAAACCCATTTAGTACCAATGATGTTGACTCCTTCAGGTCTAGGAACTAAATCCCACACTTCATTCCTCTTGAACTGGTTCAGCTCCTCTTGCATAGCTTCAATCCAAAACTCATCTGTCAAGGCTTCTTTCACATTCTTTGGTTCTACCTTTGACACAAAACAAGCATTGGATACAACCTCTCTTGACCTTGTCATAACCCCTGACTCAGGATTCCCTATTATGAGTTCTTTTGGATGATTCTTTTGAACTCTAACAGAGGGACCCTTGTTCACTGGAGTCACATCTTCTTGCTGATCAGTCTTCTCAGGAATCTCTATAACTTCAGAGTCTTCAGGCAGGGGGTGAGATGTGTCCACATCAGGATCAACATCAGGTTCATTATCTGAACAGTCATCTATGACAACATTGATGGATTCCATCATAGTTCTTGTTCTGTTGTTGAAGACTCTATAGGCTCTGCTGGTTATGGAATAGCCTAGAAAGATTCCTTCATCACTCTTGGGATCCATCTTCCTCCTTTGCTCTCTGTCAGCTAAGATATAGCACTTGCTACCAAAGACATGGAAGTGTTTGACAGTTGGTTTTCTTCCTTTCCATATCTCATACAGTGTGATTGAGGTACCTTTTCTCAGAGTTACCCTGTTGTGTATATAGCATGCAGTACTCATGGCCTCTGCCCAAAAGTAGTAAGGTAGCTTCTTGGCATGTAGCATAACTCTTGCAGCCTCTTGCAAGGTTCTGTTCTTCCTCTCAACTACACCATTTTGTTGGGGTGTGATTGGTGAGGAGAACTCATGCCCAATTCCTTCATCAGCACAAAACTCAGAGAATCTTGAATTTTCAAACTCTTTCCCATGATCACTTCTGATTCTAACAATGCCACTATCCTTCTCTCTTTGTAGTCTAAGACATAATTCTTTGAATGCATCAAAAGTGTCAGACTTCTCTCTGATGAAGCTAACCCAAGTGAACCTTGAGAAATCATCTACAACCACAAAAGCATATCTTTTGCCACCAATACTCTCTACCTGCATTGGTCCCATCAAGTCCACATGTAGCAGTTCAAGAACTCTGGATGTCACCTGATGTTGTAACATTGGGTGTGACATCTGAACCTGCTTTCCAACTTGACATTCACCACATATGTTGCCTTCAACAATCTTAAGCTTTGGTAGACCTCTAATAGCTTCCTTGGACACAATCTTCTTCATTCCCTTCAGATTCAAATGGCCAAGTCTTTGGTGCCAAAGCTTTACTTCTTCCTCCTGACTTATCAAACATGTAGTGGAGTGAGCTGTTTCATCAGGAATCCATAGATAGCAGTTGTCTCTTGACCTAGATCCTCTCATCAGCAATTCTCCTTTGTCAGAAGTAATAAGACATTCATTCTTTGTGAAGTTGACTTTGAGACCTTGATCACACAATTGGCTTATGCTGATAAGATTAGCCTTCAAGCCTTTAACAAGTAGCACATCCTCTAGGTTAGGTAAGCTTTTGCTGCTGAGTTTACCACTGCCCTTGATTTCACCTTTTGCTCCATCACCAAAGGTTACAAAGCTTGTTGTATGAGGCTTGATATTAGTGAGAAATTTCTCAACACCAGTCATATGCCTAGAACAACCACTATCAAAATACCAATCATTACTAGAAGATGCTCTAAGAGAAGTGTGAGCAATATGTGCAGTTTCAGAAACTTTAGGCTTCCACATCTTCTTAGGAGTGACCCTTGCTGTTTTGGCTTGCACCTGAGGCTTTTTCTTGGGATACCCATAGAGTTTGTAACAGAAGGGCTTGATGTGACCATTCTTCCCACAGTAGTGGCATCTCCAAGCAATAAACTTCTCTTTGCCAGCAGGTCTCTGATGTGGAGTGTGATGTGTCCACATTCTGCTAGGGTCAGGTTTCTTCTGAGCAGGAACAAACTTAGTATTTGTCTTCTTGCTGTGATGTTTGTTCTTAAATCCTACACCAGATGAGTCACCAGCATACTTTCCTACTTTCAAAATTTCATCAAGCATGTTGGTTCCAGGGTTGAGCATCTTTACAGACTTGGTCATATTTTTCAAGTTGGTTGACAGTAACTTGACTTCACTTTCAAGACTAGCAACTTGACTCTGTAGTTGACCCTTCTCTGTCTCCAGTTGACTGATGATTTCCTTCTGCTCTTCATTGACCTTGTACAGTTCCTCACTCTTGATAAATAGCTTTTTATGGACTGAGGCTAGTTCATCAAAGGTAAGTTCTTCATCATCAGATTCAACATCAGTATTATCCACCCTAGTTATGGCACTAACATGATTAGCAGCAACATTCTCTGAGTCAGTGTCAGAGTCTTCATCAGACCATGAAACAGTTAGGCCTTTCTTCTGCTTCTTCAGATATGTGCCACATTCTGATCTTATATGACCAAAGCCTTCACATTCATGACATTGAACACCCTTGTTCTGAGTTGACTTATCATCAGTTTTGGTTTTTGTTGAAGTGTTACCTAGTTTACTGATGTCAGTCTGGATGTTCCTCACATTCCTCCTTGGTCTTCTGTCCACCCTCCTTTGAAGCTTGTTGAATTGTCTTCCCAACATGGCTAAGTCATTTGAGAGGTCATCATCTGATTCAACAGCTTCTTCCTCTTCACCAGCACAAGATACAAAAGCTATGCCTTTTCCTTTCTTCTCAGTTTGCTCACCTAAGTTCATCTCAAAAGTTTGAAGAGAGCTCACAAGTTCTTCAAGTTTCATACTTGGGATATCTTGAGCTTCTTCAATGGCTGTGATTTTCATGTTAAATCTCTTAGGTAAGGACCTAAGCATCTTTCTCACCAGCTTTTCTTCAGACAATTTTTCACCTAGAGCCTCAAAGGAATTGTCTACCTCAAGCAAATTCATGTGAAATTCATGAATTGATTCTTCTTCTTTCATTCTGAGGTTTTCAAACTTAGTGTTGAGAAGTTGGATTCTTGAGCTTTTTACCTTGGCATTGCCTTCATGAGTGGTTCTGAGTACCTCCCAAGCATTCTTTGCAACAGTACACTGCTTGATCAATCTGAACATATTTTTGTCCACTCCATTGAATAAAGCATTCAAAGCTTTGGAGTTTCCAAGTGATGCAGTGTCTTCTGCAGCTGACCAATCTTCCTCTGGCTTGAGTACACCAGTGTCAACACCATTAGCATCCAAGATTTTGGGATGCTCCCAGCCTTTGAGCACAGCTTTCCAAGTTCTGCTGTCAAGTGACTTTAGGAAGGCAGTCATCCTTGGCTTCCAGTAGTCATAGTTGGTTCCATCCAGGAGGGGTGGTTTGTTGACCGTTGTTCCATCCTTGTCCATGTTTCCAGAAAGTAACTTCCCTGGAGCTCACCCTCAAACAGGCAGGGTGCCTGCTCTGATGCCAATTGAAATTCTGGTGGCAAGTGTCAGATGTGTAGCACGATGTGTACACTTTAGGAATCGTACGATGTGTAGCCTAATGTGTCAACATCGTGGACAACTGAACTTGATGAACAAGTAAACAATATAAAGTGCAGAAAACAAAAGAACACGTGAGTTTGTTAACCCAGTTCGGCACTTATAACAAGCCCTATTCTGGAGGATACCAATCCAGGGATGAATCCACTATGGTAGTATCAATTCAAAGCTAAACTCCCCCGTTTACAACTTCTCACTTAATCACTACCCGTGCTAATTCTACCTAGGAACTCCTAGATATGAGAACCTCTGCTCACTCCCCCTCAACCTTACCCAGTAAGGATTTAATAACAAACTCAGTTGGAGACACACTCCTAGACAAGCGAAGCACTCGTACCTAAAGGCTTAGAGTGTTGCACAATCTAACTCCTTGCTTCAAAGCTTTGGAGAAAGACAACTAGAGATTACAACTCTATAAACTCAGTCCTTACTTGTATCAAAACTATGATCCAAGTGAAGGCTCACAAAGAACAAAGAACAACTAAAGAACTAAAACCCTAAGACTCAATTTGTAGACTTAGCTTCTTGATTTCAGTTGATGAATAATTGGTCTTCAGTCTTCCTTTATATAGAACAAGCTTCATGGGCTTTGACGAGTTGGCCTTGATAAATTTTGCCTTGAGATTTATTTGATCATAATCTTTTAATTGTTTGTTTCAAATCTTTTTGATCAAAGTCGGCCAATAAAATAAAACAGAACCATGAAAGATTATCTTGTTCCTTGGCGCGCAAGCTGGCACGATATACTTAAAAACAAATCTTTTTCAAAAGATCGCGTTTAAATAAATAAAGGCGCGTCCAGTAGGGCGTCCAGATGTGAACCCTGATGTGCCACACATCATGCTCCACATCATGGAATCAGGCTTATTTTACCAAATGAAGCCAACACCCTAAAAGGTCTCAACATATCCTATTTAAAAACAAACACAGTCTATTTTAAAACAAAACAAATCCAAGTCAGAATATCCTCCAAGAAAATATATTTTCCACAAAAAACTACAAAACAACTCGTGCCCGCGCCCCGCCCCAACGAGGCCGCGCCCCGCGCCATTGGCAGAGCCAAACGCTCTTTCTAGAGTGCTCCCGGCGCCCGGCGCCATAAGACCTGCGTGCGGCGCCACAAACAGATTTTTTCAGAATTTTCCGACTTCTTATTACCAAGATTTTAAGGAATATCCAACAAAGCTCATATTGCATTACCTTTTTATTATCTAGTATTTACTACAAGTAGTATAATTCTAAAGTAAATAACGCACACATATATAATTTTAATAAAAAAAAATATATTTATTGTTAAACTATTAAAATCATGTTAAAATTATATATTGTTGAAATAAAAATATATTAGTAAAAATATATATTTTTTTATAAAACTAATTATGTTAAACTATTAAAATTTATTGTTGAAATAATGTTTTAATTTTACTCCACTTTTATTATATACCTTTTACTAATAATTTTTTTTATTGTTTATTGTTACATATGTCAAAACCGTGCACCATGTTCTAGTTAATGTGAAAAATAGAAGGTAAAAATTAATACTTTTAGGGTTAGCTTAACGTACCAAGGATAAGGATGTTTATTGTGCAATCCACACCTTTGTTTCTATCAGATCAGATAAAAAGCAGTATTATCTCCATGTACTCATTATGGGAATGTGGACTATCATACACTATCGTTAAAAATAATCTTGCAAAACTATTATGAAAAAAGTCAAAAATCGAATAACATGGACAAATATCAAGATGAACTAAAGATGGAACATGTCATACAAATTAAAGCAACGCCACTGCACCCAAAAGACTAATTTTAATCAATCCAATGTTACGAGAAAATTAATTCAATTCACTAGCTACTACACTATTATGTAATGCTATGAGATCAATGTGCTAGAAAAAAGAATATACTATCCAAAATAAAACCTTAAGTTGAATTTAAAGGGAGGTTTAACATGCTTACTTGGTGCTTTTAGGGTAAGAAAAAAAAAGAGCCGTAGATCAATCTATTTGCATGAATTAACATAAGTAAAAAAAAAAGAGAAAAAGAAAAGAGTGGAGTTACATACAGTTGGACACACGATGAGTTGTTCACCAAGATATTAATACTATTTTTCAAAAGTTCACAAACTCGATTGTCCTCCATTGACTACAAACAGGGCTCCAGCTGAAGAGATTAAAATCACAACGCACAGATCTATTGCTAGTTACTACTATAAAAAAAATAGCATACAATCAATGTAAAAGTAATACTAATTTTTTTAAGATATTATAAAAAAATATATATAATAATACTTAATTTTTTTTTAGGTTTTATAATTGGTTATAATAATAATAATAATAAAGTGTTGCTAAAAAAATATAATAAAGTGGATTTCTTAAAGAAATATTGAGCCATATACCTAATTGTAGCATAAGGAACGTCATAAAAAAATTGTGGCACAAGGAAGGGTAAAAATGATTTTTCATTAGTATCTTCCTATCTTAATCTATATCTATCTATCTATATCTATATACAAATGAAAGGTGATTCATAAGGAGCTGACACGTGTCCTTTTTCATTAAATTATTTATTACATTAATTTTTATTTAATATTTTATGACGTTAGATTTTTAATTAAATATGAAAATGCAAAAAATTTATATTATTATTTATTACATTTAATTTTATTTAATAATTGATGACGTTACATTTTTTTTTTAATAATGAAAATTAAAAATATTTATATTGATACAAAATAGAATTAATATATTAACCGTTTCTATATATCTTTTAATGATCATAAATATATTTTCGTTACGTATAATTTTAAATTATTATAATAAATATTTTTTATATTTATTTGAACTTTACATAGCAAAAGTTGTAACCGATATTTAGTCATAAAATTGCATTTAATTTTGATATTTCTAAAGCTAACTATAAATATATGTAGTTTTTTCCACAACCAACTCACAAATTCATTTGGTAAGTTACTAAATAATGGCTCCAAAAATTAACCTGATATCCAAAATCAACCAAGTTAATGAGAGTTTGAATATTGTTGTTCGTGTAATTCGGATATGGTTGGTTCGTGATGTGTCTAGCAACAATGGGCCATTTTCTTTGGATGTGATATTAATGGAAATACATCATTAATGTTTTATACTTAACGTACATATCCTTTAAAATTTATATTCAACAATCTATATCTATATCTCTATTATATACATAGCGAGATTCCCACGGAGCTCTCTCGTGCATTCTCAAGAAAAATAGCTTAGGTGGCATTCAATTAGAGTTTTTTTTTAAAAAATTATTAGCTGGCATAAAAATAGAGCTTCTCTATTATTTGTTGTATCTTTTTTAGTTTAAAAAAAAAAAACTCATTATTAAAAAAAAGTTCTTGGATACATACTATTAAATTAATCGGATATATATAAGATTATAAAAAGTTGCACAACTAAATTTCCCTAGATTCAAAATTTTTTAACTGATTTTCTATATTTCTGTGTTTGACATAATCCTCAACTCGATTTTTTTATTATAAATCATATGTGTTTAATTCATTCATCAAACAGTTTAATATAACAATAGTTACTCAAGTTGTATGATCAATATTACTCAAGTTGTATGATCAATATTAATTCATTCACTAAACTGTTTAATTTTTGCAAAAAAAATCTGTAAATGCATAATAACTATTTAATTGATGTTATTTTGCAGGGTGACGAAATCCAATTAACTATGCCGTATCACGTGATCCATCTATTTAAGGATAAACTTGAAGAGAGAAAGGTTTATGAGTTGAAAGGTCTAATTGTCACTCTAAATAGGGTGAATATCGTGCAACTAACCATCTTATAGGGTCAAAACAATTACTGATGATCATAATCTGATTGAACATTGGAAAAATTACGGAAATTTAAGGTACATGACCTTAAAGTACTAATTTTTTATAAGTGCAATTCATACTTTATATTTTATAATTTTTTATCAGTGCAATGCATATTTTATATGTTCTAATTTTTTATCAGTGCAATTCACATGATTTTATCACAAAGTTCGATGAAAGAACACAGGAGAGGTCAGAGAAACAACAGAGGAGAAGGTCAAAGATAGCACCGCTTTAGATGTTGTAGACTTATGCTCAGATAAAGTTGATGGTGCGTCATTTAGGAGAGCTTGCCCCGATGGAGCTGTTTTACCTACAACCAAATATATCAAGACTACACTGTTCATATTATATGATCGTGATACAATAAATTTTTCATTGTTTTACTTTTAATGTTTTATTATATGCATTTTTTTAATTGGAAATTTTTTTTCAGTTTTGTCCTTTACTTTGATAAACCGGATAATTGACAAAATTAATAATATTTTTTTGGTGACATATTTTTTTGAGAATGTTGTGATACACAAAGTTGCTTATTTCTTATTTTTGTTATTTGAAATTTACATGTGAATTACTACGAAACAGGTTAAAATAAGAAGGTGAGAGAAAAGGGAAAAATATATGTCTACACTGTATTTGAAAAACATATGCAGTTTTTTGTCAACATTTTTTTTATAAAAAACATTTTTCATATCAAAATGTTCAACAATACCAATTACCAAGGGACTAATTTTGACACTTAATTTCTAACAAAAAAACAGTGGAGTATTGTGATATAAAATGTTTATTTCTTTGTATTTCTTTTTTTTTTGTTATTTGAAATCTCTATTATATACATAGCGAGATTCCCACGAAGCATTCTCGTGTATTCTCAAGAAAAATTGATTATGTGGCATTTAATTAGAGTTATTAGAGTTTTTGCTTATGTGGCATTCAATTAGAGTTTTTCTATTTTATTTTGTATTTATTTAATCTTCTCTAAACCATTATTTTTTAAGAAAACAAATTTTTGGATATATACTATTAAATTAATCGGATATATCTCTCTAACCCATTATCATAAAAAAAAAAATTGGATATATACAACTAAACTAGAGCTTTTTTCCTTTTTTATTTTTTTTTTATCGAGTTTGTATTTGTTTTTTTTGTCACTCAATTAGAGATTCTCTAATATTTTTTTATTGTAGAAACTTTAATATGATGCGAGTATATTTTTTTTTTAAAAATCTAATAATTAAAATATTATATTTTAATTACTAACATATATTATATTTTTAATGATGATAAACTTATTTAATCCATGATTAAATATTATATATTTTCTATATAAAAACTATGTGAACACTTCGGCAAAAATTTGATTTGACATATATCTATTATCCAATCATTCAATTACATGTAATATTTCTATGTTGATTTTTTTAAAAATAATAAAGAATTAACAACTATTTTTTGTTCATGGAGTAGCTATAGAGTCGCGTAATGGACACGGGAGACAAATATAATTAGAGAGAGAGTTTCGATGGTGTAGAATGAAAAACGGGGAGCATTCTAACCCGCACTATTAAAAATATACATCGACGAATTAAAATTTGAATTTTGAATGTGGAAGTTGTACATAATTTCATATTTTGTCATTGGGATTACTTATTCAAAATTTTATCTAGCACGATGAAACATGATCCCCATGATGAAAACTGTATGTAGATGATAGTGAGAACTGAGCACGAGAATTTTATTGATATCCATTAAAAAAAAATATATAGAATTAACAACTTTTTTATTGATAGAACCCCTATAGAGTTTTGAGAGAGAGAGGGAGGGGATTTCTCGGTGGTATAAAATGAAAAATCGAAAGCACTTTTCACCCAACTATTAAATATACACACTGACTAATTAAAATTTGAATTCTAACAGTAGGGCTTATCCATATTTTCATATTTTATTACGGAGATCCCTTATTCAAAATTTTATTTAGCACGATGAAAATTAGTTCACCATGAAGAAAAGTGTATGTAGAAGATAGTGATAAATGAGCACAAAATTTTTATTCATAATCATATAAAAATAATATAGAATTACCAACTATTTTTTGTTGATGGAACCCCTATAAAATCGTGTAACTGAGACGAGAGAGAGAGAGAGAGAGAGAGAGAGAGAGAGAGAGAGAGAGAGAGAGAGAGAGAGAGAGAGAGAGAGAGAGAGAGAGAGAGAGAGAGAGAATCTTTCAATGGTATATAATGGGAAACAGAAAACACTTCTCAATACACTATTAAAAATATATATTGACTAATTAAAATTTGAATTCCGACTACGGGAGTTTTTCCATATTATGTGTACATCGCACTTTCACTATATTACATCCAACTGAAAAAATCTATGAGAATTGAAGCCTAAAATAAATTAATATAATTTTAATTTTTTATAATCAACGGGTTTTTTATTTATAATTTTGATTTTAAGCTTTGCATAAACATTCGTTCAAATCTTTTTCTGGATGCTAATTTATCAATGTGAGTGAAGATTCATACATAGAATTTTCCATTTGACGCTCACACATGAAAATTGATTATTTGTGGTACAATGACAAAAAATAGTTTGAGTATAGAAACACGGTCAAAGTATGTTAATATTCATTTGAAAAATATTATAAAATTTACAATTATTTTTTGTTGATGCAGTCCCTATAGAGACGTGAGAGAGAAGGAGGGAGAAAGAATCTCATGGTGTTGTTGAACGGGGAATTGGGGAGTACTTCTCATCCTACTATGTCCCTGTAACATCCTTAAACATATATCGCATTTTCATACTCAAGTAAATTAAATAAAATCAATTTCACAAATAATTGAAAGAAAAATATAGGCAACATTCAAAATAATATAAAATGAAAAATGACATACACAACTCTCAAAAGAATATGAACAAGATAAGCAAATCAATATTATTAAAAATGAAAATGATCGTGTGGGAGAAATGTAGAAATAGTGAGAGAGAGAGAAAGAGAGATAGAATCTCGCACGGGAGTAGAATGAGAAACGCATAACACCTTCGATCCCACTATTAAAAATGCACCTAGATTAATTAAATTTTCATTTGAGAATGAAGTTTATTATTATTTTATATTTAAAGGGTCACTGTATAGTCCTGAAGATGATGATGAAAGAAAAAATCTATTTCTTAATAGTGTATAACGGGAAGCGAAATAATATTCTTCATCTCGCTTATCATATAGCATTATCAAATATATATCATGCAAAATCTATATCAATTTTATCTTACTATTTTTAATTAAATTATTCAAATAATATATTAAAATAAATACATAAATAATATTAAAAAAGAGAATAATCCCGTGCACGGCACGGACTAACATACTAGTTATTATTATTTGCCTTACTCAAAGTAAAAAGTACACTTGGCATCTTCACGTTGCTTCTCAAAGAGCAAATTCATATGTGACATTATTTTAATAACGCGGCGTCTATGTGGCGCCTACGTGTCTTCTCTTTACGACCTAAAGGGACGCGGTTCGAATCCCACTAACAACAAAGTATTAATTTTATGATTTTTTGTCTTTTCTATTTTACCTTGCTTTTTATTTTTTTAGCGATTATTAAATCTATTGTGAAACAAAAAAATATATAGATAATAAGATTACCATAAAATCTATCGGATAAGTACAAAAAAAAAAAATCTATTGTCAAAAAAAGAAAAAAGAATTGCCTTGATTTATTTTACCAATTATTCAATGTATTGCCAACAAAATAATAACAAACCTTACAAAAATAGAAAACAAAACAAACAAAAATTGATTAAATATATATATATTATAGTAAATTACACTACCCTCTCTTGAGAAGTGCTTAAATTACATTACTCTCCCCTCTTATATTAAAATATACACTTTCCTCCCATCTTATACAAAATATATTAGAGAAAATTAATCTCTTCTCCATCGAAAGAAACTTGAATTTCCTCTCCCTTCCCGTAATATTAAAACATACATTTTCCTCTTTTAATCAAACTCTATTTTAACTTTTTACACGAGCTTTACATAGTTAGAAATAACTTTCTTCCGTTAGTTCATATATCTTTGAATATTTTAATGGAACATTTTATTAAAATAATTAAGATGTGAGACATAAAGTTATGGTTCGTGTTGTTTTGTATATTACATGGGTTTGATTTAATTATTCATACTATAAAAAAGTTACTCTCTCCTATTAGATTACATCCTTTTTGATATTTTAGTTGAAAATTTTGCAAAAATAGTTAAGATGTAAGGTTATAGTTTCAATTGTTTTTCTTTTACACGGGCTTGATTTTGTTTTTCACACCGCAATAAATTACTTTCTTTTATTTGATTAAATTCATCTTAAAATTTTAAATGAACTTTTACAAAAAATAATTAAGACGTAATGCCTAAGAATATTTGTCTCAATTGTTTTACTTTTGATGGCTTTATTTATTTCTTTACGCCGTAATAGATTATCATCTTCCGTTAAAACAAATTTTTCTAGATATTTTAATTGAAGATTTACAAAAATAATTAAGAATCGAGACCTTAGGTTATGATATCAATTGTTTTACTTTTTACACAGACTTCATTTAGTTCTTCAAGTCGTAAGAGCGATTATCCTCTTTCGTTTGATCATATCTCTTTGAATATTTTACTTAAGAATTTTTTAAAAATGAATAAGGTAAAATTACACGTTTCGTCCTTTATCTTATTTTTTTGTAACATTTTGCTCATTTATCTTTCATTTATAACATTTTGGTCATTTATCTTATCTTTTTGTAACACTCTGGTAATTTATCTTTTATTTGTAACACTTTGGTCGTTTAAAGAGCATATAAGAGATGAAAGAATTGATGATGATGAACATTTTCATCAAAATTATGAGTTTTATTTAATTTTAATAAAAATGTATTTTAACAAATAAAATTCAGCATTTTTTTAATAAAAAAATATGAGAAAAAGGGTTTATATGTGAATGTTATAAAAGGAAAAGGACTAAAGTGTTACAAATAAAATATCAAAGTGTTACAAATAAAAGATAAATGTCCAAAATATTACAAAAAACAAGATTAAAGACCAAACATGTAATTTTGCCAATAAATAAGTTATGAGGCCTAAAGTTATGATCCAAGTTGTTTTACTTATTACGCGAGATTGATTAGTTCTCCACACTGTAATAAATTACTGTTTTCAGTTAGAGCTAATCTCTCTTGAAATTTTAATTGAACTTTTTATAAGTATTATAAAAATGCGAGACCTAAGATTATAATGTCAATTGGTTTACTTTTTACACGGGCTTGAATAAATTCTTCACATCACACCTGTAAGAGATTATCCTCTACTGTTATATAAAATCCATTTTGATATCTTAATCAAAGAATATACAAAAATAATTAAGATGTGAGACCTAGCGTTGTGGCCTCAATTGTTTTACTTTTTACACATGTGTTATTTAGTTCTTCACACCGTAAGAAATTACCCCATTCTCTTACATCAAATCCCTCTTGAAATTTCAATTGAACTTTTAAAAAGAAAAATTTAAGACGCAAGACCTAAGAATACAGTCTCAATTGTTTTACTTTCTACACGATCTTTATTTATTTCTTCACACCTTAAGAGATTACAATCTTCCGTTAGAATAAATTTCTCTTGATATTTAATTGAAGTTTATTAAAAATAATTAAGATGCGGGACATAAGGTTATGATCTCAATTTCTTTACTTTTTACACGGACTTTATTTAGTTTTTTACGCTATAAGAGATTACACTCTTCCGTTAGTTCAAATCTCTTTTGAAAATTTAATTTAACATTTTACAAGAATAACTGAGATGTAAAAGATTACGAGCTTTACTTTTTACAGAAGCTTAATTTAGTTCTTCACACTATAAGAAATTACTTTCTTCTGTTAGCTAGATGAAATTCCTGTTAAAATTTTAATTGAACTCTTTACAAAAATAATTAAGAAGTGAGACCTAAGATTATGGTCTCAATTGCTTTATTTTTATACACGGGCCTGATTTAATTCTTCCTACCGTAAGAGATTAACCCTCATTTGTTAGATCAAATTCCTTTTAATATTTTAATTGAACATTTTATGAAAAATAACTAAGATTCTAGGCCTAAGGGCATTGTCTCAAATTTCTTAGTTTTTCACGTGAGTTTAATTTATTTCTTCACACTTTAAGAGATTATGCCCCTTCCGTTTGACCGGATAACTCTTTGAATATTTTAATTGAACATTTTACAAAAAATAATAAAGATGCGAGGTTTAAGATTTGATTTCAGTTATGGTTTACTTTTTATTTCGGCTTGATTTAATTCTTTCCGTTAGATCAAATACATTTTGATATTTAATAGAAACTTCTTTACCTAATAGTCATGATACATGACTTAATGTTAGATGCTCTTGAATAAATTCTTCATCACATAAAAGATTGTCATCTTCCATTATAACAAAACCCTCTTCATAGATTAATTGAACTTTTTACCAAAACAAGAATAAAAGAAACATGCATATATGTGCACATTAAAGTCTAAAATCATTAATTCTAAGAAAAAAAGTCCAAAATCAATATATCTTTATGATTAAAAGATAATTCCTATATAACTCGGGTAATTTTCCACTTCTAAAATATTAATTAATTTCAAAATAGAATTATATATATATACACACACACTACACGCATTTTTAAGATTTATAAAAAGAAAATTTAAATTTCTAGCCCGTGCTTGGCACGGGTGTCCATACTAGTATATATACATGTTCAAACGAAATAAGTTGTTTTTGTCAAAAAAAACAAAAAACTAAATAAGTTGTTAGCAAACTTAGGGTGAGTTGAATTCCCCTCAACTCAAATGCAAAACAACTAAATGTGAGATAACTAAATCTTACTTAAGTCATTGAAGGTCAGGTCGTGGGAGTGTTAATTAGTCGAAGGTAAATGGAGCTTGACAATTTGGTACTTTATGTGTTTCATGTTTATTAATAACAACTCAAGCGTTGGGATGCGAGGACATCCCGTTAATTTTTGACAATATTGATATATAACAATATTTATAAAAATTAGAGAATGAGAGAATTATTATTAATTAATAATAGTGGTACTAATGACCAGTTTACAATCGTAATTTGAATTCATCTCTCATGAACAAGGAGTTTTACGATCTGTATAATCACAATTAATGCAGCATGAACAAGTGTGGCTATTACGAGCATCGTTACAAATACAATTGTGAGTGGTGGCACTTGCTCCATATTTAGCATTGAATACCGTAAAACATGTAGGAGAATTCTGACAACTTCCACTCAATGTCATACTTTGACGACAAAATTGGAATTCATCTTTTTGCACCACATCTATAACATTGTAGACATCAAAATAAGAATATCAAATTAATTGAATCAATCATTACTGTTAGGTTATTAAAAATAGTTTATTTTATTTATGTTTACTTTAAAAATTATTAATATGATTGCATGTAATTTGCTAAAGGTGTAAATAAATATATACATAACAATAAAAGTACTCTTTAAGCATAACTTACACTTTTTAAGAAAGTTATCTATAAATAATAAGAATAAAGCAATTATTATAATATTAAAGTTAGTAATAAGATGTAAAGTTAGGTTTACCAGATCCATAGTTGAGGTTGAAGACAGCAAATAATATCCCGACAGTTAAAAGAATGCTTCCTACCTTCATCATGATGATATTCTCTAATGAAACCCTAAAAGATGTTTAGACAATGTGAAATATAGGAATTATACACACACACACACACATATATATAGGCATCACTAATCACCAATATAGTAACTTTATATTATTTGTCAAATCAAATATTTTCAGTCTATATTAATTGAATATTTACGGTCAAAGTAATAACTTATATATTTAGTAATTTTTTATTAATGATATTCTTTTGATAAAATGAAATAGGAACAATTAAATTTTAAATATATCAAGCATTGACCGCCGTCCTTAAAATACATCATTATAAAATATTATTTAAAAATAGTTTTCAAACCAAATATACTTTCTTGTCTTTATCTATATGTCAAATAACCAATTATCCCAAAAGTTTAAGTTGTTAGGATTTGGCACATCAATGTTTTATATTATTTCTAACACGCCCCTCACGCAAGAGCCCACTTGGGCTTGAAGCATGGATAGTGCATAGGCCCACCTACCATATGCTTAAATTCCACTTTTAATTAGAAAGTGAGGGGAGCGGGAATCGAACCCTAGACCACTTAGTCATAGAGGCTCTGATACCATGTCAAATAACCAATTATCCCAAAAGCTTAAGCTGTTAGGATTTGACACATCAATAATTTTATATTATTTCTAACACTATCTTTTATACAAATGAAAGGTGATTCATAAGGAGCTGACACGTATCCTTTTTCATTAAATTATTTATTACATTAATTTTTATTTAATATTTTATGACGTTACATTTTTAATTAAATATGAAAATGCAAAAAATTTAAATTATTATTTATTACATTTAATTTTATTTAATAATTGACGACATTACATTTTTTATTAATAATGAAAATTAAAAACATTTATATTAATACAAAATAGAATTAATATATTAACCGTTTCTATTTATATTTTAATGATCATAAATATATTTCCGTTACGTATAATTTTAAATTATTATAATAAATATTTTTTATATTTATTTGAATGTTACATAGCAAAAGTTGTAATCGATATTTAGTCATAAAATTGCATTTAATTTTGATATTTCTAAAGCTAACTATAAATATATGTAATTTTTTTACAACCAACTCACAAATTCATTTGGTAATTAAGTTAATAAACAATGACTCCAAAAATTAACCTGATATTCGAAATCAACCAAGTTAATGAGAGTTTGAAATATTGTTGTTCGTGTAATTCGGATATGATTGGTTCATGATGTGTATAGCAACAATGGACCATTTTGTTTGGATATGATATTAATGGATTAAACTATAAGAACTCTTCTATATGTTTATCTTTCATTTACACTAATTATTGATATTTTTTTTGTTGTAATATATTATTCTACTGTCTTATTGTTTAGGGAAACAAATACACGGTACAGTGCGTCGCACTCTAATTTATAAGTTAAAAAATACATTAAGGAAGGTGTTATTTACTCAATTACAAATTTTGGAGTTGTTGCAAATGGTGGATCATATCAAACTACTAGGCACAAATATAAATTAACCTTTCAATTCCACACGAAGTTTAAACTTTGCAACTTGAAAAAAGTTTCTTCCAATATATATTTGATTGAAAGTTCTATTCCACCATTTGCTACTGACTATGATACAAACTATCTTTATGGTAAGAAATTTAGTATGTTAGGTATTATTTGTTGTTTTTGTCGTTATAACATTGTAGACATGTAGTATAAATAATTGTGTTTATAATCATATTTTTAGACATTATGAAAATGTTAACCGGCATTGGAGCTCAAAAGGAGTATGAACGCAATGGTTTGAAGAACAAAATGGTTGTAATTCAATTGAACTATGATGAGTTAGTATCACATATGTTTTTTTATCTTACTCAATCTTTGACAAAATATTACAATGCTTTAATAAATTCTTGAATGATGAGTTGAATGCATTTGTTGTTGTTGACAAAACTGAACACACAATAGTCATCGTGTTCATGGTTAAAATCAAGATGTGACAAGGTATTCATGTTGTTGACTACAATAAAAATCAAGTTATCTATTTTATTTTATTTTTTTATTTTTCTTTGCTAATATAAACTTATTATAAACTCTTACAAATGTGTTTCTTTTATATGAACTACAACAATTTAAAATTCTTTTAATTCAACTTAGTTGTTGTTTAATCCAGAGTTTATAAGTGTCATTGATTTGAAGAAAAAGTACGCATAACAACTGTTGTGTATATTTTGCTTCTTTATTTATATGTTGTATTTTATAATTTATGTGAACTTTTTGTATTCATTTTCAATTTTAATATTGTGGCTTAATAATATGGATTATAGGATGCTAGAAAAAAATGATTTTCCGTCCCCTAGTATTTGTTTGATCCATGATCCTAATGCAACCATATTCATAAGAACACGACACATGTCATTTTAATTTAATTATTTATTACATTAATTTTTATTTAATAATTTTTATTAAAATAGCAATAGAATTAATGACTTAACTAATGACGTTTTTTCAATCATTTATGCAGTTGATTTGATATCAAACCACTTAGTGCAACGATTATGGGTGCTTTGACTATGGAATGGATGTAAAATTGTTAAAGAATCGATCTCTGTAAAAGAAATGATTGAAAAACATCTATGTTCATAATAAGCAAATTTAACAATGATATTGTTTTGAAATCCAAATTTATTAGTTAAATATTCAAGCCTCCTATTATAAGAGGATGATCGAAATTTTCATTATAATGTAATATATTATAATTTCCTTTGTTGTCCATCACATGCCAAAATCTTCGTAATTCTTTGCAGTAGTGAAGAACAAATTTGGGTTCAACCTCTGGATAGATGATCTACATAAAAAAAATACAAAAATGAATAATCAATCTAAATGTCAATTAATAACAAAAAATTACAATATTTTTTAGTTTTTTCACATTACCTGAGTTTCATAATGAATCACATCAAATGTTATTTTAGGTGTGGTTGCCAATTTTTCTCTTATTGCACTTTGATGGTTAAACTCCATTTTTTTCAATCTGATAACTATAGAGCAAAGTAGTGTGAAATAGTAACTTCTTTCATGCACTTATAGGAAGTTATGAGGTTACAAATTGCATTTAACTTGCCTTTAATATTCTTGGTGAAAAGTTACGTAGTGATTGTAAGTAATAAAGGATTATTATTATTAATAGTAGATAGCAAGTGGACAACATTATGTCTATGAACAACATATTTATGAACATAATTTTTTTTTGTATATATATATATATATATATATATATATATATATATATATATATATATTAAAAAATAACTTTATTGTTAACTTATTAATTTTTGAACTATCACTTTATTTTACTTTTTATCTACTAATTAATAAAGTTGGGCCACATCACATTTTTTTACAATAAACCACAATTTACATACTATTCACCTCATATAAAAAAAATCGATTAATATGAGGTGAATAGTATGTAAATCGATTAATATGAGGTGAATAGTTAATGTGAATCAATAACTAACAACAAAAGAGATAATGCACTGTTGGTCTCCTGCAGTGCAATTTGTAACACCCTAACCCGTATACGTAATTAATAAATAAAATAGTTAAAGACATATACGTGAAGGTTGAAAAACACACAAGAAGGGGGGGGGGGGGGGGGGGGTTGAATTGTGTGTTACTTTTTCTAAGTTAAAACAAATTGCAGCGGATAAGGTATAACACACACAATATATGAGGATAGGGTTAGAGAGAGATGCTCAGAATTTTTATACTGGTTCCTCCCACTAACAGGAGTAGTCCAGTCCTCTTGTCCTTCACAAGAGATTTCACTATAATCACTCAGATTACAAATGCTCAAGCACTAAGCAAGAGACTTCAAACTGCTCAAGCACAAAGCAAGAGACTTCTAACTGCTCAAGCACAAAGCAAGAGACTTCCAATGCTCAAGCACAAAGCAAGAGACTTCCAATGCTCAAGCACAAAGCAAGAGACTTCCAATGCTCAAGCACAAAGCAAGAGACTTCAAACTGGTTTTAATGTTAATAAAGATAAGAGATTAACACTTGATATACAATCAGAGGTGTTTACAAAATACAACGCAGTTACAAGACTAACTTAGAAAATTATCACAAAGTTTCTAAGTGTTTGATAGCTTCAGAATTTGACAGAGTTTCAGCACGTTCAGAAGCTTAAGTCTTGATTCCATTTCTTCACAAATCTTCTTCCTTTTATAGATGATAAAATGAACGTTGAAGATTATAGCCGTTTGAAGAATTGAGACGCTCCTTTGTATAGATCAGTGAGCTTATTAGCTGTTCTGATTTGCAGTAGCTTAGGAGCTTAACGTTTACTACAAAATGAGAGATTCCTTTTGGCTTTTGATATTTGAACCTTGGTGAAAGCCAAATAAGGAAATAATCGTTTCTGAAGCCTGACTTGAAAAGGACCTTTCCATGGTCAAACCTTTTCATTCTTGGTTTCTGCGTTTGGACTTAGTCAGGCACAGTCTTCAATAAAATTGTACTCTCAAATGTAGCTTAACACTTATATCTGACGAGCCTTCAGATTTTGATAGGCTCAGAATTACTTGTTTCAGATCTGGTGAGCTCAGATGTTCTTCAGATTTTGATAGGCTCAGAATTACTTGTTTCAGATCTGGTGAGCTCAGATGTTCTTCAGATTTTGATAGGCTCAGAATTACTTGTTTCAGATCTGGTGAGCTCAGAAGTAATTCCTTCAGAAATTCTAAGGTTCAGATAATAACTTCAGAGTTTCACAGGCTCAGAATTACTTGCTTCAGATCTGGTGAGCTCAGAAGTAATTCCTTCAGAAATTCTAAGGTTCAGATAATAACTTCAGAGTTTCATAGGCTCAGAATTACTTGCTTCAGATCTGGTGAGCTCAGAAGTAATTCCTTCAGAAATTCTAAGGTTCAGATAATAACTTCAGAGTTTCATAGGCTCAGAATTACTTGCTTCAGATCTGGTGAGCTCAGAAGTAATTCCTTCAGAAATTCTAGGGTTCTTTAGTACGCAAATTTTAACTTTTAATCCTGCACACTGAATTAAATTATTAGTACTCCAATTTAACCTTAAATACATTGTTATCATCAAAATCAATTAAGCAGATACAAAATCATAATTTTGTTCCAACAATCTCCCCCTTTTTGATGATGACAACTATATGTATTTAAAATCAATTGTTGTTGTTTTTATTTAACATCTTGACTTCAGGTTCTGAGGTTTGCAAGCTCCCCCTGAGTCTGATAAGCTTCAAAAGTTTATCAATGATAAATATAAAACAGTCTAAGAGTAATATTTAATGTCAAATATAATTTCATATATTCTACCTTCAGAATTAGAGGTTTGCAAGCTCTATTTCTTCAGATTGACAAATATAAGATATGGTTTGCAAGCGTATCTTATATTATATGAATTTATGTTGGACAAAATTTATTACTCCCCCTCATTAAAAGTTTAAAAGACTTTAATATAACTTAACAAGAGTAGAGTTCAGAAAATGTGATCTTTAGAGCTTCAGAAATAATTTCACTGCCATAGGAAATGAAATAATATTTTCTCCCCCTTTGTCATTATCAAAAACGGGTCAGTCAAAGCACAAGTTACAGGGTAGTAAATGCACACAGCAAACAACCACCAGCAGTAAATGCATTCAACGGTAAAAGGGAATTGTTAAGTACCATGGTGAAACAGGGAATTGTTTCAGAATGAAGACGAGTTTCTTCAAGATCTGAATCAGTTCCAGGAAAAGGTGGAGTGGTTTGAATGGATGAGGGGTTTGGTTCAGAAGTGGTTGGCTTAGGAGATGAAGTCTGAAGGGGTTCAGTTTGGGATTCAGCAGGGACTTCAGAATTTTGAACATTTGAGGGTTCAGATTGGTCTACGTCCATTGCTATTGGGGTAGACTCAGAATCTTTAATAGGAGATTTCTGAGGGGATTTAGGAGTGTCAGAAATGGTTATAGTGGAAGTTTCAAAATATTGAAAACGTGAGAAGTGATAGTGACTAGTGTGTAGTTAAGTGATTATAGTGGAAGTTTCAAAATATTGGGGAAACAAGATAGTGACGTAATGGGGGCTTGGCAGTTACTTTTAATAAAATCATCATTAGCTCTCCTTCATTACCCAGCGGTTACTAGACATAATGGGAAGTTACACAGATAAGTAGTGTTTTCAGAAGCCAGCTGTCAGTTAGAGAAACTGAGTGGTCAACTAACACTTAGAGTAGGTATCTGAGTCACAAGAAATCATATTTAATAATAAATAATTCTGATTGCTTCAGATGAGAGAGTGCTTCAGAACCTATATAATAGTTTCTGAGCCGTCCAAACTTCTGAGGCCCTTCAGAACCAGTTTATTCATTCAGAGTTAACAGCATTCAGAGATATCATTCAGAAATAAAAACCATGTTCAGATTTTTCTTGATAAAATCGAAACGATCAATAGCAAGAGGTTTGGTAAAGATATCAGCCCATTGATGCTCAGTATCAATGAATTGAATCTTAATTACTCCCTTCTGAACATAGTCTCTAATGAAGTGATGTTTGATCTCAATGTGTTTAGCTCTTGAATGCAAAATAGGATTCTTAGACAAACAGATAGCAGCAGTATTATCACAGAGAAGTGGTATACTACTTATCCTTATCTGATAGTCCTCCAACTGATGTTTCATCCAGAGCAATTGCGTGCAACACTTAGCAGCTGAGATGTACTCTGCTTCTGCTGTAGATAGAGCAATAGTTGCTTGTCTCTTACTAGCCCATGATATAAGGTTTTCACCTAGAAATTGACAGTTTCCACTAGTGGACTTCCTTTCAATTTTATCACCAGCATAGTCAGCATCACAGAATCCAATAAGCTGATAATCTAAGGATTTCTTATAAAGTAATCCAAGATTAGTGGTTCCTTTCAGATATCTAAAGATTCTCTTAACAGCAGTTAGATGAGACTCTCTAGGATCTGATTGAAATCTAGCACACAAGCATACACTGAACAAGATATCTGGTCTAGATGCAGTGAGATAAAGGAGGGAACCAATCATACCTCTGTATAATTTCTGATCTACTTTGCCTTCAGATTCTTCCTTCAGAAGACAGCTAGAGGGATGCATAGGAGTTGACATTGGTTTACAATCTTCAAGACCAAATTTCTTCAGTAAATCCTTTGTGTATTTGGTTTGATGCACATATACTCCTTCTTTTCTTTGATTGATTTGAATTCCCAAGAAGAATGTTAGTTCTCCCATCATACTCATTTCAAATTCATCCTGCATAAGCTTAGAGAAATTCTTGCAAAGAGAAGCATTAGTTGAACCAAAGATAATATCATCAACATAAATCTGAACAATCAAAATATCAGTTTTTAAGGTTTTTCTAAAGAGAGTGTTATCAACATGTCCTTTTTCAAAACCATTTTCTAGAAGAAATATACTTAACCTTTCATACCAAGCTCTTGGAGCTTGTTTCAAACCATACAGAGATTTCTTCAATTTGTAAACATGATCAGGACACTTTATATCTTCAAAGCCAGGAGGTTGTTTAACATAGACTTCTTCATAAATTACTCCATTCAGAAATGCACTCTTAACATCCATTTGAAATAGAGTGATGTCATGATTAACTGCATAGGACAAGAGAAGTCTAATTGCCTCAAGTCTTGCTACTGGTGCAAAGGTTTCAGTGAAATCTATGCCTTCTTGCTGACTATAACCTTGTGCAACCAGTCTAGCTTTATTTCTGACAACTTCTCCCTTTTCATTTGACTTGTTTCTGAATACCCATTTTGTTCCAATAATGTTCTTGTGTTTGGGTTTTGGTACCAGATCCCAAACATCATTTCTTTCAAATTGATTGAGTTCTTCTTGCATTGCAACAATCCACCCATCATCTGAGAGTGCTTCTTCTATGTTTGTGGGTTCAATTAATGAAATTAACCCAACTAGGGATTCATCCTCTTTGAAAGCAGATCTGGTCTTTCTTGGGCTATCCTTGTTACCAACAATTAGCTCTTCAGGATGAGATGATCTATACTTGAATTTACTCTTAGGTGGAGCAGGTGTCTGAGAGGGTTCAGTTTCTGAAGGGTCTTCAGTTTCAAGGCCTTCAGAGATATCTTCATTTGGAGTCTCAGATGGATATACAGCAATGGAGAGATCTTCACACTCAGAATTTGAGGAAACTTGAAATTCTGCAAAAGTCTCAGCTTGCTCTGACATTTTATCGTCAGGCTCTTTATCATCAAATCTAACATGTATAGATTCTTCAACTGTGTGAGTTTCAGAATTATACAATCTGTATGCTTTTGAGCGTTCAGAGTAGCCTATAAAGATACCCTTATAAGCTCTAGCATCAAATTTCTTTCGATAGACCTTGTTGTCTAGAATATAACAAGTACATCCAAACTGATGAAAATAAGAAATATTTGGTTTTCTTCCTTTGAACAGTTCATAAGCAGTTTTGTTCAGAATAGGTCTGATGTAGATTCTATTCTGAACATAGCAAGCAGTACTCACGGCTTCTGCCCACAAGAACTTAGCTAGGTTAGACTCAAGCATCATGGTACGAGCCATTTCTTGCAAAGATCTATTCTTTCTTTCTACAACACCATTCTGCTGTGGTGTTCTAGGAGAAGAGAATTCATGGATTACTCCATGCTCTGAGCAGAAAGATTCGAAAGAGTCATTTTCGAACTCTCCCCCATGGTCGCTTCTAACCTTCAGAATCCGAAGATCCTTTTCACTTTGTATTTGTGTGCAGAAGTCACTGAACACCACAAGTGCTTCACTCTTAGAACGTAGGAATTTCACCCAAGTCCATCTACTGAAATCATCAACCATGACCAATCCATATTTTTTACCATTGATAGAGGCTGTCGAAACAGGACCAAACAGATCAATGTGAAGCAATTCTAAGGGTCTGGAAGTAGAGACAATGTTGTTGGAACAAAATTATGATTTTGTATCTCCTTAATTGATTTTGATGATAACAATGTATTTAAGGTTAAATTGGAATACTAATAATTTAATTCAGTGTGCAGGATTAAAAGTTAAAATTTGCGTACTAAAGAACCTTAGAATTTCTGAAGGAATTACTTCTAAGCTCACCAGATCTGAAGCAAGTGAAACTCTGAAGTTATTATCTGAACCTTAGAATTTCTGAAGGAATTACTTCTGAGCTCACCAGATCTGAAGCAAGTAATTCTGAGCCTGTGAAACTCTGAAGTTATTATCTGAACCTTAGAATTTCTGAAGGAATTACTTCTGAGCTCACCAGATCTGAAACAAGTAATTCTGAGCCTATCAAAATCTGAAGAACATCTGAGCTCACCAGATCTGAAACAAGTAATTCTGAGCCTATCAAAATCTGAAGAACATCTGAGCTCACCAGATCTGAAACAAGTAATTCTGAGCCTATCAAAATCTGAAGAACATCTGAGCTCACCAGATCTGAAACAAGTAATTCTGAGCCTATCAAAATCTGAAGGCTCGTCAGATATAAGTGTTAAGCTACATTTGAGAGTACAATTTTATTGAAGACTGTGCCTGACTAAGTCCAAACGCAGAAACCAAGAATGAAAAGGTTTGACCATGGAAAGGTCCTTTTCAAGTCAGGCTTCAGAAACGATTATTTCCTTATTTGGCTTTCACCAAGGTTCAAATATCAAAAGCCAAAAGGAATCTCTCATTTTGTAGTAAACGTTAAGCTCCTAAGCTACTGCAAATCAGAACAGCTAATAAGCTCACTGATCTATACAAAGGAGCGTCTCAATTCTTCAAACGGCTATAATCTTCAACGTTCATTTTATCATCTATAAAAGGAAGAAGATTTGTGAAGAAATGGAATCAAGACTTAAGCTTCTGAACGTGCTGAAACTCTGTCAAATTCTGAAGCTATCAAACACTTAGAAACTTTGTGATAATTTTCTAAGTTAGTCTTGTAACTGCGTTGTATTTTGTAAACACCTCTGATTGTATATCAAGTGTTAATCTCTTATCTTTATTAACATTAAAACCAGTTTGAAGTCTCTTGCTTTGTGCTTGAGCATTGGAAGTCTCTTGCTTTGTGCTTGAGCATTGGAAGTCTCTTGCTTTGTGCTTGAGCATTGGAAGTCTCTTGCTTTGTGCTTGAGCATTGGAAGTCTCTTGCTTTGTGCTTGAGCATTGGAAGTCTCTTGCTTTGTGCTTGAGCATTGGAAGTCTCTTGCTTTGTGCTTGAGCATTGGAAGTCTCTTGCTTTGTGCTTGAGCATTGGAAGTCTCTTGCTTTGTGCTTGAGCAGTTTGAAGTCTCTTGCTTAGTGCTTGAGCATTTGTAATCTGAGTGATTATAGTGAAATCTCTTGTGAAGGACAAGAGGACTGGACTACTCCTGTTAGTGGGAGGAACCAGTATAAAAATTCTGAGCATCTCTCTCTAACCCTATCCTCATATATTGTGTGTGTTATACCTTATCCGCTGCAATTTGTTTTAACTTAGAAAAAGTCTCACACAATTCAACCCCCCCCCTTCTTGTGTGTTTTTCAACCTTCAATTGGCATCAGAGCTCCGGTCTGTTGCTCTTCACTTAACAGTGAAACAGTAAAAGATCTAGGGGTACTTAGTTGAAAAACATGTCTGGTGTTACCTCTCCTTCTGCTTCCTCTGGACCTGATCACTCTGCTGTTCCACCTCCTCACAACTATGATAGGGAAAGGAACAGTGATAATCACAGAGACAAACCACCTTACTTCAACAGTGATCCTACTACTTTTCCTTTCTGGAAAACCAAGATGTATAGTTACATCATTGGGACCGATGATGAGTTATGGGATATCATTGAAGATGGTATACATTTTGAACACATGGATGATGAAGGTGTTGTAAGAAATACCTACAGAAAGTTCTTTGATGCTGAAAAGAAGAAACAGTATAAGAAGCATCATACTGTTAAGAATATGCTTATTGGTGCAATATCTCATGCTGAGTATTTAAAAATATCCAACAAGTCATGTGCCAAAACTATCTGGGACTCTCTATGTTCCACCTATGAAGGAAATAAGCAAGTCAAAGAAGCTAAGGCAAACTTATTAGTTCATCAATATGAGCTGTTCAGAATGAAGGAAGATGAAGATATTGAAACCATGTATTCAAGGTTTCAAACCCTTGTCTCTGGTCTTCAAGTTCTGAAGAAAAGCTACACTGCATCTGATCACGTGAAGAAAATTCTGAGGAGCTTACCTTCCAAATGGAGACCAAAAGTTACAGCTTTTCAGGAATCCAAGGATTTGGACAATGTGACTCTTGAAGATTTAATAAGCTCACTCAGAAGTCATGAGCTAGAACTTATGTCAGATGAACCTGTCAAGAAGATGAAGTCCTTGGCTCTAAGCTCTGTTCAGACTTCCTCAAAAGCTGCAAAGATCAAAGTGTCTGAACAAGAGGAAGAAACTTCTGATGATATGATGGATGAAAATTCTGAGAATGAAGAAATGGCACTAATGGTTAGAAGGTTTCAGAAATGGAACAAGAAATACAAAAGGTTTCCAAACAAAGGAAACAACTCAAGAAGTTCCTTTTCAAAGGACAAAAAGGAAGAACTGAACAACTGCTATAACTGCAAGAAATCTGGACACTTCATTGCGGACTGTCCAGAAATGTCATCCAAGGACAAAGGAAAGAATAAGAGCTTTGGGAAAGAAAAGTACAAAGAAAAGGTAAGGAAGAATTTGTTAGCCACTTGGGAGACCATTGAGAATGACTCTGAAGGAGAAGATGATGAAGAAGGCAATCTGGCTTTAATGGCAAGAACTTCTGAAGGTAACAACTCTGATAGAGATTCTGAAGATGACTCAGATGATGAAAATGAGGTATACTCTAACATGACTAAATCTGAATTAATTGATTCTCTTAAGATTGCCATGAAACATTACTCTCGTATAGTAAGTCAACACAAAATTCTGAAGAATGTTCATGAATCATTGAAAAAGGATGCCAAGATTCTTTATGATGAAAATGAATCGTTAAACATTCGTATTTGTCATGTTGAATCTAACTATGTCTTGGCAGACAAGCTCAATGATGATCATGAAGATGCTCTTCACGAATTTATTCGTTGTACCTTCAATAGGAGTAAAATGGCTTCCATGATTTATCATATGACTCGTAACTATGGTGAAGGCATTGGTTATTCTCGGTTTAAGAACTGGGATAAACCTCTGAAATCATATAGTGAGGATGATACTCCACCTGAATTATTCTCTACCTTTGTTAAAAGTGGTACACTTGATCTGAAGGCATCCAACTCTGAAGGAGGTTCTGAACCTGAACCCAAAGACTCAGAAGTTCCAAGTTCTTCTGAACCTAAAATTTCTGAGTCCAAAAGTTCTCAAGTTAAGGCTCAGAAGTCATCTGAACCTCTGAGAAATCAAGGTAAAGTTACTTCAGATCCTTGCTTGACCTTTGGAACTGTGATATACTCCAGATCAAAATCCAAGAATCAAATTAAGCCTAAACATTCTTGTCAAAGCTTAATTAATTCTAGATCTTGTGTTGATCATAGAAAACAAAGAAGGAATACTATTCAGAAGACTAACTCTAAAGGACCCATCAGAATATGGGTACCAAAATCTGAAATAATGTTTGCTTCAGATGCTCATGCAAGGAAAGGTAAAACAGCAGCCCTGGTACCTGGACAGTGGTTGCTCACGACATATGACGGGAGAAAAGCATATGTTCCAAACCCTAACTCTGAAAGAGGGAGGCTCTGTGGGATTTGGAGGAAAACAAAAAGGGAAGATCATTGGTACAGGTACAGTTGGTAATTCTTCTCTTTCCATTAAAGATGTTTGGTTAGTTGATGGACTTAAACACAATCTATTGAGCATTAGTCAATTTTGTGACAATGGGTGTGTTGTTACATTTAATAAGGAATCATGTACTGTATCAAAAGACTCTGACAAATCTGTAGTATTCAAGGGAATGAGAGTTGGCAATGTTTATAAAGTAAACTTTTCTGATTTGGTTGACCAAAAGATTATATGTCTTTTGTCTCTGAGTGATGAGAAATGGCTATGGCACAAGCGTCTTGGTCATGCTAACTGGAGGTTGATCTCTAAGCTTAGCAAACAAAAGCTTGTTAGTGGTTTGCCTGACATTGATTATCACTCAGATGCACTTTGTGGCTCATGTCAAAAAGGAAAATTTGCTAAGACTTCATTCAAGTCTAAAAACATTGTCTCTACTTCCAGACCCTTAGAATTGCTTCACATTGATCTGTTTGGTCCTGTTTCGACAGCCTCTATCAATGGTAAAAAATATGGATTGGTCATGGTTGATGATTTCAGTAGATGGACTTGGGTGAAATTCCTACGTTCTAAGAGTGAAGCACTTGTGGTGTTCAGTGACTTCTGCACACAAATACAAAGTGAAAAGGATCTTCGGATTCTGAAGGTTAGAAGCGACCATGGGGGAGAGTTCGAAAATGACTCTTTCGAATCTTTCTGCTCAGAGCATGGAGTAATCCATGAATTCTCTTCTCCTAGAACACCACAGCAGAATGGTGTTGTAGAAAGAAAGAATAGATCTTTGCAAGAAATGGCTCGTACCATGATGCTTGAGTCTAACCTAGCTAAGTTCTTGTGGGCAGAAGCCGTGAGTACTGCTTGCTATGTTCAGAATAGAATCTACATCAGACCTATTCTGAACAAAACTGCTTATGAACTGTTCAAAGGAAGAAAACCAAATATTTCTTATTTTCATCAGTTTGGATGTACTTGTTATATTCTAGACAACAAGGTCTATCGAAAGAAATTTGATGCTAGAGCTTATAAGGGTATCTTTATAGGCTACTCTGAACGCTCAAAAGCATGCAGATTGTATAATTCTGAAACTCACACAGTTGAAGAATCTATACATGTTAGATTTGATGATAAAGAGCCTGACGATAAAATGTCAGAGCAAGCTGAGACTTTTGCAGAATTTCAAGTTTCCTCAAATTCTGAGTGTGAAGATCTCTCCATTGCTGTATATCCATCTGAGACTCAAAATGAAGATATCTCTGAAGGCCTTGAAACTGAAGACCCTTCAGAAACTGAACCCTCTCAGACACCTGCTCCACCTAAGAGTAAATTCAAGTATAGATCATCTCATCCTGAAGAGCTAATTGTTGGTAACAAGGATAGCCCAAGAAAGACCAGATCTGCTTTCAAAGAGGATGAATCCCTAGTTGGGTTAATTTCATTAATTGAACCCACAAACATAGAAGAAGCACTCTCAGATGATGGGTGGATTGTTGCAATGCAAGAAGAACTCAATCAATTTGAAAGAAATGATGTTTGGGATCTGGTACCAAAACCCAAACACAAGAACATTATTGGAACAAAATGGGTATTCAGAAACAAGTCAAATGAAAAGGGAGAAGTTGTCAGAAATAAAGCTAGACTGGTTGCACAAGGTTATAGTCAGCAAGAAGGCATAGATTTCACTGAAACCTTTGCACCAGTAGCAAGACTTGAGGCAATTAGACTTCTCTTGTCCTATGCAGTTAATCATGACATCACTCTATTTCAAATGGATGTTAAGAGTGCATTTCTGAATGGAGTAATTTATGAAGAAGTCTATGTTAAACAACCTCCTGGCTTTGAAGATATAAAGTGTCCTGATCATGTTTACAAATTGAAGAAATCTCTGTATGGTTTGAAACAAGCTCCAAGAGCTTGGTATGAAAGGTTAAGTATATTTCTTCTAGAAAATGGTTTTGAAAAAGGACATGTTGATAACACTCTCTTTAGAAAAACCTTAAAAACTGATATTTTGATTGTTCAGATTTATGTTGATGATATTATCTTTGGTTCAACTAATGCTTCTCTTTGCAAGAATTTCTCTAAGCTTATGCAGGATGAATTTGAAATGAGTATGATGGGAGAACTAACATTCTTCTTGGGAATTCAAATCAATCAAAGAAAAGAAGGAGTATATGTGCATCAAACCAAATACACAAAGGATTTACTGAAGAAATTTGGTCTTGAAGATTGTAAACCAATGTCAACTCCTATGCATCCCTCTAGCTGTCTTCTGAAGGAAGAATCTGAAGGCAAAGTAGATCAGAAATTATACAGAGGTATGATTGGTTCCCTCCTTTATCTCACTGCATCTAGACCAGATATCTTGTTCAGTGTATGCTTGTGTGCTAGATTTCAATCAGATCCTAGAGAGTCTCATCTAACTGCTGTTAAGAGAATCTTTAGATATCTGAAAGGAACCACTAATCTTGGATTACTTTATAAGAAATCCTTAGATTATCAGCTTATTGGATTCTGTGATGCTGACTATGCTGGTGATAAAATTGAAAGGAAGTCCACTAGTGGAAACTGTCAATTTCTAGGTGAAAACCTTATATCATGGGCTAGTAAGAGACAAGCAACTATTGCTCTATCTACAGCAGAAGCAGAGTACATCTCAGCTGCTAAGTGTTGCACGCAATTGCTCTGGATGAAACATCAGTTGGAGGACTATCAGATAAGGATAAGTAGTATACCACTTCTCTGTGATAATACTGCTGCTATCTGTTTGTCTAAGAATCCTATTTTGCATTCAAGAGCTAAACACATTGAGATCAAACATCACTTCATTAGAGACTATGTTCAGAAGGGAGTAATTAAGATTCAATTCATTGATACTGAGCATCAATGGGCTGATATCTTTACCAAACCTCTTGCTATTGATCGTTTCGATTTTATCAAGAAAAATCTGAACATGGTTTTTATTTCTGAATGATATCTCTGAATGCTGTTAACTCTGAATGAATAAACTGGTTCTGAAGGGCCTCAGAAGTTTGGACGGCTCAGAAACTATTATATAGGTTCTGAAGCACTCTCTCATCTGAAGCAATCAGAATTATTTATTATTAAATATGATTTCTTGTGACTCAGATACCTACTCTAAGTGTTAGTTGACCACTCAGTTTCTCTAACTGACAGCTGGCTTCTGAAAACACTACTTATCTGTGTAACTTCCCATTATGTCTAGTAACCGCTGGGTAATGAAGGAGAGCTAATGATGATTTTATTAAAAGTAACTGCCAAGCCCCCATTACGTCACTATCTTGTTTCCCCAATATTTTGAAACTTCCACTATAATCACTTAACTACACACTAGTCACTATCACTTCTCACGTTTTCAATATTTTGAAACTTCCACTATAACCATTTCTGACACTCCTAAATCCCCTCAGAAATCTCCTATTAAAGATTCTGAGTCTACCCCAATAGCAATGGACGTAGACCAATCTGAACCCTCAAATGTTCAAAATTCTGAAGTCCCTGCTGAATCCCAAACTGAACCCCTTCAGACTTCATCTCCTAAGCCAACCACTTCTGAACCAAACCCCTCATCCATTCAAACCACTCCACCTTTTCCTGGAACTGATTCAGATCTTGAAGAAACTCGTCTTCATTCTGAAACAATTCCCTGTTTCACCATGGTACTTAACAATTCCCTTTTACCGTTGAATGCATTTACTGCTGGTGGTTGTTTGCTGTGTGCATTTACTACCCTGTAACTTGTGCTTTGACTGACCCGTTTTTGATAATGACAAAGGGGGAGAAAATATTATTTCATTTCCTATGGCAGTGAAATTATTTCTGAAGCTCTAAAGATCACATTTTCTGAACTCTACTCTTGTTAAGTTATATTAAAGTCTTTTAAACTTTTAATGAGGGGGAGTAATAAATTTTGTCCAACATAAATTCATATAATATAAGATACGCTTGCAAACCATATCTTATATTTGTCAATCTGAAGAAATAGAGCTTGCAAACCTCTAATTCTGAAGGTAGAATATATGAAATTATATTTGACATTAAATATTACTCTTAGACTGTTTTATATTTATCATTGATAAACTTTTGAAGCTTATCAAACTCAGGGGGAGCTTGCAAACCTCAGAACCTGAAGTCAAGATGTTAAATAAAAACAACAACAATTGATTTTAAATACATATAGTTGTCATCATCAAAAAGGGGGAGATTGTTGGAACAAAATTATGATTTTGTATCTCCTTAATTGATTTTGATGATAACAATGTATTTAAGGTTAAATTGGAATACTAATAATTTAATTCAGTGTGCAGGATTAAAAGTTAAAATTTGCGTACTAAAGAACCTTAGAATTTCTGAAGGAATTACTTCTAAGCTCACCAGATCTGAAGCAAGTGAAACTCTGAAGTTATTATCTGAACCTTAGAATTTCTGAAGGAATTACTTCTGAGCTCACCAGATCTGAAGCAAGTAATTCTGAGCCTGTGAAACTCTGAAGTTATTATCTGAACCTTAGAATTTCTGAAGGAATTACTTCTGAGCTCACCAGATCTGAAACAAGTAATTCTGAGCCTATCAAAATCTGAAGAACATCTGAGCTCACCAGATCTGAAACAAGTAATTCTGAGCCTATCAAAATCTGAAGAACATCTGAGCTCACCAGATCTGAAACAAGTAATTCTGAGCCTATCAAAATCTGAAGAACATCTGAGCTCACCAGATCTGAAACAAGTAATTCTGAGCCTATCAAAATCTGAAGGCTCGTCAGATATAAGTGTTAAGCTACATTTGAGAGTACAATTTTATTGAAGACTGTGCCTGACTAAGTCCAAACGCAGAAACCAAGAATGAAAAGGTTTGACCATGGAAAGGTCCTTTTCAAGTCAGGCTTCAGAAACGATTATTTCCTTATTTGGCTTTCACCAAGGTTCAAATATCAAAAGCCAAAAGGAATCTCTCATTTTGTAGTAAACGTTAAGCTCCTAAGCTACTGCAAATCAGAACAGCTAATAAGCTCACTGATCTATACAAAGGAGCGTCTCAATTCTTCAAACGGCTATAATCTTCAACGTTCATTTTATCATCTATAAAAGGAAGAAGATTTGTGAAGAAATGGAATCAAGACTTAAGCTTCTGAACGTGCTGAAACTCTGTCAAATTCTGAAGCTATCAAACACTTAGAAACTTTGTGATAATTTTCTAAGTTAGTCTTGTAACTGCGTTGTATTTTGTAAACACCTCTGATTGTATATCAAGTGTTAATCTCTTATCTTTATTAACATTAAAACCAGTTTGAAGTCTCTTGCTTTGTGCTTGAGCATTGGAAGTCTCTTGCTTTGTGCTTGAGCATTGGAAGTCTCTTGCTTTGTGCTTGAGCATTGGAAGTCTCTTGCTTTGTGCTTGAGCATTGGAAGTCTCTTGCTTTGTGCTTGAGCATTGGAAGTCTCTTGCTTTGTGCTTGAGCATTGGAAGTCTCTTGCTTTGTGCTTGAGCAGTTAGAAGTCTCTTGCTTTGTGCTTGAGCAGTTTGAAGTCTCTTGCTTAGTGCTTGAGCATTTGTAATCTGAGTGATTATAGTGAAATCTCTTGTGAAGGACAAGAGGACTGGACTACTCCTGTTAGTGGGAGGAACCAGTATAAAAATTCTGAGCATCTCTCTCTAACCCTATCCTCATATATTGTGTGTGTTATACCTTATCCGCTGCAATTTGTTTTAACTTAGAAAAAGTCTCACACAATTCAACCCCCCCCCCCCCCCCCCCCCCCCCCCCCCTTCTTGTGTGTTTTTCAACCTTCAAATGTTTTTAGACTTGAATGAAGTCTTAGCAAATTTTCCTTTTTGACATGAGCCACAAAGTGCATCTGAGTGATAATCAATGTCAGGCAAACCACTAACAAGCTTTTGTTTGCTAAGCTTAGAGATCAACCTCCAGTTAGCATGACCAAGACGCTTGTGCCATAGCCATTTCTCATCACTCAGAGACAAAAGACATATAATCTTTTGGTCAACCAAATCAGAAAAGTTTACTTTATAAACATTGCCAACTCTCATTCCCTTGAATACTACAGATTTGTCAGAGTCTTTTGATACAGTACATGATTCCTTATTAAATGTAACAACACACCCATTGTCACAAAATTGACTAATGCTCAATAGATTGTGTTTAAGTCCATCAACTAACCAAACATCTTTAATGGAAAGAGAAGAATTACCAACTGTACCTGTACCAATGATCTTCCCTTTTTGTTTTCCTCCAAATCCCACAGAGCCTCCCTCTTTCAGAGTTAGGGTTTGGAACATATGCTTTTCTCCCGTCATATGTCGTGAGCAACCACTGTCCAGGTACCAGGGCTGCTGTTTTACCTTTCCTTGCATGAGCATCTGAAGCAAACATTATTTCAGATTTTGGTACCCATATTCTGATGGGTCCTTTAGAGTTAGTCTTCTGAATAGTATTCCTTCTTTGTTTTCTATGATCAACACAAGATCTAGAATTAATTAAGCTTTGACAAGAATGTTTAGGCTTAATTTGATTCTTGGATTTTGATCTGGAGTATATCACAGTTCCAAAGGTCAAGCAAGGATCTGAAGTAACTTTACCTTGATTTCTCAGAGGTTCAGATGACTTCTGAGCCTTAACTTGAGAACTTTTGGACTCAGAAATTTTAGGTTCAGAAGAACTTGGAACTTCTGAGTCTTTGGGTTCAGGTTCAGAACCTCCTTCAGAGTTGGATGCCTTCAGATCAAGTGTACCACTTTTAACAAAGGTAGAGAATAATTCAGGTGGAGTATCATCCTCACTATATGATTTCAGAGGTTTATCCCAGTTCTTAAACCGAGAATAACCAATGCCTTCACCATAGTTACGAGTCATATGATAAATCATGGAAGCCATTTTACTCCTATTGAAGGTACAACGAATAAATTCGTGAAGAGCATCTTCATGATCATCATTGAGCTTGTCTGCCAAGACATAGTTAGATTCAACATGACAAATACGAATGTTTAACGATTCATTTTCATCATAAAGAATCTTGGCATCCTTTTTCAATGATTCATGAACATTCTTCAGAATTTTGTGTTGACTTACTATACGAGAGTAATGTTTCATGGCAATCTTAAGAGAATCAATTAATTCAGATTTAGTCATGTTAGAGTATACCTCATTTTCATCATCTGAGTCATCTTCAGAATCTCTATCAGAGTTGTTACCTTCAGAAGTTCTTGCCATTAAAGCCAGATTGCCTTCTTCATCATCTTCTCCTTCAGAGTCATTCTCAATGGTCTCCCAAGTGGCTAACAAATTCTTCCTTACCTTTTCTTTGTACTTTTCTTTCCCAAAGCTCTTATTCTTTCCTTTGTCCTTGGATGACATTTCTGGACAGTCCGCAATGAAGTGTCCAGATTTCTTGCAGTTATAGCAGTTGTTCAGTTCTTCCTTTTTGTCCTTTGAAAAGGAACTTCTTGAGTTGTTTCCTTTGTTTGGAAACCTTTTGTATTTCTTGTTCCATTTCTGAAACCTTCTAACCATTAGTGCCATTTCTTCATTCTCAGAATTTTCATCCATCATATCATCAGAAGTTTCTTCCTCTTGTTCAGACACTTTGATCTTTGCAGCTTTTGAGGAAGTCTGAACAGAGCTTAGAGCCAAGGACTTCATCTTCTTGACAGGTTCATCTGACATAAGTTCTAGCTCATGACTTCTGAGTGAGCTTATTAAATCTTCAAGAGTCACATTGTCCAAATCCTTGGATTCCTGAAAAGCTGTAACTTTTGGTCTCCATTTGGAAGGTAAGCTCCTCAGAATTTTCTTCACGTGATCAGATGCAGTGTAGCTTTTCTTCAGAACTTGAAGACCAGAGACAAGGGTTTGAAACCTTGAATACATGGTTTCAATATCTTCATCTTCCTTCATTCTGAACAGCTCATATTGATGAACTAATAAGTTTGCCTTAGCTTCTTTGACTTGCTTATTTCCTTCATAGGTGGAACATAGAGAGTCCCAGATAGTTTTGGCACATGACTTGTTGGATATTTTTAAATACTCAGCATGAGATATTGCACCAATAAGCATATTCTTAACAGTATGATGCTTCTTATACTGTTTCTTCTTTTCAGCATCAAAGAACTTTCTGTAGGTATTTCTTACAACACCTTCATCATCCATGTGTTCAAAATGTATACCATCTTCAATGATATCCCATAACTCATCATCGGTCCCAATGATGTAACTATACATCTTGGTTTTCCAGAAAGGAAAAGTAGTAGGATCACTGTTGAAGTAATGTGGTTTGTCTCTGTGATTATCACTGTTCCTTTCCCTATCATAGTTGTGAGGAGGTGGAACAGCAGAGTGATCAGGTCCAGAGGAAGCAGAAGGAGAGGTAACACCAGACATGTTTTTCAACTAAGTACCCCTAGATCTTTTACTGTTTCACTGTTAAGTGAAGAGCAACAGACCGGAGCTCTGATGCCAATTGAAGGTTGAAAAACACACAAGAAGGGGGGGGGGGGGGGGGGGGGTTGAATTGTGTGTTACTTTTTCTAAGTTAAAACAAATTGCAGCGGATAAGGTATAACACACACAATATATGAGGATAGGGTTAGAGAGAGATGCTCAGAATTTTTATACTGGTTCCTCCCACTAACAGGAGTAGTCCAGTCCTCTTGTCCTTCACAAGAGATTTCACTATAATCACTCAGATTACAAATGCTCAAGCACTAAGCAAGAGACTTCAAACTGCTCAAGCACAAAGCAAGAGACTTCTAACTGCTCAAGCACAAAGCAAGAGACTTCCAATGCTCAAGCACAAAGCAAGAGACTTCCAATGCTCAAGCACAAAGCAAGAGACTTCCAATGCTCAAGCACAAAGCAAGAGACTTCCAATGCTCAAGCACAAAGCAAGAGACTTCCAATGCTCAAGCACAAAGCAAGAAACTTATTAGCTGTTCTGATTTGCAGTAGCTTAGGAGCTTAACGTTTACTACAAAATGAGAGATTCCTTTTGGCTTTTGATATTTGAACCTTGGTGAAAGCCAAATAAGGAAATAATCGTTTCTGAAGCCTGACTTGAAAAGGACCTTTCCATGGTCAAACCTTTTCATTCTTGGTTTCTGCGTTTGGACTTAGTCAGGCACAGTCTTCAATAAAATTGTACTCTCAAATGTAGCTTAACACTTATATCTGACGAGCCTTCAGATTTTGATAGGCTCAGAATTACTTGTTTCAGATCTGGTGAGCTCAGATGTTCTTCAGATTTTGATAGGCTCAGAATTACTTGTTTCAGATCTGGTGAGCTCAGATGTTCTTCAGATTTTGATAGGCTCAGAATTACTTGTTTCAGATCTGGTGAGCTCAGAAGTAATTCCTTCAGAAATTCTAAGGTTCAGATAATAACTTCAGAGTTTCACAGGCTCAGAATTACTTGCTTCAGATCTGGTGAGCTCAGAAGTAATTCCTTCAGAAATTCTAAGGTTCAGATAATAACTTCAGAGTTTCATAGGCTCAGAATTACTTGCTTCAGATCTGGTGAGCTCAGAAGTAATTCCTTCAGAAATTCTAAGGTTCAGATAATAACTTCAGAGTTTCATAGGCTCAGAATTACTTGCTTCAGATCTGGTGAGCTCAGAAGTAATTCCTTCAGAAATTCTAGGGTTCTTTAGTACGCAAATTTTAACTTTTAATCCTGCACACTGAATTAAATTATTAGTACTCCAATTTAACCTTAAATACATTGTTATCATCAAAATCAATTAAGCAGATACAAAATCATAATTTTGTTCCAACAATACGCACCAAGATGTATACGAATCCAAACATAGCATATTATATCATTATAATTCAAAATCATAGCAGCGGATATAGATAATCATATCATAATATCATAAGTCATCAATACCACTTAATAAAATTCCCTTGACAAGGATCAACAGTCTCAAGATAAATCCAAGCAAGCAAGTCATAAATATATCGATAGCAAGGTCATAGAAAAATAAATAGCAAAATGCTCAATACATCGATTACGGAATATAAATCTACCCGACACGATGTTACAAGTACCAGAGCATTAATTATTACAACCCAACTAAGATAAGTTCTAGGAAAAGCATAATGCTTAACTCCTTACCACTAGTAGCTAGAAACTCAAGCGAGCTACTCCTCGGAAGCTAAATCCTCACCCTGCACCTCTGAACCCCCAAAGGCCCAGAAATTACACAAAAAGAGAGTTAGTAATGAAATCCAAAATAAATGAAAAGTATAATTAATACTCTACATTTCATGTTATATAGATAAGAGTTATAATATTACTCTTAAATTCATATGAAAGATTACATAATAGGCATAAGCATAATACGCAATCCGAATAACCAAACATCAAGTACACACATGTATAAGCCAAGATATCAAGTAGGACAAACAATGCCAATTATCACTTAGTTCACATAAGATTCACCTTCATCTCCTATACAATCATGAATGCATATTCATCGCCAATTATGCACAATTATATCATGTTATAATCACTCACTCATCCTAGAATCATAACAAATAAAATAATGTCAAAACCACACAAAGATTATAGCTTTAAGCTCATACAACAATTATAATCATAAAAACATAACATTTGTCATGAATCAACATCAAGTAAATTCATAAAACAAACACATCACAACTTAATATCATTTATGAAACAATAAATTCATAAATCAACATCAATTAAAGCATGAGCCTCAAGAATTAAGTAAAACATAATGTCAACAAAATTTATGAAACTAATCACACGTTTGCAAAACAGTAAAATAGTGACTAATGTGCAAGTGTAACTTAACAATTAAATCACAAGAATCACAATCAATCATGCAAACACACGAGTGACACTATGCCCACTTAGTCTGAATACACAGACCTGCTCTGATCAACACTTAACTCATACGGTCTGAAGATAACACTACACCTCCAACTCCAAGTCTAGTGCTAGTGTGCTTCCACCAATAAGCCGCATCATCCCTTAGCATGTAAGTACCCAAGACAACCTTTTGCTCTTCCGTACATCCCATGGCCGTGAAGATTCTCTCAACATCTTCCAACCATTTTTGAGCAACTTCCGGATCAAATCCTCCCGCATAAGTAGTCGGTTGATTCCTCAAGAATCGCTCAAGCCTTGACTCAACTTCATTACCTCTCCTAGCTTCCCTTTCCAACCTTTCCGCATTCCGATTAACGGCATCTTGATTCATTGCGTTAGCCATCATGGCCAAAGCCTCCGCAATCGCCCTATTAGCTGCCATCACCTGAACACATCAAGGAATCCTACCAAGATTATAACTAATGCATCAACAGTGTTTCCTACACATGCCTTACATATGGGTAATCTATCCTGGTTGGGCTTTGGTCTTCTACACTTTCTCTCTACCTCCCTTTCTCTCATTTTTGGGTTTTGGGAAGAAAATGGGTTTTGGGAAGGTGTTTATCTATATGATTTAATGTTTATTGAATGATTCTAGATAATTATTCATGTTTAGTAAATTGATTAATATGAGAAAAATCTATACTTTGTATGTTAATTGTATTGTTATGAAGTTTTGAATAAATATATAAATAATCCATGATTCTTACCTTTTTGGTGTTAAATCATGTTTATAGTTGTACTTCTAAGCTTATATGACCTATGTATGTCTAAAGTTGCTAGCTTTAGGAATTTATATGATGAAAGGTGATGTTTTTATGTGATTCTAAGCATAAACCCGAAGATGGGAGCCTTTTCTGGGCTTGCTCGCTGAGCGAGGTATCATGCTCGTTGTAGCGAGCATTCGTTGCTCTTGAAAATACCCAGAATTTTGGTATGGTCGCCTAGCGACCAGCTAGCGACGAGTTAGCGACCGTTCTCGCTGCCAGCTAGCTGGTGGCGAGCAACAGTCTGTAACTGCTCGCTAGGTGCTCGCCAGGGGGTAGCTTAGCGCTCGAACCCTGATTCAATTTTATTACAAGATTGATTTAATGGTTTGTATGCTTATAACATGTTAGAATTATGATCTTTTGATTATAGGGTAACATGATTGAATGAATATGAATCTAGTAATGAGGAATTATTAGTATGTGATCAATAGAATGATGGATTGATTAGAATGAAGAGTTATGTTATTGAATTAAATGAACCATATGCTTATAACATGTCTTAATTATGATCTTTTGATTATAGGATGACATGATAGCTTTCGTATGAGTACTTTGAGAGATAATAGGTTATGATAATTAAGTTATTATTGAACCATGATTATGTGATTATGACAATGATATGCTTACGTATGTGTGATTGATACATGTATGTATATCTTATTTGTGAATGATTAATGATGATGATGATCTTGAATGTATGATCAATTGAGAAGATTAATTAATGTGATTTAATTATTAGAGGAGATATATTCTTTAACAATAAGTGTTAGAATATATGGATTATATTATCCTTGTATGTTAAGCAGATACTTTAGATGAGCCCTAAAGTATAGAAGATATTTTAGTAGCTGCGGTTGACTAAAATATGTAAACCATATGTTTGTTAATTGTACATTCATGCACTCATATTGTATGTTGAGCAGATACTTTAGATGAGCCCTAAAGTATAGCAGATATTTTAGTAGCTGCGGTTGACTAAAATATAATTGGAATAAGTTTTCCAATGAATTGATGAAATGGTACCACATGCATTAGTCGTGTCTAGGGTGACATGACACGAGTAATTGACATTAGTTGCATTAGGAATATGTGATTAGATGTGATATTTGGTAATTGGCATTGATTGGTAATTCTTATCTTAAGTGATTAAGTGTATTATGAATTGTGTGCTAAATGATTGATAATTGGTAATGATGTGTATACTTTGTCGATTGATTTAGAATATGATATTATTGTGACATGTATTGTATTTGTATGATTATGTGATATGAATGACATGAGATTAATGTATGTTTATGATTTGAATTGTTAGACATGAACATACTATGTCCTAAGTGTTAAGTGTGTTCTTGCACTTAGTTTCTTTTTATGGTTATATTATCTAACCCTCTGTTTTGTATATGTGTTGAACCTTTGGGGGTTCAGGTTCTCAGGTTATGTTTGTGACCGAGTCGTTGGTGAAACTCCGCTCTGATCATGACACGAGGATAGGGATCCTTAGAATGTATATATAGAGTCTTGATTTTTATTAATTATATTTGAAGTTGTATCATTTTGAAAAATATTTGTCCAAGTCATTTTTTTTTTAACTAATCAAATTATTAGTTGTATTGTAATGAAGTTTGTAATACTTGAACCGTATTAATTTTATAAATCAAATTTTATTTTCCGTTGCGTATTTGAAAGATATTTTCTAAAAGTAATATTTTTATTAATACGGGTTGGGTGTTCCACCATTAAACATCCTTTGGCTGCCAGCGCACAGGTTCGATCCCTGTCAGGAGCAATTTTCCTATTTTTTATTACAAAAGCGCCGATATTTAAATAGAAGTGAATTAAACCGGTCGGTTCAGTAAAACTGCCGGTTCATCGGTTTTAGGCGGATTTATCCGGTTCGCATCGGTTAACACCGATTTGATAACATGGACGATCCAACATGCAAACCGAACCGCTTACCCCTCCGGTTCCCGGTTCAACCGGTGATCGGACCGGCCGGTCTAGTTTTTAAAACACTGCCTTTAACTTCACAAAATTGTTCCATCCATTTCCTACCGAAATATTTTTTTTCCTCAACATTCAAATTAATTTCACATCGATATTTTTCATTAGTATCATGATCAATAATCATAATATGTTGTTGGTTCCTATCAACAAATACATATGACATATCTTCAAAAATTTCCTACGCATAAATAACAAACATATTAAAATTAAATTATCTTCGTCAATCAAAATAAGGCAACTACTTATATAATTAACTTACCAAAACATAATCTAAGTTGAAAGTGTTATCGGTAACTTCATATTGCCAATAAAGCATTTCTTCACCATTCTGAGCAGACATCCCAAGAGTAAAAAAGTTTTTAGCATCTTTACCATTCAAAACTTCTCCATCACCCATTAATTCATCAATAACTTGATTCCCATTGTTTTCACCTTCCATCTAATTAAAAACTATTCAATACTCATAAAGGGAAAATCAAGTTAATGTATAGCCATGCATTTATGCACTACACTTGGATAAAGTAACCCTTTATATAGAGACACACACAATCATCAAAATAACTTCAACCACCGTTAAAATATCAATATTTCATATTAGGCTTCATTTGAAGTTATAGTTATTAGATATTCACCCTTTAATGTGAATAAAATTAAAAATCTTGATATTCAAAAAAGAAAAAAAAAATTTGAGTTTGAACTTCAATTTCTGCATATATAATATGATGTTCCTATAAATTGAGTTATGTTCACAAAGACTATGCACTACATTAATTTTTATTTAATATTTTATGACGTTACATTTTTAATTATATACGAAAAAGCAAAAATATTATATTATCTTTTATTACATTCAATTTTATTTAATAATTGAAGAAGTTGCAATTTTTAATAATAATGAAAATCAAAAACATTTATATTAATACAAAATAGAATTAATACATTAACCGTTTCTATTTCCATTTTTAATGATCATAAATATATTTCTGTTACGTATAATTTTAAATTATTACAATAAATATTTTTTATATTTATTTGAACGTTACATATCAAAAGTTGTAACCGATATTTTGTCATAAAATTGCATTTAATTTATATATTTCTAAAACTAACTATAAAAATTGTTTGTTTTTTCCACAATCAACTCACAAAATCATTTGGTATTTTCCACAACCAACTCACAATTTCATTTGTCAAGTTACTAAATAGTGGCTCCAAAAATTAACCTGATATCCGAAATCAACCAAACTAATGAGAGTTTGAATATTGTTGTTTGTGTAATTCGGATGTGGTTTGTGCGCGATGTGTCCGGCAACAATGGACCATTTTCTTTGGATATGATACTAATGGATTCAACTATAAGAACGCTTATATGTTTAACTTTCATTTACACTAATTCTTGATATATTTTTCGTTGTAATATATTATTCTACTGTCTTATTGTTTAAGGAAACAAAATACACGGTACAGTGCATCACACTCTGATTTATAAGTTTGAAAAATATCTTAAGGAAGGTGTTGATTTCTCGATTACAAATTTTGGAGTTATTGCAAACGGTGGATCATATCGTACTACTAGACACGAGTATAAATTAAACTTTCAATTCTAAATGAAGGTTAAACTTTGCAACTTGAAAAAAATTCCTTCCAATATATATTTGATTGAAAGTCCTGTTCCAGCATTCACTACTAACTATGAAACAAACTATCTTTATGGTAAGAAATATTAGTATGTTATGTATTGGATTTGTTGTTTTTGTGGTTATAACATTGTAGACATGTATAGTATCAATAATCATGTGTATAATCATATTTTGTAGACATTATGAGAATGTTAACCAGCATTAGAGCTCAAAAGGAGTATAAACACAATGGTTTGAAGACCAAAATGGTTGCAATTTAGTTGAACTATGATGAGTTAGTATCACATATGTTTTTTTTTTTTTTTTATCTTAGTCAATCTATCACAAATTATTACAATGCTTTATTAAAGTAATAAATCATATTATTTACACAGATTCAAGTTTAATGTTATCCTTTTTGGTTTATATGTTGATGAATTGAATGCATTTATTGCTGCTGGCAAAATTGAAAACACAATAATCGTTGTGTTAATGGCTAAAATCAAGATGTGGCAATGTATTCATGTTGTTGACTACAATAAAAATCAAGTTATCTATTTTATTTTTTTATTTTTCATTGCAAATATAAACTTATAAACTCTTACAAATGTTTTTTTTATAGGAACTACAACAATTCAAAATTCTTTTAATTCAACTAAGTTGTTGTTTAATCCCGAGTTCATAAATGTTACTAATTTGAAAAAAAGATATGCATAACAACTGTTGTGTATATTTTGTTTCTTTATTTATACGTTGTATTTTACAATTTATGTGAACTTTTTGTATTCATTTTCAATTTTATCATTATGGCTTATTAATATTTGTAGGGAAAAAAACATTGTATTTTAACATTGTGGCTTTTAGTAATCCCAAGTTCATAAGTGTCATTGATTTGAAAAAAATGTATGCATAACAACTGTTGTGTATATTTTTTTTATTTATTTATACGTTGTATTTTACAATTTATGTGAACTTTTTACATTCATTTTCAATTTTATCATTGTGGCTTATTAATATTTGTAGGGAAAAAAACATTGTATTTTAACATTGTGACTTATTAACATTGTATTTTAACATTCTGGAAAAAAAAAATTCTCCGTCCCGTGGTATTTGTTTGATCCATGATCCTAATGGATTGACCGAAGAAGAAGATTTTCTCAAAGTCACGCCTAGGATTAACACTTGAGGGGTTGAAATAAAGCCTCGGGGTTAGTTTTTTTCGATTAACGAATTAAATTTTTATATTCACATATGGTACATGTAGGAACCATATATTGTTTTAATGATGTAAACTACTTAATCGTTATTTATTTGTTTAAATCTGGAAATCATCTTACATTGTGTTTGGAACAATTAAAGACTTGCTTGATACACACGAGTGGTGGTACACTGCATGTGAGTGTAACAAAAAAGTTATTCTTAATGAGGGCATGTACTATAGTTCTAAATGTAATAAATATGTGTAAAATGTCAGCGAACGGTAAGATATGAAAAGTGTATTTATTTTATTTTGGCTAAACTGTTCATTTGGTCCCTTACGTTTATTTTAGGTTTGAATCAGGTCCCTTACGTTTTAAAAGTTCCATTTTGGTTCCTCACGTTTCCACTGTTTGCATTAGTTAGTCCCCTCCGTCAAATTTCTCACTGACGCCGTTTGAACAGTACACGTGGCAGACAGATTTGTACAGGTGGAACCAAATTCTGTCCTTTTGATCAATCGAATGAACCCGAACATACCACGTGTTATATTTTTTTTGTTTTTATTATTTGTTTACTATTATTTATTATTATTACTATTTTCTATTTGATTTTAATTAAAAAAAATAGTCCAAAATTTGAACCCAAGGGCAGAGAACGTGATTCATGCACTTCCCTTTGTCTTCTTTCCTTTAACAGTCACAGTCTGCATCAATAACAAGAACAATTCCCAGAATCACCAAAACTTCATCTCAGCAACATCACAAACAAATTAATTTCTCAGAACCATTCTTCTTCTTCTTCCAAGTCCAAAACTCAACATCATCATAACACAACCACATCACAGAGAAGCTTAGAATCATAATCAAACTCATACACACTCAAAACACACACACACACACACACACACACACACACTCATACCAAAACAGAACCGATACACGCAAACCAACAAATGAAACGACAATAACAAATTTGAAATCGAAAGACGACGAAACAGAGAAGAGAAGAAGGAGAAGAGATAGAAGCCGAAACAAAAAAAACAATATCATCGCCGCCGTTTTCGTCTCCGATCCAGAGATTTGGTAAGAAATTTGGGGACTTTGTGCTCGAATTCGTGTTCAGGAGGGAAAATAATAAGGATCTGGGTTGGAAAGTTTTAGTTTTGGCCTAAATAGGGGTTCCGGCGCGGTGGCGCCGCCGTCTGGTCTGGCGGCCACCGGCCGGAATCTGGGAATAAATGAGAGCAGATGAGAGATCGCTGGTGAGGTAAAGAGTCATCCAAGCGCAATCCTATATTAACGTCCACCTGTACAAATCTGTCTGCCGCGTGTACTGTTCAAACGACGTGAGTGAAAAATTTGACGGAGGGGACTAACTAATGCAAACAGTGGAAACGTGAGGGACCAAAATGGAACTTTTAAAACGTAAGGGACCTGATTCAAACCTAAAATAAACGTAAGGGACCAAATGAACAGTTTAGCCTTTTATTTTTCAAACACATAAAAAGGTGGCAATAAATTACATAATTGATATACTTATTTAAAAGACCAAAACTTAAAGAAAGATGTTATAAGGAATAAATGTGAAATGTTGAGTATTTAAAAGGATAAAAAATATATTTAACCTTAGTGATAATAATTGTGATGGGATCTTAGGATATGATATGTTTCTTAAAAGATATAATTTTTTTTTTTTTGATAATATAAAAGATTTAATTTTTGTTGGTAATAATCATGTTTTTATTTTTATTTTTTGGCTTAAATATCATTTCCGTCCTTGTATGTTGACGAAAATTTGGTTGTAGTCCCTGTGTCTTTTTTAGTTGCAAATAAGTCCCTGAATGTATAAAATTTGTTGGTTTTAGTCCCTGTCGTCTGCTACCGTTACAAAAAACGTTGATTTTTCAAACGTTTGCACATGTGGCTGCTATGATGTGTCAAGTTAAGCTGATCCGGTCATAAATGGAGTACCAAAATCAAATCTTGGTGAAAATTCAAACAAAATTATGGTGTAAGCATACATTTTCTTTCTATCCTTAATGTGATTTTGGTCATCCATTTATAACTGGATCAGCTTAACTTGACACATCATAGCGGTTACGTGTGCAAACGTTTGAAAAATCATCGTTTTTTAAAGAGGTGAGCACGGGTCGGGTTCGGTCGGACCCGGGCTCAAAAGTGGCGATCTGCAAAAAACCGAAGTGCCAAGAAATAGAATCATCTTCGACCGCCAAAGATAGCAATTAACGCGGGTGACGGGCCTATCGGTGACGGGTATTACAGATGGTTTGTGTCATGTAAGACCAAAGACAATCCTTATTTTTATCATCTCCTTGTGGTGTAATGGTTCAAAGTTCTTCTTCTCCAATGGCACCATCACATCGTAATTTTGTTTTCTAGCGTTATGGATCAGATCAAGCTCAATTGTAGCCATTGTTGGACTCCATTACATGCTGTGATTGTTCCACCTTGAACGAGAAAGTAAATCGCTGGTTAAAATTAAAAGAAAAAATGAAAGATCTGTGTTAATTTAAACTTTAAAAAATAATAATAATTGAAATAAATTTTAGAACTGTGTGAATGTAGTATTGAATACTACTAGTATGTATATTAAGATAAAGAAAAAAAATTGTCTTGTCTAAGCAAAAATTGAAAGATAACGTGTGTCAGTTTTGAACTTTAAAAGATAGGAGTGGACCTGGATTCTGTAACTTCAACGGTAGGTGCAGTCGTGCAGTCATGCAATTTAAACCGTACAATCTTGATCGAATGGTTCAAATGTTAACTCAAACTTTTATATTAAAATAAAATAAAAAACTATCTTAAAATATAATCAGTCTGATCATGATCAAACGGTTCACAGTCCATGACTGCATGCAGTCACAACTGCACAGAATCTGATTCCGATAGGAGTACTTGTACTGCCTTTGTCAATTTCAAGGACATGTAGCAGTGAGACGTGTGCAATAGGTAGGTAACCACGTATTTGCTTTTATAAAAGGTGTGATTGGACATGTTAGTGTAATTAATATTGACTCTACAAAATTTGGCATATCATTATTCACTTCACTTGTTCGGTCGGCTTGAGTACCTTTGGGTTACAATAATGAAACCCACACCCGCCCATTGATGCCCATACAAGGCTGAGATTTCTAATCCGTGGACCCGTGACCCGTTTTAATCCGCCTGACTGTTCTATTTGTTTACCGGTTTGATCGGGTTTCGGGCGAGTCGAATAATTCTGCTCAGCCCTAGTTTTTTGTAATGATAGCAGATGACAGGGACTAAAACCAATAAATTTTATACATTCAGTGATTTATTTGCAACAAAAAAAGACACAGGGACTAAAACAAAAAAATTTCAAACATACAGGGATGAAAATGATATTTAAGCCTTATTTTTTTGACAAAATCATGTATTTTATTTTAAAAATTATAAATTAAATTTTAAATATGAAGTGGCCATAAACACATATTATTTGTCCTCTCATTTAAAAAAGAGAAAAAAGTATATGCACAACAAATCACAACTATTTTTTCCACCACATAGCTTTATTTAACCTCACTTTCTTGATATGACTTTAGAAAGTAGAAGCATTCTTAATGGTTGTCAGTGCAAAGTTAGTTTACACTAATAATCCATATCCTTTAAACTCTTTGAAAAATATGTCAAGATATCAAAATAAAGGTTAAACAAAAATGGAGATTGTATGTCTAAATTGTTTATAATAGGTGGCAAAAATTGAACAAAAAATTTGCTGGACCAAAATTGTTGGACAAAAATATAAAATTAATACTTAAATAATTCGAAACATGTGTTATCCCCGTGTTTGGCACGGATGCAAATACTAGTTATATATATAGATTTAGGGGTGGACGATGGGCGGGTTTGGTCCAAAGTTGTCATTCAAGTCAAACCGCAGAGTCAAAAAATAAGGTCCAATCCGCTCATATTCCTTATTATTTTTTCGGTTTCCTCGGATTGAGTCGGGTCGCGGTTTTTTTCCACCCCTATATAGATTAATATGGAGTGTCGATCCTTGGCATGCTACGTGGTATTACATTTAACTGCTTTGTACCGGTAATCTAAATAAGGAATAAAATAAAATCTATGTCAGTTTGATAATTCCACCCTTAATAATCATAATCCATGCAATCATTTTTCTTGTTATCTAACTGCGCAAACAAAAAAAAAAGATCAATATGTTTGTTAGAAAATTAACAAAGAAAATTATTTACTTGAGGGTCGTTACCGTCTCTTCCAATCTACCTCTACGGGGGATCAATCCCCCGAAAATAAGATTTTAACAAAGGTAAAAGGGATTAGCAATCCCTTCATATCTTAATTTCCATTTTTTATTTTTCCAACTAAGAAAAAAGAAAAGAAAACTTTTCGTTTTTTAATCAGATTTTGAAATTGAAAGAGATACATAGAAGAAATGCAAAATTTCAACATCTTATGGGGAATGATCATATTCATAATACCGTGGTTCTTGTCGCGTGTGGCTTGCTTCAATATTGGGATACATGAAGCTGGCCTGACTTGTGATTCTTATCAGTACCCTGCAGATGATGATGGCGACAACAAGTTAATGCAAAATTGGATGGTTGTAATGGATGCCGTTTCGTTTCAGGTGAAAGAACACGGGTGGGGAGCACAAGCATTAGTTGGTAATTGGCATCCAATGTACGCCTTAGGCCAATGTCGTCGCGATCTCAATTCCACAGAATGTTATACATGTTTTACTCAAGCCAGACAATTGTTATCGAGGTGTGTGCCAAATGTTTCGGGTAGAATTTACCTTAATGGTTGCTTCCTTCGTTATGACAACTACACTTTCTTTGAAGAGAGCGTGGACGTCACACATGACACAAACATGTGTGGGTCTAAAGACAGGGGAGAGACGCTGGATCCCTCACGTGTTACGTCAGTGATTTCAAATGTCAGTAAAGGTGAACATAGGTTTGCAGTGGATGAGGAAGGTGGAATGTTTGCGTTTGCGCAATGTTGGGAGACAGTGGATAAATGGAGTTGTCAAAGATGTTTGAGAGAAGCGGGGAAAAGAGTGCAAGAATGTGTTCCTAGTGCAGAGGGTAAAAGCTTATTTACTGGTTGTTTTATGAGGTATTCAACGCGTAAATTCTACAACGACGTTGTTGTGCTAAATGATACATGGACTACTCCCCCCGCTCAAGGTAGTAACCATCACTTCAATTCGATATCTTTCTCTGTACATTAATCTTAACTATATTGTTAGCATTTCCATGACCACTTAATTGTTGGTACTAATTATTAACTAGCAAGAAATCTCAACATGTACCTTTCTTGCAGTTTTGAATATCTCAACATGTGCCTATCGTGTATAAGACTTATTAATTACATAACATTTTGTTGTGATAATTTACTTTTCTCTGCACATTTTCTTTACAGAAAAGCATAAGTGGATAATCCTTGCATGTGTAATATCAGCAATTGTAGTCCTCTTATTTATCATCCCTAGTGTATTTCTGAGCAAGAACAGAACAACACCACATGAAAAAAGTAAGTAATTAATGCTGTAATACTTAATTTAATTAACTAATGTGCTAATTAATTTGCTAATTTTACACGAATCACTTTTCAGAGAACAAGTTTGGCGCATCACCTAGTTTTGCGAATGTAGCTGGTTTTAGTTTTAGGTATGATGTGCTTGAGAAGGCAACAGGTTATTTTGATCCTACAAACAAATTAGGCATGCAAGGAGAAGAAAATCATGGTTCTGTGTACAAAGCAATACTCCCATCAGGAAGAACCGTTGCTGTTAAACGTTTGTTTTTCGATACACGACAATGGACAGACGTGTTATTCAATGAGATCAATTTGATTAATGGAATTCAACATAAGAATGTGGTGAAACTTTTGGGGTGTAGCGTTGATGGCCCTGAAAGCCTCTTGGTTTATGAATTTCTTCCTAATAAAAATCTTGATCAAATCCTCTTCGGTAAATACTAACTTGTCCAATTTAAATACATAAACACTCTACACACATACTCTCTGTGTTACATATATTGACCAGATACATCAATTATTCAATGACCCTAAAAAATAATTTTTTCTTATAATATGTAACGGATAGTATATGATGCATGCATATATAAGATTAATTCTTCTTAAATGAGAAATATACTTGTTTATTATGTATAGATAAGGATTCAGAAAATGTTCTATCTTGGGAGAAAAGGTTTCAAATCATATGTGGGATAGCTGAGGGATTAGCATATCTTCATGAAGGATCTGGAACAAAGATTATACACAGAGACATAAAGTCCAGCAACATTTTGCTTGATGAGGCTCTAAATCCAAAAATTGTTGATTTTGGTCTTGCTCTTTGTGTTGCTGAAAACAAAGCTCATATTAACACCACTAACATTGCAAAGACATTGTAAGTAGTTTTTTATTTGAGTTTTCAAACCATATAATTAAAATTGAAACCTCTTCCTTACTTTGCAATTATTTTGATGATGATAAAGTTCTAATGAATTTCAATTAAAATATACTTGTAAATGTAATACATAGTTGGTTAATTTGGCCCCAAACTAAAATAAAGTGCATATGGCAGGGGACATATGGCTCCGGAGTGTATCGACCGAGGACAACTGACAGAGAAAGCAGATATATATGCTTTTGGTATGATGGTTATTGAAATTATCTGTGGTAAAAAGAATGGTGTTTTCACACAAGGGTCAGATTCATTACTCCACTATGTAAGATTTACATTCGTTCGCACACTCTCGTGTTCGTCTGTCTGCTATTTTTTATTTTGTTACGTGTTAACGTGTGTACATATTTGAAATTTAATTCATGAGATATATTATGATGTTGGGATTGATTGAAACATATTGAAAAATGTCTCACATTGCTCACAATGGTAAAGGAAAAAGGGAGCTAAATGCTATAAATATTAACTTAAGTTCTTCATTACAAAATCACATGTCAGAAGTTTATGTACTGTAAAATATTTCATTTCGTGGTATTATTTAAATGTTATGAAACATGAACACTCTTCGAATTAATTAATAAGTGTATCTCACATCGGACATGTGTTGGTGTCGGACACTGACACATTTAATTACATTGAATTATGTCATTTCTCAAATTATCATCGGTGTCGACGTGTCAGTATCGGTGTTCGTGTAATCACTAGACAACAAATGTAATTTTTTCTCTAGTTAGTTTTAGAGTTTTGTAATAGCTAATAAAATGTGATTGTAATCACTCTTGATCAGGTATGGAAGAATTACATTGCAAACAATATTACAATATCAGTTGATCATGCTCTGCATGGAAATTTTGAGGAAGAAGAGGCATTAAATGCTCTTCAAGCTTCCCTTCTTTGTACACAATCTTCTCTTACTCTTAGACCATCCATGTCAGAAGTATTTCAAATGCTAACAAAAAAAGACTACATTATTCCCATCCCAAAGGAACAACCATTCCTTAATTATACTAAGCACAGAACCTTAGCTTCCACCATGAGCCTTATGTCAAATGGGCTTACAAGTACAAGATCATCTTTTCATAGCACCACTAGTTCCTTACATCCAGGTGAAGATGCAACATTGCTAGAGAATCAATTTTCTTCTTCTGCTAGGTTCAACACTTCAGAGAGCTCTGATTCAAATATACAAACAAACATTATGGTACCTCAGTCAAGGTAGATGGAATTTAAATCTCATGAATCATATAATGATCAAGAGGAACATGTTTTGTTAGTTGAGGACTATATATTATATGATGTATCTATAGTTTTATACTTCTCACATACAAACCGTTGAAATACAAAATCTACTTGCTTAAGCAACAATTTGTAAAATAATGATATTAGCTGAGTTTACTTTTTTGGATTTAATTTTTTTTTTAACAAAATGATGTTGTGTTGTTGAATTTGGTTTTTTTTTTTTTTTTTTTTTTTTTTTTTTTTTTTTTTTAAAACGATGAATTTGGTTTTATGGTTTCTTTATTATGAGTTTATAGTTGAAGGGGATGAAATTCATAATAACATTTTCTATTTTTAAATTGCTCCGTGATTTTATATTCCTACTATATAGATGCCTACTTTTTATCTCATGTTTAATTTGACATATGTAACAAAAATATTTATAATTCAAATAAACGCACAATAAAAAATACTATATATAGTTTTCTCACTTGATACATCCCCTAACCATATATATATATATGAGAATGATGAAATTATATGAGAATATGAGAATAAACAAAAGCCATCAGATCAAAAGGAAGGGCTGAGATTACAACACAACTCATGTGTCTAATTTCACTTTATCGTCCTTGTTCACTTCAATCTCACGCGTCTGTCTCTCTTCTCTGAGAAATCCCATCTCTCCACCCGTCGCCATTCTTCTCCTCTCCTCCTTCCACCTGTTGGATCAAAATCCACACATATGCACAAGAGTAGACAAAGAATGTAGCAAGGAAATTCACATTATAATGGTTTTGCTCTCACAATGATGATATCTCACATACACTACTAATGGTTATGTAAAATACAGACTATAGATGAAGAAGATGAATGAGGAAGAGAGTAAGTTTTATTTCACTAAAACACAATGCAATACAATACACAAGATACAACACACACCACTTTATATACTTGCTTCTCACACAAGCAAGTGTTGTAACTAACTCCCTAACAACCACTAACTGTCACTAACTTCCTTTTAACTACCTCAAATATTAACAACACAACTAATAACTGCTATCCTATCACAATTACCCAGCTGTGACAGTTATAACTGTCAAGCTGTTACAACGCATATCTCGCCTAGCGAGCTCACAGCTCGCCATAGCGAGAGGAAACAGAAACTGACACATATAAGCAACTAATGAATTAACCTCTCAACACACCACCTAATTCATTGTTGCCAATGAAACCAAACCAATCATATCCCTTAACCTCTTGAATATGTCAGTTTGAACCCCTTTAGTCATGATGTCAGCTACTTAATCCTCACTTCTACAATGTTCTAGATGAAGCCTTTCATTATTCACTTGCTCTCTGAGGTAATGGAACCTCATCTCAATATGCTTGCTTCTCCCATGAGACACAGGATTCTTGGCCAGGTTTATGGCTGATATGTTGTCTATCTTCATGGTCACAGTCCCATGATCTTCTCCCAACACTTCCTCTATCAGATTTGATAGCCAAATTGTCTGACAAGCACATAGTGATGCAGCTATGTACTCAGCTTCACAAGAGGATAATGCCACAACAGATTCCTTCTTTGAACTCCATGCTATAGGTGCACCACCTAATAGAAACACATATCCTGCAGTTGATTTTCTATCATCAGCATCTCCACACCAGCTTGAATCTATAAAGGCCACTAGTTTACACTGCCTTCCTCTGTCAGCAGCTGGAAACAAAATTCCATAGTCTTGTGTGCAACAATTTGTAAAATAATGATATTAGCTGAGTTTACTTTTTTGGATTTTTTTTTTTTTAACAAAATGATGTTGTGTTGATGAATTTGGTTTTATTTTTTTTTTTTTTTTGAAAACGATGAATTTGGTTTTATGGTTTCTTTATTATGAGTTTATAGTTGAAGAGGGGATGAAATTCATAATAACATTTTCTATTTTTAAATTTTTCCGTGATTTTATATTCCTACTCATATATTAATATGGATGCCTACTTTTTATCTCATGGATAGGATAAATGTTTAATTTGACATATGTAACAAAAATATTTATAATTCAAATAAACACGCAATAATATATATATTTTAACCCTAATATTCAACAAAATTCTAATGCTCAAGTTTGGTTGAGAATTTATGGTCTTGCTCAAGAGTATTGGAGACCTAAGATTCTTTTTGCTATTGCTAGTGGTGTGGGAACCCCTATCTGCACAGATCATTTAACTAACAAACCTAGGTTTGATCGTGAATTTGGTCATTTTGCTAGAGTTTTAGTGGATATTGATCTTAGGAAGGAGCCAATTTACCGTATTTTGGTTGAGAGAACTGGTTTTGCTTTTTTTGTTGATCTTGACTTTGAAAATAGGCCAAGTTTCTGTCACCACTGTAGTTGTATTGGTCATGATCAAGATCATTGCAAGAGACTTAACACTGATAATTATAAACAAGTGGAAGAACAAAACACCAAAGCCCAAGCTCGTCAAAAAAAGAAGGTGTTTGTAGCCAAAACAGTTAGTAATGAACCCTCTGTGGAAGTCATAAACCTTGAGAATTCCTCCCCTAAGAAAACACCTGAAGTTGATCCTTTATTAGAAAGTATATTAAAAAATAAAGAGGACACTAGACCTTTAGAGAAAGAAGACAGACCCTTGGTTGAAGGCAACAAGTCCCCTGTAACCACCCTTCCCTTTATTGAGACTTTAATTGATGACAATAGCTCAACAGCCTCTGATTTTGTTGATGCTACACAGACAGTTAATGATGACAGTCAAGGTGACACTGATGAAAATGAACAAGTAGAGACAAATAAATCCCCCACTAGCCCTTATATTGATCCTTTACCTACTCCTGATAGAGTTGTGAGAGATATGCAGTTTTTAAATACCTCTTGGGCCAATCTAGCTGAGCTTGAAGAATATGAAAATAATGTCGATAGTCAGGCCTTTGATAAAGGCTTGGTTGCTGGAGATACTACCTTAACTCAAAATCAATTTGAAGTGCTAAATAATGAAGAACAATTCCAAACAGTGGTTTCAAAAAAGAAAAGTAAGAAAACAATTGCTGCTAGTAATATTTCCTATGGCACAAGGTCTAAGGCTGAGAATTTAAACCTTGGTCAATGAAGCACATTTATTGGAATATTAGGGGTATTGCTAATTCCCCATCAAAATTAGCTCTTAAAAGATTACTTAAAGCATACAAGCCTGATTTTTGTTACATCTCTGAACCTTGGATGAATTTTGACAATTTTCCTTCCAGCTGGTTTTCTAGACTTAATTTCAAGTTGTTTGCTGTAAATAAAAGACATAATATGCTTCCTAACATTTGGTGTTTTTGTTCTTCTCATCTCGACCCTGCTGTTGTCCATGTTGATGATCAACAAGTTTCTTTTACAATCAATGATAGTGGCATTGATGTTGGTTTTTCTGTGGTTTATGCTTCCACTGACTATATTAAAAGAAGACATTTGTGGCATTCACTTACAGTGGTTCAGAATAGTGTGCAGCTGCCTTGGAATTGCATTGGTGATTTTAACACAACTTTGGGCTCTCATGAAGTTAGAAGTAATTTTACTCTTGCTAAGTTACCAATGGAGGAGTTTTCTTCTTGGACTGATAGCAATAATTTGATTCATTTACCAACCAAAGGGAGTCAATTTACTTGGTGTAATGGTAGACAAGGAAGAAATTGCACTGAAAAGAGATTGGATAGGGTAATTTGTAACCACGCCATGATCAACATATGTGATTCAATCTCCTGCTCAACTCTCACAAAGCATAAGTCTGACCACTTTCCATTGTTTCTTGATGTTCAATTCAATTCTCTCAGGTATGCTTCTAACTTCAAATTTTTAAAAATGTGGTCTAACCACAAAGATTGTTCCAGTTTTATCTCTCAAGTTTGGAGCAAACAAGCCTTTGGTTCACCTATGCAAAAATTAAGTCAAAAACTTAAGTTTTTGAAAGGTGAATTAAAAACTTGGAATAAAAATGTTTTTGGTGACATTAACAAAGAGGTTCACAATGCTGTTGCTAATTTGGATGTTATCCAAAATTGCATTAGTAGTGATGGTTACTCTGATACTCTTTTGAAACAAGAAATTTTGGCCAAAGAATCATTGGAAAATGCTTTGAATATGGAAAAATTATTTTGGCAAGAAAAATCGAAAGTCAAATGGCATTGCCAAGGAGATAGAAACACAGCTTTTTTTCACAGAACTGCCAAGATAAAGCAATCTTTCAAGAGTCTTAATTCTATCAGAGTTGGCAGCAACATTATTACTGAGCCTGATCTGATTTCCAGCCATATAGTTGATCATTTCACCAGCTTATTTTCTGATAACAATGCTACTTTTGATAATGGTTTAGTTGAAGAGGTCATCCCAAATCTTGTCAATGACACCACCAACAACTTACTTACCTTACTTCCTTCTACTCTTGAGATCAAGAATGCAGTTTTTTCAATGAACAAAGATGGAGCTCCTGGTCCGGATGGATTTGGTGCATTTTTCTTCCAAACTTATTGGGAAATTATTAAAGAAGATGTTTGTGAAGCTGTTCTTGAATTTTTTCAATATAATTGGATCATGCCCAATTACAATGCAAACACTGTTGTGCTGATTCCCAAAGTTTCTAATGCAGATACCATTGTCCAATATAGGCCTATTGCTTTAGCTAACTTTAAATTTAAAATCATTTCAAAGGTATTAGCTGACAGGTTAGCCCAAATCATGCCTTCTATTATCTCTAAGGAGCAAAGAGGATTTATTAAAGGTAGAGAAATTAAAGATTGCATTTGCCTGACTTCAGAAGCCATTAATTTGCTGCACAAGAAATCTTTTGGAGGTAATCTAGCTATCAAAATTGATATAGCAAAGGCTTTTGACACCCTTGATTGGAGTTTTTTATTAAAAGTGCTCAACGCTTTTGGATTCAGTCCATTGTTCTGCAACTGGATTCAAACCATTCTTTTTTCAGCTAAGCTTTCCATTTCCATCAATGGTAAGCAGGAAGGTTATTTTGCTTGTTCTAGGGGAGTGAGACAAGGGGATCCTTTATCACCTCTCCTTTTCGGTCTTGCTGAAGAGGTGTTAAGTAGAGGTCTCACTAAACTTGTAGAGGAAGGTAAGTTAAAACCTTTGAAGGGCACAAGAAATATTAATATCCCTTCACATATCCTTTATGCTGATGATGTGATGTTATTTTGCAAAGGAAGCTCCTCAAATATTCAAGTCTTGTCCAATTTTTTAGCTAAATATGCTCAGATCTCTGGTCAAGCTATCAATCCTCAAAAGTCAACAATCTTTGCCGGATCCATCTCCAACACTAGATTGCACTCCATTGCTGCTTCTCTTGGTTTTAACATTGGAACACTACCTTTCATTTATCTTGGTGTTCCAATTTTTAAAGGCAAGCCTAAAGCTATTTACTTCCAGCCTCTGGTTGACAAGATAAAGATCAAACTTGCCTCTTGGAAAGCTTCTCTACTCTCTTATGCTGGAAGGAGTCAATTAATTAAAAGTGTAGTTCAAAGCATGATGATTTATTCTATCACTATCTACTCTTGGCCTGTTAGCTTAATCAAAGAACTTGAGAGATATTTGAGAAATTTCCTTTGGAGTGGTGATTTAAATGTAAGAAAAACTGTTACTGTGTCTTGGAGTACAGTTTGTTCCCCTATTGATGAAGGAGGTTTAGGTATCAGATCTTTGTCTGTTTTGAATCAAGCTTCAAACCTAAAATTATTTGGAGAGTTGATGAATTCAGATAATCATTGGGCAACTTTTTTGAGAAGTAGGGTGGTTAGGGAAAGCGGTTTCATCAGCTATCACATCTATTCTTCCATTTGGAGCGGTTTAAAATCTCAAGCTCAGCTATTCATGGACAACACTAGATGGCAAGTTGGAAATGGCACTAGAATTAATTTCTGGACCCATGACTGGTGTGGCTCTCCTCTCAGCAATATTTTTAGCCTTCCCCATCAAATTCACTCAAACCTTCACTCAACTGTCTCTGACTTTATTGTAGACCAGCAATGGCATATTCCTTGGCAAATGCAACAAATGTTTCCAACCTTGATGTTACATGTCAACAAAATCTCAATCCCTGCTGTTCAACATAACGATCTATTGCTTTGGAAACATACAAACAATGGTGATCTTAGTTTGAAGGATGCATATCAATTTATTTCTCCTGCTATTCAGAAGCCTAGTTGGGCCAAGCTTATTTGGAACAATGCTATACCTCCTTCCAAATCTTTTATGATGTGGAGACTTGTCCATAATAGAATGCCTACTGATGAAAATTTGGCTATTCGAGGTTTTCTTCTTCCCTCCATGTGTAGTTTGTGCTGCATGCATCCTGAATCCACATCCCATTTATTTCTCCAATGCCCTTTTGCCATCTCTTTGTGGAACTGGTTTTCATCTGTTATTAATCTCAATGTTAATCTGAATTCTATTGTTGAGGTTCTCAGCTTAGCTAGTAGAGGTTGGAGTCCCCAATGCCTAATTACTATCATTGCTGCCATTGTGTCTATTTTTAATAATATTTGGCTTTGCAGAAATTCTGTTAGATTCAAAAATATTAAGCCTTCCTTAAGGTCCTCAATTTCCTTGATCACTTCAAATACTTCTATAGCAGGTAATTTTACATCTCAAGCTAGTGGCCATTCCATGTCTGACTTTACTATTCTAAAGCATTTTAATATCAACATTCATCATCCTAAGGCCCCTAATATTGTTGAAGTTATTTGGGCTCCTCCTTTGCCTGGTTGGGTGAAATGTAACACAGATGGATCCTCTCTTGGTAATCCAGGTATTGCTGCTAGTGCTGGTATATTTAGAAACCACAATGGTGCTAGTCTTGGTTGTTTTGCTTGTAGGGTTGGGGCTGCCACTGCCTTCTTTGCCGAGTTTATGGGCATTATTCTTGCTGTCGAATGTGCCTTTGAAAGAAACTGGTTGCATCTTTGGATTGAAAGTGATTCACACCTTGCTATATTAGCCTTCAAGAATCCAAATCTTATCCCATGGCAACTTCGTAATAGATGGTCAAACTGTTTGTTAAAACTTGCTGTTATGGAAATTATTGTATCACATGTATATAGGGAAGGCAACTCAGTTGCTGATAAGCTTTCTAAATTGGGGTTGCATGTCACTGACTTTACTTGGTGGACGTCCTCTCCATCTTGTATTAGGGATGATATTGCTAGAAATAGGATTGGGCTTCCTTTTTATAGGTTTTGCTAGTTTTTGTTGAGGGTTTGGTTTGGTCCCCCCTCTCTTTTTGTATCCCACTTTTATTTCTAATATATTATGGTTTAAAAATATATATATATATATATATATATATATATATATATATATAAACGATGTCTTAAATAATTGCAAATTAGTAGGAACTCATATTACTACTCCATCTATTTCAAAATGATAGAAAATTAGTTTTCGATTATATTATCACAAGTATTCTTACCTTATTATATATAAAACTATCTTAGATCAAACGACAATCTTTGCAATGATGAATAATAATTTTAGGGTTAAATAGTTGATACCCCCCTGTAAAGTAGGTCGGTTTTGCAATACCCCCTGTAAGTTTTTTTTTCAAAGATCCCCTCTTGCATACTAAAGATTCTTTGCAATACCCCCTTGGAGTAACACATAGGCAGAGAATCTCCTACGTGGCACCTCCACGTGGATTTTTATTAATTTTTAATTATTTTTTTGCCACGTGGCATTAATATTATTTTTTTTAATTTTTTTTTTAAAAAAAAATATTTTTTAAAATAAAATTTTTTTTTTCTAATTTCTTTCTTTTTCTTTATTTGTTATTTAAAAATTTAATAATAATTAATTAATATTTGTTTACTTAAAATAAAAAATGAAAGAAAAAATAAAATATTTTTCTCTATAGCATAGTGGAATATTAAAATAAAATAATTAATATATGAAATTGTAACAAAAAAACAATTATATATGAAATAAAAATATAATGAAATCAAATACAAATAAAAAAAATTGTAACAAAAAAAAAAACCATTATATATAAAATAAAAATGAATGAAAAAAATATAATAAAATCAAATAATTAACAATTATAAAAAAAAGGTATAACAACAAAAAAAGTAATAATTGTATATAAAATAAAAACATAATAAAATCAAATAAAAAAATTATAACAAAAAAAAAACTTGATTAAAAAAAAAAGGGAGAGAAAGAGAGAGAGAAAATATAAAACCCAGCAATCCTTTTTCACTAAAAAACCAAGTCAAATGCAGAAAATTCAAAAAAAAATTCCAAACCCACTTGATCTTTTTTCTAAGATATTCAAGGCAAGAAACAAGGCTCACGGCCAAATTACTTCCAGATCAAAAACACCAAAACGCATACGCCTGCTACACCAGAACAAAACACCAAAACCATCAGCACCATCAGCACACATTCCACAAATTCATTAATCCCAAAATCCATCTTTTCATCTTCAAGAAATCAAAATCGAAAACGAAAACAAAAAAAAAAAGAAGAACAAACACATGAAATTGAAAACGAAATCAAGAAATCAAAATCCAGTTATTATGAAATTGAACGTATAATCGAAACCAAAAGGAATCCAAACGAAATCGAAACCGAACGAAATTGAAACTGAAATTGAACGAATATGGTGATGTTGATGATGATGTTGCTGCTATGATAGTGTTGAATCTTGTTGTTGTTGATGAATATGGTGATGTTGAAAAATTAAGAGGGTGGAGAAGAAGGGTTTGTAAAACCCAGTGAAGAAGAAGAGAAAATATAAATTTTCTCTCTCTCTTTCTCTCCTTTTTTTTTTTAATCGGGTTTTTTTTTGTTATAATTTTTTTATATAATAAGAACATCATCATCAACAAGAATATTAATTATTTTAAGAACATCTTGTTTGTTACAATTTTTTTTGTTGTTACACCTTTTTTTTATAATTGTTAATTATTTGATTTTATTATATTTTTTTCATTCATTTTTATTTTATATATAATGGTTTTTTTTTGTTACAATTTTTTTTATTTGTATTTGATTTCATTATATTTTTATTTCATATATAATTGTTTTTTTGTTACAATTTTTTTTTGTTACAATTTCATATATTAATTATTTTATTTTAATATTCCACTATGCTATAGAGAAAAATATTTTATTTTTTCTTTCATTTTTTATTTTAAGTAAACAAATATTAATTAATTATTATTAAATTTTTAAATAACAAATAAAGAAAAAGAAAGAAATCAGAAAAAAAAAAATTAAAAAAAAAATATATATTAATGCCACGTGGCAAAAAAATAATTAAAAATTAATAAAAATCCACGTGGAAGTGCCACGTAGGAGATTCTCTGCCTATGTGTTACTCCAAGGGGGTATCGCAAAGAATCTTTAGTATGCAAGGGGGGATCTTTGAAAAAAAAACTTACAGGGGGTATTGCAAAACCGACCTACTTTACAGGGGGGTATCAACTATTTAACCCATAATTTTATAACGGGACTAATTTCGTACTATATAATACTCCCTCCATTCCTTTTTACTTGTTTTTTTAGAATAGTAACACAAAATTAAGGAAGTGTATATTTGCACTTTATCTTCCTATTATACCCTCGTTTTAATCCACCAATAAATTCCTTTTTTTTTTTCACACACTTTCTCTTTCCAATAAATTTAGGATATTATGTTAAAAAAAAAATTAATATGTTATGTTCCAAAAAAAAAAAGATTTAGTTTTCCAAATATAGAGCATTAATTTATTTTATTTAAAAAGATAAAAGCAATTGAAAAAGGGTATAATTGACAAATCATACCGGTAAAATACCAAAAGGACAATTAAATAGAAACGATAAATCTAACCCTAAAAGACAAGTAAAAAGGAACGGAGGGAGTACTCATTTTTTAATAAAATATATCGTCTTTCAAAAAAAATATATATCATGGCAACGCCACAACGTATTACGCTAATGAATCTATGAAAATTAAGATTGTAAGTTCCAAAATTAGAGAAAAATAAACAAAGAATAAAAACATAAAAAATCATTGAAATAAATTCTTCTATGCAAATCAATCCTCTGACTCTCCCTACAAAAAACCAATCCAAATTAAACTGCACAAATTTGGATCGAATTGAATTGAATTTTTTTAATTAGTCATCCAAAACCGAACCGCGAGTAATATTAACTTTGAATCGGATGAATTTTTATTTTAAAATTGATCCAAACTGAACCGCGAACACCCTATCAAGAAATTATTTTTACTTACATCCCTGCAAGAGGAGCAAAGATTCAATCTTTGTTCATATGTCCTATCCTATTGTTGACCAACCAACTATTGTAATAGTAAAGCATGGACTTATTCATTTGATATTTAAGTCCATTGTCTCCATAATCTAAAATGGGATTTACTTTCTGCAACCCGACACTCTTGGCCACCCCTGGTCTTCTCCTCTTATCCCCTCGCTAGTTGGAAAGCAAATGTGTAAAATACTTAAAATTGACAAATCACTGTTCGCCGGCTATGTAGGAAATATTTGGACGATACGTTCGCTATCTACAGAGCGAACTGATCAACAGTAAAAAAAGTCTCTCATATAGGTAAAAGTGGATGATATGTGGCCAAATGTGATAAGCCATGTGTGTGGTAGTGACAAAGCACCACCCAATCGGAATTCATGATAAATTCTATAAATAGGCATCATATGCGCCATACTTTTCATCGTTCTCTTCTCTCTCATTCTCTCTTTTTTTTTTTTTTTTTTTTTTGCTTTTTACATTTTAGTTTTATTTTGTTTTGTAGTTAGTTTTTGTTTTCTATCAGCTGCATGGTCCAAGGGGAGTGGCTGCGTCTTTAGATAGGCCAAACAGTCACATATTTTACACATTCGCATACTAGTATGCAAGTAGTGCTCGCACCCTATAAGGCGAGAAGGGTATGTTGGTCTTTCGGGGGGTGATGGAGGAAATCTGGGGGGTGCGAAAAGTAGCTCTCATCTAAAATTTTTAAATCCTTCATTGATTAGATAAATGCAAAGTAAAGAATAATGAGTATTACTTTTCACGCCCCCTGTATTTTCTCACGCACCACATGAAATTATCCTAATAAATGTTATAAATTGATCTTTTAATTCTATTTGCCATATTGGTTATGTCTATTAGTTTTTATAAAAAATGTTAACACATTGAAATGGGTGATATGTTGAAAAGGAAAACTCGTTAATAGTCAACAAGAACACTCTCTTGTTAAAATATTGATAGTGCATTTATCATTGGCTTGAGAAAAATGTCTAAATTCATAAGCATATTGAGTAGCACGCTTTACAATATTGCTCATAAATAAATAATTTATGTTCAATATAACAGATAATAAAATGTAAAGTTAATGTTTTTTAAGAAAAAATAACAAAAATGACTAATATGATGAATATATTTAAAATTAATAAATTAATTTGTAACGATAATTAATTAAGGAATCAAAAATATAAAACCAATAAATAAATTAAAAGATTAATTATTCAATTCAATTTAATTTTTTTTTTTAATCTCGTGAAATCACGACAACTTTGCATCTGTATCCCCACACTCCCACAGATCGTGAAATCAAACGTACTACTTGTATGGATAATGGATCAACTTTGCTTGAAATGAGCAAAAACAAGTAAGAAAATCTATTTTGATTGCTTTTTGCTGTAACTTGTGCCGTATGCGGCTGGTTGGTTCTATGAGGTGTGACGAATTTTGTATTGTTTGGTTTTAGCTGCCAATTTTGTATCTTTTCTTATTATTATTATTTATTTATTTATTTACTAGTGCTGTTACTGTTATATTAATGAAAAATTGAAGGTTTTTTTTCCCTAAGAAAAGCTCTGTAACTTGTACGCATCAGATTTCTTTTTAAGGAACTAGAAGAACAAAAAGGCAACAAGCAGCGGATTAATGCGTATCAGACTACAAATCTATTGACAGTGATTTAGAATATCTACATATGGATACGATCACTTTCGAAAGAGATAATGCTCCAATTAATTTTTTTTTTATATATCTGATTCAGCTTAGTTCTCAAATTAAACTTTAAATTCAGTTTTAGAAACAGAACAATATTAAAGGTGAATGCTTACTCTACTCTTTAATAATTTAAAGATATTTACTAAGAGCATCTTTAGTGGGAGTAAACTAAGTGGGTGAATTAAATTACTTTTTGTGGGTCCAAAGTGATTTGTAGGATTTAAGAAATTTATAGTTGATTTGAGTAATTTTTACTTTAATGGTGGTTGGTTATAAAGAATCAAATTTTGACCCCATGTTTATATTTTTTTTATTTGTAATTAGTTTTAATTCAAAGTTAACATTAATTTAATTATTTTAATTAATATGCATAAAATTTTCAATTTTTTCAATTTTTTTGCCAATTTTGTCCTTCACTACTGCCAATTTTATGCATTAACATTAATTAATGCATAAAATTAATATGCATTAATTTAAGTTAACATTAATTTTTTTGCCAATTTTGTCCTTCACTACTTACAATTTTTTGATTTTTTTTGAAAAGTAACTATAATAAGCGGTTATATCCGTGGTAGTTTTCTCAATTTAATGTTCATGTTACAAAAGGGATGCATACAAAGAACAAAAACAAATCAAAACTAACATGCATCGAATTACAATTAAATTCTTTCATAGTTTCATATGCTCATCATGGAAGGGTTGGGAAAACTTTCATCGGCGGCCAAGTGAGGAATATATAGGTTTTTTTATTGTTTTTAATGCATGTTACAAAGAATTGAATTGTGACAAGTTTATTTTTTGAAAAAACGTGAAGGCTTTTTTTTCTTCTTTTCATAGTTTCATATCCTCATAGTTTCATACATACAAAAAATTAATATACGACATAATCATCTTTACCATTCTTTTGCTAATATTTTGTTTTATGTTTATATGGTTTTCTTTTTCGCAGTGTTGATTGGTTATTGATGAAGCATGTACATGGATTAAAATTGGAATATAGTGCACTGCTACATGTGATGGAGTGTGAGTGATTTTCAACGGTAATTCTAATTTCTTGGTTCACAATGTATATGTTCTCTCTTTTTTCCTTTCCTTTTGATTCACTTTTTTTCTCCATTATCATTTTTTTTTTATAGTGGACATATGGGAATACATCAAAATGAATAGAGTATAGAAGAAGATTTTTTGATGTGGAATAAAACCGTCTCTATAGTGAGTAACTCTAATTTTAACTTATTTTTTGATAAAATTAATTTTTACTCCGAGATTATTTTCTAATCATTTTGGAAGGCATATAATGTATAGATTTTTACAACTGTTGAAAGTGAAGGATCTAAAATAAACGTCCAAAGGAATAAAACTTAGATATGTTATCATCTTTTTTCGGGATTATTTATTATTGGAGCATCATATATTTTTTAATGTCATTTAGTTAGTTATTGGAGTTCATGTATTGGAATTTTTTACTATCGAACAAATGTAATAGTTGTATATACAAATGTAGTAGTTTTTTTTTTTTTTTAAAAAAAAAAAAAAAAAAAAAAAAGATAAGAGAAAACAACAAGAAGAGGGGGGACAAAAAACCAAACCCTCAGAAACTAACAAAACCTATAACAAGGCCAACCAAGCCTATTACAATCAAAATCAACAGAGAGAAGAGAGGGAAGGGAAGACCACCAGGAATGTGTAGAGGAAGGAGGCAAAGACAAACCAATGTTAGCCATGGAGTCAGCACATTTATTACCTTCCCTATATATGTGAGAAACTAAGAAATTCATTTGGGAAGAAATAAACAGACAATTGCTCCATCTGTTTCTTAGGGAGCAAGGCACTGAACTAGGGGATTTGAAAGCATTCAAAACTAACATGGAGTCAGTTTCTAACCAGAGGGAGAGCCATCCTTTCTCAGAAGCAATTTCAATTGCAAGAACAGCACCCATTAGCTCAGCAAACAGAGAGGATTGAGATCCCAAATTAATGGCAAAAGCTCCACAGAAAGCAGCTTCAAAATTTCTGAAAATCCCACCACAAGAAGAAGACCTAGGGGACCCTGCAGCAGCTCCATCACTATTGCATTTAATCCAGTCAAGAACTGGAGGTTGCCAGAGAACTTCTTTGATAATAGGAGCATTAGAAAATTTCAATGGCACATGCAAAGCTTTTAAGATAACAAACTCAGACATTGAAGAAAAAGCATGCAACTTAGATAACTTTCCCGACAAGGAAACACTGGCAATGATAGAGTTAATAGCAGATGAGAAAGGGATCTTGTTATCAGCAAACCTAGCTTGATTTCTTGCAGACCAAATTGTGTTGAAACAAGATATTATAGCAGCAGTTAAGGCTAGCTTACAAAGAGGAGACCAGTTTTTATTGCAGATGCTGAAGATTTCTGTGAAGTTGGAGAATGGGCAATGGAGACTGAGAAGTGAAGAGAGCCAAGACCAAATTTTAAGAGCAAAGCTGCACTCAAAAAACAGATGAGAAGAAGATTCACATTGGTTCCCACATAAGCTACACATAGAGGGCAAAGAACAACCTCTCAAAATAAGGTTATCATCGGTTGGTAACTTGTTGTGAAAACATCTCCAGGTAAAAAGGGATTTGGAAGGAGGAATAGAGACATGCCAAATATTCTTAGTCCAAGCCAGATGTTGAGGGGAAGGACAGTGAAAGTTGTAGGCATCTTTAAGGGAAAGGTTGCCATCTTGAGATAACTTCCAGATCAAGTTATCCTCATAGGGAATAAAAGGAATCACCACTTTATCCAAGAGGGATTGAAGCTGAGGATAAGCATTTAAAATGCACAGTGGAATAGACCACTTGGAGTTCACAATAAAATTATCAACTGTAGACTGGAGAAGATGATGAAGATGAACAGGAATGTTAAGAGAAAAAACCAATGGAGAGCCACACCAAGAGTCAAGCCAAAAACGAATGTTTTCACCATTGCCAAGCTGCCAAGAAGATTGAGCTAAAACCTCAGGAAATTTGTGTTTGATACTGCTCCAGATGGAAGAGAACACATGATAGGATATTGGTTTAGAGCCATGTAACACTCTATCCCTTAAAAATCGAGCCCATTGAAAGTTGGATTGCAATAATTCCCAGCAGAGCTTAAGGTTGTTGGCTTCATTAACCTTGGATAAAGATCTAATGCCTAAGCCTCCTTCAGCAAAGGAGCAACAAACTTTAGACCAGGCCACAGTGACAAGTTTCCTTTGAGAAACATCCCCACTCCAGATAAAATTTCTCATCCATTTTTCCAAATCTTTGATTAAACTAACTGGCCAGGAGTAGACAGAAAAACTATGCACAAGCATGCCATGAATCACACTTTTAACTAGTTGAACTCTACCTGCCATAGATAGGAGAGAAGCCTTCCACCCAGCTAACTTGGATTTGACTTTATCTGCAATAGGCTGCAGGTGAATTTTTTTGGGCTTCCCCTTGAAGATGGGAACACCTAAGTAATCAAAAGGAAGAGAACCAATGTTGAAGCCTAACATATCAGAAATGATGGCAAGCCTGTCTTGAGAAATAGATCCAGCATAGATTGAAGATTTCTGAGGATTCACATATTGACCAGAAGTCTCAGCATATTTTTGAAATAACTCTGCCAGCACTAGGATATTAGAATTTGAAGCTTTGCAAAAGAGCATGAAATCATCAGCATACAAGATGTGAGAGGGAACATTCATGTTCCTGGAGCCTTTGATGAGTTGAAGCTTGCCTTCTCTAACAAGTTTAGTGATGCTTCTACTAATGACTTCTTCAGCAAGGCAGAACAAAAGAGGGGATAGAGGGTCCCCTTGACGAACCCCTCTGGAGCAAGAGAAGAATCCATGTTGAGAGCCATTGAAGGAGATGGAAATTCTAGCTGAGTGAAGAATAGTATGAATCCAATTACAGAATCTAGCATTGAACCCAAAGCTCTTCAAGACTTTGAGAAGAAATTCCCAATTCAGAGTGTCAAAGGCTTTGGCTATATCTACTTTGAGAGCAAGATTCCCAATAATACTGTCCTTATGTAACACATTGATGGCTTCAGAGGTTAAACAAATACAATCTTTAATGCTTCTGCCTTTGATAAATCCTCTCTGTTGAACAGATGTAATAGCAGGCATAATGGAGGCCAATCTATCTGCAATAACTTTAGAAATGATCTTGAATTTAAAGTTAGCAATAGCAATGGGTCTAAATTGATTAAGAGATTCAGCATTAGCAGATTTGGGAATGAGGGCAAGAAAATTAGAATTAAAATTTGGAAGGAGCCAGCCAGTTGTGAAAAACTGCATAACAGCATTGATCACATCCTGCTTGACTACATCCCAATAAGTCTGATAAAAACAAGCTCCAAATCCATCAGGACCTGGGGCACTATCAGAGTTAAGAGAGAAAACAGCAGATTTAATTTCCTCAGGAGAGGGTAACAAAGTAAGCATGGAGTTAATTCTGTCAGTGATTAGAGATGGAATTACTTCTTCAACAAGACCATTGTCCACAAAGGGAGTGGAATGAGAGAAAAGGGAAGAGAAATGGTCAACAACATGAGCTGAGATTTCATCAGTGCTATTCAGAGCAATATCACCATTCATAAGGTGGGTTATATGGTTAGAGGAAGATTTGATCTTGGCAACCCTGTGAAAGTATGCAGTATTTCTATCTCCATCAATATGCCATTTAACTTTGGCCTTTTCACTCCAAAAAAGTTCTTCCATATGCAAAATATTCTCAAGATTAATTTGGGCTGATTTCTCTTGGTCCAGCAATGAATCAGAAGCACCATTACAATCAATCAAAGATTGGATATCATCCAGATGAGAAGAGGCAACCTTAACATTTTCATGAATATTACCAAAAGTTTCAAAGTTCCACTCTTTGAGCTTGTTTTTGAGAATTCTGAGCTTCTGGCAAAGAACATACATGGGGCATCCTAACACCCTTGTATTCCAAGTACTTCTAATTAAATCAAGACAATCGTTGTGAGAGGTCCACATCTTCATAAATTTGAAAGAAGATTTGCAAAGAGAAGGAGAGTTGGAGAATTCAAAGAGAAGAGGAAAGTGGTCAGATTTGCTTTTAGTAAGGGTTGAAACATTGAGAGAACTGCAAGCATTAATCCAGGGTTGATTGCATATTACTCTATCAAGCCTCTTCTGAGTATGATGTCTGCCTTTTCTGCCATTTGACCAAGTGTAGAAAGCACCATGAGAATGAAGATGGATCAGATTGAGAGAGTTAGACCACCTTTGAAAATCAGCTATTGGAGTAGAAGCAGGACTACACAAACCCCTATGCTCATGAGCCCCCATGATTGTGTTGAAGTCACCTACGAAACTCCAGGGCAAAGAATGATGAGAGACAAGATCAGAGAGATTAGACCAAAGTTGCCTTCTTTTTAGATAACAGGTAGAAGCATAGACAGCTGCTATACCAAAAGAAATTCCTCCACTTTCAACAGAAATAGAAATGTGTTGATCATCATTGGATAAAATGTTTGGACTAAGATGGGGAGAACAAAGACACCATAGATTAGGGAGGAGGCTATCTCTGTTGTTAACAGCAAGAAAATTAAGGCCTATTCTCCTAAGCCAAGAAGGAGATATTCTCTCCCTGATGAGCCAAGGTTCAGCAATGAAGCAAATAACAGGTTGATTAACTAAAATAAGATTTTGAAGAGCTAATTTTGAAGGAGAATTAGCTAAACCTCTAACATTCCAATAAAGGATCTTCATTTAAAAGGCTTGATTGTACCAACCTTACTGGTTATGGTAGCCTTCTTTTTGTGAGACAACTTTTGTTTTTCAATTCTTTTAGAAGATCTTGAGGTCACCAGTTTGAATCCATCATTATCCTCTTGACTAGGAATAACTGTTTCAGCAATATCATTCACTTCTGGAGAATTATGAGAGACTTGGCCTACTAGTAAATGAGAAGAGCTAAGGGTAGGAGAGTGATTGGCCAGATCTTCCTGCTCAGCTAGATTAGCCCAGGATTCTTTGAGGAAGTTAATCTCATGCTGCACTATCTTAGGGCAATCAACAATGGAATCAGCAATCTTATCATGGGGATTAGGGGGAGCTTCAGAGTTAACTTCCAAGATTTGAGTAGCATCAATGAATTCAGAGCTTTCAGAGCTGACTTCATCAACAATGTTGGCAGCTGCATCTACTAAAGGTGAAGAGGTCATGGCAGGGCAGTTAGGGATAAAAGGAGGAGTTGGTTCAGCAGTGTGACTGGGAGATTTGGAATTTAGGGCTTGGATAGGGCTACCAAGGAGGGGAGGTGTTTGAGAGGAAACCACAAGTTGAAGCACAGGAGAACTATTTAATTCTTGCTCAAGAATTCTGTCAGCTTCTCTACGAAGTTGATCATGATTGACTTGTGTGTAGGAAGAGGAGGGAATATTTTCTGCATTGGTTACAAATGTAGTAGTTAATTGAAAGAAAAAAATATTATCAAGTTTACTGTTAATGAATAGTCACTTCAATTGTGTAAAATGTAACTGATCGACAATGAAACACGTATATAGTTTCTTTTTCGTTCAATTCTTTTTTCTTTTAACCATTGATCCTCTAAAGCTTTCATTATTTCTCAACTTTTTAATTTATGCCTATGTATGTGTTTGTATTTTGCAGGTTGATCATTGAAACAGTTAAAAAAATAGTCGAAGATAAAAATTGAAATATATCCTGGTACCTCAATTAATTATAATGCCATCATTTGATTCAATTTCCCCCTTTGAATCATGATTCACCTATTGTATTTAACTTTCTCTTTTGATTTTTATTACATCTATACAACGTAAGATTTACTTTGAAAATAATAGAGTAATTTTCTTTTTTGTTTGGATTTTCAATTTAATGCCAACCATGTTTAGGATTTTCAATTATTTTTGCAAATTTAGTAGTAATATGGTGTTGCCATTGAGCATATGTGGCATTAAACACTAAAATTTACATTAGTTTGTTATATGTGAAGTTTTCATTTTTAATTTGTATATTGAGATTTATTGATATATTCTTTTGGTGATGTATGAAGTGAAAAATTAAAGTTCTAAAATGAACAATATATGTGCGAGTCAACCATAAGAAAGGGAAGCAAAGCCAGAAAAAAGAAGACAATGAAAATGATAGAGAAAAAATACATTGAAATTAACTATTTGGCCTTTTGTTACGGTCAACATTTTTCTATTTTTTCTTCCGATTTAACTAATTACTTTTATTTCTAAGAATGGTGGGTGAATAAATTTAGGGGTTTCTCTTTATCCCATCACTTCAATTTTTTGGTCACAAAGTGTCGGAAGTTTCAATTTGTGACCAAAAGTTGAAGTGATGATCAAATTGTGCATCATGTGTTGTAAAAAATATTTGATGAATTATATTTTGTTTTATCAATTTTAATATGGTTGGCATTATAATTAGTAGAGAACACATTATTGGATGCATGTGTAAAAAAATTTTACACTAACAGTACACAACAATTAAACTCAAATAATTACACACTTAAGCGCAATAGAAAAAGCGGGCTGACGGACACGGGAGTGCCTAAATATTTAATAAACATTTTTATTTCCCCCCTTTACTTCAATTGGAGTTGTAAATAAAGAAATTTTATGAGTTTACACGGTCATGGGAGTGATGATAAAGAAATTTTTTCAAAGGAGAGATCAAGAAATACATTATATGTATTTTGTTTAGAAGTCAACAATATATATCTTCTCAAAAAAATTGTACATATAAAATAATACTACTTTTCACTAATATAAGTTAAATCATATAATTAAAAAATATTAAAATATATGCATAAATTTTAGCGAAATAATAGAAAATACGTACCACCTATGAAGCATGAACTCTGACACGGACACCGCGACACGACACGACATGGACACTTCGACACCAATAAAGTAAAAAATATACGATACCGACACCGCTACATATTTATAAAAACTATAAATTTAGAATTAAAATACATACATATGTATTTAAGTTGAACAAATTTTTCATTAAAAAAGGTTTTAAAAGAATATATGGTAGTACATTTGACATTTATTCATCCCGTTACTATCGAAAAACTAAAACTAATGTAATTAAAATGTAATATATTTAATCCCTCATTGATCAATATTATTATTTCGACACATTTTTAATCGTTGTATATATGTCTGAGAAAAGTAGAAGCAAATAAAATTAAAAAAAATTTTAGACACTTACCCCGACACGTTTGTACGAGTGTCTTATAGGTGTCGGACACTGATTTAAGGAGTGTCGAAATAAAGGAAAAAAATATTTTTTTGGACACCTCTCCGACACGTTTGTACGAGTGTCGTACAAATGTCATATGAGTGTCGGACACCGACACATGTCGGACACCGCGACATGTCTAATCATAGAGGTGTCGGTGCTACGTAGCGTACCACACAAACTGGCCCGCTAGTAATTAATAAAACAAACCACATTAGTTTATATATGTACCTACAATTAATTTATAACTAAGATAAATACATCCAAATTATTAAGACATAACTTATGAAAAAATAATTTGGTACATAACTTAAAAAAAAAAACTTTACTAAAAGAAAAGAGGATATTGTCGGAGGTTTTCACCACCAGTTTAATTTCGTTCGCGGATCAGTTCTGACATTAAATAGTTTTGGCCTTCTTTAAATTGCAATTGCGGAGGATGAGACTGTGGTCCTCCCTATCAATTTCAATGCAAATCACAACTAAATCAACAAATCATGTTTGATAATTGATATGGAAGTTATTATGCATAACTTATTGCTCATAATCGATATTGGAGGATTTGGACGCCTTAAAAGTTACTGCTTTAAAAAGGTTGTGGAAAAATAATATTCTCTTGAAGGTTAGCATTTTTGGTTGGAGATTATTGCTAGAAAAATTACCAACTAGGAAGGCATTATATGTTAAAGTCATAACCAATAACCTTGAAAGATGCTGTGTCTTGTGCTTTCAAACAGCACAAACAGTGGACCATTTTTTCATACATTGCCATGTTGCAGACTTAGTTTGGCATAAGACCTTTAAGTGGCTGGATTTAGCTTTCTTGTCTGCAGGTTCAATACAGGAGGCACTTTCACAAGTTTGGTGACATATTAAAAGACAAGATAGACAAAAAGTCTCAGCACATTATTTGGTTAGCAACGAATTGGTGCTTATGGTGTGCTTGAAATAATATTCTATCTAGGGGATTATATGCAATTGAATCTTCTTTAGTAGATCAAATAAAATATATGTCGTGGTTGTGGTTCATAGACCGATGAAGGAGTTCCGTAGACTTAGGGCCAATTTGAAGCACTTTTCAAAAACTCTTTTTTAATTTTTAAAAATTAAAAAGTTAAAAACTTGTTTGATAAACTCTTTTTAAACATAGAAGTTTTGAAAACTGTTTTGGATTTGTTAGTTTTGGAGACTAAAAAATTGGAAGAGCTAAATTGTGTTTTGATTTTCAATTCAAAATTTTAATTCTCAAAAACAGTGTCAAACTTTACAAACCGAAAACACACAGAGAAGTGTATATTTTCAGTAATGGCACTATTGTAAATGCTTGCAACTTGAATCTATTTTAACAAACTCAGTACACAGGACTTTTTTAACCAACTTGAATCTATTTCAATTCTCCATGTTTGTATATTTAACTTTAAGCCATTGTTTTTCATTTTATTTATTTTTATCCTTAATTTTTTAAGCATGTTCTCATCTCACTCTAATATAAATGTTTATGAAAATATTTAGAGTTACTAAATTGAAAATAATTTTTGAATAAGATCCTTAAATAGAATATTTTTTTTATAATTTTATGAAGGCTTAAATATGCTTTTGGTCCCTGCAATATAGACTTGTTTTGAAAAGAGCCCCTGTAAAAAAAAAAATTGATTTTAGTCCCTGCAAAATCTGAAAACTTTGAAAAGAGCCCCTGAGTAGGAATTCTGAATGCCATGTCATTTGGATTGTGACGTGGCACACGCTGACTGAGACACCTAACTGATGTGGCACATCTTTTAGACACGTGGCATTACAACTCCTTTTTTTTTTAAAAAAAAAAACAATTACTTTTTTCCTTTTATTTTTCAGAAAACAAATAAACAAATTAAAATTAAAACAAAAATTAAAAAACAAAATAAAAGAACCACAAACACGATTAAACAAAGTAAATCAGATTTTTTTTCCAAACAAAACAACATCCTTCTCTCTTCTTCATCCCAGGAATCGACAACAACAGTAACACAACACTTCCAACAACACCCCTCCTTTCTTCTTGTAGCAACTAGCAATCTACTCCCTCAACTGCACCATTCTCCACCTTCACAGTTTTAGCACAATTTGTTTTTAACTTCCTACTTTACATAAAATATCTGACGCATGTAACTTTGTGTGGATGGAGATTGAAACTCAATAATAACAATCTTCAATGTTCAAGCACCACTAACTCACCAAATAAACAATCTTAAATTTTAATTGTCTCCCACAATCTTCAATTTCAGCACCACCAAACATTCTCTTTCAGATTCAATTGGTTTTTTCAATCTTCAATTTTGTCTAAAACTGAAAAAAAAGTGAAAATAGCAGTGAGCGGCGCTGGAACAGACAATAATAGCAGTGAGCGGCGCTGGAACAGACAATCATGGATGACGACGAAACTGAGATGGTAGTGAGCGTTGGGACGGATAGAGAGGGGGTGACGGCGGCGAGTTGCACTTAGAGGAAGAGGAACAGTGAATGTTTGTGTGAGAAGAGAGAAGGATGTTCTTTTATTTACTTGTTTTTTTAATTTTTGTTTTAATTTTAATTTGTGTATTTGTTTTTCTGAAAAATAAAAGGAAAAAGGTAATTTTTTTTAAAAAAAAGAAAAATGAGTTGTAATGCCACGTGTCTAAGTATCCTAGTCAGAATATGCCACGTCACAATCCAAGTGACATGGCATCCAGAATTCTTATTCAGAGGCTCTTTTCAAAACACGTTTATATTGCAGGGACCAAAAGCATATTTAAGCCTTTTATGAAAATATGTATATTATAAATAATTTTATTAAATAGTATCCTTGGAGTTAATGTCAGCCTGTTATATGTGTGTATATTTATCCTCTTTAGACCTGAGATTTGGATTGTAAAATTGTTTTGAATCTTTAGATTAGGATCATTAAAAAAATTTATTAGACTAAATTAGAAGATCTATTTTTTTTTGTCAGGTAGTCTAGTGACTAGAATTTCACTTCTTAAAGGTGAATAAGTGGGCGTACCAGGGTTCGAACCCCGGTCCCTGCACTATACGTGCAAATGTCCTACCAACTGAGGTAGGCTCACGGGACTTAGAAGACCCTATTTTATATAGAACAAAAAACATTTCTAACCCAATTTAATACAAGATTTTTTTTAGGATAAGCCAAGAGAATATTATATCCAAATTAAAGTAAAAAAGCACAGGAAAAGAATTATTGTAAAAAAAAAAAAATTATGCATAAACAAGTTTTTTGTTTTTAAATTTTCAAAACCTATTTTTAAAATAAATTCACCAAACAAGTTTTTTCTATTTTCTCAATTCTAAAACAGTTTTCAAAAACAAAATTACCAAACATGTTTTCTTTTACTTTTTTCTTCAAGACAGTTATAAAAATTGATTTATAAAATAGTTTTTGAAAACTAAAAAACAAAACTCATTCAAACAGATCCTTAGTTTTTTCGGATTGGTGTATTAATTTTATTAGCTTCCTTTCAAAGTATATAATTTATACTTTTTTTTTTAATTGTAAGGATTGAGTACTCATTGTGCTCCTTATAATTCAAATCTTTTGCTTATATAAAAAAAAAAAAAACTTCAAAAATTAATCTTTATAATTATGCATAGGGGATGATTTACTTCAACAGTTATTTTGATTTAAAAAAAGATACAACCTATTAAATTTAAAGAGATAAAAAAAAAGTAATATTAGCGTCCATAAATGAATATGTTTAAGGAGAGAGTATGTTTAATAAATGAATCTAGTACAAAATTATACTAGTATTTATCAAGAAACTTTTTTATTAAACGAGTTTTATGATTAAAGTTTAATTATAGTTTTAGTCATTTTATTTTCACTATTTTACATATTTGATCCCTTTGTTTTAAAATTTAATTAGTTTTGTTGCCTTTGCTATATTTTTGAACTAAAAATTAGTAATAAGATATATTTTAGATGACATTAGTAACATGATATATTTTAAATTATATGTTATATGATATGATGATAGAAAAAACAATTAATAAAATTATAAGAAACTTTTTTAAAAAACTTAACTTAAAACATTTCATATTACCATATTATATACCAAATATTTGATAGAAAAACAAAAATTGTTAAATTTTAAAATTAAAGACCAATTTCGCAAACTAGTAAAAATTGGAAGAACAAAATTGTAATTATATCTATAATTAAATGATTAATTAAGGATTTTGTAAAAAAATAATAATAATTAAGGAGTTTGATCAAAATAATAGTAATAATTAAGGAGAGAGAGAGAGAGAGAGAGAGAGAGAGAGAGAGAGAGAGAGAGAGAGAGAGAGAGAGAGAGAGAGAGAGAGAGAGAGAGAGAGAGAGAATATAAAGACTCATGCTTGTTGGCGAAGTACCGTACGTAGCTGTGACAAACCGACTTTAAATTTCAGTCAAAAATCATTCATTCTTCTTTCTTGCCAAACTTCACTCATTTCTTCATTCACTCTCAACTTGCTGAGTTTAACTCGTTCTTCTCAACGATTTAGGTTCGCCACTAAATCGTTTCTCTGTTCAAACTTCAAGCTCAATGTATTCAACTAAAAACTCTTGCATGCAAGTTCAATATAAATAAATAATCACTGTAGATTTTGGTTTCATTATATTCAATCACACTTCACATTTTCAGTTCTAGCTGTTTTTGTTTCTGTTGATCTTCTATATGCTTCAATCTGTTGCTATTTTCACTTTTTCCTTTTCGTTTGACTTCACATTTTCTCGGTATTGTTTATGCTACTTTCTATTCTAGGTTGATACTCATTTTCAAACTTTCCACAAATTTATGCGCTGATTTAAATTTCATGAATGTCGACATGTTCTAGTTGAATTCAATTGATATTGAACAAGAACTACAATTACTATTTTGAAAGGGGAACTAAGGAAAGGGATTATCATGTTGAAAAAGTGCTTAAGTATTTGTAGTATGATCATGTTGAAAAAGTGCTTAAATATTTGTAGTTTTGAATTAAATGAAAACTTCTTTTAGGGGAAAATTAAATCATAACTAGTTATCGAGAGTTATTCTTTTTTTTTTTCACCATTGGTTTAATCTGGTTCGGGGTCAATCATCAACTGGTTCCAACCTCCTCCCAATCGCATTTACGGGGATTAGTTATTGAGAGTTTGTTAAGTCATTTTGAATTTTTCTTTTTTTTTTTTTTTTTTTGAATTTTTTTAAATTGGGTATTACGTTACTTTACTTTTATATGCTAAGATTAAAGGATACTTTGGATTTGAATTTTATGTTACAATTCTAGCAATAAAAGATTGATGATTCTCCTCTACAAAATATTTTATGTTTGTTCTCTTTATTACACTTATCATTAATAAAAAATCAGCAGATTTATGATGACTAATATTTTCTTTGGTGATACATACAGGTATAGAGATGGATGTTACAGAGATTGTGAACTTATGTAGCGATGATGAAGGGGAGGACGACGTTGTAACTGTTAGTAATGAAAAGCAGCATCAGACAAACAAAGGCTTATCAACCGGAAATCAGAAGTATCAAAGTCATTCTACTAATCAAGCTTCCGAAGAAACTATAAGTTCATGTGGTAGTTATAAGGGCCTTAGTCCACAACCAGTTTCTGCAACACCCAGTTGTAGGAAGTTTTGGAAAGCAGGAAACTATGATAATGGGATTGGTTCGATAGTCGGCTCCCAACGTAATCCAATATAAAGTTTATCAAATTAATATATTTAACTACTACCATGTTCCATTGTTGTAAATTATGTAACCCTGCCATTGTTCTGTTAATCTAGGTTATATTCATAGAATGTTGATTACTAACAATTCTTTTCCATTTTTATCCTCATATGGATTAATTTAGTTTTCAGATCTCACATGCTATATATGTATTAAGCTTGTGGCTTGTAGCCTGAGTTCAAATTGTGTTTGACTTTCTGGATTGATAATGTGTATTTTATTTTTTAAAATGGATTGCAGATACCAAAAACTATCTCCATGTCCACCCTTTGTTCCTTCACTCAAATGCAACTTCACATAAGTGGGTATTTGGTGGTATGTATAAAGGCCCTTTCAACTTATCTCGTCTGCATTATTCTTCTATATGCTTTACCTTTGAGATTCTCTTTATGAGTTGGTATTTACCTCCATTTTTGTGTCTGCAGCCATAGCCGAGCTTCTTGATAACGCAGTTGATGAGGTGATTTTTCATATGTTTGAACCATGAAACCAAAAGTTTTGAAGTATATGTATAAACTGTGCTATTTATTCATCTGTGTTATTTCCCTAGCCTATTTATTTTTGCCCTATTGTCATTTCCTTTTATATAGATTGAATTGAAATATATGAACTACAAAAAACTGTAAGAATATAACTTTCAAGGAAGGGCACTGGATTTAAGCAGGCACCACTAAAAGCAATTTATCTTTTATAGAAATAGAAATAAAAGATTCATTTTGGAGTAGACTTTGATGTCAGGTTCATCTTATTCAAATATTTTATTCTTTAATTCTTATTGAATATGTTCGTGTTAAATCTTAATATATATCACCTTTATTGCTGTGTGCTTTTGCCATTTCTCAAGTGTCATTTAATATTTTGCATTTCATTTTCTTATTTGAGATTGCATTTTTTACTTTTGTTCATAAAGTAGATCCAAAATGTGGCAACTTATGTTATGGTGGATAAGATTTTAAATCCAAAGGATGGAAGTCCAGCATTGTTGATTCAAGGTATACTGCTTATGCTACTCATAAATTATAAAAGTTTATTGGCTGTTATTTTAAATCCTACTTCTGTATCTTGTGTAACATACTACTTTCTAAGTTCTTACTTTTAGTAAAAAAAAAAGTTCTCACTTCTGAATAACTGTGTTTGTGTGTGTGTGTGTGTTTTGTCATATATTTTAGTTGATTTTGTGCTGACACTGACAAACAGACAATGGTAATGGAATGGATCCAGAAGCAATGCGGCGTTGCATGAGCTTTGGATTTTCGGATAAGATGTCAAAATTTGCAATTGGACAGTGTATGGACTCTGTCATGCTTTATTCAAAGTATTTGGCATTTTCTTTTATATTTATTTTTCAATTTGGCCGTGCAGATGGAAATGGTTTCAAGACTGGCAGTATGAGACTGGGCGCAGATGCAATTGTTTTCAGCTGCCACATGAATGATATGTAAGGGTTTGAGTACAGAATTTCGATGACTTTATGTTATATTTTTTTATGCATTGTGTTTCCTGCTATATTATTGACATAGAAAGTTTGCCTGAAACAAACAACTGTAAATGACCACTCTGAGTCTACGGGTGTATTTTATTACAATTTTAAAAACTGCCTTCCATCTTTAACAAAACACTTATTGATATGTTTATATTTATAACTTATTATTTAGTTCTCATAAAAAGAAAGAAAGAATAATTTAGAGTTGTTTTTCTTTCTTGTTTTCATAACAAGAAAGAAAGAATAATTTATAGTTTTCACTATATTTTCTTATTTTTATTCTTATGTGCCATCACCCAATAATACCCCCCACCATTGCTCCATAATACCCTCCACTGTTGGCGCTGCTACCTAGGATCTTTTACCAACTTACATGCCTCTACCAATCGAAATTCAAATTTTGAATCGGAAGACCTATTTTTCGAATTGTAAATTGAATATTATGAATCATAAGATACATTACCAATAAAATTGATACTTTTAAGTAAAAATAATTGACACAGCAAAATTATAAGCTCGTATTACATCTACTAACCTCAAAATAATTCAAGATTCTAAGTCATAAATCAAATGAAAAAAGCAAAGTGTTTGGTTGTACAAAATTAACAAAAACAAAGTTGTGGGCTACTCTGAAAATAGGTAGTGATTCATTCATCATAATAAATCGAGATTCATCCAATTGAAATGTAATTGAGCAGAAATTCATGTACAAATTTTACACACTAGAGATTCATATTATTTATTGGAGATCATTTTGTAACGATTCGAGAGACAACTCACGTGTATTGTAAGATATTGATAACCATGGTTGCTACCATAACCTAACAATCTCCACTACTCCTACACCGGCCGACACCCTCCACTGTTGTTGCCACCCATCATCATTCCCTCTTGCAGTTTTTTCCCTCTCATCTCTAAACCTGTTTTGAAATTAATATTACTAAATGGATTTTTTTTTTTCACATATTACTAAATGGATTTTATTTGTTTTAAATAATAGCTTTTCAATATTATTTTATAGAATAGTTTTCTAAAAAATGAATCAAGAGCAGTAGAGCACAATCAAACAAAAATTATCTTCACCTACTCACATGAAGGAATGGCGAGGAAGGTTCGCAACAATATGTAAAATTATTCCAAAGAAAAACAATTTGCTATCTTTTCTCTTTTGTCCCCAGGTTTCCTTTTTCTTAAAAAAAAATACTGATTGTCTGTGTTGATCAGGGTATGTACAAAAAGCATTGGACTTCTATCTTATACATTCTTGACGCGAGCACAGCTTGACAGAATTGTAGTGCCCATGGTGAGTAGTATTTCACATTTTTACTACTTCCAGTTTTATGAAGTGCTTTAATTAAAATACTAATTTCCTTGGCTGTGCTGATTTTGTTGCTAAAATAGTTACTACATGGCAACTATATATTGAAAACAATTTGACAAGTATACCAAGTTGCTATCTAGTAACAGTGATAAGAAAGATTGTCACCCCAAGGGTTGTGTTTTAATTTATTGCGCAACAAAAAGCTTAACATGAAAGCTAAATAAAAATAAGTTCAATTGCATAGATCTAAAACGAGAGTTCAATCGCACAATAGTTTCCAGGAGGTTCATTCATCTAATCCTAGTGTAAGAAATTTAGCTATTCATGTTCATGGAAATAAGCAACATGAAAAATATGACAATACACATGTAGGAATCCATTGAGCATTCGTTTTTTTGTTTCCAAAGATGAATCTTCAACTTTTGGTCCCTCCACTATGCTGGAGCAGTCTTCATCAAGTCCCAAAATCCAAGAATAATAGGGGTTTTCGTGTAAAAACCCTTAAATATGATTGCAGGAAGCACGCTATCGCACAACAAACCTATCGTGTTGCCAGGAGAGGCAACAGTAATACGCCCAGTCGCAAAAGATCTTTGCTTGGCAAACCAGTCCTGTCGTCAGGCAAGGCAAAACAGAAACTCCATATGACGAAATTAGGATATTTTTCCAAGCGAGACTAACTGCAAAAAAGACCAATTTGTTTGAATTCTTCCATCATTAGATCACACATCAACAACTCTATAACTTCAGTAGTTACATATCACTTTCAATGATGTACCTCTTTAGCTGAACAATTGAAATAAAACAAAACTACAAGGATTGTCTGATTAGTGGAGAAACCGAAAGCATAAATACCTCATTGATTAAATAACTACAAAGTTACAATTTATTCAAATAACTCCCATAATTAGCAACAAAATATGATAAGTAAAATAAATAGACTAAAACGACACTAAAATCGGCATATGAAAGAGTTATCATATATCATTTAACCTATTTGAAAAAGAATATTTCTGAGCCTTATTCCCAGCATTTTTCCTGTTACGTCATCCATCATGATGTTGTGATGCATTTCTTGTATTCTCCTTATGCTTATAACCCTTTGATACGATGAAGTTTCTACTCTAGTATTTCCAATTGATGCAACTAGGTGATGATTTTAATTTCAGGTAAGCTATAAGTGTAATACATCAACAGGATACCTGGAAAAACTAAATCATCAAGAGCATTTTACGTCTAATATGTCCTTGCTGCTGAAATGGTCTCCATTTCTATCAGAAGCAGAAATTGTGAAACAAGTCAGTTTCGGAAATTTTCCCACCATCCATGATAATTAGATTGCTCTATCAGAACATATTGAATGATTGTATACTTTCAGTTTCAACTTATTTTTTCCAAATACCATAACTTTTTGTATCTCTTGAGCTTATAAACTACATTGAATGTTTGCCATTTTTTTCTTTGCCTTCTCTTTTTCATTATCCTAGATAATACATTGCTTAAATATTTATCAATTTGACTATCCTATTCCTTAAAATATTTGTTTGGCTTCTTTGAGAGTTGGGACTGCAATTTATAATTGTAGAATGCAATCCCTAAGTATAATCCTTTTTGAATTTTTTGCGTGTACCTTTTGGAAAATGAATACACATTGTTGACAGATTTAAACGAGTCCGGATAACTAGAATACCTTTTTTTTAAGACTCGGTATCCGGCCCAAGGATCGACTAATCCGAGGGACACCAATCCCACCGCCCACTTGCGGGGCTGCCGGTTACCTTATTTTTTTTTATTCTTATGAATTGGTGAATAAGGGGCTTATGTTTATGGACGAATGTAATAGTGTTATACTTACATGGTTGTCTATTTTTTTAAGGTTATTGGCGGTAAAAGGTAAGGGATGTTTAGTTTTCTTGCCATCTTAGGCTTGAGATGGTAGTTATGGTCAGATTTTAAAGTTGAAAGCCAGCGGCTCCTTTTATAGGGGATAATTATTTGCTCTACATTGGTGATTTGCTGAGGCGTTTAGTGGGTCGACTTACTGATGTTTTAGGGTGTTACTCTTTCTATTGCTAATTTCAGAGACTACATAGATCTTCTGCAATGATATCTGCTTTAATAGGGCATTAAGATTTAAGAGTATTGATTTTAATTTATAGATTTAGAAGTTACTGCATGTGGTTAAAGGCAGAACAGGTTTGTATTGCAAATACTAGAATCTGGTTTCAGGGTTATGTAGGTTTTGTGGACGTTATTGTGAAATTAGGATTTTGGGATTTGCAGATAACCAAGTTGAGAAATTTGCTTCTAAAATCCTTGTAAACTGATAGGATCCAATCTCGATTACGACTGAACATTGATCAAGTAGGAAAATATAGACCGAACAGCAACAAACTTTATATTGATAATCCAATAGAATCAAGTGATTCTATGGCAGAAATTACATATAGATTGAATGATAGAATGCAGAAAATGTAAAAGTAAGCTAGGTAGTTCGAGACACCTAGAATCTCCCAAGTAGAGTGACTACTAAAATCATTGCCTAATTCCCTACTGAACATTCTTTCCTCTTATAACCATCAGATCCACTTTTCTGTCCTCACTGCCAACTGTCCCCATCAATTAGTTATGAGGGAATGATTAGCTGTGTCCCTCTTCCCACGTTTCCTTTTATAAACCCTTTCATAACTATCATAAACTGGTTAGTGTACCATATCAAGTCAGACTATCATGTTTGTTGCCATCTAAGTAGACTAAGCACATCACTCCAAAGATTATGATTTACTCTCTTTTAATATTCTTCTCTCTTTGGCAGTTTGACGACGTTGAAAATCATCACGGCACGAAAATTATTATATTCAATTTATGGTTCAATGATGATGGGAATTTAGAACTTGACTTTGATACTGATCCTGAGGTTGTAATTTTTGTTATTCATTTTACTGTTTTTGGCTTGCCATCTGTTATAAAATTCATTACTTATATTGGTAACTTCTGATAATTTGGATGTAGGATATCCATATATCTGGAGATATGAAGAAGATTAGTACACTTCCAGCCTGGAAGAGAGTAAATGAGCAACATATAGCTAACCGGCTTCATTATTCTTTACGTGTATGCTTGATTTAGAAAACTATCAATAAATGCTGCATAAAAGTTTGGATTTTCTAAAACTAATAACATTTCTTATGTTCAATAGGATTACTTATCTATATTGTGCTTGCGGGTACCAAAATGTTTTAGAATCATATTGCGAGGGAAAGCTGTGAAGCTTCGTAACCTAGCAGATGATCTCAAAGATACTGAGTTCATCGTGTATAAACCACAAAATGGTGGTTCAGAAGAGGTTCATATCTAACTATTGTTTTTGTTTTCTATATTCACTGTGAAAAATCATCTTGGGTATGTTACAAATATGAAATCATTTACGACCCTTTCCTTACCTGACAGGCTAACAGTTTGAGATTTAACAAGAGTTGGTTTTTGACAGGCTACATAGGCTTTGCCATGATCAATTATCTTTAAAGTTTAAAACAATAGGTGTAAGTGCATGAATGGTTTCATATCTAACAATTCATGCCCTATAATGCAAGAGCCCTTTGGAGTTGTGTGGAGATTTACTGGAGAATCCACTGTTCCATTCTATCTTGTGCTGAAATTTTAATTTTTATCTAGAAGAATGGGGGCAACATTGATTGAACTTCATGGTCATAATAATTGTTTTATATTTATATGTATGCATTATTCAAGTAGTTAGTGTTTCAAATATTAAGGACTAAGTAGTTGAACCAAGGAATAAGTGCTAGCTATAATTTGATTTGGTCTTTTCTTTTTTGGATTAACTGTGTGCAGGCATTATTTGTGACAACAATTGGATTTGTTAAGGAAGCTCCTGAAGTCAGCATCCACGGCTTCAATATCTATCACAAAAATAGGCTGATATTGGTAATTGTTGCTCAACAGACCACAAAATGGAAATGTTGATTAAATGGACGATAACTTGTTGTGTAGTAGTGGAGTATTAATGAAAAAAACCTCAAGTGAAACCATTGAAAGTGACATTGATCGAATTCCAGAATTTTGATAGAATATAGAGGCATTGTTTGATCCATATAGTTGATCTTACCTAGTGGGACAACATTAGTGGTGTTTGTTTAAGGGTCAAAAAGAAAGAGTTGGATAAGATACCTTCCAAAAGTCAGGATCAGAAGAAGATAGGAGGTAACCCTAAGGCTTCGTTTGCAAGTAGAAACACGCCATAGAACAGGGTACAAAGAACATTCTTATGAAACTAATATCCTTGCTCTTAGCCAGAAAACTAATCAAAATAAGTTAGTTACTCCATATATTGTGGGTTCGTATTTAGTTGACAAGGAAAATGTAAACTGAGTTAGGAAAACATATATTATAATTATGCCTATAAAGAATAAGGGAGGAGGAGGGTGCATTCTCCACCTCATGGAGAAATTGGCAACAGTTTATCAAAAAGGAAATTTCTTGTTTGTCAAATTGCATTTATTGCAGCATCAGACCTGTAAATAACATTTATTGAAAGCATATATTATAATTATGCCTATTTACTTATTCTCTTTCAATGGAGTATAAGTTTATCATGTGCACGTCTTTATCTCTATCTCTCTACCTCTTCATAACATAATTGCTAAGTTTTGTATTTGCAGCCATTTTGGCCAGTTGTGAAAAGTTTTAGCGGTAGGTGTAGAGGAGTTGTTGGTATGTAGCAACTGCAGATCACTTAACGATATTTAGTTCTATTTGACATCTAATTCTTATAAATGCGTTGAACTTCAAGATGGTAACTCTTGTGTCAGGCATATTGCAAGCAGATAATGTTCAGCCAACTCATGATAAGCAAGATTTTGAGAGAACTTCCCTGTTTCAAAAGCTTGAAATGCGCTTGAAGGATATGACATGGGAATACTGGTATAGTGTTTATGCTAGTGTTCATGGGATTGCAAAAATATTTACTCTTGCTTGTCTGCTACCTTTTGAATTTCCTCTGCTTTTGAAACAAGTGGAGTTTGACTATTTCTTTTTTTGTTACTGGATGTATAAATAGTCTATTTACAACACCCCATCCCCCATTTGATTATTTTTAAGCATTGTTTTCTGACTTACCAGAGTCCTTGTTAAACTTTTGCAGGGATTTACATTGTCATAAAATTGGGTATCAGGTAAAGAAGCGTAGAAATCTAGTTAGCCCACTTAATTCATCAATTAAGAAATCACCTGTTACGGAAAACCCAGTTACATTGGATAACTGTTCTTCACCTGTACCAATATCTAACACACAAGGCAGATCTGAACAAAGTAATTTGCATGAGAAACTAGTTATATTTACCCGTAGCTAAACTAATCACATCCAACTAAAAGTTTCTCATTGTGGTTCAGCGTGTCTTACCAAGAGGAAGAGGCATGGATTTATAGATCATCGTGAGATGAAAAGGCAAGCAGCAGAAAAGAATGTAACAGGTCTTTGCTGCAATCAGAAAGTACAGGTATGTAACTGTTTATTAGTTTGTCTCCCCTCATGCAGACTATCTTGAGGCGAGAATGGATTCTCTCAATTTTTTTCTCCCTCAATTGTCTCAATTGTTAAATCATCACCATTAAATTCGCCTTTTTACTTTTTCTTTTCTCTCTCCTCCCAAATCAATGGTTTGAAATATTTTTACCTAAAGTGCACTTGAGAGGATTATCTTGAGGCATAATGTCTTCCAGACTATTCTCATTTATACAACTCAAACAACAATAATTTTTTTAATAATATTTATTTTCATTATTTATTGATTATTTGATATCTATTAGCTTATTCAATTTTTTCATTATTAATTGCATGTTACTGTCATTACTCAGCATAGAGAAAACTATTAGCAATTTTTTATTGCTTGAACTAGTATTCTAGAGGAACTACTAATTTAACATTTCCTGTTGATATGCTTGATTCCCTGGCCTTCGTACTCTGTCACTGTAAACCATTGAAAAATATTTTGTTGTCAACTTCATCCTTGCTTTTTTCGTAGACTACGGCATCTCCTGCAGACCAGACAGTTGACCAACAAACTGTGAACTTACTGGAACGGAAGAAGAAACTCATTGCTGAGTGAGTATATTTCTAATTACGTGGTTTCAGTAAACTGTTGCTGCTAAACCCTGGCCACATGACATGTTTATAGTTCTTCATATCTCGTTTGGACTTTGGCAAAATTTATTCATTTAATGGTCCTTGTTGCTTAACTATCACATGGCAACACTAATACACTATGAAGACAATAACTTATTTATCCTTTCTTTTTTTCCTTACAGATGTTCTGCATTTGAAAAGGCGGAGGAGGAACTTAATCGTAAGGTAATTGTTATACTGAGAAATAATGGTTATTTTATTACTACCTTATATAGTCCAGTTTTCTATATTAGTAGATTGAAGTTGGAACTGACAAGTAACAAAGAGATTGCTTCTCCAGCCTGAGTCTGAAAGCAATGGAAAGAGTACTGTCAATTTCTCAAACACGCGTTTGGGGCCAACATACTCTTTTGGTGTTAAATTGTGTTTAGATAATTAAGGATTCTGGGACGTTGCCATTAGAAAACTCCTTTTTATTTTCCTACGTATAAAAATAAAATAAAATTGAAAGGAAACCTAAGGATGTTTCTAAATCGGAAGTTCTGTGGAGTTTTTTACACCATAATGTCATGCGTGGATTAAAATCGGGTTTGAATTTGTGAACTCGTAGTTAGTTGCATTTATTGGAATTAGTTAAATATTTATATCCTCTACAAAAGATTCATAAAATGAAAACACTGTTTGGAAGTTGACTCATTAAAGATTTGATTGTGCAGGTGACAGAGCTTAGGAATAAACTCGAAGTAGCAAAGCTCGAGTATAAAAGACTTTTGCCCGAAGCAGTAGAATTAAACTGTCTGTAGGACTGAACTATACACAAACAGCATCATTTTGTAAGTAGATGGAAGTCAGCCAAAGCTGAGGTCTGCCTTTTGTATGTATCAGAAAAAAGTACTCTGGACTTTACTCACTAACTGATCAATTAAAGCGAGTTGGGATACTATCCATTTTGTATGTTTTCTAGTTCCTCTATTATTATTTAATTTTGAAAATATAAATGTAAAAGTGTGACATTAAATGAGTCAAAACCTTTTTAATATCCCTCAAAATATTAATAACTTTGGTAACGAAAAAAATGGAAATTATAGAAAATGAAGAGGATCCTTACTCAATTAAAGCATAGTATTACAATGTCGATATGATCTTGTTGTTTTCCGACTCTTTTCCATTTACTCAAAATTGTATGTGTTGAAAAATCAGCCTAAATAAAATATTATATAAACGAATGCTTGAGCTTTTCAACTGGTAATCAGAGTTCGTGAGAATAATAAGTAGAAACATAAAATAATTTTTTTTTAAATGAAGAAACAATATTATAAGAAAAGGGCAAACTCTGGTTTCAAGATTTTTTTTAAGTAGCTTCTTTATTTAATATTTAAAAAAACAATGTCAAGGTCCAAGGAGTAGTGGTTGTGCCACACTGGGTGGCAGATTTAAAGAAGTGTACGCTAACATCAAGTGGCATCATCAACATTTGCTTATTCTAATTAGAAAAATTAATTAATGCAAGTGTTGAAGGCGCCACTTAGTGTTATGTGCTTCTTCTTTGATAGTGGTGCGACCACTACTAGCCCTAAAAGTATGACATTTTGAAAATAAAAGTAGGGTATTTATTAAACTTTTTAAAAAATAAATGGGTTGTTTAAAAAATAAATGGTTTTCGGTGCCTTGAAGACACGCAAGTAACGCCTAATTTACCAAAAGAGTAGAGGAAAAGACACATTTTTCTAAAGAGATCCTTACTCTTATTAATTATTAGATTAGATTATTAAAGCGAGTAATGTATTCCCTCCAACCCTTTTTATAAAGAAAAATGTTAAGGAGTGCCCTTGGAACACTTGTTAAGGAAGTAAATATAAAAGTTTTGACTCGAAAAATGGTGTATTCAACCTTTATAAAATTTGTCATTTTCAATGCAAAATTTATATATTTTACGTGTTTAACTAGTGTCTTACGGCACACATGACCCTATTTTTATTTAACTATAACTATAGCCTCTTTTTATTTACAAATACAGGTATAGCCTCTCAACACCAGGAGAAAAAAGAAGAAGCTAAAATCACAACCCTACTCCCAAACCTGTGGTAGGGTATGATACTTTTGAATAATCAACTATTTATATTAATTGAAGTCAGCATTGGATGTGTGATACTACTGTAATTGTTCCTCAATGCTAGGAACTCAAACTTAAGAAGAAGAAAAAAAGATTTTATATATTTGCATTTTCCATGGCTTCCATTTTGATATTAAAGAAACAAGTTGTTGTTACTGAATTATTCTTATCTGGTGAAGGAATGAATCCAAATGAATTCATATTCCAATATTCTCCATTCCTTGTCTTCTGATCATTACAAACCCATCTACTTTCCTCTTTCTTCATAGCAACATTACCTCCATCTGCATCATTTGATATTGAAACTTTTCTCCAATTGCACCAAATTCTAAGCATTATATACAACATGACTAAGCATATCACAGTTGAAGTAAACACAATTGCCACAATTATAACTGCAACTTGTGTGTTTGATAGCTGCATTTTCCCCTGTGATGTTGATCCCGAGCAAGATACTAACGGAGAGCCGCATAACCGGTCATTGTTCAAGAAAGAGCTTCTTGGAAACCCTGAGAAGGTTGAAGGAATCTGGCCTTCAAGATGGTTATTTGAGAGATTCAACACATGCAGGCTTGTAAGTTTACCAAGTGAAGTAGGAACTTTTCCTTGAAGTTGATTGAAAGATAGGTTGAGTCTTTCTAGCTTCATTAGGTTACCTAAAGATGATGGAATCTCACCAGTGAAGAGATTTTTGCTCAAATCCAATATCACTTGTAACTCATCAAGCTCTCCTAGCTCAAATGGTATAGTACCTGTCAGAAAATTTTGTGAGAGTCTTAGCTCATAGAGCTTCTTGCATTGCTGAATGGTTGAAGGAATATGGCCATTGAGACTATTGCTTTGAATGTTGAAGACATTAAGAGAAGTGAGATTTCCAATCTCTTGAGGAATTTCACCAGACAAATTGTTGTGATGGAGACATAGCTTGAGTAAATTTGAACAGTTACCAATTTCATAAGGTACCTTGCCAGTGAAGTTATTGTATGACAGATCCAACTCACCAAGTTCTTGGAAGATTCCTAACCAATTAGGTATCTTGCCACTAAATCTGTTATTACTCAGCAAAATGTGTTCTATTTTGCGCGAGTTTGAGAGTTGAGGTGGCACTTCTCCTGTTAAATTGTTAAATGATAAATCAAAAAAGTTTAGATCATTAAGCTGGCCAAATTCAGAAGGAATAGTTCCTGTGAGGTTATTGTATCCGAGCCGGAGACGGCGGAGGTTTACTGAATTAGCTAGATTAGAAGGGATAGGACCTGAGAAGCTGTTGTTAGTCAAGTCAAGAAGAGTCAAAGAATTTGAAGAAGTTAAAGGAAAGAAACTTCCACTGAATTTGTTGTGTGAAAAATTTATGATTTTGAGGTTTTTGAGAGAAGAAAGTGAATGAGGTATAGGTCCTTCAAAGGAGTTATTGTAAAGGGTAATCTTAAAAAGTTCTGAAAGGTAACTGAATGTGTGTGGAATAGAACCTGAAAGTTTATTATCTGCTAAGGCCAATATTTGAAGACTTTTGCAGTACCCTAAACTTGGAGGGATTGAACCAGACAAATCATTTTGCCTCAAATGAAGAAGGACCAAGTTTTTCAGCTTCCCTATAGTCTCAGGAATGTGGCCTGTAAAATGGTTTCCAAAGAAATCAATTTCTCTTAAGCTTGTGCAATTTGTTAACTCTCTTGGTATGAATCCAGACATTTGATTATCATAGAGATAAATAGTGTTCAATCTCTTCAGCTTTCCAATCTCCACTGGAATTTCACCTGTTAAAAAATTACCAAATAGAAAAAGACCTTCCAAAGTACTGATATTTCCGATTTCACGAGGCAATGATCCAACAAAGGAGTTGTTGTTGAGTACAAGATCAGTGAGGTTCTGCAGATTATCTATGCTAGATGGAATTTCACCTTCGAAACTATTACCAGAAAGATCCAACTGTTGTAATGAGGAGCAGTTGAGTAGCTCCAAGGGAAATTTTCCAGAGAGAATATTATTATCCAAGAAAAATTGATTAAGCTTCGAACCTTTGAAACAGAAACTGCTTGGAATGTTACCTGTCAAAGAATTATCAGACAAAACTAAAGTTTCGAGACTCTTCAGTTTGGTATTAAGAAGGAGTATTGATCCAGAAAAGTTGTTGCTAGACAAGTCTAGCTTCTGCAATTGGATCAAACTATTAAGCTCATATGGAATTTCACCATTCAGTTTGTTTCCAAGCAAATTAAGGTATGTCAAGTTAGAAAGATAACTCAACGATATAGGAATCGGTCCAGAAAGACTGTTATTTGCTAGATTAAGAATTCTCAATGCTTTAAGGGAACCTATAGAGGAAGGAATCTCTCCTTCAAACATGTTATTTGATGCTGCAAAGTTTTGAAGCATTTCGCAACCTTTTATCTCTTCAGGTATAAGGCCACTAAGACTATTCATTTGAAAATCAAGTGAAACTAGATTTTTCAAATTACCAATTCCAACAGGTATGGTTCCATTTAAGTGACAGTAACCTAAACCTAACACATTCAACTCACTCAAGTTGATGATGCTATGTGGAATATCACCTGTCAAAAAGTTATCACCTATTCTAAGAACTTGCAACTTATTCAAATTACCAATCTCTTTAGGAATGTTACCAGAGAGGTAATTTGAGTATAGTTGAAGTGTTCTTAGATTTTTAAGGCTACCTAGCTCTAAAGGTATGGAACCATTAAGTGAATTTGAAGACAAATCAAGTGTTTGAAGAGAAATGAGATTACTTAACTCAACTGAAATGGAACCTGTTATTCCTGAACCAGAAAGATTCAAGCCTATAACATGTTTCTGATTAACATCACATGTTATTCCATTCCATTTGCAGATATGAGTTGTTGGAGACCAGTTTTTCATGGCTCCTAATGGATCAACCAGTTCTGATTTAAACCTGAGAAGCAAGTTAGTTTCTGTTGCATCAGCATCATTACTAAGTGTTGAAACAAAAGAAGTATCTAGTGTGACCAATAACAGAAGAAAATGGCATAACCAATAGGAAAATATGTGTTTCATTATGAAGTATTATAGACACAAGGTAAAATGATTCAAAAGGTATGCACTAAAAATAAGAGGACTATTCTATAAAACATGGAAGTAAGAAGGATATAAAGTTTTTTTTTTGGAGCATGAACAATGAAAGTAAATGAAGGAAATAAAGGAAGATAATGACACAAGATGAAGTTCTATGAGCCTTTATATAGTCCAATGAAACCACTCTGCCTACTCTTTTTTTAATATAATAAAGTTGACAATGATAAGGATATATAATGGAATGTGTATGTTATGAAATGAATGATAAACTTTAGCCTATAGTATAGTTTATCTTAAAAAATATATACCTTTTTACCTTTTCAGTTTCACCAATATATTTGAGGCTTTTATTTACACTCTTACTTGTTTAGGTGACTAGTGGAATATTTTAGGACTCTTTAATGGCTTATGTTATGTGGTAGAGAATTTTATGGAAATAAGATAACATGGTAGGTTAAGTTCAAAGAATTTATAGAACAAGAGAAGCTAGCAAGAAAGACAAAAGCTAGTGCTTGACAAAAATTGTGACAAAAGTGTGGGCCACTTTTGTTAACTTCAACTTCTATTCACATTCTACAAATTCATAGTATATAGTTTAGTAATTATTAAGGTTTCCAAAAAAAAAAAAGTTTTTAAGTGTGATTAGACTTTACAAGAGTACCTGTCATTTTATCTTGAATGTTTTTCAACTATATTGGTACAAACACATAATTGGAATATCCAAATCCTAGGATTTGCTCAAAGATATTCAAATATGTATGCAGGATTGATCTGAGTTGTGTGCAGTCACATCTTCCATGAATGTGACTGCACGCACTTAGTCACATATGGTTCATTCAATCAAAATCACATGTTCATATTTTAAACATCATCGTATTTCAAATTTTAAAAAGGTAATCAAAATTTGCATTGAAATTTGTTAATCGGACGATCCAAATATACCTAAATGCATCCAGTCACGCCGCACACAATTCAAATCTATGTATGAGATACGTACACGGTGCACATGTTGGCATCACTGTCTGCTGCTTTCATAATATCTTTGAAGTTACCACAAAGAAAGATATAGCGCCGTTAAATTTCAAGCATGCATAATGATATTTGAGAAAGTGGAAGTGAGTTGAGGTTTCATAATGATAGTTTGGAAAAATGAATGAGCATAAAACTTTTACACGTTTAAACTTTTCCATTTTTACATTTTCAATTGAGCTTATCTATGAAGAATAGGACAATGTTAGGTGTGTCCCTTGTCATCTTCCATATGTGTAGCATCTTCACATATTCTACTAATCAAAAACTAATTAGAGGGTTAAGTTAAGACAAATTATTTTTCTCAACCAAAACAACCTAATTGTTGGATATTAAAAATGAGAAGAAAACATAGAAAACTAAACAACCACATTAGTTTTGGTCAATTTTAGTGTTGAATATTAAAGTCAAAATCATGTGAGGTTTGGTTTGGTTTATTATTACACATTCAAATATGTTGCATCACCCTAATTAATCGAGTTCAATATTAAATAGTTTATTATTGAGATTCTTTATATGGATATAGAAGCCAAAATGCATGAAGACAAAGTAGCACATAATCTCATAAATCTTATCTGTTCATTGCATTACTTAGCTTTCAGTAGTAGCTTTATACCCTTTGATTAGTTCCCCAGGATTGAAGCATAAGCAACCTACCTGGGACAATGTGTCAATGTCCACTTATGCCACTAGAAAGAAACAACTATCCTTTGAGGCACTTATCAGCGTGGCTTAGTTGGTCCTCATTTCGGTGAACACAACTTGCTGATCATGTGTTCAACCATTTGGTGGGGTTGTGTACCCTATGTTACAAAAGAAGAGTTGAGAATAAGATTTCATTTCATAAATCATGAACTATGAAGCACGGGTATTTCTTGAATTAGATATGTTCGTATCGGATACATATTGATGTCGGATATTAATATGACACCAATAATTATGATTACATTGAATTATATTATTTTTTTCACATTAATATTAGTATCGACATATCAGTATCCATGTCGTATTTGATGTTTATGTCTGTGTTTGTGTTTCATAGATCATGATTGTTCAATGAGTTAGGAACATCTCATGTTAACATTCAGGTTACTTTACTAGTACTAGTACCATATATCCTGAAAAATAAGGAACTAGACAATACAACTTTAATTTTAGTGTGTTCGATGTTTTGATTTTAAAACTAAACATACAAATTTAGACAAATAAGAGACATGCAATAAATTTTTATTTATTTTACAATATTATAATGTTTAATTAGTGGGATCATACAAGTTCTCTTATTATTGGTTTGTCAAAATAAAAATTTAAATAAATAAAGGGTCGTGCTAAACAGTACCCTCGGGGCGCTTGTTAAGTATACCCAAAGGAAAATAAAATAAAAGTTAATGTTTAAAAGTTGATTTTTTACAATTTCGAGGCATTGAATGCACAAACAACAAGAAAAAATTTCTTTTATTAGTAAACTTAACTAGTGCCCCAGAAACACGTTCTTATGGACTGAACTTCTCCATTGACTTTTAACAAGAGTAGAAAAATCTAAATCCACTAATGGCCATTAAATATAGAATTAATTGCCTATCATAAGATTAACAGAATTGATTGTACCAATAAAAAGTGATTAACAAAGTTGATAAAAGTACTACTACTATAATAATAAAGATCACGCTAAATAGTGCCCCAGACACTTGTTAAGCATACTAAAAATAGAAATAAAAAATAAAATTAATATTGATAATATAACTTTTTACATTTTTCATGCATTTAATGCACAAGTTTCGAGACATAATTTTCATATTTATATGCTTAATCAATGCCCGGGAGCGCTGTTTAGTATTTTCATAATAATAATAATAATAATAATAATAATATAATTGTAGTAGTAGACTATTAGTACGTAGTAGGGTTTATTTTTTCCTTTTCCAAATTTATCTTTAAGAAGATATGATATGATATGTTTAATGTATCTTTTTTATCATAATATTTATTTTTCGTTATACTATAAAATATGTAAAATAATTAAAGATATTCTGATTAAAAAAATAATTAATGATGTAGAGAATTTAGAGAAAAAAAAAAACCTTATAAAAATGAATCTTGCTAACAAGTGCACCCGGTGCACTCTTTAAGTATGCTATTTAAAGAAATTTTTTAATCAAAAAGTTAAACAGCACAAATTCCAATGTGTTGGCTTAATATATTTAACGGACTTAAAGAGTGCACCCCTCTTTAGCATTTGCCTATAAAAATAGTATAAAAAAAAATCTCAATAGTTATTTTACTCTAAGAATGACAAAAAAAGTACCACAACAACATCATGTGTAAATAGTTTAACGAATATTTATAAATAATATAAATGAATATTTGAATTATTGTCTCTTTTAAACCGCGTGTAAACTCTCATAATTTTTATTTTGTTAATAGTGTTTTGATGAGTTGAGAAATGTAAATATTGTACATAAACTAAATTCATTTGGGTTGGTGAGATGATATTGGCTTCGGACCGGTAAGTATACTCCTCCTTAAAATTTCATCTTCGATTATGTGTCAATTTAGATGGGTTAATTTAGCTTCTTCAAAAAAAATATTGTACATAAACTACTTTAAACTGGATTTCTAAATTATACGAATTTTGATGTATTGAAACAACGCCTAACATATTATATCTTTGTGGTTATGATTAAGGCGAGTTATGATGTTCTTCATTTCCTATTCGTTCCATTTTCTCCATTGTTATATTATTTTGGAAATATAAATACAAAAACATGACATTAAGTGGGTCCAAATCTCTTTTATACACCCCAAAGCATTTAAAAACTTTGATAATAGAAAAAATGGAAAGAATAGAAAATGAAGAGCATCTCAACTCGAATCAGGCACATCAGTTTTATCTAAAGAAATGGATGGATACCCATTGTCATTGCTAATTGTCATCAAGCTCACGTTTTTCTGTAAAATTAACCAACAGTTTACCTTTGTGTGGTCGAAAAATGTACTACTCTCTCTTCAATAATAGAGTTAGTTGCAAGAAGGAATTTTTCACTTTCCGTAGCCTACTACAAGTGTCCAACCTAACCACCATTTTCTAATTCTTTTCAAAGCTACCTAATCTGAGTTGAACTATACTTTCCACATGAATTAAACGAATAATGTCACAAGAATATTAACTACCCCGGAATATAAAAAATGATCAACATTATGAGATGTAAATTTTTGGACCACTATTACTAGAGATGTGGCCAAGGGAGAAGGTATTAACATTATTAAGACACCCCATATAATATATATAAAGATTTAAAGTAACATCAGGAAACAACAAGAAGATTAATATTATCTGCCGTGGATCGTTGAAAATGAAAAATAAAATATTCTCTAAGTTACATTCTGATCTTTGTAGGACAAGCCAAATGTGATAAACATAATGGTAGTAATTCTATTCATAAATAACAAGGGAACATATTGCCTCAGCATTGACTTTTGTTTCAGTTGTGATCTCATTTGATTCTCTTATAATAGTGTGTTGACTATGTTGGATTCATGCTGTATATTATAATTATAGTATTCTTTTGGTACAATCTATACACTTTTTTTTTTGGTACAAGCTGTATATTATTATAGTATATATATATATATATATATATATATATATATTGGAGATTGATAATAAAAAAATAAAAATAAAAAAACCTATTATGTATTGGAGTTTTGGCAGGCAGCACACTGCATGTTGTTGAAGCATCTTTTGATCACCCGAAAAGCTGGATTTTACGTAACATGCTCTAACTTTTGCTCAAAAAACATTTTGATGATATGAAATATATGTTGTGTTCTTTGTGGAACAGGGCATTCATATTGCTTAATCCTATTTCAATTTTATAACAGTTAATTTTTAAAAAAAATTAAAAAAAAAACCATCTCTTCCGAAACTCTTCATCTAAACATACCCTTAATATTTTAGAGCATTCTATAAGCTAACATATAGTAGTCACAAGACATTAAAAGGTTTTGTTTAATAATACAATAGTACAATTATTACATATAAATTAAGCCGCCGATAGTTGTATTGTACACCAAACAAGAATAGGGGAGAAAATCTATCTAGTTAATATTTCCTTATCTTTCTGGATCAATTTTACTTTTCTGCATAGCATATCGGTATTTTCTAAAACAAAACCTTTTAGAATGCTGAAAAATAGTACTGGGAGCTGGATTGAATATAATCGTATGCCACCTTGCAATTATTACACAGTATAATATACAATAGTATAATTAATCTAATACACAACCTTGTAATGTACCAATCAATACAGTTGCAGCCTAACCTAACACCAAAAAATGTTTTCAAGATACTTCAAGGAACTCCCTCCCCCTTCCTCCAATTTTTTACTAAACAAAAATACATATTTATATTTTTCAAATTTATATTAGATTAGAAGTCTTTAAAAATCTGATCACCCGACAATAATAGGGCCATATTGATTCCACAAAATCAATATACTTCTCTCGTATCCATTCTGAAAATACTTTCAACATTTTTCTTCTCTGCTCTTTATAATCTGCATTTTTTATGTTCAATATAGGCTGCAAAATATGAGCTTTTATATCTTCTTTGAGCTTTCCATGAAAAATGTAGCTGTGGGCTAAAATGCAGTATGAAGGTAAATTCTTAATTACTTTCACAGTCTGCTTGAAGCTGTAGATATAAAGTGAACACAGCACTCGCACCATCATGATGTATAGAGCCACGACGAATGGCCCTATGATCCATAATGGGGTTAACTCCTTGGACACTTCAGGACCATAAATTGCATTAACAGCCAGGAAGAAAGGAGCACTGCATATAAATATGGAATTAGATGATGCAGAAAAAAAGAAGCATTCTCGTCCAATGATATGCTGTTGACATGATTTAAAAGTAAAATAAGCATAACGGAACTACAAAAAGTAGTTGCATACAGTTTAGCATATAATGATAATGATAGGATTCCATATGTTTCTCTTAAAAATGCTAAATATACTGATAGGCAATTTTTATGGGACAGAATTTTGGAACAAATGTATTACAACATATATACAAACGTTGTTCAAATTCAAATCTTAAATAAAAGTGTTATTAAAATTTAAACATAAAAATTAAAGAGGATTCTCATTAAACTACTGACCCAGACTCTTAAAGGAGCTCCAGTCCAGAACTTCTTTAAGCATTAATAATAAAATCTTTAATTTGCTTAACAAAAAAACACAATTCAATGTAGAAAAGACATGCATTTACTGGATATTAAAAATGATAGTTATCAAAAAAGACTAATCTCTTAGGCTTTGTTTGTGAGTTGGGTTTTGGAGGGGAAGGGAGGGGAAGGCTTATTTTCTTTTCTAAATTGTAGGTCTATAGTTACTATTTTAAAATAATAATTGAAAGAAGAAAGATAAGTTATCACATAATAGATCAATCACACTTAAAATTATTTTTAAAAGCATTTTATAATGTTCTTAATTTAGAAAAGAAAAATAAGTCTTCCCCTCCAAAACCCAACTCACAAACAAAGCCTATACTATACATGTTAATCCCCTCTGCCATTTCTTTTTATTTTCTCGGTAAACATTGATAACCTAAATTTTGCTTCAACAAAGAAAGCTATGTTGACATCTGATGAAATCAAATCTGTAACTTGCAGATGGCAAATTAAGTGGAAGACCTCAGTAACTTAATATGCATATGCTACAATAAGAAGCGAACATGTGTAATCTTCCCGCTCTTGCTTTTCTTTTTCTTTTCTAGGTATACTCTAATAACCCAAAACTTGCTTCGACAAAGAAATCCAAGTTGACAACTAGTGAAATCAAATATATGACTAGCAGATGACATATTAACTCAAAGACCTCAGTAATTTAATATAGATATGCTACAATAAGGAATGAACACACACCCTCGTTCCCAATCCCAAGTATAGTGAACAGAAGTTATGCAAGGGTAACTACCAGATAACATTCATAATATGCAAAAATGAACAAACTGTCATACTCACAATATTAATAGAGGAATCTTAATTGTTGCATCCAGAGACTGAAATGTAGACCACACCACCTTCAAAGTTTGACTTTTTTCAGTCCACTGCATCCCTTGAGATGTTTTTGATAAAACCTCTGGAGGTGGTTCTCCCAAAGATTCCTCCACTCCTTGATTTGATGATGGTGAGCACAAGATTGTCAGCCATGTTTTGAAAAGTTTATGAATAATAGATGATTCTTCGAGGCTCGCATTAGCATCAGAGGCACCAGAGAGTGGAACATTGTGGGTCTTTGGAGATTCTGACTTAACTTCCCTCTTCTCTTCTACTCTAACTGAGGTCTTGCGGATCTTCACCTCATTACCTTTGGTTACCGAATCATCATTTCGGTCTTTGCCTTTGAAGCCTGTAATCGTCAAAGGTCTAAACTTGGATCCACAAATGTGAAAAGGCCCTACACTGGAAACAAGAAATCCTTTATATAATGCAGAAATAAAGGAACAATTGCCTTTTCCTGTAAGTTCTAAGTGTAAAATATGCCTATGACATAAAACTGACAATTATAATTGAAAAAAAAAAATATATATATATATAAACTATATATTAAACATATATACACACTCAAATAAACCATTGGTAAAAGAAATATGTACATAAACCATCTTGTTTTTCTCTCTTCAAATAGTTTCCCTTGCATAAATGAACTTTTAATTCTACAACAGATAATTTTGATGATGGAATAATATAAATATAACTGATTAATCAAGACTAGTAAGATTTTTAGTTTTTATTTCAGGGAAGCTCTTTAGAGTTGCACTTCAATTTGATTACACCAAATCTTATCATAGATCCATCTAAAATATTGCAAGGTACTTCCATCATTACAGTACATTACTTGTTCTAAACTTATTTTTTTATGCACTAACTCATTCTAAACATTTTTTAAGCACTAACTTGTTCTAAACATAGTTGCAAAATCTAGTGACTAGAGTCTGACAGAACAGGATGTATGTAATTCCCACCACCACATAAACATTGCAATATTTTCACCTTAGACAACTAGTCTGCTTTAATATATGATGACAATCAGCTCTTCCAATCAAGTGACTTGTTAAATACTGCTTCAACTTCAGACTTTTACTCCGTGGCGAATTCCTCGATGACAATGTCACATACAAGCCCTAGAGAAAAGTAAACAAAGTATCAATGATTCAAATTCAAATACCCTTTGCATGTCCAGGTTTGCAGTACAAAATGCCTACTAAAAATCAGAAATTTTTTAAAACTTAATGTCAGGACACTTTGTGAGAGAGATTTATCATTTATGTAGCTACAACTCTCAAATGAAATCATCTCATCATCAGAATATTTAATAACTATGGACTATTATGGTGCTCCAATTACTCAATTTCGTATACTAGTTTAATAGATGCCACCAGAAAACATCGCTAAAACTATAGGGAATATCATAATACTCCAATAGCATTGAAACTAAATCTAAACTTCAAGACCACTGCAATGAAAATTTATCTTTTGTTTTGACAATTAAGTGGGTAGGCAATAATGCAAATAATTGACAACACCCATTGCTAATGAATGATAAACAACTTCAATTGACATGGATTACTACTACTAAGATCAATTTATCCACAGAATGTTAGAACTTTTTCTAATATTTTGTGTGCTACAACCAATTGTGGGTTTTAGTTTTAGAAAAACGGGCTAATGTTGTGATCCATATGATGATGCTTTAGCCCGATAAATGTGATCAATATGGGCTTTTGGACACCTAATGCTAATTTGTGTGGAACAAAATCACTGGGGTCCATGATGGGTGGTATCAGGGTTATGAGTTTATAAACAAAGAGGACGGGTCCCTTTGCCATCACTCCGGCAAATAGCTCGTTCGAGGTTTGTCCCATTGAGAACCCAATCTGACATATCAGTGATTCCAAAACGGTGATCACGACTACAATAAGTAAATGTGTTCTAATTTTATATAATATCTCCATCATTTTAATCTTACATAGCATACTAAAACTCGATGGTAATGATAACATAAAAGTCATAGTAATTACAACCCACTATGCTAATTTCAGGCCAAATAAGATGTAAATATCGTTTTATACGTTACCTGCGGTTGATGAGAAACTAAAACCATTTTAAGTCTTCAACCACCAAGAAGCTATTCACTAAGACCTATTCAACAAGCACCAAAATATTGGGGTTAGATAAAAAAAACACACTTACAAGCAAAGCAATGTGACACAATTGAAAACAAAATTTAAGAAGAAAAAAATGTCAAAAAACACTAATTTGGGTACAATTCTCCAAATACTGCAATTGATTCCAAAAAGTGTAATTTTGAAAGGAAACACAATGAAAGGAATCACAACAAAATGATCTAGTATAAAAAAAAACGCTGAAAGGAGCACAATGAATAGCGAGCGTACCGTATTGGAACAGCGGTTCCTTGGAATTTGGAGAGTTGCAGAAATGAAATCGAAGAATTGAGGATTATGGATGAGAATAACAAGGCATTTGAAGCGGTTCGGTGAAGAAGTAAATGCGAAATGGAACTCTGCAAACCCTCAATTCAATTCAATTCAACCAAAGCAGCACAATGGCCGACGAAAGAAAAGAACGAGACGATGGATATGATATGATATGATATGATATTGGGCCAATGCTATGGTGGACCACCTCATCAAGTGGTCCACCGTGGACAAGTGGTCAATACTACTATAACGAATACGAATTTTACAAAATTCACTGTTGGATTGAAAGTTTATATCATATAGATTATCCATAAAAAAAATTAGAAAAATTTAAAATCATTTGATATGTTATTGAGATCCATAAAGATTAACGGTTTATTAAATACTGTAAATCTTAATGAGTCCCAAAAACATATTAAATAATTTTCAATTTTTCTAATTTTTTCTGTGGATGATCTATATGATATAAACTTTCAATCCAACGATCGATTTTGTAAAATTCGTATTCGTTATATGGTTAGTCCACCATGGACCACTTGAGCAAGTGGTCCCATATTAGAAATTCCCTATGATATTGATATGGTTATCTTCTCATATATTCTTCTCTTTAATTAATTAAATATACTTAGATAAATTAGATCATATATGTATTTATTTATTTATTATTTTTCTTTTTTAGAATTATAGTATGTATTTATTTATGCATAAAAGATTTTTCTATTTATGAGATGTATAAAAGATATTTAGGATATAAAGTATACTATAAAATTATTTAATTTATCTATATTATTGTGATATGAGTATGCAAAATTATATATATTCAATTTTAATTCCTCTTGTGACACTAGTTAGACTCAAAGGCTTGTAGTTTTATCACTTAACCAAATTCTTGGAGTTGAATAGATAGATATTTTCTCGTTTCATTTATAAGAAAAAAATTAATTTTTTATATTTAAACCAGTTATTCAATTACCTAAAAAGTCATTTATGTAGTAATAATGGAGTGTTTGTTTAAACTTTAAAGTTTTTATATTTTTTCCAAAAAAAAAATATTGTATTTTTTATATTAATCCTTTGATTTTGAAAAAATGGAATCTTAACAATTTAAATTTCAAAATCATGAGATAAGTAAAATCCGATATATATTTTGTCAAAAAAAAAAAAAATCGATAAAATATTGTTTTCATTAAATATTCAAAATTCATTATATTTATTCTTGAGAATATAAGAATAGGAGTTTTATATAAAGGTACTTCTTTAAAAGAAAAAATATTGTTAGTTAAAAATAATAGACTGTTTAGAAGAGATTTCCGATCATCATAGCAGAAAGCATATATAGCGCACACCATACATATGATTCATGGGAAAGTCTAATATGGACCACTTATTCAAGTGGTCCATGGTGGACTAATGTTATAACAAATACGAATTTTACAAAATTCACCGTTGGATTGAAAGTTTATATCATATAGATCATCCATAAAAAAAATTAGAAAAATTGGAAATCATTTGATATGTTATTGGGACTCGTTAAAATTTACGCTATTTAATAAACTGTTAATCTTTATGGGCCTCAATAACATATCAAATGATTTTTAATTTTTCTACATTTTTTTATGGATGATCTATATGATATGAATTTTCAATCCAACGGTGAATTTTGTAAAATTCGTATTCGTTATAATAATATTAACAACTTGTCCACGGTGGACCACTTGAGGAGGTGGTCCACTTGAGGAGGTGGTCCACCGTAGCATTGGCCTATGATTCATAGTACTCTATCTCTTAAAATAAGACACCTTTTTGCAAAAAGAATTTACTTATTACCAATTTTACTCTCTAATAATATACTTACATCACTCTAAATTTATGCATCCATGTTAATTATAAATACGCCAAAACAAAACTTATCAAGATTACTTTAGTAAACATATTATTCTCTCTTGTATTTATACATTTTTTTGGAAATGGTGAAGTATGTCACTCATTTTGTGACGGAGAATAACCTGAAATGGCTTCATCAAAACAATTATATATGCAAAACACTATAATTTATCATAGTAATAAGCATCACAAACAAGGTCAATGAGAATGTTAATTTGGCAACACGGTAAAGACCTTTGGCCAATATTTCGATCCCGTCTGAAATACATATATCGGGAAGGTCACAGAATTTCACAAAACAAACAATGGAGAGTGATATAGACATATGAAGCTATTTTCACCCTATCCAACAGCATCAACGTCGAACAGGAATCAGACGAGTTTGCAAGATACTGATGGTCCTGAAAGCTTATAATATTGTACAGCACTGGTTGGTTTTTTTCGCCTGTTTGTAGAACATCTGTTTCAAACGCCAGAATCATATTCGTGTCAGTTCAGCAAAGTAGGAAACAAATTTCAATTAATAGTAGTAAACTGAGAATTTCTCTTCATGAGATGCAACCCACTATGGTATTCAAAATAAATCGTATTTCTTTATACAATAAATAGAATCATTATTCTTCAAAAAAAAAAAAGAATCATTAACGATTTAGCAACCAAAAAAATAATTCAATACCAAAAAAAATATTAAAAAGAGAAGTTTGAGATCATTAGACGCATTAAATAATGATAGACAACCTTATAATCCAACCAAAAGCAATAAAAGCAAGGACTAGATAAAGAACCTAAAGAATTTCAACAGTATTAAGAATGTGCACTAGGCACTTGTGTGGTCGGCTGCTTGCTATTGATTTCATTCAAAAAAGTAGGTGTTGGCATGTTGCAGCTGCAGAATCAAGAGTTGACGCTGAAGGAGCAATACGCTCAACTGAAGAAATCATTCGACAATATTGAGCTACCTGATAATCAATGAACGTGACATTGCCTAGTCCCTTGCAGCATGCATTTTGAGATAGATTTCAGGCAGGTGGAATTGAAAGGTTTCTGGAGTCTATTGGTAACAAATAGGACAGGGCCCATTAAGACACTAATGTTTGGGTTATGGCGATCTATAATTAGAGGTAATATATAATTGGCAGCTTATATGAAAACGAATTCTGATGTAGATAGACTCAGATAAACAGATAGCACAGTCTATTTAAGAAAAATGAAAGAACTCATAAATTTGCAAGCTGCGCATCCTTAATATGATTTATTTCCTGTCATCACGTGATCAATTAAATAAAAGCATCACCAAAAATCTAACAAACAATGACATTAATAACAGGAACGAAATGCAATATTCATTATACATGCTTAATGAATACCATAACCACATACACCAAAGCTTTAGTAATGAAAAACAAGAAGAGTTGGAGAAATAACAAATCTTTGAATGTATGTAACCACATATGAGTTCATGGGACAATCCCAGAGGGAAGAGTTGTAAAACAGGAGCTGTATTACTTACCTGCGACGCTGCACTAAGATCAGAACTCTTCTCAACTAAACTGTCCAGCTTCTCCCCTCGAGCAAGCACACTATCAATGGTCTTGTGCTGTTTACAACAGAAAATCATCATATGGTAAGAGAAAATAATAAAAGTCAGTCATTCATGGATAAACACTACATTGTTTGTGTCTGATGCAGTTCTCAGAAATCTTAAATCTACGAACCATAAAAACATGCAGAGAACCAAAACTAGCAAATATAGTAAGGAGGAAATGAGAAAAGCCCACACACCCAAATAAAATTACTAAATCAAGATTAACAAATTTTGCTTAACACGACAAAGTAAATGTACATTAATAATAATAATAATAATAATAATAATAATAATAATAATAATAATAATAATAATAATAATAATAATAATAATAATAATAATAATAATAATAATCCACGTTTCTTCACATTTAAATGTGTGAGTATTGCCATTTAGGCTAACAATAACAATGGCAACTGAATGATTGCTAACCAGCTGACAGACATCATTAAAATCTATGACATGTTGACATCACAATGCAAAGAAAGTATAAATTTACAATAGTATACTATAGTGATGCTTGGCATGCATGATACTGGTATTTTCATCTAAAGCTATATTTATTTGGAAACCTATGCTGAGTCTACAATCAAAAACTTCATTTAGAAAATACGAAGCCTATCATTGTTAAGTTAAAATTGAATTGTTACGCGACAAAAAGTCTAACTAAGAGAAGTAAAAAGATACAGGCAACCCATGTGCTACTTTGTAATAGAGTCATGTATGCTTAATACTTACAAGGATGATTTTTGTTTCATCCAACTCCCTCTGGATTTTCAACAACTTGTCAGCCTCTGCAGGGTCCTGAAATTTGACAGGTACATAAAAATGGGATCTGAGTCAAAAACCACCATATGAAAGGTTGGCAGAAAGAAAGAAAATAAAAACTTCTTTGACACAATTATAAATATTATACACTTTTAATAAAAATAACTGAAGCCAATATAATGAAGAGGCAATTACATGCCTGGAATTTCACGAGAGCTTCATCCAAATAAGGCCATGTCTGGGTACTGTCTGCCTGAATGCTTCTCCAAGATTCGCCAAAACGTTTTTGATATTCATCCAGCACCTGCAAGACATCATATTTTATTATGATCTAGTAAAACAATATTCCACCTGATATAACTAACATCTATTCTTACTCGCCACCCAAACATATGGAAACTTAAACTTGCAAGAATTCACTCCATAGACTTGGAATTCTCACTAAAGACGAGAAATTTGAACTTGTAATGATATGGTGCAAATCATACTAGACGTAGGGGGAATTACATCAATATATAAAGGAAAACGGAGGGAAACAGATGTTCAGACAAGAGATCCTTGCTACCAAAATTAAAGGATATAGATTATAAAGTCCGACCAGGGATATAACATATGGTGGCCAAGGCACAAAGGAAAACAACATCGATATTGGCAGTTCTACAACATTCTTTCCAAACCAATTGTTCTCATGATTTCATGGATTTGGAACTAATACAACATATTCATATTTGTAGTAGTAAAACGTGATTGGGTTTACTGAAACCTAAAACGCAGACCCAGCAATTAAAATCTAAAAGCGGTCATTACTGATTTGACGGTTTACCTTTGCCAGTGTGTTCATGAGGAAGTAAAACGTGATTGGGTTAGTATGATAACAAGACAGTAAGCCATGACTAAATGGAAAACAAAGACAGCAAGTCTCAAGATCTCCATAATTTAAATAACTAATAAGACATTATTTTACGATCTTAAATCCTCATATCAAAATATCATGTTGGACGAACCAAACCGAGCCAGATGGGTCCACTTTAAGTATCCTCAGTAATACCAGAGACATAAATTGTAAAAAAAATAACTAAATCGTCTCTCATAATACATAAATGCATAAATTATCTTCGAAAATCTCACCGAAAACAAAACGGGCCAACTACTAGCATAAAAATATAGCCGAACTCCTAAATGTGAAATGCCTCTAACTGAAAGATTCCATTCACAATTTACCGACAAAGCAAGTAACCGAAAAATGGCATCGATGTAATTAATAGTGAGCACCAAGATAACAAAAAGAAGCCAGTCTTATAACCGTAACCTAATCACAAATACAGCTGCAAAACACATAACAAGCTACCCCAAGATTACTCCAAACATAACCCAAGCTGCAAATGATAAATACAACAACAACATTGAACCTAAACATTGCTCTCACTCTCACCTGATTGAGAAGAGAAAACGCACTACGAACTGGATAGTGATCATCCATAAATCCCACTGCACAAAGGCCATTTCTATTGTAAGCATGCACCTTATACTCTGCAAAGAAAACAACAAAGGTAAAGATATTTTCAAACACACAATTTTGATAACCATCAAATATCAAATCAATAATCATTTCTATTACAGTGCTTAATTATAAAAACAATAAAATGTTAACTCAAATCAGAAAACGGTTAAAAATTAAGATACATGCGAATTATTGACATTAACTATGAACCCGATCCAGATAGATCAACGAGAAATGAAAATCGAAAAAATTCAAAACGCGTGATTCGCATAATTCAAATTCCGAAAGCGATAATTAGAGAGGATATGAAACCCTAAGATTGCGAAATTGAAGGAATAAATTAAACCTTCGTGCTGAACGGATTGACGCTGGCCTTGAGGGGTACGATTAGCTACGGTACGACCTACGAAAACGATGAACTCTCTGACGCTATGGCGTTGAAAGTAACCGAAGTGACTCACATCTGAAGAGTTTGCAAGAAAAACTGATTCTGAACCGTCACCGGTGGATTTAAGCACCAAAAGAGCGGTGATCTTCATCTTTCTTTTTTCTCTCTGTTTCTGGAAAAAGTATTTATTTCGCGGCTTTGTTTTTTGTTCTTTTGTTGATTCGCTCGCAGTCGGTGTAGAAAGAAGGAGTTGTGTTGTGTTTAGGGGGTGAATGGTAAATGACGTTGAGAGTTTTATCTGATGCGGTTGCGTGTGTGCTGGAATGCTGAAACTGCGGAGCTGGAACCAATGCGGGTGTGGTAAAGGGTATTATTGTACTTGTAACAGTTTTTCTCCACGTGGGAAAAAGTGCAGCCGGTGGTACTCATGTCACAGCTCAGAGAATCCACAAAGTAGCTCCCATATTATAATTTCACATGTACTACACATCACAAATTTAATTTTTTTTATTAATAGTATCTAATAAACATTTAATCTCTTTGACACAAAACCTTTTAAAAATTATAAATGAATTTTACCAAAAACATATCTCATCAATATCATTACATAATTATAAATTGGTCCCACAAAAACAATACTATAGGTATCAATTTTTATTGTAGCATCAATACCTATTAGATACTCTTTTAAATTTTGCTCCAATGGGGTACCGTTTACGCTGAAATTTGGTAAACAAGCACTAGTCTAAGTATTTTACACTCGCAAGATTGACTAGAAATCTTATGACAATTTTATGCTTGTTTTATCCAGAAAGTTTCAATGTTCATCAATCAATTAACAAACACTTATGAGTTTTTCTTTGTTAAACAGGAAAATAAAGCCAATTGTTTCGAATCGCCTCGAAACAACAACGTTTTAAAGAATAAAAATAAGCAAAATTGCTAGAAAAGTAAATTGCATAAATGTAAAGCAAATTACAAGTAAAGTTGATTCACAAAACGTACATTCTTCCCTCGAATTCCTTTCTTTCGACAGCTTGAGTACTTAGAATTTCGCAGGAAGTTTTTGTATAAGATTTTGTGACCCTTGTTCAAACTAAAAAATTACAATTTATACTTCGAAACGAAAACAAACTGCCACTTCGATGTTGACGCTCCAGATTGCTCCACACATCCCCACGTTCTCCATTACTTCGAATCATTTTCCTTTCGTTGTGCACGCCAACATTCGAGAATGGGCTTGGAACCATTTTGGGCTGAAACTTTTAAGCCCAATTGCTTCGAACAATAGCTACTTCGAAGAATTCATCATGTTTTGCCTAGTACATCGAAACATCTGATAAAGGCAACAAACATTTATTAGAAAATATAAACACCAACTCGATTTCCATTTGGCATTTATCATTTTTTTAATTGGACCAACAACTTGATATTAAATAAATAAATACCAAATTTATGCCTAATAGGTACCTATTAGGTACCAATTCTTAAGAAATAGATATTCACCATTGTAGATGGTCTTATACTTCATTCGTCCCAAAATATAGTAAAAATGTTTCAAATTAATATATTTGATGCAAAAGTTAGTCCAAATACATTAATTTTTGTTATTTCATATTTGTTTATATTTTAAGACATAGGAAGTACAATCATTTTTTTGTCGGTAGTTTAGTTGACGGAATTTTATCTTTAATGTGAATAACTATTGTGATCAAATTTAAATTTTGATTTATATTTGACAGTGATATTTTTATCAATCGAGAAGTTATCCTCACAATATAAATTTATATGTTCTTTATCCTTATTAAAAATATAAATATGTAATTGGGAACCATTGCTATTTTTTTTTTAATTTAATTGTGTTAACTTACTTATAAAATAAGTGTATTTTTATAAATTAATTTAAATTGACTTATATTTTAGTGTTGATTCTATTCTTTAAAGTAAGATAAAATTAGTTTATATGACTTAATTCAGTTAGTTGGGACATCACATTTTATATGTAGGGAATTAGGGATCGAGTTTGAATACCAAACACCCTCATTCATTCACTTTAAGAATAAAATTTATAACTATTAAACTATTTGAAAAAAAAAAGTGAGATAGAACCAACTCATTTCATTGGCAATAATACAAGATGGTGTATATAAAAAAAAAATACAAGATGGTGCGGTGTATTAATGAAAAGTCAAAAACTAATTAGAGTTGTGACTGTCAATGTTAAAGTGTGACATAAACAATGTTGATTCATATGTTATTTGTTCGATTTGAATTTTTTATATTTATAAATTATATATTCACTTACATTTAGTGCAAATATGCTATTAGAAATAATGGAAAGAGATAATATGGTGGATGATAATGATAAAATTGGCCTAAAAAATAAACTAAATAGGGTAAATATAGAGAATCTAAATATGCATCGTGTTTGCATCTCATACGTGTACAACTTGCTCATTTCAAATGGGACAAATGTTACGCGAAGGAGAATAAAAATATGTTGCGTAGAGATATCCAAAAAAAAAAATGTTGCATAGACTTCTAGGTATTCATCTTCTCAACTGAGTAATATATGTCTTAAATCGTTTATTTGAATTTTGAAATTGGACAAGAGACACATATAAGAAATGAAAAATGAGTAACACATATCATCGTTGACACTTTTTTATCTACAGACAAAATGACAAAAACTGATAAAGCTCACATATAACTGAATCAAAAGAGACCATTTGATCTTTCAAAATAATTAAAATGACACGCTTAGGTTGTTAGTCTAATTTTATATTTAAAAAGCAGGCTCGAATTTGGATCTTCTATAGTGATTTTTTTGTTGTTGTTTGTTCAACCATCATCTCTACTGTTAGATTTATGATCAGTTTCTCGCTCTTCTTCTTATTTATTTATTTTCATGGATTTACATCCATTATATTTAGCGCAAGAAAATTAGACTAGAAACAATCCTTGCCGAATTTGGTTCTTATAGCACCAAGTCATGAATAATCTTTTTTTTTTTTTTCAATAAAAACTTTATGTTTTTTTTAGTAAAGGAGTATGTTTGATCAGTTAAGAAATAAAAGATTAAACAAGACATTCAATTGTATTATATTTGATTTTGTGATTAGACAAATTAGGGCAAAAAAAGGGACAAAAACTAAAAAAATTATTCACCAAGACAATGACCAACTTTTTATTCTACATACAAGTTGTTCAAAATAACAAAATAATTTTCGGTTCATTAAATATTCTATAAGACAAAATGTTTACGATATATTTTTTTTGTGACTAATAAGCCTTAAGGGTTTGTAAAAAAAAAGGCCTCAAGGGTGTATTTGACTTTGTGGGAAAAAAGTAAAAGGAAAGAAAATTATGAAAATCGATGATTTTTATAACACCTCATATTGATTGTCTAGAATACCAATAGAAGCATACATAGCTGAATACAAAATATATACATTAAAAATTATAATAGAGATTCTTGTACAACAAATATATAATATGGAAAAAGTTCTGATATCTCAACGCTTAATACACGACCGGTCAAATGTAATAATACAACATGTCTAAATTACATATATAATAAATGCAAACTACATAAATCAACCATAAATGTAATTCTCCATTAGCTACTACTACTCCATGCTTCATTTCTCGGCTATCTAACTCGTAAGCAAATCAAATACTGGGATGAATCTACTAAGCCTCAATAAAATTCTCACTATCCTCTACTTGATGTATTAACACCGAGGATTTGTAAATTATCAGTTAATCACTTATAACTCATATTATTAAAAAAATAGTATAACATAAATAAAGTATATATCACTAAAAAAAATAAAAAGAAATGAGTCTTGCTAACGAGTGCCTCCGGGGCACTCTTTAACCATTCCATTTGAGGAAATTTTTTATTTTAAAAATCAAACAATGTAGTTTCTAATACATTGACTTTAAACATTCCCATAAAAATTGTATAAAAACCTTATTATTTTAGGTCTTAAAGAGTGTCCGGGGCACTCCTTAGCATTTGTCATAAAATATATCACACAAATATTATCTTAATTAATTTTAGGGTTAAATATGTTTTTAGTCCCTACTTTTATGTGATATATTTTTTAAATTATATTTTTAGTCCCTACATTTTCGCCATTTGCATTTTTAGTCCCTATCGTCAATTTTTTGTGACTTGGATAACGAAATCAGGCACATAGAATGACACATATATGTCACGTCATTCGATGCAAATGTTATTATAGTCAATTTGAGTTATCCTATGTCGTCAATTATGTTATTCTAGTCACAAAAATTGACTAAAAATATAATAAAAAAATGTAGGGACTAAAAATATAATTAAAAAAATATAGGGACTAAAAGGCGAAACTCACATAAAAGTATGGACTAAAAACATATTTAACCCTTAATTTTAGGGTTAAATATGTTTTTAGTCCCTACATTTTGCCTTATAGTCAAGAATAGTCCCTACATTTTTTTTATAGTTTAAAAAAACCCTACAATTTTTTCCATAATCAAAATTGGTCCCCGCCGTTAATTTTTTTAACGGAACGCTGACGAGGCGCAATTAACCAATAACATGATGACATGTGTCTTTTACCATGACTTCAGTTTGAGTTATTGTTATGGTTTTGGTTGAGTTTGTGGTGATGAAAATCGGGGTTGTGTTGGAGTAAGAAAAATAGAAAGAAAGATTTGGGGTAGAAAGGTGCACAATAAATCTAATGGAAAAAGACATATGTCATCGTGTTATTGGCTAATTGTGCCACGTCAGGGTTTTGTTAAAAAAAATTAACGGCAAGGACCAATTTTGATTACGGAAAAAATTGTAGGATTTTTTTAAATCATAAAAAAAATATAGAGACTATTCTTGACTATAAAACAAAATGTAGGGATTAAAAACATATTTAACCCTTACTCTTAATACTTACTAACGAGAATGGATCCTCTCAATTTAATTTTTCTCAATTTTCACGTCTCAATCATCAATCAACTTTTTCTTATTTATTTTCAATTTAAATATTACTTTATATTTATAATCTAATGATCTAAAGTACAATTTATTTCCTCAATTGTTTTTTCAAATTGAGACTATCCTTTCTCCTTGCTAAAACTTTGAAATTTCGTAACTTATTTTTTTTTTCTCACTTTTTTCATTCAAACCAAACAATGCATAAACAAACATAACATTTGTTTTGTCATGGATGGGAGCGAGACAAAGAGTTGCCACTGTAGTCATGGAACTGAAATAATTCCCACGAAAAGGAATAAAAAGCTTGAATTTTGCAGTGTCCCTCCTCAACTCCGATCCGATCCGATCCCGCGTCCTCTATCAATCAATCAGATAATCGCGGATCAAATCAACCACAAGCTCCTTCTGCTTCTGCTTTATCTATTCTCTGGTTCTGTGCTACAAAGTTACACCCCAACCCTCTCTAAGGTAAATCCATCTCCTACACTGTTCCTTAAGCTACATACAGAGAGATAGATAGTAATTATGAACATAAATTCTTATTAGAAGATATTCTTTCTAATGGAAGTTCCCAAATCCCCTTCCAAAGATAAACGATTCGCCACCAAACATAAATTCTTGTGCAAAATCATTGCAGTCCTTTCCATCTTGATATTGTTGTTTCTAGGTTTCTATCTCGAGTCTTATAACTCGAAACCGAATTCGTCGTCGTATTACACTGTTGTTATAGACTGTGGAAGCACAGGAACACGTGTTAATGTGTATCAATGGATGTTAGGGAGTGTAGTACTAGTAGGTAACAAAAGTTTGCCAATTTTGTTACATTCATTTCCTGATAGTAATGAAACTACTAGGAATAGTTCACTTTGGAAAACCTCTTGTCAATATCATTGTATGCAAACCGAACCCGGGTTAGATAAATTGGTTAATGATTCTTTAGGAGTGAGAGGAGCTTTAGAGCCTTTGATTGTGTGGGCGGAAAGTTTAGTTCCCCATGAAATGCACCGTGATACGCCTATTTTTGTTTTGGCTACTGCTGGAATGAGGAGGATTAAGAGGGATGATGGGTTTCGGGTTTTGGAGGATGTTGAGGCTGTTGTGAAAGATCATTCTTTTATGTTTGATAAGAGGTGGATTAGGGTTTTGAGTGGGAAGGAGGAAGCTTATTATGGTTGGGTGGCATTGAATTACAAAATGGGTAGCTTTGATGATCATCATCTTCCTGGGTCTTCCACTTTGGGACTTGTTGATTTGGGTGGCTCGTCGTTGCAGATTGTTGTGGAGATAGATCGTGATACTGGGGATGATGTGAATGCGATGAGATCGGAGTTTGGTTCGATTGAACATAGGATTGTAGCGTACTCGTTGCCTGCATTTGGGTTAAATGAAGCATTTGATAGGACTGTTGCTATGCTCGGAAATAATCAGAGTGTAGAAAGAAAAGCAGGTGTATCTGAACTCAGACATCCTTGTCTGATGTCTACTTTTGTACAAAACTATACCTGCAATTATTGCTCTGGTTTTGATGCCGCTGACCCAAAAAGTAATAGCCAACCCCAGAAAACATTAAGTCTTATCGGAGAACCTGACTGGGAACAATGCAGAGAAATAGCTATTGCTGCTGCAATGAACTTGAGCGAATCCCGTGTGTCACATCAGGCAGTTGGTCCAAATTGTCAAGCAAGTTTATTTTCTGGTATTGGTAAGTGAATAATCATGCATCTGCATTTTTAAAATTTTATTTGCACTTTAATTTTTGAAATTATTTTTTCTGGTAGCCTCTTTAAGTATGTAGAACACATGCTAATTGAAATTTATATGATGGATTTCAACTGACTAAATGTTGGATGAAGTTATCAATAATTTAATTAAGCGCAGTTTTGTTTATGTCTGGTGGCTAACTGGTTATATGTACTTTTTTATGCATAAGCACACGGACATGATACTGACACTGGCATATAGACACCGTTAATAATTTAAGAAGATTGAAGTTATTGAATGTAACTACATGTGTTGGTGTCAGACACCAAACATATCTTCAATCCAAGTGTTCAAAGTGTCGATGCTACATATTTCTATATCTAGTTACTTTCATCTTCTCCTCAACATCTGACCCATTCTCCAAAACTCTCTTTCAAAATATCATCAAAGGTGACGTTTGTTTCAGGTTCTGTGAATGCATTCCTTAGAATCACATTCCCTGGAACATTCTCATGAGAATGGTATTCCAAGGCACTTTAGAAAGAGTTTGTATGATTGATTTATAACATTTTTTTATAGAAAAGGAAACTTCAACAATTTCATTTTGATATCATAGGAATTTACTTTCTCATCCCTCTTTTGGGAATTAAAATCACATGAATGTGGATATTGGAATTTTTTTATAAAACTTTAAATCTCCCCCCACCCATCTATGAAAATTTGATACTAAAAATATAATTCAACCCTGAAACATTGAAAATGTGAAACTATTACTTCTTATAATTAGCATGTAGTCCACTTTGTCTTTATTGCACATGTGGTTTTCACACTACTAAACCTCAGAGCCTGCTCAAAGAGGGAAAGCTTAGGGTTGTTCGGGTTTTGTTTCTTTGATTGTTGCATGGAATTAAGGCCCAGTTTGGATTAACTTTTATTTATGAGAACTTCTTAATTAAAATAAGTTTTGCTTGAGTTTACAAGTTTTTATAAAGAAAGTTAAATAAGAGAGCCTTGGAAAAAAAATTGATTTGCAATTTCCAATTATGCAAAAAGATAATGTTTCAAAAACTCATGGTTATAAGGAGCCGTTGACGAAAAAACTCATAGTAATTGTAAGATTCTTTTAATATTTTCCACATGTACTAGCTGATAAGTTGACTCAAATACATTATTACTCTATTAATCATTTATATACCTTGCAGGCACTGGTGCACTGAATTTAACAGCTGTTGCTCACCCAACAAAGCGATTTCATGCTTTATCTGGTTTCTTTTTTGTCTACAATAAGCTAAATTTGAGCCCAAAAGCCAATCTAACAATGATTTGGGAATCAGGCAAGCAAATATGTTCAAATTTATGGGCTGGCTTGAGCAGTTCTTCTGACAATCCAAATTACGCTGGACAATTTTGTTTCCGGGTGGCTTATATGGCATCTCTGATCGAGTATGGTCTGTGTCTTGGCGATGTAGAAATGGAATTTGGCCCAGGCGATGTTTCCTGGACATTAGGAGCTGCCTTAGTTGAAGGGAAGTTTCAGTGGTTAAATATTGCAAACCACAAATCCCAAACTATAATTTCAACTTTAAAGAATGTGAAGGTCATGTCATCCTCAACTTCTCTTTTTGCTGTACTTTTGTTACTTTTATTGATTGTTTATTGTACTCAAATCAAGCTACCTATGCCAAGCAGAAGGGCTTCTGCTCCTGGCTTATCTTTGCCATCCCATACTCATACAAGACATCGAGCTAACTAATATAATGTTTCAGTAGTCTTTTATCTTTCTGTTGCCATCCTATAGCATTTTTTGAAAGGACAATACCAAAGATTTGAGAGAGCAAGAATAGGAAACTAGCCATATGCCTGTAGGAAACTGTTGTTTCCGGTTTTAAAATACCTTTCAAAATAATTTTCAGCCACCGAAGAGATTACTGGGTTGAGTCGCGGACTAGGTCGCTCTCTTTAAGACGTTTTGCGGCACTGCCCAAAATTGTGCATAGCAGTCTATCAACCACGAAGTCCCCAGGATAAAACAGCCGATAACTACTGCACTATAGATATCGAGCAAGAATTACACCCTCATTATGGTACTAAAACCGGTGCGCTATGATTTTAAGTCCATTCTAATATGGTACTCTAACCACTCTAATAAGGTACTCTGACCAATCAAATATGACACTAAGACCACTCTTAAAGCAAATGGATTATGGTATTATGACCATTCTAAAATTTGAAGGAACTAGTGATACTTTGATCACTCTTAAAATAAAGTAATACTAATAATATTAATACTAATAATATTAGTATCTCACAACACATAGAATAAACATTAATCAATATTCTCTAAACAATTAGAAACAAAAGTAAATGCAAATCTTTCTACTTAGCCTAATCAAACAAAGCAACCAATTGATGTTTCTAATTTGTTGATTCTAATCTTTAATGGCACACTTCACTCAATTAAATAATTCAAACTATCATGTAGATAATTAATTCATAATCACTTACGAACTAATTACAAAAACAGATAATCTCTGATATTATTGAACATTGATCATTTGTTCCATGAAGAAAATGACACACTTACAGGAGTTACACGAGTTTTAATATGACATGGTTCGGTTCAAACAAGATAGCATATTGTTTCTTGAAATGAAGAAAGAAGTTGTACCTTCTCAATTTCAAGTTCTCTGTATGTCGTTGAAGAACATGGGTATCATGATCTTCATATAAAGCCTTCACTCTTCTTCCTCCAATATACTATGTACACCACAACTAGGTCTTGTTCATTCTCATTGTGACCATTTTCTTTCTGGTGTGTTGTTCTGTATTTTCTCTATATTTTTTTTCTAAAACTGACCTCTTTTTTCTTTTCCTATTGATTGACCGAGTAAGTGATAAAACCTACTAACTGCCTTCCTATATGAGTGGAGTCTTTGGATTAAAGGAAAGAGTTGCCGTATAATTAGGAGAAGTTACAAATTTATCAGCACATGTTCTTAATAAAAAATATCCTATTTATTTGTTTTATTCTGAAAATACACATTAGTATATAACACATACTAATATGCTCTGTTACCCGATGAAAAAATGAAAAAAATACACATTAGTAAATAACACATTAGTAAATACACATTAGTATATAACACATACCAATGAAAAAATGGCTGTGGAGCTTTTATGCATTCGCGGCTGCTGTTTTTCATGATGCACATTTTCAATCGATAAGCAAAATATTGGGTACTTAAATTCCATCCAAGACGCATGGTAGGTTCTGAACTTGAGGATATATCGGTTGAGAAATTGAAAATGTGTCTGGCCATGCTATCAATATTTGTCCTTTGAATCATAACGCTCAATATTAGGAACTTTCTCTGCTTTGTATTATTATTCGAACATCCAACACATATGAAAGAAGAAGGGTGTTTTATACTATTTGAAAGTCTGCCAGGGCCTAGGAATATCTAATATATAATATAAAAGCCATAAACATTTTTTATTCTTCAATCTTATATTTACTTCACTCAGTGTTTTCTTTTCTTGATTTTTTGGGTGGTCTCTGCTGCTGACTTCTGACTCATTAGACTACTTATTAGTTAGGTTTAAAATTTAAAGCAATATTATACTTAAGATAAAAGACGATGAAAGTTTAAAGCAATGATTTCTAAAGCAATGATTTCTATCACCTTCTGATAAGTTGATTGTAGTTAAAGTCATTGAATTGGTTAACTGTAAATGGATGGGAGATTTTGTAACTATAATAGCTTTCTGCTGTTAGTTCTCCAAACATATTTGAGTTTGGAGTACCTATGATTACAAAAATAGACTTCCTCTGAGGGAATTGAGCCACAACCAGATCAAAATACAATTAGTTGTTTAAATAATCGTCAACACTTGTTTTATTTTTTTTTAAAAAAAAATCATCGTCAACACAAAAAACTGCCATTTTGATAGTGTAAGAAAAAGTATATTCGTTTTTTGTTGCCATGCCACCAAATGGACATTCGATCAAAAACAATTTATTTGCTTCTCCCGGAACTTTTAGTTTTTTTAGATGTGCGCTTCTCTAATTCAGCTCATTTCCCGGAACTTATTTGCTTGTTTCCATTTGTTATTTTCCAGCTTATTTCCTCTTCAATTGCAAAAATAGCTCATACATAGTCTCTCGCGTATGACAAATGCATGTTTATTCGAGGAATGTTTTACTTAATTAAGCCGATCCTAAATGTTTATTTTTAAAGACTCGATATTCAATCCAACAACACAGACCCTGCATGTTCGTTTTGAACCCCTGCTCGATGCAGAAAGAGAGGAATAATGAATTTGATAATTTTTTCAAGCAAGTTCATTCATCTCATTTGACATTATCAATCACATTTGATTTTGTTATTATACACAACAAGTCAATCAATCATCAATCATACTATAAGTTTCAGAATACTCACATAATGATACACAATTTTTATTTTCATTTGAGGTAATAATGATATACAAATATAAACATAGGAACAGAACATGAGTTAATCAATATGCTGCAGCAGTACCAACATCACAACCTAATTCAGGAGCATGAATATCAACCCAAACTTCATTTATCCTTTTAGCAAACCGAAAAGGAGTATACTTATACTGTGCAATTGAGTAACCACCATGTTCAATCTTTGACTCACTCCACTTAGATCTACTTAAACTCTTATCCAGCTTCTCCGCCTCTTTAACAATCCTTTCATCCTTCGCAACTCCAGAGAACTTTCTTACCGCAACACAATGACTATCAAATTCATACGACTTAATATTGAGTTCCGGAAGTGGAACCGGTGGATTCGCTTGAAATTTTTCCGGTAAATACAAACTAACATAGTAGCCTTGAGATTCAAGAGGACCGGATCCAGGAACCATGCTTGTTAATACTGGAGAAGTCATTGGAATTCGAGAGAAATTGAGATTTGCGCCTTGTGTGAATTGGAATAATCTGTGGAAACCGTTCCATGTGGCTTTCTCGAAGGAGATTATGTCGACGGCGGGAGCGGACATCCAGATGGAGGTTTGATAGAGTCTGATTTCAAAATCGGAGTCGGTGTGAACGATTTTATATTGTGGGGATTCTTTTGTGGCGGTTGTGCTGTAAATTATAGCCATAACGAAACAGATTGTGTTTACTACGTTCCAATTCCGTGTTCTTCCTCTCTTCATCGTTGCCCTTTCTATTTTCTCTTCTTAGCTTTGCTTTCCTCTCAAAAGTCTCAATGGTGTATTTTACTATATTGAATTGAATTGGGAAGTGGATCCTCTCCTTCAAAATTGTCTCCTTCTCTCAATCTTGTCCATTCAATCAATCTAACCGTTGACAATTTAAAAGAGAAAAAAGCCAACAAAAAAAATCCAAATCACTGAATCTAGAAAACACACAGTGCTCCGCCAAACACTAACTTTATAATAACAGTAACACAGACGCACGCCGGTGACCGACCACCGTAACACAACCGCGGACGCGACACGACGGTGGCTCAATTCCCGCAGCAAAAACGCAATAGTAATGAAGGTCTGTGATTCCGATTTGCTATACCAGATAAACGTCTGTTATTAAAGGGGGATCGGCGACGAAACGGCGGCATGGGCGGTGGTGTGCTTTTGGAGCGGTGTTACTATGTTGTTTTCTGCTTTATGATTTTTAGGGGCGCTAGTTTGGGAGTTTTTGAGGTGCTATGATGTGTTTGATGTGTTTAGTATTTTTTTTTGTCCAGAAAACTTGTTATTGATATGAAATAGTAAGAAATTCTATGATTAAGAGAGTATAAACTATTAAAGGATTAAACAAAGGAACGAGAGCTAACAGTTTCATGGTGAATTTGTCATTCCATGGTGTATTTGATGCAGAGTGAATCCAGTGAACTTGTTATGTGATTTGTTGCTTTGGAAGGGATATAGAATATTTTTAGGGATTTTGTCTTTTAATGTGTATGCCTTTGGATTGATCTAATGGCTAAAATTAAGAGAAGGAGAGAGAAGGAGACAATTTTGAAGGAGAGGATCCACTTCCATTGAATTGAAGGCTAACGTTGGCAGTAACACTCTGTTTGGTAGTGTTTAAGGGAAACTAGAAGGAAAGAAAGAGGAAGGAGAGAAAGATTGAGGAATATTTTTCTTTCCACCGTTTGGTTTGTCATAAAAAGGGCATCAAAATTTATAAAGAAATCATTCAATTGATCGAGACGAACAACTAAGATTGTATCCATATTATTTTGTATTTCTGTACAAATATAATTGGTTTTCTTATTCTAAGTGGTTATTCTGAAAGAAAACAACACAATAAGTGTTCCCGTTCATATTGGAGGACAAATGGGGGAAATATTTATTAACTAGTCTATGAGCCCGTGCCAAGCACGGAAAATAAAATACCTATAAAATTTAAATAAAAATTTAAGGTCAATTTACAGTAATATATATATATATATATATTTACATCTTTAAAAAAGTAGTATATATTTACATTTTGTAATACGATTATCCGGTAAAGAATTATCGAAGGTGTCATGTTACTAAGTTTGACACCTTGGTGTCATTTGATCCTAACCCTAACAATATATATAATATACTCAATGACAAAAATATTTTTGCATATATACCTATTCAAATCGAAAATTTTGGGACGGGCCGTGGCACTCCCCCGCCCTAAGGCAGCTCCGCCCCTGTGGATGATGGATTAATGGATTAAAATTTTCACCCCTACCTATAATTTTATGGAACTTGAAACTCAACTTGCTTGCTCACTCAAAAAACTAAACTAGCCTCACTCTAAATCTTATTCTCTCTGAAGCTCCGTTCGATTTAGCTAGCACCGGTCATGTGAAATATTTTGTTCGTTCCTCGACGCTTCAAGAGGTAAACACATGAATCATTTAGTGAAATTATGTGGTTGTGAGGTCCATCGTAACAAGTTTATTTCGCTCTATTAAAAGAGTTTTAATAGTCTATATATAGGAAAACCCAACACTTGCTTAGTCTAATCAAGAATTACTCCGTTTAAAAATCAAATTCGGAATCTTTCAAACTAGATTCTTCCTTAGATGAAAAGTATTAACCATTTGAGTCAATTTTGATTGTTTCCGACTTTTGTTTTAAAATAACATAACAAAAGAATTCTATTTCGTGCTCTCTCCTGACCTATATATAAGAAAACATTTACTTTTTAAATTCATTGTAGAATCGATGTATCTAGACTATAATATAATTTAGATACATCAATTCTACAATAAATCTAAAAAATAACTTTTTCTTATATATAAAACAAGAGAATGGATCCTCTCAATTTGGAAAATAAATTGAGGAAATAAAGTGGGGTTTTAAACCATTGGATTATAAATATAAAGTAATATTTAAATTGAAAAGAAATGAAGAAAAGTTGATTGATGGTTGAGATATGAAAATTGAGAAAAATTGAGGAAAAATAAATTGAGAGGATCCATTCTCATAAAACAAGCAGGAGTATCTCATGAAAAATAAATAAATTATAATTCACCAAAAAATTTGAGGAATCAAGTGTAACAATTTTTTTTTTTGGATAAAGTCAAATTTTGATCTTAGACTAATTATATGAAACCAAATATCATCCAATCTTTAAAGCAAACCTTACAAATCAAATTATACTATTTCAATTTTCATTTAAATTAATTCTATAAATTAATCAACTTCGGTCAAATCTAATGAAAAAAAAAATCTACACCAATCAATATAATAGTAATCTACTTTGAAAATAATAATCTATATTTGATATATTAATCAATAAACATCTATATATTTGAGAAAGAAAAGTCATATATTAACCATTTAAGTCCATTTTGGTTGTTTCCAACTTTTGTTTTAAAATAACATAACAAAAGAATTCTATTTTGCACTCTCTCCGAACCTATATATAAGAAAACATTTACATTTTAAATTCATTGTAGAATCGATGTATCTAGACTATAATATAGTTTGGATATATCTATTCTACAATAAATTTTTAAAATAATTTTTTCTTATATATAAAACAAGAGGGAGTATCTCATGAAAAATAAATAAATTATAATTCACCAAAAAATTTGAGGAATCAAGTGTAACAATTTTTTTTTTTGGATAAAGTCAAATTTTTTATCTAAGACTAATATGAAACCAAATATCATCCAATCTTTAAAGGAAACCTTACAAATCAAATTATACCATTTCAATTTTCATTTAAATAAGTCTATTTACAATATATTAAAAGAAACTACTACTAAAAAATCTATATTGTTCTTAGTACGTTTAATAATATTTCACCATTTATGCCCTTAAATGTCATTTTAACTCTAAATTGAAAAAAAAAATGTACAAAAAAAAAAAGAACAAAAAAAAAAAGATAAGCATAAAACAAATATACTCATAAAAAAAAAGATACAAAACAAATATAACAAAAAAAATCCAAAGATAAGCATAAAACAAATCTACTCATAAAAAAATTAAAAAGAGAATAAAACAAATATACTCATAAAAATAGCACGAGAAGTGTATTATTGATGAATATATATTATAATAAATAATTATGGGGTAAATATATATTATAGTAACACACGGAACAATTGTTTTAATAAAAAAAATTAATCTTAACAATTGCTTTAATAAAAAAAGGAATTAAATAATATATTATAATAATACACGGAACAATGTTGATGAATATATTATTGATGAATATATATTATAATAATAATACACGGGACAATTGTTTTAATAAAAATAATTTAATAATACACGGGACAATTGTTTTAATAAAAATCATTTAATAATACACGGGACAATTGCTTTAATAAAAATAAGGAATTGAATAATAAATATTTGTTATTATTACTTATAGTTTATTACACAAAAATCATACACGGGACAATTGCTTTAATGAAAAAAATTACTTAATTTAATAAATTTTATAAAAAAATAACAGAATAACGTCACTTATTATTTTTAATTTTTTGATACACGACGTCACTTATATTTTAGCAATATTTTATAAATAAAAGTCAATAAACCCGTGCGAATGCACGGGTCTCAAAACTAGTTTTCTTTAAATAAATCAACCTCGGTCAAATCTAATGAAAAAAAACAATCTACACCAGTCAATATAATAATAATAATCTACTTTGATTGTACCAAAAAAAAAAAATCTACTTTGAAAAAAATAATCCATATTTGATATATTAATCAATAAACATCTATATATTTGAGAAAGAAAAGTTACAATATTTTGGTCTTATAAAAACAACAATGCGTCAAAAGCTTTTTACAGATCTACCATAATTGTTTTTTTTTCTTGGTAACATCAAACCTAATAATCTTGGAGAAGATTCGATGACATGTGGTACATCTTAACTTTCGTAAGGTACGGTGTGTTAACGTGAAATGCAGTACACCATAAGATATGGTGCGCAAGAACGAGTCTATAAATATAACTCATTAGGGTGCTGAATTTCTAACCTAAAAAGTTAGTCCTAAAATTCAGAAACCCTAGCCACACTCTAAATCATATTCTCTTTGAAGCTCCGTTCCATTTGCCTAGGGATGACTCAATTTATGTAGGACTTGGATCCCCTCATGTGGTCTTTCTCCAGCTATCTCTCCGGTTTTCAATCTAATGGTTGGGAAACATCACAGAAAAAATTAATAAAAAAAGACATTTTGAAGAGAGAGAAAAAATCATAAAGGGTAGATGTAAATTTTAGCAGGAATTCCCTTGTTACAACTTTCACTTTCAACTTCCAACCTTTACCATGTAGATTTTCAACTACACATTTTAACTTATTTTCACCCTGCTATTTTCACATCCTCTTTTTCAATTAGCTCCATCCTCAACAACAATACGCAACCTACCCAGACCATTGTCATCGTGTTTGTCTGCAAGGTTAGCTTCTTTTTCCTTTTTTATGTAATGAATGGATTATGAGTAAACCTGAAATGAAGCATCACACCAGTACAAAATCAGAAAACATCAATAAGTATCAAAGAACTATGAGAACAACATTATTTCATTAATTCAATTCAAAATTATTACAGGGTAGTTGGCTCAAGTAAACCCCTTTTACAATCTCTAATTTTACAACCATTGACCCAATTTTACAATTCTACAATAATAATGACTCAACAATTACTCCATTGGACTCTATCGGTAAATTTAAAGTGACAGAAGTCTTTTGCATCACCGTCGTACGACTTGCATCGCCGTCGTACAGAAAATTAAGGTCGTTGGCATCTTGAACTCGACGTTATTGTTCCATCGCTATTTCAGTTATCACGATTCTTTTTCTTCTTCGTCGTTCAACGGCGACGAGCTTGAATAAGATTAAGGCGTAAAGCGGTGGTGGTGGTGCGGTGGGAAGATATCATGAATATGGTTTGAGGGTTCAATCATCCCGAAAAGAGATTTCAGATGCGTTAATCCCTTTTTCTCTCTTCTGTGGTCATGAGTTTACTTTCTGTCTCTTATAATACAGTGTTTTTTATGTATTATTTTACCTTTTAATCTCAACCATTGGATCAATCTAAGGGCTCACAAAAGCACAAGAGGGACAACAGTAGAGAAATAATGGGAGAGGATCCAAATCCATTTATGTAAGGTATTTAAGCCCTTATTACTTTGATTGTTACCTACTAATATAGTGATCATTTTTTTTATTGAGTCACTTTAGTTAAGTTTTAGAATTATTGAGTCAAGCACACTATGTGCTATGTTTTGTGGATTTAACGTTATTTTGTTGCGCAGAGTTTAGCTTGGTGATATCTAATGTCATTGTAGTCCTGCGAGAGCCTAAATGCAAAGGCTTATGTGTGAAAATCTGATAACAAGAGTCATGAGATTCGAGTCCGTACAACCGAGAAATGTGGGCCATCAAAGAGTAGTCAAGGCGTGAGCTGGCAAAAATATTAGATCAATTGGATTTTGTTAAGGCAAAATAGTTGGCGTTTGGATAAGAGGCATCTAGAAGGATAAAACAATTGTCACCTCTCATGTGCAATTATACTATCATAGTAAAAAATAAAGGAATATGCTTTATTCTTTGGGCCATTCTTTAAGGATAAGGAGGATGAGCCCAATCCAAATGAGGTGATATATAAGGAGACCTAAATCTCATGTTTTGGTTGGTTGGAAACCTAAGAGAAATATTTGGTAGCCTCCATCTCTTTCATAACTTCAGTCTAGCATCCATCATTGCTGTCCCATGAAGCTGTCAACCAGAGGCACACGGTGAAGATCATTAGCTATTGAAAGATAACTCTTGGTTGTAGGTTTGCATTTCTTATATATATTTGATGTGTAAACTTATATCTCTGGTTGTATGTTTTACTAATCTTGCCATGAGCTAAAACTCTTGTTGGAATTATGTGATATCAAGGAAATTTTAGTATTATTCATGTGAACGCAACACCTAGCACCATGAGCTAAAACTCTTGTATGTTTTACACAGATTTGAATGCAATAACTAGCACCAATCATCAGAGACATTCTGTTAGTGTGGACGATAAGAGGCATCGTTGCACTTGCTTTGTTCATGATTGATCGAATCATTTTCAACATCTCCTCGAAATTAACATCAAGAGGTAAGCACACAAATCCTTTAGTAAAATTTTGTGGTTGTGAGGTCCGTGGTAATGGTTTTATTCCTCTCTATTAAAAGAGTTTTAATATTCTTTATGAAGAAAAATCCAACACTTCCATTGTCTAATCAATAATTATTTTATTTAAAAATTGAATTTGGGTTCTTTCAAATGAGATTCTTCCTTAGATAAAATGTATTAACACTTTGAGTCCATTTTGGTTGCTTCCGACCTTTGTCAAAAATAACATAACACTTTTTATTTATTTTGAATCTCATAATAAATAAATAAATTATAATTCACAAAAAAAATGATGAATCAAGTGTAACATTATTTTTTGGAATAAGTCAAATTTTGATCTAAGACTAATTTGAAACCAAATATTAACCGATCTTTAAAGCAAACCTAACAAATCAAGTTATACTAATTCAATTTTCATTTAAATTAATTCTATAAAAAATATAATCTACACCGGTAAAATAATAATATTCTACTTTGAAAAAAAAACACCATATTTGATATATATTAATCAATAAATATCTATATATTCGAGAATGAAAAATCATAAATTATTAACAATATTTTAGTCATAAATTAAAAAACAACAATTTTTGAAAAGATTTTTACGAATTTGCCATAAAAAGATTTTTTTTTGACAGAATTAAAAGATTTTTTTTTGGAGAACATAAACCTTATAAAAAAGATCTTGGAGAAGATTCGATGACATCATCACCATCGTTTTCCACAAGATCAATGAAGGAAACACAATAGGTTCAAAGGCCCCCTCACCCTGTGAAAGATCTTCAGATAAAATGTTCTTCTGATCTAACAAAAACTTAGTGAACTCAATTTTAAGTAATTCAATCCTGATAATTTTGGACCACTGAGACAGTTATTTAACTTTCAACCAATGCAACAATAAAAATGAATAATAAGAGAGTCAACGAGGAAAAACGTTAAGAAAAGTGTAATAGTGAGAAGTATTGACAAAACAAACACAATTGAAATTGACCGATGAAGAAAACATATAGAGGTAAGAAAACTTACACTAGAGTGATATTTGTGACTGAGATAAAAAATTTATGTGTTCCCTGTTTATAATGATTTTGTGAAATGAGGAGAGAAGGAAAAAGAGTGTGAAAAACATGTGGCCGAACTCCGGCCTATTCTAGAAAGCAAAAAGGAAAAAAACAATAACGACACTAGGAAGGATCCTGAAAAACATGTGGACGGCTAACCTAGTGCCGTTATAGTTTTTCCCCTTTTGCTTTCTTGAAAGGATCTTCACATGTTTTTCTCACGCTTTTTCCTTTTATCATCATATTGCATAAATCTTTTTATCTCACTCTCAAATTATATCACAAATCTCACTTTAGTGTATGTTTTCTTACCAGTGTATGTTTTCTTCATCAATAAAATGTAATTGTGTTTATTGTGTCACAACTTCTCACTGTTTCACCTTTCGTCTTTTGTTCAAAAATAACATAACAATTTTTTATTTATTTTGAATCTCATAAAAAATAAATAAATCATAATATTATTTTTTTTGAAATAAGTCAATATTGATCTAAGACTAATTTAAACCAAATATTATCCGGTCTTTAAAGCAAATCTAACAAATCAAATTATACCAATTCAATTTTCATTTAAATTAATTCTATAAAATAATCAACTTCAGTCAAATCTCATGAAAAATATAATCTACACCGGTAAAATAATAATAATCTACTTTGAAAACAAAACCATATTTGATATAATAATCAATAAATATCTATATATTTGAGAATGAAAACTCATAAATTAATAACAATATTTTAGTCTTTTAAAAACAACAATTCTTGAAAAGATTTTTACAAATCTACCATAAATTATTATTATTTTTACATAATTAAAATATTTTTTTGGAGGACATAAACCTTATAAAAAATATCTTGGAGATGATTCGATGACTTCATCATCATCGTTTTCCACAAGATCAATGAAGGGGAACTCAATAGGTTCAAAGGGCCCCTCATTATGTGAAGGATATTCAGATGAAATATTTTTCTGATCTAACAATATACTTAGTGAACTCATTTTTCAGTAGTTCAATCCTAAAAATTTATGAGTTAGTACCATTGAGATGATTATTTAACTTTCAACCAATGCAACAATAAAAATGAATAATAAGAGAGTCAACGAGGAAAAACATTAATAAAAGTGTAACAGTGAGAAGTATTGACACAATAACACAATTGAAATTGATTCATGAAGAAAACATATAGAGGTAAGAAACATACACTAAAGTGAGATTGGTGATATAATTTGAGAGTGAGATAAAAAGATTTATGTGTTATCAGTTTATAACGATTTTGCGAAATGAGGAGAGGAGGAAAAAGAGTGTGTAAAATATGTGGCCGGCCTACGTCCTTTTCTAGAAAGCAAAAGGAAAAAATCATAACGGCACCAGGAAGGATCCTGAAAAACATGTGGACGGCTAACTTGTGTCGTTGTGGTTTTCTCCTTTTCCTTTTTAGGAAGGATCTTCACATGTTTTTCTCACGCTTTTTCCTTCTCTCCTCATATTGCAAAATCAATATAAATTGAGAACACATAAGTCTTTTTATCACACTCTCAAATTATCTCGCCAATCTCACTTTAGTGTATGTTTTCTTACCTCTATATATATGTTTTCTTCATGAATCAATTTCAATTGTGTTGTTGTGTCAATACTTCTCACCGTTACACTTTTATTGTGTCAATTTCAATTGTGTTATTGTTGGAATCAAACTTGATTCGTAAACCCTAGAATCAATCATATTAATCATAAAAAATTAATACAAATATAAGCGAAAGCGTACCTGAGTTCATATAGTACCGATTAGTGTTGTGGTTTGGTCTTCCAGATCAACACATTCTCTGAGAGAAGCATTCAATTATTCTCTCTGTATCTTTGTGATAATGAGATGTAAACAAAGAGCTTTAGAAATCGTGTGTGATCCGGGGACCATAACCTCTTTATTTATAGAAGTAACATGCTCTTTCATGAAGAGACACGACTCATGGTTATGACATTTCATGAAGAGACCTTACTCATGAAGAGACATGACTCATGATTATACCATTTTGTTGAGAGACATGACTCATGAATATTATTTCTAATTTTGCCCATCATGAAAGTAGAAATAACACTTATGTTATGGTATCTACACAATAATTTTCATGACAATTATTTTCTTAGTCATAACTTTATACTAAATAGATCACTTGAATTTTACTAATTAATATAATGACCCTAACACATTCAATATTACATGTGTGACTCAAAATTTCTTACAATCTCCCGCTGGTCACATATGTATCCTTATAAATGTGTTAGACTTTATGAACTCAAAAATATTGTGATTATAAACCTTGAATATACTATTATCTCGTCCATTAGTTATATCAATAAATAGAACTAAAGCGGCTTTCGTTATATTAATCATAACTAAACCCATTATTAATCACTAATACTAACACAACTAAATGACATAGATTAATCATGAAATGTGTAGCATGAAAATCACATGAAGGTGATCTATACGTGTCAATTTTCATCTGGTCCTCCTTAATCCTTAGTGAGATCAAACCTTAACCAAAATCAGAGTGTAAAATACCAAAATTTTATTTATGCAGAAAATATTCTTAAACCTGAACTGGAATATGTCAATATCATAAAAAGCGTTAAAATTAACAAACTCCCACTAAAACTGAATACCGCTTAATGACTTAACACCATGTACGAGCAATATGCTCATGAAGCCTTTTGGGTAAAAAAACTTTAGTAAGCAGATCCACAACTATGGAGTTTATACTGATATGCTATATAGACAACTATTCACTCTGAATTTAATCTTTAACAATAAGAACTTGATTTAATATATTTGACTTCTTCAAGTTCTTACTGTTGTTCAAAATAGAACTACTGAATTATTGTTACAAATAACTTTAATGGTCCTTTAAGTCCTTATCCACTATGCACAACCCCGTGACAAAGTTCTATGATCAGATGCCTCATAATACATTATTTTTGCTTCCATGAATATTGGAGTCAGTATACCAAATGATCTCAGCCTGATATGACGTCCAATATATGATCATGTAATTTTTTGTTCTCTTTAAATATTGTATGGACCCATTTGCCTGTTTTAAAATGGTTTAATCTTTAATTACTTAAATATTTTCTGATTATCTCATAAATATACACAATAACCAAATGCGTACAATCTGAACTTATATTAGACTTCCCACCACTGATGCATAAGGAATCTTCTGTATTTGTCATTTATAACCGAAGAGAGAACAACAATCAAGCAAACACATGCTTAAACAAACTTCAAAATAAAAGTAAAGTTAAATTCAAATAAAGGCAAATCCCATTACAAGATATTGGGAATCCATTAACATTCTATCTTTGGATAAAATATTAACTTTTCAATGATACCTTGACGTAGTAATCAAACACTGATAATAAGAATATGTCGAAAAATAAATTTTCCTTTAGGTCAATTTACTATTCACACGTAAAACCGAATAATTATCACGCATTTATTACCATAGATGCACTTGTAATTCTGTAAATAGTTACATTCATTTAGGGTGTGTTTAGTTCGGAGGTTTTGAAGGGGAGGGGAGGGGAGGTGGAAGAATATTTTAAATTTTTATGTTTGGTTCAATTTTTTATGAGGGGGAGCCATTTTTATATTCTCCCAAATTGGGGGGATTTGGAGGGGAGGGGAGGGAAGACAAGCTATATTATTACAATTTTAATTATAATGACATACTTATCCCCATATTTATTATAAAATACCAAAATTATCCTTACTTGCATTTTTTTATGTAACTTGCTAATTTTTGTTGTCATATTTATCATTATTATCCATATATAATTTGTGTTATCTTTTCAAAACATGTTTTACGTTGTACTACAAATTACAATATTTCCATAGAATCTTTTTTTATGTCGAAATGATTTTTTACAATTTTTTTGTGCTTTACTTTCTTATCCTTACGTTAATAGTAATACTCTCTTTTTTATATATATTTTTTCTTTTGTCTAACTTCATTTTTCTATATTGAGTTACATAATATATACTCTTGCCTCCTTTTTGTTATATTGAGTTAAAATTTAATTTTATATATTATTTATTAGGTTAGATCGATCATCAAGATCAGAAAATTATTATCTGTTGAGGATTTTAGGGTGTTGGCTTCATTTGGTAAAATAAGCCTAATTTCATGATGTGGAGCATGATGTGTGGCACATCAGGATTCACATCTGGACGCGCCTTTCATTGTTTTACGCGTGATATTTTGAAAAGATTTGTTTTTCAAATGAAATCAGGCCAGCTTGCGCGCCAAGGAACAAGATAATCTTTCATGGTTCTGTTTTATTTTATTGGCCGACTTTGATCAAAAAGATTTGAAACAAACAATGAAAAAATTATGATCAAATAAATCTCAAGGCAAATTTATTTAAGGCCAACTCGTTAAAGCCCATGAAGCTTGTTCTATATAAAGGAAGACTGAAGACATTATTATTGACGAAACCAAGTATTGAAGATATTGAGTCTTAGGTTTTTAGTCTGTTCATTGTTATTTGTGAGCTTTCAGTTGAATCATAGTTTTGATACAAGTAAGGACTGAGTTTAATAGAGTTGTAATCTCTAGTTGTCTTTCTCCAAAGCTTTAAAGCAAAGAGTTAGATTGTGCAACACTCTAAGCCTTTAGGTACGAGTGCTTTAGTTATCTAGGAGTGTGTCTCCAATTGAGTTTATTATTAAATCCTTACTGGGTAAGGTTGAGGGGGAGTGAGCAGAGGTTCTCATATCTAGGAGTTCCTAGGTAGGATTAACACGGGTAGTGATTAAGTGATAAGTTGTAAACGGGGGAGTTTAGCTTTGAATTGATACTACCATAGTGGATTCATTCCTGAATTGGTTTCCTCCAGAATAGGGCTTGTTATAAGTGCCGAACTGGGTTAACAAACTCTGTGTGTTTATTGGTTTCTGCACTTTATATTGTTTCCTTGTTCATCAAGTTCAGTATATCCACGATGTTGGCAATTAGGCTACACATCATACTATTCCTAAGGTGTACACATTGTGCTGCACATCTGACACTTGCCACCAGAATTTCATTATCAATATGTAGGATCTGTTTGGATTGACTTGTTTTTGAGCTTATGTGAAACAATTTATGCAAATAAATGAGTTTTTATGTATTATTATAAACTTTTCAAAGTAGTTTATGATAAAACAAGTATAAAAATAACATTTTTGTCACTAAAAACTTATGATTCAACATAAAACTTTTTTTATTTGCATGCTATTTTCATAAGCTCAAAAATAAGCAAAATCCAAATAGACCCATAATTTGATTTCGGAAGTTTTCGAGTCTATTGAGCTTTTATATTTAGTTATTTATAAAGCGGATAATTTTAAAATTATGAAACTCCTTTAATATTATAAGGATAAAAAAGTAATTTAATTTTATCATCTCTCCCCTCTACTCGTGAACCAAACACATATTTAATTAAAATTCATCCCTCCCCTCTTTTGAACCAAACATATAATATCTCTCCTCCCCTCCCCTTCTCCCCCCTCCCCCTCATTAAAATCCCTCCCCTCCCCTCCCCTCGATTGAACCAAACAAAGCCTTATGCCGGTTAAATATTCACATAAGTTACAAGCACACAACATTTTATATTTCAAAATAAACTAATCTTCACAAAAGAGGTTACTTTGGCAACGTTATGCTTCAATCAACTTATTTCAAAATATATACTTAAATTGTACAATATTTGAATTAAAAAATTAGTTGACCAAAGTTGTAATCAAATTTGCTAAGTATAGTGATACAACTTACAATTTTCTAAAACCGTCTGAACCCATTCAATCTGAATAGGAGTTCCTATAACATATATCATCAATTTAAAAGAACACGATGCCTAAACAAAAACTGAATTTGCAATGCATATGCCAACCAAAAAAATAATAATAATAATAAAAATAAAAGGTTGAATTACCAAACAGCAGCAAAGGAATATTGCCAATTAATTTCATACTTTAATACTTAAAAAAACTCATAAACCTTAATTCGGAATGCAACACAACATATATATAAACCCACAAATCTATTAGCAATATTAAACTGAAGCATGGATGCACAACACATATAAGCACGGCCAAAATCAATATATCATACAACTGAAAAACCATTTTGCAAAAGCAATCATGAAACGGAAAAACGTATAAACATATTGAACTTGAACAGATATTGCTGAATAGAAAACAATACCGAGAAAGCCATATATGGTATAAAATTGTTTTTTCAATGATTAAACATGAGTAGCTCTGATACCACTTGTTAGAATCAAACTTGATTCGTAAATCCTAGAATCAATCATATTAATCATCAAGAAAATAATACAAATATAAGCGGAAGCGTACCTGAGTTTATATAGTACCGATTAGTGTTGTGGTTTGGTCTTCCAGATCAACACACTCTCTATGAGAGAAGTCTTCGGTTATTCTCTCTGTATCTTTGTGATAATGGGATGTCAACAAAGAACTCCAGAAATCGTGTGTGACCCGAGGACCATAACCTCTTTATTTATAGAAGTAACATGCTCTTTCATGAAGAGACACGACTCATAGTTATAACATTTCATGAGGAGACCTTACTCATGAAGAGACATGACTCATGATTATACCATTTCGTTAAGAGAGATGACTCATGAATATTATTTCTAAGTTTGCTCATCATAAAAGTAGAAATAACACTTATAGTATCTACACAATAATTTTCATGGCAATCATATTCTTAGTCATAACTTTATACTAAATAGATCACTTGAATTTGACTAATTAATATAATGACTCTAACATAATCAATATTACATGTGTGACCCTAACAAATATAAATTAATTAGTGATAATGAGAATAACTTTAATAAATAAAAGAAGAGAAGACATTAGAAAAAAAAAAAAGAATTTAGGAAGACATAGGAAGGGAGGTGTATTTGAAGTAATTGTAGAAGTGGGGGAGTATGGGTTAGAAAAAGAATATAGGAATTGGGTTTAGAAGTTACATAAAGGAAAAAGGGGGTGTGAATCAAAATTCAGTAGATAAATGATTAGAACAGAATCTTTAACTTGAGAAGGGAGTTAACCTAGTCTGTTGCTATATAAGGCAAATGTTTAGGCTAGAATAGAATTAGCCACTTTTTTTTTGAGCTTAATCTGGTTCGGGAGTCAGTTCTGACATTAAATGGTTTCGGCTCTTTTTCGATTATAGTTGTGGGGATCGAACCGTGATCCTCCCTATCAAGTTCAACGCTAATAAACGCTAAACCAACTAACGATTGGTTGGATTAGCCACATTTTACCTAAAATAGAAAAGTTAAAAAATTTGAGAAAAAACAAAGAGAAGGGCGCGAGAGAGAAAAACAGAAGGATAAAGCAAGAACAAAAATATTGTACAAGTGTTTAAAAATACACTAATGTTATTTTGACTTCAAAATAGTTGTCGGACAATTAGTTTGGTGTGAGACCCACGGCCCTTTTACGTTTTTTATTATATCTAGATCGTTTCGATTTGTGTGCACAGATAGAAAAATTTAGTTGTCTCGATTAGACAACTTTTCGTGGTGTTCATTTAACACCCCTCTTAAAAATATGCCATAAAATTAACCAGTTTTCTGCTTGTTTCTATTTGTTGTGTTTCAGATCATTTCCTATTCATCAATTGTAAACATAGCTCATACATCTCATATGATAAAATATTCTTAACCACTGACACTGTGATTTTGACAAATGAATTTCATGATAATGAATTTGATTATGCATCATATTCATATAAGTATATGAATCAGAATATACTGACATAGCAATGAAATAATAATAATATGAACTGAATATGAATGATCAATATGCTGCAAAACCAACAGCATTACACCCTAATTTAGGAGCATGAATAACAACCCAAACCTCATTTCTCCTTTTCGCACTGCGAAAAGGAGTATAATACTGTGCAATCGAGTAACCACGCTGTTCAATCTTCGAATCACTCCACTTAGATCTACTCAAACTCTTATCCAGCTTCTCTGCTTCTTCAACAATCCTTTCATCCCTCGCAAATCCAGAGAACTTTCTCACAGCAACACAGTGGCTATCAAATTTATAAGGCTTAATATTCAATTCTGGAAGTGGAACCGGTGGATTCGCTTGAAACTTTACCGGCAAATAGAAACCAACGTAATAGCCTTCGGAATCAAGAGGACCGGATTTGGGAACCATGCATGTTACGACTGGAGAAGTCATCGGAATTCGAGAGAAATTGAGATTTGCACCTTGTATGAATTGGAATAATCTGTGGAAACCGTTCCATGTGGCTTTCTCGAAGGAGGTGATGCCTACAGCGGATGCGGACATCCAGACGGAGGTTCTGTAGAGTCTGATCTCGAAATCAGATTCAGTGTGGACGACAGTGTATTGCGGCGATTCAGTTGTAGCAGTTGCACTGCAAAAAATCATAGCCATAACCAAACACATTGTGGTTACTGTTACATTCCAATTCCATGCACTTCCCTCTTTCATTGCCGCGCTTTCTATTTTCGTCTCTTCTTGTATTTTTTGTTCAAAATATTACACTTCTTTTTTATAAAATATAAGTTCAGACGAATTGGATCTTGAAAACTCACTAATGTTAGAAAAAGACCGAGAACACTAACGAAGGTAGTTACATAACCACTTACTCTAAATCCATCTTATTGTGGTATTTGAGTTGAATCCTTACAAATTGGATCAACTTACATTTGGCAAGAGAACACTATTTATTCATGAAAGAGTCATGAGGCATGAATTAGATCCCATGCTCTAAATTTTTTTCCATGGTTAATCAAATTAGACTGTCTGATTTTGATCAGATGGTTCATAAAACATGCGGATTTTAGAATTTATAATACGAGATTTAAAATCTTAATTCAATATTGATTTAAGCTTACTATTTGATGGCATGATTTATGGAATACTGGTTTGAAACTACAATTTAAATATAAACACGTTGATAAAAAAAATCTATAAAATAAGTTGAAAGAGTGTTATTCATTAAAGCATAACACAAACTCTTTAAAACTCACATTACGTATGCAATTATTGAGACTAATCTATTAATCTGGTTAAGGCATAAGAGCATGTGAGAAATTCTGCCACAATACTATCGCTGGCCTTTGTTTTTATCCAATGTAATGCAAATAATGGACATTCCTTGCTAAGCACATAATTAGTCATTTTCACTTCTATAATCAGCTGATAATTCCAATTTCTCACTTAATCTTCCGTCCAATCAGCCATATGATTGTCCATGTATTTTTCTCGAGACACATTGTATCTGGTGATTGTCTTTTTGGTTAAAATTTAAATTGCAAGTTTCTAATAAATATAGGTGCAACTTAGATGCAGAATTGCGGGTAGTGAAAATCGAAAAACCTGTGATTCAAACTGCTGAAGAGTGAAAATGTAAGACCATGTCCATGAGCATAATTGAGGACAAACCAGACAATCATATTATTATTCAAGAATTAAAAGCAATTTTTAGGAGAATATATTCAGTATTTTCATAAACCAAATATCGATCATAGTGTCATAATAAACCATGACAACATATATATCAATTAAACTTGAACACTTTTGATCAAAAATTTAATTTTAAAATTAATTAAGAATTTTACTTTTAATTTAGAAATGATGAAAAATAATAATATATATAAAATTAAATAATGTATATGGTTATACGTACTCATTTTATTCATTCTAAATATATACCTATGCTTTATATTTTAACTTCGACAATTAAAATTTATTAATTTTATATTTTATGCATATACTAATATACTAATAAATCATTTACTAAATTATGGATTATAAATTTTTCTTTATTAATAATTTTTTATATAAATTTAACCCGGACAATGTCAAGAAAATAGGCTAGTGTGCATATAAAAAAAATACAAAATCAATTGAATTTATTAAATCAACATATGTTAAAATTAAGGGTTAAATATGTTTTTAGTCCCTACTTTTATGTGAGTTTCGACTTTTAGTCTCTACTTTTTTTTATTATATTTTTAGTCATTTTCTTCAATTTTTTATGACTAAGATAACATAATTGGTGACATAGGATAACTTAAATTGACTAGGATAACATTGCATTGAATGACATGACATCTATGTGTCATCCTATGTGGCTGATTCCGTTATCCAAGTCATAAAAAATTGACGGTAGGGACTAAAAGTGCAAACAGCAAAAACGTAGGGACTAAAAATATAATAAAAAAAATATAAGGACTAAAAATCGAAACTCACATAAAAATAGGGATTAGAAACATATTTAACCCTAAAATTAAATAATAAGTAAATTATTTCAACCAAAACAATATTAAAAATATTATTGATTTTTTTTGAAAAAATATGAAATTATTTTAGAAAAATAGAAGAGTAAAATGAAAGTTTGCAAACAAATGTGAAAGCGACAAAAAATATTTAGCATACTAAAAATAATAAAAACTAATAAATTTATTGAAATAAATTATTATACAATTAAATTAGCCACATTATAAAAGATTCAAATTAAATATTAATTAATTTGATAAAAAAATAACTAATAAATTAAACGAATATTAAGTGGCCAAAAGATCAATTTCGTTTTCTCATAAAAAAAGAATTGGATAGGATCAAAGTAATTTTTTTGAAAGTGATAAGATGAAAGTAATATATGTGGCATAAAAAAACATATAAAAGAAAAAGAAGTTTTGAAAATGGAAATAAAAATAAAATGTCAATTGAGATAATTTATCAATTTAATATTTTTATTCAAATATAAAAAAAAATTTACTGATATTCTACTATGTGTTGAAATTCCTCCTACGCCAGCTATGGTTGTTTAAGGTCTAAATAGTCATTTTAAGAACTCAAAATATTGGTGGTTCTTACGATGAAAAGAGGATTTTGAAAGACTATGAAGAAAGTTGGAAGTCTCATCACCAAGTTAATGAATACTTTGTGTTTCCTTAGTTCTTGCAGGTCAGCATTTTTTTGATTTCATCAGGAAGAAAAGTAACCATGTACGGTGTCTCCCTAAAATTAATCATCCTCATATAATTATTTATAATCATTACAATTAAGATGATATTGAAGATACACCATGAACATGAACACTATGCACATGTAATTGTAATCCATATATTTATGAAACAACATTAAATTTACACTGACATGACAACATTATGATTTTCATGGTTTGAGTAAACATTAGATAGTTAAACTGTGAAGACACATTATTTGGTTCATTTAAAACAAACTTCGAGATGCATAAGTCATTTTCAAAAGTTATTCATATATGTTGAGCACAGTGAAACATCAAGTTCAAAAGTGTGAAGGATACATGATACACTTCAAAAAAGATCTAACTCTTTCAATATTATTTTCAAAATGCAATGGTTATTTTTAAAATTTGATTCATCTGTTTTCAGTCCCTCTAATCTTTGTAGCAAACATAGGTTGAGCATGCACTTCCAATATTGAAAAATCATAGAGCAATATACATGTTAAGCAATAAATCTGTTTCAATTCTAAAAAAATCTTTGTCAAAAAAAAATATATCTTAAAACTCTTCCCTCATTATTTTTGAAATGCAGAGGTTTTTTCAAAATTTTATTCATCTGTTTTCAGTACACCAAATGAATCAAAAGTGTGAAGGATACACTTCCAAAAAGATCAAAATCTTAAAACTCTTCCAATATTATTTTCAAAATTTGATTCATCTGTTAAGAAGTAAACATGTTTCATTTTACAAAAAATTATCTAAATCCGAAATGTTTTTTTTTTTTTTTGAATGGCAAATTGTTAGTTGTTAGTATATTACAATATTGTTAGTTTTTCTCTTTGCTAGGACTTGAACTCTGGACCTCCAAACTCCTTTACCTTTGGCTCAACTAGCATAACCAATTGAGCTACCCATCCCATCCTAAATCCGAAATGGTTTGAGCATAACAATATGAAAATGAAGATTTACTTTGACATATCTCTAATGATAAACTCAACTTGGTCATCTTTCCCTCTTTTGAGAGTCCATAAACTCTCAACCTTAATAGCAAGTTTCCAAATCTCTTTCTTTTCTGTTATGTCTTCGATCGAGTCAAAAGCGCATGCCATATTTATCAACGATCAACTGTAAAAGAATGGAAGAGGATAATAAACGAAAAAATGCAAAAGAGAAAAAAAGAGAGATTAACAACCTTCTTGTTTTGGAGTATGGAGTAGAAAGTTGTGTAGGATTTGAAATGGCTGAGAACTTCTTGTTGAATGAAGAAATGAAGAAAAAGAGAGACATTTGTTGTCCTTGGCATAAAGTAGGTAAGGTGTGGGTTCCCAGAATGCAGGGAAGGTTTATGGAGAAGTGAGAATTTGGTTCAAAACATCACTTCTGGCAGGAAAATATAAGAAAAGGCTTTTTAGTCCTTTGGATTGTTTATGCTATTACAATAACTTATTACAAGAGATGAAGGGCATGTATGTGATTTCATAAAGATTTCTTTTCCAAAACATCAGATCAGTTTGTACTTCAAATGCATAGGTTAGTGGATAGATAGATATATGATGATCAAATTAAATGAAGGGCAGATTAGAGATTTGTGCAGCATCTCTTTTTCTTAAGTTGTATAGTGTGTGATTGGATCCACGTTTGGGGATATAAAATCACGGTCCAATGCAAACTCACCGTGAAAATGGAGAAGCTACAAAACCCAGCTTCTGGCCAAACGTGATTTTTCACCATGATTCCATAAAAGCCACCGCATAACCAAACAATGCCTATAGTAGATAGATAGATATATGATGATTTAAATGTCGGATTTCTATAAAATCTAGGTGCAACTTATACAAGAGATATTGTTAAACATATAACCTGAAAATGCGCAAAAAAGAAAAAGAAAAAAAATAAAAAAACTGAAATTATTATTGCTCCTCAGATCGGATGGTAGAAACAATGCTTGTCTTCCAGGTATATGAACTTGCCTCTATAATATATGGTATTGCTCTTAATAAAGGAGTTGATTTCAATCTCAGCACACTAATATAACTCCTGTATTTCCAGCATAGTTCCTCTTAGATTCCTATATATCAGGCATAAGAAGAAACAACTAAATGGGATGTCTATACTAGCATGGTTCTCCTAAAACTCCTCTCAGAATTCTCACGACTCTTAAAAGGAAGAAACAATTTTATCCTTTTCCTAGTAAACAAAATGGTTTGTTGCTGTTGTCAGATCCACATCAACAAGAGTAGTTCTATAAAGTTTACTGCAATTTTTCATATCTTTCCAAATATAACTTTCAAACTCTGAAGTTTGGTGGCAAAGTTTCATCTGTAAAATATTCCTTCCTGACAGTCTCTGCAGAGCAAAATCTTACCTGTAAAAGAAAGATGAAAATGAAAATGGGGCAGTCATGTCAAACAGTGCTAAAAAATAATCTTCTGATTTTGTTTCACTTCAAAATGTGAGTCATCAATCCTATGTCAAAATGTGAGTTATAACTTATAAGGTTCAACTCTCAAGACTAATATAACACATTAATTGGAGATATAAAATAAGGTTGACTTGGTAATTGGGGTGGAAGCATTAGAGTGTGGAGCGATAAGGAGGTTGAGAATTTAATCCCCACCTTTAGCATAATATATTTTAGGCAAAATTACATGCTTGGTCCTTTATCTTCTTTTTTTGGAACATTTTGGTCATTTATCTTTTATTTGTAACACTTTGGTCTTTTATCTTCTTACAAAAAGATAAGATAAAGGACCAAAGTGTTACAAAAAGATAAGATAAAGGACCAAAATGTTACAAATGAAAGATAAAGAACAAAATATTACAACAAAATAAGATGAAGGACCAAACGTGTAATTTTGCCTATATTCTAACAATATCAACATTATAACACATTAACTACTAAGACTTTCTGTTTAAAAAAATCATGTCTAATATCACATAAACAAACATTCGTGCTAATGACTCGGTATGTGTTTGGTTGAGCAGTGGTCAACTACCGCGGTGAGTTTTTGAAGCTCCAATGTCCGTGAATTTGGTGTTCTTTAAACACACTTAATAATCACAATTCATGTTAGAGATATACTTGCCATCCCAAAGGAAAGGTGGAACTTGTGGTCTTGTGGATAGCATCATTGTCTCTAGCATACATAATGATTCTGGCATGGAACCACCTGACCTTTAATAGGGAGGCTCTAAGACTTGAACTTCGGAATCACAAGGTAAATGGCATGGTTGACTACCAACTTTAGGGTTACCACATCAGTGTCCAATTACTTCCTCTTTCTGTGATGTGATAATGCCCCCGGATGACATCTTGATTTGAATATTGATCTTGAGACATGAGTAACTTAATCAAACAATAAAACCATCTTACATCCCTTAATATCTTACTTGCTATACCATGGTTAAAAAGGCGGAAGACAAAATATAATAAGTAGAGAGAAAGTGTGCATAATTCGGTGGGAAAGATACACTACACTTCATTGTAAAGGCAAGAATACCTCATTTTTCTTAAATTAAAGAAGTAAAGATTCAAAATGTGTAAAACTTACCAGAGAAGCATATGATTTTAACATCGGCTTGGTAAGTTGCCAAATTGGCTTAAACACAAAAGGAGCATCTACAAATAGTACTTGAGACAATCGCTTTGGATAGTAATAATAGAACACATTAAACTGCCAAAAATAAAGAAATATATTAGACTAAAATTTGAACACATTATGATGCTATTTGCACCATTTATTTCTAACAAGGCACCGTAGTTCATGAACACAAGTCAAGTTAAACTAAAAATATTCGTCAGATAGTTAAAAACCATACCAAGAATGTCAAGTATTTAAGATCAGCATTTTCTGTACCAAACCCTCTGAGATCAAATATTCCAAGTATCTGATCTTTCCCAGTAGGTAGCTTACTCAATGCCTTCTCAATTAAGAAAACGCATAACCTTTCGTCATCTGCAAGGTCATATTCCTGTGACATAATTATTTATGCAAAATCAGGCAATATCATTCCTTCAATTTAAGATCTATGAAACATAATGTAAGTGTCAATTGAAAGTGATGAAAGCTAGAACACATAAAAATGTTTTGGTTTTATGCATTTAACCACATTTATAATCTCTCTGATAGTCTCAAAGAACTAGAAAAACAATAATATAAAACGGGGTGAAATATTAACAACTAAAAGCTTGTAACTTTCTACACATACTTTAGGAAAATGCTTTGCTGCAACCACCACAAGCACAGGCCTGTCATTGATATCTAGAAAATCATGTATATATGCTTTTCCAGTTTGAGCAACATCTTTAACAGTTTCTTCAGTCAATTTAGACACCTCAAAATCTTGACGCCATTTCTAATAAAGTAGAAAGGGAAAGTAACAATTACACAATATTTATAAACATTGAGGATCTAGTTGGTTGAGTAGGTGGAAAACGTGGAAATTCACGAACGTAAAATCAACATCAACAGGAATGTGATAACCTAGGATGCACCGACACATACCGGACACAACGCTAACACCGACACATAGACTCAAGTAATTTAAAAAAATAAAAGTTCTTAGAATTGGGTATTCGGTATTGGGCCTAACCCATCCTTACAAAACCGGCTTGTATAGTGATGATTGCCTCTACTTTATAAAGGCGCATTAGGCCTAACCCATCCTTACAAAACCGGCTTGTAAGGTGATGATTGCCTCTACTTTATAAAGGCGCGAATATAAATGTTCGATGACCCGATCATAAACCTGATAATAGGCGGCCAAGCGAATTGTGAAGAGGCTCTGATACCATCTTAAAATTGGGTATTAGGCCAAACTCATCCTTATAAAACCGACTTGTAAGGTGATGATTGTCTCTACTTTATAAATACATATTTATGCCATCTAACAAGCTATTTGTGACTTCTTAACAAAAGTAATTAAATATAACCAAGGTGAACATACTTGGGTCTGAAATGTCGGTGCTAAATCATAAGAAAGTAGTAAATAAAATATAGCAATTTTCACTCATATTTTCCAGTTCCACTCTTTAACAAAGCATATCATAAATTACTAGTAATAATAATCAAATTAAAAATTAATGAACATATAAATAATTATGAAAAGAAGGATAGGATACAATGGCTTTAGTCAACTTAGAAAGAGCTTCTTGAACATCAAATTGGCGATCTTTGAGAAACCATAGTATCATATCTTCATCATCCCTACCATTTCTACCAAGGGGAAGACTATGGTGTTCTTTTTCAAGCTTCTCCTTGACTTCAAGAACTAACTGCAAAATTTTCAATATAATAAATTTTTTGATATAGTACCCTTTAAGACGTTAAGAAAAAATTTACCTTGCGCGAGTCATTGGATTGCATTTGCAGCTGAAGGTTAGAGCTCCGAACCATGAATTTGGTTGCTCTAAGAGAAAGTGTTGAAGCGAGACGAGGAAGAGTGGTTGTTGGGTAGACACGAACCAACGCCATTCAATTCAACTCTGTGTTCTTCCAACTCTCTCTGGCTCTATCCACACTCACTGCATATTGGACTCATTTGTATTTCTTTTTGTAAGAACAAAAAATATTAATGAATTTATTATATTAAAATATTTTTAATGAATTTAATTCTTATGTACCCATAATTTAAAATAATTTTTAATACAGTCAATCATTATAATAAATTAATTTATAAAATAAAAATTTGACTTTCAATGTATGTAACTAATTTAAAAGTCATAAATGATAATTTGTGACTGTTCACGGCGTAAATTCTTTTAAATGTACATTAAATTATTTTTTCTAATTTTCATGTGTTTTAGACAAATATTTTTAAAATGGTAATATCAAATAAATTAATATCTTCTTAAAAAAAATTAATATGAAAATTTTCATTTTTATTGTTTTAACCTTCAATTTTTAGAAGAAAATAAAGTGTGATAATTAGATTTCAGCTAAAAGATAAGATAAATTGTGACAAATGATTATTCTAAATGGCGCCAAGATTAAACTAAAAGTATAATTATCTTATAGTGTTACATAATTTTGTGTAAAAAAAATTTACATAGAAATTTTGAATGAAAATTTAGTTTAAATAGTTATTCTTAAATTTTATTTTATGTATTTTATCATTTTATTGAAAAAAAATTTGGATATCAAAATTTCAAAAAAAAATCACTTAATTTTAAAACTATTTCAAATAGATTTTCAGAAAATTATTTTTGAAATACAACTTTTTAAAAAAATTGCGATTTTAACTATGTTTTGATCTTCAATAGTGTATTTTTATATTATATTATTTCAAAATTAATATTTCAATTTTGAAAAAACAGATGTAAAAAAAATTTATAATATTTAAAAAACAATTTTATAAAATCTATTTTAAAAAAAATAAAAAATAAAAAATCCATTTTTTAAAGCTAAAACAAACATGCCTTAAGTGAGATGACAAGTGAATCCATCGAGAAATTCCATCCAATCTTTTTTTGTTGATTTATTTATGTATAAAGGCCACCAAGAAATAAAAAAATTAGGAACCACACTTATTTGACCTAGTAATCAATATATGAACTACCTACATAAAATTATGAATGCATCATTTGGATACAGCATAAGAATTAGCTTAATCATCGTGAACATGAAGTGACGGAACAAAGACATTACTAGAAAATCATTTTCAGTAGAACACATTCAGCATCTTCATAAACCAAATTTCAATCACCGTCATATACCAAATTTCAGTATTTGTCATTTCAAAAAAACAAAAAATCACTGTCATATACCAATTTCAATCAGTATCAACTGTCAACTTAATACAGCAATTATGTATTTTCATAGCCAAATAAAAGGATTATCATTTTATTTCAAATGCCATTTTTTACCACTTATACAATAGATGTTGTTACAAATATAAGATGAAAATGCACATAAAAACAATAAGCTGAAAATGCACTATTGCTTATTGCTCCTCTATATGATATTACTCTTAAAATGAGCTAATTTCAATTTCAACCCACTAATATTATCTCCACCACAATTCCTCTTAGATTCTTTTGTTACCACAACTTTTCATATCTTCCACAAATAACTTTCAATCTCTCAAGTTTGGTGGCAAAGTTTCCTCAGTAAAGTATTCCTTCCCAACAGTTTCTGCGGAGCAAAATCTTACCTGTAAAACAAAGAACATGTTTGATCAATATCCCCCCCTAATGTAACACATTAATTGGGAATATAAGGATGACTCGGTGATTGATCGCACCCTTAGCATAACATTTATCGACAAATTAACACATTAACCACTAAGATTTTATGTTAACAAAATCCTATGTCTAATATCACATAAGCAAATATGTAAAATTGCGAACATTTAATACATGTAACACTTACCTGAGAAGCATATGATTTCAACATCGGCTTGACAAGCCGCCAAAATTGCTTAAACACAAAAGGAGCATCCACAAATAATACTTGAGACAATCGCTTCGGATAGTAATAATAGAACACCTGAAACTGTAAAAAATAGAAAATAAAAATATCAGATATATATGCTCTTTGAGAAGATATTTGCAAGATTGTAAGAAAAAACATACCAAGAAAGTCAAGTACTTAAAATCAGCATTTTCTGTACCAAAACCTCTAAGATCAAATATTCCAAGTATCTCTTCTTTCCCTGTTGGAAGCTTACTCAATGCCTTCTCAATCAAGAAAACGCATAACCTCTCATCGTCTGCGGGGTCCTGTGCCTGTGACATAATTATTTATGGTCAATTAGGCAATCTCATTCCTCAAACTTATGTTCTATGACACAGAAATGGAAGTGACAATTGCAAATGATGAAAGGTAAAACAATGTTTTGGTTTTCATGCATTATTTAAACACATTTATAACAATCTTCTGCACTTACTTTAGGAAAATGCTTTGCTGCAACCACCACAAGTACAGGTCTCTCATTGATATCTAGAGAATCATGTATATATGCTTTTCCAGTTTCAGCAATATCTTTAACAGATTCTTCAGTCAAATTAGACACCTCGAAATCTTGACGCCATTTCTAATAAAGTAGAAAGGGAAAGTAACAAGTATATAATAGTTGTAAACAAAGACTGTCTGGTTTGGTTGATTAGGTGAAAATTGGGAACCAGAAATGGTCGAAAATTTTGAATGTAAAATCAAAGTATTAGCTGGAATATGATAACTTGTGATGCACGGCACCACTACCAGACACATGACACTGACTCAAAGAGACCAGTAATTTTAGGAAATAAAGGTAATCAAATGTGTCGGTGTCGTGTCATTGGACTCTTATGTCTATCAAACACCAACAAGCGTTTCGTCTGAAATAACAATGCTACATAGATGATAGTATAAGAATGTAGAATTAAAATTTAATGAACATATAATTAATTATGAGAACTGAGAAGAAGGATACAATGGCTTTAGTCAACTTAGAAACAGCTTCTTGAACATCAAATTTTCGATCTTTTAGAAACCATAGTATCATATCTTCATCATCTCTACCATTTCTACCAACAGGAAGACTATGGTATTCTTTTGCAAGCTTCTCCTTCACATCAAGAACTAACTGCAAAATTTTCAAAATAATAATCACATTTTGATATACCCTTTAAGATGTTAGTTAAGAAAGTTAAAGAAAGAACTTACCTTGCGCGAGTCATTGGATTGCATTTGCAGTTGAAGGTTAGAACTCTTAACCATAAACTTGGTTGATCTAAGGGAAAGTGTTGAAGCAAAACGAGGAAGAGTTGTGTTCGGATACACACGCACCAGAGCCATCGAAACTCAATTTCTTCTCTCAGCTTCTGTTTACTTACAACGCTGTCTCTGTCCATACACACTGCATCAATGTTCTATAAATACTAGTACTATAGTAACATTGACATATGTTAAAAATACTAATTGACAACTATATTTTTAATTAAAAACAAATGTTGCCGATACATCAACCCTTTAATCCGGCTTACGATACACATCATAAGCTAAAAAGAGGATAAATAAATAAGAAATTAAGGAACGCCATCAAATATATACTACTCGACAATCGCATTCTAAGTATACTTTACAGTACTGCATTCGTTACTTGATTTGCTTCACGATAAATGTATTGAGTCACGCGAGAGGAAAAACAATCAAAGAAGCTAGAGTGATATGAAATACTATTGGACAAACACATTTTAAGGATAAAGCAAGTTAACTTGATGCATAGCTCAATATATGCATGCATAGGGACAAACAGATGGAGTGAGTCCTCACAATGTGAAAGCTCAAGAATACGATTAACTAAAATTAGAAAAGTGTGCAAATTCATGCAACCTTTACTTCAACCGAAAACTAGCCTAGAAGACTAAAGTTATACTCTCTCAAGTCCCAAAATATAAGTAAAAGTTGGTCCATAAAAGTGAATGTATTTAGTCCAAATTTAGAATAAAATACATTCTAATTTCTTTGACTCATTTTTGATTATATTTTGGGACGGAGGAAGTACAAAATAGCTGATATTGGGAAGATAGTGGAAGTTATCTTCCATTACGTGTTGAAGGACATTTTGGGATATTCTAGGAGACTGAGCAATATTTGGGGACCTAAAAGAGCAATACAATAATTAGCCCATTTGAAAAAAAAAATTATATCTAGCCCATGGAAATAATTTAGAGGAAAATAACTCTTTTGATTAGCTTTCAACGAAAATCGTTTGTAACATAAGTGAGAGAAATCACGGTTTATATTTATTTTTTAAGAAAAATAATAGTTTATGGTATTTATATTATTATTATTATTATATTAACATGCATAATTTTCATTTGAGATTCAGGGTTTCCTCTTTAATCGATTCTCCTTTGACAATATTTTTTGTATGATGATAAGATAAAAGCTCAACCTTCCACATCAAACCTAAACATTCAAAGAAATTTTGAAATATTACCAAAATAAATTCCACCATGCACATGGACGGATCCAGACCTGAAATATTGGTGTGGCCGAAAAAATATAATAATAAAATTTTATAGCCAAAAAAATGAAAAAACTTTTCACGGTTGCAAATTAGTAATAATGTCTAAAATAATATTGCAATTTTCAATATGTCTAAAATAATTTAACATGTTATTGAGATCCATTAAAATTAACAATATTCAATAAAAATGTATAAACTTTTAATCTTGGTGAATTTCAATAACATATCAAATGATTTTAAATTTCTATAAAATTTTACATAAACTATCTATATAATATAAATTTTAAATTTAAGGACAATTATAAATTTTATACCTATTAAAATATAACCGGTGCAATTTAATTTCTTTAATATAAGAATACATAGAGTTAATGACTGTACCGGACCAGTTCGTCCAGACCCATATTCGCCTAAGCCCATTAATTATTCATCTGGTTCGCCCGACCCGGCATGGGAGGCTCCGAGCCCACTACATTTTGATCCAAGCCCAATTCGCCCCACTAACTAAATTGTCACATGTAAAACATCCATTCAGCCATGATGAATGAACACAACCCCACATTCCACCAAAAGAGGAATCATGGGATCATGGGGAAGTTACTCAGTTAACTAAGCTTCTCCATATGCCTATAAATACAACCCCCTAAAGCTTTTCTAGGGAGCCCAAAAATTAATGAGACTTAACACAATTATTGTATCATCCACCACCAATAGTAAACTCCCTCCTGGATTGGTATCCCCCAGACTAGGTGCTTCTCACCGAACTGGGTCAACAAATAATAAGTGTTATTTACTTTCTCGTTCCTTATTTTTATCCTTACGCACCGAAAAATCAACCTAAGTACAATTACTACTTTATTCACTATCACTAAATATATTCCCCTAAGTTCCACACCGGAACAATTGGCGCCCACCGTGGGGCCGCGGTAAAGATGATTTCCCGGCCACAAGTTCATTAACCGTGATAATCCATACACGTTATTCTGACTGAGGCATGCGCGTTGGAGAAAAATTCAATTTCATGCTATCCCGTCCGATGCAAAACGGCGTTCATATATGTATGGTATGAATCTTTCAAACAGGTCAGAAAAATACAAACGGCGATGATAATTGGCCGAAAATCCCATAAACGCAGTAGCAGAAGATGAGTAATACCAAGGCAGCAGTGACTTCCATTACTATTTTGTACCAGTTTGACCGAAAGTTTTGGTAATGTTATCTCTTCTAATTTTACTGATCGTGCACATGTATTAACAACCACTCCTAAAGTTGTATTTATTTATTTAGTATTACGTTTACTGTTGGAGAAAATGGCGCTAGGAATATGAGATATTAAACAAAACTACGATATTATTCATATGAGTTAATGGTATGACCAACAAAATAATTTGAGATACTAAACAAAACCATGATTTAGTCCAAATAACCGTTCATTTCTTAGCAGCATGAGATGCATATGTTGACGAATTAAACTCTTATGATAATCCATACATAATCAATGTATATGTGTTTGTGCAATATTTCTATTTTCTATTTTAATGCACAGCCTTTGCGTCCCTAACTCCATAATGTCTCTTGTGTTTTTCACATATGCAAAATATTTGGGGTGCAATACTCTCTCAAGAGAATGTAAAGTACAACTAATTTCCTGATCGAGAAGAAACGAAGGCGGTTAAACCGACTCGAACAGACTTTTTGGCAGCCTGTTATAGCTCTCTTTTCCGTGGAATCATGGTAGCCTATTGGCTAGGATTATTAAAGATCACAAAAGAAGGAAGATGGACATCTCGCCGTCTCGCATGGTAGCCATCTCGCCGTCAATCATAGGTGTTGGGCCGTTCTCTCTCCGTTTTTCAAACATGGACATCATGGCCGTCAACGTCATGTAACAATTTTGTGGGAACCGAGCACACTAACAAAAACATTCTCGGATCGTTTTGATAGCTTGAACGATCACAATCCAGGTGACATCAATCCAAATTCTAACCTCCAAATCATGTGGGCAATTATTTACTCATCAGTTTATGATTGAATTTAACTTGTTTATTATACTAATTAGTAATTATTGATATGCTTACTTATGAGAAAAAACTAGTTTCTTTGATATAATGTTAAGCATTTAAGCCTGCATAGTCTTCAAACAACGTAACTATTTACTTAAACTAAGTAGTTCTAGAGACACTTGTACAGTTTCATTTAAATAGTGAAATCTAGCTGGAAGAGATTGAAAGGGAACTAGCTAGGATAAGTTTGTTGCCATATAATGACTTTTTATCATATATAATTTTCTACATATCTAACCTTGATTAAAATCAAGCACTAAATAGTAAATACAAGTCAAAAATTTAATATTGAACTTATGCACAGACATCTTCTACTCTCCTGCTAATGAATATTGCATCTCATACCTATTTGGTTCATCTGTGATCTGTTGCCTTTATTTTTAACCTGATATTTGATTTTGTTCGAATAATGACATAGTCCTGCTGAATAAGCCTACTTTAATTTTACCTATCACAAGTGATATACCTCTATTTTAATTATTTAGTAGTTTCATTCTCTCATAACGTTCTTTATATTTTCTCACATATTCTCTCACATGCACAAAATATTTGGAGCGCAACATTTTTGCAAGAGGCAACCACAAAAACAAGAGGACAAAGGGAATATATAAAACAAATAGGAATAAACAGCAGCTAGAGAATTAATTAGCTCCATCTCGCCGCCACTGTCCAAGGCCGCCTAGCTCACCAACAATTATCGGTGTTACAACTTTGCTTATTATTATTTCTAGGTGATATCGTTTCAAATTTTTGGCCAAACTTTACTATAGTAATAGTTCTACAATAATTAATTTCACATGTAAAGATTACATTTTACATCTCTTCATTTTTATTGTAGGTACAAATTGATAAACTCACCGCAAGAACTCCATTTGATAAAGCGGCTTTGTCCGTCCAAACCGCCTTTGGGCGTGATAAATTATTAAGGCCCCCATGTAAGACTACGGCGTTGTGGTGCAAAATTTATCCGGCGTGGAAGGCCCCCATGTAAGTCTACGGCATTGGGGTGCAAAATTTATCCGGCGTGGAAGGCCCCATGTAAGTCTACGGCGTTGGGGTGCAAAATTTATCCGGCATGGAAGGCCGCCATGTAAGATTACGGCGTTGGCGTGCAAAATTATTAAGGCCCCCATGTAAGTCTACGGCGTTGGGGTGCAAAATTTATCCGGCATGGAAGGCCGCCATGTAAGACTACGGCGTTGGCGTGCAAAATTATTAAAGCCACCATGTAAGACTACGGCGTTGGTGTGCAAATTTTATCCGGCTTGGAAGGCCCCCCCGTGCAAAATTTATACGGCTTGGAAGGCCGCCATGTAAGACTACGGCGTTGGCGTGCAAACTTTATACGGCTTGGAGTATAAAAACATATGGTAAGAAAATTGCAAAATTATCAAAATTTAGAAAGCAATTTTGCAGGTAAAAGAATTGTAGGGAAAGAATAGACAAAGAACCTTCCAAAGACGCGACCAAGAAGAAATAAAGATACAAATTCAAAGGCGCCGCCACAAAGTTTAAAATTTTTAGGCGAGCTAAAGCAAAGCGAAAGAAGAAAAGAAAAATCTGGCACCATCATGTGAGCACAATGACATCACCAAACGATTAATTCAAGAAGTCATCAGGCGAGTCAAAGCGAAACGCCCAAACAGTCTCGCTAAAGAAGCAAAGAAAAGTCAATGCCGACGTACTAAGGCACGTGAGCAAAAAGAAAAAGAAAAGCACTTCGCCTCTTCGAGCCTCGTGCTTGGGGGGCTGTGTACCGGACCAGTTCGCCCAGGCCCATATTCCCCTAAGCCCATTACTTACTCATTTGGTTCGCCCGACTCGGCATGGGGGGCTCCGAGCCCACTACATTTTGATCCAAGCCCAATTCGCCCCACCAACTAAATTGTCATATGTAAAACATGCATTCAGCCACGATGAATGAACACAACCTCACCTTCCACCAAAAGAGGAATCATGGGATCATGTGGAAGTTACTCAGTTAACTAAGCTTCTCCATATACCTATAGCTTTTCTAGGGAGCCCAAAAATTAATCAGACTCAACACAATTATTATATCATCCACCACCAATAGTAAACTCCCTCCTGGATTGGTATCCTCCAGACTAGGTGCTTCTCACCGAACTGGGTCAACAAATAATGCGTGTTATTTACTTTCTCGTTCCTTATTTTTATCCTTACACACCGAAAAATCAACCTAAATACAATTACTATTTTATTCATTATCACTAAATATATCCCCCTAAGTTCCACACCGGAACAATGACCATTTTTTAAGAAATAATAAATTGACTACAATAATAATAATAATTTGGCCACAATATTTTATATACGTACTCTGCTTATTGTTTAGGGTAATTATGAGCACTATGCAAAGGCCACAACATAGCAATTTCTTTATAAAAAATGCATTTAAAAATTGTCAAGGGTAGGGATCGAACTCGCGACACCCTACTCGCGCGCATAGGGGCACCCCTCAAACATCTGGCTATGAGCATTGTTTGTGATACTAGTTGATGGTTATACATATATATACAATAATAAATACCAAAATTATGTATGTATACTCGTTAAAAATTGAAAATTCTGGTGTGGCCAAGGCCACACTTGGCCACAATGTGGGTCCGCCCCTGACCATGCATCAAAATGAAATTTAGTCTTACCACAATGCTTAAATCTCACACCGGTAGAGATCAATGATTAAAAATCTAAGTATTTATTACTCGTATCACACATCATGTTGGTACCTCACCGTTAGGTTTAATAATAATATAATAAATCAATTTACGACACCGCAAAGACAAGAAAACAATGCGTCAAAAAAAAAAAAAAAACAAGAAAACAACAAGAATAATAGTAAAGCATAGTGTGAACATCAAAAGTGAAAATATAATATTGAAATTCATGTCACATTTGTTACATAGAAACAATTACTTGGCAAATGGCTTATATCTACATAATATTTTTTTTCCTTTCATTTTGATTCATTGGAATCCAAATATCGAATATATGTTTAACATGTTAATATGGTTATGACTTATTTACTCCTCTTCACAAAAGCTCCAAGAACAAACTAGCTTTAGGATACAAGCCAACATCTTTAAGAGTCATTCTCATTTGATCAACACCATAAACCCTTCTTGGAAAATTTGATATCAATCTGTAGTTCTCAATTCCAGACAAACCTAATGAATCAATATATGAAAAAATGGACTGAATTTTGTCTGTGCATAGGAAAGTATGTTCTCTTCTTTCTCCATTTGGAAACCTTATGAGTATCTGCAACAAAAAAAAAAAATTGACAAACATATATACTCAAAGTTCTGCACAAACTAATACTACCTCCGGTCATTTTTATATAGAACAGTTGATTTTTTAGATTTATTAAATAACTAATATATTTGGTCTATATTATTGATCAGTTTTAGATTCATTAAGTAACTGATATATCTGGCCGAGCAGATACATTCGTTATTTAATGAATCTAAAATGTAAGTTGTTCCTTGTAAAAAAGACCGGAGGAGTAATTTTTTACATGTTTCTTTGTTATGCAGGACTAAAGTTTATTACCTGTGCAACTTGAGTCTCCTTTCCACAACTTGTGATTCCTTTGTCTTGTTTTTCACTTGTGGATCCATTTCCTCTGTTATGAAATTTAGTGACATCAACATAATTGTTCCTTAACTTCCCATAATTTCTAGTGTTTTGAGTTTCCACTGGCTTTTGAACTCTCTCTTTTGAAGATAAACTTTTCAGTTTCTCTTTTTCCTACATTTAGGTAGGATTGTTAGTTTATTTATTATTTGGAAATCAAACATTTTAAATACAGTTAGAGAATTTTAAATTTGCTTCAATCATGCATCTTGAGCTATCCGATACATTTTCATCTGCATATTTTGAAAAAAATAAATTCGAAGTTGAAAAATTAACAGTCTTATCTTGATTGGACGACCTGAGAGGCTGATCAAATGCATGAATGTGCTACAATTTTCTAACCTTGTCTATTTGTAAAGCCTTAAAATATGCAGCATCTTGCTCTTCTCTAAGTCTACGATCTGCTCGGATCTTTTCATCTCGCTTCACTTTAGCACTTCCAAACGCTAATCCTTGTTCTTCCAATGTTGTTTGTAGAATCTCCACTAGCTCTGCTGGTGAAAGTGGTCCCTCTAGCTGAACACGCGTAAATTTCAATTAAAAGAGAAAGAATGGTGATTGAGTGTAACATTTTCCGTTTCAAATATAGTGAGTTTGTGATTGTGAATATCAAGTTATTTTTCCGACTATATAGACTGATACTATATTGAGTTTTTTAAATGTGTCTGATTTATTTTCAAAAAATCAACTAGTTAAGTGTTTAGGCCTAATCCATTTTCAGGTCATGTATATTTTCAATGTGGAAATTTCCAATAAAAATTAAAAATCAAAATAGGAACATACAAAAAAAACTAATTATCTATAACCATTTCTTAGAAACACATTGCATATAAAATGTGAAAATTCAACCAACCTGTTGCAACACAATTATGCCATCACTAGGAGCAGGGCTTATGACAGCACAAAAAGGAAAACTAGAAGGTCTCAATGATGTAACCATTTGTAAACCCTCTCCCCTTTCTGCAAGTGCACCCCAACAAACAAAGTTCACATCAAGAAACTGAGTCACTAGCTCAGAACACAAGGTTTCCTTGCAGAACACGTTTGCAAAAGGGTGTTCTTGTGAATGAAGATACATGAACACAAACTTTTGATCTTGTTCTGCTAACTTCATAGTTTCAATGAAACGACAAGCATAAAAGAAGGGATGTTTTGTACCATATTGTTGCTCAAATTTGTCTAGAAAAATCCACTCTTCTGGAGTTGCTAAGGAATTTTGTGGTTGAGGAGTGTCTAGAGGTTGCAATGGAAAATTTGCATTTTGATTTCTTCTTCTTCCTATTCCCACGAAGCTCATTAAGCTTCGTGGAAGACTTGTCATTCGGCGAATGATCCTATGACCTCTTACTGCGGATGACATTTTGTGTATTCTAATGTAACATAATGATGTTGTGAAGATTTAGAGTCCTAAAGAGGTGTGTGATTGATCATTTTTAATGTGTTTCTTTGATGTTTTATTTTTCTATCTACAAAATATATTCAGCCATTCAGGTACATCTAAAAAGTTTCACATCGTTTGAGAATCGAGAGAAAAGGTAATTTATATACAATACTCACAATCATCAACCCACTAAGATACACCTTTTACAAAAAATAAATCTGTGAGAATTCACATGCAATCTAAAACGGACAATATCTCATAAACCGGCCAACACTTTTTGTACAAGAGAACATATGCAAGAGAGTGGTAGAAGAATTTTGATATGCCACTTCTTTTGTCTTATCATTTTTTGACAAAGTATAAAGAAGATTCTTTGCTTATGTTTAAATCTTCCGACTTTATGCGTAAGACCATTAGACTGTACTCATGTATCTAGATGCAGCGATATGGTGACTATGGCATCAAATCTTTTTTTTTCCTCTTTGTTTTTTTTTTTTGACAAAATCCTCTTTGTTCTTTTTTTGGTTTTTCACCACCAGTTGAATCTGGTTCGGGGGTCAGTTATGGCATCAAGTGGTTCCAGCCCTCTCCCGATCGCAGTTGCGGGGGAAAAATCCTCTTTGTTCTTTTTATTATCCCAAAAGAACATAGTTATATGGCCAATGAAAACTAAACTTTATCGGAATACTATTTGTTTTTTGTCAAGACTACTTTGGGTTGACCAAGCCAAATTTTAGTACGGATTTGATGGATTTAGATTCTCTACATTTGATTTTCCTAAATTCATCTACATTCAGGCAAAAATAAACTAAAAATGAGAAAAAAATACTAAAGTGTATTTATGTATGTTGTAAAGACTAAAATACTCCAAAGCTTTAACTAAATGTAGGAAATTATAACTTTAGATAATTCAAATTCCGGATTTGATAGGGGACGTATAATATTTGTATTTGTATTTATGTGTAGTACCAGTAGCTAGAAAGAATATCGTACAAAAAAATATATATTGTTGAAATATAACAAATGTGAGTCTATATTAGTTGAAAGAGTTGACAAGTATAACATAAAAATAAGAGGACTATAAATCTAATGTTTTAAAATTTTGTATAAAAATATAGTATCAAAGTAACTTATATAATTGCTTTTGATTCGATATGTTGATCAAATTTAGTGATGCTCCCCTAAAAATCCAATATATATTAATATTATAATTCATTGCTCGAAAATATCAAAGGGTCGAAGCATCTTATAAAAAATATTTTGTTGCTCTTATGGAAAATATTTTGCAATTGGTGGAAAATCAACATTCGTGGAAAAAATGTAAAAGGAACTAAAACATTTTTTTAACCATAGTTTTTAGTGAAAGGACTCTAATCAGGTAAAAGGTAAATAAAGCACTCCGACCAATAATTATTCCTCTCAATTCGTTCTTTCAAACGATTTGTTTTATAAGAAACTAGTTTTGACTTCGCACGGGTCTATTAACTTTTATTTATAAAATATTGTTAAAATATAAGTGAAGTTGGTACAAAAATAAAAATAAAAATAATAAGTGGCGTTATTCTGTTATTATTTTTGTAAAAGTTATTAAATTAAGTAATTTTTTCATTAAAACAATTGTCTTGTGTATGATTTTTGTGTAATAAACTATAATTAATAATAACAAATATTTATTATCAGTTCCTTTATTATTAAAGCAATTGTCTTAGTCAAAAAAAAATAAAATTGTCCCGTGTATGATTAAATTTCTTTTATTAAAATAATTGTCCCGTGTATTATTATAATATATATTCATCAATAATTGTTCCGTGTATTATTATAATATATTATTCAACTCTTTTTTTTTTATTAAAGCAATTGTCCCGTGTAAGATTAATTTATTTATTTTTAAACAATTGTCCCATGTGTTATTATAATATAATAATATATATTTACCCCGTAATTATTTATTATAAGTGATAAGGACAAATTTGGATTTTTAATAGTAGTTTCTTTTAATATATTTTAAGCAGATTATTTAATTTTTATGCATATCTTCAGAAGTGTTTTCTATTGCTATTTTTATGAGTATATTTGTTTTATTCTCTTTTTAAAAAAAATATTATTTTTTGTTATGAGTAGATTTGTTTTATGATTATCTTTGAATTTTTTTGTTTTGTAAATTTTTTTTATGAGTATATTTGTTTTATGTTTATCTTATTCTTTTTATTTTTATTTTCTTTAATTTTGTACATATCTTTTTCTCAACTTACAGTTAAAATTACATTTAAAGGCATAAACGGTGAAATATTATTAAACGTGCTAAGGACAAAACAGAATTTTTAGTAGTAGTTTCTTCTATTTACAATATATTAAAAGAAACTACTACAAAAAATCTATTTTGTCCTTAGTACGTTTAATAATATTTCACCGTTTATGCCCTTAAATGTCTTTTTAACTCTAAATTGAAAAAAAAAATGTACAAAACAAAAATAAATAAAAAAAGAAGATAAGCATAAAACAAATATACTCATAAAAAAAGATACAAAACAAAAATAACAAAAAAAATCCAAAGATAAGCATAAAACAAATCTACTCATAAAAAAATTTAAAAAGATAATAAAACAAATATACTCATAAAAATAGCACGAGAAATGTATTATTGATGAATATATATATTATAATAAATATTTACGGGATAAATATATATTATAATAACACACGGGACAATTGTTTTAATAAAAAAAATTAATCTTACACGGGACAATTGCTTTAATAAAAAAAGGAATTAAATAATATATTATAATAATACACGGAACAATGTTGATGAATATATTATTGATGAATATATATTATAATAGTAATAATACATGGAACAATTGTTTTAATAAAAATAATTTAATAATACACGTGACAATTGTTTTAATAAAAACAATTTAATAATACACAGGATAATTGCTTTAATAAAAAAAAAGGAATTGAATAATAAATATTTGTTATTATTATTTATAGTTTATTACACAAAAATCGTACACGGGACAATTGCTTTAATGAAAAAATTACTTAATTTAATAAATTTTATAAAAAAATAACAGAATAACGTCACTTATTATTTTCATTTTTTTTTGGTACACGATGTCACTTATATTTTAACAATATTTTATAAATAAAAATCAATAAACCCGTGCGAATGCACAGGTCTCAAAACTAGTTTAATATATTGTAAATAAATTCTTAAGCTCAATTACTTGTTAAATATTTTACCGTGCACATTTCTTTAATAATAATAATAATAATAATAATAATAATAATTAGTCCATGTGAGCATAATTTAATTGCTAAAAATATTAATATATTTTATATGTAAAATAGAGATTCGAACTCAAATCTTCCACTTATTCACCAATGTTTAATAGTAACAATTGATTATTTCTATGATTGCAGGGAACATTGGGCTCATAGCCCATGAAAAGTAGCGCAATGTATTTTATATGGGCCATATATCACGGGCTGACCTATTGTAGTATTGGACAGTTTCTCTTCCCACCATCTCATTGTTACGGAAGCTTTCTCTTCCCACCCCCCTTATATCTTTTTCACCCCTCAATATTCTAATTTTGCCCTTGGTTAAAAAGTTCGGAACTTGTTTTCCGAACTTTTCCTAGTGTAAATTCAACAAAAATTTCGGAAAACACAATCCGAAGTTCGTATTCAAGGCAAAAAAAAGTTCAGAAAACACGTTCCGAACTTTTTAACCAGGGGCAAAATTGGAATATTAGGGGGTGAAAAAGATATAGGGGGTGGGAAGAGAAAGCATCATTGTTACGTAATGCCTTGTTTGTGAGTTGAGTTTTAGGGGGAAATGGAGGGGAATGTTCAGTTTTTTTTTATAAATTAAGAACATTATAAAATGCTTTTAAAAATAATTTTAAGTGTGATCGAAATATTATGTGATAACTTATCTTTCTTCTTTTAATTATTATTTTAAAATAGTAACTATAGACCTACAATTTAGAAAAGAAAAATAAGTCTCCCCCTCCCTTCCCCTCCAAAATCCAACTCACAAACAAAGCCTAAAAAAATTTGGGAAACGTTTTTTGAATTTTTAGTGTCAATTTTACTAAAATTTACACTAGAAAAAAATTTCAAGACATGTTTTTGGAAATTTTTTGCATGCTAGGTGATGAAAAAGAAACATGAGGGTTCGAAGAGAAACTGTCATAGTATTGGCCATATATCCGGACTTGAGCTAGAAGATTTTTTATTTTTTCTACTCCTACAATTATATCTCTACCCCTACAAATTAATTTATTTTCCATTTTTACCCTTTATTTTTTTTTTTACAGAATAATTTTACCTTTTGTTGTTTGTTTAAAAGAAATTTTAACCCAAGAGCACTTAGATGAGATGTCGCGGGTCTCTTCTAGCTTAACCAAGGTCCTGGGTTCGATCCCTGACTTGGGCATGCAGCAGTGTTAAAAATCTTAGGGAGAGTTTGCCACCCATTTGGGTCCCACAAGGCTCGAGGGATTAGTCTCTGCAGTTGCGCGCAGAGGATACCCGGTTTACACAAAAAAAAAAAAAGAAATTTTACTTATAGTGACGAACAAAAATTGTCACTAAAAGTCACATTTAATTTGAAATACCAAACCGGATTAGTTTGAGAAAGAAGTGTTCCGGTAAGCAATAATGAACCGGATTACTTTGAAAAAGAGTACCGGTATAGATGAATATATGCGGTAAGGAGATGCATAATTTTAACTTATAGTGACACGCGAAACTGTCACTAAACGTCATATAGACATGCACAGAAGCTGTTTGATGAAATGCCTCAGAGAATCTGTAACCATTATGTGCTTTCTCTCAATGTATCCAAGATTAATGCACAGAAGCTGTTTGATGTAGCCAAGATTAATGTATCCAAGATTAATTATCACAATAAAAACTAAGTTATGGTACCACATAATATTTAATTTCATTCCCCATATAAACAAACCAGTAAACATTCAAACTTTTCAAAAGCAATAATGTATTCTAAAATCCATGCTAAACACTTTACAAAAATCAGAACCTTTCACAGTAAATTTTTTTTTGACGTCAATAAGAAAGAGCCCAAATGTAATTGGATTAAATTAAAAGCTAGAACTAGGATACTTCTATTAGTGTTATTACATCCTAAAATTGTGGAATGGAAAATAATTGGATCAAATTATTATCTCTATTTTCTGTGTAATAACAGGAATTGCTAGAAGATTGTAGCCAAGAGCCCAAATGTAATTTAGACGTATACGAGAGAAAGTTTTCTTTGCAAGGTCAATGGCTGTTATTATATCCTCCAAGTTACTCTTCATGAGAACAATGTCAGCTGCTTCAATAGCTATGTCTGTTCCAGCACCTATTGTCATTCCAACATCAGCTGCAAAGTATTGAGAGAAAGCACAGAACGGTTACAGTTTCTCTGAGGCATTTCATCAAACAGCTTCTGTGCATGTCTATGCATTTTCGAATCTGGTAGTTATTTCAAAGTAAATATGACTTTTAGTGACAGTTTTGTCTGTCACTATAAGTTTAAAATATGATTTCCTTCCGTGCTCTTTTTCAAAGTAAACCGGTTCATTATTGCTTACCGGAACACTTCCTTTTCAAACTAATCCGGTTTACGTTTTCAAACTAAATTTGACTTTAAGTGACGGTTTTTTTGTCACTATAAGTTTAAAATATGGATCTACCACTATACCGGTACTCTTTTTCAAAGTAAACCGGTTCATTATTTCTTACCGGAACACTTGTTTTCAAACTAATCTAGTTTATTATTTCAAACAAATTTGACTTTTAGTGACAGTTTTGTCTGTCACTATAAGTAAAATTTCTTTTAAAATCATTCTACAAAAATATAAAGGGTAAAAAAGGAAAATAAATTAATTTGTAGGGGTAGAGATATAATTGTAGGGGTAGGAAAAAAAAATTTCAAACAAATTGGTTATCGTAGTAAAAAACATTTGATTAAAAGAATCCCTAGCTCTTGTCTATGGATAAGAACATACTTATTCCTTTTCGGTCATTTTTATAAAAAAATAGTCAATTTTTTAAGTTTATTGAATAAGTAATGTATTTAGTTTATAATAAAAATCAAATACATTAATTATTGAATGAATTTAAAAAATCAAAAATTTCTTATAAAAAACACTAAAGGGAATAATTAAAATTGTAATGTCCCCGTCAAATAAGGTTGACAATGGATAAAGTATGGATAGGGTACTATAATCCTCATCCTCATATCTATGGTTTGAAAAAATACATGTATCTATACCCGTGTGAGTTACAATCTTTGTCCCCGTATTCATACCCTATGAGTACCTAAAAATATATTCATTGATTATAAAATATTATATCATTTTAATATAATTAAAAAAATTTCAAAGATTTTAATGTCATGAAAATTATAAACAAAATTATTAGTAATATCATGCTAAAATTCATTTCTCTGTTAACATATTTGCATTATTTTATAAATAAATATGTTTATTAAAAATGTGTAATAGTATAATAATGTTGTATTTTTTTAAAATTGATTTACATATATTATTATATAATTATTATGTAATAATATAATTAAAATAAAAATATATATACGATATGGGTATGTGGCGGCCCTAACGGGTGGGTACTAATTAAGGTATTTGTACCGCACCCGCTCAATTTTGTGGCTAATTACTCATACCTATGCCCGTATTCAAAATGCAAATTTTTACCCTATCCATTGTGGCTATTTTTGCGGGTACCCACTGGGTATGTATCAAATTGTCATCGCTACCATCAAACTAGTTTTTTTAGACAATTCGTCTATATTAATTTCACATTAATGCTACAATTAGGCACTAATTTGCCTATGAAATTTGGCTATTTTGCAAAGAATTAAATCCCTGCGCAATTGCAAATTTACACTTGTGCAACATATATTTGAGAGATAATTTTCAGTTTATTGTTCTTGTTTTGTAAGCTTTAGTTTTTTGTTGTTTATTTGGTTGTTAGGACTTGTTTGTGCATCACTTAAAAATTCTCTTGTACCCTTATTTTATTATAGTGGAGTTTATTTTTTGGTCCGGACGACCTGTGGTTTTTTATTCTTATATCGAGAGATTTTCACGTTAAAATTTTGGTGTCTTTTAATTTTCTTTATTGGCTGCCTTTTATTTATTGTTGATACTCATAGATTCTTACAAATTTGAGAAATTTTATTTCTGCTGCATATTACTCCGTTATCGTTATTATGTGTTAATTCTCCGTCAGTAATAAACTCATGTGACAATAATTTAAACTATATTACTCCATGTCCCAATTGCAAAATAACTTAATTGTCACAAAACAAAGCCACTTTCATTTTTCAGTGAGGATTTAATTATATTATTTTTTCAAATGTAGCTTCTAGTTAATACTATGTCCATTACTCTCAAGTTATCATTTTTCATTTATAAATAATAATGAAAATATTCTTTGGTAGCATAACTTAACACATTACATTATATATATAGAGTTGAAGTTCAAACTCATAATTCTTCATTTATTTATCTTAAATGGTGAATTTTTACCCATTAAATTATTTTACCAAAAAATAATAATAAAATTACATCAATGATAATTCATGATAAATTAGTAAAAATTTCTGTCAAAAGATAAATTAGTAAAATTATTATTTTTCCTTTCATTTATCATTCATTTTTTTTTTACCACCAGTTGAATATGGTTCGTAGTCAGTTCTGACATCAAGTGGTTTCAGCCCCCTTCCGATCGCAGTTGCGGGGGATCGAACGTGGTCCTTCCTACCAAGTTCAGCATCAATCACCACTGAACCAACTAACAATTGGTTATTTATCATTCATTTTTTATTTGACAGTACACTCAAAACTTTAATGCATTATGTTTATAGGGCATCTCCTTTATAAAGTAATCAATATTAAGTCTTCCAACTGATATGAAACTTAGTTATGATAAATCTCAAGACACACAACAAAAAGTAGTTTTCTTCATAATTAATATGAAAGCTCATATTTGACCCAAAACAAATAAATATGAAAGCTCATATTTTCATTAGCCCTCAAATATCCCTTACCTGTTTCTTTCGAGATATCATTACTTGTGGCTTTACTTTCTCAAATGTGTTGACAAAAAGTCTATCTAGTACTATTGGCACTTAATTAGTTATGAGTAAGTCAGAGAAATTTTATACAAACATTTATAAGTTGGGTTGGTGTGTTTTCCTCTAGCTAGATTGCCTTTTGTAATTGTTTGACATCTAAACCGCTCTACTACAATAAGTGAACAAATAAATAATCAAACCGAAATATATGGTAATTTTATGTCTATGTAGCTCTCTAGTCTCTACTAATATTGAATAATTATAGTTGGCTTTGTAATTAATAAAGTTCATAATATAAGCTTGCCTTAATTAAATACCAAACAAAGGCACACAATATCACATCACATGGCCTCCACAATCATACTCAACAATGACCCATCATTATATCAAACCCACTAAGGGTATAGTGGTTTACTTGTATGGATTATCTTATTCAACACACTTGCAAAGAATTCAATCCTTTCCTATAATTTGCTGAATGTTTCAATATAATTTCTGCGTGGCATCCATTGCGGTGGAAATATAAGTTACATGATCATAAGTATGTATATATATATACATGACCTATGTCTCAATCTCATCATACTGTTAATTACTTTTGTTATATTTTTTCCAGTCCTTAATATAAAAAGAAAACATTTTAGATACATTAAAAAAATGAATGTATTTAAAAATTGAATTTATTCTTGTATTAAAGACCGGATGAAGTATTACGATAAAAATGTGCACAAGTGATATATATGATTTAACGATTTGGATCAACTTAGTAAATGATCTTTACTGTACAAAATAAATTGAGTGTTTTTAATGTATTAAATTAATTTGATTAATTTTATATAAAATTTAATTTAAACTCTTGATTTTTGATCAGACAGTTAAAAATAATTACTACGCACACAATAAGTAATTATGTAAAATCCACGATTCAATGGCTAAGCAAAATAATTTTACATAGTGTATATCTTGAGTTAAAGAGAAAGTTAGTGCATACCTATTAAATTTCAATTATACTACTAATATCTTAAAGTTATATGCCAATTGACTTGTATATAGATTCTTCATATTCAAATTAATTAGTCATTATATCATATTTGAGAGATGAAAATTAATACGGTTCATGTACGAAATGTTTTTCAAAATATTAATATGGTTCATGTATTAAAAATACTCTCCTTCAGAAATCTTCATCGAAACATATCCTTAAATCTTAAGAGACACTGTTGTACAATTTGGATTTAAGTTACAATAACTTTTACTGCAAGTAAAAGGAATATATACATATATAGTCACAATCACATTCCTTACACTAAAGTTATGTAAATAAAAAAAATGCATGCCTCTTTATTTGCTTCAATTAGAATTTTCATCTATTTCTGGTTCCCATTACCATTGGTGTGAATATGTGGGCTTCTGAATTCGGATACAGTAATGTAGTATAAATTTTTGTATTTATATCTTTATGAATTTAAAATTGAACATGATACTTATTCTTTTTAAAAGCATGGCAGCCTTTGGCAAAACCAAGCCAATTGATTCTATAAAATGAAGCCATAAAATCACTCTTTTAGTATAGGAATTCTGAATAAGTTCTAGGAATGCACGTAAGTTGGATTCAATATTCGACTTTAATTTGATATTTGTACTTTTACAAATGAATTTTAATCTCCTTATTGAGACCCACTTTTTAAAAGGACGTACACGATTAAAAAAGAATTAGTGTATGTATGTGTTGTTTTTTTATAGGTTAGTTGTTTTCATTTTTTTGACAGGTTAGTTGTTAGTATGTTATTGTTAGGGGGGGGGTGGGAAATGGTAGTAACAAAGGATCAAATTTTAAACATTCTTTCTAAAAACTCTTTCAACGTCTCAATTATTTATCATTGAAGTATTCTTTTTAAGGACGTTGGTGTATGTTTGAATATATTTTAAAAAGACAAAATTGATTATAGTGAAGGTGTGTAATTGATTTTGATATGTTTATATGTTGTGGAATATATAATTATTTTAATTCTGTAATTGATTTAAACTTGAAAAATTGTATTTGAAGATTTTGGTTATAATTTTATATTAATTTACCCTAATTTTAGTGTATTAACACTTTAATTTTCATTCTATCAATCAGAAGATCTAAGTTGTCCAACAGCAAATTATTCTATCTAGAAATCAAACTTAAATTCTTTCAATTAATTTATTCATAAGTGAAACTTAATTTAAATAAATTTTTAAGAAACAATTCATTTATAATCAATTTTTCTTATTGCAAAATCAAACAATCGCTTAATAAAATCTCTTTCGATTGCAATGTTTTATAATGCACCCATTGTGGACCAATATTCATATGATTGCTACACATTATTCTCAAGTATGTTATTTCATTTCAACATATATACATTTGGTGAGAGACAGAGTGAGTGGGTGTTTGTGAAAAGAATAGAGAAAATAAAGAACTAGAAAAAAAGTGGAAGAACCGTAAGTGGGAAGCATCACCATTACTCTTGTCATAGCCCTTAAAAGTATATAATCGGTGTTTGGGCCCATGCTTTTGTGCTTCACAACACAAGACACTAAACTAGCTTAATTAGTAGTGACCATAACTCATAGTACAAGAGAATTTTACTAGCTTGATAAGCTAGGTAGGGAAGAATATATATCTTTCTGAATCCATTCGCTTAATTATTAATTATTTGCTACATAATGCATAGTAATTATATTAATACTTTGACTAGCTTGATAACATGCAGCCATTTTAGACATGTGTGAATGATTCTTATCCTTAAACACTTTTGATGGTCTTAGTTTTTTTTTTAAATTTATTAAAATTGCGAAATACTGATGATGAACTATCTAACATTATTTTGTTAGTTGAAATTTATATAGATCTTATTTAATTTACATGAGATACTCATGATTTTGTGTGGCCTATATTTGTGAAAAATTACTAATAGGATCAATTTCAACTAATAAAATAATAGTGGAAGAGTGTGGTAAAGAGAGGTTATGTAAGGAATCAAATATAGGTTCAGAGAATATATATAAAATGCTCAATTTTTTTTTGAGAAGATGCTCAAGTTGTATTAGATGGTTTTTAAATTATGAGTCATGCCTTCAAAAAGATTAATTAGAGTATAATGTTATAAATAAAGACATTATGGTCTTTATTTTTGCTTGGCGTCTTTTGCGTGACAAGTTGCCCATAAAAACCAATCTAGTCACTCGAGACATCTTACCTACAGCAGTTTATTTGTGTGTTTCGGGGTGTGGCGAGGCGGAGTCAGCTCAGATTTTATTTATCTCCTGTGGTACTTTTGGTTCTATTTGGATATCAGTGCAGTCGTGGATTGACATCCTAGAGGTGGAGTCTACTTCTATACATGATCACTTCGTCAAGTTTACTTATTCAGCAGATGGCCCACGAGTCGCTCTTTTCTGCAGCTCATTTGCCTCGCGTGCGTTTCGATCATATGAACAGAGAGAAATCACTGGTTGTTTCGAGACTCAGCTAGCACTACTTCCCATATATGTTGGACAGGATCAAGCTTTTATCTTTTAGATGGTTGAAAGCTACGTGTGTTACGTTAGCTTCCAACTCCCATAGTTGGTGGTCTAGTCCCTTGCTCTGTTTGGACCTTGTATGAGTTGTTCTGTTTGATTATATCTCTGTAACTGTATGTGACTCTGTGTAACTTCTGGTAGTCTCTCTTGACACACCTTGTGCTAGGGAGATTGGTTTTATATTATATGCTTCATTTTGGCTTGTTAAAAAAAATGTTCGAGTAAAATAAATTAAGAAATTAGTTTTTAGTTTTTATCTTTTTAGAAGATTTTTCTGTCCTCAAAGTAGAGTAAATTAATGAACAACTTTTACAGGTTACAACTAATCTCTTTTGTTTTGTTAAAAAAAAAAACTAATCTCTTTTGTTTATGATTCATTTCATTTTATTATCGATGTATATTATGAGATGTAATCTTTTTAAATAAATCCATTTTTTTTTTTTTTGGATAACTAAATCCATATTATTTTAAAGAATTAATATTTGTAGTTGTGCGGAAATTCTTAATTTTTTTCTTTTGAAAAAATAAATACAGCATTGTCATGACATTACTAACTTTTTTAACATTACTATTAGTAGTACCTAAATTGCCAACATGAGGTTGATAGAGTTGGCAAAACAACTCTCTCAAAAAAAAAAAAAAAAAAAAAAAAAAAACACTTAATTTGAATTCATATAGTTGCTCATTTGCCTGGTAGTCTAAATTAATTTTTAAATAATTTAGATGTCTCACCATCGACTCGAGGATTAGCTCCACCACAAAGGGCTTAAAAGGCTTGAGTCTTGAAAATACCTTGAAACATCTAATGTGAGTCAAAGATCAACGGTGAAAGGATAATAGTTTTTTCCTGCAATATTTTATTGTAATAACAAAATATAAAAAAAAATTTGATGGTTTTCATTTAAAATTTTGAAAGAACTAGACATTGTAGTTAATATAGCATATCAGCTCTTGACTACATAGGTTTCGGCTTTTACGGACGATGTGAACAACCTCATTTGGCATCTTCAGGTTTTATTGAAGGTCTCCATCTTTGCGTGGCGTCTTTTGCGTGACAGGTTGCCCACAAAAACCAACCTGGTCACTCGAGGCATCTTATCTACTACAACTCATCTGTGCGTTTCTGGTTGTGGAGAGGTGGAGTCAGCACATAACTTATTCATTTCTTGCGGTACTTTTGGTTCTCTTTGGGCGTTGGTGCGGTCGTGGATTGGCATTCCTGTGGTGGTGTTCACTTCCATACGTGATCATTTTGTCCAGTTCACACTCTCAGCAGGGGTTTCTCGTGCACGTTGTTCTTTTTTGCAGCTCATCTGGCTCGCGTGTGTATGGGTTGTGTGGACGGAGAGAAACCACAGGGTATTCCGAGGTTCATTCAGTACTACTTCTCAGTTGTTGGACAAGATCAAGCTTCTTTCTCTTTGGTGGTTGAAGGCGACTTGTGTCACCTTAACTTCTAACTGCCATAGATGGTGGTCTAGTTCTTTACTTTGCTTGGGCCTTGTATGATCTGTTTTTGATTATCTTTATGTATCTCTATGTGACTCTTTGTAAACTCTGTTAGTCTACTTTGGCACATCTTGTGCTAGGGGAGACTATTTTTATATTATATATCTCATTTTGACTTGTTCAAAAAAAAAAATTTTGTTAAACAGCTTAGTAGTTAAACACAAACACTTTAAATATAAAGAAATCAAGATTTAGAGTTCAAATTCAAACTCTCCAATAATATTCATGATAATCAGTAATTTTTTTTTGTAAATAATTTATCAAATTTTTGTATATAACAATGTCTAAAATTTATAATAATCTATACTTTGTATTGTTGTATTAATCCATAAACATAACTGACTAGGGGGTTGTAACCATAGTTAGTTTAAGGCAATAACTAGAAGTTAGTTAGTTAGTTAGTTGATTATATGGAAAGTTACTTGATCTACAAGTAATCCTATAAATAAAGTTGTAACTCATGATTTCACCACTTAATGAATTTTGAGATTACAACCACTTTCTTCTCTTCTCTCTATTCTTTTCATTCCTTTCATTTCTGAGTTTTGTGCAAAGTTACAAAGATTCAAGTTTCACAATCCTTGCTTAGCGAGCTAGTTCTTGCTTAGCGAGATTCATAGTTTTGTTACTAGTTTTGCATTGTTTGAATTGTTGCGCGCTAATAAGTGGTATCAACGAGCTCCGGTTCTGATCTGGGTGTGAAAATTCAAGTGAAGTGTGAATCTTTGAAGTATTCTTGGTGAATCTTGAAGAACTGCAACAATGAATTCCAATGGTTTTCAATCAATAAGCTTGACAATCCTCGATGGCAAGAATTGGGAAAGGTGGAGTGCCATGATGAAATCACTATTTGGATCACACGATGTGTATGAGATTATTCAGAATGGCCTTCAAGACCTTGCAACAAACACGACAGAGACTCAAAGAAACTCTTACAAGGAGATGAAGAAGAAAGATTGCAAGGCATTATTCTATATTCAACAATACGTAGACTCTCAGAATTTCAAAAGAATTGCAAAGGCATTAAAATCCAAGGAGGCCCGGGATATATTGGTCAACAATTATGATGGTGGTGATAAAGTGAAGCAAGTGAAGCTTCAATCTCTGAGAAAAAAATATGAATTGATGCTTATAGAGGAGGATCAAAAGATTGCTAATTACTTTTCAAAGTTGATGATTGTGGTGAATTAGATGAGAACTTGTGGTGAAGTATTCATTGATCAACAGGTAAATGAGAAGGTAATGAGAACTCTTACTTATAAGTTTGATTTCATAGTAGTGGCTATCAAGAATCTAAGGATATTAGCACTATGAGAATTAAAGATCTGCAAAGTTCATTAGAAGCACATGAGCTTCTTGATACAGAGAGAAGCACTGGAAGAACTATGTAACAAGCTTTGCATGTTCAGATCAAGAATGATGGTAAATACAAGAGCAAGTGGAAGAAAGGCAAAGAAAAATGGCTCATGGAAAGGGCAAGATTGATGACAAAACTGGATCCAATAAAGGATGAGGTTCTGTCAACAATCAAAAGGAGAAATTTGACAAGAGCAAGGTTAAGTGTTATAATTGTGATAAACTTGGTCACTTTGCTGATGAGTGTAGATTAGGAAAATGGAAGAAGAAACATGATGAAGAGGCAAACATAGCCCAGAGTGATGAATCTGTGAAAGAAACCATGAAGGATAGTGTTCTCTTAATGATGGCTACAACTTGTGAAAGTAATTCAACATGTCAAGAATGGTATTTGGACTCAGGGTGTTCAAATCACATGACTGGCAATAAGGAGTGACTCACTGAACTTGATACTAGCAAGAAAACCAATGTGAAATTGGCTGATTGCAGTAGTCTTGTAGCAGAAGGCATTGGTAATGTGATAATCAAGAGAAATGTGTTGGAACAAAGTTGGTTCTAATATAACCCAAGTAGTTTTGATGATAACAATAGTATTAATATACAATAGGGAGTACTGATAATTTACTCTAGTGTGCAGGTATATAAGTTAAAATTTTATATACACTAGAAATTGAAGTTTTGGTTGCTATGCTAAGAAGCGCTCCCAGAAGTTGGGAAAAGCAAGTTCTGGAGAATGACATCAGAAGTTGTAGTCACCAGAAGTTGCCAAGTCAAAGTCAACCAGTAGCAGAACTTAAAACTCAAGATTCTGATGCTGATGAAACAGCAAAATTTGCCAGAAGAACATTCTATTATCTATAACGACTATCATCTCTATGGCAAATTCAGAAGAGGCAGAAGAAATCTCTTACAAGACCGTTATCCTCATGATAATGACGTTTGTACTATTGTACTATCCTTATTTTCCTAATATGGGCGAATATTCAAAATCAAGGCTCAGATTTTATTCTTTACTTAATTTGAATAAGCACATTTCAAATGAAAATATTAGTACAGTACTACGTAGCTGCTTTCATCTTTGTCCGCTCAAATTCAAGACGCTCCAACATCATCTATAAAAGGAGGAAGAATTTGAAGACAAATACAACACACCTACGAAGAACAAAAGCGTTGTTATACTGCTGAAATTCTAAGAGCTATTTTTTAACTTAGATACAACTTGTGCTTATATCAAAATTCAGTACAAATAGTTTTCAACTTCTGACTAGTCAGTTGTTGAACCTTAGTTTTCTTTTTAAGAATTCTAAGATAAGTCTTGTTTTTAAAGTTGTATTGTTTTGTTCTAAGAACTCTGATATTGTTTATCAGTTGTTCAAACATTGTATTTATAATTTGTTTTAGAAGTCTCTTGCTTGTGAGCTTGAGCATTGGAAGTCTCTTGGATTGTGTTACTTGAGCAAAGGAAGTCTCTTGCAGTTGGCTTGAGCATTTGTAATCTTGTGTGATTATAGTGAAATCCCTTGGAAGTGCAAGGGGACTGGACTACTCTCGGTTTATGAGAGGAACCAGTATAAATCTTGTGTGTTCATCTCTTCTTTCTCTCCTCTATTTTTCTTTCACCATTGCCAAAAGTTGTTTGTGTTTAAAGTTATTCCGCTGCTAATTCTGATAAGTTGCAAAACTTAGAAGAAGTTTTTAAAACTACCTAAAACACAATTCAACCCCCTTCTTGTGTTTTCACACCTTCAATTGGCATCTAGAGCCTTGGTTCTGTTATATCACTTTGCAGTGAGACAGTTGTTTGTTGTGTCAAAACACTATGTCTGGATCTGGTGAACAAAGAAAAAAATCTGAAGGAACTGCTATTCCCTTCAACTATGATGTTGATGATAAAATCAACACCAGCAAATCTCCTAAGTTCAATGGAGATGGTTCTACCTTTTCCTGGTGGAAAGATAGAATCTACAGTCATCTAGTTGGTATTGATGATGAACTTTGGGACTTAGTTGAAAGAGGAGTAACATTTCAAGGTTTGGATGAAAGAGGAAGATTAGACTATGATGCAAGACAAGCTTTCATTGATAAGGACAAAAAAGCATACAAGAAGCACCACAAGGTCTAGGATATTCTGATTAGTTGCATATCTCATGAAGAGTACCTTAAGATCACAGATAAATCTACTGCCAAGAGTATCTATGATTCTTTGTGTTCATCTTATGATGGAAACAAACAGGTACAGGAGGCAAAAGCAACACTATTGATCCAACAGTATGAGCTTTTTAGAATGAAAGAAGATGAGAACATTGAATCTATGTTTTCTAGATTCAAAGTTCTGGTTGCTGGTCTTCAAGTTCTGAAGAAAAGTTATACTGCTTCTGATCATGTGAAGAAGATTCTCAGAAGCTTACCTGCTAAGTGGAGACCCAAGGTTACTGCCATTCAGGAAGCAAAGGATTTAGACACCCTAAGCCTGGAAGGTTTAATTAGTTCACTCATGAGTCATGAGATTGAGCTAGCTTCTAATGAACCTCAGAAGAGAATTAAGTCCTTGGCTCTGCCAGCTACTTCTGGATCTTCTAAGGCTCTGAAGGCTAAGGTTGTTGAATCTGAGACAGAAGAATCTTCTGCAGATGATCAAGAAGAAGGATCAGATGATGATGTATTTGCACTTCTGACCAGGAAGTTCCAGAAGTGGACAAAAAGAAAGCCAAGATATTTTGGTAGAAGTTCTGGATCTAAAGGTTCTGGTTACAGAAGTTCTAGAAACAAAGATAAGAAGGATGATTCAAAGAATTGCTTTAATTGCAATAAGCCTGGACACTTCATTGCTGATTGTCCTGAATTGAGCACCAAAGGAAAAGGAAGAAAGAGCACTTTCAAGAACAAAGCTAAGAAGAGTCTTCTAGCTACATGGGAAGATCTTGACAAGCTATCTGATGATGAAGCTGAAGATGCAGAAGCTAACTTGGCACTCATGGCCACAGCAGAGTCAGATGTTAAAAGTGATGTTGAGTCAGATTCAGAAGATATTGAGCAGGTTATTTCTAAACTATCTGATACTCAACTCTCTAAGGCTTTGAAAGATACTGTGATGAAATACATGGAAAAATCAAATGAGCTAGAACTCTTTAAACAAAAGTTTGACATGCTCAATGATAAAGTTAATCAAATTCAAGAAGACTATAAGAAGTCCTTAAAGACTATTCAAATTCTTGAAAATGGTTGCAGATCATGTAACAAACCCTATGATAAGCATGAAATTGCTCTTCAAGAGTTTGTTCATCACAATATTGACAAGCATAAATTAGCCTCTATGATTTATGGTGCTGGCAAATACACTGGACAAGGTTTGGGAAGTACTGTCAAAGGAAACTCAATCAATCTGTGTGCATAAGCAAAACACCTTTTGATCTTTATTCTAATTTTGTTTCTAGTAAAGGTACAGCAAATCCAAAAGTGTTAGATGCTCAAGTAAGCGTGGAGTTTTTGAAAACCTCTGCTCCCATTGCTTCAGTATCCAAGTCTAGTAAAGGAGTACATAAGATCTTCAAGCCTAAGAGTATTCGGGGCATGAGATCAGACTGCACAAACTTAAAAGCTGGTTTGCTAACACATTCTGGATCAAGGTCCAAAGGAAAGGTTAAGCCTAAACCTATTTTTCAAGGCTCACCTCACCTTGGATCCTCTGGAAGTTACAAGAGACAGAAGAGGGATAAAAGAACTACCTTTAGAGGACCCATCAGAATATGGGTACCAAAGTCTGAGATAATGTTTACTGCAGGCATGCATCCCAAGAAAAAGGCAAAGCTCATGGTATATGGACAGTGGATGTTCACGACACATGACAGGAGACAAGCACTTGTTCCACACCCTAAATTTGAGAGAGGGAGGAACTGTAGGATTTGGTGGGAACAAAAAAGGCAAAATCATTGGTATAGGTAAAGTAGGTAATTCTTCTCTTACTATTTCTGATGTTTGGTTGGTTGATGGACTACAACATAATCTACTTAGCATAAGTCAATTATGTGACAGTAATTATGATGTTGTGTTTAATAAGAATTCATGTACTGTAATTAACAATTCTGATAAATCCATTTTGTTTAAAGGCTGTAGAAAGGGCAATGTTTATAAAGTTAATTTATCTGATCTGGAAGATCAAAATGTGTTGTGTTTATTGACTCTAAGTGATGAGAAATGGGTTTGGCATAAAAGATTAGGTCATGCTAACTGGAGTAGACCTTTAGAACTTCTGCACATTGATTTGTTTGGACCAGTTAGCACTGCTTCACTCAGTGGAAAGAAGTATTGACTAGTCATTGTTGATGATTATAGTTAATGGACTTGGGTAAGATTTCTGAGATCTAAAAATGATACATATGAAGAGTTTAGTGTCTTCTTTGCCCAAATTCAAAATGAAAAAGATTTAAAGATTTTAAAAGTTAGAAGTGATCTTGGTGGAGAATTTGAAAATGAACCCTTTGAAAATTTTTGTGAAGAACATGGAATCTTCCATGAGTTCTCTTCTGCTAGAACTCCACAGCAAAATGGAGTTGTAGAAAGAAAGAACAGATCTTTACAAGAAATGGCTAGAACCATGATGCATGAACATTCTTTGGCAAAATTCTTCTGGGCAGAAGCAGTAAGCACTGCTTGTTATATTTAGAACAGAATCTATATTAGACCTATTCTGAATAAAACAACATATGAACTTTTTAGAGGAAGGAAACCCAATATCTCTTATTTTCACCAATTTGGTTGTACATGTTACATTCTGAATACTAAAGTTCATCTTAAGAAATTTGACTCTAAAGCTAGTAAGGGTATCTTCATTGGATATTCTGAGCGCTCCAAGTCATAGAAAGTGTATAATTCTGAAACTCAATCAGTTGAAGAATCTATGCATGTAAAGTTCGATGACAAAGCGCCTGACCATGAAAAGTCAGAGCCTGCTATAGAAATTTCAGATTCTCAAGACTCAGAAGATGAAGGTTCTGGACCTGATTCCACTCCTGAACTTCTGGAAGTTCCAGAGAACAACCAAGTTCCAGAATCTAATGATCATCAAACAACACCAACTGAAGATTCTGATCTAGAAGAAACAACTATTCCAAGAAATACCTTCAAGTACAAGTCATCACATCCTGAAGAGCTTATCATTGGAAATAAGAACAGTCTTAGGAAGACAAGATCAAGTTTTAGGGATGAAGAATCCTTATTTGGTCTAGTTTCCTTGATTGAACCTAAAACCACTGATGAAGCCTTATCTGATGATGCTTGGATAGTTGCAATGGAAGAAGAACTGAATCAGTTTCAAAGAAATGATGTATGGGATCTGGTACCCAAACCAAAAGACAAGAACATTATTGGAACAAATTGGGTATACAGAAATAAGCTGAATGAACAAGGAGAAGTAACAAGAAACAAAGCTAGACTTGTTGCACAAGGATACAGTCAACAAGAAGGCATTGATTATACAGAGACTTATGCTCAAGTTGCAAGATTGGAAGCAATAAGATTACTTCTTTCTTATGCTGTCAACAACAACATTACACTTTATCAAATGGATGTTAAGAGTGCATTTCTGAATGCAGTAATTTCTAAAGAAGTATATGTTAAACAACCTCCAGGATTTGAAGACATTTCAAATCCAGATCATGTGTTTAGACTAAAGAAGTCACTTTATGGACTCAAACAAGCTCCCAGAGCTTGGTATGAGAGACTAAGTAACTTCTTGGTTGACAATGGTTTTGAAAATGGTCAAGTTGATAATACATTATTCAGAAAGACTTTGAAGAAAGACATTTTGATCATTTAAATATATGTTGATGACATCATTTTTGGATCAACTAATGCTGCACTTTGCAAGAATTTTTCTAAGATGATGCAAGATGAATTTGAGATGAGCATGATGGGAGAATTGAAGTACTTTCTGGGAATTCAGATCAATCAAACAAAGAAAGGAAACTTCATTAATCAATCAAAGTATATCAAAGATCTTTTGAAGAAATACAATTTGGAAGACTGCAAACCCATGAACACTCCAATGCATCCTACATCAAGTCTTAGCAAAGGTGAGTCTGAAGGTAAAGTTGATCAGAAGTTATATAGAGGTATGATTGGATTTCTTCTCTATCTAACAGCTTCTAGACCTGATATTTTATTCAGTGTATGTTTGTGTGCAAGATTTCAGTCAGATCCTAGAGAATCTCATTTTACTGCTGTAAAGAGAATCTTTAGATATCTGAAGGCTACTTGTAACATTGGATTACTGTATCAGAAATCTGATGATTACAAACTGATTGGATTCTGTGATGCTGACTATGCTGGTGATAAACTCGAAAGAAAATCCACTAGTGGAAGTTGTCAATTCATTGGTGAGAATTTGATTTCTTGGGCCAGTAAAAGGCAAACCACCATAGCTATGTCAACAGCAGAAGCATAATACATTTCAGCAGCTAAGTGTTGTACACAACTGCTTTTGATGAAGTATCAATTGGAAGATTATCAAATAAGCAGTCACAGTATTCCTTTATATTGTGATAACACTGCTGCCATTAATCTTTCAAAAAATCCTATTCTACACTCAAGAGCTAAGCATATTGAGATTAAACATCATTTTATAAGAGACTATGTACAGAAGGGTGTTATTAATCTTAAGTTTATTGATACTGAAAATCAATGGGCTGATATCTTTACAAAACCCCTAGCCGTTGAAAGATTTGATTTTATCAAAAAGAATCTTAATATGATGGAAATCTGTGAATAAGCTGAAACTCTGGTGAAGAATATTATTTTATGGAAGTTCTGGAAGTTTATCAGAAGTTAGGGGGAGTCAGAACCTTTGTATCAGAAGTTTAGACAAACCATCTTCTGGTATTTCTATCAGAAGTTTGCATGAGTGGTTCTGAACATGACGTGGCAGTACTTGTTGAGTAACCTCTTCAACTGCTGTTGCTAACGTGTCAGATATTTAATTAAACTTCTAAAACACGTGTCTGTTTGCTATTAGAGAAAGAAGTTGGTTAGTGATGATTGTGTTCTAATTCAATTTGTGAATTGTTAAGTTACTCTTTTACCCCTGTCCTTTCAGTTAGTACGTTTTTGCGCGTTTATTTCCTTTTAAACTCACTAACTGTTCACATTCACACATTTGCACACTCACTACCTACACTTTCATTTCTTCTAAAACTCAGAGAAATTTCTTTCTTCTCCCAAATTAGCAAACCCTAACCCTAAAACTCAGAATCATGTCGTCTTCATCTGGTAAACAACGACAACAACAACAAGGAGAGCAATTTCTTCATGTCCCTCCTATTGCTGACAATGAAGCCTCAACTCCTGGAGTTCTTACAAAAGATAAAGTGGGTTTTCCCATTTCTGATCTTTTCTTGCTTATCGAAAAAGCGGTGGATTTCGAAAGCATAAGAGTAAATGGAGTAGATGGGGTCAAAGAAGTGTTTCAAGCACAAGGGTTACTCATATTCTTGGACATTCTTAATGGACCTGTCTATCCAGAAATTGTAAAGGACTTCTGGATGAAGGCAGAAGTGATTTCTAGAGGTACATCTCAAATAGAGAATGATGAAGCGTCTCAAGATGTTGAAGGAAACGCTGATCAAAGAAAAGAGTTGGAATTTTTGGGCAAAGAGATTCGTTCAGAGGTTGGTGGAGTCTGTATAAGGATCAGACAGGAGCACATTAGGCAAGCAACAAGGCTACCTTTTTCTGGAGCTGCTCCTCATCCTACTGAAGAATCAAATCATATTATTCAGGAAGAGATTTACTGCAAGCATTCCACTTCAAAGAGTAACAGGGATATGAAACCTCTTTACAAGATGATTTACAAAATTCTGTGAGTCCATTATACCAAAAGCTGGATCATCTGACCAAATTTCTCAATACTATAAGACCATCTTATACTATTTGGGAAATAAGGCTCCTGTGAATTTTGCTAAGGTTATTTTTGATCACATGTGCAGAGCCATCAATGAGAGTAAAAATAAAGGCATCACAAATGTGCAATATAGCATATTTCTGTCCTTTATGTTTTACAGAAGTTACTTATTGCAATCATTAAAGCCTGTCTTCCCGGGATACAATTCTTTTATTGATGCAAATCCATCTGTGATAGATGGCGCTACAGTGAAGATAGTTGTTAAGACCCCTGGTCCTTTGGTTATCCCTCAAGTCACTTTTAAACCAAAGAAGTTTGAAGAGAATAAGTATTTCTTTCTTATTACTGTGTCTAAGGAAGAAGTTGGAGTTATTGCTGGAATACATAAGAAACTTCTGGAGGAAGGAGGAACTCAGAAGTTGGATGACAGACTTGCTACAAGATATCTGTTGCCTGTTCAAGAAAAAAAGAGGAAGGCTGGTGAAAGGCCAGAAGCAACAGAGTCTAGATCCAAGAAAGCAAGAGGATCCACTCCAAAGAAGTCTGTGAGTACTTCTGGTGTAAAGGATACATCAGACGTTGGAAATAAGATTGTTGAAGAAACCCCTGTGAACCCAGAGCCTGCTGTTCAAGAAGCAAAGGCAAGTGAAGTTTCAAGAAGGCCACCTAGTACTTCTGGCACTGCTGTTGCTGCCCCAGAAGTACCTAGGAAGAAGAAATCAGTAATCAAAAGGAAAAGGCAATTGAAACTGGCTGTTGAAGATCAAGAGGATCTTGAAACACAAGATGCTTTGAGGCAGGTAGCAGAATTCACTGCTAGGGAGGAAACTAGCTGGGATAGTGGTGTAGATGTTGAGCCTAATGCATTTCTGGACACTCCTATTCCTAAGGATGAGTTGGTGATGAAGTTGGCTAATCAAGGTATTTACAAAAAGATTCATCTTAAGAATATTCCTGATTATGTCATTAATGGTCCAAAGCATGCTAAAAACATTCCCTATACAGTTCCTGTCAAAAACTCTTTTTCAAAAATCCTTTTTGATTTGGAACCTAAAACCAACTGTATAGTAGAAGTTGCTGCTAGTGATTCAATTGAAACACCAGTAGTTAGCTTTGTACCATCCCTTGAGTCAATGAGGAGATTTTCTGAACATGTGTTGTCACTGATTTCAGAAACAGGTGTTGCTACTGCTGCCCTAGTGGAGAATATTGAGCAAGTAGCCTCAGAAGTTAATGCAAAGGTTGCAACTTCTGATGCTCTTCCTCAAATTAGCCCTCATGTGGAAACAATTACTATTCTATCCCCAGTGCATGAGTCTATTCACCCTGTTTCACCAAGGTCTGTTGATTTAGAAAAGACTCTTTCTGATCACAACCCTAGTTCTCCTGTAGTTGAAACCTTTGTTGAAATTGCTATACGTCAATCATCTTCTGATATTGTTGTATCCAGTATTCCTGCTCTTGAACAAGCAAAACTACAGAAGCTAGCCTTGGATTTAGAGAACCCCTCACCTCAGAAATCACAACCACAACTCACCAATGTCCAAAATAACTTTCTTAAATCCTTTGAGCAAGTTATTACACCACCATCAGATCAACAAATCACCATCATTCCCATAGCTACCCTAGACATTCCATCATCATCCTCTGCTCGAACCCCTCAAAAGGCCATCACTCCAGAAGATGTTAAGCATGTGCTGATGGGCATTAATGATAAAATCAAGGGATTTCATCAAGATTTGCCTATACTTTCTGTTGCACCTGATCAAGTAGATGAAGAGTGTAATGCTTTGTCTGAGATGTGCAAACAAATGCTTATTGACTATGGTTCTCAATATAAGAAGGACTATATCATGAACATTGCTAGGAGGAAGTTTACTGAAGCCAAGATTGAGGAGGCAAGAGTGAAAGAAGCTCAGAGGTTATATGATGAGAAGATGAAGTTGGTTATGGCAGAAGCAGCAAATCAGTTATCTACTCTCTATGCTAAGGAAATGGAAAAATTTCTTCAAGTGGATACTGAGTCTACAGGTCTTATTGGTAAAGTTGATTCAGAAGCTGTCATCAAGAAATTGGAACAGATATATGCAAATGCTCTGAAGCAACTACAAGAGAAACTGCTGAACCCATCTAACCAAACTCAACCCTAGGATTCTGGCACTTTTTTTTTTTTTGTGTTTATTGCTATGTGTTTGTATGTTTTGTTGAACTTGTTTAATTTTAATTGTTTGGATGTTATAATATTATTATGGTTTTATTTATATTGTTCTGAAGCTATATATATAATTGCTGCATACACATAATTGAATTCAAATAAATTTGTTTTATTCATATAAAATTTGCATTACAATAACTTTGCATTTTTCTAGATTTTTGCATTACAATAACTTTGTTCTAAGAACAAATTTTTGCATATGAAAAATCCAGATACATATGAAAACCTAAAAGAAATTTTTTTACAAGAAGATGAATTGGAAGAACTGAACCAAAGGGTGTTGATCCAAACTTCAACCTTGGAGCCTGGAACCATCAGCCAATTTGATGATTCTTCTCAACCTCTCAAGCTACAAATTTCCTGTTTTGGAAACTTGGAGCCTGCCTTCAGTTCGTTCTGCTCATCCTCCTGCGTATGGAGAAATCTTTGTTCTTTTAAGAACATAAGATGGTTGAGAAACTTGCATCTGATTTTTGAGCCAAACTTTTCACCATCTTCATATGTTCCTTAGAAATCATATTCCATGTGGTTGCATCTCTTGTTGATGAGATTCTACCCTGTTTCTCCTCTGAAAATTTCTTAAACCCATTTCTTTCAATCACTCATCTATCCTCATCAATATTTTCTTTCATTTTGTTGAAGAAATATCATGGAAGTGTTGAGTGAAATGACAAAGAGTATGGTGTGTTTTTATAGTCACTCTAGTGGTTAGAAGTTACCTCGTTTTTCATTTTTACATTAAATTCTTTGTGGTTTTTATCATCTTTGAATTTTGACCTGACTAATTCTTTAGTCACGTGTTTTTAGTTATTTGACTCTTTCTTTTTCTTTTATTCTTTTTGTTTAATGACAAAAGGGGGAGTAAGAGTAAATTAATTTAAGAACACTAACTGAAGCCAAAATTAAAATTTATTCATTTATTTTCAGTTATTAAATATTATCAGTTATAATTTTGAAAGGAAAATTTTTCTATTGAGATTAGAACTCTCTATACATGATACACGTAAGAGAAGATTGTACTTTTCTCTTAGGTAGATCTGACCAAGGAAGAAAGCTTGCAAACCTATTTTCTGGAAGTCAAGTGTATAATGAAGTTTTGGATTCAATGTTAAAATTTTAAAACTATTTTAATCATTCATTACTGAATTCAGGGGGAGCTTGCAAAACTCATAAACCTGAAAGATGCACTCTATGATTAAAATAACAACCATTGTAAATTAATACTTGGTTTGTCATCAATCAAAAAGGGGGAGATTGTTGGAACAAAGTTGGTTCTAATATAACCCAAGTAGTTTTGATGATAACAATAGTATTAATATACAATACGGAGTACTGATAATTTACTCTAGTGTGCAGGTATATAAGTTAAACTTTTATATGCACTAGAAATTGAAGTTCTGGTTGCTATGCTAAGAAGCGCTCCCAGAAGTTGGGTAAAACAAGTTCTGGAGAATGACATCAGAAGTTGTGGTCACCAGAAGTTGCCAAGTCAAAGTCAACCTGAAGTTGAACTCATCAAAAGCAGAACTCAAAACTCAAGATTCTGATGATGATGAAACAGCAAAATTTGCCAGAAGAACATTCTATTCTTTATAACGACTATCATCTCTATGGCAAATTCAGAAGAGGCAGAAGAAATCTCTTACAAGACCGTTATCTTCATGATAATGACGTTTGTACTATTGTACTATGCTTATTTTCCTGATATGGGCGAATATTCGAAATCAAGGCTCAGATTTTATTCTTTACTTATTTGAATAAGCACATTTCAAATGAAAATATTAGTACAGTACTACGTAGCTGCTTTCATTTTTGTCCGCTCAAATTCAAGACGCTCCAACATCATCTATAAATGAGTTCGTATCCACAGGGATCGTGTCAAACCTTCGCTAGTGCTATTCTAGTTCGTGTGTTTTTGCATTCGCTTTGGTTTTTAGGAAAAAAGTTTTAATTTATAAAAATAGCGATATGCGTTGCAATAAAAGTAAAGGTTTTGATTCAGAGACATAGAAGATAGATATGGTTATGAAGCACCAACACCTCTATGATTAGACGTGTCGCAGTGTCCGACACTCGTATGACACCCGTACGACACTCCTACAAACGTGTCAGAGAGGTGTCCAAAAAAACAATTTTTTCTTTATTCCGACACTCCTTAAATCGGTGTCCGACACCTATAAGACACTCGTACAAACGTGTCGGGGTAAGTGTCCAAATTTTATTTTATTTTTATTTGCTTCTACTTTTCTCAGACATATATACAACAATTAAAGATATGTCGAAATAATAATATTGATCAATGAGGGATTAAAGATATTACATTTTGATTACATTATTTTTAGTTTATGGATAGTAAATGGATGAGTAAATGTCAAATGTATTATCATATATTCTTTTAAAACTTTTTTTATTGAAAAATTTGTTCAACTTAGATGCATATGTATGTATTTTTAATTCTAAACTTATATTTTTTATAAATATGTAGCGGTGTCGGTGTCGTATATTTTTTACATTAGAGGTGTCGGAGTGTCCATGTCGTGTCGCAGTGTCTGTGTCAGAGTCCGTGCTTCATCTCATTCGTACAATTATCGGGCGTCGATTCTATCCTTGTTTTAGTAGCACCTTACTGCTACCCTATGTAGGCAAAGTCCCCCTACTTTTGCAACTAAGGCACCTACGGGAGCCTAACCTCGCTTTGTCACATACCCTAATTACTAGATAGAGTTATTTACCTGCATGCATTATGACCATCGACCATCCATTACCCCTAGATCTTAGTTACGGTTATTCAGTTTCCAATTGTTATTACAACTAGTTCCTGATTCTTCCTCTAATTATTAAGTCATAACTAGTTCAAGATTGTTTTGCCGTTTCTTTAATCTATTGTTATTCATTACTAGTTCCGGACAAATAATAGTGAGAACCTTAATATGCTACTATTAAAGTAAACCCTAATTATTTATTCTTAGGCGTTGCCGTTTATCCGGCCAGATTTCGACTAACGATATTCAAGCAAGAAAATAAATAACAAATAATAATTTATAAATGCGATTTATTATAACTTTGACTCAATTACATGACTCAAGTATTCATCGAGGAGTTCATCTTCTCCACCACAACCTAAGGAATTATTACAAAAGACTACATAATTAAATTACAAGAATCTAACAATAAAAGCCTAAAGAAATCATACCTTGCTGAGTTAGTTTTCCCGTAATGGGAGAAAACTATGCTCTTAGAGCTCCTCCGAACTTCTTTCCAAAAGGAATAGAAAGTTCTTCTATTTCTGAATGAAAAATAATGAATTTTGGAGGCTCTATTTATAGTTTTCGTAATGCAAGCCATCGTGACACTCTAGGTCCATCGTGTCACGATGCCCAGATTCTTTCTAAAATTATAACTGATCTTGTGCGTTTGATCAGCGTGGTCACCAAGCAAAGCCATTGTACTGCGTTGAGCTTCATCGTGGTACGATGCTAAGATTCTCTTCAAAAATATAATTGATTCTGTCTTGGCGAGCAAGTAGCTTTCATCGTGTCACGTTGAGTGCCATCGTGACACGATGGGCTGATTTTCTTCATTTTTGGGGTTTTTCTTATCTTTTGCGTTTATTCACCTTGTCTTGAAGCTTTTTCTCGATTCTTCAGGTTTTTGTTGATATTTGGGTCTGTCTTGGTCATTTTACTACTAATAATACTACCTAAAATACTACAGAAATTCCTGTCATCACTATGCCTCAGAGAACTAGACAAAATGCCAAGTAGACTTGCTGTTTGTGAAGTTTTGCCTGATAGTGTAGTTAATAATGAAGGTGAGCTCATACACTTTGCATTATTAGTTGATTCAGAGCCTGTAAACTTCAGTGAAGCATTACAAATGACTGTGTGGAAGAGAGCCATGATGGAGTAGTTGAATTCTATAGAGAAGAACCATACATAGGGTTAGTGTGGAAGAGAGCCATGATGGAGTTAGTGAATCCACCAGACAAGGCTAGAATCATTGATTTGGAGTGGGTTTTCAAAACAAAGTTGAAGCCAGATGGTAGTGTATCAAAGTATAAAGCAAGATTAGTGGCAATAGGGTTTCTTCAGAAGGAAGGTATTGACTTTAATGAGGTTTTTACACCTATGGCAAGGCATGAGATAATGAGATTAGTAGTTACATTATCTAACACCAGAGGTTGGCCACTATATCATTTAGATGTAAAATCTGCCATTCTAAATGGACCTTTAGAAGAAACTGTGTTTGTTAAGCAACCACCAGGTTTTGAAATTGCTGGCAAGGAGAAAATGGTGTATAGACTACATAAGGCTCTTTATGGCTTGAAGCAAGCCCCAGAGCTTGGAACAAAAAAATTGACCAGTTTTTAATCCACCTAGGATTTAAGAAATGTATAGTTGAACATGGTGTGTATGTGAAGAATTATGACAGTGAAGCTTCTTTGATTATTTGCCTATATGTAGATGACTTATTAATAACTGGTAGCAATGGAAGTGAAATTGAAGAGTTAAAACTAGTTATGAATAAGGAGTTTGAGATGACTGATCTAGGAAAGTTGTTTTATTTCCTTGGAATGGAGTTTGTGCAATCAAGCAAAGGTATGTTAATGCATCAACATAAATGTTCCTTGGAATTACTTGAGAGGTTTGAAATGAATGAGTGCAATTCAGTATTAAATCCCTATGAAACTAATTCAAAACTTGAAGAATGTGCTGATGAGAAGATGGTTGATCCAACCCTATTCAAACAAATGGTAGGATCATTGAGGTACCTATGCAATAGTAGGCCTGATATATGCTATGCAATAGTTGTCATCAGTAGGTTCATGAATGTGCCTAGAAAGTCTCATTTGATAGTTGCTAAGAGAGTGTTAAGGTATGTAAAAGACACTATCAACTATGGTTTATTGTTTCCTAAGTGCAATACTGAGGCAAAGGTAGAGCTTATAGGCTACACAGACTTTGACTGGTGTGGAGATAAAGTGGATAGGAGAAGCACTTCAGGATATGTTTTCATGATTAATGGTGCTTCAATTTGCTGGTCATCAAAGAAGCAACCTGTCACAGCTTTGTCTTCATGTGAAGCTGAATATACAGCCAACACATTTGCAACATGCCAATTGATTTGGTTAGAATCTCTGATGGAAGAGTTGAAGTGTAAGTTGAAGAAACCTTTGCACTTGTTGATTGATACAAGTTTGCAATCAATTTGGTCAGAAATCATGTGTCTCGTGGCATGTCAAAGCATATTTAAACAAGGTTTCATTTCATCAGAGAACAAGTGATGAATGGCAAGATTGAAGTGGTACATTGTCCTACAAGTGAGCAACTAGCTGATGGATTTACAAAATCTGTCAAACTTGACAGATTTGAAGCACTAAGAGAGAAATTAGGCATTGTATGTATAGAGTTTATGGATTAGGGAGGTGTATTGTTGTATTAATCCATAAACATAACTGACTAGGGGTTAGTTGTAACCATAGTTAGTTTAAGGCAATAACTAGAAGTTAGTTAGTTAGTTAGTTGGTTATATGGGAAGTTACTTGATCTACAAGTAATCCTATAAATAAAGTTGTAACTCATGATTTCACCACTTAATGAATTTTGATATTACAACCACTTCCTTCTCGTCTCTCTATTCTTTTCATTCCTTTCATCTCTGAGTTTTGTGCAAAGTTACAAAGATTCAAGTTTCACAATCCTTGCTTAGCGAGCTAGTTCTTGCTTAGCGAGATTCATAGTTCTGTTACTAGTTTTGCATTGTTTGAATTATTGCGCGCTAATACTTTGTACCAAAAAAATATCTTAATAAATTATTTGTACCAAAAAATAACCTGATTTTTTTTCTTCATACATTCATATGAGTTGAAATTGAATATATTGAAAACAACACAAATTCAATAAAACTGTAATAATAGGCGAGTCGTAAATAAATTTACACCATTTAAGTTTTTTTTACAAATGCCATCTAAGTTAGTTAATACAATAAAGGGTTAATAGGTCTGAAATTCTGGTGGCAAGTGTCAGATGTGCAGCACGATGTGTACACTTTAGGAATCGTACGATGTGTAGCCTAATGTGTCAACATCGTGAACATACTGAACTTGATGAACAAGTAAACAATATAAAGTGCAGGAAACAATAAAACACACAGAGTTTGTTAACCCAGTTCGACACTTATAACAAGCCCTATTCTGGAGGATACCAATCCAGGGATGAATCACTATGGTAGTATCAATTCAAAGCTAAACTCCCCCGTTTATAACTTATCACTTAATCACTACCGTGCTAATTCTACCTAGGAACTCCTAGATATGAGAACCTCTGCTCACTCCCCCTCAACCTTACCCAGTAAGGATTTACTAAACAAACTCAGTTGGAGACACACTCCTAGACAAGCAAAGCACTCGTACCTAAAGGCTTAGAGTGTTGCACAATCTAACTCCCTGCTTCAAAGCTTTGGAGAAAGAACACTAGAGATTACAACTCTATTAAACTCAGTCCTTACTTGTATCAAAACTATGATCCAAGTGAAGGCTCACAAAGAACAAAGAACAACTAAAGAACTAAAACCCTAAGACTCAATTTGTAGACTTAGCTTCTTGATTTCAGTTGATGAATAATTAGTCTTCAGTCTTCCTTTATATAGAACAAGCTTCATGGGCTTTGACGAGTTGGCCTTCATAAATTTTGCCTTGAGATTTATTTGATCATAATCTTTTAATTGTTTGTTTCAAATCTTTTTGATCAAAGTCGGCCAATAAAATAAAACATATCCATGAAAGATTATCTTGTTCCTTGGCGCGCAAGCTGACACGATTTAATTTGAAAAACAAATCTTTTCAAAAGACCGTGTGTAAAATAATAAAAGCGCGTCCAGATGTGAAACCTAATGTGCCACACATCATGGAATTAGGCTTATTTTACCAAATGAAGCCAACACCCTAAAATCCTCAACAATCTCCCCCTTTGGCAAATTTTGGGCTAAAATAATCTTTGAGTCAGCCAACAAGACTTGGAGAGATGTGTAGGCACATCAGAGGCATGCAGCAGCGGATATGAGCCTCACATAATTGGAGAGAAATAAACTCTCACACAATAGGAAAAATAAATTCCTAAAGACTGAGAAAAATAAATTCCCAGACACATACAAACATGAGATTCCATGCACACATGAGGGAGGGTAGCAAACACAGCTATGCATAGATTCATGCAAACATGTAGTTGTTTACTCCCCTTTGTACTAGAGCACTTTCCAAGTACTCCCCCTAAATATCATATCTCCTATAGGCTTCTTCAGAATGCATGACCTAGTAGAGAGACATGAAGATGTGTTAAACCTGGCTTCTTGAGAATGCATGACCAAGTTAAAACTTCACAGATGTGTCAAACATCACACAAAGAGCAATTTCTACAGGCTTCTTGAGAATGCATCACCATGTAGAAATCATACAAATGTGTCAAACATTACACACATAAACATCTTCAATTAGACTTCTTAAGAATGCATCACCCAGTTGAGAATGTACAGATTAAGTCTTCAGAAAAAAAAAAAAACATGCTTTAGAAAACTAATTCTTCAAAATTTGTTGAGAAAAACATTTGAAGAAAAATAAGCATGTATGCCAGATGTGTAGTCAGATGTGCACACATCACAAGTTGTTGCAGTTAAGACTTCAAAGAATTGTTCATTTTAATTTTTACTCCCCCTTTTTAGCCAGAATTTTGACAAATAAAGTCAAAAACATAGAGGGTGATTGAAAACACCATTAGAATGCATATAGCATAGAAGTTGAGATGATGGTGCATGAATAGTAAAAGACACTCAGGCCATTATTAGTGCAGCAGTACAGAACAGGCACACATAGGTGCTACAGAAATCCAGGGCACAGCCCACAACATACAAGCAAAACAAAGGAAATACTGAATACAGGGAAATATTAATGAATTACAAAATTCAAATATTCATGCTCCCATCAGTTTCCTCAGCTTCATAGTCATTGGGCTCCTCCTCCTCCAATTCCTCATCCTCAACCATTGTTTGCTCATTCTCAAGCTCCAGTCCAGCAATGACTGCTTCCAGATTGGTCTTCTTCTCATCCAGAGCCTTACAAGTCTCCCTCAAAGCAGCAATCATGTCTTTCCTAGACATTGCACTAGTTGAGCTGGATGTGCCCACATCAGGAGTCACATCAGACTGCTTGAGACTAAAAGAGATAGCAGACTCTCTTCTGCAAGACAAATCATCCTTTCCCAGAACATCAGGTCTCTGGCTCAATATGATTCCACACAGCAGGGAGGGAAAAGCAATGAGCAACTTAACAGCTAAGGTTTTGGCATGCTTGACAGTCTGGTCAAATATATAAGTACCAAAATCATAATTAATTTTGCTACCTACAGTATAGATAAACCTAGCCAAACCTGTAGCCACATCACAGTTGTGTGTGGTTGGTACCCAATTAGCAGCAGCAATCCTGTTAAGGATGTTGTAGATTGGAGTGAGCTTGCTTGCTTGAAGCTTCCCTTTCTTAAGCCAGGACTTGACCTTTCCACCAATGATGGCCTTGATTATATAGTTGTCGTTGGCTTCCATCTCAGCATAGGGCTCTTCACTTCTGCCCAGAAATTGGTTGATAACAGCAGGAGAGAATTTGATTTCCTTGCCCCTTACAAATACAGTCTGGTACTCCTTGTCCAGGGGGTTGTCACAGCCAGTAGGGATGTTTATCAAAAACTCATTGACCACTTTCTCAAAGCAGTCACTCAACCCAGTCATAGTCTTCATCAAGCCAGCATGCTTGATCAACCTCATAACCTCCTTGCACAGCAAGGCTTCAGCACTCAGCTCTCTCTCCAGAGCTAATCTTCTGTGAGCAATATACTTCCATTTTCCAGCATGTGTAGGATTGTGGAAGGAAATTAGATCAACAGGGATATCAGGAGTTCCCTGAGGAATTTTCTTCTTCCCATAGCTCTTCTTCACAGCAGACTCAATGTGGACTACATCAAGCTCCACATTGCGCTCCTCAGCAGATTCTTCTTCAGACTCACTGATGTGAGCTACATCCTGCTCCCCATCATATTCTGAGTCACTTGTAGGTGGCTCCTTTCTTTTCTGAGTCTTCTTCTTGGTAGGTGGAACCACAGCTTTACTAAATCCCTTCTTGGGACCATATACATCACTTGCCTCTTGACAGGCTTCTTCTTCTCCTTAGCAGCAATAGGAGAACCACTAGTAGTAGCAGGACCTTTACCACTTCTGGTCCTTCTTGCAATGCTATCCTCAGCAACCTTCTTCAAAGGGATGTCAGAATCATAGTCTTCTACATCCACAACAGTTGTATCTCCATCAGCATCCTTGTCAGAAGGATTGGAGTCTTCATGATCTGAACCTTCAGCTTCTTTACCCTTGTTAGACTGGATATCATCTTTGGGTTCTAGTGTAAAATGGGGATTTCACACCTATTTTTTGGAGATATTACATCAATTTTGGTCCGGTGTGAACTTAGCCGGTGAGATATGTGCAAGAAATGTACACCCGTTATAAAACAGGTGTGAAAATGATTATATTATACTGATTTTTAATTAAAAGAGGTGTAAAATGTCTATTATTTACACTTAATTACAAGAATTTGACACCTATTTTTAATTTTAATAGGTGTAAATTGTGTGTTGTTTACACTATTTTTTAATGATTTTACACCTGATTTATGTATAATGAATGTAATGTTAATCATTTACATTGAATTCCAATACTTTACACTGTTTTTTCAAGATAGCTGATGTAAAATATACAATTTTATTTTATAAATTCTAAATATTCATTAGCCAAATCATTCTTGAAACAAAACAAAAATCAAATTCTTAAGTAATTTGTACCAAAAAAATCATACATTAAACATAAAGGTTAATAAGCTTTTACCCCCCTGCAAAGTAGGCGAGTTTTGCGTTACCCCCTGTAATATTTTTTTTTTGTGATCACCCCCCTGCAAAATTTATTTTTTTGATTTACCTCCCTTTTGCTGACGTGGCAGGAAAAAAAAACAGAATAACCAATTTAAAAACAACACTTTTTACATCGGTTGAACAAAATAACCGATTTAAAAAGTGCATCCAAGGGGGTAAATAAAAAAAAAAAATTTTGCAGGGGGGTAATCTCAACAAAAATAATTACAAGGGGGTAAAACAAAACTCGCCTACTTTGCAGGGGGTAAAGACCTATTAACCCTAAACATAAGCTATATTTATATTTTGTTTTCAAATCCATTCATATTGTTGTCTTTTCTTCGTTTTTCTTGATGATCTTGTTGCTTTAACTTTTCAAGCACTTGCTTTTGACACTCTTGTTTTTATTCTTCAACCATTTGCAAACAAATTGAGCCATGAGTTGTAGAGTTTTGTCGATTTAATATCTACACATTCAAAAACAAATAAATTAGGAAACTACATATAGTAAAGAATTAATTGACTTTTTACCAACAAAAAAAATTATTAATATATTGACCTACATCAATGGCAACAAAACAAATAATCCGACAATCTAAAGAATTAGTGAAAAACAATTGAACTTTCCTACCTACAATTCATCACATGCTTTAAAGATTTAATGAATAAGTAGAGTTTCCAATCATCTTCTTTGAATACTTACTAAATGAATTCATGAAAGAAATATTACACTATTATTTTTTTGAATTCCCACTATCATAATGGAACGATCTCAACCATATAAAATTTTCAAAGAAGATTCAATAATCATGTTAAAGAATGTGTACAAGAGTTTGGAGACAAGGTAAACAAGAAGTAACTAAAATACAAAATCATCATAAGAGAAACCCTAGGGTAAGAAGTAAGAACCCTTCTTATTGTAGATACAAGGATGAAGAGATAATGATAAAGATTAAGAAAGATGTTTACTTTTATATTAGAATAGAAAACAAAGAGATAAGAGGGGATGTGAACGGATGAGCGCAAACGGAGAGAGTCGGCGACACCAGTGGGGTGTGGTGGAGAGAGATGGTGGTGGAAGAGAGGAGTTTATAATTTGAGTGAGATAGATGGGGTATGTAGAGAGAGAGTTTGTTTCTTTTTTTTTTTTCCAATGAAGATAAAGTTTGTTTGATACATTCCAAATATAAAAAAGTTTGTTTCTATTTGTAAAGAATAATGTGTAACTAACTACTATATTAAATTTCTTTTGAAGCAAGTTATTATTAAATATAAGTCTAGTTTATCTCACCTTTTTTATATAACAAGTGTATTATAAATTTTGGGTGAATCGCCTTTAACTATTACACCTATTTCTTTAAATATGGTTTCTAATATTACAACATAACTCTTTTACATCTGTTTTTCTCACCTTTTTTATATAACAAGTGTATCATAAATTTTAGGTGACTAATCTTTCACTATTACACCTTTTTCTTTAAACGTGGTGTCTAATATTACAACATAACTTTTTTACACCCATTTTCAATTAAACAAGTGTAATATCTCTAATTATATTCTTATTTTTCCACTAGTGGGATCAACCTCATCAGGTTGATCTTCTTCAACAATTTCCTGTTCTGGAGAATCAGGAATAACAGTAGTTTCTTCAATAGCAGGAGTCTCTTCTTCTCCTTGTGGCAATGATGTGCCAACATCTGCCACAACATCAGGCTCTTGTAAGGCCTTGAGCACAGAATCAATAACCTTCTGGGTCATGAGGTGTCTTTGATCACCAGAAGTCTTTAAAACAGCCTTATCAGGGTTAGGCTTTGAAGATCCTTCACCAATAGATGCTTCAGCAGCAACATCAACATTCTCAGAGGGAAGAGAGTCAAGATATAGGCTTGACATAGTGTGAGCCCTCTTGGGTGAACCAGTCTTGGACTTTTTGCTTTTCTTCTTCTTCTTCTTCTTCTTCTTCTTTGGTTTTTCTGTAGAAGGAGAAGGAATAGCAACTTCCTCTGCAGCAATGGGGGTAGATTCCCTTCTTGATCGTTTAGACTTCCTTTTCTTTGATCCTGACGGTTTGATCATAGAAACAGGGGTTGCATTGACGATCATATCACTTTGAATACCTTCTTGATGTGGGGAATTAGGTTTTGGTGATGATGGAGGAGTGTTGAATTTTGTGGAAGGAGATGTTTTGGTTGCAGTAGACATGGTGATGAGTGATTTGTGAGATGAAGATTCAAAGAAAATTGCAGAGAGATGAACAAAGAGGTTTTGAGAGAGATCAAGAAAATTTTTGGTCGTTTGAGTGTGTGAGAAACAAATGTAGTGATCAATGTGGTAGGCAATGAGAGAAAATCTTGAACAAACGGATTTCTTGGATATTTGATCGCGAAATAGCCGTTGGAAAATATTTGATATGATTACCTTTGGATTGCGTGCAACTATGAATGAAGGGAAAGACAAGTAACCGTTGCACGCCAGAATAGCTATTATGGCTATTGATCCTCAAAGAGGCAAATACCAAGTTTGCCCCTTAACACCTCAAACCTATTTGCATCTAAAGCCTTTGTGAAAATATCTGCCAGTTGATTCTCAGTGGCAACATGCTCTAGAGTCACAACATTATCTTCCACAAGATCTCTAATAAAATGGTGACGAATATCAATGTGCTTTGTCCTACTATGTTGGATAGGATTTTTGGAAATATTTATAGCACTTAAATTGTCACAGTATAATGTGAGCACATCTTGCTGCACATTGTACTCACCCAACATTTGCTTCATCCAAAGTAGCTGAGAGCAACTACTTCCTGCTGCAATATACTCAGCCTCAGCTGTAGAAAGAGAAACACAATTTTGTTTCTTGCTGAACCATGAGATAAGGTTGCTTCCCAAAAAGAAACATCCACCAGAAGTGCTTTTCCTGTCATCTGCACTACCTGCCCAGTCAGCATCACAATAACCCAACAATCTTGTGTCTTCACCAAGAGAGTAGAGAATCCCATAATCACTTGTACCACTGACATACTTCAGAATCCTTTTGACCTGATTCAAATGACTCATCTTAGGCTCAGCTTGGTACCTTGCACATACACCAACAGCAAAACTAATGTCAGGTCTACTTGCAGTGAGATAGAGTAGACTGCCAATCATGCTTCTGTATAGACTTTGATCAACACTAACACCATGCTCATCTTTAGAAAGTTTGAGATGGGTTGCCACAGGAGTTCTCTTGTGATTTGCATTCTCCATTCCAAATTTCTTCACAATGTTCTTGGCATACTTGCTTTGAGAGATGAAAATTGTGTCTTCCATCTGTTTGACTTGCAGACCAAGAAAGTAGGTAAGTTCACCTACAAGGCTCATCTCAAATTCAGATTGCATCTAATTCACAAACATCTTGACCATGGGATCAGACATTCCTCCAAACACAATGTCATCTACATAGATTTGTGCAATCATGAATTTGCCTTCTTCTTCTCTGACAAACAAGGTTTTGTCAGTTTCTCCTTTTCTATAACCTTGCTGTACAAGAAATTTGGTTAGCCTCTCATACCATGCCATAGGAGCTTGCTTTAATCCATACAATGCCTTCTTCAATCTGTAGACATGATCTGGATAATTTGGATCAACAAATCCCTTGGGCTGCTCCACATATACTTCCTCATTCAAGTATCCATTGAGGAAAGCACTCTTCACATCCATCTGAAATAGCTTGAACTTCAAGATACATGCTACTCCCAAAAGTAACCTTATGGATTCAAGACGTGCCACAGGAGCAAATGTTTCATCAAAGTCTACTACTTCAATCTGAGAGTAACCTTGAGCCACAAGCCTAGCCTTGTTTCTAGTCACAACACCACTTTCATCAGATTTATTTCTATAGACCCATTTAGTACCAATGATGTTGACTCCTTCAGGCCTAGGAACTAAATCCCATACTTCATTCCTCTTGAACTGGTTCAGCTCCTCTTGCATAGCTTCAATCCAAAACTCATCTGTCAAGACTTCTTTCACATTCTTTGGTTCTACCTTTGACACAAAACAAGCATTGGATACAACCTCTCTTGACCTTGTCATAACACCTGAATCACGACTCCCTATTATGAGTCCACATCAGGATCAACATCGGGCACATTGTCAGAATAGTCATCTATGACAACATTGATGGATTCCATCATAGTTCTTGTTCTGTTGTTGAAGACTCTATAAACTCTGCTGGTTAAGGAATAGCCTAGAAAGATTCCTTCATCACTCTTGGGATCCATCTTCCTCATTTGCTCTCTGTCAGCTAAGATATAACACTTGCTACCAAAGACATGGAAGTATTTGACAGTTGGTTTTCTTCCCTTCCATATCTCATACAGTGTGGTTGATGTACCTTTTCTCAGAGTCACCCTGTTGTGTACATAACATGCAGTACTCATGGCCTCTGCCCAAAAGTAGTAAGGTAGCTTCTTGGCATGTAGCATAACTCTTGCAGCCTCTTGCAAAGTTCTGTTCTTTCTCTCAACTACACCATTTTGTTGGGGTGTAATTGGAGAGGAGAACTCATGCCCAATTCCTTCATCAGAGCAAAACTCAGAAAACCTTGAATTTTGAAACTCTTTCCCATGATCACTTCTGATTCTAACAATGTCACTATTCTTTTCTCTTTGCAGTCTAAGGCATAGGTCTTTGAATGCATCAAAAGTATCAGACTTCTCTCTTATGAAGCTAACCCAAGTGAATCTTGAGAAATCATCTACAACCACAAAGGCATATCTTTTGCCACCAATACTCTCTACCTACATTAGTCCCATCAAGTCCATATGTAGCAGTTCAAGAACTCTGGATGTCACCTGATGTTGCAACATTGGGTGTGACATCTGGACCTGCTTTCCAACTTGACATTCACCACAGATACTGCCTTCAACAATCTTAAGCTTTGGTAGTCCTCTGATAGCTTCTTTGGACACAATCTTCTTCATTCCCTTTAGATTCAGATGACCAAGTCTTTGGTGCCAAAGCTTAACTTCTTCTTCCTGACTAATAAGACATGTAGTAGAGTGAGCAGTTTCATCAGGAACCCATATATAGCAGTTGTCTCTTGACCTAGATCCTTTCATCAACAATTCTCCTTTGTCAGAAGTGATAAGACATTCATTCTTTGTGAAGTTGACTTTAAGACCTTGATCACACAGTTGACTTATGCTGATAAGATTAGCCTTCAAACCTTTGACAAGTAACACGTCATCTAGGTCAGGCAAGCTTTTGCTGCTGAGCTTACCACTGCCTTTGATTTCACCTTTGGCACCATCACCAAAGGTTACAAAACTAGTTGTATGAGGCTTGATATTAGTGAGAAATTTCTCAACACCAGTCATGTGCCTAGAACAACCACTATCAAAATACCAATCTTCACTAGAAGATGCTCTGAGAGAAGTGTGAGCAATATGAGCAGTTTCTGAAACTTTTGGTTTCCACATCTTCTTAGGAGTGACCCTTGTTGATTTGGCTTGAACCTGAGGCCTTTTCTTGGGATACCCATAGAGTTTGTAGCAGAAGGGCTTGATGTGACCATTCTTCCCACAGTGGTGGCATCTCCAAGCATTAAACTTCTCTTTGCCAGCAAGTCTCTGATGTGGAGTGTGATGTGTCCACATTCTGCCAGGGTCAGGTTTCTTCTGAGCAGGAACAAACTTAGTATTTGTATTCTTGTTGTGATGTTTGTTCTTAAATCCTACACCAGATGAGTCACCAGCATGCTTTCCAACTTTCAAAATCTCATCAAGCGTGTCAGTTCCAGTATTGAGCATCTTTACAGACTTGGTCATATTCTTCAAGTTGGTTGACAGTAACTTGACTTCACTTTCAAGACTAACTACTTGGTTTTGCAGTTGAGCCTTTTCTGTCTCTAGTTGACTGATAACCATCTTCTGTTCTTCATTGATTCTGCACAGTTCCTCACTTTTGATAGACAGCTTTTTGTAGACTGAGGCCAGTTCATCAAAGGTGAGTTCTTCATCATCAGAATCAACATCAGTACTGCACACACCAGTCATGGCACTCACATGATTAGCAGCAACATTCTCTGAGTCAGTGTCAGAGTCTTCATCAGACCATGATACAGACAGACCTTTCTTCTGCTTCTTCAGATATGTGCCACATTCAGCTCTTATATGACCAAAGCCTTCACATTCATGACATTGAACACCCTTGTTCTGAGTTGACTTATCATCAGTTTTGGTTTTTGTTGAAGTGTTACCTTGTTTACTGATGTCAGTCTGGATGTTCCTCACATTTCTACTTGGCCTTCTATCCACCCTTCTCTGAAGCTTGTTGAATTGTCTTCCTAACATAGCTATGTCATTTGAGAGATCCTCATCTGACTCATCAGCCTCTTCATCAGCACAAGATACAAAAGCTATACCTTTTCCCTTCTTCTCAGTTTGCTCACCTAAGTTCATCTCAAAAGTTTGGAGAGAGCTCACAAGTTCTTCAAGTTTCATACTTGGGATGTCTTGAGCTTCCTCAATAGCTGTGATTTTCATGTTAAATCTCTTGGGTAGGGATCTAAGCATCTTTCTCACAAGCTTTTCTTCAGACAATTTTTCACCTAGAGCCTCAAAAGAATATTCTACCTCAAGTAAATTCATGTGAAAGTCATGAATTAATTCTTCTTCTTTCATTCTGAGGTTTTCAAACTTAGTGTTGAGAAGTTGGATTCTTGAGCTTTTTACCTTGGCATTGCCTTCATGAGTGGTTTTGAGTATCTCCCAAGCCTTCTTTGCAACAGTACACTGCTTGATCAATCTGAAAATGTTCTTGTCCACTCCATTGAATAAAGCATTCAAAGCTTTGGAGTTTCCAAGTGATGCAGTGTCTTCTGCAGCTGACCATTCTTCTTCTGGCTTGAGTACATCAGTGTCAACACCATTAGCATCCTGAACTTTGGGATGCTCCCATCCTTTGAGCACAGCTTTCCAAGTCCTGCTGTCAAGTGACTTTAGGAAGGCAATCATCCTTGGCTTCCAGTAGTCATAATTAGTTCCATCCATAAGGGGTGGTTTGTTGACCATTGCTCCATCATTGTCCATGTTTCCAGAAAGTAACTTCCCTGGAGCTCACCCTCAAACAAGCAGGGTGCCTGCTCTGATGCCAATTGAAATTCTGGTGGCAAGTGTCAGATGTGCAACACGATGTGTACACTTTAGGAATCGTACGATGTGTAGCCTAATGTGTCAACATCGTGGACATACTGAACTTGATGAACAAGTAAACAATATAAAGTGCAGGAAACAATAAAACACACAGAGTTTGTTAACCCAGTTCGGCACTTATAACAAGCCCTATTCTGGAGGATACCAATCCAGGGATGAATCCACTATGGTAGTATCAATTCAAAGCTAAACTCCCCCGTTTACAACTTATCACTTAATCATTACCCGTGCTAATTCTACCTAGGAACTCCTAGATATGAGAACCTCTGCTCACTCCCCCTCAACCTTACCCAGTAAGGATTTACTAAACAAACTCAGTTGGAGACACACTCCTAGACAAGCAAAGCACTCGTACCTAAAGACTTAGAGTGTTGCACAATCTAACTCTTTGCTTCAAAGCTTTGGAGAAAGAACACTAGAGATTACAACTCTATTAAACTCAGTCCTTACTTGTATCAAAACTATGATCCAAGTGAAGGCTCACAAAGAACAAAGAACAACTAAAGAACTAAAACCCTAAGACTCAATTTGTAGACTTAACTTCTTGATTTCAGTTGATGAATAATTAGTCTTCAGTCTTCCTTTATATAGAACAAGCTTCATGGGCTTTGACGAGTTGGCCTTCATAAATTTTGCCTTGAGATTTATTTTATCATAATCTTTTAATTGTTTGTTTCAAATCTTTTTGATCAAAGTCGGCCAATAAAATAAAACATATCCATGAAAGATTATCTTGTTCCTTGGCGCGCAAGCTAGCACGATTTAATTTGAAAAACAAATCTTTTAAAAAGATCGCATGTAAAATAATAAAAGCGCGTCCAGCTAGGGCGTCCAGATGTGAAACCTGATGTGCCACACATCATGCTCCACATCATGGAATTAGGCTTATTTTACCAAATGAAGCCAACACCCTAAAATCCTCAACAAGGTCTTTACCACCTGCAAAGTAGGGGAATTTTATTTTACCCCCGGTAATTTTTTTTTGTTGAGAACACCACCCTGTAATGTTTTATTTTTTTGTTCGTAGTGTATTTTACTCCCTGTGATGTTGTTTTGTTTTACCCCGGGGGGGGGGAGGTAAAATGAACTACGAGAAAAAAAAAACATTACAGGGGGTGTTCTTAAAAAAATAAATTACAGGAAGATAAAACAAAATTCGTCTATTTTGCAGGGGGTAAAGACCTATTACCCTACAATAAAATTGCAAAACACCTATAAATATGACAAAATAAAAGTGATTGAAATATTCATATCTTAAGGTTCAATCATGATTAAATTTATAATGCATCAAAGTTGATCAATTAAACTGAACTATACAGACACAGTAAAAGATGAAAAAGCAAATAAGTGTTCGTATAACAAAATCAAAAGATTTATAATAAAAAAACAAAATTATGAAAAGATATAAAAGAAAAACCAATCTATATGGACATTATTTATTATTAGGCTAAACTGTTCATTTGTCCCTTACGTTTATTTTAGATTTGAATTAAGTCCCTTACGTTTTAAAAGTTTGAATTTGGTCCATCACGTTATCAACATTTGCATTAGTTAGTCCATTTCGTCAAATTTTTCACTAATTTCGTTTGATACTTACACGTGGCTGACAGTTTGGATAGGTGGAAGTGATTTTGGACACGTTGACAGCCATATAATAAATAGAACCTTCACAAATAGAAAAAAAGAGTTAGTGTTTGCAAAAGTCTTTGTCGTATTTTTTTTCTATTTGCGAAGGTTCTGTTTATTATATGGCATTCCACGTGTCCAAAATCACTTCCACATGTGTAAACCGTCAGCCATGTGTAAGGACCAAACACAGTTAGTGAAAACTTTGACGGAATGGACTAACTAATGCAAATGTTGATAACGTGAGGGACCAAATTCAAACTTTTAAAACGTAAGGGACCTGATTCAAACCTAAAATAAACGTAAAGGACCAAATAAACAGTTTAGCCTTATTATTATTATTATTATTATTATTATTATTTAGATTAAAGGGAAATAAAATAATGTAGATAAGTGTGATTTTGAGCCAAATATGATATTTAAACCACTCATCCCCCTCGATGAATAAGAAGAGAGAATTGAGAAGTTCGAAAGAATACAAGCTTCTCTAAAAAAATTTGTTAAGTCACCAAGAGGGGGCAGCCATGGAGATCATTCACATTGGGCTCAAGAACAACAATACAAGTGAGTTGGACGCCATACTCTAACACAAAACCTTAATTCTTCACTTATCTAAACAATGTGGGAGTTACTCACTTGCCATAACAATCTCCCCCTCAAATCGTCTGACCACCTTTGTCAGGAAGACTTTCAATACAAGGAGTCGGTCGAACTCTTTGTCGAGGGGGCAGTTAGAGGATCATCCATATTGAGCTCAAGAACAATGATACAAGTGAGTTGGACACCATATTCTAATCCAAAGCCTTAAGGTGTTAGGTTTATGTGTTTTTTCACTTATAAAGTGTTCAATCTCCATTTATCTAAACAATGTGAGACTTACTCACACTTGCAACGACAAAACTAAGGTCAACTCCTGTGTATAATAGTTATTTTTTATAAAAAATTATAAATTATAAATTTTGTCTAGTGTATTAGTTAATTTAAAATTTTATTAGTTTCTCCTATGTATGAGAATTAATTTGAATTTTTTATCAACAATTGTGATGTAAAAATGTAAAATATTGAACAAAAACTTTTTCCTCATGTATAATAGTTAATTTAATTTTTTTATCAACAACAACTTGCTCTCTGGTTAAAATAGTTAATTAAAAAATTTCATCATCAACAACTTATTTCTTTAGCATAATAGTTAATTAAATTTATTTATCAGTAACAACTTATTCTCTATATATAATAGTTAATTTAAGTTTTTAATCGGCAAATTAAGTTTTTTCTATTATGTTCTCATATAGTTAGTTAAGTTTTTTTACTTTTGACTTATGAATAGCACTTTTCCAAAAACAGAATTCTTATGAATTATAACTAGTAGGCTTTAAAAAAATCTTAATGACTGGTACTGTGTACCCAAAATATTAATCATAATGATTTGTACTGTGTAGGGGTGTACGCGGGTTGAGTTGGGTCGGATTTAGCCTAATCCGTTACCTAACTCGTTCAATATACATTGGGTTTGATTCATCACCAAATCCGCACTTTCATTGTTAAATCCGAACCGAACTAATCCGATTGTTAACGGGTTAGGTTCGCGGGTTGTACATAAAATAAAATAAAAAAATTGATGGTTAAAACACCGATTTGACTTCAAATAAAAATTCATTCATAGTCATAACATTTAATAAAAGTAAATTCCCACAAAACACATCATTTCCATTAAATCCATAATTTGGAAATGACATGTAGCAACAAAAGCAAATTATGGTGCAACTGCAAATTACATAAAAGGAAGAATCATTGTGAGAAATTTAGAAGCTTGATCGAGTGATTTGTGGGAAATTGATTACACAAATATAAATAAGGATAGAAATTGAGAAATTGGCTCATGAAATTAAAAAGGTCAACAATGATAGTACAGTAGTACTAGTAGTGTAGTACAATAGTAGAATGAAAATTTTAGATATAAGGGTACACGGGTTGGGTATACAGGTCAACGGGTTCACAAAGCTAGATCCAATACCCGAACCAATTATATATATGCGGGTGTGATGGGTTGGACCTGGTTCTACCCGTATATGAACGAGTTCGGGTAAATAGTGGTTTGGATTGGGTTGGATCGACGGGTTCACGGATTGACCCGTACCCATGAAGACCCTTAGTACTGTGTACTAAAAAAATAAGTTTTCTCGACTAGTCATGATGGGTATAAGGAAATCAATAATAAACATGATACAAATACAATGATATAATAAATAAATAAATTGTGTAAAAACAATATCAGATCAAAAAATCCCATACAAAGTATATACAATAATAATTTTAGGGTCATGCTGGTGCACTAGTTAAGCATACCCAAAATGGAAATAAAGTGACAAAATTAATGCTAGAGAGATAATTTTTTGCATCTTTAACACATTAAATGCACAAGTTTCAAGAAACAATTTCTATATTAATATATTTAACCAATGCACCAGGTGCATTGTTTAGCATTTTTTATAATTTTATTAGGTTTTATATTACAGTTTTAATCTCTTTATTTTCACTTACTTAAAAAATTGATTTCTCCTTTCTAAAATTGTCTTGTTTTAGTCTGTTTATTAGACATTTATATTTAAACTGAGTTATTTGTAAGATTAACAGTTTATAAATTGGAGTAATTAATGTAGTTATTGCTTTCACCACCAGTTTAATCTGGTTTGATTGTCAATTCTGACATCAAGTGGTTTCAGTTCTCTTCCCGATCACTGTTGTGGAGAATCGAACAATGGTCATCCCTATTAAGTTCAACGTCAATCACCACTGAATCAACTAACGATTGGTCCTAGACAGACAATTTGAGAAATATTTTGTATATGAAGACTATAAATGCTCAATAGATGGGGTGATACATGCAAACACTCAAACGATCAAGTAAATGATTGATCGAGAGTTTGAGGATTAGAGTTATTGGGTAGAAACTCTAAGCCTCTGTTTGTTTTGAAAGAAATAGGGACGAGAGAGTCACCGAAGAGAGAAACTGAGGAGAGAGACACAATGTCTCTCATTTGGTTTGCTGAGAAATGCAGAAGAGAGACAAAAGTATGGTGGGTCCCACCGACTTTTGCTTTCTTCGCAAAAGTGAGAAGAAACGGGAAGAAGACAAGCTTGTATTTTTTTATTCCATTTATGCCCCTAGTTTCATCATTGTAAGCCTTCTCAAAATGGAGGAGCAAGCTAAAGAAAGGTATAAAAAAAATATGAGAGTGCCATTACACTAGTTTCCAATTCATTGTATATTTTGATGAAAGTATTCCTTGTATTTGTCATGTGTTTTGTTTTTTTGAATAATATTTGTCACTGTGATGGAAGAGGCTCATGGTGAAGAAGTTGCTTTCTTTTTATTGACGCGAGAAGTTGCTCTTTTTGGGTGACGGTGGTCGGTGGATTGGAAAACTTGGTTCATCAGAGAAATGTTGGGGGAAGAGGATTTTGGGGTAGTTGGGTGAAAACAATGAGGTGGGAGCTGGGTCACCAATATAGATAATATAAATAATTAAGCAGATGTAAAAAACATAAATAAATAATTTACAGTAATTATTTAAGTAAAAGAAAATTTACTTAATTATAATATTGTTGGGAATGGCATTTTAGTCATTTCAAAAATAATAACATTTCTCTCTTTTCTATTTCTCTCATATTTCTATTATACCAAACAAACTCTCAAATCTATTATATTTCTCTTCTTTTTCTCTCTTCTCTTACTCTTTCTCATCTTTTTCTCTCTTCTTATTTTCTTCTCACAGCCAAACACACCATAATTAAACAATTGTCTAAGAACATATTATTGACGGATCATGGTGTCATCCCCATCCTATAGTCTTGATTGTGTCTACCGAAGTGTGTGGGTGCCTCTAGGATAGGGTTGGGCAAAAAAACCAAAATACTAAACTGAACCGCCAAACTAAATCGAACCAAAACAAATTAAACCATAACCAACAGTTTTAAAACCAAATTGAAACAGTTCAATTCGATTCAGTTTAATTATTCGTTTTTTTTAGTGAAAAATTAGTTTTGATTTGGTTTAAAATCATAAAACCGAACCACTTTAACAGTTCGATTCGATTTTAAAAATAAACAGTTCGATTCAATTATTATAAATTTTAGGGTAAATAGGTCTATACTCCCCGGCAAAATAGGTGAGTTTTGCGTTTGCCCCCTGCAAAAAAATTTGTATGAATACACCGTTGCAATGTTCAAAATTTTTTTGGTAATGCATTTTACCCCCTATGTTGGGAAAAAAAATCGGCAGGGAGATAAAATACACTTCCAAATTTTTTTTAAACATTGCAAGAGATATTCCTACAAAAATAAATTGCAGGGGACAAATGCAAAACTTATCTATTTTGCGGGGAGATAAAAATCTATTTATCCTAAATTTAGAAACAATTTAATTCAATGCGATTTGATTTTCCCGATTCGATTTTCTCAAAAATCAAACCATGCCCTACTTTAGGACGTCTCCATAGTATGATCCATAATATTATTTGGTCCATGATCAGTCTATTTGAAAAATTATGTCTCATGATGTCAACTCTATATGAATTTCGTTATAATGATGAATTAATTAGTCGATATAATGTGCGGAGATACATCTACCAAAGAAAATTTGCCATTTGTCCATTTCTGTTAATAGAGAACATCATTATCTAAATCTAAATTAAAAATATACAATATATAATTTTTAGTATTATCTTTTACTATTTAATAAAAAGCCAAATTACTTTTATAAATACATTAAATATAAAGAATTTTTATTTGTCACCGACAGCAAGGATTTTAAAGAGCTAGACATTGTTGGTTAATGTCTCAAATTTTGTTTTGGCTTTATTGCGGTTTTTGTTTTTCTATTTTCAATTTTTTGTAATTTTGATTCTCATATTTTAAAATTTGACAGTTTTAATCTTCATATTATAATTTTTAACTATTAATTGACGATATGAAATGATTTAAACAATGTGGTATATGATACGATGATGAAAAAAAATACCAACATCGATGAAATTGAAAAAAAAAATTTCATAAAGTTCATTTAAAACATGTTATATTATCATATTTTAGACAAAATATGTATTAGTGGATCAAAACTGTCATATTTTAATATATGAGGACCAAAATTAAAAAATTGAAAATAGTGAAACCAAAACTGCAATTAAATGTCTTAATTCTTAATGATGGGTATAGTACTTTGTAAAAAATATCTCAATAACTTGTACTTTGTACCAAAAAATAGATTTATTTTTATTTTTATTAATTCTCTAGCTCTCATGAGAAAATGATTCTTATAATTTAAAGTTTAACCGCGAGGTCAATGAAATTTGCCCAAAAATTGTTTCTATCAAAAATTAAATTTGATTTCTCCGAAAGAATCTGTTTTATGAAAAACTCACTATATACTTTTTTTTTAAACAAAGTATATAATAAGTTTTTCCTAAAACGAATTCTTCCCAAAAAAAACTCATTATATACTTGGGTCTAATGTTTTGATTAAAAAATATCTTATTGCTTCATGAAATGTGTAATAATGACATTAAACAATCAAAACAGACAATTGTGTAAAAAAAAGAAAAAATCAAAAGAGATAATGATACAAAATTAAGGGTTATTCTCCAAATTTTATAATTGTTTGTTTTTAGCTCTTAAGTTTCAATTGCTTAAGTTTAATTTCTTAAGTTGAACAATTGTAAAATTTATGCAGTTAAAATTAAGAAATTGAAACCAAAAAAAAAAATCATTTTAAACTTAAATTAAAAGATATTTGATGATTTTTTAGAATCACCAAAAAAGTGAAAAGATAATATTTGGGCAATTTAAAAGCTTTTATGTAGTACCAATGAAATTGGGTCTTACCGAACAAGTTATTTTTATATTGTGATAAATAACAATTTAAACCTTAGTTAAAGAAACAAACACATTTAATGTCCAACAATGATTCAAATAAAATTATATCTTAGGTATAACTTACGAGAAATTTTAATTTTTTTTTTTTGACACAACGAGAAATTTAAATTAAAAAGCTTTTAAGTTGTAAATTGTAAATATCATATAATATAATTAAGGGCCTTTCCAAATGAAAAGTGAACCCTCAATAGCACTCTTCCTCATATGCATGTTAACTATTGCAATTAGAGATGTAAATGAATATTCATGAAGATGAATAATGTGATATTGATGCCCCTTTTATATTTGTGCAGGTATTTGAGTAATTCATAGACATTGAAGTATTTGAGAATATTGACAGATACTTATGGATGAATTTTTTTTTTTAATAAAATTGATTATTAAAAAAATGACTTCTCTTAAAGGAAAATATTTTTAACACATAATATTCGAAAATTTTATTAAATAGAATTTTTATCGAATATAAAAACTGCTTCTAAATAAGAGTAAGAAAAGTTGTGCCTCAAAAGAAGATAAAAAAATAATATGAAAATTTTTCTTTACCGAATATGAGCAAACGTAATAATATGAAAAGACTATTTTCTTTACAAACTAAAAAAATTGGGGTAAGCAGGTAAGCCTGAAATGTGTGATGCCCGAGAATTGTGCATTAGGAGCTCACTTCCTTCCATTAGTTAATCGGACTATTTCACAAGACCTCCAAAGCATGCCAATCAAGCAGGAAAGCAAGATGGCACACCGTTTCCAGAGGTCCAAAGAAAGGTGCCTTGCTTCTAGCTCCGAACCCATAGCTACCAACATAAGGGCCCTCAATGGTCCCACTCTCGACTAGTAGTGATGCTCTCTTCCGAACTACTAGGTCTAAGTGGTAGGTTACAAGTGCAGTTGACTTTGTTGTTTTAGTGTGCTTTGATTGCTTTGCACCAATTTACCATTTTGTTGTACCGGATGTTCGAAGTGTGGACTCTTGTGGGTATAGTATCATTTGTACTTTTATTCAATATATACAATTTTGTTGTTCAAAGAATAAAGCTTAACGCCTATTCTAATAAGTTCTCAGTTTTCTTCGTCGCCAAAGCCTCAATACTTACTCTTGAATGGAATTCTATCCCTTATTCCAAGAACTGCTGATTACCCTTAGCAGTTGATTCAATAGCCAGTCCTCCAACATCGACACCATCGGTTCACATGACATGTTTTTGTACTATTGCTTCAGTGGCTATTTCTATATACGTTATTTCGTTTGCCTTTGTGGACTTGGGAAGCGTCATAAAATCAACTTTACACTTCGGGTAAATGTCCACTTTGTCACCTAATAGGGGTGTTTTTGCCCATGATAAGGTCGGTTGCGTAGTGTTAACTCGGGTGTTGTCTACCCTGGTCGGAGCGGGAATTATCACTTTGCTATGGGTCTAGGCTTGTCTCCCACTTTACCGCCCCTTTGTTAGAGTTATATTTAAGTACAAATTTTTAAGTAATTTTACTAATTTATTAACGGATATGAATATCCGCAGACGTATATCATTAAACTCATATTCATATCTATTAATGCGGATAACTCAAATAACTATTCATTTTGGTGACTACTTCTCTATCCATTCATAATTTGAAGGAATTTACCCTTTAACCAATGAAAACAAGCCGCATAAGTAAATTTGTATGTGATCCCGACAATTAATTGTAACGAACTTGTGGGAACCACATACAAATGACTTGTTCTCATTGTTTAAAGGGTAAATGCACTCAAATTATGAAATGGTAAATTAAAATTTCCCATTTATTTTATCCACAAATATCAATTAAGCTATCCGTCTTGTCTTTGTGACAAATTTTATTCCCATATACGAATTTTTTGTCATCCCTAATTGCAATGAGTTTAATAAAATTCTAATAATTTTCTTTTTTAAAAAAAAAATAAAATACTCATAGCATTTTATTTATAATAAAGTTCGAATGAATTAATACAATTTTGTGTTGTAGTTCTTTCAAAAGTTTCGATGATTCACATAATTTGGACAAAATCACAGTAATACCAAAAATATGCAGGAAATACTTTTCAAATTATTTTCCCTTTCTTTGTTATATACCATGACATCATTAGTAACAAAATAAAGTAGACATTACAATAACTTTGTTTTATTGATGCCTCGGGTTACACGGATGCCTTAAGGGATGAAGAGAAGTTAGCTCAAATCCGTCTAGATGATGCTCTCCGAATCCAGGAACTTTTTTGGAGAGACAAGTCTCGATCTAAGTGGTTTATTGAAGGGGACCGTAACACTAGTTATTTCCATAAGCTTACTAAAATTCGACATGCTTCTCATCGTTTGATTAGGCTCAAAGTGGGAGATAATTACATAACGGATAATAATCACATAGAACAACATGTGTGGACTTTTTATAAAGATCTTTTTGGTAGTAATAACCACTGTGTCCCTACTGATATTGTGGAAAGAACTATTTCGAATATTATTATAGCAGCATATAATGATTTGATGACCCGAATTCCTTCATTCGAAGAAGTAAGACAAGTGGTTTTTAATATGGACGGTTCTTCTTCACCCGGACCTGACAGCTATGGTGGTTGTTTTTTCCAAAACTTTTGGGATATTGTTGGTACCGATGTCGTGGACTCGGTTACACAGTTTTTTCGGCATGGTTGGATTCTACCTAATATGAATTCTAGCCATGTCGTTCTCATTCCTAAATTTCCAGGTGCGGAGACTATTGAGAATTTTCGCCCCATTGCTTTGGCGAACTTTCAGTTCAAAATTATTACTAAAATCTTGGCAGACAGGCTTGCGGTGATTGCTCCTAAGATTGTTGCGGAACACCAGAGGGGGTTTATTAAAGACCGTCATATTTATGAGTGTGTCGGTATAGCTTCTGAAGCCATCAACTTGTTAGATAAACGATCTTTTGGGGGCAACATGGCTATGAAAATTGATATTAAGAAGGCTTTCGACACCTTAGATTGGGGCTTCCTTCTCAAAGTTCTTAAATCTTTCGGCTTCAATCATGTCTTTTGTAGTTGGATCTCGACTATTCTCCATTATGCTAAGTTGTCGATTTTGGTTAACGGCAAAGCGGTCGGGTTCTTTAATTCCTCCAGAGGAGTCCGACAAGGTGATCCATTATCCCCTCTTCTTTTTTGCATTGCAGAGGAAGTCTTGAGTAGGCATATCTCTTCTCTTGTTTATAATAACAAGCTCAGTTGCATTACTTCTGGTCGCACAATTTTGCCTAGCCACTCTTTCTTTGTGGATGACTTAATGATATTTTGTAAAGCCACCATGCGGAATGCCAAAAATATACACAATTTATTGGATGAATATGGTGAGAATTCTGGTCAACGGGTAAGTCCTAACCAAAGTAAACTCTTTGGTGGGTCCATTAGCTCTACTCGGCTGCAATCTCTATCTCATGCTCTTGGTTTCTCTATAGGAACGGTGCCTTTTGATTATTTGGGGGTTCCTATTTTCAAAGGGAAACCAAAGAAAATTCACCTTCAGGCCCTTGCCTCTTGGAAGGGTCACTTTTTATCTTTGATGGGTAGAGTCCAATTGGTTCAATCTGTGATTCATGGCATGCTTCTTTATAGTTTCAAGATTTATTCCTGGCCTCGTAGTCTGATTAAACATCTGGACAGTTGCATTCGTAATTTTGTTTGGTCTGGGAATGTTGATATGAAAAAATTAGTTACTTTATCTTGGGACAAAGTGTGTACCCCAGTCTCTTCTGGGGGTCTCGGTTTGCGTCGGCTCAAAGATATGAACAAAGCTGGATGTCTCAAATTGTGTTGGGAGTTGATTAAATCTGACAAGCAATGGGCTACTACTCTTCGTAGCAGATTCTTTCGTAATTCCATTCCTATTACTCATGCAGTTTCTTCTTCTATTTGGTCTAGCTTGAAGGGTTATCTTCCTTTGCTTCAGGACCACAGTATTTGGCGTGTTGGGGATGGTATTGCTATCTCTTTCTGGACAGACAATTGGCTGGGTTATAAATTGCAGGACTCTATTGTTGGACCGCTCCCTGACTCTATTTCGCACCTTCAGGTTGCCAAGGTGGTTGATGTTATTCATAACCAGAATTGGACTCTCCCGGACGTCTTTAAGCAGACTTACCAGAGCATTGCTGCTGATATCCAATCCACCCCACTTTCCTATGCTACGGAACCGGATGATCTGGTTTGGATTGATTCTTTGTCGGGGGGACATGACTTTTAAAGCTGCGTACTTTTGTGACTTGCCGCCTCCGCAGGTTCCAGGTTGGGCTAATATTATTTGGCGTCCGTTTATTCCTCCCTCTAGGTCGCTTGTTACTTGGAGAATTATGCACAATGTTATTGCCACATATGATAATTTAGTAAGACGCGGTTTTCCGATTGTTTCTTGTTGTAGCCTCTGTGGTCGAGATTATGAAACAGGTGAACACCTTTTTCTGCGGTGTCCCTTTGTCACTCGGTATTGGCGCTGGTTATCGGTCTTGCTTGGCAGGGTCATCGATGTTTCTAACTTTAATACTCTTCTTGACATGTGTCGTAGAGGATGGAGTCCCCAGGTGCGTGATCTTATTATTGCAGCTGTCATTAATATTCTGTGGTTGATTTGGAGATGCAGGAATAATATTAGATTTCATGATATTCAACCCATTTTTCCCCGGGATCTTATTTATTTGAAGACCCTCATTCACCAAGCCGCTTCTCACTCCAAAGGACACATGTTCTCGTCTATTCATGAATTCTCTATTATCAAGCATTTTGGTGTTGTTTGTCATCCTCCCCCTGCGCCGTCTATCAAGCAAGTCAATTAGATTCGGCCGCCTTATAATTGGGTAAAATGTAACATGGATGGTGCTTCGCGAGGGTCCCCTGGTGCATCGGCGTGTGGCGGTATTTTCAGGGACCACATGGGTACTTTTTTGGATGCTTTCTCCGCAAACATTGGGGTGTCCACATCTCTCTATGCTGAAATTTGTGGTGTGATGTATGCTATTGAATTTGCCTAGAATAGAGGATGGCATAATTTTTGGTTGGAAAGTGACTCTCTGTTACTTGTCCAAGCTTTTTCGAATATTCAATTGGTTCCTTGGAAGCTAAAGACCAAATGGAAGAATTGTCTCCATCACATCAAGGATTTTCGTTTTCGATTTTCTCATATTTATAGGGAGGGTAATACTTGTGCTGACAGACTAGCAAACGCGGGTTTCTTTGTTGATGGGGTTGTATGGTGGGATCAATTACCTAGTTGCTCAAGAGATAGCTTTTCTAGAGATAGATTAGGTTTGCCGAATTATCGTTTTCGTTAATCTTGTTTTTGGTGGGTTTTGGTTGATGTCCCCCCACCTTTCTCTTTTCTTTTTCTTTTTTATTCTATAATAATACTCATGGCGAGGAGGTAGAGGAGTAGTTGTCCATGGGGTGCCAACATAGTTGGGATGTCTATGCGCTACCATGATATCTTGCTCTCCAATTTATTCAAAAAATAATAACTTTGTTTTCTTTATTATTAAATAATTTTTATTAGTTAGAGAGAATATAAACTTCATATTTTAAGGTTATAATACTTAAATCTCACTAATGAACTAACAAGCTTACAAGCCTAATAATCATAATTTGATAAATAAATTACTAATAATTATAAAGTTATTTTTGTAATTTATTTAATAATTTTTTTAAAAGGTATTGTGTGGAGTGAAACTTTTAAAGGTGTTTGTAAATTGTAAATAGGGGGAGCATCGGTCGAGTTCGGTTGGATTCGGGCCGAAAATCGTCAAATCGATAAAAACTGTTACCTCTTAATTTGGACCCAATTTCGACCGTTTATATTTTCGGTTTGTTCGGGTGTCTAGTCATACGGGTGGCGGATATAACGGATCGGTTTGCTCGGGTTAGATGGAAACTTTGTTGTAACATTTAAAATTTCACTGATCAAAAAATTTATTATTTTTCAATAATAGTTCAGTATTTTCGTACACATTGCAACAAATGATACAATTAAAATAATGAGATGCATGTACTTTGTTTAAAATTTGTAAATCCAACGACAATAATATATAGTAGATGAAAAGTAAAAATTAAGATAAATCTAGAATATTATCTTCCCCATCTCCTTTATCAACATATTACAAGCATAAACTTATAAAAATAACATTTTTCTCCACTATAAAAAATAGTTAAAATAAACAAAGCGAAGAATATGAGTGATTAAGAGAGAGAAGAGATGATCAAAAGTGAAAAAAAAAAAAAATATTAATTTGTATTTTAATAATTGTTCGGTCGGTTTCGGTTTTGAAAAGATGAATATTTAGAGACTCGCATCCTCCCGTATACAACCGTTCATTACCGATTTTTCATAATTCTTGACCCAAGATCGACCCGTATCCGACCGAGTGCTTTCATATGTTGGCAATTATATCGTTTTCGAGTCGGGTTGCGGGTTCATGTTCACCCCTAATTGTAAGGGTAAAAAAATCATATGCCGGGGGAGGGGGCCCATCAGTTAGATTAAGTGTCATTTGTCGGTACATAGTACATACAGCCCATTGACTCCTTTGACCGTCCATATATTGACATCAGTTAACGGTATGTCTTACGTCAAAGTGTCAAACTACTCAGCTAAACTTGATGATCATGATCATTATATTGCAAAAATTAGTTAAATAATTACACCTTTAAGCTAACTTCACATTACTTGGATTTATTTTTTCCTCATCTTATCACAATTAAAAAATGGCTTAATTAGTCCGCAGATCTCTTAAAGATATTTTTTGTTTCACTTTGATTCCTTAAAGAAAAAACGTTCTACTTTGGTTTTTATTGATATGTTCGCAGTCAGTATGGTCCTTTCCATCCATTTTTTCCAGAAACCGTTAACTAACTCTAATACATAGATGAGTTGAAAATAAATCTACTGCATCAACACAACTTAATCAACAACTTCATTAACCAAAAATATGGACGGAAAGGACCATACTGAATGACGGACATATTAATAAGGTACCAAAGTGAAATATTTTTTCTTTAAAGGACTAAAGTGAAACAAAAAATATCTTTAAGGTACCTGCAAACTAATTAAGCCTTAAAAAATTTAATAAATATGAGGGAAACTAAGTTTGGTTTGGAAAAATGGTAAAATTTGTATGACAAATTGACAATGTTTAGTTCAATTTGAAATTACGAATTAGTTTATCGAACCCATTAGTTCGATTCAAAAAAAAAAAAAGAAAATATTATATTAGTTCAATTCTTCTAAACTGTAGTTGTTATTCTGTTTAATATTTTGTCTGAATTGAACCATAAGCAATAGTAAAGAGTGTTTGTTTCATGGATTACAAATTTATTTTAAGGAATATGACTTGGGAATCTTTCATTCTTATGTTTGTTTCAAGTTTTTATAAATTATGTCGAGGAATTTTTTATTCCAAGGAATACAATTTACACATGACTTTCCCACTTTATATTCCCATAGGAATAAGAGGTAATCACCCATAACTCCCCACTTCCCCATTATTTTTAACTCATTTTGTTAAAAATTTAATATTTTAAAATTTTATTTGAATTTATTTTAAAATTGTTCCAAGAAAATTTATTTATTTTACCAAACATATTGAGTGGAATAATATTCCTGATAATAATGTTCCTAGGAATAATATTCCAAAAATTATAATTTTAATCTCCGAAACAAACGCACCCGAATGGAAAGAATGCTCTATTTCTAACATTCACCTTTTTTTAGATGGGATTTATGTGAAATCTACCATTTTATATGAAACTATTTCTATAGAGTCCGTGTATGACCCATCACCCATATAGATTTCATCCACATAGATTTAAATGGTGATTCATAAAACTACAAATGTATTTCCAACAAAATAATTGATGTTGTAAATGGAGATTAATTAGCATAATAAACATGTTATTATTGTTGTATAATGAAGAGAGTATTCCATCTTGTTCTAAATGATCACTATTTAGGTTTTATTACACAATGTTATAGGTACAAAGTTTCTAACTCGTTTAGCTATTATTAATTTCAATTGAAAAATTGTAGGGTATACTTCATTTCTTTGAATCTAGTTTTTTTTCTTTCATACGCTAAAATCAAAGATTGAATTCTTGAACACTTATTGTTGATTATAGTTTTCACACATAGCAGAGTTTTTTTTTAATGACAAATTATTAATATATTAGTTGTTATCGGTGGCAGACTAAAATACACGGAGAGGCGTAACAGAGCTTCAATTTTTTTCTTCTACGAAATTAAAAACACATAAACCACTAATTTTGAGGGATCTTAATATCATATTAACCGAGAGAAACTCAAACAATATACCACTTACAGCTCACACCTATATGATATAAATTTTCAATTCAATAATAAATTTTGTAAATTTTATACTCGTTAAAACGTCACCGATCCAATTTGATTCTCTAAAATTTAAATATGTATTGACCATTTCTATAAAATAAAAATTTGACCACTACTACTATTTCTTATGGTGTATACATAGATTCTCTAGTAAATATTGCAAACTCAACCTTACATTTAGCAACAAAGCAATTTCTTTTTAAAATTGCAATTAAAAGCCAAAATGACTTCAACTTCTGGGTGTCAAAGGCACCACAATACCACCAGGCCTGATGCAATCTTATGTTAAAAGTGTATATATACACTTATAACAATATTCTTAAAAATATGTATATATATCTATTTTATTTTTTTTGACAAATGTATATATATTTATTAAAATCGAAAAATTTGGGATGGACCGCGGCCTTCCCGAGCCCCTACCCGGCTCTGCCCTTGGTTGTTATATCTAGTTTTTTTGTAATAGATATATATACATATTTTTAAAATATGTATATATATCTATTTTATTTTTTTTTGACAAATGTATATATATTTATTAAAATCGAAAAATTTGGGATGGACCGCGGCCTTCCTGAGCCCCTACCTAGCTCTTCCCTTGGTTGTTATATTAGTTTTTTTTTTCTTTGACAGAACTTGAACCATGAACATACAAGTCTTATAAAATTGAGATTGAGAGCGCGCAACATGCACTATATTTTTTCTCAAGCAAAATTTGCTTTAAGTATTATAAAAATTCTACCATTCTAACTATATTACACTATTTTTTTATCAGATAATCTAGTGGCTAGAATTTTATCTTTTAAAATGAATAAGTGGAAGTATCATAGTTCAAACTTTGATCTCTCCCTTCAATAACATGCAATGTCCTTATCAACTAAACCTAAACCTAGCTAACGAGGACATATTACACTATTTTTTATTTATTAAAAAAATCAAATAATATTGACACTAAAACATAAATCCATAGAAATACATCAAACATAAATCCTCCAAAACAAAAAAATGTGAGAGAGAATTATGTCCTCAAACACCTCTTTTACAAGAGAAGAAATTACCAATCATCGGAGAAAGAAAAAAACAAAAGCAGATTTAAGGATTACCTTAATCCACCTACAAAATATATCATTAAAACTAAAAATATGAAGAAATTTGATAAGAAAATTCTAATCCATAGTGTCAAAAGCTTTGAGAACATACTAATTTGAAAGCAATATTATGAGCAAAAGATTTGAAATCCAACATATTAACAATACTTGGATTAGAAATCAGAGTCAGATACAGTATTGTATAGTAGTAATTTATTTATGTATTGCCTGGTACCATTAAGTGGATATTATTAGGCATGGTCCAATAAAAGTTGCTTCATTGTTTTGGTGCATATTACAGTGGAGGTAGCTCCATAATCATAAAGTCTCAATTGTTCTGAATACATTTATCAATTGCAATTAATAGTAAGAGTAGAGAGGAAAGTAAAAGCAGTTATCACCAGGGGAGAGCCACATATAATTATTCCGTATAGCATTGCATTGGAACATGGTATTGGATGACAGCACATAAATCTTAGCCATCAATAGATACACAACAATATTGGAAGCAATGCCTGGATAAAAGTTTAATTCAAGTGTACCCTAGAATAGTGTAAGACAATATTGTAATGAATAATGATAGTTTGAATCAAACTTCTTTAATACACAAGTACTGTACAAAACAAATTTATCAATTTGGTGTTGAGAGAGAGGTTTGAGAATATGATTCTTTTCCAAGACAAGAAAAAAAAAAGCTCACATTCAATTTATGAGGTCGCTTATTTGAAAGATAATTGTACAACAAAGTTGTAAATTATCAATTATGGGTCTGATTCTCTCCGGCCACCGAATGGCACTGTTTGATCTCAACGAAAATGAGAAGAGAGAAATTAAAACACGGAACCCAATGCATGTACTTGGACTAATTGGGTTCCGTGTTTTAATTTCTCTCTTCTCATTTTCTCTTTTACCAAACAAACTATTAATTTTTATTAAATGTTAGTAGTCAACATCATAATATAATAGATAAACGGTTTAAATTTGCACAGAACATAAAACTAGAGAGAAAAGACAGAAAAAAATCTAAATCCGTAAATTATTTATGAGATGATAAATTAGTCTCAATATTGTATCATATGGTTAAAAGATTAGATGTTCCGATGCATATTTTAAAATTAGTCTCATAGCGGACTCAAAGAATCTAAATCATGAAATACTTTAGAACATTTAATGAGTGTCAATATTTTAACTATGACGAGTTTTTCTATTTTTTTTTTAACAATTTTAATTACGATGAGATAGAGTATGAAAAATATTATTTATATTGTCAAACTATTAGTATAAAAGAGGGAGAAAACTATTTCCTCCGTTATAAAATATAAAATATAAGTAAAAATGAATAAAAAAAAAGTTGATGTATTTGATTAAAGATTTAGACCAAATACATTTATTTTTATTGACAAATTTTTACTTATATTTTGGGATGAATAGAGTATAATTTATAGTGCTATGCTTTTCAACCATATAAAAATTATTTTAGGCATAAATTTTCTATTTGAATGTTGTTTCAACTTTCAACCATATTTTATGTTTATTTTTTCAAGAAAATCTCTAAAGTATATTCTCCAAATTATTTACATCAAACTTTCATTTTAATTAATAACAAACGGGTCAAAATATTAACCATCGACAAATTTAATATTATTACCAACTTTGTTAATCTTCATAATTTAATTACTAGTAGTTCTATATTTAATGACTGAATGTTTAGATGTAACAATAACAACCCTTTGGCAGGGTAAATAAAAGTAAAACTTTGAAAATGCAACCCCACACATGTGTATAGGGCCCTGGTCTATCTTGTGTGGTGGTAGTACTTGAGTTTTTCATTTTCATGGGGTGGTAGCAAAAAATATTAAAACCTTACTATATTATCTCTCTCTCACTAGTGAGGACCATTTAGAAGGATCTGTTTGTTTATAGTTTGAAAACAAAACTTTGTAACCTCTTTCTTCTTGGCATAGTTCTTCTGTTTTGTATTGACATGAAAGGTTATTATTCAGTTTCTTGCACAAAAAAACATATGAAAGACTCTTTTTTTTCATCTCAATTCACAACAAGACAACACCAATGCAAACAACCAAATCATCTTGTCTCAGAACAAACAAGTTTACTAAATCATTCTCTTAAATTGTCTTCTTCTTCTTCTTCTTCCACTTCCCAAAACATTACTCTACCACCTATTCTACATGTTTTTGTTACTTTGTTTCTTGTTTTTACCTCAATTAGTCCAATTTTGTCACACTCCATTGTCCCAAATTCATCTTCATCACAATCACAACTACACTCTCACAACAATTTTAACCAAACTTTTAGACCAGATGTTTCGTTGCATAAGTTGCGAAGAATTCGAGCTCACTTGAAGAAGATCAACAAGCCTCCCATCAAGACAATTAAGGCATTTTATTTTCCTTTTTTTAATAAGCTTTTTTTTATTTGATCGAATCGAAGCGACAAGGCTGAATCTTTGTTTTCAGAAATTATGACAATGATGACACATTTTTCTTCTTGTGATTCAGTGATCTGAATTTAATTCTTTTACTATTTTGTTGCAGAGTCCAGATGGAGATTTAATAGATTGTATTATATCTCATCAACAACCAGCTTTTAACCATCCAAAACTCAAAGGACAAAAACCATTGGTATTTTCATTTTTCATTCAATGTAACATGCCTTATAAAAAAAGTTCTAAGTTTTTGGTTTTTTCAATTAAAGTCATTGAAATTAGTTTGAGAGTAAGAAACTTAAGGTTTACAGGATCCACCAGAAAGGCCAAAAGGGTACAACGGCAACAACGCGGAAAATGCAACAAATAATTTTCAACTTTGGGCTGATTCTGGTGAAGAATGTCCTAAAGGTACCATTCCTATCAGAAGAACAACAGAACAAGATTTTCTAAGAGCAAGTTCTGTTAGAAGATTTGGAAGAAAACCAAGAGGTGTACGGAGAGACTCAACTGGCTCTGGTCATGAGGTTAGTAATAGTACTTACAATTTTTTTCATTAGGAATTGAAAAAAATTGGATTTTTTTTTTTTTTTTTTTGCTTAAGAACACATAGGAAAAATGATTATTTTGGATGAATGAATGTGTTAGGTGATAATTTTGACATACATATTTTATTGCAGCATGCAGTTATGTTTGTAAATGGAGAACAATATTATGGAGCAAAAGCAAGTATAAATGTGTGGACACCAAGGGTAACTGATCAATATGAATTCAGCTTATCACAAATTTGGGTTATTGCTGGATCATTTGGTAATGATCTTAATACAATAGAAGCTGGATGGCAGGTATGTTCAAACTTATTTTCAAAATTATTATATTATTTTAGTAATTTTTTAGTAATAAAATATTTTGAAGAAATTATAGTATGTTGAATTTTGTTACTAATAATAAGCATTTGTATATTTTCTTTTAGGTAAGTCCTGAGCTATATGGTGATAATTATCCTAGATTCTTCACTTATTGGACCGTAAGTATTAAATGTGTTTTTGTTTTCTTTTGCTTCTAATTTGTTTTTTAAACGGCCAAACTCAGTAATTAATCGTTAATATTTGATATTTTAATTTGATAGACGGATGCATATCAAGCAACCGGATGCTACAATTTACTATGTTCAGGATTTATCCAAACAAACAACAGAATAGCAATAGGGGCTGCAATCTCCCCAAGATCAATCTATAATGGAAGACAATTTGATATTGGCTTAATGGTTTGGAAAGTGAGTATATTTCTTCACCTTTTGTTTATCATATAATTCTAACACCAATTATATATGTTTAGCATCATGATTAGTAAGTCAGATACGGTGACTCATCATAATTCTGAGAAAATAAGGTCATTTACTTGGTATGAATCACTATTATAGACACCGAAATTAGACACGATAATCGTATATAAACATAAATAATAATTTAAATGAAAGTGATTGAATATAATTTTGTATGTTAATGTCGAACACCATACACACTTTCGTTCTGAAGTGTTTGAGACATATATAAACTACTTGACATAAAAGGCTTAATGTTTTGGATTTGGAAGGTGATTTTCTATTAGCTTTTTTTGCTTTTCAAATTGTTACTTATTGCTATTGCTATATTACACAACTTGTTTTCCCTTGACAAAAAAAGTTATGCAGACAATCCATTAAGAATTGAAAAACTTTGTGTTCAAGTAAAGCAATAATTTGTTTACTTTTTTCTATTCTCCATTCTTCTTTTGAAATTTTCTATATGTTATTGTTATTCAAATGGAAGATTCCTTAGCTTTTTTCTTTGTAGGAGTGTCCCTCCTGGGGCAGCTCTGTTCCTATCTCTTTTTCCCTTTATTAAAGCAATATTACACGGCTAACACATTGCTTTTTAACATTGGTTTTGCCGTAACTGGCTTCAAAGGCCTAAATTATTAGCAACAAAGTGTCCTTGTTGTTACTTTTTCTCTTGAATATACTTTCTCTCCAAAAAAAATTATTAATAATTGTTAACAAGCTGTTTATAATAAGATATTAATTAACCCATAAGGGAACACTAATCTTGTTATGTCTAGATGAATCTTCTCCATTTATCAAATTCTTCAATTACTTCAACAATTTGGAAAATATAAAGATGTTAGTGTGACATTATATGGTGTCAAAACTCCAAATATTATTTATACATTCTAAATCACTCTAAAACTTTAGTAATTGAATTGAGTCATATTTTGAGCTATGCAATTATGTCAATATATTATTGAAGTTTAAACACTTAGTAGCAGTAGTTGGGATGTTCATGCACTCATACACAGAGGTTAGTGCAACCATTAGATTCAGTTTGTAGAGGACCCGGATTATCTGCGGTCAAAATTCCTGTAATTATGCAGTCACACTCTTTTAATGGTCCAGATCTTAATCTAACCAAATATATAAAACAAATGAATAAAATAGGTGGTTGGAATTTATCTGCAATCACTGTTTAACTGCAAGGAATCTATTTCTGTTTGTAGATTTCAATTTTTAAAAAAAATTCAAAATTAAAATTTTAATTAATTGCTCGATTTTGATCCAACTTTCGCGTGAATCTACGGTTGGACAAAATCTTTATCCCTTTGAACATAAGCTATAATATTTTTAACTTATATACTATGTATTTTTTTTATATGTATAGGACCCAAAACATGGACATTGGTGGCTTGAATTTGGGTCAGGGCTACTAGTTGGATATTGGCCAGCAAACTTGTTTAGTCATTTAAGAAGTCATGCAAGTATGGTACAATTTGGAGGAGAAATTGTGAATTCACGTTCAAGGGGCTACCACACTGGCACTCAAATGGGAAGTGGACATTTTTCAGAAGAAGGTTTTAGAAAAGCAGCTTATTTTAGAAACTTACAAGTAGTTGATTGGGACAATAACTTACTTCCTTTATCAAATATTCACCAATTAGCTGATCATTCAAATTGCTATGATATAAAAGAAGGAAGAAATAATGTTTGGGGTACTTACTTTTATTATGGAGGTCCTGGAAGAAATGTTAGATGTCCATGAATCAACAAATTATTATTGGTACTAAATTACTATATTCTTCTCTTCTAAGTTATAATAAATATAGTGTTTTTTTTTTTTTTTTACTCTCCCATTTTCTTTTTTCTTTTGGAGATTTTGCTTCTACTACAAGGTTCATGTATTTGTTAATTTTGCCATAATTTTTGGTTTTTTGCTAACAAGTTAGAGTATTAGGAATGATGTGTATCTAAGAAAAACATGTTTTATATGAATGATGTGTATCTAAGAAAAAACATGTTTTATGTTTCTTGCTACTATTCCTTTCTAAACTTGATCATTTTTTTCCCTATAATGAATTTCAAACTACTATAAAATTGAACATTGGGTTGATGTAGTTGACTTTGACCAAGAAGATTGGTTTGCATAAGTCATAGATTTTAGTGCTAATTAATGCATCCGTTAAATGTGGCTATGCATTTTGGGAAGCTAAAGACAAATCTCAAAGTGTTATGTGTTGAAACTTCTATGCATTGGGGAGTATAATCTAATCTGTTTTTTAGCTATGAAATAGAGTACTTTAATAAGTAAAATATTATTTATTTTAGGAGTACTAATTAATGAATGGTGACTGGTGAGGAATCGTTTTCCTTTTCCCCACCAAGCTTGTGCTTTTTTATGAGTAAACTAGCTTGAAGAAATGTTTAATCACAACTATAAACTATTACGGGTTAATAATAATAATTAACAAACATGTTTCTTGTTGAATTTTTAATTTTGGATCAGTATTAAATATATGTGGGACTGGGACAATATCCAATTTCTATAAGAAACATATATAAAAAATAATGAATAAAAAGCCAAAATTCTTCTAAAAATAACAGTCAATGTCACAACCGTATTATTTTACTAGTCTAATAAAGTCTTAGATCATCCTAAACTAGACAACAAAAAAGGAAGAGCACATGGGTCATGACTCTTGAGAAAATAAGGTACCTAAGTGTTAGTTAGGGGCGGACAAGATTTCCCAAACCGATCCGAATTCGACAAAACCGATAAAAAAAATTGACCGTTAGGTGGTAGTGGGTCGGGTCACAGGTTAAACGGGTGAATAAAACTGGGTTTGAATGGATTGAGACGGACGGGCTCGGATTAGATTTTCAAACCCAACGAAATCCGAATCCGACTGATCCCATACCCACTATTTTTTTTATAATAATAATACCTACTATTATTATTATTTTCTACTCCATGTATATTTTCATTCATGAGTTGAGATTTTTGTATGTTAATATTAGTGGCTTATATTGAGTTTAATGTTTGGCTCAAAGCGAAAGTTCAATTCACAAAATATAGTTGAATGAATCATGAATGATTGCATAATGTATTTTGGCTATTCTAAGTCAACTTAATTGCATGGATGAATCATGAATGATTTACGCATTTAGGCTTTTTTAAGCAACTCAGTCTTGTTTGTTTTGGGAAGAATATATGTCAAATTTATTTATTTCATTATTAACTACAAAGTTTTTTGCTAGCTTTGTTTTTTCTATTTTTAAAATTTTAGAAAATAATTGGACCAAAAATTCAATGCTGGCCTAAACCGACTGAACCCAACCATTTAACCAACTTAAACCACCTAACCGAAACCCGCTCAAACCGACAACTTAATTGAGTGAAATTGGGTCTTAGATTCTCACCCACGGATCGGGATGGATTAAATATTTAGAGCCCGAATCCACCCATAACCGACCAATGTCCACCCCTAGTGTTAGTTGCATCTTAGTGTCCTAATGGATGCTGGTAACAATATTGTGTAAGTGTGATCTAGATTGGGTGCAGCCCATGACCGCATAGTTGGCTATTTAAAGTGTATTAAAATTTGAACTGTTTAATTTTTATCAATTAATTTTTTTTTTTACTAAATAAAAGATATTCATTCATTCAAATTGATAATAGTACATTGATGCAATACAAATTCAAAATCGCTAAAAACAAAAAGAATGAATCTGCGAACAAACTCACAGCATCCGTGTTAATAGCATAAAACGGCACATTGCATAAGCCTACATATTTGACTATATTGAAGTTTCCGGAATATCTATGCCTCCGGATCTGTAGTGTTGATGGCACAAAAGTCATTGGTTCGATCTGCACTGGATCAACCTTAATCTTTCAACCTGAAACAAATGAACACTGCACCAAGACGGGACAACAATACTCCGCACTAAGACGGGACAACAATACTATCAAAACAAATGATGAAATAAAAAAAAACAAACGAAAGAAATACTAAATATATGTGAAAATCACACTTATTTAATTAATTTTAAATTATAAACAAATGACTACAATTTGCCTACAGAAAAAATAACTCACATAAAATTCATTTCTCATATAGGTGACACAGTTTAGATGGCTGAGTCTAAAATTATACTTATTTGGTTTACAAGCGGATAAATGAGTTGGCGGGAGCTACTATGTCAAACAATTTTTTGTTTGTTTTTTGTTCTATTTTGTAGTACTTGTGTTGTTACAAAAAAATCCTTATATTATTTAAAAAATACATATCAATCGGGGAGGAGTATCGAGAAATTTTAAAAAAAATAATTCAACTCAAATATCAGATTGCATACGACAGACAAACATATATTCTGAGAATAATATTTAAATATCTTTTTTGAAGATTTTAGATTTATATTTAAAATAGATTTTATTAGAATTATGATTTAAGATTTGTTTAGAAATTTTTTAAAATATCATTTTAAAATTTATAGAATTAGTTTGTTATTTGTTATTAAAGATATTACTTATTTTTATGTAGCTATATATATATATATATATATATATATATATATATAGGGCCTGTTTGGCCTAGCTTATTTTAGAGCTTATGCAAACGGCTTATGCAATATAAATTAGGTTTTATGCTATTTTATAAGTTTAAACTAGTGAAAATTGAATTTTTAGAAGCTATTTTATGAGAAACTACCTTGAAAACTTATAATAATACATAAAAATTGCATAAGCTGTTTGCATAAGCTCAAAAATAAGCTAGGCCAAACGGACCCTAATAAGAATAAGAGTTGGAGTAAAAATATATCCTACTAAATTTTGCAATAAAAAAAAAGTCATTATATCTAAGGGTGTTCATGGGTACGGATCAATCCGCGAACCCGCTAATTACCAAATCCAACCCAACTTATTATTTATCCGAACCCATTCATTTGTGGGTAGAATCCGGTCCAACCCGCCAAACTCTCAAGTAATTGGATCGGGTATTGGATTTGAGTTTTTGGATCCGTCTACCTGCGAACCCAACCCGGACATTGAATGCATATTTAAAAGGCGTTGTCGACTTGTCGTACAATACTATACACTTTGCTTGTTGAATTTATGTAATTTACTATTTGAACTTATTTAGTTTGTTGCTACTATCTTTTAAACTTATATGTATTTCGCACTTTGCTTTTGTTGCAACATATCATTTTCAAATTATGGATCTAATGAAAATGATATGTTTTATGGACATTTGCTACTTTTATTAATGATTATGATTGAACTTTTATTTGAAGTTAAACTAGTGTGTTTTATTCGATTTAGATGATAGAAATGTACTACAGTTGTGTTAAATTGTATTATAAGGTTTTTTAGAAGTTTTAAAAAAATTATATTTTTTTCTATCAAAAATTTATTTTTAAGTTTATGAACAATCCGCGAACCCAATCCAACCCAACCCGTTCATAATCGGGTTGGTTCAGTTTGTATTTGATAGTGAACGGAGAGAAATTCTTAGGTGAGGGATTTGTTGATAAACTCAATCCAATGAATATTAAACAGGTTGAATAACGAATTAGGCCAAATCTAGTCAACCCAACCCAGGTACACCCTTATAATTCTATTGATTATTCGAGTGTTTAATTTGGTTTATTTTTTTATAAAAATGACTTGGGCAAAGTTCCCCTAAATCTTGCTGTAATGCAACTTTACTAGTCGAATTATGGTGGCCCAAACGGGAAACCCCTATGAAAAGAAGATTCCTTTACAAAGAGCACTTTGTTATGAGACTGAGATGAGATGTAATGGAATGTGAACAGATGATGATACAGTAGTAGCAAGCAAGCAAAAGCCATTTTCATGTTTCTTAGAAAGGAATTTACGTATGTGGGTTTTCATTTGTGGAATTGTGAGAGTGCCATCAATTAACAATCTACTACTACTATGAAAGCAAAAACATTCATGAGGAAATGTCACTTTTTGCATACATTGAATAATTAATGTATCTAGTCTAAAAAGTGGATTAGATACATTAGTTATTCAATGTATCTAAAAAGTGACATTTGCTTATAATTAAGGCCGGAGGGAGTATAAGTTAGGAATATGGTGAAGGTAGTGTCGTTGCAAGAAAGTGTGTTGAATGCGGGTTTCATTTGGTGGCGTATTTGGGCGGGTTCTTATAATCTATAGTAAAATTGGAGATGTATCTCGCGTTGCATAAATACTTATATGGGCACAAATCTAAATAATATTTGTTTAGCATATTCATAAGTAACAAATAAAAAAAAATAGTAAAAATGATATTAATTGATGTGACAATTTTATTTTAATTTTAATTTTTTTGTTTTATATGTGTGCGTCTAAATCTTGTGCTCATTTGCTTGTACCTAAGCAAGTGTTGCTCGCGTTGTAACAGATGCTGAGGAATTTTTTGATAAGTTCTTGACTTCCTATTATTCTTCGGATCAGCGGTGGAACTAGGGGGTGGCTACCTCCACCCCCCAAAATATAATTTTTTTTTTTATAAGTATGGAGTATTAATTTAAGTGTATTATTAATTATTATAAATTATTCAGTATGGATATTAATACAAATATTATGTAACTTTTAATTTAAAGTTTATTATTGATGATCGTAAGTCACTCGATACACATATTAGTTTAAGTGTTACTGAAAATATTATTAATTCATAAGCTATATACTCCCCCTATCCAATATTATAAGGAAAAAAGAAATTCACACTTATTAAGAAAAATAGAATATGACAATTTAAAGTATGATTTTTTGTGTTTTTCTTGAAATATGTTCCTTTAGAAGATATAAAAAGTTTTTTTATTGGTAATTAATTATGTAGAAAAGAAGAGAGAGAGTATATTCAATACAATTTGTATTAAATTTCATGAAAATAAGTAAAAAAAAAATTATTTTTTTCTTATAATTAGAACAAGAGAAAGAGATTTTTTTTTATATGGGACAGAGAAAGTATAAACTCAAAAAAAATGTTATCCAATAGTTTTTTTTTCTTTTCAATACGAACTTATAAACTATAAATCATAATTTTTTTTGCGGCTCACCCGGTTAGTTTTTCCTGATTGCCCCACTGCTTGGGATCCAAATATCGTTGTCAAAGAGAGATGTGTTTGGGTACATATTTTTGGGGTTCCGGTGCATGCTAGTTTCCTGAATTTTTTAGAAATATTGTTCAAGCCTTTGATAACATTATTAAAGTTGACGAGTCTACTAAGCATTATCATAGATTTGATTTTGCTCGGATTTTAATTGAAGTTGAGAATCTGGATTTTACTTGTGTTGTGAAACAAGCTCGGATCGATGGAGATTAGTTCAAATTAAAATTATGGTGGAGTTCGGAGTTTGACCGTGTTTTGAGAAACCTATGCGTATTGAAGAAGGTTCCGTCGCATGCCAAGTTTTAAAGTTGATTCAATTCACCATGTGGAGGATGGAGAGCAGCTTTGCTCCTTTTCCCAAAGCTCCATTTCTTCCTTTTCTTTTTATAGATTGAGGACACATGTCAATAATAAATCTGATGGCCGAAAATTAAAGATAATAATTAAGTAATTAAAAATTAAAAACAACACAAACAACAAAATCAAGTCGACGTTTTGCTGTTTCTTCGCCTTTTCACACGCAAGATCATAAAGCAAAGATTTTTTCTGGTAAGGAGTTGATTGTTCATGAGAGTGTAAAGCAAATGAAGAGTATTGGATTTTGGGTATGTGGAGTTCTCTTATCTTGTTTACATGGTGATCGTAAGCCTTACTTGGAGCCAAGAAAAATTGACGGTGGGTTTGAATTTGATGGTTCTCTAGTTGCTACATTTGATTCCAAAATAGGTGAAGAGCCAGTGAAAAACAAGCCGAACTTCACCTTGTTGCTGGTGATGAAGCTATTTGGTGAAGAAGATGGACGTTGCCCCTTTTTGGTTGTTTGTGATGTTTTCAATTTTTAATAACAGTAAGAAACCAAGAGAAGCAATTGAAGAATGAGAGAACCACGCGATCTGTGTGAATGTGAGAAATTGAAGAATAAGTAGAAGTAGTAGTAACAGTGTTGTTACGTTCATCATCTTGGCAACGAAACGGTAAAACGGCGAATTCGAAAACACGTGATGTTGACGTTGTGGTGGTGATTTATTGAGAAAAGGGAGGAAACCGCCGCCCTGTGACGGTTGGAAAGGGCCGTCGACGGTGGTTGCAGCGGAGATTAGCATATGATGAATGAAAAAGATGGAATGATAAACAATTAAACATTGATAGCGCTTTCTTTAATTTGATATGATTTTAATTTTTAATTGCTTAACTGTAGCCTTTAATTTCAACCATTAGATTTATTGGTGCCATGTGTCTTCAATCCGTAAAAAGAAAAGGAAGAAAAGGAGCTCCAAAAAAAGGAGCATAGCTGCTCTCGTGGAGGATGAGGCTTTTGTGAGCAGTGGCGGAACTAAAAAAAATATGGGATGGGCCGCCAAAAATTTATAAAATATAATTAAATATAAAAATTACATTTTATACAAAAATTTAAGTAATAATAAGCACAATTTTGATCATAAGAAATTTAATTATAGTATAATTTTTTGGAACAAAATTGTTCTTTTTTAAAACAGTTTATGCAAATAAATAAAGTTTTATGTTAATATATAAGTTTCTATAAACGAAAATTATATTTTTATAAGTTATTTTTTTCAAAAACTACAATGACATACTTATAATAATACAGAGGTGGGAGGTAGAGTTGTAAAAAGGGTCGTCCTTTAAGGAGCGGATCCACTTATTCATGATTATTAATTTTACTTTATTTAAATTTTAAATATTTTTTCAGTGTCATGAACTTATTCTTTTTTTCTTCAATCAACACTGTCCACGATCGGTACACTAAAAAAATTGTCTTTAAATTTAAATAAAATTAATAATTAAGAATAAGTCAGTCCACCCCTTAAAAGGTCAACCCGTGAACCCTTTTTACAACTCTAGTGGGAAGGCAGCAGATAAAAATATGGATACTCTTATTGGGCATTTAATTCACAATGATGATGTATGTGGTATTTCTAGCAATAATAATCATCAAATTTTGGAAGTTTTAAATCTAAAAAAAAAAAAAAAAAAATTGGAAGTTTTATTGATCGTTTGTTGGTTTTATGGTAATTGACGTTGGACTTGGTAGCTAGAATTACGATTCGATTTCTCGTAACTGCGATCAGAATGAGATTGAAACAACTTGATATCAAAACTGACATTCGAACCAAATTAGACAGTCTGATGGACCTGATATTAATGGTGAAAACTGAAAATAAAAAATAGAAGTTTTTAGGGGTCAATGAAGTAATAACGTCACTTTATTAAGCAATCATGAGAATGAATCAATATCAATCAATATCAATATCGATCAATCAATATTAATATTTTCCTAATGATTATTTCATTGGTGAAGGGGCATACATTAGCCCTAAAAATGGGGAGGGAGATGTTGTTGTTATGGGTGGGGTGGAGGACGTGTTATCTATTACTGGGCTCGGGTGTGAGAGTTTGGTGAGTGGTGAGGTGGGCTTGGTTGAGAGGAAGGTTAAAAGTTAGTGGGGGGTTGTATTTGATGGGGGTGCATATAGAAAACAGTGATAATGGGAGACAAACAGGGGGTGCAGTAAGCCCAGTTGGGCGTGTAATGTTAAGAAATGGAGTGGGTTGTTTCTCTTGCCCGGTAGCAATTCGTGGGGGAGTAGGTATCATGCGCTGCACTATTTTAAAAAATTTCATTTTTATAACGTCCGTTACTTAAGTAGCAGAAGGGTAAAATGAAAAAAGTATATATAGAGAGAGAGAGAGAGATGTTTAGAAGACAAAGGAATCAAATTCATGACATTCTGAATGATTTCGAGACTCCCTCCAAAGGAGAGGAAAGCCAATGTTTTTTTGTTGGTTGATACTTCTTATGAGTGGGAGTGTATGTTGGATCGCGATGTATGTTACTCGGTCAGTGGCGCATATCATGTCATGACTTATTTGACTTCGACAGAGTTGTATTCACATTAGGAGCTTGTTTGGAATAAGCTTCTTTCGTTGAAGGTTTTTACTTTTGTGTGGCGTTTTATGTATGATACGTTATCCACGACGCATAATTTGTTTACATGTAGGTGCTTTCGTAATGATTCTATTTTATGCATAGTTGGTTGTACCGAAGTAGAGGATGTTCACCACTTATTCTTGAAATGTACTGCTTTTGGTGCGATATAGAATGATATTATATCTTGGTTAGGAATTCCATATGTTCTTCCTGATAACGTCATTGCTTTGGGATCTTAGTTTTGCGGGCACACACTTTTTGGAAATCTACTAGGAGTTGTTTTCAAGCAATATGGTTAGCAACCACTTGGTCTATTTGTAAGGAGTGTATTAGTAAAGTGTTTAACGTCAAGGAAATGTCTACCGAAATATTGGTCTACAATATTAAAAGCTCGAAAAAATTGTTTCTTTTTTTTATTTGAATCATTGACTATAAAATCCAAAAGCTTGTTTAAGACTTGAATCAAATTGATTTTCTTTTCTTGTTTTGTTCGGTACTATGTGTATGAACCAATTGTTTAAGCATTTCTTGTGAACCTATTCCCTCCGTCCCAATTTGTTTGAGCCATTTGCAAAAAAATTGTCCCAAAACACTTGAGCCATTTACAATTTTCTACTTGTATTTTTACTACTATCCATACAAAATTTACTTTTTAGAGTAATCATTATTGCATTTAAAAAATGCATAGAGAGTACACAAGGGTAATTTGGTAAAATGAATAGTAACTCTCCTTCATTTATATCAATTTCTTAATATGCGTGTTTTGGTCAAATGACTCAAACAAATTGAGACGGAGGGAGTATTGTTTAAGCATTCCTCGTGCCCAAAGCATTATAATATTTTTTTCTTTGCCTTCTTAAAAAAAATGATAAAATATAAGCAAGATGATAGTTATCACATCATGTGTTTGTCACACACAAAATAACAAAATGATAACAACATTTTATCATATCATATTTTTAGTAAGCACGTGATTTTTTATCATATCATGACAAAATTAACCTTGTAAAATAATTACATATTCTCAAAATTATTTTGTAATAATATCTAATTTCATAAATTCAAAAATTGGAATAATCTTATATAATTTTAAATAAACATCATGAACAAATAACTTAAATAAATGCATGATATATATTATGTGTATCATAAAACTAACATTACAAGAATATTATTTTAATTGGTTATAAAATTTAAATTAATATTCTTTTTTATATAATTTTAGTATTTTCTTAACTTTTAGACTATGTAAATTACAAAATTATCCTTGTAAAGAAATATAATATATATTTTAAAAATATTTATATATTTTTTTAATGTAATATTGAATTAATTTATTATTGATATTTTATTTTTTTCATTTCTTAATGAAAAATATATTTTTATAGGGTAATTAGGTAAATTATTTTCTTAACATATCATGTTGATCCGCCCAGCTCAAATTCAGGATAATGATTTTAACTATAGAGACAAAATATGATAAGTTTCAGGGTTACTTGATCAAATCAATTTTATCTCACCAAACACTTAATTGAAACAAGATATCATATAGTTATCGTATTCTATCTTTTATCTTGACCATCAAACTAACTCTAAATCTAAGGAAATTATCAAAGGTAAGGAAGATTTTTTTTTTCTTTCAAGCTTATCCAGATCCTAAATATTTTGAGTGTTTTAAAAGTTTCAAATTTAAAAGATTGTATCTTGATAAAAAATAAAAATAAAGATTGTGTTTTGAATTTTGATCCTATTTAATTTTTTTTTTACTTAATCTTAATTAGTCGAATTCTTTTTTTTTTTCTCTTTCTACAGTGTATATATATATATATATATATAGGGGATGTATCAAGTGAGAAAATGTATTTTTATATGAGAGTGAGAGGAAGAAATATGAACCATTTGATTAAAATAAAAGGTTGAGATTAAAAGTGAATCATGTGTTCCTCTTTTAAGTCAATTCACGCAAACCTTTTGTCCCTCTTTCAATTCACGCAAAACTGAAACTTTTTTGGTTTCAAGACCTTGTTTGTACAGCCCCGTCGCATTGATACCGCTCAAACCTCCATGAGCCTTGAAACAAACAAACTCCCCATCTCCGATGAGGACTCCAACATTAACATGAATAATTGAAATAGAAAAGAAAATTGGTCGTTGGATGGTCATAGGTTTTCAGAATCAATTGATTTAATTTATAGATTTGAAACAAAAATTAAAGCTTTGACTTTTTGATTATGTTGATAAATCTTGCGACAACAATTGATTTGGCTTTTGAAGCCAATGAAGCAAAAACGTGAATAGAAATCTACTGGATTTGGATATAATTTAAAGCATACAAGCAAGATCTAAAAAACCATGTCGGTTGTACTCTTGAGTTGTTTTATAGAATGCTCCTTGGCAACTGATATGGATTTTGTGTGATGGAGATGGAAGAGAACCGGAGTCCAAAACGATGAAAGAAGATGGGACGACAGTCAATATGCGAAGAATAAAAGAAGAACAAAAGATTTGTGTGAATTTAATTAAAAGAGGAACACATTATTCACTTTTAATCTCAACCTTTTATTTTAATCAAACGGTTGATATTTCTTCCTCTCACTCTCATATAAAAATACCCTTTCTCACTTCATACATCCCCTATATATATATATTTCCTTTAACTTCTATTTTCTTTTATCTAGTTGATGTTTTTTCTCTTAAAAACGCATTTTTTTTTTCCTTGTAATCATTCACCTAAAGAATTAACTTGTAACACACAGTTCTTAATCATCCCATACTTTTTTCAACACCAACAACAAGGTATATTGCTCAAATTCATATTTACTTTTTTTAGGGAATTCTTAAACATATACTTCTTTATGATTTTTTCTATTTAATATCTTTATGTATATTTTTTTAACACATATCTTCATGTATTATAAGTTTATAACTATATAATTGTATAATGCATAGGCAATAATGAGAATAACGAATGTTCGATATGGCCCAAAGAATCAACACAACCAAGACAACGAAACAGATCTGTTACAATTCATGAGAGCCTTATATCCGCAAAAGGTAATGAAAAAACAAAGGACTAAGATCAATAATAAGAATAACAAAATTCATCAAATTCTTCTTGAAGATTCCGAAATATCTTATCAAGATTCACATAGTCCAAAGAATTAGCACAACAAAAACAACATAACAGATCTATTGCAAATTCTAGCAACCTTATATCCACAAAAGATATTGAAAAAACATAGGACAAAGATCAATAGAATGAAAAATAAAATTCACCTTAATCATTCTAAAGATTTAGAAAGATTTAATAAAGAATCATGTGTTTCATGTGAAAGTACAAGCAAAAACAATTCTGATGAATCGATGAGGTGCATAACAGATTTTGTTATTCCAGGAAATATTCCTGATATTGAATTATTGATGTATGACAATGAATTACTAGTAGATTTCTTTTTGAATGTACCAATATTTTAGTCGATCTTTATGGACACTCCAATAAGTGCATCTCACTTTCGCTATTATCTTTTTCTTGATGTTTTGGAAGTGTATTTTCAAAAGGCATAAATTATTTGGAAGTTTACACTTTAGAATGAAACAATTAATATTTTTATTTTGAATTGTATATTCTTACTTATGTGGGTTGAACTGGTTGTTTAATTATGTCTCTTTAATTTCAAAACTTTTAAGATCTGACGAGAAGTTGTATCACTATTTAACTTGTCCTACTATGTTGTTGAATTCTGAATCGTATTATGAATGATGCATGTTTAAGTATAACATTCTGTCATGCTTTAAATTCTATGATAAAATAGTATTATGATTACTTCTTTATCTATATGGATCAAATTCTTAAACTTAAAAATGTTTTGAATCAATCATCTTTATGATCATTATCATGTTTGATGTTAATACAAAATTAACAAATTGATTCAAATCTTATAATTTTACTCAATTTGCATATGCATAATTTCATAACTTGATAAAGAATGCAAAAATTGTGGGGGTGTTCTTTGATTAAATCACTAAGTATTTTTAAATTTGGTTTAATCAGAATCACAATCTAAAATCTAATTAAGTTAATGTCATCGTAAAAAAAGGGGAGATTGTTGAGAGAAAATCATATTTTGATGTTTTAAAGATGACAAACATCCTTAATAAATTTTAATTTGATTCTGATCATTTTGTGATCTAACAAGTGCTTTTGAATGATTTAATATAAGACAGATGCAATGGATTTAAATCATTATGTTTCCCTCACTAAGAAAAGAATTAGATACTTTTATGAAATCTGCCTTGGAGAATGGTCTCAGAACGATCTCCATAGTTCACGTGTTGCTTGGATAATCACTTAATTAAGTCAACTTCATACAAGACAAGAGTGGACTTCACAAAGGACTTATTTATAGAATCACAACAGTTGGAATAAGTCATTTAAGGCAAGGAATCATTTTTTATCAAAGAACTTACTCTAAGAAGTGCCTTTAAGAATATCAAGCTCAAAAATTATTGAAATGACTTTATGTTCTCCAAAAACATCATTGAAGATTTAATCTAGACCAATAAAAATGCAACAAGGAAGTACAAACAACTAGCAAAGAAGCTTCACATCTGAACCAAGTACAAAGGGTGGCTACATTTTACAAAGAAGCTTCACATCTTGTAGTACCCCAATTTTGTCCCGACCTTGTTCTTCACATTCGAATTGTGTTAGTTTTAATATTTAAAAACAATAGAATTTGATTTTTAGTGTTTTTTATTCATTTCATCAATTTGGTGAATTTTTAACAAAAAACCAAAAAATATATATTATAATGTTTAGTTTTTATTGTGAATAATTTGTTCCCTTTTTAATTTCTTCATAAAATCCAAAAATATGCATTTATTTCCAAAAATATCAAATTGCTTAAGTTTTTATTGTTTTTAACTGTGAATGCCAATGAACATACATAAGAGAATCACCCTTTGGTTTAGGGTTTCAATAGAATGAACAAAAACTCAATGAGTAAGGGTTACAAAAGAGTATAAATATTACATATTAGAAAAAGACTAAATTACCCTTACTAATATAACATATAATAAAATATAAATAATTAATAACTAACATCTCCCCTCAAACTCACGATGCATTAACAAGAAGCATAGAGAGTTTGTCAATTAGGAAACGAAAACGTTTAGTGGAATGTGTCTTTGTAAACAAGTCAGCAATCTGCAAGGAGGAGGAGACAAATGGTAGAGTAATCGTTTTCTGCTGAAGATGATGATGAGTGAAATGACAATCAATCTCAATGTGCTTCGTGCGTTCATGAAATACAGAGTTATGGGCAATTTGAATGGCACTCTTATTATCACAATACATGGGAGTTGGTTCAGAAAGAGAAATACCCATATCAGAAAGTAACCAACGCAACCAAACTATTTCAGTTGTAGTGGATGCCATAGCACGATACTCGGCTTCTGTAGAGGAGCGAGAGACAATGTCTTGTTTCTTACTCTTCCAAGAATAAGAGAGTCTCCAAGAAAGATACAAAAACCTGTGGTAGACTTACGATCTGTTTGATCACCAGCCCAATCAGCGTCAGAATACGCACGTAACTCAAATGCAGACGATGAGGGAAACAAAAGGCTCTGAAACTGAGTTCCCCGAAGATAGCGAAGGATGCGAAGAACAGCTGCCCAATGAACTGTAGAGGGAGAGACAACAAACTGACTGACAACATGAACAACATAAGCAATATCAGGTCTAGTAATTGTAAGATACACTAGACTGCCAACTAAAGTACGATACAAAGTGGGATCTGGTAAAGGAACACCATCAGAGGGAGCATATTTCACATTCAATTCAAGAGGACTATCTACTATTCTTGTATCAGAAAGATGAGCTTGTTCAAGAATGTTTGCAATGTACTTTGATTGAGAGAGAAGGTAACCTCTAGAAGAGTATGCAGCTTCAATACCCAAGAAGTAGCGAAGAGAACCTAAGTCCTTCATTTCAAACTGCTTGGCTAACTGTAATTTCAAATCATCAATCCCATCAACATCATCACCTGTAATCACCATATCATCAATATATAATGAGAGTAAAATACGACCATGAGAAGTGGTTCTGACAAACAAAGCAGAATCAAAATCACTAGAGCGAAAGCCAAGAGATGTAATCACAGTGCTAAACTTCTCAAACCAAGCTCGTGGAGCTTGTTTCAAACCATATAAAGCCTTCTTTAACTTACACACTTCCCCCTGATTATGAGAAACACCTGGTGGAGGTACCATATAAACTTCCTCATGAAGATCACCATTTAGAAATGCATTTTTAACATCCATTTGAGAAATATGCCACTGAGGAACAGATGCAACTGCAATAAGAGTACGAATAGTTGTCATTTTGGCTACTGGAGCAAAGGTTTCTTCATAATCCATACCATATTCTTGAGAAAATCCATTAGCAACAAGACGTGCTTTGTAGCGCTCAACTGACCCATCAGACTTAGTTTTGATTTTGTATACCCAACGAGACCCAATAGCACATTTTCCAAGAGGAAGAGTTACTAATTCGCAGGTATCTGTCTTATGCAAAGCAGAAAGTTCTTCTCTCATAGCTTGCTGCCAAAGTGGGTCAAGTATAGCCTCTTTATAAGAAGAGGGCTCAGACAAACTGTGTATAGAGGTTAGAAAAGAAGCAAAAGAAGTCGAGTAAGTGGAATAGACAAAATCCGGCAATTGAGTAGACTTACAGTCACGAGAGGGATAACGAGGAGGAGGGGGAGGATCAACAGTCGGAGGAGGATCAACAGTCGTAGCAGGTTGTTGGGTAGCCGTGGGGACAAGAGGAATGTCTACATTTGGAGAAGCAGTAGTACCATCCCTGCAATTCTCAAAATTACAATCACTAGAAACATTATTATCAAGACCAAAAGGATCAATCTGAGTCAGTTCACACCTACTAGGAGCATGTGAATCAGAGGAAAGAGAGAAAAATGGAATGTGCTCAAGAAACACAACATGACGAGAAACATACAACTTTTTACTTGAGGGGTCATAACAACGATAACCTTTCTGACCATCCCCATAACCAAGAAAAACATATAATGTAGAACGACGAGACAATTTATCGCGTTCTACGCGTGGACGAAGAACAAAACAAGTTGAACCAAATACCTTCAAAGAAGAATAATCAGGACAAGAACCATACAATTTTTCAAATGGAGACAAACCTGATGTGATCGATGATGGAATTCTATTAATAGCATGGACAGCAGTAAGAATTGCTTCACCCCAAAACTCATTAGGAACCAAAGCAGACAACAAAAGAGAACGAGCAATCTCAACAATGTGACGGTGTTTCCTTTCAGCAACTCCATTCTGTTGAGGAGAATCGGTACAAGATGTCTGATGAATAGTACCATCATAAGCAAGTAATTCAGAGAATTTATTAGAGGTATATTCACCACCTAAATCACAACGGAAGCACTTTATAACAACATTATGTTGAGTTTTAACCATAGATGAAACATAAGATAAATGTAAAAAAAATCAGAACGATTTTTCATAAGGTAAACCCAACAATAACGAGTATAATCATCAATAAATGAAACATAATATCTAGATCCACCTTTGGTAAGAACCGGCGATGGACCCCATACATCAGAGTGAACTAAATCAAAAGGTGCATATGAAATCGAAACACTTTTACTAAAAGGTAAAGCTGAAAATTTTGCAAGTTTACAACCACAACAATCTGAAATATCACTTGTTTGTAACTTTCCTAAGGCTCCCGTAGAAACCAAATACTTTAATCTAGAAGCAGAAACATGTCCAAGACGGGAATGCCATAAATAAAAACTAGAAGATGAAGAATTCAAACGAAAAGAGGATAATAAATCAGTAGTGAAAGTAGAAGTTGAGGCTACAGTATCTGAGACTCTCAACTCATCCAAAACATAAAGTCCCCCTTGTCTACGGCCTGTCCCAATCAGCCTCCCGGAATGTGGATCTTGCACACAACAAGAAGTGGAAGAAAACGTAATTGAATATCTAAAATCACACAATTGACTTACAGAAGCAAGACTCAGGGTAAGGCTAGGAATATAATAAACATCAGAAAATGACATATTAGGTGTGCACACAGAACCAATTCCTGCTAATGGCATAGGAGTGCCATCGGCAGTCATAACTGACATAAACGACGCATGTTTCAAAGACACAAATGAATTATTATCGTATGACATATGATGGGAAGCTCCAGAGTCAAGGATCCATATGGAAGGAGACATACCTGACATATTAGAAGAGTTCAAACCTTTAACAGAGGAGGCAGACATGGCATGTGACTGAGTGGCAAGAATCTTTTGGAGTTGCTATGCAATATCAGATATTTGAGAAGTAGTCTCATATGGGTATAACTTTATTTTATGGCTTAATTGCACTTTTGGTCCCCCTATTTTAAAATCAAACATTCTAGTCCCCCTATTTTAACATTTATTGCAATTTTGGTCCCCCACTATCATTTTGACTCCAAAAGTTGTGATATGACACTTTTGTTGATGACATGTTATGAAAAATGATGATGTGACACAATATATTTGAAAACATTATATTCCACCTCAGCAAAATATTAAATAATAATTAAAAATTTAATAAAAATAAGATATAAACTATTTTGAATTGAAAATATTTAAAAAAAAAAAAAAGTTGCAAATCAAAACCCAGAACTATTAAATCCTTCATCTTTTTCCTAAAATTAAAATTCCTTAAATTCATCCTACCATTCCAACTCTCATCAAGCATACAACTTTAAATTGAATTATTTCATCTCTTCTTCTTCTTCTTCTTCTTCTTCTTCTTCAAATAGATTTACTTTCTCAATAGATTTATACTTTCTCATTCATCATCATCAATACCATCACCATCAACAAGAAACCCATCAGAAACTCATAAAAAAATTCAATTTTTTCCGTCAAGAAATTTCTTCACAGGATAGTATAGGAGGTTAACAAAATTCATTGGGAACTATTATATTTATTATTATTATTAGATAGATCATGTATATATAAAATTAATATAAAAAAAAAGTCAAAAAAAAAGTAACAGCACAAGCTTGTGCTACGCCCCCTCCCTCTTTGTTTTATTTTATTTAATAATAAGATGATAACAGCAACAACAGTAACAGCACGCTCTCTTCTCTTTTTCAAGTTTGCAATTTTTCATCAAATTTCAACAATTCACACTCAATCAGAAAAAGCTTCATCAAATTTACACTCCAATCAAAGGCAATAATCTTTTCAATTCCAATTTTTCTACCGAGAAACAATCAAAACAGTAATTATTGTGGGATTTTGTCTAGCTAGAAGATCTTCAACATTCAACGTGCAATATGATTTTTCTTTGGTGCCTTAAATGAATGTCCACTATTTTCTTCTAATTGCAAAGTTATAGTGTAGCCTTTTGGTGCAGAAAATCAGTCTGAGAAGATACAATTTGAAAATTTGGCAAGAAGATAGAGGTTTCACACACGGTAAGTTTGACAATTGATGAATTTGAAAATTCATACAAGCATATTCACATTGCCTATTGCTGCTATAAATAAATGTTAAGATGGAAAGAAAAAGACAGACAAAAGAAGGAATAGAATTGAAAAGGGGAGGCTGAGAAAAACATAATAAACAAAAAAAAAAAAAAAGAGAAGAAAAAAAAAAACTTAAACAGAAATTGCAGTAGTAACTAGTAACACAAATACACATTAACATTTCATCTCACAATCTCTACCTCCACCACCATATTCAAACTTATCATTTCCCATCAAAATCCACTCATAATCAAACAAAAGTTAACAATCAAATAGAACAATAAGCAGAACAAAGAAGAGGTTGGAAGAAAGAAGAAAATTTTCGCCGACACGGTCGCCATTTCCTTCTATTTTACTTTGAGCAAACACATATCACACATATTACATTTAGAGTAATGCTATTTAGTAAGAAATATCTATACAAGAAAGAGAAGAATCCATAAAATAAGAGAATTTAACCAATTAAAAACTGGCTAACCATACATGGGAGAGAGAGTGATTATAATTTAATCAATCAAAATTTAACACATACGATTCTTCTCTTTCTTGCATCAAAAAATTCTTACTAAATAGCATTTTCTTACATTTATTCCTGTTTTGATTATTGCAGAGAACGTTCTCTGAACATTCTAACATTTAAGTGATTTATAATTGTTACTTTGATTAACATATTTTGATTAACATTTATTAGCACCGCAACAAAATTTTAAAATGTCACAATTCAAACTTCCTCTTTCTTGCGACAAACCTAGTTACTTCATGGTTGTAGTCGAAAGCTCGAAAAATTGTTTCTTTTTTCATTTGAATCATTGGTTGTTAAATCCAAAAGCTTGTTTAAGGCTTGAATCAGGATGATTTTCTTTTCTTGTTTTGTTCAATACTATGTGTACGAACCTATTGTTTACGCATTCCTTGTGTCTAAAGCATTTTAATATTTTTATCCTTGCCTTCTTAAAAAAAAATGATAAAACATAAGCAAGATAACATTATCATATCATGTGTTTCTTACACACAAAATAACAAACATGATAACAACATTTTATCATATCATGTGTTTAGTACGCACCTTATTTTTTACCATATCATGACAACCGTGTAAAATAATTACATATTCTCATATTATTTTGTAATAATATCTAATTTTTAAAACTCAAAAATTTAAATAAGTTTATATAAGTTTAAATAAAAATAAAAAAAAATAAGTTAAATAAATGCATGATATTTATTATGTGTATAATAAAACTAACATTACAAGAATATTATTTTAATGGCTTAAATATGCTTTTGGTCCCTGCAATTATACCTTGTTTTAAAAAGAGCCTCTGTAAAAAAATAAATTTGATTTTAGTCACTGGAATATCTCAAAACTTTTAAAATAGCTCATGACTGGATTTATTGATGATATTGAAGGGACTAAAATCAATTTTTAACTTTTTTACAGACTAAAATCAATTTTTTATTTTTTTACAATGTCCCTTTTCAAAATAAGGCATAATTGCAGGGACCAAAAATATATATAAAAGTTGGCCATGTCAGCTCTAAATCCAGTCAGGGGCTATTTTAAAAGTTTTGAGATATTGCAGGTACTAAAATCAAATTTATTTATTTACATGGGCTCTTTTCAAAATGAGACATAATTTCAGGGACCAAAAGCATATTTAAACTTATTTAATTTGTTAAAAAATTTAAATTAATATTCTTTTATATATATATATATAATTTTAGTATTTTCTTAACTTTTAGACTATGTAAATTACAAAATTATCCTTGTGATGAAATATATACATATTTTAAAATTAATTATATAATTTTTTAATGTAATATTGAATTGATTTATTATTTATATTTTAATTATTTCATTTTTTAATTAAAAATATATTTTTATGGGGTAATTAGGTAAATTATTTTTTTATCATATCATGTTGATTTCCAGAGTAGCTCAAATTCAGGATAATGGTTTGAACTATAGAGATAGAATATGATAAGTTTCAAAGTTCCTTGATCAAATCAATTTTGTCTCACCAAACACTTAATTGAAACAAGATAGCACACGGTTATTGTATCCTATACCAAACTAACCCTAAATCTAAGGAAGTTATCAAAGGTAAGGAAGATTTTTTTTTCTTTCAAGCTTATCTAGATCCTAAATATTTTGAGTATTTTAAAAGTTTCAAATTTAAAAGATTCTATCTTGATAAAAAACAAAAAAAAAAGATTGCGATTTGAATTTGATCCTATTTAATTTTTTTTACTGAATCTTTTAATTAGTTGAATTTTATTTTTCTCTTTCAACGCTATATATATTTCCTTTAACTTCTATTTTCTTTTATTTATCTAGTTGATGTTTTTTTATCTCTTAAAAAGCATTCTTTTTCCTTGTAATCATTCACCTAAAGAATTAACTTGTTTGTTCCAAAGATTTTTCACGAACAAATTTTTAAACCTAGTGTGACTAAACATACACTTCTTAATCATCTCATACTTTTTTCCAGCACCAACAACAAGGTATATTGCTCAAATATTTACTTTTTTAGGAAATTCTTAAATATATACTTCTTCATAATTTTTTCTATTTAATATCTTTATGTATATTTTTTAACACATACCTTAATGTATTATAAGTTTATAACTAAATAATTGAATAATGCATAGGCAATAATGAGAATAACAAATGTCCGATATGGCCCAAAGAATCAACACAACAAAGACAACAAAACAGATCTGTTGCAATTCTTGAGAGCCTTATATCCGCAAAAGGTAATGAAAAAACAAAGGACTAAGATCAATAATAAGAATAACAAAAATCATCAAATTCTTCTTGAAGATTCCGAAATATCTAGTCGAGATTCACATAGTCCAAAGAATCAGCACAACAAAGACAACATAACAGATCTATTGCAAATTCTAGCAACCTTATATCCACAACAGAAATTGAAAAGACATAGGACAAAGATCAATAGAATGAAAAATAAAAGTCTCGTTAATCATTCTAAAGATTTAGAAAGATTTAGTCAAGAATCATGCGTTTTAGATGAATCAATGAGATGCTTAACAGATTTTGTTATTCCAGGAAATATCCCAGATATTGAATCATTGATGTATGACAATGAATTGCTAGTAGATTTCTTTTTGAATGTACCAACCTTTTAGTTGATCTTTATGGACACTCCTTTAAGTGCATCCCACTATCGCTAATATCTTTTTTCTTTTATGTTTTTGGAAGTGTATTTTCGAAAGGCATAAATTATTTGTAAGTGTACACTTCAGAATGACACAATAAATATTTTTATTTTGAATTGTATTTTCATACTTGTGTTAGGGTAGAAAAGTTTTTCGTGCGTTGAGCATATGTTTAATATTTTAGACAAAAAGAAAGGCAAGAATTAAAATTTAATATTATCAAAATTTAATAGGAGTAAAAAAATTACATTTAGAAAATTCAAATTTTATTTATACAATTATTATTGATGTGCATGAGTGCATCACATTACTCCCATAATTTTCTCTCTCAAAAACTGTACAAACAAATTACTCCCATATAGTTTGTGACTTTGTGTTATCGAATTCCAAATAATACGCCTTGAAGTCTTGAACCCATTTGATTTGACCTTGTCTTTTTCAAAAATTAAATTCAGCAGCTTAGGCCTTAGTTCATGACTCATAAGCACGTACCATTGGGCCGAAAGTTTGGCAAACGTCACAAAACTGTGACTATACTTGACTGGTCCTGTACTCTTCTAACTAACAAATTCTACAACGCCCAAAAGCATAAATAGTCTCCATATTAAATCACAAGTCGTTTTGGAAAAAAATGTATACTAAATTATAAGTTATTTACATTATCGATGAAGTCTTTGATCTTACATGATCAGAAGGATGATGACCGGCAGCAATCTTTCATGCAAGCCTCTTTGTTGAAGCGGAAGGAAGGTGTGTACCTGTATATACTCCGACGCTCAAGTCAGTATAATGTGTAAGTTTTGGTTTTCAAGAGGGTAGAATAACATACCGGACTCCTCAGAATGAGGAGTATATATAGCCCCCAGCGCTGGGCTAAGGCCCTTAATGGGCAGTTAATGCCCATTAAGTGGCTGCCGGAACTTTGGCCGCTGGGCCATGATGAGCAGTTAATGCTCATCATTCCGGTGGTCGGCCGTTACATAATGCAGGATTCTATAACGTTGGCCGGCGGGGAGGGTGCCCTTCTGGAGGGCAGAGCCTTTAGTCTTGAGGAGACATGGACTTAAGAAGTCCAGTCCAGAACAGAAGCCCCCCAAGTCGTTGTGCTCGTTTACGAGCATATCGACTTTAACTTTAGCCACGAGCTTTTGTTTGCACATATGAACGACGAGGACCCCGTTTGGTCGCGACCTCCGTTTCGACAGGCATGGTCACGCACGAGGATCGTGGATTCGTTTGTTCATATTGAGGAGCTTATGATGAATCCTTTTTCGTTTGTTTGGCACGAGAAAATCGTTAATCGTTTCTTCGTCCTCGTGGCTTCAAGGATCACTTGATTTGTTGGCTTTTATTGAAGATCCCGTTATTTATTGCAAGTATTTTAATTTGCCCTCATCCGTTGAGATTCCCTCGATGATTGCGCCATTGATCACGACGATACTTTCGTGGAGATTTTCTCGGACTCCGCGAGATTTTCGCGCTCAGTGGATGTGATATGAAAGGACAAGCCGCTTCGTTTCTAAGCGCCACATGTAAAGGCAACTCTAAACGTTTGAGTGCATAGGATCGTAGCTTCTGTTTACGAGGATGTTTCTGAACCGTTGGATTTTCGCGTCTTTTCGTTTTTATGGTGATTCAATCCAAAGCGTTGGATCGTTTTGGATCGTGGCCTTTGGATTAAAGTAACACTTCAGATTTGGGCGGCGTTCCTTCGATTCGTACAGGTGTGTCTGTACATGATTCCTCTATATATAGAGAAAAGGAGGGATTTTTGAAGTTCACTTCATTTATCCCATTTTGAACTCCTGCGCTTACCAAACCTTTTCTCTTCATCTTCTCTGTTTGCCTTTGGAAGATCCAAGCCCTCATCTTCATCAATCTCCGTTTCTCAACTTTACTAAATCAAGTAAGTGCTTTACTTCCTTTTCTGTTTTACAGTACTTGATTGCATGTTTAGTTGTTTAGTTTTAGGAATTTGTGTTTCCTTTGACGTGGTGGTTTGGGGTTTGTAAGCAGTGGTTAACACCCTCTACCCCAGCCCCGCCCCCCCCCCCCCCCCACAAAAGATGGTAGTTTTAGTGTGAAAGATTAAAACTTTTGTAGTTTTTTGTTTTCTAGTACAGTGGTTGCGGGTGTTTAACGCCTTTGCGAATTACGATTTTTGCTATTTTGGCTCTGTAGCTTTAATGTCGTAGCGACCACTCATATGCTTTTATCTCGAGCACTCATAGGAGGAAACAGATGCTCGACAGATTTTAGCTTAGTTGTTGATATGTCAAGTGTCCACAGAATCCTCGTTATCCGTCTTTCGCGACCATTTGGCTCTTACCTTCGTTGTGCGAGCAACGTGAAGGACTTCCTCTGAGCGCATGTCCACGCCCTTTCACTTGAACGACGGTGGAAGGGTGGATTTGATATTTCAACGATGTCGAATTCACTTTTTCTCTTCCTCGTCTTTCAGGTTTAAATAGTTGAAGAGCCTTCGTCGTCAAATGCTGATTTCAACGAGGATGGAGATCCTGTGCTCGAGGAAAATCTGGATGGGCAAGAAATGCCACAATCCTCAGATCCACAGGTGATACAGATCCTATTAACTGGGTTGCCGATGAACCTCGGTTGACCCGCTCACGATTCTTCGGGCATCCTGATGGCGAGGAGATTCCTGGACTCTTTAAAATTATTGAGGACCCTCCTAGGGACAACCGGGAGATTATTATCCCCGCGAAGCTTCGTCGTGTTTTTCAAGATTTTGGATTCGTGAATTTTTCTATGTACCAGATTGCGTTTCAGTATCTTGGGTACAAATTGCCTTTTACGGATTTTGAAGTGGCCGTATTTCATCATTTGATGGTCGCTCCTTCTCAACTGCACCCTAATTCTTTGGCTTTCTTGAGAGCCTTTGAAATAGTCTGTAGTTATTTAGGGATTGTTCCAACCCTTCCTCTATTCTTCTATATATTTCAACTCCAGCGCTCGAAGCCTAAAGGAGACCCGAACATACTTGGTTGGGTGTCCTTCAAAATCGGCGCTTATTCTATATGTTCGAGGAGTCTTTGCGGCCTTTTAAGGATGAATTTTTCATTGTTCATCCCAAGAATTCTCAGGGCTAGGCGGACGTTATAATCCCCGGCCCAGATAGAGATGCATATGGGAATGTCCTGATTGGAGAGAACGGGCAACCCATTTTGACTGATTACGGAAAATTTCATTTCCGTTGGGAAGTGGAGAACTACCTGGTGTCGGCGAAGAAGTTCACTACTCCGAAGAAGGAGTTAACTACCGATAAGTGGAATGATTTCCTGAAGCTGCAAAATTTTGTTAAGAGTTTCAGGGGAAAGGCAGTAACTGACGAGGAAGGTGTCCCTCTGCTTGACGATGACGGAAATCCTTTAACTGTTCATCGTTATATCAACGTCAAGAAAATCCTTGCTTGCGCGACTCGCGCCGAGGCTGAGGAAGCCCTTACTATGCTCGTTTATATGACTTAATTTTTCATTTACATGATTTACTTGTCGTCATTTATTTTCTATTGCTTGTACTAATGGTTGTATGTTCCCTTTCTTTGCAGGCAACATGGTGAGTGCTCAAGAGAAACTTCGTCGTGCCGCCAAAGCCAAGAGTGCCCGCAAGGGTGATGAGAACACCAACACTGCCATTCCTCCTCCAGCTGCAGAAAAGCATCCTCATGAGTCAACCAGCACAGATCCTCGTCCCTCCAAAGTGCAAAGGGCTACCACAGGCGGGGAAGGAGGCTTTGTTCACCGTAGCCCCAATTTCTTACCCGAGCTTAGGGTTCCCGCTGGCCGCTTCGTCTTGCCTCCCATCTTTGCCCATGGAAAATTGCTCGACCAAAACACGGAGGTCGTGATAGATGACGCTGATCAGTCTGTCATCCATGATATGGGACCTGTGGCTTTGAAGGCAGAGTTAGCCAACGCAACGGTTTCTGCGTTCAAGCTCATCGAGATCGCCAATTTTCTGAATGGACGTGAGTGTCAGTACTTGGGCGATAGGGACAAATACAAGAAGCAGGCAGATGACCTGGGCTTGAAGTTGGGTGAGACGAAGGCGGCCTATGAAGACTATAGGAATAAATATGCCATGCAGCAGGAGTTGGCGAGGACATTGGTGACAAGGGAGCAGGAGTTGGAGGACCTGACGAAGAGATTCCAAGAGCTGGAGGTCACGAGCAAGCAACAAGATGCTCGCATCAAGGAGTTGGAAAAGCAAGCTAAAGCTGCTCCCTCCCTTTGTAGCGAGGAAGAAGATGCTGTTGACCCCGAGGGAAATTACCGCAATTCAAGCCGCATCGACCTGATCAAGAAAATCGCTGAGCATGAAGACTTAATGGTCGAGGTTGGGCATATCAGTTTCGTCAATGCTGTTACTCAACTCAAGGTTTTGAATCCGGGGGTTGAGCTCGTGGAAGCCGGCCTTGATGAGCTCAAAGAGGTCATCGATGGAGTCATTGCCTCTCCTCATGCTTCTGAAGACGTTGTTTGAAGATGTTTGATTTGTGCTGGCGTTATGCTCGCCTTTTGGCACTTGGGCGTTTGTTTGCCCCTTTTGTTTTATCATTTTGTTGGGCAGTCCTCATGGCTGCCCTATATTGTAACTAAGTACAATTTTTCTTAAATGCATTTTATGATTTAGCTAAATCTGCTTGTTCATTATGCTCGTATTTTTATTATTCTTATGCACGCGTTTTCTTATGATGCACAATAATTGAATATGTTTTTGTAATATCCATACTTAGGATTTTTTGGATGTTTATGTGGTTGTTGCACGAGGTAGCATGTACCTACGAACGCCTTGCTCGAGTAGTTTGGGGAACTTGCTCGAGTGTTTGGATTCGGTTTCCAAACGAGTAGCGATGATAGAATCGTCGGAGATTTTATCCTCGCGGTTGGAGTGTCCCATCGCGAGCTGAGCATCCATGCCTGGAGTGTACTTGCGACGATGGGGCTCGTATAGAGTAGTTCCTCGTCAAGACAAGCTTCGATAGGAAACTTGGCTTTTTTCTTCTTTTAGATTTATCCCCGTACCTAAGCAATCCTCCGTTGTAAAGGCTAAACCTCTTGTCGCTAAAGTTTGGTTATAGCCTGCTAGCAAGTCGTCGACTTCACGAGACCTCGCTAACTATAATATTGCTTCAATTTTTCTGCGTTCCACGTTCGAGGAATCTCCTCGCCGTATAAATTTTCTAGGAAATAAGCCCCGTTATCCGTTTTTGCTCGGATTCTGTAAGGCCCTGATCAGTGCATTTTAATGCACGTTCTTCTACTATTGTACTCATGTATTCCTATAGTTTATTTTACTATTTTTACTATTTTAGTGTGTTTTTATATTTAAGATTATTTATAGCTTTATTTTATTTTCGCACTTATTTTCTAAATAAATAACAAATTGACACATTCTCATTGCGCAGACCGTAACTGGAGCTAGGAATATCAGATTGAGACACGGCCAGTTGCGTTGGAAAGCTAAGACAAAGAGCTACAACCTTCATGTTAGAGTCTAAAGCTAATTCAGAGCGCAAAGGAGTCATATTTACTCGTCAATGTTCCTGACTTACAAGATTTAATTATTTTCAGCATAACTTATAATTTTCGGTTCAATTGTTTTGTGGCCCGTTTTTGCTTTACTTATAAAAACCAAATTTCGCCCCTAGGGTTATTCATTCAGTCATTCACGAACTAAAATAAGGATTGTGCAACCGAATCATGAGCAACTAAAACTCTAGGTCAATTAGTTGGTTAAGGCACTTCAGTTCATAATCTTGAGGTTTGGATCTTAATGCAATTACAGTTCATGTTCTAATTCTTTCTCTTTCAATTTCGCTGCCTCTTTAATTAATTTGAATGCAATTCGTATTTATCGCTTGTTTAATTTTGGATTGCAATTGTAGCGAGGTTATTCGGATTAATTATCGCTTGTTTAATTTAATTCGAATAGAAATTGATAGAGTCTATAACGCTTGTTTATAGGATTGATTAAATTCACGTAATGACCTTGATCATGTTCTGTGACGCTTGTTTACCTTCATGATTGATCGAACAACTGTTTTACGCTTGTTAATTCAGTCCGAATTTCTGTAAAACTAATTGACGCTTGATTAGTTAGTTTCACGATCAATCAAGAATAGAAACTGAAACGTATATTTTCTAGAAACCTATGATAGATGATGAATGAAGTTTACCTAAAACCAACGGATTGATTGCTTCTCTATTAATTAATTTCATCATCCTTGTTACTGTTTTTCTCAATCGAAAACCCCATAATTTACAGTTTAATTTGTTATAATATTGTTAACTGATCGAGAGTATTTGGGAAACGACCAAGGTTATCTTACCTTGTTACTACTTTTTAAATTACTTATTTTTTATCACGAAACGACCGCGATCAAATTGGCGCCGTTGCGGGGGACTCTCTATTAATTTAACCGATATTAGAACTGGCGCCGTTGCCTTGCGCTAGCAACTTGCTGAAAACCTAGTTTTTTGAAAAATTGAGTCTGATTCCAATTTCGCTCCTGGCATTTGATCAGAAAAAAATCCAGGATCAAAACTCACCTGTTTACCTGTTTACGGAGTAAACTACCTGATTTTTCACTCAAATTGTCAAATTCATCTTTTTTTTCTATTTTTTATTATTTATTTACTGTTTTCATAATTTCAAAAAAATTCAAAAAAATTTGTGTGATCTTTATTTGATTTAATTAGATTTTTAGTGGTATTTTTAGATTTTATTATATTCAGTTTGACCTATTTTCCATTTTCCACACCTATTTTCATTGCAGGGACATTGTGGGAATTACCGTAATCGTTGTTTGTCACTTGTTGCATGACCAGGTCTGCTGGACAATCCCAGTTAGTCCTTCCTTACCTTGAGATAGAAAGAACATTCCACGCACGCAATAGGCTCAACAGAGCTAATAGTGTGCACCTCGGTGATATTGATTCTAACTCTATCTTCTCTGATTCTGAATCTGACTATTTACATAACTTGTTTAATTCTGATTCTGAATTTGAATTCGAAAATCATAAAATGGCAGCTGAACAAACACTAAGGCAGCTTGCCTCCCCTGATGTTAATTACAATGGTTTATGTATTGAATATGCTGATGTTACTGTTCCTTTTGAATTGAAATCTGGTTTAATACCCTTGTTGCCAAAGTTCAATGGTCTTGCAGGTGAGGATCCGCATAAGCATTTGAATGAGTTTTGGGTTGTCTGTTCCACACCATTGAGACATGAAGGTATCACTGGAGATCATGTCAAGCTGAGAGCCTTCCCGTTCTCATTACAGGGTGCTGCCAAGGATTGGCTCTACAATCTTGAGCCAAACTCTATTACAACCTGGGCTGATTTGAAGAAGGTCTTTCTGGAATAATATTTCCCTGCCTCCAGAGCTGCTTCGATCAGAAAAGAAATATGTGGTATTAGGCAGGGCAATGAGACATTGGCTGAGTATTGGGAGAGATTTAAACAGCTAGTTTCCAGTTGCCCTCAACACCAAATCACTGAACAACTCCTCATCCAGTATTTCTATGAAGGTTTGCAACCAATGGACAGGAACATGTTAGATGCTGCAAGTGGTGGAGCGTTTGTTGACAAGACCCCAGCTGCTGCCAGAAATTTGATTGAGAATATGGCACTTAATTCTCAACAATTCTCAACTAGAAACAATGCTGTGAACCAAACAAAGGGTGTCAACGAAATTCAGGCTTCCTCCTCCACCAAGGCTTTCGAAACCAGAATTGAAACAAGAATCGATGAACTTACCTTGTTGGTGAAACAGTTGGCAATTAACAAATCTCAAACAGCCAAGGTGTATGGCATCTGTACCTCTTCTGAGCATCCAATCGACGCATGTCATATCCTGCAAGATGAGACAATAACTGAGCTACCTCAAGCATATGGAGCAGCAGCAGCCCTTTACAACCAGAACACGTACAACAGTCCTGACCTCTCCACCAACAAGTATCACCCTAGTTGGAGGAATCATCCAAACCTCCGATATGGGAATCAATCACAGGCTGCAGCCCCTTCTGCCCCACTGACCACATCTTCACTAAAGGACCTTGTCAAACAAATGGCTACAAGTAGCATCCAATACCAACAAAAGACAGATGCTAGCATTCAGACAATGACAACACAGATAGGACAAATGTCAACACAGATAGGACAAATGTTTAATGCAATAAACCAATTGCAAGCTCGAGGCTCCGGTCAACTTCCTGCACAAACAGTACCGAATCCAAATGTCAGTGCAATTACCTTGAGATCCGGAAGAGTGGCAGAACCAGCATCAGAGAAAAGGAAGAAGAAAACCGATGCATCAGCATCTACTCCTGAACCTGAACAGGTTATTGAGCCTTCTGTTGCAGCTGAACCTGAAACTGAAAAAGAATGAGTTTATGTGCCACCAATTCCTTTTCCTCAGAGGGTGCAGAAAAATAAAAAGATGTCAGTTGAGGAAGATAAAGAGATTCTGGATACATTCAGAAAAGTAGCAGTCAACATTCCTCTTCTTGATGCAATTAAGCAGATTCCTAAATATGCAAAGTTCCTGAAAGATTTATGCACCAACAGGAGGAAAGTGAAGGTGAATGAAAATGACAGAGTCAGTATGGGGAGACATGTTTCCGCTTTCATTCACCCTAGCTCATCAACTAATGTCTCAGTTCTCGGTCAGGCCTTGCCAGAAAAATGCGATGATCCAGGAGTTTTTGCTATCCCTTGTTCCATTGGGGATAGTAAATTTGAAAATTGTATGCTTGATCTCGGTGCAGGTATTAATGTTATACCTACTTCTATTTATAATAACCTTGATCTCAGTCCTTTGTAGCCTACAGGTTTGATCGTGCAACTAGCAAACAGAAGCAATGCCCGCCCTGCTGGAAAGGTAGAAGATGTCCTGGTCCAAGTCAATGACTTAATTTTCCCTGCAGATTTCTACGTTTTAGACATGGAGGGAGAAACCAAGTCCAGTAGGGCACCCATCATTCTAGGCAGACCGTTCATGAGAACGACAAGAACAAAAGTTGATGTTTATGATGGCACAATGCCCATGGAGTTTGGCGACATTGTCGTCAAATTTAACATTTTTGATGCCATGAAACAGCCTTTGGAGGAACATTCTGTTTTTTATATGGACTTGGTTTCTGAGTTAGTTGATGAGACCTGTCCTGAATTCTTTTCTGCAGATTTTCCTTCATTATCCGATTTTAATGATACTTACTCATGTGATTCATGTACTGACACTAACCTTTGCTCTGTTTGTGCTGAAATTGATAATAACTGTCATACAGGTAAAGTAGTCAGTGATGTTCTTGATGAGGCCGTTTGTACGGTTGAAGTTCTTGATGCTCCGGCTGTTCCAACTAAACCATCCATAGAACAGCCACCTTCCTTAGAGCTTAAACCACTTCCTGAAAATCTGAAATATCCATACTTAGAGAAAGATGACAAACTACCTGTGATCATTTCTTCTAACCTTGATTGTGAACAGGAGGAAAAACTTTTGCAGGTTTTGAAACAGCATAAGAAGGCAATCGGATGGACTTTGGCTGACATACCGGGCATCAGCCCTACTATGTGCATGCACCGAATTCTCCTTGAAGAGGGAGCCAAGGTGGTGAGACAGCCCCAAAGACGACTCAACCCCTTGATTCTTGATGTTGTGAAGAAGGAGGTAGCTAAATTGTTACAAGCAGGTATCATTTATCCTATATCAGACAGTAGTTGGGTAAGTCCAGAGAAATCTGGACTCACCGTGGTGAAAAATGAAAAAAATGAACTTGTACCCACCAGAGTCCAGAACAGTTGGAGAGTTTGTATCGATTACAGAAGATTGAACCAGGCAACTAGGAAGGATCACTTTCCTTTACCGTTCATTGATCAGATGCTTGAACGGTTGGCAGGTAAATCACATTATTGTTTTCTTGATGGTTTTTCAGGTTACTTTCAGATTCATATTGCACCTGAAGATCAAGACAAAACTACTTTCACGTGTCCTTTCGGCACATTTGCTTACAGGAGAATGCCTTTTGGTCTTTGCAATGCACCTGGCACATTCCAGCGATGCATGCTTAGTATTTTTTCTGATTTTATTGAAAACTGCATGGAAGTGTTTATGGATGATTTCACTGTTTATGGCACTTCCTTTGATACATGTTTGACTAGTTTGAACTTAGTTTTGGCAAGATGCATTGAAACTGGCCTTGTTTTGAATTTTGAAAAGTGTCATTTTATGGTTGAGCAGGGAATTGTTCTTGGTTACATAATTTCTGAAAAAGGAATTTCTGTTGACCCTGCTAAAATTGATGTGATTTCTACACTGCCTTACCCTTCTTGCGTTCGCAAGATTCGTTCTTTTCTTGGTCATGCAGGTTTTTACAGGCGCTTCATTAAGGATTTCAGCAAGATAGCCCTTCCGCTGTCAAATTTGTTGAAGAATGATGTGGTTTTCAAATTTGATGATAGCTGCAAAAAGGCTTTTGATTTCTTGAAAAAAGCATTGACTTCTGCTCCCATTATCCAGCCTCCTGACTAGAACATTCCTTTTGAAATTATGTGTGATGAATCCAATTATGCAGTGGGAGCAGTTCTTGCACAAAGAATTGATAAGGCTGCCCATCTTATCTATTATGCTTCTAGGACTTTAGATTCTGCACAGTCAAATTATACCACCACTGAAAAGGAACTTCTAGCCATTGTTTTTGCTCTTGATAAATTCAGATCATATTTGCTAGGTTCCAAGGTTATTGTTTTTACTAACCATGCAGCTTTAAAGTACCTATTAAAGAAGCCTGAAGCAAAACCGAGGCTGATTCGGTGGATGTTGTTGCTCCAAGAGTTTAATGTGGAAATTAAAGATAAAAGTGGGGCCGAAAATTTAGTGGCCGACCACTTGAGCAGAATTGAGCGTGATGGGGATATCTTTCCCATTCAGGATGACTTTCCTGATGAGCAGTTGCTAGTTTTACACGAGATAACCCCCTGGTTTGCTGACATTGTTAATTATCTTGTTGCTGGTGTTTTTCCTGCAGGTGCATCTAGGACCCAAATTCATAAATTAAGGAGTGATGCAAAGTACTATGTTTGGGATGACCCATATCTTTGGAAGTTTGGTAATGATCAGGTTATTCGGAGATGTGTCCCCGACCATGAGATTGAATCCATTTTGCATCACTCTCACGCTTCTCCAGTTGGAGGACACTTTGGTCCTCAAAGAACCGCGAGAAAAGTACTAGACTCCGGTTTTTATTGGCCCACTATCTTTAAAGATGCTTATGAGACTTTACCCACTTGTAAAGAGTGCCAAGTAGCAGGTACATCTATCACTCGTACGAGTGAAATGCCTCAGCAGTCTATGCTCTTTTGTGAGGTATTTGATGTATGGGGAATTGACTTTATGGGTCCCTTCCCTACGTCATTTGGATTCCTTTACATACTACTTGATGTTGATTATGTTTCAATGTGGGTTGAAGCCATCCCCACTAGGACTAATGATTCAAAAGTTGTTGCAGGATTTGTCAGGTCAAATATTTTTTGCAGGTTTGGAATACCCCGAGCTATCATAAGTGACCAAGGTACTCACTTCTGTAACCGCACCATGGAGGCTCTACTCCGAAAGTATGGAGTTGTGCATAGAGTCTCTACTGCATATCATCCCCAAACTAATGGGCAAGCTGAAGTCTCAAATAGGGAGATAAAGCAGATTTTAGAGAAAATGATGCAACCAAACAGGAAGGACTAGAGCCGCCGTCTAGAAGACGCACTTTGGGCCCAAAGAACAACTTACAAGACACCCATAGGGATGTCTCCTTATCGCCTTGTGTTTGGTAAGGCGTGTCACCTTCCTATAGAGATTGAACACCGCGCTTATTGGGCGGTGAAAGGCTGTAACATGGAAATACAAGAAGCATGTAAAGAAAGAAAACTCCAATTACAGCAGCTTGATGAGCTGAGGCTTGAGGCCTATGAAGGCTCCAGAATTTATAAGGAGAAAACTAAACTCTTCCATGATAAAATGATTTCCAGGAAGGAGTTCTCTGTGGGCCAACAGGTTTTATTGTTTAACTCCCGCCTTAAGCTTATGGCTGGGAAACTTCGATCCAAATGGATTGGCCCTTTTGTTATCACTAATATTTTTCCTCATGGTGCAGTAGAAATTAAAAGTGCAGGTACTGGCAAAGTTTTCAAGGTAAATGGATAGCGGTTGAAGTTGTTCCACGGCAATTCTATGCCTGTTGAAGCACCAGTTGAAGAGCTCGCCTTGGATGAACCTTCCTACACCCCAGCTGCTACACCTTAGCTCTCGGGTGTGTTCCTTCCTTTACTCTCACTTTATGTTAATTATGACATTGCGGACACTGTCTGATTTAAGTGTGGGGGAGGGACATTTTACTTTATGTTTACTTTATACTAATAATAATAATAATAATAATAATAATAATAATAATAATAATAATAATAATAATAATAATAATAATAATAATAATAATAATAATAATAATAATAATAATAATAATAATAATAATAATAATAATAATAATAATAATAATAATAATAAAGGTCATGAGTAGTCACATGTTCTAAGGCTAAGAGCAAATAGTTGTAAGGTTGGTGAAATCTTTGTAAATTCTTGTTTTGATACTTGACATGATGGTCTTTGCAACTTTAATGAATAACTGCTTGAACACTGTCAATCTTAGAAATGTCTAGATAAATCTTTGAAATACACATTCTCTAGACTAAGTTCTCTGAATTTGAATATAATGGAGGGTACGACTAGAACTAAGTGTGGGGGTAATGCTGAAGTAAAAGATAGACTGATCACTGCTATTAATTAAGAAAAAAGGGAAACTTCTTGAGAGCTAATAATAATAAAAAAATAAAAAATAAAAAAATGAATGATGATAATGAGTTCCTGTGCCCGAAACTGGAGGAACAAATGCTGTGTAGGATGCTCTACTCTGAGTAACAGGTTGGACTTATTACAAGTAGGATCCCGTCAGGTGAAAAGGTAGAGTAGTACCTAAAGCTTTGAATAATAATAGGAATAATAAGTAATAAAGCTTGAAGGAAGTTGCCCCTGCATTGAAATTGAAAAGCTTTGGTTCTCTTGAAAAGAAACAGCCCCCCTAGACTGAAATCCTGGTTAAATCTAAAATTATAGGAAAAGAATGATAGCTTAGCATTTAGATTGAGTATTTCGGAGACGGATCTTGACATTACTTTGGTTGACAGTAGGAGACAGTACACACACACAAGACTATCATGGAAGGTTGACAGATGAGAGTTATGCCAATTTTTGAATTTTTACCTAAGGCTTGAAGCTTGAAACCTGGAGTATGTTGACTGCTTGTGACTGTTTAAATTTTAAATCGAGTTTTGCTCGGAGTGCTTTAGTTCAAGTGTGGAGGAATTTGATCAGTGCATTTTAATGCACGTTCTTCTTCTATTGTAATTTGTACTCATGTATTCCTATAGTTTATTTTACTATTTTTACTATTTTAGTGTGTTTTTATATTTAAGATTATTTATAGCTTTATTTTATTTTCGCACTTATTTTCTAAATAAATAATAAATTGACACCTTCTCATTGCGCAGTCCATAACAGGAGCTAGGAATACCGGATTGAGACACGGCCAGTTGAGTTGGAAAGCTAAGACAAAGAGCTACAACCTTCATGTTGGAGTCGAAAGCTAATTCAGAGCGCAAAGGAATCATATTTACTCGTCAATGTTCCAGACTTACAAGATTTAATTATTTTCAGCATAACTTATAATTTTCGGCCCAATTGTTTTGTGGCCCGTTTTTGCTTTACTTATAAAAACCAAATTTCGCCCCTAGGGTTATTCATTCAGTCATTCACGAACTAAAATAAGGATTGTGCAACCGAATCATGAGCAACTAAAACTCTAGGTCAATTCGTTGGTTAAGGCACTTCAATTCATAATCTTGAGGTTTGGATCTTAATGCAATTAAAGTTCATGTTCTAATTCTTTCACTTTCAATTTCGCTGCCTCTTTGATTAATTTGAATGCAATTCGTATTTATCGCTTGTTTAATTTCGGATTGCAATTGTAGCGAGGTTATTCGGATTAATTATTGCTTGTTTAATTTAATTCAAATAGAAATTGATAGAGTCTATAACACTTGTTTATAGGATTGATTAAATTCACGTAATGACCTTGATCATGTTCTGTGACGCTTGTTTACCTTCATGATTGATCGAACAACTGTTTTACGCTTGTTAATTCAGTCCTAATTTCTGTAAAACTAATTGACGCTTGATTAGTTAGTTTCACGATCAATCAAGAATAGAAACTGAAACGTATATTTTCCAGAAACCTATGATAGATGATGAATGAAGTTTACCTAAAACCAACGGATTGATTGCTTCTCTATTAATTAATTTCATCATCCTTGTTACTGTTTTTCTCAATCGAAAACCCCATAATTTACAGTTTAATTTTTTCTAATATTGTTAACTGATCGAGAATATTTGGGAAACGACCAAGGTTATCTTACCTTGTTACTACTTTTTAAATTACTTATTTTGGATCACGAAACGACCGCGATCAGGCCTTTCCCAATTAGCGGCGAGTTTGCCTTCTTGAGAGTCTTTTTGGTTTCATCGTAGGACCAAACTGCCCACTTCAAATTCCCTTTTAATGACTTTTCTGTCGTGGCGAGCGGCAATTTTTTGTTTTAATGCGGCTTCTTTGAGGGTTGCTCCTTGTCCCAGCTCCTCGACCAACTCGAGTTCTTCTCTTAGCAACTCATTGTTTGTTTCCTCATCTGGAGGGTTTTCCGTTCGTCGAGTTGGCTCCCTTATTTCCACGGGGATAAGAGCTTCAGTTCCGTAAGTTAATCGAAATGGTGTTTCCCCCCTGGTCGAGTGTGGTGTGGTTTTGTAGGACCATATCACGCTGTATAGTTCCTCGACCCACTTACCCTTTGCCTCGCCTAACCTTCGTTTTAGGCCTCGCAAAATTACTCTGTTGGCCGCTTCTGCTTGGCCGTTTGTTTGAGGATGCTCGACGGATGTAAAGTGTTGGGTCACTTTTAGTTTGATGAGGAACTCTTTAAATTTCTTATCTATAAATTGCGTCCCATTGTGGGCAGTGACTTGGGCGAGGGGCTCGGCTTCTATCCATTTTGTGAAGTAATCCACCCCGACGATTAAATACCTGTTTTGCCCAGGCGCTCGCGAGAATGGTCCTAGGAGGTCCAATCCCCATCATGTAAACGACCACGGGGATGATAGAGACTTTTGCTCGCTAGGTGGAGCAAAGTGCATATCCTCGTGTCTTTGGCACTTGTCACATTTCTTGAGGTGCTCCTTGGCATCTGTTTGCATAGTTGGCCAATAATACCCTGCTCGCAATGCCTTTCGTTCAAGTGAGTGTCCACCAATGTGTTGCCCATTGATCCCTTCGTGTATCTCCTGTAGGATGGATTCCACCTTTTCTTCCTCGACGCATTTTAGCAATGGGGTTGAAAATCCTCTTCTGAAGAGATGGCCGTCTATCAAGACATATGAGCACGCTCTTCTTCTAACTTTGACTGCCTCTTTAGGGTCGTCGGGCACCATTCATGAGGCGAGGAATTCTCTCACATGGTTTATCCAACTGTCGGCACTGATTATGCATATGAGATTTACTTCAAGAGTTTTCTCAATGCTTGGTCTTTGCAACGTTTCTTGGATAAGTGATTGATTCCTCCCTTTGTTCTTTTTGGTGCTCGCTAGCTTTGAGAGGACATCTGCCCTTGAGTTATGCTCGCGAGGAATCTGTTGTACAGTTGACTCTTTGAATTTAGCCAACTTTTCTTGTATAAGGGTTAAGTATTCTGCTAGACGCTCGTCTTTAGCTTGATACTCCCCGTTTACTTGGGATGCGACTAGTTGAGAATCGGTGAAGATTTTGATTTCGTCAGCGTTCATGTCCTCGGCTAATCGCAATCCTGCTAGGAAGGCTTCGTACGCGGCTTGATTGTTGGTCGTTTGGAATGAAAGTTCCAATGACACCTCAATGAGGACTCCCTCGTCGTTTTCCAGGATTATTTCCGCTCCACTTCCTTTGGAGTTGGAGGATCCGTCGACGTATATGGTCCATTTATTTTTGCTCGAGGTCGCTGGTAAAGTCATTTCAGCGACGAAGTCTGCTAGCACTTGAGCTTTCAAAGCTTTTCTGCTTTCGTAGGTTATGTCGAACTCAGATAACTCTAACGACCATTTCAGCATTCTCCCGGCCATATCAGGCCTTGCGAGTAGCTGTTTGATTGGTTGGTCGGTTCGTACTGCGATTGAGTGTGCTAAGAAATAGTGTCTCAATTTCCTTGCAGCGACGACTACTGCCAACGCCATTTTTTCGATCTGTAAGTATCGAAGTTCTGGTCCTTGCAAAGCTTTGCTGATGAAGTATACTGGCTTCTGTCCTTGTTCGATTTCTCGAATTAATACTGCGCTTATGGCTTCATGAGCCACGGCCAGATATAGGAATAAAGTTTCGCCCAATGTTAGGCGTGTCAAGACCGGAGGTTCGGATAATGCTCGTTTCAAATGTTGAAGAGCTTTTTCGCATTCTTCCGACCACTCAAAAGCGGATTCTTTTCTAAGTAATTTGAAAAGAGGCAGCGCATGTTGGGCGGATTTAGCGACGAAACGTGCTAGAGCAGTCAACATTCCGTTGAGGGATTGTATTGACTTCTTCGAATTTGGAGTAGGGAATTCGAAGAAAGCCTTGCATTTTTCAGGGTTAGCTTCAATTCCTCGTTCCGTTAAATAGAATCCGAGGAATTTGCTCGCTTTTACCCCAAAGGTGCATTTTTCCGGATTAAATCTCATGTTGTACTGTTTTGCTCTCTCGAACACTTTTCTTAAGTGGGATACATGATCGATTTCCTGTTCGGATTTAACGATCATGTCATCCATATATATTTCGAGCATGTCTCCTATTTCATTTCTGAATACTTTGTTCATCATTCTTTGATAAGTGGCACCGGCATTTTTTAAGCCGAAAGGCATTACGATATAGTAATAATTGCCCGATTCAGTCATAAATGTTGTTTTCTTTTTATCGATTTTAGCCATTTTTATTTGATTATATCCTGAATAAGCGTCCACAAACGATAGTAGTTTAAACCCTGAGGAATTATCTACGAGTTTATCTATGCTAGGTAAAGGATAAGAATCTTTAGGGCAAGCCCTATTGAGATCGGTGTAGTCAACGCACATTCTCCACTTTCCATTAGATTTTTTAACCAATACAACATTTGACAGCCATGTAGTGTATTTGGCTTCAGATATAAAATTTTCCTCTAAGAGGTCTTTTACAGCTTTTTCAGCAACCTCCGCTTTTTCGGGAGACTGCTTCCTATGTCGCTGAACAACAGCTCTAGCCCTAGGATCTATTGTTAACTGATGACAAGCGACCTCAAGGTCAATTCTGGGCATCTCTGCAGCATTCCAAGCGAACAGCTCAGCGTATTCCTTCAAGCAAGCTTCCAATTGCCTCTTCACCAATTCGGGCATGTCAGCTCCAACCTTAATTCCTCGGTAGTAATCATCGTTCAGGGGGATGATTTTAAACTCGCCATCAGGAATAGGGCGATGCTCCTTTTTCGCAATGGGGTCGTCCTCATCCTTCAGCTCTTTCTCGTTGAAGTGTGCATCCAGGTCCACGATCTCATTTGCCTGCAGGGCATTCACAACGGGCATCTTGTGATCATTCTTCTTCTTCGGAGTAAGAAGGGAACTCATATTCTTCGCATCAGCTTCAAAGCATTTCCTTGCTGCAGCGATATCCCCGTTCAGCGTAGCGATTTTTCCATCCACAGTGTAGTACTTCATTTTCAGGTGGATGGTTGAGGATACGGCGAATAGGTTTGCCAGAGCAGGCCTTCCCATAATACAGTTGTACAGAGATGGGCAATCCACGACCAAGAATTGGACGTTGATGGATTTGGTCGCCTCTTCTTCTCCGAAGGTCACAATTAAGTCCACAAACCCCCATGGCTTTGTGGTCGCTCCGTTAAACCCTCGCAGGTCAGCACCAACATACGGGGCGAGGTTCTTTTCTGTCAATTGCAGAGTCTTGAACAAACCAGCGTACATCACATCACACGAGCTTCCCTGATCCACTAAGATTTTCCTCACATCAAAGTTAGCCATCCTGGCCCTTATTAGCAGCGGAATTTGGTGATTAGGGGAGCCTCCGGGGACCCCTCCTTATAAAAAGCCAAGGGAATAGACCCCTCCTTCACTTCTGTCACGATGACAGGTTCCAACGAGCACACACTTTCCAACTCTTCAAACTTTCTTTTCAGCGACCCTATTGTAGAGGTTCCAAATCCTCCTCCTGAGATTACCAGCGATCCCATATGAGCAGCCAAATGATCAAGCAGATCTTCACCCTCCTTGTGCTCGGGGAGAATGAAATCCTCGGGTCTTGAGATGGAGTAGGCAATTTGCATGTTGCTGTTGCCAGCCCCTGATTGTTGTTGCGCCTCTCTGGACGGTTGACCAACCTCAGGCTCTTTTTCACGCCCACGTTCCTCTTTTCTGAACTTCTGGAGGAGTCCTTTTTGTAGCATGATCTCGATTGCGTCTTTCAGATGAATGCAATCCTCGGTCACGTGCCCGTATCTCTTATGGTATCGGCAGTACTAAGACTTGTCCAATCCTTGCTTTACGGGCAGTTGCTTAGGGGCGCGGACTCCGTTTTTCTTGAAGTCGGCCAAGGAAACTTCTGCCAGAATTCGCTCGCGGGGAGCGTTCAAAGGAGTGTAATCAATAAACTTGCTTCGGGGAGGTCTTGCTTCCCTCACCCTTTCTTTTCCTCTTTCATTTCCTCCTCGAGAGGGTTCAATTTCTTCTTGACGCTTTCGCTTCCTCGCGTCAGCAGCAACTTGCTTTTCCTCGTAAGCTATGTATTTTTGTGCTTTTTCGAGGAAAGCGTCTAAAGTTCTAACTTCTTCAATTCCAATTGCTTTGGTGAAGTCACTGGACGGGCGCAGTCCTCGCTCTAGCAAATACAATTTCATCCTGTCATCGGTCCTTACCTCGATGGCAGCCTTGTTGAATCTGTCAATGTACTCTCTCAGCGATTCGTTGTCTTTCTAGACGATTGCTTCGAGAGTAGCCTATGTCTTTGGGTGCTTTCTTGAAGCAGTGAAGTGTGCAGTAAAGAGTCTGCACAGCTCACCCCATGAATCAATGGACCCTGGTGGTAAATTCTTGTACCATGCCATTGCTCCTTTCCTCAGCGTGGTGGAGAACAGCTTGCACTTGATAGATCCTCGAACTCCTCTGTAGTCGAGGACAGCCTCAATATTTTCTATGTGGTCGTTATGATCGGTGGTTCCGTCGTAGGTGTTCATCGCCGATGGTTTTTCCAACCCCACGGGCAATGGTACCCTCATGATTCTATCAGAAAGAGGCCCCACATGCCTTTCCTCGTCGCTTCGTGGAGAACGATGACGATGGCGAGGAGGCGAATGATAATTTCGCCCAGTTGAACATGCTGGGGATCTCCTCGCTCCAACAACCCTCCTCGCAGGGCTTATACGGCTTCGAGTCTCGTATGCCCTCGGTGATCTTGACCTAGTCCTCGAGTCCCGTCGAGAGGACTCTCGTCGCCTATAGCTGCCCGTGGCCGCTCTTGTGATGTGCGACTCTTCCACAGCTTCAATGCGACGATTCTGCTCCCTGATAGCTTGTCCCTGATTGTTGACGGCGGTCAGCAGCGCGGTCATGATGTGTTCCAGGGTAGCTCCAAGGGGGGAACGGGAACGACCAGGGAGTTGGTTTCGTTCGTAGGGTTGTAGGTGGGGTCCGTTTCCATTTGAGATATGACCATCCCGTTAGTGCCATTGTTGTCAGCGTGATCGATATGGATGTGGTTAGCTGAGTGGTCTGATTGACTGTTACCGGCCATTCTTAGCTTTTGGTGTTTTTTGGTAGTTTAGATAGTTTTGTTCTTTGAGAAAGAAGGGGAAAACTTTAATTCCCCACAGTCGGCGCCACTGATCTTACCTGATCAGAAGGATGATGACCGGCAGCAATCTTTCGTGTAAGCCCCTTTGTTGAAGCGGAAGGGGGGTGTGTACCTGTATACACTCCGACGCTTAAGTCAGTATAATGTGTAAGTTTTGGTTTTCAAGAGGGTAGAATAACATACCTGACTCCTCAGAATGAGGAGTATATATAGCCCCCAGCGCTGGGCTAAGGCCCTTAATGGGCAGTTAATGCCCATTAAGTGGCTGCCGGAACTTTGGCCGCTGGGCCATGATGAGCAGTTAATGCTCATCATTCCGGTGGTCGGCCATTACAGAATGCAGGATTCTATAACGTTGGCCGGCGGGGATGGTGCCCTTCTGGAGGGCAGAGCCTTTAGTCTTGAGGAGACATGGACTGAAGAAGTCCAGTCCAGAACAGTCTTTAATAGTATCTTTTACTTTATTTTCTTCAATTTATTTTTCTTATGTTGTTATGAAAGATAATTTTGTAAACTAATTCATAATTTCTCTATTTTATAAAATACTAATTACATTTCTTAATTTGTATAATCCTAAAACGACTTATATTGCGGTGCGTAGGAAATAATCCATAAAGCCAATTTTTACTTCTATTTGTACCTTCAAAGTAAACACATTTAATAGTGTGTCAAAAAAAAAGTAAACACATTTAATAAGACTAATTAAATGTGGTGACGTGCCCTACAAAATTATCAAAATGTTCTCGTCCGCTATTTAAGTAAAGGATTCTACGTTAAAAATCTCATAAATTTCATGTAGTTGGGTGTTTTTCTGAAAATTTCACATTTTTATAACATCCGCTACTTATGGCACGGATTCTATCATGTGCCTTAAAGCACGGATTTTATAAAAACCTCACAAATTTCATACAAATTTCATGTAGTAGGGTTTTTTATGAAAATTTCATATTTTTATAACATCCGCTACTTAGGACACGAATTCTATAAAAATGTGAAATTTTCTTGTAGGGTGTTTTCATATATAATGTTTTTTACTCACATTTTATATTTTTATAATGTCCGCTACTTAAGTAGCGGACACAAATTTAGGGTGTGTTTTTTCCAAAAATTACTCATTTTTACAACGTTCGCTACAATTGTATTTTGTAACAGCCCGAGCTTTCGGCGTTCCCGGCACTGCTACCTCACGATCTTCTCCAACCCCCTTCTCTATTGGAGTTTTTGCCTTCCGTGGGAATCGAACCCATGTACCTTGGGATAAGTAGAGCTGTCAAAAGGGGCCGGCCCGATCCGGCCCGCCTCGGCCTAGGGGCCATGACATATAAAGGGGCTTTAGTGGGCCGGCCCATTAAGCCTCATGGCTCGGCCTGTTAAGCCCAGCCCGATAAGCAAAGGCCTACATGGCCCGATGGGCCGACCCGATAAACTTTCATTTTTTTTTTTTTGACAAATTTTTTTTACAAATTAAATTCAATGGACAATAAAATTACCTATGTATTACACACAAATTAATATCCAAATAATTTGATTAATTTCTTTCTTATACTTTTCTATTTATAATCATTAATTAAGTTGTTATTAGTTTTTTTCAAATAAAGATAATCATAACAAACTTGGTTTAATCTTAAAAAAATAACAAATTTGGTTTAATAATTATCTCCTAACTAACAAATCTCATCTTTTATTACTTAATTAACTAAAGATTTAATGGTAACTAAAACTCTTTATTTTTAGCTAAAACTATTTTTAAAATTTTTTTAAAAATATTTGTTTAACTCTTTAAGGGGCCGGCCCAAAAGCCCGTGGGGCCGGCCCATAACGGCCCATTAAAAATATAGGCCCGAGGGGCCGGCCCGATAAGGCCCAATCAACTTTTTTTAAAAGTCCGACCCGTGTAAAACCATAGGGCTAATGGACCGGCCCGATAGCCCGACCCCTTTTGACAGCTCTAGGGATAAGTACATTGTTCATTCCATTCCCACTACCAATTGAGCTACTGTTGTAACGCTCGTTTACTTTATTTTTGGTAGAGTTTAGAGTCCTATTTAATTGATTTATGTGATTATGTGATTTGCTTATTTAATTAAATGGTTTTATTAATAGTTAGTAAGAATAAGATAGGAATTAGAATATTTTAGAATTAAGGGGGCGGAGGTGTAATTAAGAGGAAACAAAGGAATTAGTGGGAATTAATTAAAATTAATTAGAATGAAGGAGGTTAAGAAAAAGGATAGTCAGAGAAAAGAAAAATCATTTTTACGTGAAAACATAGAAGTTTGATAAAAAAAAAGGGAAAAACCAAGAGCAAGAGAGAAGAGGCAAGAGAAGCTAGAACCTTTGTAATTCAATCAAACCAGGTAAGGGTGGGGTTTCACTTCTCTAATTAAGGGCTTAATTCTTCATGTTTGATTTGTGGATCATGAGAAAATGGGTAGAAATGAGTTTAGGGTTTAATTTGTGAATTCCCATGAAAACTGATGAATTGTGTGTTGTTACTATTAATTTTAATGTATGAAATGCTGCTTGATTATTCTGTTATGATTGGTGTCAGAATTGTTGAGAATGGTAGAGTTTAGAAAGAATAGGGTTGTTGGTAAAAAGAATAATTGATGATGAATAGAGCAAATGAATTGTGCATGAATTGGAGTTGGATTGTTGTGTTTTGTGTTGTATTAAGTTAGGTTATGTATGAGTGAACTATAGGGTCAAGTTTGGTGAAAATCGGAGTTAAAACGAAGTTTTTGAGTGGAAAATGTCACTTTCCCGAGAGCTGCACAGTGGCAGCATCTCTGTTTCAAGTTCTTGCGTCTTTTGCACACGTTTCTGTTTTGAACTGGGTTTTGGTGTAAACATGAAAGTTGTAGATAAGGATTTTAGCTTTCCAATGGCGTTGGTTTGACTTCAAAACTGTTTTTAGAACTTAAGTTATCGTCAAATTACTACACGTAGGTCACAGTGAAGTTTCAGCTTCTGTACCCGAATTTGAAATAAAAACTGGTATTGATAGGTACAGAATTGGTCTTAGGTGTAAACATGAAAGTTGTTGATAATTGAGTTAGCTTTCTGATGGCTTTGGAGTGACTAGAAAATTGTTTGTAGATTTTGAATTATGATAAAAATAGTCCAAGTGGGTCTTCATAAAACTTTAAGAAAAATTAGCATAACTAATCCCAAGTTAGTCCAAAAACTTATGGTTGGCTTCCCAACCTCAAACTTAATTATTAGGGATTTAGTTGAAGTATTTATGAGTATTTGGCTTATGTCATGTTGATCAAACTTGATTTGCTTTTGAAGAATGTTCTGGTTTGATACGAATGTAATTGATTAATGTATATGTGCTAAGTTGATATCCTTGAATGATTTGAGTATTGTGTCGGTGTTGTCAAAGTTTGGGAGGGTGGTTCAAAGAGCCTAGGCACAATTATTATTGTTGTCGAGTCAGTGTAAAGTTGTTAACTTGTTTAAGTTATAAGTGGAGTCCATTGCATATGCATAAAAGTGGCGTTGGAGCTTTTGCTCAAAGTGGCGATGAAGCATATTAATGCTTAAAATATGGTACCACATGCTTGATGTCTAAGTGTAGTGTTGCATTGTCAGGTCGTGTCGTCGTAAAGTCATTTAAGTGATGATGTGATGATGATAGTGTTAATTTCGTGGCGTGATTATGATGAATAAAAGTGGTGAAATTGTGATATGCTTTACTATGATAAATGCTATCTATTATGATGCGTTGTTTATGTTGAAATAATGCTATCTTGCTAGGATATGATTAAAGTGATGATTTCATGTTGTTTATCATTAATTATTGAATTATATGATATATATTATTGACTGTGTTTCTCACCCCTTCTGCTTGACAATGTTGCCCTTCGTATGGGTAACTTGCAGGTGATCAGGCTTAGGTGCGTACGTGAGGATTCCGTTGTGTGAGGTGTCTTAGGATGCTCTGATACGTAACGGGATGGGGATATTTGTTATTTGTTTCTATCCTTTACGTATTGTTTAAGAATTAATTATTTACGAATTGGTTGTTAAACATTTTATGAGATTTTTTATGAGGCCTTGTGCCAAGACCTTCTTGAAGGGATTTATTTGATGTTGAATTATCCTTGAAAAGATTTGGATTTTAATTTATGAATTCCGCTGCCATATTGAATAATGATGAGGAATAAATTATTATTCATTTTTGTTTAGTGATTTTATGATATGTGACATCCTGAATGTGTTAAACTCTGATAATATATGAAATTTTTATGTTGGAATTTTTGGGGTGTTACATATTTTCTTAAAAAATAGTATAAATTATTTCCACTATAAAAATAACCATTCATTTTGATCAGGTAAACCCATTAATTTCCAGATTGGATATTGGGTTACCAATTTTTTTTGTTTTTTTAATTATTAAATAACTAAACGATTAATCGTCATATTTGTTGTATAAAAATTAGGGATGTCAACAGGGCGGAAATTGAGCGGAGAATACTTTACCACTCTTTGCCCCACCATCTAGAATATTCACCGTCCCCATTCTCCGCTTTAGGGAGTATTATTCCTCCATCCCCATCCCGGCGAATCCCCACAGTTTCCGCGGGGATCCATCAACCTTAAAAAAAGTATTAAATTTTTAATATTTTCAATCAAACTAGTTGTAAAAAAAATAGTAAAACTTAATTATAAAACAAATAAAAAATTAAAATATTATTGTGAGTCTTATGACAGTAATAAACATCATATATAAACAAATGTATACACATATTGTGTGAAAATGTAATCAAAATAATTTATAAAGTACTTAAATATACATATATAAATGTTATTTTCATAAAGTTTTCAATGACGGAGTCTCCGCGAGACTGGGGACAAAATACCGTCCCCATCCCCAAACCTCTTTCGGAGGAACTTTCATCTCCATCCACGGGGAAAAATTTCTCATCTTCGGATCCCTGAACGGGGCAATCTCCGCAGGGATCCCATTTACAGATTAAATTGACATCCATAATAAAAATGACTTAATCTTTTTATTTTCTTAAAACATGGTATAACCTACTTTTACAATGAAAAATATTTAACTATCAAACGAAAAATCTTTAGTTTTTTTTTTTTTATAAAAATTATTTTAAAAAAATAGAACATTATTGGGTTAGTGAGTTTTTTGGGTTTGGTCTAGTTTTTCCCGAAACTCATTTTTTTGTGGAAATTTTTTTTTCTACCCCTACATTTAATCTTTTACCCCTACGTATTTTAAAATATTCTCATTTTATCCTTATTTTATTATACTAGTTTTTTATTTTGACATTTTCTGATTTTTTTTTGTGAATGTTGTACATCCCTTCTGTTCCGGTAAGTTCTTATACTTTTCCGGTAAATTTACCGAAACACTTTTCAAAAGTGTTCCGATTTGTATAATTTTAAGAATTATTTAAATTTCTTTACCGAAACACTTGAAAAAAGTCTTCAGGTACATAATTTTTTTCTTTTGTTACTAGAACACTTACCAGAACACTTTATCTCATTATGCACATGTCTGGAGAAAGTGAAGACGAAATTGATGATGATAGATATAAAAGCCATGCACCCAAAGTTTGTGGGTTTTCATTTTTAAAATCCACATCCATCCAATTGCCCAATCCGACACACTTTTTTGAGTTGGATTGGATGGGTTTGGCCGGATCGACCGGATTTACCCAATCCATTTACACTCTTAAAAAAAAAAATTAACAACAATTTCCCTAATATTTAGAAGTATTTTTTTTCTTAAAAAAAAAACAATTTATCTTTCCCTCGTAATTGCATGGAATAAATTTTTGAGATAATTGAGATCTATTTAAAGAATTGACCTCTCTTGATAATTTTTTTTATGCACCGATCAGAGACCAAACTCTGAACTAAATGGTTAAAGAAATAGTTTTTGAGACAGTTTGTTATAGCTTTTTTTAGGAAAAATATAATAATTTTTTATAGTTACAAATAATCAATTTTAATAATAGGGTTAGATATGTTTTTAGTCCCTACTTTTACGTGAGTTTTGACTTTTAGTCCCTACATTTTTTTTATTATATTTTTAGTCCCCACATTTTCGCCGTTTGCATTTTTAGTCCCTACCGTCAATTTTTTGTGACTTGGATAACAAAAACAGCCACATAGGATGACACATAGATGTCAAGTCATTCGATGCAAATGTTATCATAGTCAATTTAAGTTTTTATATGTGGCCAATTCTGTTATCCTAGTCATAAAAATTAACGGTATTCAATAAAACGCATAAACCGTTAATCTTGACGATTTTCAATAACATATTAAACGGTTTTAGATTTTTATAAAACTTAACATGAATGATCTATATGATATAATCTTCCAATCTTACGGTAGATTTTGTAAAATTTGATTTCGTTAAAGCGTTATTGAGCGGTGTAACATTTGGTGTCAAACTAGTTGGTGTCATTTGATCCTGACCCATATTTATATATATAAGGTAATTACGTAAAAATGAAAGGCAGATACACAACAAGTTGTACCCGTTAACCCTTGATCTAAAATTCACCGTTGATAATTATTATTCAAAAGTAAATCAAAATCTACTTCTTTTTCATACAATTTGATCTATCAGATGGTAAAAAATTGGCCGACTATGTAAGTGTACGCATTTAGCGACTATACTAAATTTGGACTCTCTTATCTACTTACAATATATTAAAAGAAACTACTATTAAAAATCCAAATGTGTCCTTACCACTTTTAACGGTGTTTCAAGTTTTGCGCCCTTAAATGTAATTTTAACTCTAAACTAATATAAAAAAAATACAAAACAAAAATAGGAAGAAAAAAAAAAGATAAACATAAAAGAAATTTTCCCATAAAAATAGCAACAGAAACCACATCTCTAAACAAAACAAAAAACATAGAAAAAAAGAAGATAAGCATAAAAGAAATCTTCCCATAAAAATAACAACGAAAACCACCTCAAAAAAATATATTAATCCAATCTATTTTAACTTAAAAAATAGGGAACAAAAAACATTTAATTATAATAAATTTACGCATAAAAATAGGAACAAAAATCACGATAAAAGATACACATCAAAAATAGTAACTTAATCTAACATATAAAAACTTATAGATAAAAAATAATGTAAATATGGAAGAACCTAATAAAAGAAGATATTTATTTATGAGCTTAAAAATAAAATAAAATAAACATAAACATAAAAATAGAAACAAAAACATGCGTAAAAAAAATTATGAATTGACATAAAAATTTATTTATAAATTGATCTTACCAGGATCAGAAGGTGACCGGAACAGAGGTGGTTGATTCAGCAAGCCCCTTGTTGAAGCGGAAGGGGGGTGTGTACCTGTATACACTCCGACGCTCAAGTTAGTGAAATGGTATAGCTCAAAGGTTTTCAAAGTTTGTAAAATGTATCTGACTCCTCTGAATGAGGAGTATATATATCCCCAGCACTGGGCTAAGGCCCTTAATGGGCAATTAATGCTCATTAAGTGGCTGTCGGAATTTTGGCCGTTGGGCCATGATGAGCAGTTAATGTCATCATTCCGGTGGTCGGCTGTTACAGAATCCTCTGTAACGTTGGCCGACGGGGAAGGTACCCCTCTGGAGGGCAAAGCCTTAAGTCTTGAGTGGACTTGGACTTTAGAAGTCCTGTCCAAAACAGAAGCCCCCCAAGTCGTTATGCTCGTTCGCGAGCATGATGACTTTAACTTTGGCAATAAGCCTTTGTTTGCGCATACGAACAACGAGGATCATGAACCCGTTTTGTTATCAACGAGCATTGTTGTATGCGAGGATCATGGACTCATTTATTCGTATCGGGGAGCTCGTGATGAAATATTTTGCGAGGATCCTGAAATTTTTGCGTTCGTCCAGCGTTGATCGTTTCTCTGTCCTCGTGGAAAATTAACATCGAGGGAAAGTCGTTGATTATTTTTTATCCTCGTGGCTTCGAGGATCTTATAGATTTATTGGCTCTTCTTGAAGATCCTGCTATTTATTGCGAGGATTTCGATTTTCCCTTATCCGTTGAGATTCTCTCGATGATTGTGCCATTAATCGCGACGATATTTTCGTGGAGATTTTCTCGGGCTCTGCGAGATTTTCGCGTTCAGTGGATGTGACCTGAAAGGACAAACCGCTTCGTCTCTTGCTGCCACGTGTAAAGGCTATTTGAAACGCTTGAGTACCTAGCAGCGTAGCCTCTGTTCACGAGGTCATTTCTGAACCGTTGGATTTTCGCGCCTTTTCATTTTTGTGACGATTTAATCTGAAGCGTTGGATCGTTTTAGATCGTGGCCTTTGGATCAAAGCAACGTTTTAGATTTTGGTGGCGTCACTTCGTCTCGTACCGGTGCATTTGTACGAGATTCCTCTATATATATGGAAAAGGAGGGATTTTTGAAGTTTTACTTCATTTATCTCATTTCACTCCCTGCGTCTTCAAAACTTTCTCTCTTCAACTTCCTTTGTTCATTTCTGGAGATCAAAGCCCTTTGCCATCATCAAGACTCGTCTTTTAAAACTTCACATCACTAATCAAGTAAGTGTTTCCACTTTGTCCTGCTTTAATGTGCTTGATTGTTGTTTGTTTTCAAGATTTTTAAATCTTCTTAGTGCGGTGGTTAGGGGTTTGTAAGTGGTGGTTAACACCCTCTACCCTCCCAAAAATGGTAGTTTTAGTGTAAAAGACTAGAACTTTATAGTTTTTTGCTTTCTGGCATGGTGGTTGTAGGCGTTTAGACGCCTTTGTGACTTGCATTTTTGCTATTTTTGGCCCTGTAGTTTTATTATCATAACGACCATTCACATGCATTTATCTCGAGCACTCATATAAGGAAATGAATGCTCGTAAGATTTTAGCTTAGTTGTTGATACGTTGAGTTCTCAGAATCCTCGCTACTTACATATTGCGACCACTTGCCTCTTCCCTTCGTTGTGCGAGCAACGTTAAGGATTTTTCTGAAACACACGTCCACGCCCTTTCACTTGAACGGCAGTGGAAGGGTGGATTTGATATTTTCAAAGATGTCGAATTCACTTTTTCTCTTCCTCGTCTTTCAGTTTTAAATGGCGGAAGAACCCTCGTCGTCGAATGTTAACTTCAACGAGGAAGGAGATCCTTTGCTCGTAGATGTCCAAGATGACCTTGAGGTGCCAGAATCCTTGGAACCTATAGATGAACGACCACCTATCACCGCTGATACGGACCCTGAGGACTGGGTTGCGGATGAACCACGGTTAACGCGCTCGAAGTTTTCCGGGCAACCAGATGAGGTAGAGATTCCAGGGCTCTTTAAAGTTATTGAAGATCCCCCTAATGATAATTGGAAGAACATCGTCCCCGGGAAGCGTCGTCGCATTTATCATAACTTTGGATTTACGAATTTCGCTATGTATCAGATTGCGTTTCAACACTTCGGGTATAGGTTGCCCTTTACAGACTTTGAAGTGGCCGTATTTCATCACTTAATGGTCGCTCCTTCCCAACTGCACCCAAACTCTTTGGTCTTTATGAGGGCCTTTGAGGTAGTATGCAGCCACTTGGATATTGTTCCAACCATTCCCCTCTTTTTCTTCGTGTTCGGACTTCAACGGTCAAAACCCAAAGGAGACCCATACAGGCTAGGTTGGGTGTCGTTTAAGCAAAATCGTCGTCTGTTCTATATGTTTGAGGAGTCTGTACGACCTTTTAAGGATGAGTTCTACATTGTTCGTCCCAAGAATGCTCAGGGTTGGGCGGATGTTATTGTTCCTAGCCCTGATCAAGATGAGAATGGGAAGGTTATTCTTGGGGAGAACGGGTAACCTGTTCTGGTTGACTATGGGATTTTCCATTTCCGCTGGGAGGTGGAGCATTATTTAGTGCCCGCTAAAAAGTTTACTACTCCGAAGAAGGAGTTAACTCCCGAAGAGTGGGAGGATTTCTTAAAACTTCAGAATTTCGTTAAGAGCTTTAGAGGAAAAACAGTAACTGACGAGGACGGTGCCCCTTGTCTAGACGATGATGGGAATCCCTTGACGGTTCCTCGTTATATCAATGTGAAGAAACTTCTTGCTTGCTTAACTCGTGCTGAGGCCGAGGAAACCCTTAGTATGCTTGTTTGCCTGATTAGTTTTTCACTTATATGGTTTACTCGTCATTTGTTTATTTCTTTTACTGCTCGTTCTAATGGTCGTTTATTTCCTCTTTTTTGCAGTTAACATGGTGAGTGCTCAAGAAAAGCTTCGTCGTGCCAACAAAGCTAAGACTGCTCGTAAGGGCGTTGAGAATACCAATATTGTCCCTCCTCCAACTGCTGAAAAGCGCGCCAGTGAGTCGACCAGTGCTGATACTCGTCCACCCAAGGCGCAGAAGACCGCTGCTGGTGGGGTAGGAAGTTCTGTTCATAGTAGCCCTCACTCCTTGCCCGATCCTGGTACTCCTGCTGGTCGCTTCGTCATGCCTCCTGTTTTCACTCATGGGAATCTATTTGACAAAAATACAAAAGTCGTCATAGATGAAGCTGATCAGGCGATCATCCATGACATGGGGCCAGTGGCTTTGAAGGCGGAGTTGTCCACTGCGACTACTGCTGCGTTCAAGCTCATTGAGATTGCCAACTTCTTGAATGGTCGTGAAAGCCGCTACCTGAGCGATAGGGACAAGTAGAAGAAGCGTGCTGACGACCTGGGTTTGAAACTAGGTGAGACGGAGGCTGCTTACAAGGATTACAGGAATAAGTATTCTATGCAGCAGGAGATGGCGACGACGCTGGTGAACAGGGAGCGGGAGCTGGAGGACTTGGGCAAAAAGTTTAAGGAGTTGGAGGTCACTTGTGCCTAATTGGATGCTCGCAACAAGGAGTTGGAGAAACGGGCTGAGACTGCTCCCTCAGTTTGCACCGAAGAGGAGGATGTTGTTGACCTTGAGGGGGTTTACCGGAATTCAAGCCGCGCCGACCTTATCAGGAAGATCGCTGAGTGTTAAGACTCAATGGTCGAGGTTGGGCACAGTAGTTTTGTTAATGCTGTCGCTCAACTCAAGGTCTTGAATCCGGGAGTGGAGTTCGTGGAAGCTGGCCTCGATGATTGATTGGAATATTTAAGTTTAGTGCTTGCGTTATGCTCGCCTTGTGGCACTTGGGCGTCTGTTTGCCCTTTATTTCAATTCATCCTTTTGTTGGGCACTCCTCGAGGCTGCCCTTTATTGTAACTAAGTACAATTTCCTTCTATGAATGCATTTGTGATTTAGCTATATTCGCTTTTTCATTATGCTCGTATTTTTGTTATCTCTGTGCACGCATTTTATTTACGATGCTCGATAATCTGAATACGCTTTTGTGTTATCCATACTTACGATTTTTGAATATTCGAGTGGTTGTTGCATGAGATAGAATATATCTACGAACGCCGTGCTCGAGGAGTTTGGGGAACTTGCTCGAGTGTTTGGATTGGGTTTCCAAACGAATGGGGAGGATAGAATCGTCGGAGATTTTATCCTCGCGGCTGGATCGACCCATCGCGAGCTGGGCGTCCGTGCCTGACGTGTACTTGCGACGATGGGGCTCGTTTAGAGTGGTTCCTCGTCAAGACTAGTTTGATAGAAACTTGGCTTTTTCTTCTTTTAGATTCATTACCCGTACCTAGGCAATCCTCCGTTGTAAATGCCAAACCTCTCGTCGTTTAGAGTTGGTTTTAGCCCGCTAGCGAGTCGTCGAGTACACGAGACCTCGCTAACTGTAATATTGCTTCAATTTATCTGCGTTCCATGTTCTAGGAATTTCTTCGCCGTATAAATTTTCGAGGAAATAAGCACCGTTATCCGTTTTTGCTCGGATTCTGTAAGGACCTTCCCAGTTAGCGGCGAGCTTGCCTTCACGCAAGTCCTTTTGGTTTCGTCGTAGGACTAAACTGCCCACTTCGAACTCCCTTTTGATGACTTTCTGATCGTGTCGAGCGGCAATTTTTTGCTTCAATGTGGCCTCTTTGAGGGTTGCTCCATGTCGCAACTCCTCAACCAAATCGAGCTCTTCTCTGAGTAACTCGTTGTTTGTTTCTTCATCCGGAGGATTTTCCGTTCGTCGAGTTGGCTCCCTTATTTCTATGGGGATCAGAGCTTCAGTTCCGTAAGTTAATTGGAACGGCGTTTCCCCCGTGGTCGAGTGTGGTGTGGTTCTGTAGGACCATAGCACGCTGTATAGTTCCTCGACCCACTTACCCTTTGCCTCGCCTAGCCTTCGCTTTAGGCCTCGCAAAATTACTCTGTTGGCCGCCTCGGCTTGGCCGTTTGTTTGGGGATGCTCGACGGACGTAAAGTGTTGTGTCACTTTTAGGTTGATGAGAAACTCCTGGAATTTTCTATCTGTGAATTGTGTTCCATTGTCCGTTGCAACGGTATGTGGAATTCCAAACCTTGCGAGGATTTTCTTTTGAAGAAGCGTAGAACATTGTGGGACGAGATTTGGGCGAGGGGTTCAGCCTCTATCCATTTTGTGAAGTAATCTACTCCGACGATTAAGTACTTGTTTTGCCCAGGTGCTCGTGGGAATGGTCCTTAAAGATCCAACCCCCACCATGCAAACGGCCATAGGGATGATAGAGACTTTAACTCGTTAGGTGGACCTAGAGCTGTCAAAAGGGGTCAGGCTATCGGGCCTACCCATTAGCCCTATGATTTTACACGGGCCGGGCTTTTAAAAAAAGTTGTTCGGGCCTTATTGGGCCGGCCCCTCGGGCCTATATTTTTAATAGGCCGTTATGGGCCGGCCCCTTAAAGAGTTAAACAAACTTTTTAAAAATTTTTTTTTTTAAAATAGTTTTAACTAAAAATAAGGAGTTTTAGTTACCATTAAATCTTTAGTTAATTAAGTAACAAAATATGAGATTTGTTAGTTAGGAGATAATTATTAAACCAAATTTGTTATTTTTTTAAGATTAAACCAAGTTTGTTATGATTATCTTTATTTGAAAAAAACTAATAACAACTTAATTAATGATTCTAAATAGAAAAGTATAAGAAATAAATTAATCAAATTATATGGATATTAATTTGTGTGTAATACATATGTAATTTTATTGTCCACTGAATTTATTTTGTAAAAAAATTTGTCAAAAAAAAAAAGAAAGTTTATCGGGCCATGTAGGCCTTTGCTTATCGGGCTGGGCTTAACGGACCGGGCCATGAGGCTTAATTGGCCGGCCCACTAAAGCCTCTTTATATGTCATGGCCCCCGGGCCGAGGCGGACCGGGCCAGGCCGGCCCCTTTTGACAGCTCTAGGTGGAGCTAAGTGCATATCCCCATGTCTCTGGCACTTGTCACATTTCTTGACGTGCTCTTTGGCGTCCGTTTGCATAGTTGGCCAGTAGTATCCTGCTCGCAGTGCTTTTCGTGCGAGTGACCGTCCACTAATATGTTGTCCGTTGATTCCTTCGTGTATCTCCTGTAGGATGGATTCCACTTTTTCTTCCTCGACGCATTTCAGTAATGGGGTTGAAAACCCTCTTCTGAAGAGATGGCCGTCTATCAAAACGTACGAGCACGCTCTTCTTCTGACTTTGACTGCCTCTTTAGGGTCATCAGGGACCATTCCTGAGGCGAGGAATTCTCTCACTGGATTTATCCAACTGTTGGCGTTAATCGGGCATATGAGATTCACTTCAAGAGCTTTCTCAATGCTCGGCCTTTGCAACATTTCTTGGATAAGTGATTGATTTCTCCCCTTCTTCTTTTTGGTGCTCGCGAGTTTTGAGAGAACGTTTGCCCTTGAGTTGTGCTCTCGAGGAATGTGTTGCACAGTTGACTCTTTGAATTTAGCCAACTTTTCTGGTACTCCCCGTTTACTTGGGATGCGACCAGTTGGGAATATGTGAAGATTATGATTTCTTCTGCGTTCATGTCCTCGGCTAGTCGCAATCCTGCTAAGAAAGCTTCGTACTCGGCCTGGTTATTGGTCGTTTGGAACGACAGCTCCAACGATACTTCAATGAGGACTCCCTCGTCGTTTTCTAGGATTATCCCTGCTCCACTTCCTTTGGAGTTGGAAGATCCATCGACGTATATGGTCCATTTATTTTTGCTTGAAGTTGCTGGTAGAGTCATTTCAGCGACGAAGTCAGCTAGTACTTGGGCTTTCAAAGCTTTTCTACTTTCGTAGGTTATGTCGAACTCCGATAATTCTAAGGACCATTTCAGCATTCTCCCGGCCATATCTGGCCTTTCGAGCAGCTGTTTTATTGGTTGGTCGGTTTGTACTGCGATAGAGATAGAGTGTGCTAAGAAATAATGCCTTAACTTTCTCGCAGCGACGACTACTGCCAACGCTGTTTTTTCAATCTGCAAGTATTGAAGTTCTGGTCCTTGCAAAGCTTTGCTGATGAAGTATACCGGCTTTTGCCCCTGCTCGGTTTCTCGAATTAAAACTGCGCTTATGGCTTCGTGAGCCACAGCCAGATATAGGAATAAAGTCTAGCCCATGATTGGACGTGTTAAGACTGGAGGTTCGAATAGTGCTCGTTTCAAGTGTTGGAGAGCGTTTTCGCATTCTTCCGTCCACTCAAAAGCGGATTCTTTTCTAAGTAACTTGAAAAGAGGCAGCGCGTGTTGAGCAGATTTGGCGACGAAGCGTGCAAGAGCAGTCAACATTCCGTTCAGGGATTGTATTGACTTCTTCGAGTTCGGAGTAGGGAAATCGAAAAAGGATTTGCATTTTTCAGGGTTAGCTTCAATTCCTCGTTCTGTTAAGTAGAATCCGAGGAATTTACCTGCTTTTACCCCAAACGTGCATTTTTCCGGATTGAATCTCATGTTGTGTTGTTTGGCTCTCTCGAACACTTTTCTTAAATGGGACACGTGATCGATTTCCTGTTCGGATTTAACGATCATATCGTCCATATATACCTCGAGCATATCACCTATTTCATTTCTGAATACTTTGTTCATCATTCGTTGGTAAGTGGCACCAGTGTTTTTTAGCCCGAAAGGCATTACGTTATAGTAATAATTACCTGATTCAGTCATAAATGTTGTTTTCTTTTTATCGATTTCAGCCATTTTAATTTGATTATATCCAGAATAAGCGTCCATAAACGATAGTAGTTTAAACCTTGAGGAATTGTCTACGAGTTTATCTATGCTAGGTAATGGATAAGAATCTTTAGGGCAAGCCCTATTGAGATCGGTGTAGTCAACGCACATCCTCCACTTTCCATTAGATTTTTTAACCAATACAACATTTGACAGCCATGTTGTGTATCTGGCTTCAGAAATAAAATTTGCCTCTAGGAGGTCTTTTACAGCTTTTTCAGCAGCCTCCGCTTTTTCGGGAGACTGCTTCCTATGTTGCTGAACTACAGCTCTAGCCCTAGGATCTATTGTCAGCTGGTGACAAGCGACGTTTGGGTCGATTCTGGGTATCTCTGCAGCATTCCAGGCGAACAGCTCAGCGTATTCTTTCAAGGAAGCTTCCAATTGCCTCTTCACCAGCTCGGGCATATCAGCGCCAATCTTGATTCCTCGAGAATAGTCATCGCTCAAGGGGATGATCTCGAACTCGCCATCGGGAATAGGGCGATGCACCCTTTTTGCGATGGGGCCCTCTTCGTCCTTCAGCTCTTGCTCGTTGATGCGTGCATCCAAGTCCACGATGTCATTTGCTTGCAGGGTGTTCACAACGGGCAGCTTGTGATCAGTCTTCTTCTTTGGAGTAAGGAGGGAACTCATATTCTTCGCAGCGGCTTCAAAGCATTTCCTCGCTGCAGCTATATCCCCGCTCAGTGTGGCGATTTTGCCATCCACGGTGTAGTATTTCATCTTCAGGTGAATGGTCGAAGATACAGCAAATAGGTTCGCCAAAGCAGGCCTTCCCATGATACAGTTATACAGAGACGGGCAATCCACGACCAGGAATTGGACGTTGATGGATTTGGTCGCCTCTCCCTCTCCAAAAGTCACAATGAAATCCACATACCCCCATGGCTTTGTGGTCGCTCCGGTAAATCCTTGCAAGTCAGCACCTACATATGGAGCGAGGTTTTTCTCCGTCAATTGCAGAGTTTTAAACAAACCAGCGTACATCACATCACACGAGGATCCTTGGTCCACTAATATCCTTCTCACATCAAAGTTGGCCATCCTGGCCCTTACTAGCAGCGGGATCTGGTGGTTAGGTGAGCCTCTGGGGATCTCTTCCTTGTAGAAGGCCAAGGGCATAGATCCTTCTTTTGCTTCTTCTGTCGCGAGGACAGGTTCCAACGAGCAAACATTTTCCAATTCTTCAAATTTTCTCTTCAGTGACCCTATAGTGGAAGTTCCAAATCCTCCCCCTGAGATTACCAGCGATCCCATATGAGCAGCCAGATGCTCAAGCACGTCTTCTCCTTCTTGGTGCTCGGGAAGAATGAAGTCCTCGGGTCTTGAGATGGAGTAAGCAATATGTATGTTGCTGTTGTCTGCACCCGATTGTTGTTGCGCCTTTCTGGACGGCTGTCCAACCTCGGGTTCTTTTCCCCGCCCTTGACATTCCTCCTTTCTGAACTTCTGGAGGAGTCCTTTTTGCAGCATGATCTCGATTGCATCTTTCAGATGAATGCAATCCTCGGTCACGTGCCCGTAGCTTTTGTGGTAGCGGCAGTATTTAGATTTATCCAGTCCTGGTCTCACGACCAATTGCTTCGAAGCTCGAACTCCATTTTTCTTGAATTCGGCCATCGACACTTCTGCCAGAATTCGCTCGCGAGGAGCGTTCAAGGGGGTGTAATCCATGAATTTGCTTCGGGGAGGCTTTGGCTCCCTTTGTTCTCTTATTCTTTCTTTTCCCCTCTCATTTTCTGCTCGAGAGGGTCCAGTTTCTTTACGCTTTGGCTTTCTTGCGTCAGCAGCAACTTGCTTTTCCTCGTAAGCTATGTATTTTTGTGCTTTTTCGAGGAAAGCGTCCAAAGTTATCACTTCTTCAATGTCAATTGCTTTGGCGAAATCGCTGGACGGGCGCAGTCCTCGCTCCAGCAGATACAGCTTCATTCTGTCATCGGTCCTTACCTCAATGGCAGCTTTATTGAATTTATCAATGTACTCTCTCAAGGATTCGTCGTCTTTTTGGACGATCGCTTCGAGAGTAGCTTTAGTCTTGGGGTGCTTCCTGGAAGCGGTGAAGTGCGCAGTAAAGAGTCTGCACAGCTCACCCCATGAATCGATGGACCCTGGTGGCAAATTCTTGTACCAAACCATTGCTCCCTTTCTCAGCGTAGTGGAGAATAGCTTGCACTTGATAGATCCTCGAACTCCTCTGTAGTCGAGGACAGCTTCTATATTCTCAATGTGGTCGTCTGGATCAATGGTCCCATCATAGGTGTCCATTGCCGGTGGTTTTTCCAACCCCACGGGCAATGGTACCCTCATGATTCTATCAGAAAGTGGCCCCATATGCCTTTCATCGTCGCTTCGTGGAGAACGATGGTGACGACGAAGAGGAGATTGATAGTTGCATCCCGTTGATCGCGCAGGGGATCTCCTCGCTCCAGCAACTCTCCTAGCAGGGCTTATGCGGCTTCTAGTCTCATGTGCCCGTGGTGATCTTGACCTAGTCCTCAAGTCCCGTCGAGAGGACTCTCGCCGCCTATAGCTGCTCGTGATCGCCCTTGTGATGCGCGATTCTTCGACAGCCTCGATGCGACGATTCTGTTCCCTGATAGCTTGCCCTTGGTTATTGACGGCGGTCAGCAGCGCGGTCATGATGTTCTCTAGTGTAGCTCCAGGGGGAGGAATGGGCACGACCAGAGACTTGGTCTCATTGGTAGGCTGGTATGTGGGGTCTGTTTCCATTTGGGATACGACCACTCTATTGGTGTTGTTGTTGTCAGTATGGTCGCTGAGCATGTGATTGGCTAAATGCTCTGATCTGCTGTTCTCGGCCATTCTTAGCTCTTTAATGTTTTTTGTTGTAGTTTGAAGGTTTTGTTCTTTGTTTAGAAAGAAGGGGATAACTTAGATTCCCACAGACGGCGCCACTGATCTTACCAGGATCAGAAGGTGACCAGAACAGAGGTGGTTGATTCAGCAAGCCCCTTGTTGAGGCGGAAGGGGGGTGTGTACCTGTATACACTCCGACGCTCAAGTCAGTGAAATGGTATAGCTCAAAGGTTTTCAAAGTTGGTAAAACGTATCTGACTCCTCTGAATGAGGAGTATATATATCCCCAGCGCTGGGCTAAGGCCCTTAATGGGCAGTTAATGCTCATGAAGTGGCTGCCGGAATTTTGGCCGTTGGGCCATGATGAGCAATTAATGCCATCATTCCGGTGGTCTGGATTCTGTAACGTTGGCCGACGGGGAGGGTACCCCTCTGGAGGGCAGAGCCTTAAGTCTTGAGTGGACTTGGACTTTAGAAGTCCTGTCCAGAACATAAATTATAACCATAAACTATTTCCATAGGCTTAAAAACTTATGCGTAAAAGTATTATTGATAAACATATATTATAATAATTACAGGATAAATATTTTTCATTATAGTTAAAATGTCACGAGACAAGTGTTGATCAATAATTTTGTCAAAAAAAAAGAAACCGTTGATCACTAATATATAAAAAATTAATAAATAGTTTTTTTTAAAAAGACAATTAGTTCTTATCGATAAATGTAAAAAAAAACACGGACAAATATTTTTCACTCATACATAAAAAAATTGGATAAATATTTGTCATTGATAATTATAATTTATTAATATGATATATGTCGGACAACAACTTTAATAATTTTTTTTATTCATTTAACAAATTTATATAAAACTGCACAATTTATATTTTAAATATATTTTATAATACATTTCTAAATATTTTATTCCAAATAAATTTTATACTAAATTTTATACGTTAGTATAATATCAATCTTAAATTTAAAAAAAAGTCAATGGACATGAGTTTTCACAAATTGTTTTTTTTTATTTAAAAAAAAAAAAGAAAAATGAACTCTCATCAATAATAAATATATAAAAAAAACAAGACACAATATTTATCACCGATATATAAAAAGAAATTGAATCAAAAATTCATACACGGGACAATTGATTTAATGAAAAAATAAATTAATCGTACACGGGACAATTGGTTTAATAAAAAGAAGAGGGGATTGAATAAAAAATATTTTTTTATTATTAATTATAATTTATCACAAAAAAAATCATACATGGGACAATTGCTTTAATAAAAAAAATTAATCATACACGGGACAATTGTTTTAATAAGAAGAAAGGAATTGAATAATAAATATTTGTTACTATTAATTATAATTTATTACACAAAATCATGCACGGGACAATTACTTTGATAAAAAAAAATTCTTAATTTAATAAATTTTACAAAAAATAGCAAAATGACGTCACTTATATTTTAACACTATTTTATAAATAAAAGTCGCACGGATCTCAAAACTATTTTTTTTTTACAATAATTTAAATAACACTGGTTGAATCAAATTATTGATAGGAGAAGTGTAACATGACTGCTGCTCAAGACTAGGCTACGGCTCACAATGACTCAATTCATCGTGGCCCAATCTCTTCAACAACGATCACCTCAACGGATCTCGTGTGCGCCAACGCTACATATGGGACGTTATGTGCACATGACCATACTAGATTATGTCACATTAAGGACCTTTGGATCAATTCCTAACCGTCCCTTGCATTTCGTGTCGGCTCAACCGGAAAAGGTTAAAATGCCTCCATCTATATAAGTGTGACTAATGACTATGTCAAACCAAAGCACGATTTATTCACTATTTGCATATTCTCCACCTCTATTACATGTTGAATTGAGCGTCAGAGTGCTAACTTTTTTTTGCATATACCTTCGCCACACCGTCAAAGATCTATCTCCATCGTGCTTCCAACCTTCTTTTATCATACCAGAACCTTCATCTGGAAAACACCATTATCCGAATCTTCTAGTTCAAAATAGCTACTGTTACAAATTATTGAATTTGTCTATTACTAGTATTTCACTCTTACTGACCACTCTTTATGATAGGATATTTAAGCTTTGAATTGAAATATATTTATCAATTTGCTTGGTTCCTAAAGAAAATCAATCATTTTTTCTACACAACTATGATTGTAATTTGATAAAAATATTTCTTTCTACATCAGTTAATTTAGTGCATCAGACTATACAAGATAAGAATTATCAACCTATATGACTCATGACCCTGTAACTTATTTTGTTTTCTCACTTTTCAACTAAAATTCCCTACATTGCAATTTATCCTTTTATGGGCCATACATAACATGTGTAAATTGACTTTTGTTACCGGCCATACCTTTTATGGCAATAGTATTGAGCACATAAATCTCCAAAACTTAAGCAAAAGAAGGAAAATAAAGAGACTACATGTATGCAACAAGTGTGGTAAGTGGTCATGAACATTTTTATTGTTTCTTCTCTTTAGATAAAGTAACAACCACAAGATAAAATTCACACACACAATTATGAGTTATCAAATTTAAATTCCGGTTAAGATGTCCAACTTAACAATATTTATGACAATTTGAAAGCTTGTAATCTCAAGGACGAAATTTAAATTTTCTCATAACTATTAGTTCTAAGAAAATTTAAATTTCGTCGTTGGGATTACAAGTCAAATTCTTACCATTAAGTCTACATCTTGTAAAACTATTACTTTGGTAAGCTATCATTTTCATTTTCTTTATATGATGGAAACTCAAATAAAATGTTCATTTTCTTTGTAAAGTACTAGATGATAGATCTTATCTCTTGAAAGAGGGGGCCATGCCACCTGAGAATCAAGGAAGGATTTGAATGTGCCCTTACCTGCCAAGTGATACATAATTGGAAAAGCCAAAGAAGAAATACCACAAAACCATTTGCATTTGGTTGTTACTTCTTAACTATACAAAGCAAAAGTGAGTTACTATAATGTATGTATAATGTATGGTTTTTAATATATGGTGAATTTATACTTGAGATTGCTTGACCATAAATGTTCTTGACTTGAATGCAGAATGATCCTACATCACATGGTGAGGGCCTAGCTAAAGAGTTAGTAGTTGAATGAAGACATGCCAACTCACTTCTTTTCTTGTAATCACCAACAATCATAAAGGAACCTAAAGAGGGCTCCAAAATGTACCTATTTGATAGTTTACCTTTTAGCTCAACCTGACATCTCCAATTTTTTTATTTTTTTTTTGGTCAAGTAGCCTAGTGGCTAGGAAATTCACCTTAAAGGTGAATAAGTGGAGTGTCCCGGGTTCGAACCCGGGCTCCTGCACATATTGTGCGATATCCCTACTAACTGAGCTAAGCTCACGGGGATTGACATCTCCAAATTTTACTCCTTGGCATTCAGTGTAATAGTACCATTCAGTGAATGGCATTCACTTATTGCCTCTTTTTTAAGAATAGATGGAATCAACTTCTTATAGAAAGCTTCCCCTTTTTTTGTACCATTATTAGTACTATATATGCCTCATCAATTATCAAGTACATGTTTTAGAAATGGCAATTAAGATGTATCCAAATTGATCTTGATTCGGACGACCAGATCTTTTCTGACTGCATGCAGTCGCATGCAATCCAAATCCCTTGTGTTCAAGTCCCGTGAATGAAAACAATTGCAATTGACCCAAAAATAGCTTTAGAATAATTTGAAGCGGGTCTCAAGTTTAATTCTTGTGGATGGATCTGAAATACCAACTTCGTTAGAAGAAACTAAACTTGGTTATCTTAAACTAAGTTAGGTCTTATGTTCAAATTCCGTGAATGAAAAATATTTATTGACCCAAAAATAAATTTAGAGTACTTTAAAGCGGATTTCAAGTTTAAGTCTTATTTGTGGATGAAAAACTGTGGTTAACAAAAACAAAAAAAATCATATGAATTAATTATGCTGCTGTACATTCAATTCACTTTGCATTATCTTGTCATAAATCGGAATAAGCAGAGCACATTTACAATGCTCACATTGTACTAAATGTTAATTACTAATCAAATCAAAATAATCTAAAATGATCTTATCTATGTCCTAAAATACAGAAATCGATAGCTTCAATTTATGTCAAACTCATCCTTGGTGCGGCTGCGGCGGCGGAGGAAGAGGAATAGGAAATAGACGAGGAATGTGAATTGGATTGTAAAAGCAACAATTGAGCCGGGGTTACTGAAGAAGAAGAATACGACGAAGCTTCAGATCTTTTAGGCTTGTGGGGTTCAGCACCTGATGTAGTGTCATGTTGAATTTCTCTCAATAATGCAGCGACATCCTTCATGGTGGGCCGATCATCAGCACGATTACTCGTACACAATAAAGCGATACCAAGTGCTTGTAACATCTCTTGTATTTGTGTATCTGGATGACCTTGAAGCTTGGAATCAATAACCTCAATTGGGTCCTTCTTACTCTTTAAATGTTCCCTAACCCATTGAATAACATGTATTCCATCAGGGAATGAAGGATCAACTGGTCTTTTCCCTGTTATTATCTCTAGTAGGACCACACCAAAGCTGTATACATCACTTTTCTCTGTTATTTTTAGCATACAAGCATACTCTGCAAAATTCCAACCAAACACAAAATTAATCATGTTAAGATATAATGTCATAGGATTATAGGATACACATTATTGATTATGCATATGATGATGATTTGGCTTTTGTGCCGCCACAAAATTATGTTTGTCCAAATGCATGTGAGTTTAATTGTGACTTCGTGTGGTCAAGTACTACTTGATATGTACAAGATTAATTGCAAACCAAAAATAAAAAAGCGACAAATCAAGCAATGTCACCCTTTAACAGAAAATGCCGTACGGTCCCCATTTCCTTCAATCATACCCATATGGTCCATGAATGATAATTTTCACATGTAAAAAATCTCAATCATTTAAACGAACATTACCTATAATTTCAGTACTTTAAAGATCTTAGATATATTCATGTCATGAATTGTCTTGTAAATCAAATTTCTCTTTTAAAAAGTGTAAATCCTCTTTCTCACATCTAACTCGTAATTAACTTTATAATCACTTAAGTTGTCATCGCACACGGTCGGTTGCAGTTAGCACTTTAGAACCTGTCTTACTTTTAAATTAGTCTAGATAAGATTAAATTAAGTTCCAATTAGTTAAACAAGTGAATTAATAAAAGAAAGAAAAAATTAGAGTAATTACCGGGAGCAATGTAGCCATAAGAACCCGCAAACTGAGGATTAACAGAAAATGAAGAGCGAGGTTCCTCAACAAAACGAGCGAATCCAAAATCAGCTAAACATGCTTCATACCTCTCTCCTAACAAAATATTTTGCGCCTTAACATCCCGGTGCAAGATAGCAGGAACACAATCGTGGTGCAAATAAGCCAAACCCTCGGCAACACCCAATGCTATCTTAAGTCGTGTCTCCCATTCCACAGCTAATCCAGTACACCCCTCGTGTAACATTGCATCCAAATTACCGTTCTGTAAAAAATCGTAAAACAGTAACTTTGTCCTCCGGTTAGCACCCCAACCCAATAACCGAACAATATTTCGGTGTCGGATTCTTGCTAGTGTGGCAATCTCCGATGAAAATGACGACGCTGAGAATTTCTCCGATGTCCGAAACTTTTTAACTGCGATGGTTAAACCCGTTGCTGGCAAGGTAACTTTATAAACAACGCCCGATCGACCGTGGCCGATAATGTTGCCAGCAGAGATGCATTTTGCCACGTCAGATATTGACAGATCGAGTTTCTGGTACAGTGTCACTTCCCATGGTGGAACCATGTCCACGTCACTGTCTTTTCCATTTAGCTCCACGTCGTTTTCTTGGTCCCCGCGTCGTTTTGCTGCGACGACAACGTACAGCGCCGCCATGAGTAAAACACACGCGACGCAAAGAAGAACGATCATCACCACGCGCGCTTCCCTCGCACGCCGTCCTGATTTCCCGCCACCACCGCCAGCGCACTGATTGCCGGCGAAGCATAGTGAAGGATTCCCGGAGAGAACGTTTAAAGGAAGCTTCTCGAAGAACGGTGTGTTCGGAACGTGACCGGAGAATTTGTTGTTTGAGATATTCAGAACCACGAGATTTTCCAATCCGGCGAGATAATCTAGGTTTCCGGCGAGAACATTGTGAGATAAGTCAAGTACTCCGAGCTTCGTTAAACCTGAAAACTCCTTAGGAATCTCGCCGGTGAGTTGGTTTGTGCTCAGATTCAAAGCTATTTCCAGCGCCGGAATGTCTCCGATGCTGCCGGGGATTTCACCGGAGAATTGATTACTGCTGAAGTCCAGCAACTGTAACTTGACACATGAACCGAGATTCATCGGAATCGAACCGGAGATTCGATTCTTCCGGAGAATCAGTTTGGTGAGAGCGGTGAGAGAACCGAGAGCAGGGCTTAATATACCTTCGATCATGTTATCGGAGACATCAAGAAATTGAAGCGAAACAAGCTGACTCAGACTCTCCGGCAAACTTCCGGCGATGGAATTGGAATGCAAGTCCAAAAAGGTAAGATTCCGGCAGCCGGAGATTTCCTCTGGTATAACCCCTTCAATTTTATTGCTCCCTAAGTCAAGGAAATTCAAATTCTTAAGATTCCCAATCTCCGAAGGAACGGGACCAGTAATGTTGTTGTTATTCACTCGAAAGCGAATAAGAGAAGAACAATTGCCAATCTGAGAAGGGATTTTACTAGAGAGATTATTAGAAAGAAGCAAAAGCTTATTGAGATTCTTGAGCTCGAATATGCCTTTCGGTATGGGACCTGTTAATCCATTCTGTGACAGATCAATGGCTTCAAGGTTTTCACAATTAGAAAGAGATGAAGGTATATTACCTTGTAACTTATTATGCCATAAGAACAACAACGTTAGATTCCCGAGGTTTCCTAATTCGGAAGGTATTGTACCAGTTATAAGGTTGTTATCGAGCTCCACGTGAGTTAGTTGATGACAGTTCCCTAATTCTGCAGGAATTTCGCCAGAGATTTGGTTCACACTCAGTTGAAGCTCTTGCAGTAAAGTTAAATTCCCAAATGTTTTTGGAATGCTTCCTGTTATGGAATTCATTGACGCGTCAATCACTGATAATTGGTTACAGTTCCCAATCTCTTGGGGAATGATCCCAACTAAGTTGTTCTGCCAGAGTAACAGGTTTTTGAGATTCTTAAGGTTTCCTAATTTGGTTGGAATGGAACCTGTGAGTGAGTTTTCATAAAGGTAAATGTTTTGAAGATTTGTGCAGTCACCGATTTCGGGTGGAATTTGGCCAGAGAGGAGTGAAGTGTAAATTGCCAATGTTTCAAGTTTCTTCAATAGTCCAATTGTTGGTGGAATGAAACCAGATATGCTTGTTTCTGCTAATCCCAACATGATCAAATTGGAACAGTTTCCAATTTCTTGTGGTAAAGGTCCTTCAAGATTCTTGTTTCCACCAGCTCTTATCACTTGAAGATTCCTCATGTTGCCAATAGTGTTCGGAATTTTGCCGTTAAGCTGATTGTCATATAAGATCAGCTTTTTTAACTTTGCAAGGCTCCCAATTTCAATTGGTATCGACCCCACAAGCTCGTTCGAGTTCAGATGAAGTTCCTCGAGTTTGGGCAAGTAGCAGAGCTCACTCGGGATTTCACCACTCAATGCATTGTCACTCAAGTCCAAGTAGTTAAGTTCAAAAAGATTGCCTAGTTCTTTAGGGATCGAACCGGTGAGGTTCGTTCCGGTTAAGATAAGACTAGTCATAGAGAACAATGAAGTGAAATTTGTTGGAAGTTTTCCAAGCAAATCCACATATCTCAGATCCAATTGTACTACTTGGTTCTTCATGTTGCAACTCACTCCAAACCAGCTACATGGTGTGTCTTGAATTGGGTCCCAATTACTCAATATCTCCAAGGAACCATTCAAGGTTCTCTTCCATGAAAGAAGAGCTTCCCCTTGTGGGTTTACTGCAAAAATTAGAAAAGAATGGTGTGGAAGTAAAAGGAAAAAGGATAAGAAAAAAAGGGTCCATGGATTTACAGGCATTACAACTATTCTGCTACAAACTCCAATGAAGAAAAAAAAAAAAAAAAAGGTTTGTTTGATTGATTTTTGAGCCTAGGGAGGAACAACAAGAAGGAACCAAATCATGTCTTGTGGGTTACTTGAAAATAAAAAGATGAGTAATGAGAGAATTAAAAATAGCCAGAATCTCTGGATCCAAGAAACAGCTAGGCCATGATGGTTTTTGAAGGGGAGAGAAATGGAATTTTAGATATGGTTGTTTATAAGTATTTGTTTATGTTTCAAGTTGAGTGCAATGGTGGGGAGAAAGATTATAACAGTTTTTAAAATTTTGAGAGTGAGAAACAAAGACAGGTGGGTGAATGCATTTCTTTCTGAATTTTGTTTTTATATAAATTTATTATCTTTTGATGTGCCTTCATTTTCATTATTATAATAATATAATAACCTTTCATTTTATTTTCTCTTGTAGTTTAGATGGATGAGACGAATTTTGTCCTGAAAATATGGGCAGGCGCATTTTGTCTGCAATAACACATTATGCCAAATGCCAACTAGTTTTGAGTATGACTCTCCATTTTGTCACTTAGATCTATATACGGTTAATTAATAATAAAATATTGTTTTTACATTAAATTAATAATTTCATTTCACTTTTTTCAAAAAATAAAATAAATCATGTTATAAAATTAAAGATTGTAATAATCCATTCCATCATATGTGGTGGGCTGGTAGCAGGCAAAGTATTGCAATTTTTTATATGATTTTGATTGAATGAAATGAATTGGTACATGAGTACATGCTATCTATATACATTCAATTCACATCTTTGATATATATGAATTGTAATTAGATCATGCGAAGTGTGGACACTCTTTCGAATTAGGCTTGTCCGAATGTCAAACAAGTGTTAGTGTCGACGTCTCGGTATCATGTACGTGTTCATGCTTTATAGATTAAAACTACACCTTTAGATTATAATAATAGAATGATGTTATAACTGAAAGAGAGGGGAAAAAGTAATGAAAAACCAACATTGTATCTAATCTAATCTAATTTGTATATAAATACAGTGTTGGAAATTTTTTTTATGTACTTGTAACATTTCTAATGATAATATATAACAGAAAACTAACAATTGGCAAAACCGTTAGTTAAAGAGTCATTAGCAAGCCAAAGCGGTGCATTAATCAAAAAAAGTTTTGCCTTCTTTTGCTACAGCCTACAGGTACATGACATGTAAAGAAAGTTTCACATGTAATAATAATTGATTACCAAATTAAAATTATCCTTTCACATGTTTTGAAAATTTGCAGCAGAACATTAAAAGGAAAATTAAACTTTTGGAATAAAGTTCCTCTGCTATGTGTCTTGATCTCAATCAAATTTGAATTTTATTTTACACTATATTAATTTTTTATTGGACTTGGTTTACAGACTTAGTTATATGTTATTCAGATGTTACTTCTATTTAACCTGTCATGGATTTAACTTTAGATCTGAGCCAGGTTAAGAAAATTCATGAGGGCATTTTCATTTCTCATGAATACAAAACCTGCTACATTTTGTAAAAAATAAAAATAAAAAAAATTCACATTATGATGCGATCTATGACACTGTCCATTTGTCCTGAGAATCTCTTATATATTTTATTTAATTTAAAATCAAAAACATCTCAAATATAAACATAGTGATGACTATATCCATTTTATTTTAAAATTTAGTTTGAATCTTACTTACTAAGATTTAATTATTTTTTCCTATGTGACTTTAAACGATTAGTACTATAAAATATGCAAGATTTCACGTGATGTCGCGTGACTGTAGAAAATGAATCAATTATATTTTGGTTTTTTGGTTGACACATGGTGATTTATCACACAATATTACAGATATATATTACTAACCCTCGTGATGATGCTGCTATTTCAAGATATTTTAATTGAATTATTTGACAAGTGTGTTCATATTGGGAATCTAAGCACGAGCTATGTGATAGAAAGGGGCAACATGAGAGGGAATTCTAGTCATTAAAAGGGCCAAGCCAGCCATGACATACGACAGCCTTATGTAAATTTGATGTAGTAAACTACTAGTAATCAAAATAGTCTTTTAACCATTTAATCCGGATATTGATCTATGACCGATGCATATGAAAAAAAGTTGCGAGAGGTATTTGTTGGGATCTGGATCTTATGCGGTCAGTGATTGTGTACAGTCATACAGTCACATGTTTTTGATCGTCCCATCTATATCAAACAATTTAAATTTAAAGATTGAAACTTTACTTTTTATGAAATTAAAATATATATTTATCATGGACCGTCCAATCGAGATCATACTGTCAAACACGTGTTATTGCACAACTTCTTGCAGTTACTAACCGCACATAATTTGTGTTCGTATTTGACAATCTCTTGAATAGATCTTAGGGCTTTTAATGTTATTTGTTGAATAACGTGTGTTCCTAATTTGGTCATTGTCCAATCCGTCATGAATAAAACCTTGAAAGTCCAAAGTCTCTCTTGTTCTAGCATCCTCTAAAATCATATTAAACATATACTGACTTGAACGTCAGAATACTTACATACACTACCCCACCTCTAAGTCAAAATAATGTTGCCTTACCGTTCTCGGCCATCCTTTCTAGTCGGTAGCCACACTATAGAAGACTAGAACACCTTGGTTTACCTAATTTTTGTGACAATGGCTTAAAATGCCAACCTCTAAAATATAGTGATTTTTTCTTGGGTGTGTTGGGCAAAAAGATAAATGATTGAGGACAATGAAAGACACACATCTAGCTAGCTAAGGCAGGAAACAAAATAAGGGTTACATTTATTGAAGTAAAGAATAAGAAGTAAACTATTTGGTTGGAAGGCATATGGTTTGGATTCTATTGTGGCACACGGATGGGACCTTTCTCAACCATATGCTTTTTGTTGTTATGGGACCTAAGCCTAGCCAATATGATCCGTCATTTTCTTAGTTACTTATTTGGTGTAACGGTTTGAGTCTTAACCGTTAAGGGTTTTCTACTGCTTGAGGAATAGAGCAATTGATTTCCATGGGAGAAAAATAGCCTCAATAATTTGGGAAAAAGATAAATTCGCGAAGGGTCTTTTGTTTTTTATTATAGGGACCAAGGTAGGTACTTTATAAAAATAACATAAAACATCAAACTTAGACTTAGGTTTAGGTATGTGGCTATAGGGAAATGAATTATCTCTATTGCAAACAAAGAATATAATTGAGAAAATAATTTGAAGATATTGACAATTGATAATGTAGAGATGGTTAAGATCTCAACATTATTTTCTCAAAGATAATTTAATTTAGAGAATTTTGATCATGATTTTCTCAAAGATAATTTAATTGAGAGAATTTTGATCATGGCTTGCATTTTTGTTATTTGGCTGTGATTTGAAAGAATAATTTCTTGATTCAGTTTTTTTTTTTAGAATTGTAATGTGCGACAATTCTAATATGGATCACTTCTTTATTATTTGTTGTTTGAAAGTATAATTTATGATTATTCTCATTTTTATGATTGAAATAATGACTTAATTGACACATGTTTGATTAAAATAATATATAATAAAAATGTAACTCGTTTTGAATTGACGTTAATAATGTCAGTTTTCTAGCTATAAAAATGAAGAGAGTCATAATGTCAGTTTTCTAGCTATATCCTAATGTTGTCGACAATCGTTAGGATTTCTGGTCACTTTAAGAATTGGTCCATAGTAGACCATTTATAAAGTTGGTCCACCGAAACATTAACCGTTATTTCGCTATAGTTTAAAAGTACGAGCACTCATTGATTACAAATCATTGCTCACAAGAAAGGATCCCTTCTTCTTCTCAATATAAAAAAAAAAAAAAAAGGAAAAACAAAGGATTCCTTTCGGTCTAAATAAAAACAACTTGTTCTTTTATATATTTTACTTTATATGTGTATGTTTGGTTTCAATTTTGGAGTAGTCAGAATTGATTTTGGACGTGTAGAATTGATTCTGACTTGTTTGGTTTCTCAAAAGTAGAATTGATTCTGCCTCCAAAATTAATTCTACTTGAAGCTAGAAATCGTAGTTTCTGATTCTAAAATTAATTTTTACATTGAAATTTTTTGTTCAACTCACTTTTGCATGAATATATCCAAACATAAACTACTTTAACTTAAAATCAATTTTGACCAGAATCAATTTTACAAAATCAATTTTATCAAAATCAATTCTTACCACCGCAGAACCAAACACACACAAATCAAGAACTACAACCTTAGAAAGAAAGCCAAAAGCATAAGCAAATAGTGTTGAGGATAAACTAGAATGAGGCTTTTGCATCACAATCATAGAATATAAATTTCAATTTTAAGGAGATTTATAAAATTCAGAGGTCTCCTAGTAAATTTCTTCTTTGAACTAAAATAGTTTGTCACAAAAATATTTCATCATTCAAGTCTTTCACTATTTTGGAGGCTCATTTATAGTAAGTTACCTATTGATGGCAACATGTGCCAAGGTGTGGCAACATGTGCTCTAGAGGTTAGGCATTTGTCTACAAATATAACCTTTGTCTAACATCATTTTTACATCTTTTTTGCGTGTGTACATTTGCTTAACAACTTAAGTTGGTTGCAGAATTTTTAGTCGATTGATATCTCTATTTACACTAGTTATGTGCGGATCCAAATTTGTTGTTGTCAATTATTGACGCAGTTTGATGTTGTAGTCAATTCTGACTATTAATTTTAGATCGGATGATTCAGATTTAAAATACAGTTTCATAAAACAAAATAATCTCAGCCGTCGATTAGAGATCGGAAACCCAAAATCTGTTATAGCACCAGCAGGAACTTTGATTCCAGTTAAGTGCAACATATCCTCAGCTTTTGGGACAAAATCTTAGTCTAGTCAATGCAAGCTTATCATCCAAAGTGTCGCTAATAATATATTTAACACTATTTGGTTTTGCATGAACAACTGCTAGTTTTTAAAAAGAAAATAGCTCTGAGTGTTACTATCAATTTCATTATATGTAATGTTTCCTTCGATGGAAATTATGCTAACATTTTTTTTTGTTGGGGATGAATCAAAACAAAGAGAACAACGCAGAGAAAAGTTTTAGGTAATTAAAAAGAATTGAGAAAAATGAAAAAGTGTATTTTATTGATTGGATGAGGTGTATATATACAAGAGTTTCCTAACTACCTAGGACAAAAAAAACTAACTGAAAATACAGCTGTACATAGCTCACTGAAACAGAGCTTCAGAAAAGCAAAGCTTCAGAACACACTGAGCTTCAGAAGATGCGAAGCTTCAGAAATTGCTGAGCTTCAGAACCTGAGACACTTCAGAAGTTGCTGAGCTTCAGAAGATGCGAAGCTTCAGAAATTGCTGAGCTTCAGAACCTGAGACACTTCAGAAGCTTGTGAGCTTCAGAAGCTAGGAGCCTTCAGAAGCTGCAACCATGTTTCAGAGCTTGGCTTACAAAACCAATACTCCTCCTTAAGACAAGCTATCGAAACATACAATTCCTATTTCCCTCCTGAGCTTGAGGAACTGATCTCTCTTCACAGCCTTGGTCATTAGATCAGCTTGTTGGTTCTCAGTGGGGCAATACTCTAGGATCAACTTCGCCTTATTAACTTGGTCTCTGAGAAAATGAAACCGAGTTTCAATGTGTTTGCTCTTGCCATGACTAACAGGATTCTTAGCCAAATTGATTGTTGATTTGTTGTCAAGCTTCAGCACCACTGTGATGTCTTCAACAATCCCTATCTCACTGAGAAGTGATTGTAACCAGTTAGCTTGACAAGCTGCTAAAGACCCTGCTACATACTCTGCTTCACAGCTTGAGAGAGCTATGACTGACTGTTTCTTGGAGCACCAAGACACAGGTGCATTTTGAAATTTAAACAAGTATCCACTGGTGCTCTTCCTTTCTATCTTATCACCACACCAGTCAGCATCAGAAAATCCACACAACTCTAGCTTTCCATTACCCTTAGAGTATGGAAACAGCACACCATAGTGGATTGTACCATTGATGTATCTCAGTATCCTCTTTGCTGCTAGCAAATGACACTTCAATGGTTTGCTCATAAACCTGCTAACATAACCTACTGCATAGCTTATGTCAGGCCTGGTTTGACACAAGTATCTCAATGAACCAACTAGCTGCCTGAACATAGTTGGATCAACACTGTCACCACCTGCCTCTTCCTCAAGCTTGACCTTAGTATCTGCAGGTGTGACTGAGGAGTTGCAGTCAAGCATCTCAAACTTCTTCAGAATCTCAGTAGCATACTTGGATTGATGTAGTATCATTCCCTTTGGAGTTTCCAAGAGCTCCATGCCTAGGAAGTAGGTCAACTTCCCTAGGTCAGTCATTTCAAATTCACACTTCATCTGTGATTTGAACTCCTCTATTTCTATAGGTGAGCTACCTGTCACCAACAGGTCATCAACATACAAGCATATGATCAACATGTGCTTGCCATCACTGCCTTTTACATAAACACCATACTCTACACTGCATTTCTTGAAACCTTGCATAACAAGAAAGTTGTCAATTCTCTTGTTCCATGCTCTTGGTGCCTGTTTCAAGCCATACAACGCCTTGTGCAGTTTCAACACCTTGTCCTCTTTTCCCTTTAGCTCAAAACCTGGAGGTTGTTTCACATAAACATCTTCCTCTAGGGGTCCATTCAGAAATGCTGACTTCACATCTAAATGAAATAGGGGCCATCTTCTACTACAAGCTAGAGCAATCACTAGCCTAATAGTTTCATGCCTTGCCACTGGAGAAAACACTTCATCATAATCCAGCCCTTGCCTCTGCAGGAAACCTTTAGCTACAAGCCTTGCTTTGTACTTGATTATCTTGCCTTCAGGGTTTTGCTTTGCCTTATACACCCACTTCACATCAATTGCTTTCTTGTCTGATGGTAGATTACACAAATCCCAGGTCCTGTTCTTCTCAATTGACCTTAACTCTTCATTCATAGCTTCCATCCAGACCTTGCTCTTTAGTGCAGCCTTCACATTAATAGGCTCAGTATCAGCTAGCATAGCATAATGCACAATTTCTCCTTCATTGTCTACTATGTTATCTGAAGCCATCTCACAATCAGCTAGTCTTCTAGGAATTTGAACTTGTCTCTGAGGTCTAATTGATTGAACTCTGTCATCATCATCACTTGAAGTTTGCATATCTTCATCAAGGCCTGTACCATGATTCTGATTCACAAATGTGGTTGGTTCATTGTTCTGATCTGAATCATCAACTAAGTCCACTTCACAAGCTTTCTTAGATGTTGATTTTTGTTTCCAATCCCAGTTATCATTCTCAATAACCTTCACATCTCTACTGATTTCAACCTTATTAGTGATGGGATTGTACAATCTATAAGCACCTGTTCTATGATATCCTACCAATATCATAGCTTCACTCTTGTCATCCAGCTTCTTTCTCTTGGCATCAGGGATGTGCTTATAGCATAGGGAACCAAACACCTTCAGATGTGACACACTTGGCTTGACTTCTGACCAAACCTCCTCTGGAACTTTGTCTACCAATCTCTTTGTAGGTGATCTGTTGAGGATGTATACTGCAGTAGCCACTGCTTCTCCCCAAAACCTCTTTGGCAGCTGCTTCTGCTTAACCATGCTTCTAGCCATGTTAAGTATACTTCTGTTTCTCCTTTCAGCAAGACCATTGTGTTGAGGAGTGTATGGTGCTGTAACTTCATGAATTATGCCTTGACTCTTGCAAGAATTCTCAAATTCTGTTGAAGTATACTCACCTCCACCATCAGATCTCAACACTTTGATTGGCTTTCCACTTTGCTTCTCAACCAGTGCCTTAAATTTTTTGAACACATCAAAGACTTCACTCTTAGCCTTTATGTGATACAGCCATGTCATTCTAGAGAACTCATCTACAAATGTTATGACATATTTGTTTCCACCAGTAGATAACACATCTATAGGTCCACAAACATCTGAGTGTACAACATTCAACACCTCACTAGACCTCATTGGTAGATGATTTTTGAATGAATCCCTAGGCAGTTTTCCAAGTAGACAGGTAGTACAGGTCTCTACAGGAGCTATTACACTAGGCAGACCTAACACCATGTTCTTTGAATTCAATAGTGACAAGCTTTTGAAATTCAAATGACCATACCTCTTGTGCCATAGTTCACTTTCCTTGATCTCAGTTGATGCAGCTAAACACTCATGTTCAATTGCTTTCAGCTGTGTCTTGAAAGTCCTGTTCTTGCTTTGAATTGACTTAAGGATCAAATTCTGTTTTGAATCAAACAACTTCAGTGTTCCATCTTCCAAAACCACCTTGAATCCTTTGTCAAGTAACTGACCTACACTCATCAAGTTACACTGCATCCCAAGCACATACAGGACCTTCTCAATCACTGACTTTCTTCCATTCTTCCTCTGAATGACTACATTGCCAATTCCCTTAGCATCAATGGATTTACTGTTGGCAAGTTTAATTTTTGTGTTGAGACAACTATCAAAATTAGTCAAAATGTTCCTGTTTCCAGTCATATGGTTTGAACAACCTGTATCAAAGTACCATTCCATAGATTCTGCAGTCTCATCAGTGATAGTCACCATGAAACTTACATCATCATCTGAATCCTTGTTCTCAGCCAAATTTGCTTCTTCACCATTTTTCTGATTCTTGATTTTCTTCTCATTCCCACATTCACTTGCATAGTGTCCAAACTTTGAACACTTGAAGCATTGAATGTGACTCTTGTCTTTCTTCTTTGAGTTGCTCTTCTATTTCCCTCCTCCTCCATTAGAGGATTCAGGCTTGTCTTCAACACTTTCTTTGCCATTCTTGCTCTTCTGCCAATTTTTCTTATTGTTCTGGAACTTCTTGAATTTTGCATACAGGGCTTGCTCATCTTCCTTGACCTGGTCCTTATCACCATGCTTCATCTCATGAGCCTCCAATGTACTCTGCAAATCTTCAAGCTTCACCCCACTTAGATCTTTAGTCTCTTCAATTGTCACCACTATGTGATCAAACTTTGAAGTTAAAGTCCTAAGCACTTTCTCTACAGTTTCTTGTTCTTCAAGATTACTTCCACAATTCTTCATCTGATTAGTGAGTGTCACTAATCTTGTGAAATAATCTGAGATCTTTTCATCACCCTTCATCTGCATTAATTCATATTGCCTCTTTAATGCTTGTAATTTGACCTTCTTTACCTTAGCATCACCACCATAACACTTCTGCAATATGTCCCATGCACCTTTTGAAGTCTCTGCATCTGCTATCTTTTCAAAAACCTTTGAATCCACACACTGATGAATCAAGAACAAGGCTTTGTTGTCTTTTCTCTTGGCTTCTCTGTGAGTTGTTCTTTGTTCTTCATTTGCATTTGCTGGGAGTGGAGCAACCTCTGCATTCACTTGATCATACACCTCTTGAAAAGTGAATATCACCTTCATTTGCTTCACCCAAGTATCCCAATTTTTCCCATCAAACACTGGCAGGTTTGCATCAAAATTGTTGTTTCCAGCCATGGTTGATTGTAGTGATCAACCAACAAATCCTTCTACACCAGAAAGACTTGGTAAAGATCAAGTCTTGATCACTTCTTGATCAAGGTCCCTTGGAACATACAATGCTCTGATACCACTTTGTTGGGGATGAATCAAAACAAAGAGAACAACGTAGAGAAAAGTTTTAGGTAATTGAAAAGAATTGAGAAAAATGAAAAAGTGCATTTTATTGATTGGATGAGGTGTATATATACAAGAGTTTCCTAACTACCTAGGACAAAAAAAACTAACTGAAAATACAGCTGTACATAGCTCACTGAAACAGAGCTTCAGAAAAGCAAAGCTTCAGAACACACTGAGCTTCAGAAGATGCGAAGCTTCAGAAATTGCTGAGCTTCAAAACCTGAGACACTTCAGAAGTTGCTGAGCTTCAGAAGATGCGAAGCTTCAGAAATTGCTGAGCTTCAGAACCTGAGACACTTCAGAAGCTTGTGAGCTTCAGAAGCTAGGAGCCTTCAGAAGCTGCAACCATGTTTCAGAGCTTGGCTTACAAAACCAATATTTTTTACTTCCAAAATTGCAGAATTTGTGATTCTAAAAACTTTTAATGTGATGATTCAACCTCTTGAGTTAGTCCTAACACACACACACACTAGATAAAATGCAACGTGGATGGAGAAGCTTAAGGTTGTCCTGGTATTATAGCTTGTGGAACAAGCTAAATTTTTCGATAGCTAAGCTTTCAATATTGATATTTCTTTTGCTCTTCATGTTGAGTTCATGGGAGCTATATTGCCAATTGAAATTGCTTTTGATAAGGGTTGACATCATCTCTCGCCAGAAACTAATTCATGGCTTGTTACCTTACTGTTTTTAAGCAACCCCATTTTATTTCCTGGAATTTTAATAATAGATGGAGGAACTGCTTGCATCTTCTTATTTAAATACATTTTAAAGACACTCACGTTTTCAGAGAGAAATGATATGCCGATAAAATGGACAATATTAATTTATCTACTAATAATTTCACTTGGTGGAAAAACTTGTCTAGCTTTATTTGAAATGATAGATTTTGTTGTTTTTTTTTAAAAACGGCAAAGATAATATATCATATATATGGTGATAAAAATAAGGAGATACAATGGATTTAGTACAAGAAGTAGTCTATCCACCCAAGTAGGATAAGTACATGTAGTACTAAGACCAAATAACCCCTAAATATTATAACAGCTCGCCAATAAAAAGTATGGTAAGCCGCACCGCTCAAAAATCAAAAAGCTAGACTATACAATCAAGGGGATTAACATCCCACTCATAATACATACATGGAGCATTGACTTTCTTAGCCAACAACCATTCCTAAGAAGTTCGTTTTATCTTATCCATAACCTCGACAACATTGTTTCCTTTATCTTGAAATTTTTTTTCATTCCGAGTTCGCAACAACAACCAAATCACCGCGTGCCACACCAATATAATTCCCTTGTGTGACTTTTTCCCCCTAGAGATCGACGCCAAGAAGTCCTCCAAAAATGACCAAATTGATCCCGGGATCACTTCCACCACCTCGAACCATCTACAAACCATCATCCAAATTTTCCATGCAAGAAAAAGATGGTGCTCTGTCTTAATCCCATCACCGCACAAGACACAAGTGGATGACCCACCCGTAAACACCACACCTCTAGAAGAAAGATTTGTGAGAGTCGGGATCCTAGATAATAATAATTGCCAAGAGAAAACAATGACCTTTGAAGGTGCCCAACTTTCCCACACTCTAAACAACAATACCGCTTGATCAATGGACACATGAGAGGGAGGAGAGAGCTTTTTAATGAGGAAGAGATAATTGGCCCTAACCGAGAAGCCACTAACAACATCTAGCCGAAACTTCCAAGATGGATCCTCATTAGAAATTGGCACCGATACAAAAAGTTCCAAGAAGCTCTTTAAGACCTCGGATTTCCACCCAAATAGCGGTCTCCACCACTTAAATTGGCAACACCCATGGAGAAATAAAGTCTTCCGGTTGGAGAAATAATTTAAATAACCAAGGATATACTTCCGCTAATTTTACCGGGCCACACCAAATATCATGCCAAAATTTGGTGTTGCTTCCATTACCAAGTTTTTTCACAAAAACCTTGTGTAACCAATCCCCGGATACTCCCCTTACAACCCCCAAACCTACCAAATCCTTCCACCATAATGAGGCTCTACTCCGCACACCCATTCCCAAATCCAATCCGTCAACCTCCCCATACTTAGCCAACAAAACGTTTTACCATTGGGATCCCCCCTCTACAAGTAACCTTCATCTCCACTTTGCTATCAAGGAAAGGTTAAAGGCCTTTAAATCCTTAATACCTTATCCCCCCTCCTTCTTTGGACGACAAACATCCGACCACTTTACCCAAGGAATTTTACTACCATCACCGAAAGTTTCACCCGAAAAGAAATTCCTTTGTATTAGAATTATTTCAAACCGAACACAATATGGCAATTTGAAAAAAGAGAGGTAGAAAATAGGAATTGTGGACAAGACGGAGTTAATGAGAATCGCCTTACCACCAAGACTTACGTACTTATTTCTCCAAGAGGAAAGTCTATCCTCGATTGCCTTTACTACCGGTGTAACGCCCCAAACTGCTTTCAGGATGACCGACTGACCCCACAAACCAACACAAGTCTTTTCAGCGAGCTTTGTCCTCACTTGCACGCTTTCCGGGAAACTTCCCAGAAGGTCACCCATCCAAAGACTACTCCAAGTCAAGCACGCTTAACTATGGAGTTCTTATGGAATGAGCTCCCGAAAAGAAGATGCATCTTGTTGGTATAGGTAGTTCAAATCAATCCTTATAAGCATTCATTCAACCATGCAGTCCCATACCTGCACAGCCTCAGGATCCCTCTCATTCCGATGTGATTCGGTTTTGCCTAGAAGCTGCCGGGAGCCGCACATTGTCATGCCTCATGCACCGGTGACCACTCCCCGCCCTCATCAGCCTCGGGTGTTACATGCCCACCAGCTTCCGCTTGGTTCGTCCCCGAACCACATCGTACTGGAAGAGGTCTGCTCTGATACCATTTGTAACGCCCCAGACTGCTTTCAAGATGACCGACTGACCCCACAAACCAACACAAGTCTTTTCAGCGAGCTTTGTCCTCACTTGCACGCTTTCCGTGAAACTTCCCAGAAGGTCACCCATCCAAAGACTACTCCAAGTCAAGCACGCTTAGCTATGGAGTTCTTATGGAATAAGCTCCCGAAAAGAAGATGCATCTTGTTGGTATAGGTAGTTTAAATCAATCCTTATAAGCCTTCATTCAACCATGCAGTCCCATACCTGCACAGCCTCAGGATCCCTCTCATTCCGATGTGATTCGGTTTTGCCTAGAAGCTGCCGGGAGCCGCACATTGTCATGCCTCATGCACCGGTGACCACTCCCCGCCCTCATCAGCCTCGGGTGTTACAATCGGTCTCCATGTCACCGCAATTCTCAGATTTGCTCCCACCGGAAGGTCAAGGTAAATAAATAGAATTTTGCCTATTTTAAAATGAAGAAAATGTGCCACTTCGTCTATGAAATTTCTCCCAACATTAATCCCCATCAAGCAACTTTTTGAGAAATTAACTTTGAGGTCCGTGATTAATTCAAACCATCGTAAAATCGTCTTCATCGACTAAAGATTCTCGACACACGGTTTTCCGATAAAAAGAGTGTCGTCCGCATATTATAGGTGTGAAATAGACACTTCCGAGTTAACCTTGAAACCCCGAAAATAGCCCATGGAGACCGCCTTGTGCATAAGAGAGCCCAAGCCTTCGGCCACAAGAAGGAAAAGGAAGGGAGCAAGTGGGTCTCTTAGTTTCAAATCCCTACTAATACTCACTTGTTCCGTAGGGATTCCATTCACCAACACCGCTAAATTGTCATTACACACGCACATCTTCATCTAAACTCTCCATTTAACACCGAAACCAAATCTTTGCAACATATAATCAAGAAAGTTCCAACTCACCGAGTCATTGACCTTTGCGAAATCGACTTTGAATATTATACATGCCTTCCGAGAGCGCTTTGCAAGATCGACCACTTCATTGACCACTACCACCCCATCCGCCAATGATCTTCCTTTAAGATAGATTTTGTTGTTTGATTTCATGTGTTATTTCTATACTTTTTTTTCTTCATCAAAATTGTATCCGTTGAATTTTCTTCAAAAAGTTTTTAATGAGGCATAAAGATTCTCACACTATGCATTTTGATGTACCAAATTCCTTTGTAGCTTTCTTATTTTTATTTATATTTAATATAATTAATTATGGTGCTTTTTAAATAATTTCTTTAGAGTGACGACATAATTGAAATACTTTAATTTTAATATTTTTTACCCTAATATTCTTTTAAAAAAATATTAATAGAGATCAAGGTTGCTCATTATTTGTTGTTTCCCCGTGTTGTAGAAGAAAAAGACTTGAGGCGTTATAAATCAACGTGAATTTTCAGCAAAAGCGTTTTATAAATTAAATTAACAGCATTGACAATGACTTTGGGATAGTTAGTTGTTTAGCAAAAAGCTATGGCAACTGTCTTGACAAGAGAATTTTGTGATGAAACAAAATTTGTAGATTTGTTTGTCTCTCTGAGTAGACACTTTTTCTTAATCAAATCAATTGATTTGGTGCAATGCAATGTATCATCAATGCTTTGAGCAAACGCCACCGCCTTAAAAAAAAAATGCATTTTGTGTTTCTTTGTAAGGTTTCGAGTCATACTCTTGTTGCTTATCACATAACAACAACTCCCATGTAGCTAGCTATGGTTGAAAATTTAAGTTATGATGTTTTATAACTTCAATCCTATTAAACTTGGTTAGGTAGTTAGGAGGTGGTTACATAACTACCTTGAGTTAGTTAGTTATGGTTACTTGTGTTACTAGTAATGGATGTGTTAGGAGTTTTCCTTATAAATAAGCATGTGCCTCATGCATTGAAGATACAACTTGTTCTCTATTTTTCTTATCAATAAATCTTAACACTTTCCTCCTAGTTTTCTCTCTAGTTCTTACTTGTTATCTTCTTCCTCTTATCTTGGATTACCCTAACAAATTGGTATCCAGAGCCCTTTGGTTCTTAGTGTAGAAAGCACAAAGATTCAGTCTTGTTTGGTGTTTACATTTTCTTCCCTTCAGAAACAATGTCAGGGAATGGTTTACCAAACAATCTTCCAATTCTTGAGGGCAAGAATTGGGAACGATGGAGCAAACAGATGAAGTCTCTCTTTGGTTTTCAAGATACATGGGAAGTGGTGGTTAATGGTGTGCAAGACTTGGTGGGGAATGCCACTGAAGCTCAGAGATCAGCACACAAAGACTTAAAGAAGAAGGATTGCAAGGCAATGTATGCAATTCAAGCTGCAGTAGATTCTGCAAATTTTGACAAGATATCTAGTGCTGAATCCTCTAAGGCAGCCTGGGATATTTTGGTGAAATATTATGAAGGAGGAGAAAAGGTGAAAGGAGTAAAGTTGCAGTCTCTGCGAAGGCAATATGAGCTTCTGCAGATGAATAAGAGTGAATCCATTGGAGCCTATGTGTCGAAGGTTCAAGGCATTGTCCATACAATGAAGAGCTGTGGTGAGGTGATGACAGATAGGATGATTGTAGAGAAGGTAATGAGAACTCTAACTCCAAATTTTGATCATGTCATTGTTGCCATCCAAGAAACTGGGAATGTAGCTACATTACAGTTGGAGGATCTTGTCGGATCTTTAGAAGCACATGAGTTGATGATAAATGAAAGGAAAGGGGTTCAAGAATTTGTACAAGCCTTACAAGTTCAGGCTTGCAAGCAAGCTAACAGTCACAAAGAGAAAAATCAAGATAAGGGAAAGAATGGCTCTCAGAAAAAATTTGATGGAAAATCTGAATCCTTCAAGAAAGGAGGAGGAACATCAAATTCAAAGAAAGGGAAAGGCAAGGACAAGAGTCACATTCAGTGCTATAACTGTGAGAAATGGGGACACTATGCTTCAGATTGTTGGTTCAAGAAAGGCAAAGAAAAGGGCCAAGACTCTGATGATGAAGCAAAACTTGTGCAAGAAAAGGTTGAAGACAAAACTGTGACTTTCATGGCTACATTATCAGAGGTAGAATCACAAGATAAAGTTGATGCTGAGACTTGGTTCTTAGACACAGGGTGTTCCAACCACATGACTGGTCACAAAAACTGGTTAGTGAAGTTCGATTCTGGAAAGAAAAGTAAAGTGAAGCTGGCCAATAGCAGTTCATTGCAGTCAGAAGGCATTGGTAACATGGTTATCAAGAGGAGCAATGGAAGCACTGCAGTAATTGAAGATGTGATGTTTGTACCAGGTATGGATTGTAATCTTCTGAGTGTTGGACAGTTAGCAGAAAAAGGTTTTTCAGTTATCATTAAGAAAGAGAAATTTGAACTTTATGATCTTGCAAATAACCTAATTCTGAGGACTCCTTTGGCCAAGAATAGAACTTTCAGAACTTTGATTCACACAAACACTATTCAGTGTATGAAGGTAGTAACAGATGAGAAGTTGAATTGGCTATGGCACCTGAGATTTGGACATTTGAATTTCAAATATCTGAATCAGCTAGGGAGCAAAGGAATGGTACTTGGCCTGCCTAAGATTGAAGCTTCAGAAAGAGTATGTGAAGGTTGCTTAGTTGGTAAACAACCTAGAAATGCTTTCAGCAAGAGTTTGCCTATGAGATCATCAAGTGTACTAGGTGTTGTGCATTCTGATGTGTGTGGTCCCTTTGATGTGAATTCACTTGGTGGTAATAGATATTTTGTTACCTTTGTTGATGAGTATAGCAGGAAGATGTGGATATACTTGATTCAAACCAAGGATGCAGTATTTGATGTCTTCAGAAATTTTAAGGCATTAGTTGAAAATCAAAGTGGAAAGAAGATCATAGCTCTCAGAACAGATGGTGGAGGTGAGTATACTTCCAAGAAGTTTGAGTCATTTTGTGTTGAACAAGGTATAGAACATGAAGTCACAGCTCCCTATACACCTCAACACAATGGCTTAGCTGAAAGAAGGAACAGGACTATTCTTGATATGGCAAGGTGTATGGTGAAGCATAGGAACCTGCCTAAAGCTTTCTGGGGTGAAGCAGTTCACACTACTGTGTATGTGTTGAACAGGTGTCCAACCAAGAAGCTGAAAGACAAAGTACCTGAGGAAGTGTGGAGTGGTAGAAAACCTAGTGTAAGTCACTTCAGAATTTTTGGTGCTTTATGTCACAAGCATGTGCCTGAAGAAAAAAGGAAGAAGCTTGATGACAGAAGTGAAGCCATGATCTTGGTAGGATACCATGTCACAGGTGCTTACAAGCTGTATGATCCTGTCACAAAGAAAATGATCTACAGTAGAGATGTTGTAATTGATGAAGAGAAATCCTGGGATTGGATTGATGGTTGCAGTTCAAGCAGAGCTCAATTGAATCCAATCATGAATGAAGAAGATAGTGATTCTAGTGATGAGAATGAAGCACCTGCAGCTGTGACTAGAGACAGGCCTGCCAGAACAAGGAACATTCCTGCTAGATTGCAGGATTGTGAAATTATTAATGATAATGAGGTAAATGCAGATGGTGACTTAGTTCATATTGCATTGATGGCTGGTTCTGAAACTATCAATTACACAGAAGCCTTGAAACACAAGAAATGGAAGAAAGCTATGGAGGAGGAGTTGGCTTCAATTGAGAGAAATCAAACTTGGGAGTTAGTTAAACTTCCATCAGATAAGAAGGCAATTGAAGTAAAATGGGTGTTCAAGCTGAAGCTAAATCCTGACAATTCTATAGCAAAATATAAGGCAAGGCTGGTGGCAAGAGGTTTTCTGCAGAGGGAAGGAATAGATTACTCAGAAATCTATTCACCTGTGGCAAGAATTGAGACTGTGAGACTTGTCATAGCTGTAGCTAATGCAAGGAAATGGCCTATGTTCCACATGGATGTTAAGTCAGCCTTTCTTAATGGTCCATTAGAAGAACTTGTTTTTGTAACTCAGCCACCTGGATTCATGATTGAAGAGAAGAAAGACATGGTCTACAGATTGAACAAAGCTCTATATGGTTTGAAACAAGCTCCAAGAGCTTGGAATAAAAGGATAGATGGATTTCTTGTGAAACAAGGTTTCAGGAAATGCAAGTCAGAATATGGAGTATATGTGCAGGAAGCAGCTTCAAGCATCATTCTGATATGTTTGTATGTTGATGATCTGCTAGTAACTGGAAGTGTCACAGCTGAGATAGAGAGATTCAAAGAAGTAATGAAAACTGAATTTGAGATGACAGATTTGGGAGAAGTGTCTTACTTCTTAGGATTTGAACTTCTGAAGAATGGTAAAGGTCTATTGTTGCATCAGAGGAGATATGCAGGAGAAATTCTGAAGAGGTTCAACATGACTGAGTGTACATATGCTGCAACTCCTATGGAGGTGAACTTGAAGTTAGAGAAGAATGAGACAGAAGAGACTGTGGATACTACAATTTTCAAGCAAATTGTAGGATCATTGAGATATCTTTGCAACAGCAGGCCAGATATATGCTTTGCAGTTGGGCTTGTAAGTAGATTCATGGATAAGCCTAGAAGGTCACACATGAATGCAGCTAGAAGAATACTTAGGTATATAGCAAGCACAATGGAGTTTGGAATTCTTTTTCCAAAGTCAGTTCTGAATGAGAAATTTGAGATTGTGTGCTACTCTAATGCTGATTGGTGTGGTGACAAAGTAGATAGAAGGAGTACTACTGGGTATTTCTTCAGATTTATGGAGGCTCCTGTTGCTTGGTGTTCTAAGAAACAACCAGTTGTTGCATTGTCTTCGTGTGAAGCTGAGTACATAGCAGGTGCATATGCAGCATGCCAAGCTTTGTGGATTGTGACTGTGTTGAAGGAGCTAGGAATTGAAGCAGAGAAACCTGTGGTTCTGCAGATTGATAACAAGTCTGCTATAAACTTAGCCAAGAATCCAGTTTTGCATGGTAGAAGCAAACACATAGAGGCTAGGTTTCATTTCTTGAGGGAGCAGGTGAATCAAGGTAGCTTAGATGTCAGGCATTGTGCAACAGATACTCAGGTTGCAGATGCTCTAACTAAGAGTTTGAAAACAGACAGGTTTTTGAAGCTCAGAAGTGAACTTGGTGTGTGTCAGGCGCGCGCGCCCAGCATGGCAAGTTCTGAAGCAGTTCTGAAGGATTTCTGAAGGACAGACAAGTTTGCAGTTCTGAAGGATTTCTGAAGGACAGACAAGGATTTCTGAAGGACAGACAAGTTTGCAGTTCTGAAGGATTTCTGAAGGATTTCTGAAGGACAGACAAGGATTTCTGAAGGACAGACAAGTTTGCAGTTCTGAAGGATTTCTGAAGGACAGACAAGGATTTCTGAAGGACATACAAGTTTGCAGTTCTGAAGGATTTCTGAAGGACAGACAAGGTTACAGTTCTGAAGGATTTCTGAAGGACAGACAAGTTTGCTTAGGCTTGAAGTTAAGGGAGCATGATGTTTTATAACTTCAATCCTATTAGACTTGGTTAGGTAGTTAGGAGGTGGTTACATAACTACCTTGAGTTAGTTAGTTATGGTTACTTGTGTTACAAGTAATGGATGTGTTAGGAGTTTTCCTTATAAATAAGCATGTGCCTCATGCATTGAAGATACAACTTGTTCTCTATTTTTCTTATCAATAAATCTTAACACTTTCCTCCTAGTTTTCTCTCTAGTTCTTACTTGTTATCTTCTTCCTCTTATCTTGGATTACCCTAACAAGTTAGAGGCTTGATTTGTGTTAAACGAGTGATTTAGAAGCAATTTCGGTTTTTATCTAGATTTGAGTTTTCCGGTGAGAGTTGTCGGCGCCGCCGTCGGATTATGAGTTTAACAGCGCAAAAAAATAAAATCACAAACGAACTACTCCCTCCGTTATTTTTTATTAGTATTTTATCGTCAGATTTAACGTTCATTTTTATTAGTCTTTCTTGTATTTTAAGGATACGATTAGTCAATTATACATTTTGCCAATTAATGGTATATATTTGAAAAACTAATTTTTTTTATACAACATATTAATTTTTTTTACATAATATATTAAATTTATTATAAAGAGAAAGTGTGCGAAAAAATAGAAATTTATTAGTAGATTAAAACGAGTGTATAATAGGAAGATAATGTGCAAAAATACACTTTCTTAATTTGATGTTACTATTCTAAAAAGACTAATAAAAAGGAACATGGGGAGTATGTTTTAAAAAGACTAATAAAAAGACTAACAAACGCTTTAATCTCCCACGCGCGATCATGCAAGCTACATTTAACCACTAAAATGTGACCTAAACATTGTTCGCTAAAACTAACCAACCAACAAACATGTTTTACCCAGAACTATATAGCTTTGAGTTTCTCATCGCACCGTAAATATGTAAGGGCAAGATTTAACATTTTGCCAAACACACTTAATTTTATTTTAGTATGTTCGGGTATGTTTCCTGCGGTGCGGCATCACGACCAAAAATGAAGGTCAAACTTTTCTATTTTGAAATTTTAAATTTATTAATTTGATTCTGTTGAAGAAATTAAAAATAAAATACAATACTTTATATGAGTTTGTGAGAGTAGAAAAACAAAACAAGATATATTATAAAAAAAAAAAAGATATGGTCTCAATTTTTGAAAAAAATTAAAAAAAAAAAAGTATTAAAGATCTTATACTACAATTCGGCCTAAACTCTAAAGTCTAAACAAATGAGATGAGAAAACAAAACATCTTATTTAATGTTCTGATTGAAAACATAAAAATACATTAATTGAATGTGGGTAACTATGCAAATAACAAAAATAAGTATGTAAAATCTGTGAAATATAATTCTATGTTTGACTTAATTAATGGAATATACATGACTTATTTTAGTTGGCCTCCATGCAGTCAATTACGCCCCGATGCTGCCATTCCATTTGTTTCTCACGTCAAAAAATTTACAAACTCAGAGAGCAGTGATTCTCCCCACAGCAACAGTTTTTTCTCCATTGCGAAGAGTGAACCTCCCTAGTTGTGGAAAATCAGAAACTTCTCAACACATATCATGTTATTAACCCGAACACGGCATGATACAATAGCGTCATTCTTTTCAAAGGGAACTTTATTTTTTATAGGCTTCCCGGTCTTTGGATCAATGTGTTGCAATATCTCAACAATCTCACATTCCTCAACTACAGAGTGGACGTGCAGATTAGCTTTGTTGTATCCAGCGGTAAAAGTAGTCTTTTCCGGTAATTCAATGATCTGCAATTGAGCAACAAACTTGATATTGGATTTGCGGCACTAGACAGGACGAACCCAGACAATATGTCTTCTTCTTCAACACCAGATAATTGAACCCGTAAATTTTCACCAACTCCAGCGTGTTTAACTCGATTTTCATCGATATATATAGCAACAACTTTTACATGATCCTTATTTGGCATGATCATAAGGGAATCTCCATCACTAATAGTACCAGATTCAACTTTGCCGATAACAAAAGTTCCCATGTCTTTGATTTTGTTAATTATAGGCATCCTGAAAGGACTTTTGGGATCTCCCATAGGAACTTCAATACTATCAAGGGCTTCAAATAAGCAAGGCCCGTCCCACCATGAACAATGACTTTTATCCAATCTTGTTTTTAAGTTTAAACCCATGAGCCCCGATATTGGTAAAAACGATACATCTTTCTTTACATTGTATCCTGATTGCTTTAAAAATGGAATCATCTTTGACTCAATTTCATCATACCTTTCTTTTGCCCAGTTTACTGTAGGATCATCCATTTTATTGACAGCCACAAGCAACTTAGTCACACCCAATGTTTTTGCAAGCTGGACATGTTCACGAGTTTGTCCACCTCTCTCATATCCAGTTTCAAACTCTCCCTTCCGAGCAGAAATTACCAACACTCCAATATCAGCTTGAGATGCACCAATGATCATATTAGGAACACAGCTCTTGTGGCCGGGTGCATCCAAAATGGTGAACCTTGTTGCGTCTGTTTCAAAATTTGCTGTTCCAACTTCAATTGTCTTTCCCTTTACCCTTTCCTCCTCATTTGTGTCCATAATATAGGCCATGTACCAGCTTTCTCGACCTTTGTCCTTAGCTTCTTTCTCATATTTTTGGATAGTTCGATCATCAACCTGACCACTTAGGAAAAGTATCTGACCTCCAGTTGTAGATTTGCCAGCATCAACATGCCCAATAAACACAACATTCAAATGCCTTTTCTTCATCTGCTAATCTTTATCTTGACCGGAAGGAATTTCCTTTTCTTTCGCTTTTGGCTCGGCCTCAACAGACTGAGCATGAACCTCCTGCTTTGGATCTTCATCCATCTTATTAAATTTATCAACATCTGGTTTCTCATCCTCTGTATTTGCCACCTCATTAATGTCTTCTGCTGAGTCAAGCTGTAAAGAACGAATGTCCTCCTCAAGATCCATGACGCAGTTGGACACCAATTAGACTCCTACAAATATAGCTTTTGAAAACAAATCAATTTAATTTGATTTCACCAAAGAAAGAAAAAGATAACACACGCTGACTAGATGCAAATAGATTTGAGAAAGATTTTAATATGCCAACCCATGAATCAAATAGAAGAAAAACCATCCACTGTTTCAGATTGACACTACTAGATAAATACTAAGAACAAAATTAACCAATCAATAGCTATTTTTAAGGATATTTTAGAATAAAATTTATTCTCAAAATAATTAATACCTGTAAATTATTTATAGGTGTCCGGGATTTCAAAATTTGTGCTAAACGGATCATAGTAATAGCAAGAGTTTAATTGAAACCGTTAGTTACAATATATTAGAGAGTGAACATAAACTCCAAGTTAATTTGATTGTTCCACCCAAATTCTAATTCAACTAAAATAGAGTTTGATTCAATACCCCCTGTATAGTATACACGATTTTAATCATAAATAATAATAGCCATAAAATTGTTCACGTTGATGCATGTATTCAATATCAATCGGCGATGATATAAAAATCAACATACAATGGCATGTGATAAACAAGTAGTCATGATGGATCATATTACCGAATCAATAATATATAATTCACAAGAAGATATTCGAAAGAAACTACACTCCTGAATACAAGAACTTAACATCTTAAATTAAAATAAAAAAATAAAAATTATCATTATTGTTTGCAGAATTTTAATTAAAAAAAAAAAAAAAAACAACGACAATGAAAAAAAATTTAATAATTTATAGAAAATTATGAACATCAAATCAAATAAAGGAAAAAGAAAAGGGAAAAAGGAAGGAGGGCAAGGTCCCCGACTACTCTTATGGTTAAGACTACCCCTTATATGTGAACAAACCCCTTACCTCGATTACGTTTATGCCCTAGCTCTCCAAGGTCTTCTCACTTTCTATCTTTGTATTGGTTTTACTCCCCTAATTTCTTTTCACTTTAATCTATTTATATTATAAGAAACTAATTAGGTTTCTTTTTCTCAAAGAAAATATATTCTTATCGGATTTGTTTTCGTAATATATTTTCCTAAAAACTCTCATCTGATTTCTCATAAAAATCTAGTATATATTTTATTTTCATAATATATTCCGAAAATACATTTCAAAAAATATATTTCTAAAATATGCTTCTAAAATATATCATAATTAATTCTTTCTTTTTTTTTAATTCTCTCGTACACACTAAATTAAATAAATTCTAGTTTATGGTTTATTCCTCTACCCCACTGTTTACTTAAATCAACACATAAACATATTAAAAATCAAATATATTATAATAAAATAACTATGCTAAAATTTAGGACCTTCACCGAGTATATCTCGGTTGCAAGATAATTCAAAGGTGTCCCTTATTGAAGATTTTATGCAAGTCAGTTCATATGCAATAATTGAAGGCTTCAAGGAATCCCACGATGTAATTGTTTTTAACAACTTATAATAACATGTTCTCATATTAAATTCAACTAAATATTGTTACCTGCACAAATTCTTACCTGTCCAAAATTATCTTATCTTAATGAATAGACATTTGCAACATGCACTTAGGGTTGATTTTGACACGTGTCAATCAACCAACCCTCCACATTGGATATTCCCTTTCATAAGATGCCAAAAATTTAGCCATATTTAGCTTGCTGCATATTTGTCACATTTCAATTGGTCAACAACTGGATCGGGCTATCACCGACCCGGCCCAATACCACATTGTCTCACCACAACAACCCGTTTCCCTTTCTCCTTCACCCAACCACGCGTGATTCTTTTTCTTTCTCCCTCTGCAAACCCTTGCAGCGGCTTACTTTCACCAAAATGAAAGGAAAAGTTGCAAGAATCTTATCTTACAATCCCTAGGGTATACCGAATTGATCAGATGTCGCCGTCAGAAAGAATCAAAGCTAGGGTTTTAATTTTCAAAGCATTTCAAAGCATCTTCACCTAGGTCAAACAATTACCCTTTCTTATCATTTTATTTGAAATTCAAATTTCATTCTAGATTCCATCCCTGAGATTTTCCATTCCTATTTGATTTTATGCAGCTTGGAGAGATTCTGCACAGAGTTTTACAAATGTAAGTTTTAAAATCCTTAATATATTTTAGCATAATTGAAATTGTGAAATTCTTTATCGTATATAAATAGGGGTTTTTGGTGAAGCCAAACCCTGCCCACAATCTGCTGTCTTATTCTTCCAATTTTCACAATTGTTTTTCGAAATGGCTTTGTCAACTGCTGCAAAAACATTTCAAAACATTTCTGATGTTAACTCTTCCAAATCATCTTGGAATATCAAAGCAAAGATCATTAGGTTGTGGGTTGTGAAGGACTTCAACAGAAATGAAAACCCATTCTCTGTTGAAATGGTTATGATTGATGCAGAGGTCAAATTAAATTAAACAATAATTACTTTACTTGAATGTTTTAACATAATAAGTATTGTTTTAATTGAATTTCTTTATGTACTGTTTTATAGGGAAAACGAATTCATTGTTCTATCCGAAAAACTCTTCTTTACAAGTTTGCTGGTGAAGTACATGACGGAAGATGCTTTGCATTTGAGAATTTGGATGTGGCGACCAATGGTGGCAGCTATAAGACAACACAACATCCATACAAACTCAACTTTCAGTTTGGATCTAAAGTTCAACCCCTTGGTCCAAACAAATTATCAAATTTGTCTCCCTTTGAATTTGTTCCTATTTCTGATGTCACAAGTGGCTGCTATGATACTGATCACTTAGTTGGTAAGTTTATATGTTACCACATACATTTTGAAATTTATGATTTACATTGTTTGATGATTATTAATTTATAGAATTTTAACTAGAAAATTGTTTTGTGTTAGATGTCATTGGAATGTTGACCGGTGTTGGTGAAGAAAGACAATATGATAGGAATGGACAAACTACAAAACTTAATGTAATTGAACTTGAAGCTGATGGGTATGTTTAAAGTATTGTATTTGTATGTATTATTTAAAATATACTGTGTAGTTTAGCAAGTAGTTTAAATAACATTATATAAACAATTATAATGTTAATGCACCTTCAATATTTGTTGAATCAATAGGAACAAAGTCCAGTGCACACTTTTTGGTTCGTATGTGGATGAACTTAACAATTTCCTTGGTTCGGGTGAAACACAAAATGCTGTTGTTGCTATTATGTTTGGCAAAGTAAAAAGTTTCCAAGGTATAATACTAAAATGCTGTTTTTATGTACATTTTATATGTTCTTATCACTTGGTTTTTTATACTATAAATTTATTAAGTTTTTTATACAATTTATGTGTAGATAAGATTCATATCCAAAACTGCATTAATTGCACAAAGATTTTATACAATCCTAAGATTCAAGATGCCACTTCTCTAAGGAATAGGATGGTTCAAAATAGTGATACACCATCTCCTTCCCTTACGCAAATCAATGCCCAACCTAGAGTTGATCCTTTACAAGAGTTTTTATATTCAACTCCTAGGACCACTATTCAAGGTCTCCTTAATTGTGAAGAGGTAACAAATAATTTGTATAAATTTTAATATGGAATTACACGTAAAAGTTAAAACTAATCATAAATTACATTTATGTTGTAGGATGCTGTTTTTGTTGTTCAAGGCACTATCAAACACATAGTCAACAATGAAAATTGGTTTTATACCTCATGTGCTTGCAACAAAAGTGTGTATCCAGATTCCGGGATGTATTTTTGTGAGAAATGCAATAAGCATGTCAAAAATGTGTCTCAAAGGTAGTTAACATTAATTATTATATACTTTATAAACTATATTATATGACTTATTCTAAATATATAAAATTAATTTTATTTATTTGTATGTATAGATTTTCAATCAAGGTTCGTGTAATGGATGATACCGATAGTGCTACTTTTGTTATATTTGATAGAGATGCTTCTATGTTGTTCAACAAGTCTTGTGCCGAAGTGTTACGAGCCCGTGACAATGTAAGTGGCGTATAGATTGATATTATTATGTAATATTGAATTTAATCGTTATTAAAAGTATATGTATATATTTTAAATTGGTTTACCTAATATCTTAAGAAATTATAATTCTAATTTGCATTTTTTATTTTAACTCATTGTAGAGGGCTGCAGTTGGGGCTCTTCCTGCTGAAATTCAAGCACTTATCAATTGCACGTATCTCTTTAAGGTTGAGTCCAAATCTGCCGCGACTCATCGTTTTGACCAATCATTCCGTGTGCGCAAAATATGCACCGATATGGTTATCATTAACCAATTTAAGGCAAAATGGGCTCATGAAGAATCCGTGTTGGTTAAAAATGCTAATGTGAGTGGAAAACATTGATATTCAAGTGTTAATATATGTTGATGTTGATTAAATAAATATTGTATTTACGCTAATTGTCATAATTGTTATTTGATAGGAAATTAATTCTTTGAGTGCTTTGCATGATTCTCAAGTTGGATCTTCATCCAACTATCTTGCTACTAAGTCCATTGAACCATCAACAACAAGTTGTGCTAAAGATCAAGATCTTAAAGTTGATTGTTCAAAGCTTAGCATAGCACAAGTACATATTTATTGCTCCTTTTATATATTTAGCCATATTTTGAGATTTTAAGTTAAACATTTCCTAATTAAATTGTTTTAATCATTAGGATTTATTACCATCATTCTCTGAAGCTGTGGTTGATCTTGATGATATCCCAAGTCCAAAAACAATTGATGTCAAAGGCAAAGCTGTCATGGATAAACCAACCACCAAAGGCAAAAGAGTTTCCCCCAATGAAGAATCCAAAGAGGGAGACATGAATGTTCCAATCAAGCTTCTCAAAAGGGCAATTAAAATTGAAAAGATCTAATTCCTCTTATGGTGGTTTATTATGTTGTGATGTTGGACTTTGGGCTCAATCAAAATATTTGGTCACATTTGAAATGTAATTGGTTAAATTCCTAAGTTAGTATTTACTTTATCATCAATTATTCTAATTACAGACCCTATTATAGTGGGCATTAGGATTGTTTATTGGCCTTATATATAAAGTACTTGAAATGGCCATTTAATTTGTACTAAATATTAATTACTGATCAATGTATGTATGGCCACATATGGTCTAATGAAATGAAGCACTATTTTAGTTATTATTACAACATTATTTAAACTAATTACCATTAATTACAATCGTCTGAGCCCTTTTTTTTTTTGTAAATGGAAATAAATTATATCCAAAGTTTAGTCTAAATAATGGTGCCGTGTCAAATAAAATGTAGATATATATATTTTATAAAATAATACAATATCTCTGTAACAAAAAAAAAGGGGGTTTATAAGTAATATTTGAAAAAACTTAACACATGGGCTTTCAGCCCAACACGAATAAGTACTAATCCTATAACCCAAGTGTAAAAAAACAAGTATGTAGCTCAATTAGGGTTATAGTTTTAACTTTCACCCAGGAATTCTATTCCCCTGCATAGCAAGCAGCAGCCGCCCCCTTCCCATCCCAAACAAAATTAATCAAACCAAATGAGCATACCTGTGCACTTCCTTTTTCCTGAATTGGAGGAACATGTCAAAAGGTATGTATGATATATATATTCCTTTGTTTTTTCACATGTTTTTTAACTTATTTTACCATTTACAGTATGAAAGAAAACAACACATTTTTGTGGTCCTATAATATAACAAACATTACAAGACCCTACATGTTTCAATTTGAGGATCCCACAGTATATAAATAGTTGTACTGTTGTCATTGTTATTAGTTTTAAATTTTCAATTTTTTAGAATATTCAGATTAGTTTTATTCATATTTTTTAAATTCTGTTATATTATTTATATAAATTCACAGTGACTCCGTTAATGTTCCTGCTGATGATATTGAAACTCCCTATGAGTATATTCATCGTAATGGCGATGATGATAATGTAGCAATTTCCGGGCTAATTCATGATGATTTACTCAAGCCAAATATTATTTACGATTTTGACTTTGCCGACGATGACGATGAAGACATTAATAGATGGGTGATCTTTGTGTCTAGAGCTCTTGCAAATGGCAAAAATGTTTTGGTTAGTACAATATTTTAAATGCTTAGAAAGAACATATATTAACACATAACTAATTTGTTAAATCTTTATTTATAGCATATTCCAAGAGTTATATCAGATAATTGTTTTTATCAAGATCAACAGCAAATTACTTTGGTTGATGAAAACACGGACATGCTTTATGATTGCCAAATTATGGGGGGTACAGACAATCAGTTTCCCGGGAGATACATCAAAGAAGGATTTTTTCAATTTGTTGGGGATTCTAAACTACAAATAGGAGACAAGCTGATTTTCACGGTATCAATACCTCCACAATTCCTTGACGTCACCATCGTTAGGCGTTAACATTTACCTGATTTCCTATTAAGAAGATTACAATTATGTTAGGTTTTACTGTTTCTTTTGCTATTTAAGTCAAATATAGTTGTACTTAATTTATGAGGTTATAATGAATATACTGATAGTATTGTTTATGGTTATTAGTTGTTCTCTTTTTTTTTTTTTTTTTTAAAGACAGTTGTTCTCTTTGTTGTTCATTATTTATATATATGAGACAATTATTTATTCTATTATTCTTTATTGTTCATGTATAATATAATACCATGTTTTTTATTTTAGTCACACTTTCGGTCTGCAATATTTGGTGGGTTGACAAAGTTATTCATTTTATTAAATAAATGACACTTTCATACACAAAAAGAATATTATGTCCAAAATTGACTACAAAACAATAAATATCAAAAAGCCAACCAAACTACAATTCATATATTATTCATCAATTTGGTGAGGCACAAAATCTTTTTGTTCATATCCATACTATACTTTTAAAAAGAGAATCACTTAATGGAATATAATAGATAAAGGTCATTTGGGAAAGTCAAAATTCTCTATACAATTTAACAAACAAACAATCAACATTAATATCACCAATCACTATCACAAATTTTTGGAATCTATTATATGCAAATGAATTCAAACTCATTGCAACTACAATAGGAGTCCCACGAAATTGACAAAAAACCACACAAAATCACACAACTTCAACCCATACATACATGATAATACAAACATATGAAGTGATCTTTAAAAAAAAAAATTAACTCATTGACACCAATCAATATATTGAGATGGATGATGATAATTCCAAAATGTCAAGGTTTAGAAGAATGGCTCTTAGGAAGGAAAACAACAAATCAAGAATCAAACATTCATCAGGTTTTCTTACAAGTTTATTTATATTACTTTCTTTTATATCAAAATATATATTGTGTTAAGTTACAATATAAAGACAAATATAACTAACAATTTTACCAAAATTGTCAGAAAATGGTTCTCCAACCAATATGATCCAAACAAGGACTCCATTGAGTACTCAAGCTTCAAGTGTTCACACAAATCCGAATGCAACTCAAGGTAACAAATTGTTTTATTTCATAATATTTTTCATTATATTGTGATTCCAAATAATGACTCCTCTAATATTTTGATATTAAAAAATCGTTTAATATTTTCATATTCATTTAAGTTGTACTTCCAAATAATGATATTATTTTTATATAGGCATGTCGTTCGATCCAATGAAAACGTCTAATGGACTTCTTAACACTCAATTGGATTCATCCACCGGCAAAAGAAAGGCTAACAGGATGCCTTTGTCGCCTTTGAATATAGGTAATTTTTATATTATAATATACGAAATCATATTCAAATATATGTATAATATATTGTTGGTCTCAATGCTAAAAAAATGTATTCATTTTTTTTCAGATGGTTCAACCATAACCCAAAGTACAACATCAATTTCTGAGAACGTCATAGCCATTAAAAGAATAAGAAAGCCTAATAGTAAATATTTCACTCCAATATATGATGTCACTGATAATGTGATTAATTCAAGTGGAGAATCATCACATAGAGGCAGTCAAAATGCAACATATGGACAATCAGGTTTCGGTATGTATATAAATAATATAAATTAAGTATTAAATGTTATATTATAATACAAATCATTAAATAATAATAAAACAAATTATTTTCAGGAAGTTCGTATTTTGATTCAAGTGAAGTTATAAATCCCTTAAAGGATTTACCAAAGAAGATTCCTGCTCCTAAGACACAAAAAAGAAGCATATATATTGGTGTCAAAAGATTGGACTTTGATGATATTGATATATCAAATGGTATGTATTAATATTGTTAGGTAATATATAGTTTTCATTCACATAATAGTTTGACTTTAATATTAGATTAGAAATTTATTTGATACAATTGTAATATAATCTTTGCAGAAAACTCAAATAGCGACGATAATAATGTTTCATTAAAATCTAACATATATGAAGATGCAGAAAAAGCAGGTATTAAAATTATATATAATTTTTTCATTATATCAATTTATTTATTTTTATATTTATAATTGTAATATTATGTTCAGAGTGCGTTAATTTTGGTCAACCGGATTTTACCTGCATATGGTGTGATGCTGAATTATGGTTTGAAGAAAGGGCTGATAAAACTCAACGTGGAAATGACTGCGAGTTTTCAATTTGTTGTAACAAGGGACAAGTTCATCTTCCACTTATTGGAAGACCACCAAACTTGCTTTTATCATTAATAACAGGAACTGATCCAAGAAACAAACATTTCAAGGAAAATATCAGAATCTACAACAGCATGTTCGCATTTACATCAATGGGTGGTCAGATTCAAGATAAAATAAATAATGGTAGAGGTCCTCCACAGTTTATCTTGGGTGGCCAGAATTATCATAGGATTGGATCTTTGCTTCCACAAGAAGGAACCATTCCCAAATTTGCTCAGTTGTACATTTATGATACACATAATGAAGAACACAATAGAGCTGCTCATTTTAGGTATGATTTATTTAACTTCAATTTATTTTCCAAAAGTTAGAAAAATTGTTCAAATTAACAATAACAATCACTATAATTTAATTAGTAATTTATTAAATTGTATTAGGTCTGCAAATGATTCAGATAACATTGACATGTCATTAGTGAGAGACCTAAAAAACATGATTGATGAGCATAATTCAATAGCCAAATCATTTAGAAGGGTTAGAGATATCTTTGAATCAGACAACCAACTTAAACTATCTCTTAGATTGTTTAGGAAAAGAAGTAATGATTCAAGAATGCACAATATACCTACAGCAGATGAGGTAGCAGGTGTTATAGTAGGTGATTTTGACAGTTCTGACATTGGAAGAGATGTTGTTGTTCATGATCAAACGCACGGTTTGATTAGGATTCATGAAACAAATGTTTTATTCTTGCCGCTTCAATATCCTTTAATGTTTCCTTTTGGTGAAAATGGATGGGAAATTGATATTCCTTTGAGACAAACTACTGATGAACCAAAAAATAAAAAAAGAGAAAGAGTTACAATTAGGGAATTTATGGCATTTAGAATTCAAGAAAGATTAAATGAATTTGGGAATATTGTCTTCGCCAAGAGGTTGTTTCAACAATTTTTGGTAGATTCTTACACCATGATAGAAGCACAGCGTCTTTCATTTGCAAGGGAAAATCAAGATAAGATTAGAAACGATCTTCTTTCTGGTTTACAAGAGGCACTTCATAAAGGAGATGTTCTACCATCAGCTGTTGGAAAGAGCGTCATTCTACCAGATTCTTTTACAGGTGGTCCTAGGTATATGTTCAACAACAGTCAAGATGCAATGGGTATTTGCAAGAGATTTGGTTATCCGGATTTGTTCATCACAGTTACATGTAATGCAAACTGGCCTGAAATAAAGTCATTTGTCAGCTCAAGGGGACTTACTGCGGCTGACCGACCAGATATTGTTTGCAGAGTATTCAAAATGAAATTGGATCAAATTATGTCTGATTTTAAAAAGCAACAAATTTTTGGCAAAGTCATTGCAGGCGAGTATATCAATTATAACTTTTACAATATTCAATATTTACAAACATTGACATTAAGTGCTTATTTCATATTATGATGCCCTTCTTGATTGGTTCAATACAGGAATGTACACTGTTGAGTTTCAGAAGAGAGGACTTCCTCATGCACACATTTTGTTGTGGTTGGATGCTGAAAACAAGTTGAATAAGACCAAAGATATTGACAAGGTAATATCAGCTGAAATTCCTCATCCAAAATTATATCCAAAATTGCATTCTTGTGTTTCATCATTCATGATTCATGGACCATGTGGACCTGGACATTTTGATTCACCTTGCATGAAAGGTCCAATATGCACAAAATACTTTCCAAAAAAACATAGAGGCTAGGTTTCATTTCTTGAGGGAGCAGCATGCCAAGCTTTGTGGATTGTGACTGTGTTGAAGGAGCTAGGAATTGAAGCAGAGAAACCTGTGGTTCTGCAGATTGATAACAAGTCTGCTATAAACTTAGCCAAGAATCCAGTTTTGCATGGTAGAAGCAAACACATAGAGGCTAGGTTTCATTTCTTGAGGGAGCAGGTGAATCAAGGTAGCTTAGATGTCAGGCATTGTGCAACAGATACTCAGGTTGCAGATGCTCTAACTAAGAGTTTGAAAACAGACAGGTTTTTGAAGCTCAGAAGTGAACTTGGTGTGTGTCAGGCGCGCGCGCCCAGCATGGCAAGTTCTGAAGCAGTTCTGAAGGATTTCTGAAGGACAGACAAGTTTGCAGTTCTGAAGGATTTCTGAAGGACAGACAAGGATTTCTGAAGGACAGACAAGTTTGCAGTTCTGAAGGATTTCTGAAGGATTTCTGAAGGACAGACAAGGATTTCTGAAGGACAGACAAGTTTGCAGTTCTGAAGGATTTCTGAAGGACAGACAAGGATTTCTGAAGGACATACAAGTTTGCAGTTCTGAAGGATTTCTGAAGGACAGACAAGGTTACAGTTCTGAAGGATTTCTGAAGGACAGACAAGTTTGCTTAGGCTTGAAGTTAAGGGAGCATGATGTTTTATAACTTCAATCCTATTAGACTTGGTTAGGTAGTTAGGAGGTGGTTACATAACTACCTTGAGTTAGTTAGTTATGGTTACTTGTGTTACAAGTAATGGATGTGTTAGGAGTTTTCCTTATAAATAAGCATGTGCCTCATGCATTGAAGATACAACTTGTTCTCTATTTTTCTTATCAATAAATCTTAACACTTTCCTCCTAGTTTTCTCTCTAGTTCTTACTTGTTATCTTCTTCCTCTTATCTTGGATTACCCTAACAAGTTAGAGGCTTGATTTGTGTTAAACGAGTGATTTAGAAGCAATTTCGGTTTTTATCTAGATTTGAGTTTTCCGGTGAGAGTTGTCGGCGCCGCCGTCGGATTATGAGTTTAACAGCGCAAAAAAATAAAATCACAAACGAACTACTCCCTCCGTTATTTTTTATTAGTATTTTATCGTCAGATTTAACGTTCATTTTTATTAGTCTTTCTTGTATTTTAAGGATACGATTAGTCAATTATACATTTTGCCAATTAATGGTATATATTTGAAAAACTAATTTTTTTTATACAACATATTAATTTTTTTTACATAATATATTAAATTTATTATAAAGAGAAAGTGTGCGAAAAAATAGAAATTTATTAGTAGATTAAAACGAGTGTATAATAGGAAGATAATGTGCAAAAATACACTTTCTTAATTTGATGTTACTATTCTAAAAAGACTAATAAAAAGGAACATGGGGAGTATGTTTTAAAAAGACTAATAAAAAGACTAACAAACGCTTTAATCTCCCACGCGCGATCATGCAAGCTACATTTAACCACTAAAATGTGACCTAAACATTGTTCGCTAAAACTAACCAACCAACAAACATGTTTTACCCAGAACTATATAGCTTTGAGTTTCTCATCGCACCGTAAATATGTAAGGGCAAGATTTAACATTTTGCCAAACACACTTAATTTTATTTTAGTATGTTCGGGTATGTTTCCTGCGGTGCGGCATCACGACCAAAAATGAAGGTCAAACTTTTCTATTTTGAAATTTTAAATTTATTAATTTGATTCTGTTGAAGAAATTAAAAATAAAATACAATACTTTATATGAGTTTGTGAGAGTAGAAAAACAAAACAAGATATATTATAAAAAAAAAAAAGATATGGTCTCAATTTTTGAAAAAAATTAAAAAAAAAAAAGTATTAAAGATCTTATACTACAATTCGGCCTAAACTCTAAAGTCTAAACAAATGAGATGAGAAAACAAAACATCTTATTTAATGTTCTGATTGAAAACATAAAAATACATTAATTGAATGTGGGTAACTATGCAAATAACAAAAATAAGTATGTAAAATCTGTGAAATATAATTCTATGTTTGACTTAATTAATGGAATATACATGACTTATTTTAGTTGGCCTCCATGCAGTCAATTACGCCCCGATGCTGCCATTCCATTTGTTTCTCACGTCAAAAAATTTACAAACTCAGAGAGCAGTGATTCTCCCCACAGCAACAGTTTTTTCTCCATTGCGAAGAGTGAACCTCCCTAGTTGTGGAAAATCAGAAACTTCTCAACACATATCATGTTATTAACCCGAACACGGCATGATACAATAGCGTCATTCTTTTCAAAGGGAACTTTATTTTTTATAGGCTTCCCGGTCTTTGGATCAATGTGTTGCAATATCTCAACAATCTCACATTCCTCAACTACAGAGTGGACGTGCAGATTAGCTTTGTTGTATCCAGCGGTAAAAGTAGTCTTTTCCGGTAATTCAATGATCTGCAATTGAGCAACAAACTTGATATTGGATTTGCGGCACTAGACAGGACGAACCCAGACAATATGTCTTCTTCTTCAACACCAGATAATTGAACCCGTAAATTTTCACCAACTCCAGCGTGTTTAACTCGATTTTCATCGATATATATAGCAACAACTTTTACATGATCCTTATTTGGCATGATCATAAGGGAATCTCCATCACTAATAGTACCAGATTCAACTTTGCCGATAACAAAAGTTCCCATGTCTTTGATTTTGTTAATTATAGGCATCCTGAAAGGACTTTTGGGATCTCCCATAGGAACTTCAATACTATCAAGGGCTTCAAATAAGCAAGGCCCGTCCCACCATGAACAATGACTTTTATCCAATCTTGTTTTTAAGTTTAAACCCATGAGCCCCGATATTGGTAAAAACGATACATCTTTCTTTACATTGTATCCTGATTGCTTTAAAAATGGAATCATCTTTGACTCAATTTCATCATACCTTTCTTTTGCCCAGTTTACTGTAGGATCATCCATTTTATTGACAGCCACAAGCAACTTAGTCACACCCAATGTTTTTGCAAGCTGGACATGTTCACGAGTTTGTCCACCTCTCTCATATCCAGTTTCAAACTCTCCCTTCCGAGCAGAAATTACCAACACTCCAATATCAGCTTGAGATGCACCAATGATCATATTAGGAACACAGCTCTTGTGGCCGGGTGCATCCAAAATGGTGAACCTTGTTGCGTCTGTTTCAAAATTTGCTGTTCCAACTTCAATTGTCTTTCCCTTTACCCTTTCCTCCTCATTTGTGTCCATAATATAGGCCATGTACCAGCTTTCTCGACCTTTGTCCTTAGCTTCTTTCTCATATTTTTGGATAGTTCGATCATCAACCTGACCACTTAGGAAAAGTATCTGACCTCCAGTTGTAGATTTGCCAGCATCAACATGCCCAATAAACACAACATTCAAATGCCTTTTCTTCATCTGCTAATCTTTATCTTGACCGGAAGGAATTTCCTTTTCTTTCGCTTTTGGCTCGGCCTCAACAGACTGAGCATGAACCTCCTGCTTTGGATCTTCATCCATCTTATTAAATTTATCAACATCTGGTTTCTCATCCTCTGTATTTGCCACCTCATTAATGTCTTCTGCTGAGTCAAGCTGTAAAGAACGAATGTCCTCCTCAAGATCCATGACGCAGTTGGACACCAATTAGACTCCTACAAATATAGCTTTTGAAAACAAATCAATTTAATTTGATTTCACCAAAGAAAGAAAAAGATAACACACGCTGACTAGATGCAAATAGATTTGAGAAAGATTTTAATATGCCAACCCATGAATCAAATAGAAGAAAAACCATCCACTGTTTCAGATTGACACTACTAGATAAATACTAAGAACAAAATTAACCAATCAATAGCTATTTTTAAGGATATTTTAGAATAAAATTTATTCTCAAAATAATTAATACCTGTAAATTATTTATAGGTGTCCGGGATTTCAAAATTTGTGCTAAACGGATCATAGTAATAGCAAGAGTTTAATTGAAACCGTTAGTTACAATATATTAGAGAGTGAACATAAACTCCAAGTTAATTTGATTGTTCCACCCAAATTCTAATTCAACTAAAATAGAGTTTGATTCAATACCCCCTGTATAGTATACACGATTTTAATCATAAATAATAATAGCCATAAAATTGTTCACGTTGATGCATGTATTCAATATCAATCGGCGATGATATAAAAATCAACATACAATGGCATGTGATAAACAAGTAGTCATGATGGATCATATTACCGAATCAATAATATATAATTCACAAGAAGATATTCGAAAGAAACTACACTCCTGAATACAAGAACTTAACATCTTAAATTAAAATAAAAAAATAAAAATTATCATTATTGTTTGCAGAATTTTAATTAAAAAAAAAAAAAAAAACAACGACAATGAAAAAAAATTTAATAATTTATAGAAAATTATGAACATCAAATCAAATAAAGGAAAAAGAAAAGGGAAAAAGGAAGGAGGGCAAGGTCCCCGACTACTCTTATGGTTAAGACTACCCCTTATATGTGAACAAACCCCTTACCTCGATTACGTTTATGCCCTAGCTCTCCAAGGTCTTCTCACTTTCTATCTTTGTATTGGTTTTACTCCCCTAATTTCTTTTCACTTTAATCTATTTATATTATAAGAAACTAATTAGGTTTCTTTTTCTCAAAGAAAATATATTCTTATCGGATTTGTTTTCGTAATATATTTTCCTAAAAACTCTCATCTGATTTCTCATAAAAATCTAGTATATATTTTATTTTCATAATATATTCCGAAAATACATTTCAAAAAATATATTTCTAAAATATGCTTCTAAAATATATCATAATTAATTCTTTCTTTTTTTTTAATTCTCTCGTACACACTAAATTAAATAAATTCTAGTTTATGGTTTATTCCTCTACCCCACTGTTTACTTAAATCAACACATAAACATATTAAAAATCAAATATATTATAATAAAATAACTATGCTAAAATTTAGGACCTTCACCGAGTATATCTCGGTTGCAAGATAATTCAAAGGTGTCCCTTATTGAAGATTTTATGCAAGTCAGTTCATATGCAATAATTGAAGGCTTCAAGGAATCCCACGATGTAATTGTTTTTAACAACTTATAATAACATGTTCTCATATTAAATTCAACTAAATATTGTTACCTGCACAAATTCTTACCTGTCCAAAATTATCTTATCTTAATGAATAGACATTTGCAACATGCACTTAGGGTTGATTTTGACACGTGTCAATCAACCAACCCTCCACATTGGATATTCCCTTTCATAAGATGCCAAAAATTTAGCCATATTTAGCTTGCTGCATATTTGTCACATTTCAATTGGTCAACAACTGGATCGGGCTATCACCGACCCGGCCCAATACCACATTGTCTCACCACAACAACCCGTTTCCCTTTCTCCTTCACCCAACCACGCGTGATTCTTTTTCTTTCTCCCTCTGCAAACCCTTGCAGCGGCTTACTTTCACCAAAATGAAAGGAAAAGTTGCAAGAATCTTATCTTACAATCCCTAGGGTATACCGAATTGATCAGATGTCGCCGTCAGAAAGAATCAAAGCTAGGGTTTTAATTTTCAAAGCATTTCAAAGCATCTTCACCTAGGTCAAACAATTACCCTTTCTTATCATTTTATTTGAAATTCAAATTTCATTCTAGATTCCATCCCTGAGATTTTCCATTCCTATTTGATTTTATGCAGCTTGGAGAGATTCTGCACAGAGTTTTACAAATGTAAGTTTTAAAATCCTTAATATATTTTAGCATAATTGAAATTGTGAAATTCTTTATCGTATATAAATAGGGGTTTTTGGTGAAGCCAAACCCTGCCCACAATCTGCTGTCTTATTCTTCCAATTTTCACAATTGTTTTTCGAAATGGCTTTGTCAACTGCTGCAAAAACATTTCAAAACATTTCTGATGTTAACTCTTCCAAATCATCTTGGAATATCAAAGCAAAGATCATTAGGTTGTGGGTTGTGAAGGACTTCAACAGAAATGAAAACCCATTCTCTGTTGAAATGGTTATGATTGATGCAGAGGTCAAATTAAATTAAACAATAATTACTTTACTTGAATGTTTTAACATAATAAGTATTGTTTTAATTGAATTTCTTTATGTACTGTTTTATAGGGAAAACGAATTCATTGTTCTATCCGAAAAACTCTTCTTTACAAGTTTGCTGGTGAAGTACATGACGGAAGATGCTTTGCATTTGAGAATTTGGATGTGGCGACCAATGGTGGCAGCTATAAGACAACACAACATCCATACAAACTCAACTTTCAGTTTGGATCTAAAGTTCAACCCCTTGGTCCAAACAAATTATCAAATTTGTCTCCCTTTGAATTTGTTCCTATTTCTGATGTCACAAGTGGCTGCTATGATACTGATCACTTAGTTGGTAAGTTTATATGTTACCACATACATTTTGAAATTTATGATTTACATTGTTTGATGATTATTAATTTATAGAATTTTAACTAGAAAATTGTTTTGTGTTAGATGTCATTGGAATGTTGACCGGTGTTGGTGAAGAAAGACAATATGATAGGAATGGACAAACTACAAAACTTAATGTAATTGAACTTGAAGCTGATGGGTATGTTTAAAGTATTGTATTTGTATGTATTATTTAAAATATACTGTGTAGTTTAGCAAGTAGTTTAAATAACATTATATAAACAATTATAATGTTAATGCACCTTCAATATTTGTTGAATCAATAGGAACAAAGTCCAGTGCACACTTTTTGGTTCGTATGTGGATGAACTTAACAATTTCCTTGGTTCGGGTGAAACACAAAATGCTGTTGTTGCTATTATGTTTGGCAAAGTAAAAAGTTTCCAAGGTATAATACTAAAATGCTGTTTTTATGTACATTTTATATGTTCTTATCACTTGGTTTTTTATACTATAAATTTATTAAGTTTTTTATACAATTTATGTGTAGATAAGATTCATATCCAAAACTGCATTAATTGCACAAAGATTTTATACAATCCTAAGATTCAAGATGCCACTTCTCTAAGGAATAGGATGGTTCAAAATAGTGATACACCATCTCCTTCCCTTACGCAAATCAATGCCCAACCTAGAGTTGATCCTTTACAAGAGTTTTTATATTCAACTCCTAGGACCACTATTCAAGGTCTCCTTAATTGTGAAGAGGTAACAAATAATTTGTATAAATTTTAATATGGAATTACACGTAAAAGTTAAAACTAATCATAAATTACATTTATGTTGTAGGATGCTGTTTTTGTTGTTCAAGGCACTATCAAACACATAGTCAACAATGAAAATTGGTTTTATACCTCATGTGCTTGCAACAAAAGTGTGTATCCAGATTCCGGGATGTATTTTTGTGAGAAATGCAATAAGCATGTCAAAAATGTGTCTCAAAGGTAGTTAACATTAATTATTATATACTTTATAAACTATATTATATGACTTATTCTAAATATATAAAATTAATTTTATTTATTTGTATGTATAGATTTTCAATCAAGGTTCGTGTAATGGATGATACCGATAGTGCTACTTTTGTTATATTTGATAGAGATGCTTCTATGTTGTTCAACAAGTCTTGTGCCGAAGTGTTACGAGCCCGTGACAATGTAAGTGGCGTATAGATTGATATTATTATGTAATATTGAATTTAATCGTTATTAAAAGTATATGTATATATTTTAAATTGGTTTACCTAATATCTTAAGAAATTATAATTCTAATTTGCATTTTTTATTTTAACTCATTGTAGAGGGCTGCAGTTGGGGCTCTTCCTGCTGAAATTCAAGCACTTATCAATTGCACGTATCTCTTTAAGGTTGAGTCCAAATCTGCCGCGACTCATCGTTTTGACCAATCATTCCGTGTGCGCAAAATATGCACCGATATGGTTATCATTAACCAATTTAAGGCAAAATGGGCTCATGAAGAATCCGTGTTGGTTAAAAATGCTAATGTGAGTGGAAAACATTGATATTCAAGTGTTAATATATGTTGATGTTGATTAAATAAATATTGTATTTACGCTAATTGTCATAATTGTTATTTGATAGGAAATTAATTCTTTGAGTGCTTTGCATGATTCTCAAGTTGGATCTTCATCCAACTATCTTGCTACTAAGTCCATTGAACCATCAACAACAAGTTGTGCTAAAGATCAAGATCTTAAAGTTGATTGTTCAAAGCTTAGCATAGCACAAGTACATATTTATTGCTCCTTTTATATATTTAGCCATATTTTGAGATTTTAAGTTAAACATTTCCTAATTAAATTGTTTTAATCATTAGGATTTATTACCATCATTCTCTGAAGCTGTGGTTGATCTTGATGATATCCCAAGTCCAAAAACAATTGATGTCAAAGGCAAAGCTGTCATGGATAAACCAACCACCAAAGGCAAAAGAGTTTCCCCCAATGAAGAATCCAAAGAGGGAGACATGAATGTTCCAATCAAGCTTCTCAAAAGGGCAATTAAAATTGAAAAGATCTAATTCCTCTTATGGTGGTTTATTATGTTGTGATGTTGGACTTTGGGCTCAATCAAAATATTTGGTCACATTTGAAATGTAATTGGTTAAATTCCTAAGTTAGTATTTACTTTATCATCAATTATTCTAATTACAGACCCTATTATAGTGGGCATTAGGATTGTTTATTGGCCTTATATATAAAGTACTTGAAATGGCCATTTAATTTGTACTAAATATTAATTACTGATCAATGTATGTATGGCCACATATGGTCTAATGAAATGAAGCACTATTTTAGTTATTATTACAACATTATTTAAACTAATTACCATTAATTACAATCGTCTGAGCCCTTTTTTTTTTTGTAAATGGAAATAAATTATATCCAAAGTTTAGTCTAAATAATGGTGCCGTGTCAAATAAAATGTAGATATATATATTTTATAAAATAATACAATATCTCTGTAACAAAAAAAAAGGGGGTTTATAAGTAATATTTGAAAAAACTTAACACATGGGCTTTCAGCCCAACACGAATAAGTACTAATCCTATAACCCAAGTGTAAAAAAACAAGTATGTAGCTCAATTAGGGTTATAGTTTTAACTTTCACCCAGGAATTCTATTCCCCTGCATAGCAAGCAGCAGCCGCCCCCTTCCCATCCCAAACAAAATTAATCAAACCAAATGAGCATACCTGTGCACTTCCTTTTTCCTGAATTGGAGGAACATGTCAAAAGGTATGTATGATATATATATTCCTTTGTTTTTTCACATGTTTTTTAACTTATTTTACCATTTACAGTATGAAAGAAAACAACACATTTTTGTGGTCCTATAATATAACAAACATTACAAGACCCTACATGTTTCAATTTGAGGATCCCACAGTATATAAATAGTTGTACTGTTGTCATTGTTATTAGTTTTAAATTTTCAATTTTTTAGAATATTCAGATTAGTTTTATTCATATTTTTTAAATTCTGTTATATTATTTATATAAATTCACAGTGACTCCGTTAATGTTCCTGCTGATGATATTGAAACTCCCTATGAGTATATTCATCGTAATGGCGATGATGATAATGTAGCAATTTCCGGGCTAATTCATGATGATTTACTCAAGCCAAATATTATTTACGATTTTGACTTTGCCGACGATGACGATGAAGACATTAATAGATGGGTGATCTTTGTGTCTAGAGCTCTTGCAAATGGCAAAAATGTTTTGGTTAGTACAATATTTTAAATGCTTAGAAAGAACATATATTAACACATAACTAATTTGTTAAATCTTTATTTATAGCATATTCCAAGAGTTATATCAGATAATTGTTTTTATCAAGATCAACAGCAAATTACTTTGGTTGATGAAAACACGGACATGCTTTATGATTGCCAAATTATGGGGGGTACAGACAATCAGTTTCCCGGGAGATACATCAAAGAAGGATTTTTTCAATTTGTTGGGGATTCTAAACTACAAATAGGAGACAAGCTGATTTTCACGGTATCAATACCTCCACAATTCCTTGACGTCACCATCGTTAGGCGTTAACATTTACCTGATTTCCTATTAAGAAGATTACAATTATGTTAGGTTTTACTGTTTCTTTTGCTATTTAAGTCAAATATAGTTGTACTTAATTTATGAGGTTATAATGAATATACTGATAGTATTGTTTATGGTTATTAGTTGTTCTCTTTTTTTTTTTTTTTTTTAAAGACAGTTGTTCTCTTTGTTGTTCATTATTTATATATATGAGACAATTATTTATTCTATTATTCTTTATTGTTCATGTATAATATAATACCATGTTTTTTATTTTAGTCACACTTTCGGTCTGCAATATTTGGTGGGTTGACAAAGTTATTCATTTTATTAAATAAATGACACTTTCATACACAAAAAGAATATTATGTCCAAAATTGACTACAAAACAATAAATATCAAAAAGCCAACCAAACTACAATTCATATATTATTCATCAATTTGGTGAGGCACAAAATCTTTTTGTTCATATCCATACTATACTTTTAAAAAGAGAATCACTTAATGGAATATAATAGATAAAGGTCATTTGGGAAAGTCAAAATTCTCTATACAATTTAACAAACAAACAATCAACATTAATATCACCAATCACTATCACAAATTTTTGGAATCTATTATATGCAAATGAATTCAAACTCATTGCAACTACAATAGGAGTCCCACGAAATTGACAAAAAACCACACAAAATCACACAACTTCAACCCATACATACATGATAATACAAACATATGAAGTGATCTTTAAAAAAAAAAATTAACTCATTGACACCAATCAATATATTGAGATGGATGATGATAATTCCAAAATGTCAAGGTTTAGAAGAATGGCTCTTAGGAAGGAAAACAACAAATCAAGAATCAAACATTCATCAGGTTTTCTTACAAGTTTATTTATATTACTTTCTTTTATATCAAAATATATATTGTGTTAAGTTACAATATAAAGACAAATATAACTAACAATTTTACCAAAATTGTCAGAAAATGGTTCTCCAACCAATATGATCCAAACAAGGACTCCATTGAGTACTCAAGCTTCAAGTGTTCACACAAATCCGAATGCAACTCAAGGTAACAAATTGTTTTATTTCATAATATTTTTCATTATATTGTGATTCCAAATAATGACTCCTCTAATATTTTGATATTAAAAAATCGTTTAATATTTTCATATTCATTTAAGTTGTACTTCCAAATAATGATATTATTTTTATATAGGCATGTCGTTCGATCCAATGAAAACGTCTAATGGACTTCTTAACACTCAATTGGATTCATCCACCGGCAAAAGAAAGGCTAACAGGATGCCTTTGTCGCCTTTGAATATAGGTAATTTTTATATTATAATATACGAAATCATATTCAAATATATGTATAATATATTGTTGGTCTCAATGCTAAAAAAATGTATTCATTTTTTTTCAGATGGTTCAACCATAACCCAAAGTACAACATCAATTTCTGAGAACGTCATAGCCATTAAAAGAATAAGAAAGCCTAATAGTAAATATTTCACTCCAATATATGATGTCACTGATAATGTGATTAATTCAAGTGGAGAATCATCACATAGAGGCAGTCAAAATGCAACATATGGACAATCAGGTTTCGGTATGTATATAAATAATATAAATTAAGTATTAAATGTTATATTATAATACAAATCATTAAATAATAATAAAACAAATTATTTTCAGGAAGTTCGTATTTTGATTCAAGTGAAGTTATAAATCCCTTAAAGGATTTACCAAAGAAGATTCCTGCTCCTAAGACACAAAAAAGAAGCATATATATTGGTGTCAAAAGATTGGACTTTGATGATATTGATATATCAAATGGTATGTATTAATATTGTTAGGTAATATATAGTTTTCATTCACATAATAGTTTGACTTTAATATTAGATTAGAAATTTATTTGATACAATTGTAATATAATCTTTGCAGAAAACTCAAATAGCGACGATAATAATGTTTCATTAAAATCTAACATATATGAAGATGCAGAAAAAGCAGGTATTAAAATTATATATAATTTTTTCATTATATCAATTTATTTATTTTTATATTTATAATTGTAATATTATGTTCAGAGTGCGTTAATTTTGGTCAACCGGATTTTACCTGCATATGGTGTGATGCTGAATTATGGTTTGAAGAAAGGGCTGATAAAACTCAACGTGGAAATGACTGCGAGTTTTCAATTTGTTGTAACAAGGGACAAGTTCATCTTCCACTTATTGGAAGACCACCAAACTTGCTTTTATCATTAATAACAGGAACTGATCCAAGAAACAAACATTTCAAGGAAAATATCAGAATCTACAACAGCATGTTCGCATTTACATCAATGGGTGGTCAGATTCAAGATAAAATAAATAATGGTAGAGGTCCTCCACAGTTTATCTTGGGTGGCCAGAATTATCATAGGATTGGATCTTTGCTTCCACAAGAAGGAACCATTCCCAAATTTGCTCAGTTGTACATTTATGATACACATAATGAAGAACACAATAGAGCTGCTCATTTTAGGTATGATTTATTTAACTTCAATTTATTTTCCAAAAGTTAGAAAAATTGTTCAAATTAACAATAACAATCACTATAATTTAATTAGTAATTTATTAAATTGTATTAGGTCTGCAAATGATTCAGATAACATTGACATGTCATTAGTGAGAGACCTAAAAAACATGATTGATGAGCATAATTCAATAGCCAAATCATTTAGAAGGGTTAGAGATATCTTTGAATCAGACAACCAACTTAAACTATCTCTTAGATTGTTTAGGAAAAGAAGTAATGATTCAAGAATGCACAATATACCTACAGCAGATGAGGTAGCAGGTGTTATAGTAGGTGATTTTGACAGTTCTGACATTGGAAGAGATGTTGTTGTTCATGATCAAACGCACGGTTTGATTAGGATTCATGAAACAAATGTTTTATTCTTGCCGCTTCAATATCCTTTAATGTTTCCTTTTGGTGAAAATGGATGGGAAATTGATATTCCTTTGAGACAAACTACTGATGAACCAAAAAATAAAAAAAGAGAAAGAGTTACAATTAGGGAATTTATGGCATTTAGAATTCAAGAAAGATTAAATGAATTTGGGAATATTGTCTTCGCCAAGAGGTTGTTTCAACAATTTTTGGTAGATTCTTACACCATGATAGAAGCACAGCGTCTTTCATTTGCAAGGGAAAATCAAGATAAGATTAGAAACGATCTTCTTTCTGGTTTACAAGAGGCACTTCATAAAGGAGATGTTCTACCATCAGCTGTTGGAAAGAGCGTCATTCTACCAGATTCTTTTACAGGTGGTCCTAGGTATATGTTCAACAACAGTCAAGATGCAATGGGTATTTGCAAGAGATTTGGTTATCCGGATTTGTTCATCACAGTTACATGTAATGCAAACTGGCCTGAAATAAAGTCATTTGTCAGCTCAAGGGGACTTACTGCGGCTGACCGACCAGATATTGTTTGCAGAGTATTCAAAATGAAATTGGATCAAATTATGTCTGATTTTAAAAAGCAACAAATTTTTGGCAAAGTCATTGCAGGCGAGTATATCAATTATAACTTTTACAATATTCAATATTTACAAACATTGACATTAAGTGCTTATTTCATATTATGATGCCCTTCTTGATTGGTTCAATACAGGAATGTACACTGTTGAGTTTCAGAAGAGAGGACTTCCTCATGCACACATTTTGTTGTGGTTGGATGCTGAAAACAAGTTGAATAAGACCAAAGATATTGACAAGGTAATATCAGCTGAAATTCCTCATCCAAAATTATATCCAAAATTGCATTCTTGTGTTTCATCATTCATGATTCATGGACCATGTGGACCTGGACATTTTGATTCACCTTGCATGAAAGGTCCAATATGCACAAAATACTTTCCAAAAAAACATCTATCGGCTACAATCATAGATGAGGATGGCTATCCATTGTATAGACGCCGTAATCAAGGTGTTTTTGTTAGCAAAGCTGGAGTTAAGTTAGATAACAGTAATGTTGTTCCTTACAATGCATATTTGCTTATGAGGTATCAAGGTCATATCAATGTTGAATACTGCAACAAATCCAATGCAATTAAGTATCTTTTTAAGTATGTCAACAAAGGCCCCGATAGATCAAATTTAGAAATAGGAAAGGGCAAAAAAGATTCAACGGAAAGGGAACCTGTCGATGAAATCAAAAGATTTTATGATTGTCGATATTTATCCCCATCCGAAGCAGCTTGGAGGATTTTAGCATTTGACATTCACCAAAAGTTCCCTGCAGTAATTAGGCTTTGTGTTCATTTACCTAATGAACAATCAGTCAATTACAAGGAGAATCAAAAGCTAAAAAATGTTGTAAAATACAATGAGATGATGGGCTCAATGTTTCTAGCTTGGTTTAAGGCAAATCAAGAATATGAAGAAGGCCGCAATTTGACATATGCGGAGTTTCCTTCCAAGTTTACATACTATCAAAAAGATAGAAGGTGGAAACCAAGACAAAATGGATATAGCATTGGTAGGCTTACCTATGTTCCAGTTGGTGCAGGGGAATTATATTACCTAAGGATATTGTTGACACAGCAAAAAGGTTGCACTTCGTATGAAAGTGTACGAACTGTTGGTGGACATCTGTGTGATACCTTTCAACAAGCATGCTACGAATTAGATTTGTTGCAAGATGACAAAGAATTCATAGATGCTATAATTGAAACAAGTCAGTCAGGATCTGGTTTTCAAGTCAGAGCGTTGTTCGTTAGGTTGTTGATCATGGGTACTATGTCTAATCCAGGTAAAGTTTGGAATGCAACTTGGAAATTGTTATCAGACGGAATCATTTACCACAGAAGAAAGGCACTAAATATTCCAGGTATGATATATTATAAATTCAACTTATAAATTGTTTGCAAAATCTATCATATTTATATCTATATTAATTTTCTTTATCATATTATATAGGATTACAAATTACAGATGAAGAATTGCAAAATCTATGTCTCATTGAGCTAGACAAATTACTTATGGCAAATGGAAAATTTCTCTCAGATTATAAATCCATGCCTAAAGTTCAATATTCAGATGTTGCCATTTTTGAAAATAAACTCATTGCCGATGAACTTAATTTTGATCGACATGAGTTAGCTACACTTCATGGAAATTTAATTGGTTTGTTAACAGAGGAGCAGCATAATGTATATCAACAAATTATGCAATCAATTTTAACCGGTGATGGTCAATTCTATTTTTTATATGGATATGGCGGAACCGGGAAGACTTTCTTGTGGAAAACATTGTCTGCTGCCCTTAGATCTCAAGGTAAGATTGTTTTGAATGTTGCTTCCAGTGGGATTGCATCTTTATTGCTACCAAATGGTAAGACGGCTCATTCAACCTTTTGCATTCCATTACAAATAAATGAGAAATCATCTTGCAGTATCACACAACAATCACACAGGGCTGCACTTTTGAGAGAAGCAAGTTTGATCATATGGGATGAAGCTCCCATGATGAATCGATATTGTTTTGAAGCATTTGATCGGACTATGAGAGATGTAATGAGAGTTATTGATGAAGAAAACTTCAACCGTCCATTTGGTGGCAAAGTTGTTGTTTTGGGTGGTGACTTTAGGCAAATTTTGCCAGTGATTAGAAAGGGATCAAGGGGAGCTGTAGTTAAGGCAACAATCAGTTCATCTAAACTTTGGAGATCATGTAAAGTACTTAAGTTGACAAAAAACATGCGTTTAAATGGTAATAGCACAACTCAATCAAATGATGAAATCAAAAAGTTTGCAGATTGGATTTTGAATATCGGTGACGGTATTATGGACGTAGATGAAGATGGTGTCACAAATATTGAATTTCCAAAAGAAATGTGCATTACTGAAGGTCATGATCCTTTACTTTCTCTTATTGATTTTATTTATCCAAATATTGTTGACAATTATCAAAATGCAAATCAATTTGAAAACCAAGCAATCCTTTGTCCAACATTGGAGGTTGTTGAAAAAGTCAATGATTTTGTGATGTCTTTAATTCCTGGGGAGTCAAAGCAATATTTAAGCGCAGACACACCTTGCAAATCTGATGAGGATCATGAAGTTCAAGGTGATTGGTTTACATCGGAGTTTCTAAATGACATTAAGTGTTCTGGTATACCAAATCATCGTTTGATTTTGAAAGTGGGAGTGCCTATCATGCTAATGAGGAATATTGATCAAGCAAACGGTTTATGTAATGGTACAAGGTTGCAGGTAATTGATCTGGGACACCGTGTTATAACAGCTATAGTGTTATCTGGAAAAAATATTGGTGAAAAGATATTTATTCCTAGAATGGACTTGGTACCCACAGATTCTGGCTTGCCTTTTAAATTTCAGCGAAGACAGTTTCCTATTTGCTTATGTTTTGCCATGACTATTAACAAGTCTCAAGGACAGTCTCTTTCAAGAGTTGGATTGTATCTACCACGGCCGGTTTTTACACACGGTCAACTTTATGTTGCTCTTTCTAGAGTTACTACTACAAAAGGATTGAAGATTTTAATTTTGGATGATGAGGGAAAACCTTGCAACACGACCAATAATGTTGTTTTTCATGAAGTGTTTGAACATCTATAGATTGATGACCATGTAGCAACTATTTCATATTTTAGCAAGGTATACATGTGCTTAATGTTTAATTTTTTTGCTATATATTTAAATAACTTATTATTTTAATTATTAACATATTTTTTCTCTCTTTACAGTTAATTTGGAGCTTCATCGGACAAATCCATTTTTATTTTTTGTCAATTAAGCATTTGCAGCTGTACACAAATTATCATACGTGATAATTTATGTTTTTTGTTTTTATTTTGTTTGTCATGTAATAGATATTATTGACAAAATATGGTATGTAACATTTCGTTGCTAAACTTTATATTATTTAATTTTAAGTACCAAAATATCAAAGTTTTTTTTTTAAATCACAGTAGCATTTTAATTATTATTAACACCTTCCAATAATAAAACTTGAATTATAGCAATTAGTATAAAACATTAAAAATAAAATAAAAGGTCATATAACCACTTATCAATAAATGGGTGCAAATTAGTTAACAAAGAAAACAACAGGCCTTTATCTAACTTTATATACTTAGGCCCAATACTATAATTGCTGACCCGATCCAAATCTTCCCAACCAAATTAGGGTTGAGTCTCAATTTTCCTCCTTTCAGCAATCAAGCGCCGCCTGCATAGTGTGGAACCATCCCTTCCTGTTAATCATCGATTCCATCATGGCAACAACATCAAATTGGTAAGTTTAACATCATCATCTTTTCTCCTATTCTATTAATGAATACATCATTCAAACATTAATTAATTTTTAGATTGTGGTACTAAATATTTGTTAATTCTTTACAAAATTTTGAATGATTTTAATTTACAAATTACTTATGAAGATTTTAATGATGCAGAAGTTATGGGTAATGAGTTTATGTCCAATTTTTATCAAAGTTGAACTACAATTATGTGTTATGGTAGGAATGAATTCCATTCGTTGAATACAAACATATGCATAAATTAGGGGTAAATAGTTTAGGTCAATTTGGCAGGAAAGTTGAAATATAAAGTTGTGTCACTTTATAAACTAATAGAAAAATTTCGAATACAAACATAGTAAACATCTTTATCATGACAAAGTTTGCCTACTTTAATAGTAAATTATTTAATATCAATTAGTATTTTTGGGACCACATTCAAAACCATTCTCAAAGTGGATTCGTATATTGCATATTCTGTACAATAAAAAAACAGTAATGTTTCTTACTAGGATACATTATCTGCAAGTGTTATTTTTATTTAAAAATCTGTTTTTGGGACCACAAAATCAAAGATGGATATGTTGAACGATTGTTGTCTAAACTTTTATTAAAAAATAATCCAAACTTCAGACCAACCTAATTTGTATGCATATATTTATTCATGGTTAGCATAGGCACTATATAATCAATAGATATAATAAGAATCAATTATTAATTTAACTATCTACATGTTTCCAAATAGGTTAATTTATAACTAAATCATTATAATTTTTTATAAAAGGGACTTATCTTTCTAGATACATGTGGGGTGTCAAATAGTAATTATAGTTATAACTCATTGGGCCGTAATGGGCCATGACCCGGTTATGTTACAAAACCTAATAACTAGGTTTAATTTTTCACTGCCTCACACATTTGCTTCTCATCCTTTCAAAGATAAGGCGCCGCCGGAGACAGAAGATTCCCAAACTCTTTGTTGACCAACAACCAATGGATCCAAACGCAAATGGGTAGGTCTTTACAGTTACAAGCTTTATTTATTCGTCCTTTGACAATATATGGCAAATATTTATTACACTTGCAAACAAAGTACACTACTTTTTTCATGTTTACCCATATTAGCATAGTTAAAGTCATCATCTTTGGGACCACAAACTAAAAATTAAATGAAACCATCTGATGCATGTGTAAGTTTGTTGTTTTCTTTAGAATTTGTACTTTCAAAATAGGGACCACATGTTTTATACTATAAATTACCCAGATCTATGTTTAAGCGTAGTAACACTTTGTAGTTTATCCAAATAAATCAAATACTGTGCCATGGTGTTATATGTTTTAAAAAAATCAACCTAGGTTTGACCAAACAAAAGCTATCATAAAATACTAAAACATTAAGCAAAATTATCATGTTGGTTTATTCATTTTTTAAATCTGTAAGTATCAAGAAGTATTTTTCCATATATATATATATATATATATATATATATATATATATATATATATATATATATTATAATAATAATAATTTGTCAAAACAATAATATATCATCATATTTTTGTTATATCAAACAATAATATACCATATTAATTTAAAATTATATAGGATTATGTCAAAAAATAAATTAAATTATTATTGTTATATTTTATTTACAATCAGATCTATATATATATATAATAAATATCATGATTTATTTGTAATAAATCAATACTATGTATTATCAAATGGAAATGGTTTTTTTTTTTTTTATTTCTACTGATTATATATACTGCATCAGGGCTGGGGAAGGAATTTCAAATGGTCCTTCAACTGTGTTTCGTTCAATCATCAATCCAAATACGGTAAAAAATATTTAACTTTTTTTTAAAATATATAATAATATTATATGTACATTTAATATATTTTGTTTTTGTATTTTCCAAATTTTAATATTAGGATATCATTCACATTCCACGTGAGTTCCTCATGCACTGGATGCCAACCATTTGCTCTAATCCTGATGGTTGCATCAAAGACCCAGCTAACAACTTTTGGAACTTTGCCACCTCAAAGGTTGAAAAGTACCATTCTTTTCAAATTGGCAAAATGTTGGCTGAATATTGTGGAATCAAAGTTCCAACCACTGTCGTTTTCAAGTATGAACCACAATACAATCAGTTCAACATGAGGTTTGTTGATGACAATGGTAAAGACATTCTGTATTTGGGAACCCATCATCCAATTAATTACCATCAGATGAGACTTGAGGATCCTTCTATTATTGTGAAGCCTGCATACTACCACATTGTCCAAGAACACCAAGAGGAGGATTGTTACATCCCACTGCAGTGGTTGCAACTTAGTTTTGCTTATTGTGCTCCAAATGATGATCCTGACACTGCTGATGAACCTCCTCTTGCTCCTGTTCCTCCTGTTGCTGCTTACTATTGGGAGCAGAAAGTGAGTAGTGCTTTTGCTAGAGGAACTCAGGTTTTGGTAAGTTTTACTCATTAATTCTAACTTGCTAATTTTGTTTATTATACTATGAAATCTATGTCACCACCAATTTTTTGATACATTTTTTCTTTAATGTTGTAGCACTTCCCATCATCTGTTTGTGTGAAGGAACCATTTACTGCTGACCACAATATTGTTGTTGTCAACAAAAGGACCAACCAAACCATCACTTGCAAGGTGACAAAGTCAACCACAACATTCCCTCAGTACCACATTGGAGGTAAGTGGTACAAATTTGTCAAAAAGTTGAAGCTGAAGGTGAATGACAAGCTGAAGTGTTCTATGGACAACCCTCCAAAGACACTTACCATTGAGGTTGAGAAACCCAAGCCAACTTTGATGGTCAGCACAACAAAACCCAACAAGAGCCCTGCCAAGTGAAGTTTGGATCTCAATTACTTCAACTCATGAATCCTATGTTTTTATGTTCTAATTTCTGTCCTATGATGTTGTTTCTGGTGTACCTTATCAACACTTTAACCCCCCCTCATATCATGATCAGTTTTAATGTTTGTGTTCTCTCTGCATCAATCAAATAGGCGCTGCCTATAGACATGTTAATCAATCATGGTGATCAGTTCACCTGTTTGTTTGTTGTAAGATAATGACTTTATCTAATGATTTCCGTTGTTAATTAATGTTTTCATGTCTAATTTTAGTATGTTCTCTATATGCTCTTATAGTTTTGTTTATTTTTTACGAACTTATTATATTATAAACATTATCATCATCAATCAGACTACCATGTTAGGAGTGAAAAAACAAAGCTGTAGTTTTATAGCTATAATTTTTTTCATTAATTATAGTGACCATTCTACAATCAAAATATTTTTTAAATTTATAGTAGTAAGTCAAATATAATCTATAATTTTTTAAAACAACGCACACAAAAATAACATTCAAATGATGACAATTTTGTAGGGTAATTTTGTGGTATTTAATTTAAGTATCCCGTGCGAAAGCACGGGTATTGTAACTAGTACATTACATCTAATTCGAAGTATTCTATTTGTTTTCTCTATCCATACTTATGCAATTAGTTAAACTTTTTTTTTACTATTGCAATTGGTTAAACTAACAACTTCATTTTTTCATTTCTAATTAATCTTAGTCCATTAGGGACTTTACCATGTACCAAAAGCGTCCGAAAACGCACAACATGGTAAAATAGAGCTGCCACATACCTCCAGGCGCAGGAACGGGGGAAAGGGACTGCCAAAAGCGTTTGAAACGCTGGTCTGGGCGCTTCAAGTGCTGAGGGCAGAAGAATTGCCCTGCTGTGAAAATCCTGCAAAACTCTGCATTTTGCACAAAGGTTCATGTACAGTTCCAGCCCTAGTCTAGATGAATTAAGTGACACTTTAGGCTATAATTCAATAGCACAACAAGGGACAGTCATATAAATTCATACAAATATGCATCATCATCTAAAACAATTTTTTTAGGGAATTAAACTAGGGGTACTAATTCTCATCAATGTAACTTACTATCAATGAATTTAATTCTATTTCTAACATACCAAAACCCAATTCTTTATAAGAATAGATGGGAAAACTAATTGGTAATTTAGCTATCTAAGGAACTCACCTCATAATTGATGAACTTGATGATGAAACATTAGCTTCCTATTAACCTAACCAAGAACTTTGAGTAGCCAACTCCACCGCCAACTAGTTTGAAATTAAAATCATCATTAAACATCCCCTGACTTGCCACGAGGAACAAAAGGTATCAGCACCTCTTCAACTACATTGCAAATCTCTTGATTTAATTATTTTCAATCACCACCCATATGTATAACAACAATCAGTACCTTCATTCCCATGGTGATAGTGGAATCTGCATGTGTGAGTTGTAATGGGGATAATAATAGAAGAATTTTGGGATTTTGCTATCAACTGCTATTGTTGCTTCGTTGAACAGAGAAAGAAGGGGAAAATGGGTTGCTCTCTCTTCAAACTAGCACAAATCTTCTAAATATTTACTAACATACATTTTTTCTTATTTTCCTCATAAAACACCATTTTTTCTAAAATACCATTGTTGCATTTCACAATTAATACATTTAATATTTGTTTCTATAATATTTTTGTATTAAATAAAAATATTCTAAATTTAATTTTTACATCATATTTTTGTCAATTACAAGACAATAACAAGTTGTATTTTAACTGTTTCAATAATATTATTCAAGGTGACATAATATATTTGTAAATTACAAACAAATTATGATTAATAAAATAAACGTTTTGATGTATATTTAAATGTCAAATATACAATGTGTCAGTGACATGCAAGATCTATGCAATTTTCTATTGAAATTTCGTTTTTGCAATTTCCCTTAAAACAATATCTAATTTTTGAATTATTTTAGATTCCGCTTTCTGTAGCCGAACTTAAAAATTAATGCAAATGGTCTGAAGTTAAAGAATACGCCATCATTAGATGCTATTGATAAACATGAGTTTGACTTTAAAGCCATCTTCAACGGGCGCCGAAGAGCTTCAATTGGTATATGATGACTACTCTTTATCAGGATACACTTCTTACTGAAAAAGGTAAGAAATCGACAAAATAATGTCAACGACCACAAAGCACATAGTAACAAAAGTTAAATTAGTTCAAATTTATTAAAAAAAAATTTGTAAAACAATGTCAAGAACCAAAAATCACATAATAGTGCTTAGGAAAGAAAATAGTAATATGAAGCACTGACACTTCTATAATTAGATGTGTCGCAGTATCCGATATACGTATGACACTCGCACGATACGTGTCGGAGAGGTGTCTAAAAACAATATTTTTTTCCTTTATTTCGACACTCCTTAGATCGGTGTCCGACACTTATAAAACCCTTGTACAAACTTGTCGGATAAGTGTCCAAAAAAATTAATTTTTTTTATTTGCTTCTACTTTTCTTAGACATATATACAACGATTAAAGATGTATTGATCAATGAGGGATTAAAGAGATTACATTTTGAATATATCATTTTTAGTTTTCCGATAGTAACTAAATGAATAAATGTCAAATGTACAATCATATTTATTTTAAAAAAGATTTTAATGAAAATTTTGTTCAACTTAGATGCATATGTATGTATTTTAATTCTCAATTGATATTTTTTATAAATATATAGCGGTGTCAGTGTCAAAAAAAATTTACATTAGCGGTGTCGAAGTGTCCATGTCGTGTCGCGGTATCCGTGTTAGAATCCGTGCTTCATAGGTAAATAAGTAAAAAGCAATTTCAAGTGTAAAAAGCATAGAATAACAAGTAATTAACAGACACAAGTTAAATTAGTACTAATGTTCTCTAGCAGGACATATGTCTTACACAATGTCTGAGAAAACTGTATATTTTATCAGATGTCTCGGACAACTGGTACTACAATTGGTTGGTAGGATCAATACTAATAATATTGAAGTAAATAAAAACGATAAATAATACAAGTAAATTGTTTACCCAGTTCAGTGCAAACCGCACATACTTTGGAGGATACCAATCCAGAAAAAGAAACTTAATTAATACTTAGTCTTAAAACACACACCAAAACTCGTTGATATCCTTGCAACAAGTTTGGAGAGATTCGTGCGTCTTGAATAAGTTTAAATCTTCAACATGTTGTTCTGGGAAAAAATGTTCTACACAAATTTTTGGGACATATTATTTCAACTTGTTGCTTGAACATGTCCTTTACCCAGTATCGAGATGTCTAACACATCTTACTCAACATATCGCACATGCACATCTTGTTTATGCACAAATTGTTTAGCTTTTCATATGTTAAAAGCGCAAATATGTTATGGAATGTCATTGCAGTCTCTATCTAAATCATCAATTTATTTGTCCAACTAACATACCAAATTAACGAGTTAGTTATCTCAAAAAAGTGTCTGATTAGCTCTTTTAAAAAAGTTAATGTCGGTTTTTAACGTCACAGATCAAAGTGCATAGTCAAAAACTATTTTATATTTTTATTTTATATTTTTGGCAGAGTGAAGGACCAATTAAAACAATGAGTTGCAAAAATTAATACTCCATCCGTTTTTTTAAGAAACAATTCATTTTTAATTTTTTTAAATAATTGATATATTTGTTCTATAATGTAAACAAAATAAAAAGAACCAGAGATGTTCACATATTCTAGCTCAACTAACAAAACTGCCAAAATTATTAATGTCAGACGTCATGATTGACTGAAATTCGAATCTCATTTTCTTCATGTTTCACTAACTTACCATTTTATCTATTAAAAAAATAAAACAGAGATAATGATACTACACCAGTTTCATTAGTTATTCAACTTAAGTGTTTGAGATAAATAAATTAATTAAAGTCAAAATGTAGTGATTAAATTTGAAATCATCAATGCTGCTTACTAGTTTAAATTGAGCAACTGAACCACCTTCGAGTATTTTGTATTGTAGCCCACAATACAAACAGTCCCTGGAAAAATCAAAAGCAGAAACGGCGGGCTAAATAAGCGATTCAAAAAACAAAACAAAAACCTTAAATTCATTCATTCGACATTTCGACACAATACTGGAAAGAAAGATGGAATGTTCAACCTCAAACTTGTTCGACACAGATATCACTCAACAAATCCACACCGTTGATTCTTTCGCTGCTTCCATCTCCAAATCCATCCAATCTCTCAAAACCACAGCGCAACAAACTTCTCAATATCAAGGTTTCTTTACCTCTCTTCATTTCATCAAATTAGGGTTTTCACTTTACTCTTTTCGTCTTATTAGGGTTTTCGTTTTTTCTTCTCAGTTCAATTAGAACAAGTTAAAGGTAAATTGAAGGAAGTGGAGGATGAATTGGTTAAAGTACTCGCAGGTTAGGTTCCAGAATCAATTTTACTGTTTTCGTTTTAGGGTTTTCAATTTCAGCTTCGTTGTTTCAATTTGTGAATTTTTGTTTTTGATTTGCAGAAAAGACACGCAAAGAGGCTAAGAGAATGGCTTTGAAAGATGCTATTGTTTCTGCAAAGGCAAGAGTTGGAAATCTCAATGCAAGTATTCAAGAGCATCGAAACAGGAAACAAGAATTTACATCATTTCTATCTCAGCAGTCTCTTGGTAATTAATGCATCTATTGTTTTGTTTTTTTCTTTGCAAATACGCCGTTTTTTCTAGCTAGCTATTTGATTAGTATTTTATATTTATATATATGGATTCACAAACTTGCTTGGTGCTTACACACGTTCATTGAATTATTTAGCATATGTTTGATTGTGTGGTGAGCAAAGTTTATTTTGAGTGAATTGGTTCTGGAAAATTGATTCTGGAAAAAATTGAGTTGAACAATAATTTTGACTCTTTGAGTGCAAAAATCAATTATGGAGGCAAAATCAATTCTACACCCCTAGAATCAATTTTGACTCCTCCAAAAGTGGAACCAAACATAAACTTAGTTGTTGTATGTGAAAAGGTAAAGGAACTTAACATTGACTTGATTATTTTTCATTTGCCTAGCTGTTGTCATCACAATTGGACATGTTTGTAGCTTGTTTGTGCTCTTTTCGAGTCTTTATTTGTTTACATGTCATATATTTGATGATGATTGATTTTATCTATTTGAAATCATGCACATAATATATGTTAAAGTAGCCTACAGCCATCTTGCATAAGCATTGAAATTGCATCTACTTTGAGCTGCACGTCGAGACGCTAACATTGTTTTTCATAGCTCTTCAAGTTTCAACATGTAAGATTTGCCTTTTTCTGGAATAAAAGAGCTAATAAGATATGGTTTATCATGCAACTTGTACAATCATTTTTGAAGATTTTAAGATCATCTGTTATAAAATATGATCGAAGGATATTTTTCTAACAACTGGGTTTGTCATACTCATACGTTCTTCATTTATTGCTTTTATCAGAACATAATGTGGAACTTTGTTTTTTACTTTCTTCCCTATCATCTATTCTATTTGATTTGTTCTACTTACTAAACTTTAAATTACCGCATTATGAGAAATGTTATGTACTATTATAAGATATACTCTCATTGTGCCTCTCTTCTCTTTTCATCCATATGAAGCTTTGGCAGCATCTGAGGGGAAGATAAATGATAGCATTGAGCATACAGATGAAACACACGAGGCTATCTCTTGGTATAACAGAGTACTTGGTTTTCATGTCAAAGGGGGACGTGGTAATTGAAAATTATTTTTTTCCGCTCAAGGTTTCTTTTTGTTCTTCTTTTCAAAGTTGATATCCTTATTAGTTCTGTTCTTCAGGGGTAAAGTTCACATTCAAGAATATAAATTTGAAGAATCTAAACGAGGAGTACTCTTTTACTGTCTGCCATGATAACAATACTTACACGTGTAAGCAGTGTATATGATTTTATTTATAATCCTTAGAGTACGTTGACACACTTCATGAAACCTAAACTATGTCTGGTTATATTTCAGTGTTAAGATGTGAACCTTCCCTCGATGGTATTGAAGAGTTAGTCCATGAATTAAACAAGACAGATGGTCTGTTTAAGTTTGTCAGAGTAATGAGGAAAAAATTTCAAGAAGCAGTGGCACAAGGTATGACGATGGTCCTTTCTATCTTTTAGATGAGCGTATTCTTGTGTTGTTAGTGCTTTGCATATTGGAGACTGGAAGGACCACTTGAATTGTAAAACGAGTGAACTGACCCTTTTATCATTCTAATCATTAATATTACCAATCCACGACCACTAAAATTGAATGAGATGGTTTTCTGTTGGTGCGAAGACGGTAACCCATTGCCAATTCCACAGTTAAGTTAGACTTGGCAGCCTATGTCTGGAGAAAGAATTTGACCTGGTTCTTATGCATAGTTATTAGGTGCAACTACCCATGTGCAAGGGGGGACGGTGTAAATTTAAATAACCTGAATTACTATATCTTCTTTACAAATGAGTCTGTACATCTATTCTATTATAAACACAATTACGTAATTGGAATCCCTCAAGATTAGGAACAAAATGATGAACAACTGAACTATCTATGAATCTATTAAAACTATATCAAAAAAATAAAGGAAAGAATGTTGACTATATATTATAACCCGTGTACATGGATGACTAATAATGACTCTGACCGTGGCACATCAATTCTCCGCCTCTCTTTCTCTCTCTCTCTCTCTCTCTCTCTCTCTCTCTCTCTCTCTCTCTCTCTCTCTCTCTCTCTCTCTCTCTCTGTATGTGTGTGTGTGTGTGTATATATATATATACATATATAATGGTACACAAAAAAATATATGTACAAATTTATTAAAAATAATTTGAAATACCTGATATTATAATGATGTTTATTCATTAGTTGAGGATAATTTGTTGAATGTATATTTTTTAAACAATTTATTGAATCATTCAATCACAGTTTTATTTGATTGGATAATATTCTCATTAGCTTATTATTGGATTATTCAACTTATTCAATATATATGTCATTGTTCTTAATGTGTTTTCTTCACTTGCCCAATAAAATAATATCTTGTACCTTGGTCAGCACAGTTCAACCTTAAGTTTTTAGTCCTTAACCAGTCCAATAACTTGGCTTACTTTTTGAAAATGGATGAAAAGTATGCTTATCATGAATGTAACTTTCTTTAATTGTTATTAAACAGGGAGCATAGTTTCAACAAGAGTTGAACCTGGAGAATCAGCTTTTATCTCTTCATCTGCTCCTGGTACATCCGTTAGAAGTGATTCTACAACCACAGAAATTGAGCAACAAGTAGAACTCTCTGGTGGTAGTGCACAGAAAAAGGAAAAATACATTCGTAGAAGGAAAAGTTTGGCACTTTTATCTCCTAATTCTGCCTCATCTGTTCGTCAGTCTCCACGTTTGAAGGTATGAATTATCATATGTTGTATTTCTTGAATTTTATTTTCTATTTTCTTACCAAGGTATAAGTTTAGGATCACTACTCTGGGATGTAGATATTTTTCAGTTGCAGTGTTGTCTATTGTACTTTGATATGCACTCTGTTGTGAAGAGTGTGGTTTTTAGAAAGAATAGAGAATAAACCAGGCAATCAGCAAACAGGGCAGAGTAGTTATAAGTATAACAAGTAGAAAACTTAATAGGAGGTATTTACGGTAGTGTAGTTAGCTGAAGCAATAAAATGTATGAGAGATTAAAGAAGGAAACAGGGTGTGTAAGAGGTACAAATTGATATAATCGACTGCTATCTGAGCAAGTCATTCGACCGTACTTAGGCACCTTTTACCTTCCAAGAGTTGATGAACGAATTGTGACGCCTTACAAAAGGTGTAGTTGAAGGCTAAAAAGCATGTCGAGCACCTGAAGAAGGTTTTTCGATTGTTGCAACAATATTATCTTGTTGTGAATAGGAGACGATGTAAACTTGCTGAAGAATCTGTAGTGTATTTAGCCACATTGTGTCGCAAAAAAGGGTTCCTGCAGGCAGACCCCTAAAGGTTGAATCAATGATGTAATGGTCAGCCCCAAATATGTGAAGGCCTCCAGAAGATTTTGGGGTTGATAGGATACTACATAAAACTTCTAAAGAACTTCAGGTTAATTGTCAATCTGCTTACTGAATCACTGGAGATAACTTCTAATGGACGTAACAAACAGAACATATTTTCCAAGCATTGATGCTATAATAACTTCACTGCCTGTCTCAGCAGTTCTGGGTTTCATCATGACTTTTATTTTTGAAACGGTTGTTTTAAGCTTTCCTTAGCAAACCACGATAGGAGGGCACAACTGAAATTAGTTTATGAAAGAGAGCAAATGGCTATAGTGCTAACTATTGGCATTGTGTAAATGGAGGCATTATCTAATAGGGAGGCACTTTACTATGCAAAATTATGCCCTTTTGAATTTTTTGTTTAAAGATGATGTGGATTAAAAGGATTTTGAGCGGCGAAAATAAAAATGCTCAAAGAATAATAACAGCCTCCAACCTACTCAGCTGTGCTTAAGCTGGGTTTCTTTTGGACGTTTTATTTTGATTCATTCTTGGGACCTGACCTTCTGGGGTACTTTAGGTGCAGGGGGACATTATTAATGTGTTCTTTCATCTTTTAATTGTAAATAGTTATAATATGGCAAGCTTTCTAAGTGATTTTTTTATACGATTCTTGCACAAGCTAATACTGATGTCTGATATGTAACAGGCTAGGAAATAAAATACAAAGGATGTTTGCTACCTCATTTGATGATATGTGCTGAGCTCCTCGTGGTTACAAAGTGTTTGCTAACAAACAAATTTGCACATTCCTGACATATCTGCATTCTGGTTGCCAAGTGTTTTCTAACATTCACAAATGCCAGACTAATCTGTGTTGATGTATTGTCTATGACCATTTTGTGTATTGTTATGTCTTGTTTTATTTGTATAGTTCTTTTCATTTTCCTGAAATTATGTAATATTCAGTCAGTAGGGCGTTGATATTGTTTATTGACAATGTATCGAAAATGGATTTCCATAATTTTTGGTTTTTCTTTTTCCTCCTGTGTCCTAAAATTTCACTTTTTAGGTGAATCTTAGTGTAATATGGCGAGATGACTATGTTGTTAAATACTATCGCTTCAGTTTTCTTCTAATTCTAAATATACGTGTGTTTGAATTCAAAAATGAAAGTGCGGTACGATTAAAAAGGTAATGATTTTCTATTACTACCTCGACTTGCATTAACTGTACACATAATGAACCTTGTGTTGAGCTGCTATTTGGATGAAATATTAACGGGATTTCCAATGGTATCTATGAACATTCTTTGTACACCTTTTTGTCAAGCTAATATTATTAATGAAGAAAATTGGCTTATAAAAGGCCTCCAAATTTCCAAAATTCATGTTTTGTATATTGATTACGTTAAATTAAAACATTGACCAACTAGCTAGCTCATTTGGTTTGCGTGCTTGTTTCCCTTTCTCATGACGTGTGTTTGAATCATAATTGCATTGCATTGTAGCTCATAGGTCCAAAAACAAATAAGATTGTAATAGATAAGCTTTTGCCGGCAATTTGGTTAGCATCTTTGAGCTCATGAGAAAATTTCAGACATCGAAAACAAAGATATCAATTTATGCTTTATAATCTCTTATTTGTACAATAAATGACGATGTATCATGCATACATCGTCCAACTAATGAAAAAAATTAAGGTATTATTTATTTACTCTAAAACTAAAACCTCTTCCCTTTGATAATGGAGTAGTTTTAATTTTCCTTTTAAAACTCTCTAGTATTGGTTTCTACTTAATCATAAACAGATAATTATACACACATATGCACGATGTCTAGACACAGGTTCTAGAAAAGAGGGAAGAAGGACTTCCAGTTGCTGCTTGTCTTAATTTATTTTTGGATGCACGGTGAGTTTGTCGATTGAAACTTCAAAGTGTAACTTTAGTCAAACATCGCATTGGCTCACAATGATTATGATAATATTACCGCCAATCCAAACATGCCCTTAGGCGTTTGTGAAGTAAGGTATTTGTATTGTTCCATAGTTTTTTAGCTTCTGATTCATCCTTTGCAAAACTTGAGCAGTTACTCTCATTGCAATCAGTAAAGTATTTTCCACTCATCCCTTCTATTTGTTGGCTTAGAGCAACATAACATGTCGTGGATGCACCCTACAAAGAGACATTAATTAATTCAAATATACGTCTTAATTACGGTGGATTAGAAAGAAAGAAAAACTAAAATATAAATAAAAAATATATAGGAGGGTAGAGTAATCAATAATATACTTGCTTACAAACCTGTGATATTGTTTTGAGCAGCTTTGATGCAATGAAAAAGAAGGAATCTGCATGGAATTTTGTAAATATGTGGCTTAATTTGGCTTCAACTTTATCAAAATGAAATAAGGATATGAGGTTCCTTTACCAAATTATTTAATGCAAGATTAATTTGTACTTACCCTGTATTAATCCCTTATGTGCTCTTATAATTCCTGTCCTCACAATGCCTGGATGCACTGCATTAATAGTTACTCTTGCATTCCTTACCTGTAATTATTTTCCAATTTTCAAGAATTTTAGTTAGTTTCATGATTATCACCGTTCACGGTTGGATTTGGATTAGGTGCAGTAACTGCATGCAATCATCAGATGATGATTTTAAAACAGGTTTTGATTTTATTTTTTTAAAATATCGATCTTAAAATTTGAACCGTCTGATCTTGTTTAAACGAAAACAAAAATAGAAAATTTGAGAGTTATTTGTGAACTCTAACCTTTAGTTGTCTAGCCATTTCTTTCACATGCAGAATCATGGCTAATTTTGATTGAGCATATGCACGTGTCCCATTGTAACTACATTATTGTTATTTAAACATTGATTAGTACTGTATCTAAAATTTAATTAATGCAACATAACTTGTTCTTAATTTTGCATAGAAAAGGAAGCAAATGGTGATTGTACTTTTTTCCACTGAGCATGTCTTTGAAACTAAAGCAAGATCTTTTCACCCAGCTATGAATTACTGAAGACACATTTATTATTCTTCCTTGAATTCCTGTCTTGTTTGCAGTATCTATCATTTTCTCTAGTAACATTTTTGTCAACAAAAAATGTCCTGCAATTTAAGAACAAAAGAAACAAATAAAATTATTAAATTCTGTTCAGTTTCAAATCCAACAGAGTCACCACTTATAATTTCTTATATTATGAACTATGAAGTCCAGACACTCCTCGGATTCGGTGTGTTCCGGTGTCAGACACACGTTGTTGCGGACACCGATACGACATCGGCACTTATGATTATATTAAATTATGTCTTTTTCAAATTATTATCGATGTCGACGTATCAATATTTATGTCGGGTCTATATTTCTGTCTGTACTTTATACTTCATAGATCATGAATGAATATTAAAATTGTGTAAAATCATACCTACCTAATTAGAAGGAGACAGACAAAATCATTCAAAGATTTTTATAATGTATTATTCATACATAGGTCACCTAGGATACTATTTGAGCCTAATTTTTACTATACATGACTTTGCTTTCTTTGATTTGTTAATGCATTTTTTTGTCTTTTATTAATGGCTACAAATTAAAGGGTGTAGCATTCAGCTTATGCTGATGTTAACAAAGATTTAACATTGCTTTTCAACCTGATAGATAAGAATGAAAAAAGTACCTAAATAATTTGTAGCAAATGTCAATTCAATTTTCTCTTCAGAGAATTCCAGATTCTGAGAGTAGACTCCTGCATTGTTTCTGTAAAACAAACTTATTAGTTCCAATTAACTATTAGTCTATTACCACAACATGAATAAACACTGAAAATTTCGGCCGCGATCTAATCGCAGCATAATAGTTTTATTTATGTTGAAACCACAAGACAATTGCAATTGAGGTCGCATGTGATCACAATTCTCTACGTTATAAAGATCGTGATGTAACTGCAACCGTTATCGCGAGTTGAGAATTTTATTTAAAACCTTGATCTCACTTTTTGCACCTAAGTAATGAATTGGGATTATATAATAACAAGAAGGAAACAAATTTATATTAAAAAAAAAAAAACTTACATGAGAATATTAAGAGGCAAATCTAAAGATAAAAACTCTGAACAAAATCTCTTTACAGAAGCAAGAGAGCTAAGATCAATCTCCAATAGAATAACCTCAGCATTAGGACTCTCCTCTTGGATTTTTTCTCTCACTTTCATAGCCTTTTTCATGTCTCTAGCACCAACCACAACTCTCACTCCTTTTTTTGCTAACACTCTAGCTGTTTCAGCTCCAATACCTGAAGTGGCACCTTCAATTCAAAATTCCAAAAAATTCATTATCTAAGCTAATCACATATTATTTATCAATTAACTATGATAAAAACAATATTATAAACCAGTTAAAAAAATAAAGACAAATTTTTTTTAGAAGAAATGAAACTACTATAAAAATTTGAATTAGCTATAGATCAATTTAATTATTCTGTCTCTAGTTCAACTTTTTTTAATAGTAAATTAATTTAATTCTTGACAAAAATATAAAAATTAATTTAATATAGATTTCTGTTAAACATAAAAAAATGCAGATCAAAGAATGTGTCTGTGTACAGTAACACTGACAATGTTATTTATAAAGTAACAGACAAACTAAAAGAATGTCTTCAAGAATCTGGAAAAACAGAATCAAAGACAAGAAACATGTAAAGGTAAAAAAAAAAACACAACGAAATCTTTATCCATGACATAAACATTTTCATGCTACAATTTTTTTGAAAATTTTCATGTTACAATAAAAGCATTAGATTTGTAATGTTAGATTAATTTGAGTTACCAGTGATAAGAGCAGTTAGATTTGAAGGAAGAAAAGAACAATGTTGAGTAACTTGTTCTGCAGTTGAATTTGAGCCAAAACCACTAGGCCCTGCAATGCCTGCTAAGTACCTTATTGTTTCCTTCATTCTTTTGCTTTAATTTGATGCTCACAACACAAGGAATTAAATTAAAGCATTCGTGTGTGGAACTAGTTTTAAGCCACTTATATATAACTTTATTATTATTGCTATTATATATATATAGTATGAGACATGCACATTCAAACAACAGACATAAACAGTAAAATTGCCATTGAGTTTTCCATTAGCCTACGACTTGGACCAACCTAACAACTACTTTTATGATTTTTTTTACCAATTACTAATTCTGTTACTTTTTTTTGGACAAAACTAACTATGTCACTTATTAGGCACCATTTGATAATTTTGTATATATTGTGGAAATTATATAATGCATTAAATTTGTCTATTTTGTGAGTGGATATATTTTGAAATTATTATTTAAGTAATTCTGTTCTACTGGACAAAGAATCAATCTACCATCATCTCAGATTCATCGTACAAAGGTTCAATTCGATGGGACCTTCTCATCAATCTCGGATCCTCTTCTACTAAATGACTAGTAATACCTCCAAATCCATCTAGATCATGGATGATAAATTTTTTTAGTTAAAGTCTAAAAAATAAAATTAATTAATGCATATAATAATTTAAAAAATAGTGTTAGTGAAAAAATAAGCCTTAGTTGGTCTTCATAATTAATAAATGGAATAAGCTTTCTTCCTCTAAGAGACCACCTACATATAGGATGATCCACACCATTTAACCTATAAAAATGGTTTTGATATGATTAATTATGTTTTTTTATTTGACTAAAATTTGATTAATTATGTTAATTAAGACATAATCTATTGTTTTATAAATGTAACTTGTAAGTTTGATTCTATCCATTTTGATCCATTTTGGATGACTTATACTCAGTCTCATATTCATAAAGAGTGACAGTTTATTCTTTGTACAAACTTAAATGTAACTTGTAAGTCTGATTCTATCTATTTTAATTAATGCATTTTCGATGACTTATATTCAATCTCATATTCATAAAGAGTGACAGTTTTGCTTTGTACAGACTTTATGCAAAGTGAATGTTAATGTTGATTAACTTTACTAAATTGAGTGTTGCTGCTTATTCAAGAAAATATATCTTCTTGCTAAAATATGTATTTTTTATTTATGCAAATCTATGTATGTATTTTTTATTTTTTGTTGAGCTGCAAATCTATGTATATATCTCTAAATCTATAGTAGTAGGGATCGAGTATCACTTTTTTATTTACTTTTCTGGTCCTCAACTCTCATAATTATTGTCTTGTCTTTATTAAGTGGCTTCCATTTTCTAGTGGGATGTGTGGACTTTGGTGTTTTCTTGGTAAAACTTAGTAATTTCTTCGAGTACGTAATAATGCATATGGTTAAGAATCAAAATTAATTATAATGTGAAGATTACTTGTGAAGTTAAACCAAATTCTTACGTGTGAAGGATGTTTTGTGGTTGTCACTTGTGCCTTTCACAATTTTCTTACTTTCACTTTTTCTTTATGGTAATTAATATAATAGTAAATTTGTTTGGATCATTTTGCCGTAATTTTCGATCTATGTTAATTAATCATCATCTTATCCAAGGGATTATTGTAGCAAAGCACTTTTATGTTGAGGGAGAGGGTTCATAAGTAAGTGATTAAACTTTTTAACTTTTAACCCCTAAACATATTATGTCACCAAATGAAATGGGTTATTAATTAATTAATAATGCCTTTTCCAAAAGGAAAAACTAATTAGTAGTAGTTGTTACTTGTTATGTGAAAGCAAAGTCGCCTCTAAAATTCTTACAAGATTAAATTAATTTTAGAAATAATTAATTAATGGCTAAAAGGGACAAAAGCAAGAAGCAAAAGTTCCCATCATTTAAGTGCTTTCGTATCTACAGTTTGTAAGCTAGTGAAAATAATAGTGATATTATATAAAAATAGTCATATTATTTTTTAGAATATGTAGTGAGAAGCTTGACTTTTGTTTCACTAAATAAAAATTTCTACTATAAAAATGCTGATATATTAAACGTGATCTTGAGGGAAAAGAAAAAAGACAATAATTTATTAATTATGTGATGATACAAAGATTAAATATAGAAAAGATGTTAGAATCTATATTGCTCAGCAATCCAGATATGCGATCTCGTTGCCAAACTCCTTTTTGAAATATTTGACGTTTAATTTTATTTATTTTTTTAATTAAAAACGTTTTTGTAGTTAAATATATAAAATCAAAATACATAGATTAAGCTCACATGTATTTGAAAGTAATGGAGTAGTTGAATAATAAATTTAAATAAAAGTGAGTTGACAAAACTCTAAAGTATAATATCACGTTACACAATTTTTAAAAGCAGAATAAATTCTTTGAAATCATTGAAAATATATAATATTAATTAATTCTACTAGTTTAGTGTTAAAGAGGTTTTATATCTCATGTGACATGATATGAATATAGATTTATAAATAGAGGTAATTATTATTTTATACATCAATTTTAAAGAATTGATTGTTAATTACCGACTTAAAATTCTAAGATTGTAAGAAGTATGAACATGAATTTTTAAGTGTGACAATTTTTATTTTTCAAATCGATCAGGGCCGGCCCAACATACTTTGGGGCCTAAAGCAAGCAAATTATTAGACGAGGCTTTTTTAAATTAATGATAATATTTTGTAAAAAAATAAATTAATAATTATATTTTTAAAATTTATATTTTGTTTAGATGTAATTTTAAAATTCTTTTTTTTTTTTGAGAAAATAAAAGATGTCCTAACAGTGTAAAATAATTTTACATCGAAAATCAGTGAACATTTTGTATGTTACCAAATTACATAGATAGTTTTGAAATAATTGTATAATATGACACATTGATAGGTTTTTATTGAATTCGAGGCCTATCTTTTTACCACTAAATTAAACTCTTAGAGTTAATTATATATATATATATATATATATATATATATATATATATATATATATATATATATATATACACACACACAATTTTATCAATTTAATTAAAGAGTAAAATTAATTAATTAATGAATTTAACACTTCATAATATACATAAATATAGTATATAAATTATCTTGCACTTATATTTGGTCCCTATGTACAAAAAATAAATTATAAGAATTAAAAATATAATAAAATTTAACTAAGAACTAAACTTAATAGGGTCTATATTGTTATTATTTCTTTTATTACATTTGGGTGCCTATTATATAAATAATTAATGATTAATGTAGCCAAAAAAAATTGCCAAAATTTGTCAAGATTATGGGTAGAACCCACGACCTACTGATGTAAACAAACACACATTACCGCTCGGCTATGCTGCTTGAATTTGCATTTGATCCTTACACAAATTAATATATAGAAATATGAGGCCTAATTTTTAGCCTCCAATTGTCCTATAAATTTGGGGCCTAAAGCCCTAGCCTTAGTGGCTTTAGGGTTAGGCCGGCCCTGAAATCGATTTTGTAGAATTGATTAGACCTAATCCAAAATTTTAAAAATTTTATTTTGCCAAAACAAATGGAGTCAAACATACAATAAGTACACTCACAAATGATATATAATTGACACAAAAAATAACACTACATCATATATACCGGATTCGGATTTCCTACACTAGAATTTTAACAAAATTTCCCACCGAAATGAATTTGGATTGTTTATTTATGATCAAGACAGTATAATTTTATACATTAAAATAATCTAAACTGTCAGATTTGAGATCGAAAGATGCAGATGTTGTTTTAGCATCAAACCCATATATATACCCATATCAATTTAAGTAATCATAATGTCTTTAACTAATATATAAGATGATATTAATTGCTTGCATGCACTCATGAAGAATTGAAAGATATAGATAGATGGAGTACATATGAATGTAAATAGAGTATATATCCCAGCTAGCACGTGTGCATCTAGAAAAACCCAATGATAGTAGCAAGCATGCAATGAGGATTTGAATTTGGATAGAAGGAATCAAAAGAGAAAAGAAACATATACACTAATACACATTTGAAGACAAAATGCTTTTGCTGCGTGCCATTTACGTTTTTCTTTTACAACCAAATTAATTTCTCTTTATTTCATCCATCCATCCGTGGCTCTTTGAGAATGATGATCTATGTTGGAGAGGTTTGACTTTGACAAACATAAAGTTAAGAATTGAGAACGACCCTTCAACAATGGAATGGTGCATAAGGGTCCCATAAACCATTTTGTTTCCTAACTTGCCAACACTTATCTTTCAACCACTACTAGTGTTCTTCTTTCATTCACATGTAATCTTCATATTTCTAATTCATCTTTTGTTGCTTGCCATGCGTCTAGAAAAAGTGTTCTTTAAAGTCTCTTAATTCAATTATGCATAAGTGTGTGTGTATGTACATATATGTGTATGACATATATATTGACATGAATTTATATACTGCATGCATTATTATGTGGATATCTATGCTGACATGCATGCTTGGATATGACAGACACCAAAAGGCACTATAGCATCTTCCATTATTCAAAAGCTAAAGTGGGTAATCATGACTTGTGTACCAAGATTCTAAGAAATATGAATCGTATTGTGGGAGTTTTAGAGCACCTTTCAATTCTACAATCTCCGCAATGGTATTTTGTGGATTCCATTAGTGCCGCATCATTTTAAAGCAATTTATTCATTTTTCATTTTAATAGTGTAATTCTAAAGAACTCATATAGCAGTCCAGGCCTCATATTTTAGGCGATCTTGACACTGCCATCTCACAATTTTTTTCACAAATTCAATCTAATAGAGTTTTTGTCTTGCGTAGGAATTGAATGTATCATGGAGTTCAAGTATATGTTCAATTCATCTTGAACCTCAGAGTACATGGTTTGATTTCCACGAAAAACAAAAACTCCACTAAAGAGGAAAAAATGGAGAAAATCGTGAGGTGGTAGTGCCAAAATCGCCTAAGTTAAAATATCAATTTCAATATTCTTAATTAATATTAATATAAATTCAAAATAATTAAAAAGTTTAATATAAATAAACAAAAATATTTGAAAATACAAAGTAACACTCGTTGTCCTTGTCCACTGCAATAATAGCAAAAAATTCATACATGGTTTGAACAAGATTAAAATTTAACAATGCCGACAATTCCTATACCTTTTCCTCCGGCCAATCAAAACAACTTGCATTGCTAATTTGATGTGCCAACATTAAGAAGAGATTACTCCGTTAAAAAAGAATAAAAGATTTAGTCTCCGTTTGGTTGGAGGAAAAGAAAGAGAAAGAAAAGATAATTGCGCAAACTAATGCATGTATTTGGATTAATGTTAGTCTAAATATATTCATTGGTTTCCAGAATTTTCTTTCTTTTCTCTTTCTTTACCTCCAACCAAACGGTGATGAAGATAGAGATTATTTTTAAATGTATCATCCACACGTGTACACCCAAAGAAAACTAGTCCAGCCAATTTAGAAGTTTAATAATACAAACTTCAAATATAATACTAATAAAATATTTGTGCATTCCCACGAGCTTGTTTATATTAGTGACAAATATTGTTCCATACATAAAGTTTTGTAAGTTGTTGGTTTTTAAACATCTCGTTGACATATTAAATAATTTTTGATTGACGTTAAATTTTTTAGACATGATCTATATAGTAATATTTTTGAATCCAACGGTGGATTTTGTAATACGACTATCCAGTAAAGAATTATCGAAGGTGTCATGTTACTATGTTTGACACATTGGTGTCATTTGATCCTAACCCGATATATATATATATATATATATATATATATATATATATATATATATATATATATATATATATATATATATATATATATGAGTCAGGATCCGTTGACATCAAATGTTATACCTCTCAATAACGTTTTAATCGATATAAATTTTATAAAATCCACCATTAAATTGAAAGTTTATATCATATAGATCATTTGTGAAAACTATCAGACAAATTCAAAATCAATTGATATGTTATTGAGACGCATAAAGATTAACGACATTTAAAAAAACGTCCAAACCGTTAATTTTGATGTATCTCAATAATATATCAAATGATTTTAGATTTGTCTGACAATTCACACAAATGATCTATACGATATAAACTTTTAATCCAACGATGGATTTTATAAAATTTATATCGGTTAAAACGTTATTGAGAGGTGTAACATTTGGTGTCAAACTCACCAAATAGTTTGACACCAAATGTTACATCTCTCAATAACATTTTAACCGATATAAATTTTATAAAATTCACTGTTGGATTGAAAGTTTATATCATATAGATCATTTGTGTAAATTGTCAGACAAATTCAAAATCATTTGATATGTTATTGAGACGCATAAAGATTAACGACATTTAAAAAAACGCCAAAACCGTTAATTTTGAAGTATCTCAATAACATATCAAACGATTTTAGATTTGTCTGACAATTCACACAAATGATCTATATGATATAAACTTTCAATCCAACAATGAATTTTATAAAATTTATATCGGTTAAAACGTTATTTAGAGGTGTAACATTTGGTCCGGATCATGACTCTATATATATATATATATATGGTTAGGATCAAATGACACCAACTAGTTTGACACCAAATGTTGCACCACACAATAACGCTTTAACGAATTCAAATTTTTCAAAATTCACCGTTGGATGGGAAGATTATATCATATAGATCATCTATGTTAAGTTTTATAAAAATCTAAAAGCATTTGATATGTTATTGAGACTCGTCAAGATTAACGGTATTCAATAAAAACGCATAAACCATTAATCTTGACGAGTCTCAATAACATATTAAACGGTTGGGTCAAGATCAAATGACACCAACTAGTTTGACACCAAATGTTACACCTCTCAATAACGTTTTAACCGATATAAATTTTATAAAATTCACCGTTAAATTGAAAGTTTATATCATATAGATCATTTGTGTGAATTGTCAGACAAATCTAAAATCATTTGATATGTTATTAAGATACATCAAAATTAACGGTTTAGGCGTTTTTTTAAATGCCGTTAATCTTTATGCGTCTCAATAACATATCAAATGATTTTGAATTTGTCTGACAATTTACACAAATGATCTAGATGATATATATATATATATATAGGGGAGAGATCAAATTACACCAGTGTAATTTTAAAATAGTTACACTCATTAATATCCATTGATTTTATTTTGATCCGATGGCTATGAGTCAGTTATAAACTCACAAGATTCTAGTAATAAATTAAAGAATCTCCTTGTTTTTCTCTTACCCTCCTTTTGTTTCCTTTTTTGTTTTTATTATACCTTACCCTCTTATTTTTTATCAATAGAATTCCCACGATATTTTTTATTTATATTGCAATAATAAATAATAAAAAAATGAAACATAATAATTAAAAATAATTTAAATGTAATGATACCATAACCATGTTTGGCCTAGCTTTTTTCCCCGCATCATCTCTTCAAAGTAGAAGCTGGGCCAGTCGTTAATTTTTAAAAGCTCACATTAAAAACAGAAGCTTTTCATTTCCACGTAAAACAGCGTGCAAAAGAACTTTTGTACAAATTGTTAAAACTTACTTATGAATTATTACTTATCGGTACTGTTTCTACATGAACAACCCTGCGATTCATGCTATCAACATTTTTTTTTATTTTGTATGTTATGCACTTGTGAAATTTATCAGTATGATATGCTTTACGTTTTTTTTTTTTAAAAAAAATAGTAGTATGAGTTTATGGTTATGCTTTTATGACTGCAATTTTTATTTTTCCTTGCCCGCATAAAATCATCCTATTTCATTGATAGTGTATTTTAATAAATTGTATTATTTTTCTTGTAAATTAAATTAAAACACAATTATAGTTTATTCATGAATTTTAGAAAAAAAACTTTTATATCATTTGTCCTATTTCGTTTCTTTAAAAACATTAGTTATTCATGGTACAAATATTAAAAAATTATTCATGAACTTTTTTGGTTGTTGGAAACATAATGAATTTTTATATATAAAAATATTTATTCTTGCAAGGTGTAATAAAAACAAAAAAGGAAACAAAAGGAGGGTAAGAGAAAAACAAGGAGATTCTTTAATTTATTACTAGAATCTTGTGAGTTTATAACTGATTCATCGATAGCCATCGGATCAAAATAAAATCAATGGATATTAAAGAGTGTAACTATTTTAAAATTACACTGGTGTAATTTGATCCCTCCCCTATATATATATATATATATATATATATATATATATATAGGATTGCGTAGTTTAGAATGCCTAATGCAAATTCAGTTTACATAATCCAATCTATTTTAACTTCAAAAATGGGAACAAAAAAAATAAATTTAAATAAATTTACGCATAAAAATAGAAACAAAAATCACGATAAAAGATACACGTAAAAAATAGTACTAACTTTTTTTTTTTAATCAAAACTAACATGCGTACAAAAACTTATGAAATAACATAAAAGTTTATTTATAAATTATAATCATAAAGTATTTTCATAAGCTTAAAAATAATCAAAGTTCAAACAGACCCATTATATTAAAGGTATTACTACTAAAAATCTTAATTTGTCCTCATCAATTCTTAAAAATATTTCAAATCTTCTATTTCGTAAAACAATAAATTATATTTTTCAATTTACTATTTTTCTATATAATAGTTAAATTAAATTGTACTCTATATTTATTATAAAAAAAATCTACTTTATTTTTGTTTACTCTTATATAAAAAATACATGAGAAATATATTATGGTGAATATATATTATACTAATAATTACGGGGTAAATATATATTATAATAACACACGGGACAAGTTTTTTAATAAAAAAAAATCATACACGAGACAATTGCTTTAATAAAAAAAGGAATTGAATAATATATTATAATAACACACGGACCAATTGTTGATGAATATATATTATAATAATACACGGGACAATTGTTTTAATAAAAAAAATTTAATCATACACGGGACAATTGATTTAATAAAAAAGAATTGAATGATAAATATTTGTGATTATTAATTATAATTTATTACACAAAAATCATACATGGAACAATTGTTTTAATATTTTTTTTTTGTTTAATTTAATACAATAAGTTTTACAAAAAAATAGCAGAATAGCGTCACTTATTATTTTTATTCTTTTTGTACATTATGTCACTTATATTTTAACAATATTTTGTAAATAAAGTCAATAGAGCGGTGCGAACTAGTTTACATTTAAAAAAAGTATGTGATTACTGTATGATCAAGAAATAATTTCTTTAAGAAAATATTATTGGAGCAATACTTTTTTGTTTCACTATAAATTCATCCATAGTTGATTTTAGTATCTTAGTTATCGGAGTTGATTGAGGATATACCTCATCACACACCAGCAAAATAATAATTAAACGTACCAGTAATATATTTTAAATAATAACATTTTTTCCGACAAAAATAATAATAATTAAAGAATAACAAGTGGTTTTTATTATGTACCAAAAAAAAAAAAAACAAGTGGTTTTTATTAAATATGAGTTGTTCCTATGAAGATTGAGTGGTGTGGACAAAGGAGACATGTGAATTGAGAACCAAAATATTCAAGAGACAAAATAATGTGTTTGCCATTGTAGAGTGGGCTTTACTGTAGAGGGTAGGGTGCATATATATAAGGAAAACAATTTTAGTCTCTTTTTTAAGTCAATAACAAAATTAATTAATATATATAATGAATGGATAATATAAATAAGAGTTAAGCTGCAATTTTAGTCTCTTTTTTAAGTCAATAATAAAATTAATTAATTGATTTTATTTTTAATTTTTGTCTCTTTCTAAATTTTTGGACTAAAAGTAGTGATATGACATTTTAAATGATAAAACCTAATGACATGGAATGATAAAAAAAAATGTAAGATTATACGGAAACCATCTAAAAAATGAAATTAAAGAAAGATAAGTGTTGAGTCCTATGTATTGGCTGCATTTTTGGTGAGCAGGATGTGGTGCAAGATGCCATAACATCGTATTCGGCTTTTGGTTATGTACGCGTGCGTGTTCTATTTAAGGAAATTGTGTTTCTCTCTCATGAATCATATCTGACACATTTAATCACGTTTTTAATCAGGCTTATTATGAGGATCATCATTTAATACTTCAGATCCTGGTCAAGCTTACTTTTATGAAGAATCTCCTTGGAGTATATTTATGGAAAGAATCTATTGTAATTAATGTGGTCAAATGGCTTGAGTCAAACAAATCAAGCTCATGATTAACTCTGATCAAGGACTTTTGCTGGACTATTTAAAGGAAGGAGCTAAACCCAGTTTCTTCACCGAAACCAATATATCAAAATGTAGACTTTTAGGGTTTCGTGTCTTTGTAAGCCCTGTGCTTTATTTGTGAGCCTCTCTAGTATCATCTTGATGCTTTTGTAGGACTGTGTTTTTTGAATTGTAACTCTGTAGTTTCTCCAAAGCTTTTAAGCATGGAGTATGGTTGTTTCTTGTACATCACTCTAAGCCTTTAGGTATGAGTGGTTTAGTTTCTAGGAGTGTGACTCCATATTTGTGTTTTGAAATCCTTGCTGTTTGTAAGGTTGTAAGGAAGTGAGATCAGGTATATCTCAGATCTAGGCTAGGACCCTAGGTTATAGACAATAGGGGAGTTGCTAGATGGAAAGGGCATAACTTGCGGGTTGTTGTCATCAGTCTAGGGCTATTGCTTATTGGACATCTTCCTGGATTGGTATCCCCCATATTAGGGCTTGTTTAAGCGCCGAACTGGGTTAACAAATATCCCGTGTTCTTTTACTTGCTTTCAGATATTTGTTTTATTTATCTTGAGATTTACGCAGTAGGATGCTATAGCATTGTATACAGCATTACGTTTCAGGGTTAAGAAGCTATAGCATTGTATCCCACATCTTATACAGCGTGCCAGAAATTTCATTTGGCATCAGAGCAGGCACCCTGCCTGTCTCTAGGGTGAGATCCAGGACCTCATATTTCTAGCATCATGGAAAAGGACGGAGGATACATGAATAGACCACCGTTGCTCAATGGATCAAACAACTATGATCACTGGAAATCAAAAATGACTGCCTTTCTAAGATCCATTGATAGCAAGGTTTGGAAGGCTGTTTTGACTGGATGGGAACATCCCACTGTTACTAGCAAGGAAGGAACCTCAATAGGAGTAAAGAAACCAGAGGTTGAGTGGACTACAGAAGAAGAGGCTGCAGCTCTCTATAATAACAAAGCCATTTATGCTTTATTTAATGGAGTGGACACAAATGTTTTTAAGCTAATCAAAAACTGTGTGTCAGCCAAGGAAGCATGGGAAATCTTGAAGACTTGCTATGAAGGTACCACAAAAGTGAAACAATCCAAAATTCAACATCTCCCATCCAGGTTTGAAACTCTAAAGATGAAAGATGATGAAAGCATTCAAGATTTTCATATGACCCTCTTGGATATTGCCAACTCATTTGAAGCCTTGGGAGAAAAAGTATCTGATGAGAAATTGTCAAGGAAACTCCTCAGATCTCTTCCCAAAAGATTTGATATGAAAGTGACAGCAATTGAGGAAGCACATGATATCTCCACTATGAAAATGGATGAATTGGTTGGTTCACTTCAAACTTTTGAAACTGTGCTTGATGAACGTGGTGAGAAAAAAACCAAGAGCATTGCTTTTGTCTCTAATACTGATGAGGATAATGACCAAGATGAGGATTAAGAAGAAGAAAGCATTGCAGATGCTATAGCCATGCTTGGAAGACAATTCAACAAAGTGCTGAAGAGAGTTGATCGCAGGAATCGTTAGAATGCTCCTAGCATCCGATTCGACATCAATAAACAACAAAGCAATTTGAAGAAATTCAAACCTGAAGAGAAGAATAGTCAAAGCAAGGGTGTTCAATGTCATGAGTGTGAAGGATATGGACACATAAGATCAGAATGTGGAACGTATCAGAAAAGACAGAAAAAGGGTTTGAATGTGTCTTGGTCAGATGAAGATTCTAAGGAAGAGCATGAATCTGCTAAGCATGTAACTGTCTTAACTGGAATTTGTTCTCTAGACAGTGATACTGAGGAAGAAGGTGATGTGGCTTATGATGAACTTGCCAGTACTTACAAAGAGCTGCTTACAAGATTTGAAGAAATGTGCAGATTACTTGAGAAGCAGAAAAAGACAATCAATCTTCTTCAATCTGAAGTAAAGGCTCAAACTAAGAAGGCTTCAGAAGCTCAAGAAGAAGTGGCTCTTGTCAATGCTCAAATGGAAGATCTGAAAAAGCGTGTGGGTTAATTAAACTCAGGAACAAATCTATTAGAGGAGATCCTTGAGAATCTACCAAGTGGTAAGGCTAAGGCAGTAGGTTACAATTACTCTCATTTGAATAAGTATCAACAGAATCTTGAGACAAAGTTCAAATCTGCTGAAGATGTTTTTGATCCTTGCACTGGGGCCACGATGCTAAAGCATCCTGCACAGCATTCTAGAACTTACCCTGTTCCCAAGTTTGCTCTGGAATCCAATCCAAAAGACCATCAAAGGCCTAAAATCCAGAGAGTATACAGAAGATGGGTTTGTCATCACTGTGGAAGAAGAGGTCACATTAGGCCCTTTTGCTACAGACTTCATGGATATCCTGTTCAGCAACCTGAAGCAAATGAGTCAAAGGAAGATGTGAAGGAAGATGTGCCTGTAAAGAAGGAGTGGAAGCCTAAGACAGATAATGTAGGGTTGATTGCTCACACATCCTTGAGAGCTTCATCAAGGGAAGATTGGTACTTTGATAGTGGATGCTCCAGGCATATGACTGGTGAAGAAAAATTTCTCATGAATGTAAAGCCATACAAGACCAGCTTTGTTACATTTGGAGATGGTGCTAAAGGAGAAATTCTTGGAATTGGGGATCTGGTGAATCATGAACTGCCTAATTTGGAGAATGTACTTTTGGTTAAGGGACTCACAGCAAATCTGATCAGTATAAGTCAATTGTGTGACCAAGGTCTAAAAGTTAACTTCACCAAGACTGAGTGTGTTGTGAACAATGAAGAAGACAAACTGTTAATGAAGGGAACCAGGTCCAAGGATAACTGTTACTTGTGGATACCTCAGGAAGAAGCCTTGAATACCACCTGTCTCAGCACAACTACAGATGAAGTGAAACTGTGGCACCAGAGGTTAGGTCATCTTCACTTGAAGGGGATGAAGAAAGTTATTTCATCAGAAGCTATCAGGGGTTTGCCTAAGCTGAAGATTATAAAAGGCAACAAATGTGGTGAGTGTCAAATTGGTAAGCAAGTCAGGATGCCACATCCAATGCTAGAGCATCAGACAACCACCAAAGTTCTTGAGCTACTTCATATGGACCTCATGGGACCCATGCAGGTTGAAAGCCTTGGGGGAAAATGGTATGCTTTTGTTATGGTAGATGACTACTCCAGATACACCTGGATAGATTTCATTAGAGAAAAATCAGATGCCTTTGAAGCCTTCAAGGAATTGTGTCTTCAAATTCAAAGGGAAAAGGCAAGCAATGTGGTAAAAATTAGAACAGATCATGGAAAGGAGTTTGAGAACTCTAGGTTCAATGAATTTTGTGCCTCTGAAGGAATCAAGCATGAGTATTCTTCTGCTATCACCCCACAGCAAAATGGGATAGTTGAAAGGAAGAATAGAACTATTCAAGAGTCAGCAAGAGTCATGCTTCATGCCAAGAATGTTCCCTACTACTTTTGGGCTGAAGCTATGAACACTGCCTGCTACATTCACAACAGGGTCACATTGAGAAAAGGTACCACATCTACTCTGTATGAGCTGTGGAAGAATAGGAAACCAACTGTAAAACACTTTCATGTGTTTGGAAGCAAGTGTTACATTCTAGCTGATAGAGAGCCTAGAAGAAAGCTTGATCCAAAGAGCCATGAAGGAATTTTTCTGGGATACTCTCCAAACAGCAGAGCCTATAGAGTGTTTAATTCCAAGACTCAGGTAATGATGGAATCCATAAATGTTGTAATTCAAGATTCTACTCTGGAAGAAACTGTTAGTGAAGACCAGGGTATTCCTGTTGTACATGATGCTGAACAAGATGCTACAGCATCTGAACATCTGGGTGAGAATCAGTCTGATGAAGAGATTGAAGAAGAGATCAATACTACAGATTCTGGAGAACAAGCTCAAAAGAAAAGACCTTCAGTGCGTGTTCAGAAGAATCATCCCACAGAGTTGATCATAGGCAATCCAGAACAGGGAATAACTACTAGAAGGACAAATGATGTTATTTCAAATTCTTGTTTTGTATCTCTTTTTGAGCCCAAGAATGTTAAAGAAGCCTTATCTGATGGAGCATGGATATAGGCTATGCAGGAAGAATTAAACCAGTTCAAAAGAAGTGAGGTGTGGGATTTGGTCCCAAGACCTAAAGATGTGAATGTGATTGGAACTAAGTGGGTGTATAAGAACAAGTCAGATGAGAATGGTATTGTCACCAGGAACAAAGCAAGACTTGTGGCACAGGGATATACTCAAGTTGAAGGTTTGGATTTTGAAGAAACTTTTGCACCTGTTGCAAGGCTAGAATCCATCAGGCTCCTTTTGGGTGTGGCTTGCATTCTCAAATTCAAACTCTACCAGATGGATGTAAAAAGTGCTTTTCTAAATGGATACCTACAGGAAGAAGTGTATGTTGAACAACCAAAGGGTTTCGTTGATCCTGAACATCCAAGTCATGTGTACAAATTGAAGAAAGCTCTGTATGGGTTGAAGCAAGCACCCAGAGCTTGGTATGAAAGGTTGACTCAATTCTTGGAAGATCAAGGTTACAGAAAGGGTGCTTCAGACAAGACATTATTTCTTAAGCAAGAAAGAGGTAAATTTATTATAGCTCAGATCTATGTTGATGACATAGTGTTTGGTGGGATGTCAGACACAATGGTACAACATTTTGTCAAGCAAATGCAATCTGAATTTGAAATGAGTCTTGTTGGGGAATTAACATATTTTCTTGGACTTCAAATCAAACAAATGGATGATACCATATTTATATCTCAGAGTAAGTATACAAGAAACATAGTCAAGAAGTTTGGTATGGAAAGTGCTTCATCCAAGAGAACACCAGCACCTACTCATCTGAAACTTACTAAGGATGAAAAAGGAATCAGTGTGGATCAAAGTTTATATAGAAGCATGATTGGGAGCTTGCTATACTTGACTGCAAGTAGGCCTGATATCACCTATGCTGTTGGAGTTTGTGCAAGATATCAAGCTGACCCTAAGGTTAGCCACTTGACTCAGGTCAAGAGGATCTTGAAATATGTGAATGGAACGAGTGACTATGGAATAATATACTCTCATTCTGAAGATTCTAAACTCTATGGATATTGTGATGCTGATTGGGCTGGAAGTGCAGATGACAGAAAAAGCACTTCAGGAGGTTGTTTCTTTTTGGGAAATAACTTGATTTCTTGGTTTAGTAAGAAGCAAAACTGTGTAGCTTTATCCACAGCTGAGGCTGAGTACATAGCTGCTGGGAGTAGTTGCTCACAACTTGTTTGGATGAAGCAGATGCTGACTGAATATGATGTTGTACAAGATGCTATGACATTGTACTGTGACAACATGAGTGCCATAAACATCTCTAAAAATCCTGTTCAACATAGCAAGACAAAACATATTGACATCCGTCATCACTTCATAAGAGATCTTGTTGAAAGCAAAATTGTTACTTTGGAACATGTTGGTACAAAAGAGCAAGTGGCAGACATCTTTACAAAAGCACTTGATGCCGTACAGTTTGAGAAGCTAAGGGGCAAGTTGGGAATTTGCCTCCATGAGGAGTTATAGCAGTTACCGTTAGTGGCGCGTGCAGCAGTTATTTTTCTTCATCAAAGGCTGCACGTTGATCAAGGCAATCATGGCCTAAATCACTCCTTTAACACGCCACTACATATGGTTGGTTATTTTTATTTCAAATCTTTTCATCTTGATTCTTTCCATTTTTATTCTACATCTCACTATAACTTCTCTACTTCTCTACCAAACCTCCTCATTCAACCCTCACATATCTCTCACTCACAATCCTATTCTCTAATCCTTGCCGTCACCATGTCTCAATCGTCCCCTGTTACCTCTCCCACCTCCGCTTCTCCAAATCACTCTTCACCATCCCATGATCCTCAACCCAACTTCATCACCAATGCTGTTCCTATCTCCACCATTCACCCCTCCGTTGCCTCAGCTCTCAACATCAAACCCCACAAAACCTCATCTTCTAAACCCAAGTCCTCAAAGAAAGTTAAGACAACGGGAAGTAAGAAACCAAGAGTTAAGAAATCCAAATCACGATACAACTCCGATTTCGACATGCAAGGATTTCTTCTGGCCAATCAGGGCTCTGATAAACTGGTTGTAGGTGTTGATGCTACAGCAACCTCTCAAAGTGAGCAGATCGACACTAATACTGTTCAAATCCCTAATGCTGAAAAAGGGGAAACTGTTGTGGAAACTGAGAAGCCACAATCTTCTATTCCTGATTCTCCCAAGGATGATGATCTAGATGAGGAGGCGCATATTGTTGGGGATGTGCTTCAATCTCTGGCCAAAAGCATATCTCAAGAAGATGCGACACCTGATACTTCAGCATCTCTGGTACGAGAGGAAGCTGACAAAGCTGCTGTTGAAGATGTTATGGCATCTGATGCTGAACCTGAACAAGGTGAAACTCAGAAGTCTGCAGAGGTGGTAGCTAGTGAAGATGAAGATGACATTGTTGTGGTAAAATATGTTGGGTCATCTATGGCAGGAAAAACAGGTGTTGGTAGGCGCTTAAGGGAAAGAAAAGGCAAAGAGGCTGAGGTGGAAATAGAAGCACCAAAGACTGTGAAGAAGAAAAAAAAATGTGCCCACAAAGTCACCTAAGAAGAAAGTTGTGGGACCTAGTAGAGCACCAAGCAAGGTTGAGCTTCCTGCTAAACAAAAGAAGAAAGCTTCCAAGAGGAAGAATGTCAGTCTGAGTGACTCTGAGTATGATGCTGAGCAAGATGCTCCTGGCATCACACCCTCACCTCAGAAGAGAGCTCTGAAAAAGAAGAAAGTTGTTGCTGATATGTCAGATGATGATGATGAACACGATGCTCCAAGCATCCCAGCATCTAAGAAGAAGGTTGGTAGAAAGATGGTGCCAACAAATGTTCCTGATGTGCCTATTGATGGGGTATCATTTCACTTTGTGGATAGTGCAAAGAAGTGGAAGTATGTATTTGCAAGAAGGATAGGGCTGGAAAGGGAATTGTCTGCTGAAACACTGGCTTGGAAGGAGGTAGTTGAGTTGTTGGATGATGCTGGTTTAATGAAGACTATTAGTGGCTTGTGCAACTGCTATGCCAAGCTTGTGAAAGAGTTTGTTGTCAACATTGCTGAAGACTGTGACAATCCTCTCAGCAATGAATATCAGAAAGTTTGGGTAAGAAACAAATGTGTGGTGTCTCCAAAGATCATCAACAAATATCTGGGTAGGCAGGAGGATGACTACACTGCCATTGATGTTACCAATAATGAAGTGTGCAAGACCATCACAGCCAACCAGGTCAAGGTGTGGCCATCTAAAGGTAAGGTACCTTCTTGTATGCTCTCTGTGAAGTATGCTGTCCTGAACAGAATAGGAACTGTAAATTGGGTTCCTACTACCCATACATCTCATATAGCCACTGGCTTAGCTAGGCTTATTTATTCTATTGGAATTGCTACTGTTGCTGACTATGGGTCTTATATTTTTGAGCAAACCATGGCTCATGGCAAGTCTTGGGCAATCAAGATGCCTATAGCCTTTCCAAGTCTCATTTGTGGAATAATCCTTGATCAACACCCAAATATTTTGACTGCTGCTGATGAACCCCTCAAGAGAGAAGCACCTCTTTCTCTCCATTTTAAACTGTTTGAAGGGACCCATGCTGCTGATATAGCAGGGCCTATGACAAGCAAATATGTGCCTAGGCAAGATCCTCCTTCAACTCTGAGTAGGAATGATATGATTGCCTCATTGGAAGCTCCTGTGCAAGCTCTGGATGAGCAGAAGAAAGGGCTTGAGCTGGTAATATCTGCCCTGAAGAAAGAGGAAGCTGAGAAAGCAGGTCTTAGTGCTGGTACTGATGTGGGTCATGATGCTGTGAATGATGCTGCAGCAGAAAATGAAGATGCTGGTGGTGATACAGAGGAGCTGGAGGTGACTGATTCCAGTGCCTCTGAATGAAGGATGTTATCTGTGCTGCCTTGTCATTTTTTTTGTTTCTTTTGTGTTCATTTGGTACTTTTGTTACTGTTCTGTTATATGGGCTGAGACTCTGATGACCCTGATTCCTGTTTTGTAATAAGCTCCTGAACCTCATAACTCTGTACTGCTAAATTTGTCAAATTATAAGACAATTATTCCTCCTGAATGCATGCATTATATCACAAACTATAACAACATCTTCTTCTTCCTTGTGGCAAAAAGGGGGAGTATAAATTTGGTACTTTGATTGTTTATCTGAGTGTTTTCTTATTTGATCTCGCCTGCTGTTAGTCTGCACTGCTATTTGAAGTATGTGTATGTGTGGACCTGTATGATCTGTGCATGAGTGCCCTAGAATATTGAGATATGATCTGCAGGGGGAGATGTTGGATACGATGCTCCAACATCCTATGCACATGTGCAGGGGGAGATGTAGTGTGAAATGTTATAACATTATCTACAGCATCCTGTCAATTTTGATTGCTCTGACCATCTAAGGCTAAGTTGTTTTATATGTTCCGCTGTTGCATGCCTCTCTGATATTCTTAAAAGATACATGTATATTCTTGTTTACTGGTCTCTATGAAGAAGTAGTATGGAATCTGTTTTGAAGAATAGTCTCTACAAATCTTTATCCATGTGTGCTTGTGTTGAGAAAAAGAAATGTAGTTGAAGTATCTGTTTAAGTATCTGTATGGTCATTATTTGTTTTAGCCAAAAATTTGCCAAAGGGGGAGTTTGTTGAGTCCTATGTATTGGCTGCATTTTTGGTGAGCAGGATGTGGTGCAAGATGCCATAACATCGTATCCGGCTTTTGGTTATGTGCGCGTGCGTGTTCTATTTAAGGAAATCGTGTTTCTCTCTCATGAATCATATCTGACACATTTAATCACGTTTTTAATCAGGCTTATTATGAGGATCATCATTTAATACTTCAGATCCTGGTCAAGCTTACTTTTATGAAGAATCTCCTTGGAGTATATTTATGGAAAGAATCTATTGTAATTAATGTGGTCAAATGGCTTGAGTCAAACAAATCAAGCTCATGATTAACTCTGATCAAGGACTTTTGCTGGACTATTTAAAGGAAGGAGCTAAACCTAGTTTCTTCACCGAAACCAATATATCAAAATGTAGACTTTTAGGGTTTCGTGTCTTTGTAAGCCCTGTGCTTTATTTGTGAGCCTCTCTAGTATCATCTTGATGCTTTTGTAGGACTGTGTTTTTTGAATTGTAACTCTGTAGTTTCTCCAAAGCTTTTAAGCATGGAGTATGGTTGTTTCTTGTACATCACTCTAAGCCTTTAGGTATGAGTGGTTTAGTTTCTAGGAGTGTGACTCCATATTTGTGTTTTGAAATCCTTGCTGTTTGTAAGGTTGTAAGGAAGTGAGATCAGGTATATCTCAGATCTAGGCTAGGACCCTAGGTTATAGACAATAGGGGAGTTGCTAGATGGAAAGGGCATAACTTGCGGGTTTGTTGTCATCAGTCTAGGGCTATTGCTTATTGGACATCTTCCTGGATTGGTATCCCCCAGATTAGGGCTTGTTTAAGCGCCGAACTGAGTTAACAAATATCCCGTGTTCTTTTACTTGCTTTCAGATATTTGTTTTATTTATCTTGAGATTTACGCAGTAGGATGCTATAGCATTGTATACAGCATTACGTTTCAGGGTTAAGAAGCTATAGCATTGTATCCCACATCTTATACAGCGTGCCAGAAGTTTCAATAAGTAATTAAATGAGAAATATTACTCCTTATAACATCAAAAATGAAAAACAACTCAAAGAATTTAGATGAGATGGTGTGAATCTCTTCTATTTTAACAAAGATCTTGAGTTCGATCACTGGTTTGGACATGTAAATTTTTTTAAAACTTACGGACACTTTTAGTTTTTACAAATCATCCTCACATCGAGATCTTGTTTTATGAATGAGAATAATGACACGAGATGAATTCAAATCAATTAAAGGTTAAAAAAATGAATATTAAAAACATGAATAATTGGGATTAAGCGACCTTTTTAACCAACGAAACATGAATATAACATCCAAAGTGGAATAAACCAAGAGAAATACGAGAAGGGGTGTCACACTCTCGAGAGAGTGATAAGTTTGGTGCGAACTCGCCACAAAAGTAAGAAAACTCTTGATGAAAATTAAGATGATTCCTCGAATAACCTATAAAAACTAATATAAAAAGAAAACAAAAAAAGACCGAAATGGCCGTCAATCCGCCATTTTGTTTTGTTATCGTTCCACACACGTTATCGTAAATAGTAGTTTAGTTGATAAAAATTAAGATGATTCCTCAAACAACCTATAAAAACTAATATAACAAAACTTATAATAAAGAGTATAATAAAATTCAAATTGATCAAACAAGAAAAGATCAAAATGTTTATATACATAATGGTCATAAATTTTCCCATGGGTGGCAAAAATAATTTTCTTCTTTTTTTATTTGAATTGGGCATCTAGCCCTAGGTTCCTCAAGAAGAAAAGCGGTGCCCAAGGGATGAAGCTTTCTCTTCCCACCCCCTATATCTTTTTCACCCCTCAGTATTCCAATTTTGCCCTTGGTTAAAAAGTTCGTAACGTGTTTTCCGAACTTTTCCTAATGTAAATTCAACAAAAATTTCGGAAAACACATTCCGAAGTTCGTATTCAAGGCAAAAAAAAGTTCGGAAAACACGTTCCGAACTTTTTAACCAAGGGCAAAATTAAAATATTGGGAGGTGAAAAATATATAGGGGAGTGGGAAGAGAAAGCAGGGACCATATGCAGCCCCCATTATGGATCTTGATCCATTTGTACAAGTTGCACCCCATTTTAGTGTTATTTGCACCTACTAATCCAAGTAAATTGACATTTATTACAAAATTAACCAAATTGAAATTTTTAAAATAAAGTTTAAACAAATAAAATATTGACATGAAATAGGTCATCCTCCACATTGGGCTCTTCAACAACTTGAATGATTTTGAGCTATTTAGACCATTTTCAATGGTGATACTTATTTTTTTTAAATACCAGTACCTAATAGGTACTTTCATTGGAATAAAACAGAAAATGGTACTTAATAGGTACTCCTTCTTAAATAAGCATTGTTATCTATTTTATTTTTATGGGATTCTCTTTTAATGATTTAGAGTTCTTGGTGAAATGTGTTATTAGTAGGACCCATTTAGATTTTTTTAAGAAGTGTTGGGTTGGAAGGAATGAGTGTGTATTAGATACTATTATTAAAAAAATATAAATGAGTGATGTATATACGTGGGACCCGTATAAGTACTAAAAAATGAGTAGCTCCATTGTAGACGTTCTTAGAGCTTGGTGGCGTTTGTTTCAAGGTATAAAAAATTAATCGATAGCACAATTAGTTCATAGGAATCTTTTATTTTAAATTCATAAAATTAATTAATATATTTTATTTACAATATATATTTTGAAAAAAATGATAGAGGAAGATTACAGTTATCTGTGCAGGTGGAAGTGATATTGTGGGTAGAGTGGGCGTAGCCTAATGTTTTTCAACAAAAAACTGATTCCATTCCTTGAGAATAAAAGTTTCCAACCACTATTAGATAGGCATGGCAATAAAACCCATACCCGCGGGTATCCGTCCGTACCATCCCCATTTTGATGGGTAAAACCCGAGTTGATTGGATTTGGGTTTTTCTCGATTTTAAAATACGGGGATGGGGCGAGTAATGGGGACATTGATACCCATCCCGAACCCGTCCCCAAACCCGCCCCGTTTATATAAACATCATATTTTCTTTTTCATAAATTAAATTATGTATAAAAAAATATGATATATGTACAAAAAAAATTTTAAATTACATTCATACGTTTATTTTTATTTTAAATTGAGTATTAAATAAATTGTTTTCCCTATTATTTTCTTTGTTTAATAAAACTATACTATTGAAACATAATAGTTCTCACATTTTAAATCATTTTTTAATTAAAAAATATCAAAATATAATTCGAGTTAATGCGGAGAGAAACGAAATGGGATACCCGAAACCCATTGGAGATACCCGAACCCCGTCGGATATGGGTTTGGGGTTCTACTTTTCTTCCCCGATTAAAATGGGGATACCCGAACTTTGTGGGTTTGGGTTTGGGGAGAGCAAAACCCGACCCCGCCCTATTGCCACGCCTACTATTAGACGAAAATAGAAAGCCAATGCGACGTGGATAAATATCCTTTCTTGGGAGTAACTCTTTCAATTTCTAAGAACAATTTGTGATTTCATTGTAACAAACACGAGCATATTTATTCCCATTCTAGGATTTTCAAGAATATTTTTAAGATCCATGAAACGAACACATCCTTAATTCTTTATGGTTGGACTTGAATGTAATTATCTCTTTCTCCAATGCTTCTTTTATTTTATTTTTTCTGTTTTATATATTGTCATTGGGTACTCTATAGACCATTTGGAACATCATTGTTGTAACCAAAATTCATCAGATGACCGTCAACACCCAATCAATATTGCGGATCAAACGATTAATTTCATGCAACTCTTACTAGTATTAGGGAGAGACAAATCATAAGCTAGTTTTAGACTGAAATAAAGATCTCCAAAGTTCAACAAATACCATTGTAGAGATGCCTATGTTACAATGGAAATCCTGAATAAAAACATTAACATGATTTCTGATAAGACCTTTGCAAGCGGAGATCTCATTGATGTAATATGAGAATCATCAATGTTTAGTTTGTAGGAATTCTCACATGGAAGAATCCAAACTATATGAAGCTCTCATTTTTGACCACCAATATAAATAGAAAGAGGTCTTAATTTTATTTTTTTTTAATGATAAATTGTTAGTTGTTAGTAAATTATAATGTTATTGTTAGTTTTTTTTCCTTATCAGGGGACTTGAGCTCTGGACCTCCAACTCCTTTAATTCTTAGCTCAACTAGATTAACCAGTTGAACTACCTATCCCACCCAGATGTTAATTTGGTTTGAAATAATTGGATACCTATAGCTACGAAACGAGCACCTCTTTAGCTTGAGTCCGCCACATGTCATTGAAAAAATAGTCATTCACTATTTGAGAGGAAAATGAATTCTGCCGACTGAAATAAATATCCTTTCTTGGGAGTAACTCTTTCAATTTCTAAGAACAATTTGTGATTTCATTGTAACAAACACGAGCATATTTATTCCCATTCTAGGATTTTCAAGAATATTTTTAAGATCCATGAAACGAACACATCCTTAATTCTTTATGGTTGGACTTGAATGTAATTATCTCTTTCTCCAATGCTTCTTTTATTTTATTTTTTCTGTTTTATATATTGTCATTGGGTACTCTATAGACCATTTGGAACATCATTGTTGTAACCAAAATTCATCAGATGACCGTCAACACCCAATCAATATTGCGGATCAAACGATTAATTTCATGCAACTCTTACTAGTATTACCCATAATAACAAGATGAACACTACAAGGGAATTATCTCTAACAAAAATATTAGGGAGAGACAAATCATAAGCTAGTTTTAGACTGAAATAAAGATCTCCAAAGTTCAACAAATACCATTGTAGAGATGCCTATGTTACAATGGAAATCCTGAATAAAAACATTAACATGATTTCTGATAAGACCTTTGCAAGCGGAGATCTCATTGATGTAATATGAGAATCATCAATGTTTAGTTTGTAGGAATTCTCACATGGAAGAATCCAAACTATATGAAGCTCTCATTTTTGACCACCAATATAAATAGAAAGAGGTCTTAATTTTATTTTTTTTTAATGATAAATTGTTAGTTGTTAGTAAATTATAATGTTATTGTTAGTTTTTTTTCCTTATCAGGGGACTTGAGCTCTGGACCTCCAACTCCTTTAATTCTTAGCTCAACTAGATTAACCAGTTGAACTACCTATCCCACCCAGATGTTAATTTGGTTTGAAATAATTGGATACCTATAGCTACGAAACGAGCACCTCTTTAGCTTGAGTCCGCCACATGTCATTGAAAAAATAGTCATTCACTATTTGAGAGGAAAATGAATTCTGCCGACCGAAATAAATATCCTTTCTTGGGAGTAACTCTTTCAATTTCTAAGAACAATTTGTGATTTCATTGTAACAAACACGAGCATATTTATTCCCATTCTAGGATTTTCAAGAATATTTTTAAGATCCATGAAACGAACACATCCTTAATTCTTTATGGTTGGACTTGAATGTAATTATCTCTTTCTCCAATGCTTCTTTTATTTTATTTTTTCTGTTTTATATATTGTCATTGGGTACTCTATAGACCATTTGGAACATCATTGTTGTAACCAAAATTCATCAGATGACCGTCAACACCCAATCAATATTGCGGATCAAACGATTAATTTCATGCAACTCTTACTAGTATTACCCATAATAACAAGATGAACACTACAAGGGAATTATCTCTAACAAAAATATTAGGGAGAGACAAATCATAAGCTAGTTTTAGACTGAAATAAAGATCTCCAAAGTTCAACAAATACCATTGTAGAGATGCCTATGTTACAATGGAAATCCTGAATAAAAACATTAACATGATTTCTGATAAGACCTTTGCAAGCGGAGATCTCATTGATGTAATATGAGAATCATCAATGTTTAGTTTGTAGGAATTCTCACATGGAAGAATCCAAACTATATGAAGCTCTCATTTTTGACCACCAATATAAATAGAAAGAGGTCTTAATTTTATTTTCTTTTAATGATAAATTGTTAGTTGTTAGTAAATTATAATGTTATTGTTAGTTTTTTTTCCTTATCAGGGGACTTGAGCTCTGGACCTCCAACTCCTTTAATTCTTAGCTCAACTAGATTAACCAGTTGAACTACCTATCCCACCCAGATGTTAATTTGGTTTGAAATAATTGGATACCTATAGCTACGAAACGAGCACCTCTTTAGCTTGAGTCCGCCACATGTCATTGAAAAAATAGTCATTCACTATTTGAGAGGAAAATGAATTCTGCCGACTGAAATAATGGTTGCATGCTGAAGCAACATCACTTTGTCTACATTTGGCAATAAAATACTATTACTTTTCTTTGATTTAAATAAATAGAAGTAAAATATTAATATAAAAAGTGGTAGGACTTACGGTGTAAAAAATGAGTGAATTGTTTGAAGATGATGTGGTTTTATGGGGTCCATAAAATAACCTTAAGTTGGAGATTACCATTGGAGATACTCTAATGGTCATGACGTTATTTTAAATTAGTTTGACATTCAAAAACATTGGACTCATAAGTTTTTTAAAAGAGTAATGTTACGTATTTTTAAAATATAAATTAATATAAAAATATGTCAAGACATTGAATTTTAACAATTTGGTTTAGATAAAACAATTCATTTATCAAAAATAAAATAAAGCATTTCATTATTATTTTTTAAGCAAAATTACATTAGGGATCATTTATCTTATTTATTTGTAATAGATTTGCTCGTTATTTTTTCTCTTAAACTGGTCTTTTATCTTTATAAAAGTACATGACTTAATCATTTATCTTATTTTTTTCTACATGTGTCCATTTGTCAAACTCTTAATTATGTTACAAATAAATAAGACAAATAATTAACTCGTGCACATTATAAAAATGGAAAAATTACATAAGATAAACAATTATATTGAAAAAAAATTAAATGATAAATATGTTTTTTTAAGCAAAAATGATAAATATGTTGAAGAAATTCAAAAGTGGAAAAACTAAATTAATTTTTTTTTTGACTTTTACAAAATTTAATGCACGAAATTTTAGATAAATATATTTTATATTGAGTTTCTTTAACATGTGTGATTACACACGTATCCTCCTTTAGAGCACGTGTTAGTTTTCTTCATATGTTACAAATACATAAAATAAAATATTAAGGGACTGTTTGACACAATTTTATTTTTATTTTCGTTTTTAGTTTTTAAAACGTGTTTTATAAATAAAAATGTTTTAGAAAACTGCTTTTAAGAAGAGAAAAACCAAACTTCTTGAACCTGTTTTACTTTTATAGTTTTAAAAATTGAAAGACTGAAAACAGTTTTTTGAAAGCATTTTTGTAAAATTGAATTACCAATCAAATTTTTTAATTTTTAAAAATTTAAAAATTGTCTTTGAGAAGGGAATCTAACATGCCCTAACTTTGAACCATTTGTGATTTGATTGTCATTTTTGCAAAACAGATCCAAATTTTACACATCCCAAACCCTCATCCGAAACCACCACATGAATTCAAATTCAAAGGTTGTTCGGGTAGCAAAACAAAATTCACACCACACCCATTGAATTCAGATTTTTCCATCCAAACCAGAACTTGCAGCAAAAAACACGCAGAATTAATTATCTTCTCGAATCCGGCCCATTTCATTGTCCTTTTCCTTTTGCATGACAAGATTTAACATTCAAAATTCTTGTCAATATTAAAAAGTAAAATTATAAATAGGGATAATTAGGTAATTTAAGATATAATAAATATAGTTTTGAGTTTTGGGTGCGAGTTTAATTAATTCCAAACCCGTAAGTAGCTGTGATATCGGGCGTTGCCTAAATCCGAACCCAATAAACTTGAGTTTTCGCATGTTGACTCCGGTTCGGATTCGATAGACCCATCCGTTCCCGTTTTTTCATCTCCGTCAGACCGAGGTATTCGTTGTGTTTCTGCATCCTTCAGAACAAAGTACTTTAGCCAGCAGTATCTACTTGTTTGCTTCGTTCATCCCATTTGCTTCCCGATTCAATCCTTAGGGTTTTTCAACTTCACAATTACAATGGCTTCCCCTACTCATTTTGACGACGTAGTTCCCAATTCCCAATTCTATTCTCCATCGCCTTTTACTTTCTATTCCGTAACTTTACTTATTATATCTTCATTTTTCATCTCAATAGCAGGAATTTGATTTTGGAGGTGGATTTAGCGGAACGCGTCCAGGTTTCGCTTTTATCATAAAAAGTTGCATATGTTAATTGCTAATGCTATGTATTCAACATTTTCTTATTGTTTCATTCATTTCTTTGTTATGAATTTGATGCCATAGGTAATAAGAGATCATCTCCTGATTTTGACGATGCCGATTTTGATAATGATCCTTCAGGAAAGAAGGTAATAAATATTTCTGCTTTATTCAATTTGATTTTGTCAAAAACCTAATCCACAAATTGCAATGTTGCTTTATCTTTTAGGCCAAAACGAAAGCTGAAGTTGAAGCTGCTTCTGGCGTCACAACTGGAATGATTTTGTCTCTTCGCGAGAGGTATGTATTATGTATATCGCAGTATAGATGGATGATGTGAGTCAAGTGTCATTATTTTGCTTCTCAAGACTGAATGCAGTGAACTGTTTGAGCCTAACTTTTTTTCCTGGATTTTTTTTTGTTTTGCAGTCTTCAAGAGTGTAAGGATATGCTTGCGTCGTGCCTGGTATGTTTTTTCTTTATTAATGGAGGTTGTTTGTTTGCTCAAAGAATTTGATATTCTGTTATAGGGCCTGTCCAATATGTTTAGAGGGCTAAACCAAATTTTACAGTGATGTCTTTTCAATTACAAAAAAGAAAAGAAAGAATATCACAAGACTGATATGAAAATTCAATATATTAGGTTTTGTTGAATCCAATGCATGAACCTGGGTCAAGGGGGGATTTTATGCCCTCGTCTTGACCAACCGAGCTGGGCAAACATTTGTTTATGACTAATTTGTCATATTATGTATTGATAACTAAATTCCATTTTTTAGGTCTTCTTTTTGTCAAAAATTTTGAGGCCTAAAGCCATACCTTGGGCTGGCCCGGTTCTGTTATTGATGGGAATGGACTGCAGTTATAATGTGATTCATATGTTGTAGTTCTTTTTTACCACGGTTCGTCACATGTATCTGAAAACGTCTGTCGTCTATAGACATAATGTGCATTTAAGCTCTGCAAATGTCTACCCAAGTAGGCTATTGAAATGTTAGATTCATGTATGGCTCATGGTAAAAAGTCATGTGGGATAAGAAATGGTTGCTCTTCTTTTCCCCTTTGCATGTGAACACTATGAATCATGTGGGATAAAATGCTCATACATCCTTGGATTTGAGTCGCTGAAAAAGTTACATATAATAAGTAGTCTAGGTGGAAGCGCACCATCTACAGTTGGAAAATTTATGTTTACTTGCATTTTCTTGTCTTATAAAATAAGTCTTTTGAATGTATGTGATTGTTTGCAATTGATTCTCGACTCCATAAAATAATCCTAGTCTAGATTGACTCATAGCTTTTCCTTTCCTAAAATTGTTTACTGGATCATTGCATGTTCAAGAATGAACTTGAGGCTGCACAAACCGAGATTCAAAAATGGCGCTCTTCATTTCAAAATGAACCATTCATACCTGCTGGGACCACACCAGGTTAGTTTGTACATTCTGCATGAATTATTTGCTTGTGGTAAATCATGAATGTACTAATTATTCAAATCCAGTTCTATTTATGACTGTTTTGTGTTTTAAATATATACCTGACAAGTTGTTTCCTATTGATGCTTTCTAGTACCCAAATTGGTGATTAATTATCTTCAAGCACTGAAATCATCGGAAGAGTCCTTAGGAGACCAGGTTCAGCCATTCAGAATCTAAAATTCTATTTTTTTATTTTATTTTAAAATAATTCCTTATACATCGACCATATTTATTGATCTCGTCCACATTTTTATTGGTTATCAGCTTGAAAAGGCAAAGAAAAAGGAAGCTGCATTCATTGTAACATATGCTAAACGTGAGCAAGAGATAGCAGAGCTGAAGGTAGGCAATATTCTATAAATCAGGTTATTGTTCTTTATAGCATCTGGATGTGTTGTTTTATTTATTTTGCATCTTCTTAAAATGCTAAGTTAAATCCTTTTTCCCTTGGGAGAGTATATAATTAACATAATGAGAAAAATTGGAATGTAGATTGTAGACTATGTAGTTGGTATTTTCCCTCCCACTCTCATTTACAGATTTTTTTTTTTGGAATAGGCTAAATTATTGATATAACAATACTAGTACAAGGAGTGCACTAATATTCAAAGTAAACACCAAGCAAGAACTAAAGACCCAGTAGCTGCAAAACACCTAGCAGCAAAAAACCAGCATCAAACAATATAACATCCAAGGTCTAAATGCACAACATTACTAAAAACTAAACCAATACACTACTAAGCCAAATCATTTACATCTAACAACTAGAATATCTGATATATATTCTATCCACGGTTTTATTCATCCCAAACATATTGTCTACTTTGAGTTTCAATGTATTTTGCTTGAGATGTTCAATGCTTCTTTGATAGAATAGAAGATTCTGCAAAGCTTTATAAAACATAAAATCATGATTGATTTGATATCTCTAATTAGCCTGGTTGGAATTTGAAAAGTACATGCACTGCTCCACATTGAGCTTTTCTGTATATCTGAAATCTGGTTTCACCCTATTTAGTAGTGAAGTGTCATGATTGTTCAACTCTAAATCCTACCAGGAGCTATCAAATATATTGTGGTTTCTATTTGTCATTTACTGAGGAAGCAATTTTAGGAGTTGTTTCTTGATTTCATTTTTTATCTCAATTTGATTCAGTATTTGGTTTAGGTTGGTACTTAGTAGTGTTGTTGTATGAGTGGGCTTGGGTTTGTATTGCTAATACTAATATTAATATACCGGTACTCTAGGAGTTATTCTAACTATTAGTCATTACGAAAGAGCATCACCATGTTAGTATTTTGTAACCAAAAGTAAATACCAGTTTTACTCGAACCTTTTTCTGTATAATTTTCCCCCTAACAACACTTTTTTCCAAATTTAAATTTAAAGACATGCAACATGAATCTTGAAACTGAAATATAGTTAAGTTTTGATAACATGGATATTTTGAAACTGAAACAAGTGAATTATATTAAAACAAACATTATACAATAAAACACAATAAAATGTATATACAGTGAAACACAATAGAATATTAATTTTCCCGTCATTTTGCTACTCTTCATAATGATTCTAATAGAATGTTATTGCGAGCCTCCTCTCTCTCTCTCTCTCTCTCTCTCTCTCTCTCTCTCTCTCTCACACACACACACACACAATTTGTTATAGGAACTGTATGACGTTTAAGAGTCGGGGAAATTTGGAAACTGATTCATTCTGGTCTCAACAATTTAGCATTTCCATCTGATTATTGCGTCTTATCTTGATCTGGAAGTTCAAAACTACTTTCATTTTACAGATGTCAGTGGTTTTTATTTTTAAATTTTATTTTGTTTATTATGATTTTACAGATGTTAGTGATTTCTTTCAATGTATGCTAAAATAATTATTATTTGAATTTTATTTTGTTTACCTGTCTTTCTAAATTTTTCCAGTCTGCTGTACGGGACCTCAAAGCTCAACTCAAGCCAGCATCAATGCAGGTATTGTTTTCATGCATATTCATTTTTGAAGGTTAAAATAGTTTCCAACTTTGTTGAGCCACTTAGACATTGTTTATGCCTTGTTCATTTCTTGTATTCCTGTTTTTTTATTGCATTTATGCTGTATGGCATTTAATAGGAAAAGTGATTGCGACATTGCGCAATATTATTATTGGGTGCTTTCATGCTATAATTAGAGATATCAAGTTTGAAGCATTAATCTAGAACTGCATTAGTGCCTTGTTTTTTTGTACAGTTTTTTATAATGCAATCAATTTGTTTAAAATTGAGGTTAAACCAGGAAAGTTGTTTTTCCTTCATGGAAATGGAGACACCATTCTCCAAAAAACTACTAGTTAGTAGTTAAGCTTTATTATGTTCTGTAGTAAATAAAAACTGCAAAGTTTCCTTGGTTGTAATTCTGTTAATATTCTTCTATTTTAGATCTCCTCTTATCTTCTAGACCATTTGATTTGCAGCTGTATGCTCGTACAACTCGGTTGTTTATTATGTAGGAAATCTACAAGGTTGAAATGCTAAGGACCTGTTTTGGTTGAGAAAACGTATTTTTTCAAAAGCCAAACAGGCCCCACATTACCTAGGTTCCTCTGCATTATCTCCATAGTTTTTTCTTAGTCATCTTTCTCTACCGCGCAACACAGTAGGCGTTTTTTTTTTTACTTATGAACTGTATATTTTTTGGGGGTTAGGGGGATCACAATTGTCTACTCATTCAGATCATGTATACAAGCTAGGATCCTGGTACTGAATCCAGGGAATAATGATAGATTTCTGGGATATTATTTCTATTAACTGAATCCAATAGCATCACTATAGAGGATAAAGGTGGCCCATTGGACCTATTATACCTTTATTGTCTATGCTGTATTTGTGACTCTAGCCAACTCTCCAACTAGAGGGAAAAGAGATTGGTGGTTGTTGTTGCATGAATGTGGCATCCTTGTTTACATGTGCTATCAGTTGAAGAACATTAACACTTCCAAATCAATTTTGGTGTATGTTGGTGCATTTGCATTTATTCACTTTTTGGCTCGCCCTATAATATCATAACCTATTTCTGGTTGCTATTTAAATTGTAGGCAAGGAGGTTCTTACTAGATCCGGCAGTTCATGAAGAGTTCACGCGGTTAAAGGTTTGGTACCCATCTTTCGTTCTGACTTTAAATCAAGTTTAGTTTTTTGACACATCAAAGTAGGGTAAATGTCATTACTCTGGTTGTACTAGGAAAATGTTGGTCTAAGTTGTCATTGCAGTTTTATCAACCCAGAGATGTAGTGAAGAAATATATTATTATCCTTTAATGTTAGACCAATTAGCCATTGTAGTTTTATCAACCCAGAGACAGTAAAGAAAATAATTGTTGTCCTTTATGAGGATCAGTGCGTCTGTTTATTTCATAATGGTATTTCCATCACTTTTTCACTAGGAGACCATGTTAAAAGATTTTACTATGTATATTACAAAAGGAAATGGAAACAATTTTTTTGAGTAAAACAAATAGAGAAGTGGAAGTGGGTAGGCATTTTCTCTAGTTTGATTATCTGGTTTAAATGCAAACCATACAAATGAAAACATTAACTTCTAGGGTGTAGGGTGGTGTTAAATGCAGAACAGGTTTTCAGCTGACTATTATTTTTTATTTTTTACAAAAGCTGACTATTATTATTAGCTCTAACATCAATGATGAATCAGAAGGAAACTTAAATAAAGTTTCTGAATTGTGTTTGCTGATTAGACGTGCGGCACTGCCTAATGTTGATGCCTTCATAGCTCAGATTTACTATGCCTTGATTACTTTTTCTTGTGGCTTATGATTTTTATATGCTTTAATGTGTTTTTTACTGCAATTATGCATCATATGCCCCAATTTTCTACATATTAGGATTTAGTTTTATTACTTTATTGACACATTATTCACATTGGTGTTTATTCCAACTCTTTCTTACACAAGACTTTTGATCTGATCATAGAATTTAGTTGCGGAAAAGGACAAAAGAGTAAAGGAGTTGCATGATAACATTGCTGCTGTAAACTTTACTGCCCAAAGCAAGCCAGGGAAGTTGCTAATGGCTAAATGTAGAACTCTGCAAGAGGAAAATGAAGAGATTGGACAACAAGCTTCTGAGGGCAAGGTGATGCTATCTTATTTGTTCGCATGTTGAAGAAATGAAAACAAGTTTATCATATTTATTGATTTGAAATAACATTACACGCATTAACTATTAGTAATAGATATACACAGATTTATTCTCTATCTAATTTATTTGTCAACAATCAATATTGTTTGTTGCTGAATTGGTGCTGATGTTACATTCTTTTTGCTCTTTTTTCTTGGTCTCAGATGCATGAATTAGCAATGAAACTTTCATTGCAGAAAGACCAGAATTCCGAGCTCAGAAATCAATTTGAAGGTTAGTTGTTGAGTGATTTCATTTCACTATGGTTTGGCTTTTTGTACTTTGACCCTTTACATGGGATACTTGGTGACTATTTGTTTCCTATGTTGTAATATTGGATTCATCCAAGAGGTTAATTTGTAATTACATATTATTATCATACATCGCAATAGTATTTTGCAAAAATGATTGGCATGGCACACTATTGTTGAGCAAAATTTATGTCTGTCTCTCTAATAGGCGGGATGTGTCCCGGTGTTTGGATTGTTTGGCAGGAATCTCTTGATCTGTTTGTTTATTTCTCCATGTATTAGCAATTTGTGTAATCTTAACCCTTACAATATGCTAACAGGGTTGCAGAAGCATATGGATGGATTGACCAATGATGTGGAAAGATCCAATGAAATGGTTTTCACTTATCCCTACTTTTTTAAATGGCAAATATTATTAATAATCAAAAGATAAGCAAGAGTATACTGTCAATGAGCACAAGTAATACTCAGGTCCACAAAATAGCATAGAAATAAAGAAACGTAAAAACCAAACTCAAGATTGAAGTAGATAATCAGATTAGTATCTTCTGATATTTTGAGTGAGGTTTCATTTTTACCACTGGGAAAGTGCTTTCTTTTTCAAGGTCTCACTTTTGGTTATTTACTCTGATTCTGAGACTCTTTTAAGATCTTTTATCATTAGTAGACTATGTTTTGGAACTATCAGATTCTTGTTTGTGTGCAAAAGGTTGTATGTGAACGTGCTTCATTGGGTTTTCATGCAGGTTTTGATGTTGCAAGAAAAATTAAATGAGAAGGATCAGGAGATCCAAAGACTGAAAGATGCGTTGCAACAGAAAAGATCTATTGAGAATGGGAAAACAAATGCAGCATCTAATACCAAAGTTTGATGAGATGATTACTACAGAAGATGTTAACTGATATCACCCGACTTCAAAAAATTTGTCGGAAGCGGTTAATTTTTTATGTTGTTTAGTTGTATATTGTATTCTATTTGTTTGTTCCGAGTTTTTCTTTGCAATGTGCAACTGTGAATGTGCATGAGGAATGAATTTGCTACTGCTTGGTGGTTCATATGGAATTACAACTCTCACATTAACCACACCTCCAAGATTGAATCATGAGCACCCTGTTCAGCTCCATCGATCTGAAATTTTTGTTGGATTTGAGAAAATGATTGAGTAGCAGAGTTGCTGGCAAAGATGTCACATGATTTATTTTAATTCAAAATATAATCTGAGCCCTAAATCTAATCAAACATTATAATGAAATCTTCGAATTCTAATTATAATAGTGTTTTTACTATGCACATCAAATATCATAAAGCCTTATGTTGTACTACCACTCAACATATCAAAAACATTCATGTATCTTTCTTCAAAATCTTAGAACTCCGATACTGGACTACTTATTTTTTAAGTATTGGTACTTAATGTGTATTTTCATTAGAGCATAACACAATTAAGTACTTAATATGTAATGCTTTTTAAATAAACATCGATACCTATATGTTTCCGTGGAACTTATTTATAATGTAGAGTTATTAGTGAGATGTAGAATTATTAGTGAGATGAATTTAAAACTTTTTAAAAGGTGCTGAGTTGGAGGGATAAAATACATTTTAGAATTTAAAGAGATTCACTTTGACACACCTCTGCAATGAGGAGTTTCCTCTTCATAAAAAAGGCTATACCGGGATTAAACTCTTGCAACCACAATGAAATCCAAATATAGGTTCCGTTTTTCATTCAGTGGAAAAATGTTAATTTGTCTTTTAAAAGATAGAGATTTAGATTGAGTTGATTGACTAAATTGAGCTAGCTAGGAACTTGATCAATTAGAAGTCACATGTATGTATCTTGTTAATAACGTGGCTACCTCTCAAGCTTTGCCCTGTGCTGTATTTTCTACGTACAACGAAATGGACACGTGCATAACTTGTTTGCTGTTAAGCTTATCCTTTAATAATTTTTAGATCACGACAAAATTCACATTTTCCCGAACTCTCTTCACTTCTCAGTTACCTTACGAAATTTATTTCCTTTTCATAACATTATGTTTTCATACCTCTCAGATCACGTCATGAATTTTTACATATGCTATCTTTCTTTGTGTTTTCAACCATTTCACATCAAATATCGTGTGAAACTAATTTTGTATTAAATCTTATTATCCTGTTCAACTTTCACAATTGGACACATCCAACCTCACTTGTGACACAAAGAGAGTATAATAATATTGAATTGTGACATTTTTAAAAATTATCTCATATGTGCGCGCGTTATTTCTAACTTAAAATTTCATTTATATAACAAAAAACGAAGTGTTCAATTGTAAATGCAACTCATATATATAGTCCCATTCATTGTTCTCACTCCCTAACTTTAATTTCTCTTGCTCATTCCTCATCACCATGGCGCCAAGCATAACAAATCTTAAAGAAACACCTCCCTTCCAAGCAAATTCACCCCCCTCCATAAAACTCGAAAACTCAACATTCCTTGCCAACAACAACCCAATCCTCACTCAAGTCCCACCAAACATAACCGTCCCTCAACCACCTCACCTTTCCGGTTGCTTCGTCGGCTTCAACGCCGATGAACCACGAAATCGCCACGTGCTCTCCATTGGCACCCTCACCGGACTAAGATTCACAAGCATATTCAGATTCAAACTATGGTGGAGCACTCATTGGACAGGAAACAAAGGTAGCGACATAGAAAACGAAACACAAATGATAATACTTGAAAACGACACCGTTAAAGAACGTCCTTATGTTCTTCTCTTACCACTCATTGAAGGTTCTTTCAGAGCTTCACTTCAACCAGGATCAAACAAAAACAACAACAACGTGGATCTTTGCATGGAAAGTGGTTCCACACGTGTCATTGAATCAACGTTCAAAACATGCTTATACATTCATGCGAACTTTGATCCTTATATTTTAATGAACGAAGCGATTAAGGTTGTTAGAGACCACTTAGGAACATTCAAACTTCTAGAAGAAAAAACAATACCTGATATTGTTGATAAATTTGGATGGTGTACATGGGATGCATTTTACCTTAAGGTACACCCTCAAGGTGTAAAAGAAGGTATTAAAGGTTTAGTAGAAGGTGAGTGTCCACCAGGTTTTGTAATCATTGATGATGGTTGGCAAAACTTTTGTCGTGATGATGAAGATTATTTTAACGGTGGTGATTGTTTAAGTTTGAATTGTGCTGTACCAGGTGAACAAATGTTAGGAAGGTTAATAAGTTTTGAAGAAAATAAAAAATTTAAGGAGTATGAATGTTTAGGTATGGGTGGGTTTGTGAGGGATTTAAAGGAGGAATTTAGGGGTTTGTTAAAGGAGGTTTATGTGTGGCATGCTTTTTGTGGTTATTGGGGTGGGATTAGGCCTAATGTTGAAGGGATGCCGGAGTCGGTGGTGGTGGAGGCGAAGTTGTCGCCGGGGGCGGAGAGGTGTATGACGGATTTGGCGGTGGTGAAGATAGTTGAGAATGGTGTTGGATTGGTGAAGCCAGAAGAGGCATGTAAGTTGTATGATGGACTTCATTCTCATTTGAAATCTGTTGGTGTTGATGGTGTCAAGATTGATGTCACACATGTAAGTAATTAAAGTCTTTGAATTAAAAATATGAGATTTTTTAAAACTTGACTGAAATTCAAGTTGAAAATCATATTTACTAGATATATGTTGGAAGTTAGTAAAGAATGAGATTTGAAACTTGTTGACTCTGAGCTCCTTTATCCCACTCTTTCAAGTCACCCTTTGTGAAAAAATATATATTGAAATTGTGCTTTTTCTTATGAAATTATTATCTCTAAAATATGATAATTGATGAATAGTTTTTTAATTCATAAACTAATTATTAATTTGTTATTTAATAAATCGACTTAATGTATTGGTATATTCGAAATTTCAAATTTGCCGTAGAAGTCCCTTTTTGAATAGGAGTCTAGTTAATATTTTGGGAATTGAATTATATGCGGTCGAACTACGTACATACAATCAACAATTATTAAGATTAGGTGGTTCAAATCTTATGGCAGATTTTTATTTTTGTTTAATATAAAATTTTAAAATGACATATGAACTATGGATTAAGACCGGATGGCCTAAAACTTGATGACAATATGACTGCATCATTATTCGACTGCATAAAATCTAGGTCCAATATTTTGTGCTTGTATGGCAGGTTCTAGAGATGCTATCAGAGGAATATGGTGGTCGTGTTGAACTTGCCAAAGCATACTATACTGCACTAACTGATTCCGTAAAGAAACATTTCAAAGGCAATGGTGTCATTTCCAGCATGCAGCAATGCAACGACTTCATGTTTCTTGGTACACAAACCATATCACTTGGACGAGTTGGTACGTTTCTAAAATCCACTTATAATAAATATTTTTTTTTTTTTTTCACAACTAGTAGTATCCAACATACTAGACTGTCTAATCTAATTCGGAGGTCAGGATGAAGTGGTTCCAGCCTCTTCCGATCGCAGTTGCGATGGATCGAACCATGGTCGTTCCTACCAAATTCAGTGCCAATCGCCATCGGATCATATGATCGATAGTATTAAATATTAATTCCCAGTGAGTTGTTTGTGATGTACGCAGGTGATGATTTTTGGTGCACGGACCCAGCTGGTGATCCAAACGGTACATACTGGCTTCAAGGATGTCACATGGTGCACTGTGCATATAACAGTTTATGGATGGGAAATTTTATACATCCAGATTGGGACATGTTTCAATCTCATCATGCTTGTTCTGAATTTCATGCTGCTTCTCGTGCTATATCTGGTGGACCAATTTATGTTAGTGACTCTGTTGGAAATCACAACTTCAAGTTGCTCAAGAAGCTTGTTTTACCTGATGGAACAATTTTGAGGTGTCAACATTATGCACTTCCAACTAGAGACTCTCTATTTGTTGACCCTTTACATGATGGCAAAACAATGCTCAAAATTTGGAATCTCAACAAAGTAAGACACATCACAACCTATATTATCTTATTTAGTACCTTAAATTTAAAAAATAACAATTTGGTTTCTGGGTAAATAAGTGTTTCTTGCCTCTCAAATTTAGCACCAAAATTTTAAATATTATGTACGTGTTAGTCTTGATGGAGTGAAAGACTATTCAAGTTAAGGCAACTTCTACGGCGAACCACCATACTTAAAAATTATCTGAGAAAGTGACATGATCAGTGTCAATTTGACAAAACAAGAGAAACAAATACGTTGCTCAAAATTTAACTCATTTGTTTTCGTAAAATCGACACCGATTAGGTCATCTTTCATTCATGATGACAAAGTGGAACACAAATTTCACCTTTCAATTTTCATATTGTTTCATTGGTAGCAAGAAGTCTTCAATCTTCATGACATTGTCTAAACCATTAGTCTGATTTTTGTTTGTGTTTTTGCTGCTAACAGTATAGTGGAGTTTTGGGTCTATTCAATTGCCAAGGAGGAGGATGGTGTCCATTGACTAGAAGAAACAAAAGTGCCTCTGAATTTTCTCATTCAGTAACTTGCTTTGCAAGTCCTAATGATATTGAATGGAGCAAAGGAAAAAAACCAATATGCATCAAAGGGGTTGATGTATTTGCTGTATACATGTTTAAGGATGAAAATTTGAAGCTACTAAAGTGCACAGAAAGTATAGAAGTTTCACTTGAGCCTTTTAGTTTTGAGCTAATGACAGTTTCTCCGGTGACGGTTTTATCCAAAAATTCAATTCAATTTGCACCAATTGGATTGGTGAACATGCTAAATTCTGGAGGTTCAGTTCAGTCATTGGAATTTGATGAAGAGGAAAATTTGGTGAAAATTGGGGTGAGGGGTCATGGAGAAATGAGGGTATTCGCGTCGCAGAAGCCGATAAGTTGTTTTATTGATGGAGCTTCTGTGAAATTTGAATATGATGATAGTATGGTAATGCTTCAAGTTCCTTGGCCTTGTTCTTCAAAGTTGTCAATGGTTGAATATTTATTCTGAGCCATGATTTGGAAAGGTTGACTCTAGTAAAGGATAAAATGGAAAACAATGTAATGTAACAAAGATTGAGTTTATATCTGGATTTATGAATTTGAATGTTGTACAATATATCTATTGTATTTGGTATTTCTATTTTTCTTGTCATATATGTGAATGTATATCTGTAATTTATTACCCTTCATTAATTTTTAATTTTTTTATCAGACCTCATTTTAATGTCTAGTAAGTAAATGAAACAAAAACTGTTTATTATGAGATCATCATATTAAAATGTTGATATAGTAGACTAGTTTTCCTTTGTATTGAGTGTCATGGCCATTAGTCACAGAAATTCTGACAATATAATATTGACGGTGGATGACCGCCAATAATAATGTATTAAAACATTATTGAAGACTCCTGGTTATTTTGATCGTTATAACTTATTGACAGTTAAGGACCGCCAATAATGCACACATTAATCAAATTCCAAACGGTAATTTTCAAACCTTTTCTATAATAATATCGCACTTCAATTTATTTTTAAACCCTCCTTCTTACTTTAAAATTTCTCTCTAAATTTCAATATTTTACCTTTCACATTTTTACCACTTCTCATTTTTTTTCCATTTCTCCATCTAAAATCTTGTAAGTGTTTATATTTTAATTTAATCTTGAAAAAGTTTAACTTATTTCTTTGTTATTTGAATATTTTTTTGGACTAAATATGTATATACTCTAATACTTTTTTGTTATAATTTTTATTTAGTAAGTGTTGATTCAAATTTTCTCATGATCATCTGAGTATGTGGGTTGGAAGCGAGTAAAGTAAGAAACTACTCGGCGCTCCAAGTAATGAAAAATTTTAATTTATAATACTTAGTAATAATTATTTATTAATACTATTACATACTAACTTTTTATTAGTGACTAAGTTAGTATAATACTTTTTCTTAAAAAGTATTATACTAAAGGTCAAACATTTTTATTGATATGTTGATTATAATTGATTGAGAGTATAGTATTTTATTTTTACAGAAACTGTGCATATGGATTGATTTTCTTTTTTTTTCATTCGCTATGTTATGTAACATAAGCACTATTTTTTTTTGAACATTTGAGATTAAATTAGTTTGTAGCTCAAAGTGGAAATTGATATACTAAAATCACTTTAACAATTGTAATAATGGATAAAAAGGGAAATAAAATTTCTCTTCCCACCAGCCATGTTTCTTTTTAACCCCCAAAATTGAATTTTATCCTAAAATTTGAAAGCAAAATTTTGGTAAATAAGAATCGTAATTTTTAAGAATTCAGAAAACAATAACCGCTCACGTAAGTTTTAGTTAACAGTTATTGAAGTTTTGTGATATAGAACCAGTGTCCTGTCCATTCTTTCTCATTTTTTCTTCTTTACAAACATACTTTCAAATGTTCTTCACAAGATGTTTGCGTGATTTCTTTCATTGGTGACTTGAAATAAAGTTTGGAACGTTGGCTAATTGTTTGTACACTCATTGAGCCTAAAAAACAAGGTAAATTCTACACTCTACTGTTTATTTTGCGCTCACCTACTTAGTTTCATAGATCTCTGACAGCATTTCTTTCGAATTTTGTTTCCCAAAAAAACTCACAAAATATTCGTTAAACGCGTACTGAAATTTTCCGGACCTGAAATTTTCCTGCATAACTCACTGCATTGACTTAGCTTAGGACTGCTATGGCCTTAATTTCCTGCACCGGCTTAGTAAAAATGGATTCATTGATTGATTAATTTCCTGGATTAATTGATTCATTGTTGATATGCAATGAAATGGCTATGTAAATTATTGTGTAAGTGGATTGTAAACGGATAATTGTTGTTATGTGTCTAATTATTATTTGGGTAAATTGGTCTTTATCCCCCTGTAATATAGGCAAGTTTTGTTTTTTTTCCCTGTAATTTTTTTTGTTGTGATTTGCCTCTTGCAAAGTAAATTTTTTTGGTTTCCCCCCTTGGGTGCAAGGAATTTGCACTTTTTAAATCGGTTGAACAGATTAACCGATTTAAAAAACAGCACTTTTTAAATCGGTTTAAACAAAATAACCGATTTAAAAAGTGCATCCAAGAGGCGAGTCCAAAAAATTCAACATTACAGGGGACGAGTCACACAAAAAAAAATTACAGGGGGAAAAACAAAACACGCCTATATTACAGAGGGTATAAACCTATTTACCCTTATTATTTTTACGTTGTGTTTATTTTTTTTGTAGTTATTATGATTGATGAATCTAAACTTCCAGACGAATGTAGAGTCATAGCTGCGGAACCTATATCTAAAATTGACAATTAGTTAAATTCAAACTGGCAATTGGTTCAATCCATAATCTATACTAATAAATAAAGGGAATAGTTTGGTTTTGATGTAGCCTTTTTTTAAAAATACCACAATACCCTTGGTATTTTTTGTTCTCTCCTTCCTTTCACACTTTTTTTTAACTTCTAAAACCAACCACACAATAGTAGTTACTGTTCATTTCTTCTATTCTTTTATGATGAGTATTGAGAAAATATAAAACAAAGATCACACAAACAGGCGCGGAACGCGGCCGTTTGGCCACTAGTCTAAACATAATTGGAAACTAATCTAATACAAAGATGCCGATAATAATTCATTCAAATAATTCATAATTTGATTAAAACTAAGTAAACCAAACACATCCGGCAAGAAATGGTTAATCTATCTCTAACCACATATCCATCCAAACATAACTACAACAATACTATGATCACCAATTCAATCTAATCTAATTCAAACTTAAGATTCACTGTAATACAAATTAATCTAGTTCAAACACATATGAAACTAATACATTTTTTTAGACATTTTGTCAAGCACTTAGAGTACTTTATAACACAAAGCAACCCAATATGCAACATGCATTCATATCTAACAAATCTAACAGCTAATCATAAACAACAATTTCAACAACATAATTAACAATTTAACACAAATTGGAAATTAAAATTCAAAATTAATGTCAATAAATGTAGTAGAAAAAAACATAGTTGCATGAGAACAGAAAACCAATCCAAATTCGAAATTAATTTACTTGATGAAATAGGAATTGATGAACTTTATGAAATTAGGTCTCCAAAACGCAAAATTGATGAAGATTGGTGAAGATTGATGAAGTAGGGTTATTGTTTCTCAAACATGTAGAAAATCGTAATTGAAGAAATAACTTGTGTTTTGTTTGTATATAAAGCGAATTCGGTAAATGTTTTCCGAAAATAATGTGAGCGGTAAACATTTATCGAAATTTTAAAAAATTCGATTCATATTTACTGAATAAATGGTTCACAGAAGTTAGGCTTATGTCTCTATATCACTAACTTTCGGCAAAGATTGGAAACGTGGGGGGTGAAAAAGAAACATAGGGCTGGGAAGAGAAATTTTCAGAGAAAAGTACCAACACATGGAAACGGAGCCACTGGACCGACCATTAGGCCCACAATGTTCAAGTGGACACATGTTTTGGATCTTTACATCTTTTCTCAGGAATTTTTTTTCCCACCCCTACAATTAACTCTTCAGTCTTCACCCCTACAAAATATTCAATATTCCAATTTTATCCTTTTTGTCATTTAATTTTACACCAACTTTTCACTCTCACCCACACCCTAGTGTTCTGGTATGTTAAAAAGCTTTCCGGTATACAAGTTTTACCGTAAAACTTAAAATATGTTATTCCGGTTTGTTATTGATTTTTCACCCCCACAGTGTACCTCTTTGTCTCATTCTTAAACCACTCACTATCATAGTACTTTTTCTCTGTCTAATCCTTGATTTATCTCCAATCATGTGTATTCCATAAACAAAGGAAATAGATTCATTCACCACCACCAACCACAAATTCAATTGATTCTTTATTTCAAAGACCCAATGCTTGAAACACAATTTTATTTTAATTAAAACATTAATAAAGTGTTGTTTTTGGGAAACAATCTTACTACTCACGCACGACCACATACCCTAATATTGAATTGCAAGCTAAGCCATTGAATTGCGTCTTTTATAAATCCAGAGTCAGTGTAAATATTGATCCAAGCATAAAAAATGGGAACATAATGATGATGGGTTGGTATTGTTTGTAAAAGGAAGATATGAGAGAATGAGAAAAATGGGTATCGAAAAATGATGAAAAGGAAAAAGGAATTGCTTGTGAAAGCTAATTGTGGGAAGATTCTGGGCCATTTGAAAAAGAAAATATGGTATTGATTGAATGAGCAAGTTGTGGATTTCCAGAATGGTTGAATGAGCAAGCTGTGGATTTTCAGATTTTGAAATTTACCGGAAAACATTTAGAAAGTCTTCCGGTTATTGTAATTGGTATGCTTTAAAATGGGTAAATTTGGAATATTAGATAGTTGGTAGGGGTGAAGAGTTAATTGTAGGAGTATGGAAAAACTTTTTCCTTTTCTCGACTAGGAGAGGGTTGACATGCTCCAAATGGCATTCATTGTTTTTTATGAAGTTGCAAATGCAAAAGAACAATGTCCGAGCTTAATTTGTTCTATAGTGCATGTTCTTGTTTTACAAAAGGAAAATAAAAAAATTAAAAAGAATGAACACAATAGAACAAATTAAATTCTATTGTGTCTACGAAATTTGCAATAAAACTTAAAATTTTATCACTCATTTACATTTGGTAGAAAGTGACTACCACGTGTTTATTTACTACATCGATATCATGAAATTCAAAAAAGTTACGTACGCACAATTCAAACTATCGTTTCATTAAGAACTAATAGTTTACATTTCAATTATAATTTTTATACATACAAAAATAAAAGGAGATGACATTAAGGATTCAGAGTTGAAAGTGCTTATTAGTAATTTTTTTAAGCAAAGAAGTGCTCATTAATAATTTTACACATAAAATAACTTGCATGATAATTAATTAGTTGACTTATATCGGCTTTATATTAAACAACTACACTCAAATGCATATTCTCAAGTGGAACAAACAAGTAACATTTTGTCATGCCATAGATCCCAAAGCGAGCATGTGTAAGATATTAACGTAAGTACGTAACATGATGACTGCAACAAGAAATATAGCGACTGATGCTATTGCTAACTAATTGGCCGGAGTGGTTATGCTTATGCATCATGTGTATAAACAATAAAAATTATTTAGCGCATTTTTTATATTATTTATGTATTTCTTAAATTTCTTGCGTATCCTCAAATTTCTCATGCATCCTCATATTTTTCGCGTGTCCTCTAAATTTCTCACGCACCTCCAAATTATGCCTAAACCATTTTGCTGTGAGAATAGTTTCAGAGATTTACACTTCAAAATCATTAAGTGCATAAAATAGTTTCGGCTAGAAATCAGAGGGTGGGGGGGCGAGGAAAAATAAAATCTGTTAATTACATAATTATAGGGTTGTACTCCAAAACCATTGATGCACTTAATGGTTTTGAAGTAGAACCATCTGAAATCATTCTACTAGGAAATGAAAATGGTTGTGGCTAGAAATGTGGGGGGACAAAAAAAATGAAAATTTTTGAGAGGACATAAGTCATCTGGGAGGTGCGCGATAAATTTTGGGGGATTTGCAAGAAATCTGAAGGGTGCGCGAGAAATTTAGGGAGTGCACGAAGCAATTTCATTTTTATACACCGTGCATAAGGAAAATGCTTATGCACCATAACGTCTCCCCTAATGGGCTACGCAATTTTATTTTCTTTCGATAAAGATTTGAACATTGATCTTCCGGAGTGTAGAAATTAGATCATCTCCAATGTTGTAGTACCATCCATTTGAGTACCTATTAGGTACTACTTCTAAAATAAGAATTTTCTCTCTCATCTTGGACCCACCTTATTTTTCATTAAAATATTCTTTTCATTGAATTATTTCTCCTTTTGCACAATATTATTTTTATTGATGGGACCCATTTTAGAACTTTTTAAAAAGTGTTCCATTGGAAGGGTTGTGTACCTATTAGGTACTATTATTAAAAAATAATAAATTAATGATGTGTCCATTATGACTTACTAAGTACTCAAAGTTAGAGTACTCCACTGTGGATGCTCTTAAACTTCTTCCACCCCTGCACTTTTTGAGACCCCGGAAAAATTATATAAAGAGGCCTTTCAATTGTAAAAAATATAGTAAAGTTAAAATATTTTTATTTAAAAATAATATATAATTTTTAAAAGAGTAATTTTTTATTTAAAATTTAAGTAACATAAATGATGTAAGAATAGTTATATTTTAATCAATGATAATAAAATACATATTCACATTAATACCATTAAAAATTAATAGTGCTTTTAATAAAAGTTGTAACTTATTATAAAAATTATAGAAAAAAAGTTGTAACTTAATTCTAGAAATGTAATTTTTGTTTTTTTTTTTAAAATAAAGTATTATAGATATTTATAAGTTATAGATTATTTTTTTAAAATCAACTAACCACGCTTTTTGCCACTTTTGTCTTTTATCTTTAAAACTATTTTCAAAAACTTTAAAATCAACAAACACATTTACTCGTAATTTCTAGCTCGAACTACGATGGTTTTGATCCTTCGGGTACACAGTGCAAAAGGCTTTAAGTCTTCCCAAATCACATAAAATAAACAAAAACATATCTTCTATTTCCTTAATAAACAAAACATTTTCTTAATCACTTAGAACTTTCTTTTAGTCATCACTTTAACCCTATCTCTTATGCATTTTTGCAAGCGAATAAAATCAAAGCGCATAGATAGAATAAAACAAGAGGTTCCTATAGGATACTATAGATACTTAGGGTGCTAGTACCTTCCCTTCGTATAACTAACCCCCGAACCTTGATCTCTAAAAATAGGGTTTTAACCAACTTTTCTCCTTTCCCTCGGAAAAATTAAAGATCGGTGGTGGAACATTAAATTGCGATTCGAAGTTAATTAATAACTTGACATCCAAAAATCACCGCGACATTTACCGAAATTTTAAAAAATTCGGTTCATATTTACTGAATAAATGGTTCACAGAAGTTAGGCTTATGTCTCTATATCACTAACTTTCGGCAAAGGTTGGAAACGTGGAGGGTGAAAAAGAAACATGAGACTGGGAAAAGAAATTTTAATAGAGAAAAGTACCAACACATGGAAACAGAGCCACTGGACCGACCATTAGGCCCACAATGTTCAAGTGGACACATCTTTTGGATCTTTACATATTTTCTCGAAGGTTTCTCTCCCCACCCCCCGTCTTTCTTTTTCACCCCCTGAGTTTCCATTTTTAACCTTAAAAAAAACTTCGGTACACGCGTACCGAAGTTTTTAATGATGTAAAACACATGTTTTTCAATATCGAAAAACTTCAGTACGCGTGTACTGAAGTTTTCGGGGGTAAAATCAAGGGTAAAGTTGGATTTCTGGGGGGTGAAAAAGAATGACGGGGGGTGGGGAGAGAAACCTTCTATTTTCTCGACTAGGAGAGGGTTGGCATGCTCCAAATGACATTTTCATTGTTTTTTATGAAGTTGCAAATGCAAAAGAACAATGTCCGAGCTTAATTTGTTCTATAGTGCATGTTCTTGTTTTACAAAAGGAAAAGAAAAAACTTAAAATGAATGAACACAGTAGAACAAATTAAATTCTATTGTGCCTACGAAATTTGCAATAATACTTAAAATTTTATCACTCATTTACATTTGGTAGAAACTGACTACCACGTGTTTATTTATTGCATCGATATCATGAAATTCAAAAAAGTTACGTACGCACAATTCAAACTATCGTTTCATTAAGATCTAATAGTTTAAATTTCAATTATAATTTTTATACATACAAAAATAAAAGGAGATGACATTAAGGATTCAGAGTCTGAAAGTGCTTATTAGTAAAAAAAAATTAAGCAAAGAAATGCTCATTAATCTCAAAGAATTGAAACACTAAATATTTGAATTTTCTTTTCGATGTCTTCCCATGTTTGTAAGTGGCTACAGAATCTCGTGATATAAAGTCTACTATAGTATCTAAAATGCACATTCCATTATAACAAAAAAGGAAATGAACTCCTATCATTTTAAAAAGAAGTTATATACTTGGGATAGAAAGGAATATTACTATGATATTTTAGATTTTTTGATTGCTTGAGGTCACAAATAATAGAAATAGAAATGCTTGTGCTCATGGCACATGTTTATGACACATGAGAATTAAACATTAAACTAGAAAAGCACACTTAGTATAGATTATAGATAGTTGACATGACAATGAGGACATATATATTTACCCAACTCAATGGAGCCATCATCATTGCTTAGTGTTGTTTGTTTGTGACCAATATCTTATGTCCACTTCCAACCTTCTCTATTTGCCTTCTACATTTCTTATCCCATTTTATGTTTGTTGGCTACCATTTGTATGCCTTATATACGTATTTAGATTTTTAGTGGACTCATGTCAACTCAAAAAAAATATACTAGTATAAACCAACATATTAATAATTTTACACATAAAATATCTTGCATGATAATTAATTAGTTGACTTATATAGGCTTTATATTAAACAATTACACTCAAGTGCATATTCTCAAGTGGAACAAACAAGTAACATTTTGTCATGCTATAGATCCCAAAGCGAGCATGGGTAAGATATTAACGTAACATGATGACACTGCAAAAAGAAATATATATATATAGCGACTGATGCTATTGCTAACTAATGGACTGATGCTATTCCCGTAAAAAAAATTATTTTCTTTCGATAAAGATTTGAACATTGATCTTCTGGAGTGTAGAAATTAAACTTCTTCCACCCTACACTTTTTGAGACCCCGGGAAATTATATAAAGAGGTTTTTCAATTGTAAAAAATATAGTAAAGTTAAAATATTTTTATTTAAAAATAATATATAATTTTTAAAAGAGTAACTTTTTATTTAAAATTTAAGTAACATAAATGATGTAAAAATAGTTATATTTTAATCAATGATAATAAAATACATATTCACAATAATACCATTAAAAATTAATAGTGCTTTTAATAAAAGTTGTAACTTATTGTAAAAATTAGGCTTAATTGGATATTTGGTCCTTTAACTAATTTGTTGGTTTCATTTTGGTCCCTTAACTAATTTGTTGGTTTCATTTTGGTCCCTTAATTAATTGTTGTTACAAATTGGTCTTATAACTAATTTATTAGTTTCATTTTGGTCCTTTAACTAATTGTTGTTACAAATTAGCCCCTTAACTAATTTATTGGTTTCATTTTGATGTTTTAACTAATTGTTATTACAAATTGATCCTTTAAATAATTTATTGGTTTCATTTTGGTCCCTTAAATAATTGTTGTTACAAATTGGTCCCTTAGCTTAACTTTTGTTAGCCATTTTTATCCTTTCCGTTAACTTTTTTTTATATAAAAAAACTGTTAAATATATACACGTGGCTGATGATGCGACAAACTATGGTTTGTGATGTGTCTCAAAAAATGTTAAAACTAAGAATAAATATTTAATGGTTTTTGAAAAAAGTTAACCGAAAGGAACCAAAATTGCTAACAAAAATTAAGTTAAGGGACCAATTGGTAACAACAATTAATTAAAGGACCAAAATGAAACTAATAGTATTGCTAAGGGACCAACTTGTAACAACAATTAATTAAAGGACAAAAGTGAAACTAATAAATTAGTTATAAGACCAATTTGTAATTAACAATAATTAGTTAAGGAACCAAAATGAAACCAATAATTTAGTTAAGGAACCAAATTACCAATTAAGCCTAAAAATTATAGAAAAACAGTTGACCCTTAATTCTAGAAATGTAATTTTTGTTTTTTTTTTTTTTTTTAAATAAAGTAGTGTAGTTATTTAAAAGTTATAGAGTGATTTTTTTAATCTATAGAGTGATTCTTTTTTATATAAAAACTCTTTCTTTAGAAGGAAACAACTTTTGAAATATTAATATTGTTCCGGTAAAAATAATAGGGGGGTGAGTCCAAGTATCTTAATGTGGAATAATGATACTAGGATCTTTTATTTATCAAAAAGTTGAACCCTTTACAATGAGTTTTTCCCCTCTATTTATAGAGGAGGATTACAATCGGAAAATATCTAAAACCGCCCCACTCATCTCTAATGGAGGTCGTTGGTGGTTTTCGCTGTGTCCACCGTGTTACAGGGGTGGTTGTGGGCGGTTTTTCTTCTCCCCCGCGCTTAAGTGGTGGTAGTGGGTGGTTAACTCCTTTTGGGCGACGTAAACATAACCTGAGGGCGTCGCCCCCAGCCTCTTGGTCTCGCCCTCGCCTTGTCTTTCCCGCCTAGTTATTTATTTGAATTGTTTGGGCCAATTGCTGGATCATTGAGTTATTGGGCCTCTTGGATTTTGTCTGGTGCACAGCCCCCCAAGCACGAGGCTCAAAGAGGCGAAGTGTTGATAATGGCCGGACGTGGTGTGGTAACTGCCCACTACTTCTGATCATGCTCTCTATCCTTTGACTATAAATAGGAGTTTTGCGGTACACAATTTACTTCATTCCTCATTTGCTATCTGCTTTTGCATCATTTGCTTTTGTGGCTATGTCTTCTCCTGCCGTCACTCCGGAGTCGCCTGCTATGCCGGTTTTATTCCAACTGAGGAACATGCTGTGTTATGATACTGACGATTTGCTGGACCAGGTGGAGGATTTTTCCTCCATGGTGAAAGAGTTGCAGGACTATTCTTGGAGGCTGACAGATGGGCAAAAGGAATTTCTGGCTGTGGTGCAGGAATTGAACAAGAGGTTCTTAGATGATGGTGCTTTCATTGAGACCACCGAGAATGTGGAGCACTGTCAGAGAGAGCTTTCTGAGGCTTTGGAGAGGAGGATTGAGATGGTGAAAGAACATATAACATCTCAGGAAAAAGTGATGGCGCTTTCCCTCTCGGCGGAGGAAGCCATAGATAACCGAATCGATGAGTTGGAGAGCCAACTTAAACCCCTTGTGAAGAGAAAGAGGTCTTTGCAAATGGACATCCAGTATGATGTCGCCAAACTTGTGCCGTCTTTAGGAGAAGGATGACGCCCTCACTGACGACATGAGGAAAATCGCCCAAGATTCTGACGCGGCGAAAAAACTGAAAAGCTTGATGGAGGACTGCCACGCCCGCGCCGTCGAGGCTGCTTACAAGGCGTTTAAGTAGTTTTGCTTTATTTTCTTCTGTTGTATGTTGTTTTTCTTATTCCTCCAAATGGCGTTGAGTGTGCTCCGCCTCCCTTTGTAATTGTTGAATTTAATGAATGAAATGATGTTTTTAATTTGCGAATTTTTTTTTCGCCACGTATTTCTGAGTAATTGTGAGGATGTGCTTGATCTCGCCCATTGGCGATGTCGTTGAATTTCAAACGTTTGGCTTTCTCGCCCTGTCTCGGGATACGTGTCCGGTTTTACACGTCAATGCTGACACGCGTAAGGATGCTTTCTTTTGCCCGTTGAGTATTAGGACGTTTCGTTTCACCCTCCACTTTTCTTATAAAACAGGAACTTCAACCTTTTTCTTGTATTTTTGCTTCATTTGTTCCATTTTTCTGCATTTTTTCCCCAAATTTCAAAATCCATTTTGCGCGGTTAGTTACTCAGCCAACTTCCCTTCACACGATCCCCACTACCTCTTTGCCTCCAATATTTAAGGTAACTTCTACTCCTTTCTTCGTAACTGTCTTTACTCTTTTTCAGCATTCCCTTTCTGATTTCTAGGGTTTGGAGTAGGAAAAATGGTCATTTTATGAAGTTTGAGTGATGACGAAGAGGGGGTTTTACTAAAATTCCTCCTCGTGGTTCTGTCTTAGAAACCCAAATACGTAACCATCATACAAGGGCCAATGGTGCTCTTGATTATGATGGTTACTTCAAGTCTTTAATGAATATTCAACTTAGCTCTAGCGATTCTGAGAGCAGTGATAGTGACTGTGTGATAATCTCGCCTTCGTCTTTCACAGGAAAATGAAGGGACACTACTCTTGCCATCTTTGTCGCCCAGACTCCACCCGAGACCATGGACGTATCTTCAAAGTATCTAGATCAGGAATCTGTGTTGGTGTTTAGGCGGAAAACCATCTTGTCTGGTTCTCAGGATGAGAAGGACATTATTACTGAACCTGTGGGTGAGGATGAGATTGTCACAGATACTAACACCCAAACACCCCATTTCTTTTATATGTACACTTCTATCATTGATTCTTTCAATGTCTGGTTCCCTTTTACCCCTTTCGAGATTTCTATGCTTAAAACCTTGAATGTCGCTCCTTGTCAACTAAGTCCCAACAGTTGGGGTTACATGAAAGCCTTCCAATTGGCTTGTTTGGGTTTGGAGATAGAGAAACCTTCCGTTGCTGTTTTCTTTTCCTTTTTCACAATCAAAAGCGTTTCGCCTGACTCTCAAGTTTATCTATCGAGTCAACCGAACCGAAAGCGTTTTCAACTGTATACTTCCAATTTTAAGAACTACAAAAATACCTTTCTTCGTATCCGCGGCAGGGAGTCCTTCCCTGACGTGATGTTTGATGAAAACCAAGAGCCCTTGTTCCCTTTTTACTGGACTCAAAATCCTCGCGTTATCAAAGGGACTCGTTATGAGTGTTTGGATGAATTTGAGAAAGAGTGCGTCGCCTACATTGAGACGTTGTGTGTCATGAATGTGAGCGACCTTCTTAAGGCTGAGGGTTATATAGAACTGTTGGCGGATTATATGGGTAAGCTTCTTTAATATTTTTCTTGTCTCGCCTTTGTTTATTCTTCTCTGGCGACTAACTTTTTCTCTCATTTTTACAGATAGGATGAGGTCTGTTTCCCAAGAGAAGAGGATGGAATTTCTGATGAGGTCTAGAGCCAAGAAGGAGAAAGATGCCGCCCTTGCCGCTTCTGGAGAGGTTGTGGCTGCTATGAATCCCTTGAACCAACTGGTTGTGGCGGATAGTGACGCCTCCAAGGGCAGGAACAAAAGGAAGAATGAAGGGCGGATCTCTGTTGCTATCCCGGGAAAGACTCTCGAAGCTGGTGGGAGTTCGAAGGGCGAGCAACCCATCTCAAAGAAGTTAAGGAAGGCGAGTTCTGGGGCTGCGTCCAATGTGGATGTTGTACCTTTGCAGGAAGAGGATCTTGAGAAGACTCTGTCTCCTCGTGCTGCCGCCACCATAGATATAGTCTCGCCTCCTCCTCCTGTTCCTTCAAATGATGTTGTGCCTTCTCCTTGGGATCCTCTTTTCAATCCTGAGGTTTTCATTGAGAAGGCAATGGATATGTCCGGTGGAGGTGCTCGTTTTGATTCCACTTCAACCGAGGAACTGGCCAGGCTCTCCATGGGTTACGAGCTGAAGGGAATCTTGCTCAACCATGCTTTGGCGTCTCGCCAAAAGCTTGCAGTTTCTGCTGCTGAGGAAAATATGAAGGTGATTCGCCGTGAGCTGGACACCATGGAAGAATAGGTTAAGGCCACCCAGGAAAAATTCGTTGCTGACATGGAGGTTGCCAAGGTGGAGAGCAAGAAAGCCTTGGATGATTTGGAGAAGAACCATGAGGCTGCCCTGAAGAAGCTGAAGGATGATCACGCTGCAGAAGTAAAGGCACTGGAGGAGGCGTCTGCTGGTAAGGACGCCCATATCAAGGAGCTGTCCGAAGACTGAGATGTCCTGCTGAAGGAGAAGGCGGGCTGGGCCGAAGAGAAGATGAATTTGGAGGAGACCATCGGAGCCCAGTTTGATGAAGGTTTCAACTTCGCCCTGGAACAAGTAAAGATCTTGTTCCCTGACATTGATGCTGTACGCTTGGGCGAGGCTAATGCTCTGATGGTTATCAAAGACAGCCAGCTGGTTCCCTTTGTTCCTCCTTCCGATCCTACTCCATGATTTCCGTCATCTTTTTGTATCTTCAACATTTTAATCCTGTATGCCCTTTGTGGCTTCATGAATGAATTTTTTGTACGCCCTGCTGTGGCACAATGACAATGTTTCTTGTCCTTTGTGGCTTTAATCATAGTATTGCTTTATTTACTTGTTCGTCTTTTTCCCTTGCTTTTGTCGTATTTTGATAGTGTTTGCTTGTGTAAGACTTGATAATATTTGCTTGTCTGACAACCTTTTCGCCTGTACATCCGAGGCGACGCGAATATTTGGGCGTGATGCCCTTAGATGACGGTGTCGCCCATGCACTGTTTTCCGAGGATTTTTCGCAGATATCAATGTGGTCAGCGTAACTGTTTAAGTCTTGCGTCGTTTTCCATGCAGTCAAAAGTGGGAAGTTGCAACTGCTTGACCGTATTTATTGCGCACCGCCCAAAATTTCCTTATAAATAGCCTCGTTCATCTCCATTTTTCTTCACTTCCATTCTCATTGATTCCGTTTTTCCTTTGCTCATTCGTTTTCTCTGATTCCCTTTGTTTTTATTCACTTTCATTTTCTCTGATCCTTCCATGGATCACAAAAATAAACCCAAAAAGAAGGGTGTAGCCTCTAGATTAAAATCTCAGAAAAAGAAATATAAGATAGGAACCTCTGTCTATAAACTTAGGCGAGATAAACCTTCTTCTAATATCAAAATGGAAACCTTTGTCTTTTCGTCAGATTCTTCCGGCTCTGCTGATGAAGATTTCATTGAATTCTTGAGGACTTATGCTCCTCGGGAGTCTTCCACTGATGTTGGATCATCTGGTAAAGAAGAAGGATCCCGGATCACCGTGGAAGCTAAGGAAAGACCACGGAGGGTATTACGTAAGGCCTCAGGGAAAACTCCTGAGTAATTCTGCTCTGATGAGTTGTTCCTTCCATCTGATTTCTTCCTCTTGGCGAGGGATTGAGACTTTGCCTCCAGGTTTTCCTTCTACCATTGAAGAAGCTGGAGCCTTCCACCCGATTTCTTTCTCTTGTGAGGGATTAGGATCTTGGGGAGTTGAGGAACTATTGAGACTGCCTCCAGTTTTTTCTTCTCTTCCTTGAAGAAGCTGGATCCTTTGTTAGAATTAGGATTTCTTCTCTCTTTTCTTTGAATTTGTATCTTGATTTCACTGTAATTTTCTTTACTTCTGTCTTTGAATTTATATCTTGATCTCATTGTAATCTCTTTTATCAATGAAAAGTGGATATTTGTTGACATGAGTCTTTTTCCAATATTGCTTCCTTTTCTGCACTGTTGCGTTATACAATACTGTAAAAAATGAATAAATAATGACATGCATTATACCTTTGATTTTCTTTGGCGGTTATTGGACTTCGCCTTTTATATTATTGTTTCCGACGTCGCCTGCACCTTGCTATGTGCGCCTTTTATTTTACCGTCGTATCCAACTCGTGAGATTTAGGGATAACGTCGTTTCTATTTTTGACATGTCCAACTCGTAAGATTTACAGATCATGCCATGGTGTTTCAACGCCTTTCTGTCGTATCCGGCTCGTAAGACTTAGGGATATCGCCGTTTCTATTTTAGACGTGTCCGACTCGTAAGATTTAGGGCTCACGCCTTGGTGTTTCAATGCATTTCCGTCGTATCTGGCTCGTAAGACTTAGGGATATCGCCGTTTCTATTTTAGATGTGTCCGACTCGTAAGAATTAGGGCTCACGCCTTGGTGTTTCAACGCATTTCCGTCGTATCCGGCTCGTAAGACTTAGGGATATCGCCGTTTCTATTTTAGACGTGTCCGACTCGTAAGATTTAGGGCTCATGCCTTGGTGTTTCAACGCATTTCCGTCGTATCCGGCTCGTAAGACTTAGGGATATCGGCGTTTCTATTTTAGACGTGTCCGACTCGTAAGATTTAGGGCTCACGCCTTGGTGTTTCAACCCTTTTTCTTTCTTTGCCGCCTTCAAGAATAAGATTGAGATAATAGTAAGCCATCTGCAAACATTGGAACAACAATTCTTTTCTGATTAATGGAAGACTTTTTTGCATTTTGAATGATGAGTCTCGTTAAAAACTCCAGCTTTCGCCGGAGAAAAGAGTTTCTCATCACTTTAAAATTGTTTGAATCAGTAATACATTCTCATGCATTTTCTTTTAAAAAAAAAAAAGAAACGAAAATAAAAAAGAAAAGAAATATCTCTTAGGTGGTGAGGCGAGGTGGTTGATGCTTCTTGGAGTTCGTCTCGCCTTCTAGGCGTTGTTGGCCTAGCTGTAATAAAATCTGAGATTGGAGATGTTCCACGTCCTGTGTAGGACCTCGCCCTCCATGGTTTCCAGCCTGTACGCTCCGCCTTCAAAGACTTCATTGATTCTAAATGGACCTTCCCAATTTGCTGCCAATTTTCCACCTTTATCCTTTCCCATCGGTCTTTTCAGGACTAGATCGCCTTCTTTGAACCTTCTTGGGATTAATCTTGTGTTGTACTTTCTGCCTACTCTTTGCTTTGTGGCGAATTCCCTGAAGTGTGCTTTGTCCCTTACTTCTTGTATCAAGTCGAGGTTCTCCTGCAATGCTTCATTGTTCTCTTGAACTGTCGTGGTTTCACTTCGCCAACTTGGGGGATTTATTTCTGCTGGGATCATGGCGTCAGCGCCATAAACCATGGTGAACGGTGCCTCCCCTGTTGATGATTGCGGAGTTGTGTGATATGACCACAATATGGCAGTGAGGTGAGCCACCCAAGCTTCTCCTTTGCTTGATAATCTTCTTTTCAGGGCTTTCAATATGACCTTGTTGGCTGATTCGGCCTGCCCGTTGGCTTGAGGGTGCTCAACTGATATGAAGGTGTTTTGAATTCCTTTTTCTTTGCAAAATGAGACTACCTTCTCACTTGCAAACTGTGTGCCGTTATCTGATACGATGTATTTAGGATGGCCAAATCTGCATATGATCCTTCTCCAATAAAACTTCTTCACCTGCTCTGCTGAGATGCTTGATAAAGGTTGCGCCTCTACCCACTTAGTGAAGTAATCTACCGCCACTATGATCCATCTAGCCTGTTTCCATGAGGTAGGGAAAGGGCCCAATATGTCTACGCCCCACATGAAGAAAGGCCAAGGTGAAATGACTGATTTGAGGGGTTCTCCTGGGGCGTAGTGCAGGTTTGAAAATCGTTGGCATTTATCGCATGCCCTTACGTATCTTACAGCGTCACTATGTAGCTCTGGCCAGAAGAATCCTGCTCTGAGGATCTTACCTGCCAATGATCTTGCTCCTATGTGGCTTCCACATGATCCTTCATGAATTTCCTCTAAGATTCCTTTGGCTTCTTCCTTGCTTACGCATAACAGTAGGGGGCTTGAGAATCCCCTTTTGTATAGCTTATATCCTAGCATGGAGTACCATGACGCCATCCTTCTAACTCTGTACGCCTCTTCTCTTGGTCTGGGGAGTTCATCCTTCTGTAAGTATTTGATAATGGGAGTTCACCAATCTTCCTCTTCTATGACCATGTGAGTCTCCTCTTCATTGATGCTTGGGTTTGCAATGGTTTCCTGAATAAAGGTCATGTTGCTTCCAGGTTTCTTGGTGCTAGCGAGTTTGGATAACAAGTCCGCCCTAGCATTCTACTCCCTAGGTACATAAATCAACTGAAATGAATTGAAACATTTCGCTAACTTATTTACCTTTTCCAAATATTTAGTTAATTGAGGATCCCTTGTTTGAAATTCTCCTGATACTTGGTTGGTTACCAATTGTGAATCACTTTTTACTCTGAGGTCTGTGACCTCCATTTCCTTTGCCAACTTCATTCCCACGAGAAGGGATTCGTATTCAGCCTGGTTGTTGCTTGCTTTGAAGGCGAACCTCAGAGATTGCTCTATAAGTACTCCATCAGGTCCCTCTAGGACCACTCCTGCTCCACTTCCCTTTAGGTTAGACGCACCATCTACTGAAAGTGTCCAAGGTTCCTCGCTGTTTTCTTTGGGCGGGGTTGATAACTCCAGAATGAAATCCGCCAGAATTTGCGATTTTATTGCGCCCCTAGGAGAGAAGGTTATGCCAAACTCTGACAATTCTACTGCCCATGCCACCATTCTCCCTGCTAGATCGGGCTTCCTTATGACTTTCTTTATGGGATAGTCCGTCTTGACCACCACCTTATGACTCTGAAAGTACTGTCTTAACTTTCTCGCCGTGATGACGACGGCCAAGGATAGCTTTTCTATCTTCTGGTATTTTGCTTCAGCGCCTTTGAATGTTCTGCTCACAAAATATATCGGCTTCTCTTCACCCTTGACTTCTTGCACCAATGCTGAACTAAGGGCGTTGTCCGAGACAGCCAAGTATAGGTACAAAGTGTTGCCTTTCTGAGGGCGAGTTAATATTGGTGGTGACGCCAAAAAACTTTTAAGCTTCAGAAAAGCTTCTTCGCATTGAGGCGTCCATATGAACCTTTCGCTTTTTCTCAGAGTGGGGAAAAAATGGAATACTTTTTCTCCTGAACAGGATAGAAATCTTGACAAGGCCGATATCCTCCCTGCTAGTTGTTGGACCTCTTTTACTGTTGTTGGGCTTCTCATGTCAATTATGGCTTGGCATTTGTCTGGGTTAGCTTCTATCCCTCTGTTTGTAAGCATGAAGCCTAAGAATTTTCCTGATTGAACTCCAAAAGAACACTTCGCCGGGTTCAATCTCATGTTGTACTTTCTCACTGAGGCGAGGATGTCGCCTAAATCCTCGTCATGTTCGCCATCTTCAGTTGTCTTTACTACCATATCGTCTATGTACACTTCCACATTTTTGCTTATCTGCTCCGAAAATACTCTATCCATTAGCCTTTGGTAGGTGGCGCCAGCGTTCTTTAGACCAAACGTCATGACATTGTAAAAGTAATTGCACGTGTTGGTCATGAAGGCTGTGTAAGGCGCGTCTGCAGGATTCATCTTTATCTGGTTGTACCCTGAGTATGCATCCATGAAACTTAACATCTTGTACCCTGAAGCTCCGTCAATAAGCCTGTCTATGTTAGGCAGAGGGTATGGATCTTTTGGGCAAGTTTTGTTCAGGTCTGTGAAGTCCACGCACATCCTCCATTTGCCATTTGCCTTCTTTACCATTACTACGTTTGCCAGCCATGACAGATACTTTATTTCTTCGATGAAACCTGATGCTTTTAATTTTTCCACCTCTTCATTGACTGCTGTCCACCTTTCCTCTCCTATCTTCCTCTTTCTTTGTGAAATAGTCTTGACGTTAGGCGCGATGGATAGCTTGTGTGTTATCACGCTTTCGTCAATTCCTGGCATATCAGATGGTTTCCATGCAAAAAGGTCTATGTTCTTCTTTAACGTGGCCACTATCTTTTCCTTTTCCTCTGGTTTCAAAGTGGTTCCGACGTTGGTTACTTGGTGTGGCATATCGCCAATTTGGACTTGTTCTAACTCTTCAATGGGACTCATTCTTCTTTCTGTGAAATCTTTTCTTGGATCAAGGTCTAGGGGCGAGATCATGTTAACGCCGCCTCCTTTCTTAGGTGACGCCACTGATTCCATCTTTGTGTTTTGTTTGTGCTTGATCTTCAGACTAGACTCGTAGCATTTCCTCGCCGGCTTTTGGTCTCCTCTAATCGTTCCTACTTTTCCGTTGTCCAAAGGATATTTGATGGACAGATAGAGGGTTGACAATGCCGCCTCCAGTGTGTTGAAGGCTGGCCTTCCAATGATAATATTGTATGAAGTGAATGGGGTTTTGACTACCAAATACCTCACCTTGATAGTCTTGGCGTTCTCCTCCTCTCCAAACGTAGTCAAGAGGGTAGTATATCCCATAACTTCTACTTGTTCGCCGGCGAAGCCTACCAACGTGCCGTTGTAGGGTAATAGGTGTTCGTCTGACAATTGCATCGCCTTGAAGGCTTCCCAGTACATTATATCCGCTGAACTTCCCGAGTCTATCAGCACTCTTTTGACGTCACAGTTCAGTATTTGCACTTGTATCACAAGGGGGTCGTCGTCGTGTGGCATGACTTCTCTTCTGTCTTCTTTGGTGAATGATAGATCAGGGACGGGCGTTACTTCCGTATGACCTATAAACTTCTCATTTTGATCCATCCTTCTGACATAACGTTTTCTAGCATTTGAGGATTCTCCACCTCCTGCAAATCCGCCTGCAACGGTGTTCACGGATATCCTCTTTCCTTTGCCTGGATCCTCTCCTTCAGAGCGATCCTTTGGGTGATTATGCTGCACCTTTGGGATATCTACTTTTCCTGCTGCGGCATCCTCTATGAACTTCCTCAAGTGACCGCTTTTTATCAGTTCTTCGATTAAATCCCTTAGCCTGAAGCATTTTTCAGTGTCGTGGCCTCTGCATCTATGGTAGGCGCACCAGGCGTTAGGGTTTAATCCCATGGTGTGTTCCTTGCTTCTCGGTGGAGGTAGTCGTCCTAATCCTATTTCCAGGATTTCATTCATGATGTAGACCCGGGCGCGGTTTAGTGGTGTGTATTCCTTCCTGTCTTCCTGAAAGTGTCTCTGGGGTTGGTACGGCTTCTTATGACGCTCAATTCCGTGATGATTGGGTATTAACTGGGCCTCTTTCTCTAGCGTTTCTCATTCTCTTCTCAGCATTACTTTCTTCTGTTGGAACAAAATTATGATTTTGTATCTCCTTAATTGATTTTGATGATAACAATGTATTTAAGGTTAAATTGGAGTACTAATAATTTAATTCAGTGTGCAGGATTAAAAGTTAAAATTTGCGTACTAAAGAACCCTAGAATTTCTGAAGGAATTACTTCTGAGCTCACCAGATCTGAAGCAAGTAATTCTGAGCCTATGAAACTCTGAAGTTATTATCTGAACCTTAGAATTTCTGAAGGAATTACTTCTGAGCTCACCAGATCTGAAGCAAGTAATTCTGAGCCTGTGAAACTCTGAAGTTATTATCTGAACCTTAGAATTTCTGAAGGAATTACTTCTGAGCTCACCAGATCTGAAACAAGTAATTCTGAGCCTATCAAAATCTGAAGAACATCTGAGCTCACCAGATCTGAAACAAGTAATTCTGAGCCTATCAAAATCTGAAGGCTCGTCAGATATAAGTGTTAAGCTACATTTGAGAGTACAATTTTATTGAAGACTGTGCCTGACTAAGTCCAAACGCAGAAACCAAGAATGAAAAGGTTTGACCATGGAAAGGTCCTTTTCAAGTCAGGCTTCAGAAACGATTATTTCCTTATTTGGCTTTCACCAAGGTTCAAATATCAAAAGCCAAAAGGAATCTCTCATTTTGTAGTAAACGTTAAGCTCCTAAGCTACTGCAAATCAGAACAGCTAATAAGCTCACTGATCTATACAAAGGAGCGTCTCAATTCTTCAAACGGCTATAATCTTCAACGTTCATTTTATCATCTATAAAAGGAAGAAGATTTGTGAAGAAATAGAATCAAGACTTAAGCTTCTGAACGTGCTGAAACTCTGTAAAATTCTGAAGCTATCAAACACTTAGAAACTTTGTGATAATTTTCTAAGTTAGTCTTGTAACTGCATTGTATTTTGTAAACACCTCTGATTGTATATCAAGTGTTAATCTCTTATCTTTATTAACATTAAGACCAGTTTGAAGTCTCTTGCTTTGTGCTTGAGCATTGGAAGTCTCTTGCTTTGTGCTTGAGCATTGGAAGTCTCTTGCTTTGTGCTTGAGCATTGGAAGTCTCTTGCTTTGTGCTTGAGCATTGGAAGTCTCTTGCTTTGTGCTTGAGCAGTTTGAAGTCTCTTGCTTAGTGCTTGAGCATTTGTAATCTGAGTGATTATAGTGAAATCTCTTGTGAAGGACAAGAGGACTGGACTACTCCTGTTAGTGGGAGGAACCAGTATAAAAATTCTGAGCATCTCTCTCTAACCCTATCCTCATATATTGTGTGTGTTATACCTTATCCGCTGCAATTTGTTTTAACTTAGAAAAAGTCTCAACACAATTCAACCCCCCCCCCCCCCTTCTTGTGTGTTTTTCAACCTTCAATTGGCATCAGAGCTCCGGTCTGTTGCTCTTCACTTAACAGTGAAACAGTAAAAGATCTAGGGGTACTTAGTTGAAAAACATGTCTGGTGTTACCTCTCCTTCTGCTTCCTCTGGACCTGATCACTCTGCTGTTCCACCTCCTCACAACTATGATAGGGAAAGGAACAGTGATAATCACAGAGACAAACCACCTTACTTCAACAGTGATCCTACTACTTTTCCTTTCTGGAAAACCAAGATGTATAGTTACATCATTGGGACCGATGATGAGTTATGGGATATCATTGAAGATGGTATACATTTTGAACACATGGATGATGAAGGTGTTGTAAGAAATACCTACAGAAAGTTCTTTGATGCTGAAAAGAAGAAACAGTATAAGAAGCATCATACTGTTAAGAATATGCTTATTGGTGCAATATCTCATGCTGAGTATTTAAAAATATCCAACAAGTCATGTGCCAAAACTATCTGGGACTCTCTATGTTCCACCTATGAAGGAAATAAGCAAGTCAAAGAAGCTAAGGCAAACTTATTAGTTCATCAATATGAGCTGTTCAGAATGAAGGAAGATGAAGATATTGAAACCATGTATTCAAGGTTTCAAACCCTTGTCTCTGGTCTTCAAGTTCTGAAGAAAAGCTACACTGCATCTGATCACGTGAAGAAAATTCTGAGGAGCTTACCTTCCAAATGGAGACCAAAAGTTACAGCTTTTCAGGAATCCAAGGATTTGGACAATGTGACTCTTGAAGATTTAATAAGCTCACTCAGAAGTCATGAGCTAGAACTTATGTCAGATGAACCTGTCAAGAAGATGAAGTCCTTGGCTCTAAGCTCTGTTCAGACTTCCTCAAAAGCTGCAAAGATCAAAGTGTCTGAACAAGAGGAAGAAACTTCTGATGATATGATGGATGAAAATTCTGAGAATGAAGAAATGGCACTAATGGTTAGAAGGTTTCAGAAATGGAACAAGAAATACAAAAGGTTTCCAAACAAAGGAAACAACTCAAGAAGTTCCTTTTCAAAGGACAAAAAGGAAGAACTGAACAACTGCTATAACTGCAAGAAATCTGGACACTTCATTGCGGACTGTCCAGAAATGTCATCCAAGGACAAAGGAAAGAATAAGAGCTTTGGGAAAGAAAAGTACAAAGAAAAGGTAAGGAAGAGTTTGTTAGCCACTTGGGAGACCATTGAGAATGACTCTGAAGGAGAAGATGATGAAGAAGGCAATCTGGCTTTAATGGCAAGAACTTCTGAAGGTAACAACTCTGATAGAGATTCTGAAGATGACTCAGATGATGAAAATGAGGTATACTCTAACATGACTAAATCTGAATTAATTGATTCTCTTAAGATTGCCGTGAAACATTACTCTCGTATAGTAAGTCAACACAAAATTCTGAAGAATGTTCATGAATCATTGAAAAAGGATGCCAAGATTCTTTATGATGAAAATGAATCGTTAAACATTCGTATTTGTCATGTTGAATCTAACTATGTCTTGGCAGACAAGCTCAATGATGATCATGAAGATGCTCTTCACGAATTTATTCGTTGTACCTTCAATAGGAGTAAAATGGCTTCCATGATTTATCATATGACTCGTAACTATGGTGAAGGCATTGGTTATTCTCGGTTTAAGAACTGGGATAAACCTCTGAAATCATATAGTGAGGATGATACTCCACCTGAATTATTCTCTACCTTTGTTAAAAGTGGTACACTTGATCTGAAGGCATCCAACTCTGAAGGAGGTTCTGAACCTGAACCCAAAGACTCAGAAGTTCCAAGTTCTTCTGAACCTAAAATTTCTGAGTCCAAAAGTTCTCAAGTTAAGGCTCAGAAGTCATCTGAACCTCTGAGAAATCAAGGTAAAGTTACTTCAGATCCTTGCTTGACCTTTGGAACTGTGATATACTCCAGATCAAAATCCAAGAATCAAATTAAGCCTAAACATTCTTGTCAAAGCTTAATTAATTCTAGATCTTGTGTTGATCATAGAAAACAAAGAAGGAATACTATTCAGAAGACTAACTCTAAAGGACCCATCAGAATATGGGTACCAAAATCTGAAATAATGTTTGCTTCAGATGCTCATGCAAGGAAAGGTAAAACAGCAGCCCTGGTACCTGGACAGTGGTTGCTCACGACATATGACGGGAGAAAAGCATATGTTCCAAACCCTAACTCTGAAAGAGGGAGGCTCTGTGGGATTTGGAGGAAAACAAAAAGGGAAGATCATTGGTACAAGTACAGTTGGTAATTCTTCTCTTTCCATTAAAGATGTTTGGTTAGTTGATGGACTTAAACACAATCTATTGAGCATTAGTCAATTTTGTGACAATGGGTGTGTTGTTACATTTAATAAGGAATCATGTACTGTATCAAAAGACTCTGACAAATCTGTAGTATTCAAGGGAATGAGAGTTGGCAATGTTTATAAAGTAAACTTTTCTGATTTGGTTGACCAAAAGATTATATGTCTTTTGTCTCTGAGTGATGAGAAATGGCTATGGCACAAGCGTCTTGGTCATGCTAACTGGAGGTTGATCTCTAAGCTTAGCAAACAAAAGCTTGTTAGTGGTTTGCCTGACATTGATTATCACTCAGATGCACTTTGTGGCTCATGTCAAAAAGGAAAATTTGCTAAGACTTCATTCAAGTCTAAAAACATTGTCTCTACTTCCAGACCCTTAGAATTGCTTCACATTGATCTGTTTGGTCCTGTTTCGACAGCCTCTATCAATGGTAAAAAATATGGATTGGTCATGGTTGATGATTTCAGTAGATGGACTTGGGTGAAATTCCTACGTTCTAAGAGTGAAGCACTTGTGGTGTTCAGTGACTTCTGCACACAAATACAAAGTGAAAAGGATCTTCGGATTCTGAAGGTTAGAAGCGACCATGGGGGAGAGTTCGAAAATGACTCTTTCGAATCTTTCTGCTCAGAGCATGGAGTAATCCATGAATTCTCTTCTCCTAGAACACCACAGCAGAATGGTGTTGTAGAAAGAAAGAATAGATCTTTGCAAGAAATGGCTCGTACCATGATGCTTGAGTCTAACCTAGCTAAGTTCTTGTGGGCAGAAGCCGTGAGTACTGCTTGCTATGTTCAGAATAGAATCTACATCAGACCTATTCTGAACAAAACTGCTTATGAACTGTTCAAAGGAAGAAAACCAAATATTTCTTATTTTCATCAGTTTGGATGTACTTGTTATATTCTAGACAACAAGGTCTATCGAAAGAAATTTGATGCTAGAGCTTATAAGGGTATCTTTATAGGCTACTCTGAACGCTCAAAAGCATACAGATTGTATAATTCTGAAACTCACACAGTTGAAGAATCTATACATGTTAGATTTGATGATAAAGAGCCTGACGATAAAATGTCAGAGCAAGCTGAGACTTTTGCAGAATTTCAAGTTTCCTCAAATTCTGAGTGTGAAGATCTCTCCATTGCTGTATATCCATCTGAGACTCAAAATGAAGATATCTCTGAAGGCCTTGAAACTGAAGACCCTTCAGAAACTGAACCCTCTCAGACACCTGCTCCACCTAAGAGTAAATTCAAGTATAGATCATCTCATCCTGAAGAGCTAATTGTTGGTAACAAGGATAGCCCAAGAAAGACCAGATCTGCTTTCAAAGAGGATGAATCCCTAGTTGGGTTAATTTCATTAATTGAACCCACAAACATAGAAGAAGCACTCTCAGATGATGGGTGGATTGTTGCAATGCAAGAAGAACTCAATCAATTTGAAAGAAATGATGTTTGGGATCTGGTACCAAAACCCAAACACAAGAACATTATTGGAACAAAATGGGTATTCAGAAACAAGTCAAATGAAAAGGGAGAAGTTGTCAGAAATAAAGCTAGACTGGTTGCACAAGGTTATAGTCAGCAAGAAGGCATAGATTTCACTGAAACCTTTGCACCAGTAGCAAGACTTGAGGCAATTAGACTTCTCTTGTCCTATGCAGTTAATCATGACATCACTCTATTTCAAATGGATGTTAAGAGTGCATTTCTGAATGGAGTAATTTATGAAGAAGTCTATGTTAAACAACCTCCTGGCTTTGAAGATATAAAGTGTCCTGATCATGTTTACAAATTGAAGAAATCTCTGTATGGTTTGAAACAAGCTCCAAGAGCTTGGTATGAAAGGTTAAGTATATTTCTTCTAGAAAATGGTTTTGAAAAAGGACATGTTGATAACACTCTCTTTAGAAAAACCTTAAAAACTGATATTTTGATTGTTCAGATTTATGTTGATGATATTATCTTTGGTTCAACTAATGCTTCTCTTTGCAAGAATTTCTCTAAGCTTATGCAGGATGAATTTGAAATGAGTATGATGGGAGAACTAACATTCTTCTTGGGAATTCAAATCAATCAAAGAAAAGAAGGAGTATATGTGCATCAAACCAAATACACAAAGGATTTACTGAAGAAATTTGGTCTTGAAGATTGTAAACCAATGTCAACTCCTATGCATCCCTCTAGCTGTCTTCTGAAGGAAGAATCTGAAGGCAAAGTAGATCAGAAATTATACAGAGGTATGATTGGTTCCCTCCTTTATCTCACTGCATCTAGACCAGATATCTTGTTCAGTGTATGCTTGTGTGCTAGATTTCAATCAGATCCTAGAGAGTCTCATCTAACTGCTGTTAAGAGAATCTTTAGATATCTGAAAGGAACCACTAATCTTGGATTACTTTATAAGAAATCCTTAGATTATCAGCTTATTGGATTCTGTGATGCTGACTATGCTGGTGATAAAATTGAAAGGAAGTCCACTAGTGGAAACTGTCAATTTCTAGGTGAAAACCTTATATCATGGGCTAGTAGGAGACAAGCAACTATTGCTCTATCTACAGCAGAAGCAGAGTACATCTCAGCTGCTAAGTGTTGCACGCAATTGCTCTGGATGAAACATCAGTTGGAGGACTATCAGATAAGGATAAGTAGTATACCACTTCTCTGTGATAATACTGCTGCTATCTGTTTGTCTAAGAATCCTATTTTGCATTCAAGAGCTAAACACATTGAGATCAAACATCACTTCATTAGAGACTATGTTCAGAATGGAGTAATTAAGATTCAATTCATTGATACTGAGCATCAATGGGCTGATATCTTTACCAAACCTCTTGCTATTGATCGTTTCGATTTTATCAAGAAAAATCTGAACATGGTTTTTATTTCTGAATGATATCTCTGAATGCTGTTAACTCTGAATGAATAAACTGGTTCTGAAGGGCCTCAGAAGTTTGGACGGCTCAGAAACTATTATATAGGTTCTGAAGCACTCTCTCATCTGAAGCAATCAGAATTATTTATTATTAAATATGATTTCTTGTGACTCAGATACCTACTCTAAGTGTTAGTTGACCACTCAGTTTCTCTAACTGACAGCTGGCTTCTGAAAACACTACTTATCTGTGTAACTTCCCATCATGTCTAGTAACCGCTGGGTAATGAAGGAGAGCTAATGATGATTTTATTAAAAGTAACTGCCAAGCCCCCATTACGTCACTATCTTGTTTCCCCAATATTTTGAAACTTCCACTATAATCACTTAACTACACACTAGTCACTATCACTTCTCACGTTTTCAATATTTTGAAACTTCCACTATAACCATTTCTGACACTCCTAAATCCCCTCAGAAATCTCCTATTAAAGATTCTGAGTCTACCCCAATAGCAATGGACGTAGACCAATCTGAACCCTCAAATGTTCAAAATTCTGAAGTCCCTGCTGAATCCCAAACTGAACCCCTTCAGACTTCATCTCCTAAGCCAACCACTTCTGAACCAAACCCCTCATCCATTCAAACCACTCCACCTTTTCCTGGAACTGATTCAGATCTTGAAGAAACTTGTCTTTATTCTGAAACAATTCCCTGTTTCACCATGGTACTTAACAATTCCCTTTTACCGTTGAATGCATTTACTGCTGGTGGTTGTTTGCTGTGTGCATTTACTACCCTGTAACTTGTGCTTTGACTGACCCGTTTTTGATAATGACAAAGGGGGAGAAAATATTATTTCATTTCCTATGGCAGTGAAATTATTTCTGAAGCTCTAAAGATCACATTTTCTGAACTCTACTCTTGTTAAGTTATATTAAAGTCTTTTAAACTTTTAATGAGGGGGAGTAATAAATTTTGTCCAACATAAATTCATATAATATAAGATACGCTTGCAAACCATATCTTATATTGGTCAATCTGAAGAAATAGAGCTTGCAAACCTCTAATTCTGAAGGTAGAATATATGAAATTATATTTGACATTAAATATTACTCTTAGACTGTTTTATATTTATCATTGATAAACTTTTGAAGCTTATCAGACTCAGGGGGAGCTTGCAAACCTCAGAACCTGAAGTCAAGATGTTAAATAAAAACAACAACAATTGATTTTAAATACATATAGTTGTCATCATCAAAAAGGGGGAGATTGTTGGAACAAAATTATGATTTTGTATCTCCTTAATTGATTTTGATGATAACAATGTATTTAAGGTTAAATTGGAGTACTAATAATTTAATTCAGTGTGCAGGATTAAAAGTTAAAATTTGCGTACTAAAGAACCCTAGAATTTCTGAAGGAATTACTTCTGAGCTCACCAGATCTGAAGCAAGTAATTCTGAGCCTATGAAACTCTGAAGTTATTATCTGAACCTTAGAATTTCTGAAGGAATTACTTCTGAGCTCACCAGATCTGAAGCAAGTAATTCTGAGCCTGTGAAACTCTGAAGTTATTATCTGAACCTTAGAATTTCTGAAGGAATTACTTCTGAGCTCACCAGATCTGAAACAAGTAATTCTGAGCCTATCAAAATCTGAAGAACATCTGAGCTCACCAGATCTGAAACAAGTAATTCTGAGCCTATCAAAATCTGAAGAACATCTGAGCTCACCAGATCTGAAACAAGTAATTCTGAGCCTATCAAAATCTGAAGGCTCGTCAGATATAAGTGTTAAGCTACATTTGAGAGTACAATTTTATTGAAGACTGTGCCTGACTAAGTCCAAACGCAGAAACCAAGAATGAAAAGGTTTGACCATGGAAAGGTCCTTTTCAAGTCAGGCTTCAGAAACGATTATTTCCTTATTTGGCTTTCACCAAGGTTCAAATATCAAAAGCCAAAAGGAATCTCTCATTTTGTAGTAAACGTTAAGCTCCTAAGCTACTGCAAATCAGAACAGCTAATAAGCTCACTGATCTATACAAAGGAGCGTCTCAATTCTTCAAACGGCTATAATCTTCAACGTTCATTTTATCATCTATAAAAGGAAGAAGATTTGTGAAGAAATGGAATCAAGACTTAAGCTTCTGAACGTGCTGAAACTCTGTAAAATTCTGAAGCTATCAAACACTTAGAAACTTTGTGATAATTTTCTAAGTTAGTCTTGTAACTGCATTGTATTTTGTAAACACATCTGATTGTATATCAAGTGTTAATCTCTTATCTTTATTAACATTAAGACCAGTTTGAAGTCTCTTGCTTTGTGCTTGAGCATTGGAAGTCTCTTGCTTTGTGCTTGAGCATTGGAAGTCTCTTGCTTTGTGCTTGAGCATTGGAAGTCTCTTGCTTTGTGCTTGAGCATTGGAAGTCTCTTGCTTTGTGCTTGAGCAGTTTGAAGTCTCTTGCTTAGTGCTTGAGCATTTGTAATCTGAGTGATTATAGTGAAATCTCTTGTGAAGGACAAGAGGACTGGACTACTCCTGTTAGTGGGAGGAACCAGTATAAAAATTCTGAGCATCTCTCTCTAACCCTATCCTCATATATTGTGTGTGTTATACCTTATCCGCTGCAATTTGTTTTAACTTAGAAAAAGTCTCAACACAATTCAACCCCCCCCCCCCCCCCCTTCTTGTGTGTTTTTCAACCTTCATCTTCCCCCTTTATGTAGCCTTCCGCTCTTCTTATTACTTCCTGCATAGATGTGGCTGGCTTCTGCGCCAGAGATTCATTGAAATGTCCCGCCTTAAGGCCGTGATGGAAGGCGGAGACGAACATTTCCTGGTTTGGGTTGCTGACTTTGCTTGTGGATTCGCAAAATCTCGCCAAGTATTCCCTCAACGACTCATTGTGGTTTTGTCGTAGGGAAAACAAACTTGTTGCCGTTACCTTTATGTGTTTGGAACCGGCGAACTGTTGTGTGAATTTTTGCTGAAAATCTGCCCAACTCTCAATGGAATTCTTGGGCAGATTCATATACCATCTCAGGGCTGCATCTTTCAGTGTGCCTGAGAGAAGTTTGCACTTCAGATGATCCGCTGCGCCGATGATGGCGGTCTTAGTGCCCACCGCCATCAGGTGTTCTGTCGGATCCGTTTTTCCGTCAAAGTCTGGGAGATGGGGCGTTCTGAAGTTGTCTGGTACCCTCGCATCCCAGAGGTTTTGTGCAAGTGGTTGGGAGTTGGTGATGTTGGTTTCCTCCGTTTCATCCACTTTGTTTGCTTTTTCTTTGTCAATTTCGTTAACCTTGGCCTGCAGGTGCCGTAATTCCGCCACTGCATCCGTCAAGGTTAGGTGGTTTTGGTTGTCGTTTGCTGGTTGTCCTCCTACCATTTTTTTTTTTTTGAGGAGGACTTCGTATTTTGTCTGGTCTTAGTGGTAGGCTGAGAATCGTTTTACCGCAGCCCCACGGTGGGCGCCAAAATGTTCTGGTAAAAATAATAGGGGGGTGAGTCCAAGTATCTTAATGTGGAACAATGATACTAGGATCTTTTATTTACCAAAAAGTTGAACCCTTTACAATGAGCTTTTCCCCTCTATTTATAGAGGAGGATTACAATCGGAAAATATCTAAAACCGCCCCACTCCTCTCTAATGGAGGTCGTGGGTGGTTTTCGCCGTGTCCACCGTGTTACAGGGGTGGTTGTGGGCGGTTTTTCTTCTCCCCCGCGCTTAAGTGGTGGTAGTGGGTGGTTAACTCCTTTTGGGCGACGTAAACATAACCTGAGGGCGTCGCCCCCAGCCTCTTGGTCTCGCCCTCGCCTTGTCTTTCCCGCCTAGTTATTTATTTGAATTGTTTAGGCCAATTGCTGGATCATTGAGTTATTGGGCCTCTTGGATTTTGTCCGGTACAAATATTATTTGAAAGTGTATGTAAAAATAGAAATTTTGTCTTGAAATATGTGCATTTAATACTTTGAAAGTGTAAAAAGTTATCTTTTTAATATTAAATTTTTCTTTTATTTTATTTTTTGGTATGCTTAACTAGTGTCCCGACAACACTGTTTTGCATGACCCTAATATTATTTATGAGTTATAAAAAAATGATTGAAATTCTGTTATAAATTTGATTCAATAATTGTTTAAGTTGTCATGAATTTATTTATTTTGGTTACAAGTTGTCATTAGTTTGAGTTTATGTTGGTTATTTTTCAAAATTTTCTGATATCTTAACTAAAAATTCAAAAACCGTAAAAAGGGAGTTGAACTCACACCCATTCTACATTTCATCACAAGCAAAAATGTTGACAATTTTGAAGTTAGACAATTTTGAGGCTCCAAAAATGTTGAGGTACTGAGCTATGGACCCGCTTGTCCTGTCTCAATGCCGAACTTGTTAACATGACATTAAATAATTAAATGATTGTGTACGCACTGAACAATACTTGAAGATATTGTTAAAAAAAAAAAACAATACTTGGAGATATAGAGTGATTTTTAAGACCCAAAACCAAAAATTGTGTTTTGATGGTTGGTTTCATTATCATAACGTTGCTCTAAATGTAGAATTTGTGTTCAATCACCATTTTGTAGAACTGCTAAGATTCAAGTCTCTTTCTTTAAAGGAGTAGAAGAAAAGTGTAACACCCTGTGTTGCATACAAAGGGATATTTTTCTCCATAAAACTAATTAACTAAAATCATCTTAAATGGGAAAAGTAAAAAAAAAATAAAAATATTGGAATAGTTTTGAAGGGTGTTTAATTATGAGGTTTGACAAATTCTTTACATGAATTTTCTCTTTTTATTCATTTATGGTCTTTTCTTTCCCTCTCCTCTTTAAAAACTTCCTTCCATCCGGGGGCGGACCCTTTAAGAACTGGGCGGGGCCACAACCCGTCCCAAGTTTTTAGTTTTTAATTTTTTATAAATATTATACACATATTTTTAATTTAAGATTATGTTATATATATTATCCGTTGCAAATAAAGACAAACTAAGTGAAGTAACCTAGTGGCTAGTGGTAAAGAAAGTTATATTTAGTGTGAAGGACTTAAGTTTGATTCTTGTGCAAAATAGTTTATCTTTTTAACAAAAAATCATTCATTTTGCAAGTAAAAGTAAAATGAACAAACTATTACACCATTAATAATGAATAATACATTATGGTGAAAAAATATGTATTTATATTGCAAACATAATTTTGTGGTGATCATATAATTAAATGTATAATTATATAATAGTTTCATCTCAAATAAACAATAGAAGGGCTTGTAATTAGTGTTGTTTTCTAAGTTATGCATGCCGTTATGGTGTCCAAGAAAATGGACCACTTTAGGACTTTGGGAGGAAAGATAGTGACCCATCTTGATTGCAGCACAATTGCATTGAAATTAGGGGATTTTTTTTTTGTCGTCCTATCATTTTTTCAAACATCATCCGCTTAAGTAGTAGAAGATGTTTTTCCTTTAAATTTCTCATTTTATAACATATTTACTACTAAATAGCGGATGAATAAATAGAACATACGAGAAACTCGTAAGGTGGCAAAAGAAATTCAACTGAAATAAGGTAAGGGTTTGATTCAAACTTCTGCCAAGTAGATTGATTAGCATGATTGAGGCTGCAACACTCATGTGTAGCCACAACCAAATTGGTCCCGGGGATTGCACACCTCCATTCAAAGGCCTGATTTCGTGGACCCTAAATCTGCCATAGGTCCAGGCCCTTTGTTCTCTAGGAATGCAGTTGTCTTATCTCTTTCACCATAATTCTTGAAAGTGAAAGAAAATAATGGATGGAGTAGAATATTAAAGTCATAACAAAAGCATGAAATCCTTCATTTGATCATGCCTAAAGCTGGACCTCATTGGGCCAACACCACAACTTGTCCACTATTCTTTGCGTATGTTTGATTTTGTGGTGACAACAAATTGATTTCAAATGAGTTAATTTTATTTTAGAGTTGAACATAAAATAATTTATATTTGAATACATTTATGTTAAAATGAGTTGAATGATAAATTTTAATGTAAGAATCATGTTTAAAATTAATTATTAAAATAAAATTAATTATATTCAAGAGCAATCAAACATGTTAAAATTAATTTTGCATATCTAAAATCAATTCTAATTGAGTGTTAGAGATCTGTGGATGAAGAACAAAGAGGTTGTGGAGAATAGAATAAAAAAATAGGGTAGAGTAGTATTTTAATCGGTTAAAAATTAAGTAATATATCATTCCATCCCATTCATCTCAAATTGGATGGGAACAAAATTGAGTGTAAGTGATAGAATGTGATGGAATCTATTCCATCATATTTTAAGTAACCCAAACAATGGAACATCAACCATTCCGTTACATTTTATTCCACTCCATTGCATATCATCAATCTAAACATAACCTAATTTTTTTTTATATTTAGGCAAATATGAGTGCGAATAATACACTCTCTAACACACACACATCTTAACATTTTTTATTGGTTAAAATTCATATGGGTCTCATAAAATTTATATGGGACCTCTATAAATTTCAACTAAAAAAAAAGTGTGCGTTCAAATGTGTGTGTTATAAATAGAGCTGTAAAAATGGGTCGGACTACCAGCCCATTAGCCCTATAGTTTTACACGGGCCGGACTTTTAAAAAAGTTGACCGGGCCTTATCGGGCCGGGACTTATCGGGCCTATATTTTTAATGGGCCGGAACTTTAAAGAGTTAAAAAAAGTATTTTTAAAAAAATTCTAAAAATAATTTTAGCTAAAAATAAGGAGTTTTAGTTACCATTAAATCTTTAGATGATTAAGTAACAAAATATGAGATTTGTTAGTTAGGAGATAATTATTAAACCAAATTTGTTGTTTTTTTAAGATTAAACCAAGTTTGTTATGATTATCTTTATTTGAAAAAAATAATAACGACTTAATCAATCATTATAAATAGTTTTATTGTCCATTGAATTTATTTTGTAAAAAAAAAAGAAAGTTTGACGGGCCGGTCCATCGGGCCATGTAGGCTTAATGGGCCGGCCCATTAAAGCCTCTTTATATGGCATGGCCCCCGGGACGAGGCAGGCCGGCCCCTTTTGACAGCTCTAGTTATAAAGAGTGTGTTTCTAGCATTATTCTTAGCCTTTGTTTGGTGAAAAATAGCGGATAACTGATAAACTAATTTATAGCGAATGAATTTAGGACCCGTTTGGATTAGTTTACTTTTGAGTTTATGCAAACAGCTTATGCAACTTTTATGTATTATTATAAGTTTGTCAAGGTAATTTGTGGTAAAATAGCTTATAAAAATGCAATTTTCACTAGTGTGAACTTATAAAATAGCATAAAACTTAATTTATATTGCATAAGTGTTTGCATAAGCTCAAAAATAAAATAATTCAAACGGGCCCCTATAAGCTAGTTTTTAGCTTATAGCAATTAAGCTAGCTGATTGAATTTGCAGTGTTTGATAAAATTAGAGGTTGAACTAGCTTATAATTATAAAATGACGTAATAAATGTGTTTTTAATTAATATTTAATTTTTTTAAAATAAGATGGCAAGGTTAAAATTGGAAGAAAATGATAAGCTATAAGCACATAAGTTACTTGAAATAACGTTTGAAAAATAAACTATAAGCTCTTTTTAAAAAATGTTTACCAATCATAGCTTTTTGGATCATATGAACTTATAAGCTTTAAGCTCAAAATATGTCTTTGCCAAACAGAGCCTTAGGCAAAAATTTAGCAAGAGAAAATATTGCATGTGTAAATGTGTTTATATATGTTATAAAGATAAAAATATTTTAAATTTTGTCAAAATGTAAGAAATAAAGGAAAAATAAACTTTAGAGAATTCAAATCCAAGTCAGTCACACTACCTTACAATGTATTATTCATTTTGGGAGTAAAGCTTTACGATTTTGTCATATATAGACGGCAATTTGTTGGATTGATAGTGTGAGCGCTATATTATAAACTAAATAACCTCAATTCTAAAAACAAATGTGGGATATTTAATTGGGTATATCGAAATCATAGCTCTAAATATTTGAGGTTAAGTTTAAGCGCTCTCATATTAAACAATGTCATTGTTATCAGATATAAGATGGTCTGAAAGTTATTAAAAATTAGGAAGTCATGAGTGAAATTATATAGGAGAGGATTAGAGTTTTAGAACCTCAAACTAAATGGACAACTTTTTTAAAAGATGACATTTGATAAATTATTACGAGGTGATTACAGTCATGATTGAATCATCGGTCTTGCTTGGATATGTGTCTCATGGGCACATTTATGTTGTGGTCTGCTATGAAGTTAGTGACATAAAAATGACCAAATCAATTATGGATTGTGTTAAGAAATTCTTATCGCTTGTGAGATGGTCTGAATATGTGTTTATAAAGTAGATATAATATTCACTTTATAAGTCGATTTTGTAAGGATGAGTTAAGTCTAATACTTAATTCTAAGAGATTGAGCTTTGCAACCGAAACAAGGGTTTGAGCATCCCACTGATACAACAATTCACACTTTATTTTTTACCAGGAAGTTTAAACATATACTAATATAGTTGAAGTTCAATCTGGAGAATTAAAAATTATTAAAGAAATTTTAAATATTGAATTTAAATAAAATTTTGATATCGAGTTCTCTCTAAGATATTTTATTATTTTCTTAATCAATGCATATATAGCTTTTTTTCTAATGCATAACTTATTTAATAATGTTACATTTGATGAGAATATTTTTTTAAAATTGAAATTGTTATGACGTCTTTGTGGGATATCAACAACTTATTACAGGCTAGCTCAATCTTCCTTACCTTAATATATTACAAGCAAAATTTATTTTAAAGAAGAATACAATTTACCATAGAATAACTCAAAACTTATTAACGGAACTCATCACGTTGCATGCTAACGACTCATAGAATAACTACATGACCGGTAAGAATAAGTGAAGTATTTTATATATCTGTCTTCTCACTTTACCATTAATAAACTACTCCCATGATAGAGTTTTTTAAGAAAAGGTATCTATATCTATATCTATATTATATACAAAGTAAGGGTGATTGATAAGAACGCGACACGTGTCGTTTTTACTAAAATATTTATTACATGAATTTTTAATTAATATTTTATAACGTTACATTTTTAATTAAATAGGAAAATGCAAAAAATTCATATTATCATTTATTATATTCAATTTTATTTAATAATTGAAGAAGTTACAATTTTTAATAATAATGAAAATTAAAAACATTTATATTAATACAAAATATAATTAATACATTAACCGTTTCTATATATTTTTTAATGATCATAAATATATTTCCGTTACATATAATTTTAAATTTTTATAATTAACCGATTTTATATATTTTTTAATTATCATAAATATATTTCCGTTACGTATAAATTTAAATTATTATAATAAATATTTTTTTTATATTTATTTGAACGTCACATAGTAAAAGTTGTAACCGATATTTTGTCATAAATTTGCTTTAAATTTTAATATTTCTAAGGCTAACTATAAATTTTTTTTTTCTCCACAACCAACTCACAAATTCATTTGTTAAGTTACTAAACAATTGCTCCAAAAATTAACCTGATATCTGAAATCAACCAAATTAATGAGAGTTTGAATATTAACTGTAAGAACACTTCTATATGTTTAAATTTCATTTACACTTAGTTTTAATATATTTTTCGTTGTAATATATTATTCTATTGTCTTATTGTTTATGGAAACAAAATACACGGTACAGTGCGTCACACTTTGATTTATAAGTTTGAGAAAGATCTTAAGGAAGATGTTGTTTACTCAATTACAAATTTTGGAGTTGTTGCAAATGGTGGATCATACCGTACTACTATGCACGAGTATAAATTAAACTTTCAATTCCACACGAAAGTTAAACTTTGCAACTTAAAAAAAGTTCCTTCAAATATATATTTGATTGAAAGTTTTGTTCCAGCATTTGCTCCTGACTATGATACAAACTATCTTTATTGTAAAAAATATTAGTATGTTAGGTATTATTTGTTGTTTTTGTAGTTATAACATTGTAGACATGTGATATCAATAATCGCGTATATAATCATATTTTGTAGACATTATCGGAATGTTAATCGACATTGGAGCTCAAAATGAGTACGAACGCAATGGTTTGAAAAACAAAATGGTTACAATTCAGTTGAACTATGATAAGTTAATATCAAATATGTTTTTTATCTTATTCAATCTATAACAAAATATTACGTGGACTTATTAAATTCTTGAATCATATTATTTACAAAGATTCAAGTTTAATGTTACCCTTTTTGGTCCATATATTGATGAGTTGAATGCATTTGTTGTTGCTAGCAAAACTAAAAACACAATAGTTGTTATGTTAATGACTAAAATCAAGATCGTATTCATGTTGTTGTTTACAATAAAAATCAAGTTATCTATTTTATTTTTTTATTTTTCATTGCAAATATAAACTTAAAAACTCTTACAAATGTGTTTATTTTATAAGAACTACAACAATTCAAAATTCTTTTAATTCAAAATTCTGGTGGAAACAATCATTGGCTAGACTATACTTACCTGTGCTCGAACTTTGGAACGGAGGCTAAAAAACATTTGAAAAATTAATTCACCTCAAAATTTAAAGATGAATTTGTTACTCCATTCGATATTTTTTATAAGAAACTTTGACTTTTAAAGTTCATTCAATAATTAATGTGTTTGGTTTATATTATAGACCAAATATATTAGTTATTCAATGAACCTAAAATATTGATTGTTTCTTATGAAAAGGACCTGAAGAGTATGTTATAAATGACTTGACTCTATCAAAAGACATAAATACTTTTCGACAAATGTAGTATTTTAATTATTGTGAATTAATATTTTAGTAGATGTAAATATTAACATAAAATCTTATACACGGGGATGAACATTTTATAAGTAGCTAGAGAAATGAATATTTAACATAAATTATACACGGGGGATGAACATTTTACCAAAAAATAAATAAATATTTAATATATATCTTAATTATCCAAGGGGATGGACATTTAATATTAAAAACTAATATTGCCTTTCATATCATATACTCATGTAACATAGTATATAATTATACATCACATTTCTATCAAAAACAAAAAACTGCATATCTTATTTTAAAATATTTATATTTTAGTCAACAAAAAAAAATATTTACATTTTTATGGATAAAAACTAACCCATACTTGACACGGGTAAAATATTTATTTTGCAGTAAAAAAAACTTAAATATTCATTTTTAGTTCTTTTAAATATACAAACTTATCTTTTAAACTCAATAACTTGATTATTTAATCTTCAGTTTAAACGATTACTTTTTTAATTTAAAGTTATTGATAAATTTCTGAAGATTAGGTATTAAAATGGTTAACTATTAAACTAATGATATTTTAATGACTTAACAACGAGATGTTATTAAAAAATTCATTTCGAAATCTTTTATATAAAAAAAAACGCCGACTAAAATTAGAAATCGATATAGTTATTTAAAAGACCAAAATTTAAAGAAAGGTTTTATAAGGAATAAACCTGAAAAGTTAAGTATTTAAAAGGACTAAAAATATACTTAACTTTAATGATAATAATTGTGATGAGACTTTAGGATAGGATATGTTTCTTAAAAGATCTAATTTTTGTTGGTAATAATCATGTTTTTAGTTTTTTTTTTGACAAAATCATGTTTTTTATTTTAAAAATAAAATAAATTTTAAATATGAAGTGGCCATAAACACATATTATGTGTCGTCTCATTTAAAAAAGAGAAAAAAGTGTTTTCCACCAACAAATCACAACTATGTTTTCCGCCACTTAACCTCACTTTCTTGATATAACATGAGAAAGTGAAAGCATTTTTAATTGTTGTCGGTGCAAAGTTAGTTTACACTGATAATGCATGTCCTTTAAACTCTTTAAAAAATATGTCAAGTTATCAAAATTTCAGGTTAAATAAAGAGAGGAATTACATGTCTAAATTTTTTATAATAGGTGACAAAAATTGGACATGAAAATTGTTGGACCAAAATATAAAATTATAATAAATAAATAATTTGCAACATGCATTATGTCCGTGCTTGACACGGGTACGAATACTAGTACTTAAAATATGCTTCAACCCCTTTATTTCTAAACCATCTTAATCTTAATTAATGACCAAAGAGCATAATTTGTTTCTTTTGTAGCTATTATATAGTTTTTTTCTTTCTATTTTATCTTTTTTCTCACATGAATGAAATCTTTTTCCTCACTTGATATAAATATATTTAAGGTGAATTAAGAGCATAATTACATCAAAGAGAATATAAGATATGACAGAGCTAACACATCTTGTAAACTCTAATCATTTTTTCAAGTGCTCATAATATATATATAAAGAAAAAAATATATAATACAAGAGGGGGCTGAACCTAACACTCAAGAACCAAAATAAAACAAACAAACAAAAGAAAAATAAAACACAAAAAAAATAAAAAAGAAATTCCTAAATAATCATACGAATACTAAATTGGAGAATAAACCAACCACCAACACGAACCGATTTACGTACCAGCAACCTTTTGTGGAAAACAACATCAGACATCATGACTCTTTCGAGCCATACAGATCAACGTCAAACATATGATGACGAGGATATTACAAGTAGTCCGATCAATAAAGTGAAACAAATAATAAAGTGACACTTACGTGTGTGAGATAAACTCGAAACCTTAAAACATGCAGATCTCAATGGATATGGAAACTTAGAGAATCAAAGAACACCCACCAAACACGACAATAAATGTATGATGCAAATCAACTCTTCACCGTTGGAATTGAATCAACAGAACAGATTTGGACAACCATCAACCAGAGGAAAAGGGCAGGTGTTGACGCACAACTCTACAAACCAACAATCACTGCACCAGAAGAGCACAACAGCGACTGAAGAAGCAGCAGAACTAAGCGAAACGATCCACAAGGGATTTCTTCTCCGAAACAGAACCAACACAAAGCCATCTCTAACTTTGAAGCACCATATCAAAAGAAAATTTACTTGAACCATGAACACCAGAACCAGTGGATACGACCCCATAACATACAGTAGCTGCCACGCACAGAAGCAGCAATAATGGTGAACCAGGGGCGATAGACGGAGCAGCAAATCCAAGACCTCAAATTAATCCAAAGATAGATTTGAGTCCGAAAGATTTAGAGTTTTAGCAGAATCCTTAACACAACCCATAACAAAAACATGAGTGAAGTCATGACATCGCCTACGGTGTCTTGGAGTAACTCCATCAAAGGTGTGTTTATTGGTGGTATAGAAGTGAAACCCTTGCATCGCCTTCCCCAATAGCTACATCGTAGCGGTGACCAAGAGAAATGGAAGGCAAATGATCAGTGGTGGCGCGTTGAGGCAGCTTATATAAATGTATAAACCTTACTATTTTTAGAAAATCATAAACAACATTTAACATTTATATTTAACTTTTTTCACTAAACAGATTTATATTTAATTTTTTTCCTAAAAGACATTTATATTTAATTTTAAAAAAATTCTTTTGCATAATTCGATGCTGATATTTTGAAAGTTGGATATAAATTTTTGTCTCTCAATTTTTCTAGGAAAATAAGTTATGGTATTTAGCTTCTTCAAAAAAAAAAATCTAAAATTAAGAGTTTTGCTTTTGATAAGTATAACAAGTTTTAACCCAAAAAATAATGAAAACACAAATAATATATCATGAAATTTAAATTAAAAAATTGATAAATTATACACAATTAATTTTCTTCATTCTCATATATTAAATATGATTGTAACAAAAAAAAAAGTATTAAATATGATTCTTAACATCCTCATATCGGTCACTAACTTATTAAAAAAAATAATATTAGTCATTAAAAATACCACCAACCAACTAAATGCAAATCAATCTCCAAAAATATCATCAACCAAACTACATGCATGAATTTTTATTATATTCTTTCTAATTCTTCATGTATTATATATGAATTTAAGAGTCATATATGTCATGTGGTAATAAATATTATATATGTTAGTTAGAAATACAAAGGATTATAAATTATAACTCTTATTATATTTATATATTATGTATATATTATCTATCAAATAATATTTTTTGAGATATTTCAGGGACTAAAATCAATTTTTTTTATAGTGATTCTTTTCAAAATAAGACATAATTGCAGGGACCAAAAGTATATTCAAGCCAATAAGAGAATATGAAGTGGAGTGAAGGGATGCATTTTCTTTTTCAAAGAAAACTATAAAATATGCTTAAAAAAAGAAAACTATAAAATAAATAAAACAATAAATTAGAATTTTTAAAATTTATTTCGGTCCTATTTATAAAAAAAAAAATTCATTACTTTTTAGGTGTATTATATATTGCTCAAAAGAGTTTTATACTCTCATTTAAACTAGTTGTCTTTTTTAAATACTTCATTCAACCTTAATTATATGCAAATATTTTCTTTTTAGACTCGTTAAACAACTAGTGAATTTAATCTCTTTAATATAAATCAAATATATTCGTTATTAAAGAAAAACTTAAAAATGTTAACATGTGCCCTTAAGGCAGATGTCAAGAAGTTTGATATATAAATTTTTTCTTGGTATTTGTGTAATAAATCTTTTTTATATTAATTTTTTTTAGAATATTTAATGTTAAGTTTCTTTATTTAGGTAGGTTATCATGTGCCTTTTTATTTTCTAAGTTGTCGTTGTCTTTGTACGGCGTTGGGTTTGTCCTAGTCTTGTGCTATGTTTGTTGGTTTTTGGTTTTAACACGTTATTTCGTTGATTCAAATTGACATATCCACATCAACTCATTACAGATCCGATGAAGGCTTGGACGTCAACGCTGCAGATCCGAAAGTATGAATATTTCGGTTACTTTTATTTTGTCATATTTGTAGGCACTTTCATGTTGTCGTTGTATGCTATTAATCTAGGTACTGCAAAATTGTTTGTAGATTCACCTTTTTTCAATATTTAGCAATCTTAAATTTATAATGATCTATGTATGTTTTAATTTAAATGTATAAATTTTTACGTTGGTAACAAAAAAAGTTAAGGCGTAGAACTAATAATAGTATTTAATGTCTCGCAATAGCCCATGTGGATATATTTGTAAAAATATTTAAAAACTACAATAATTAATAATTTCATTAGGGTTGGTGTTTTTTGGTTTTTGTTATTACTCTTATATAATCTCTCTTTTTTTTAAAGCATATATAGTCTCTCTAATCTTATTTATAAACTAAAATCAATATAATTTTTTTAGTCTTGAATATAAGCGACGCCGACGGTCAATTAATTTATCTATATTTAATTTCATTTTTCCGTAATCTTTTTTTTTTTTGGTGAACTAAGAGTATAATGACATCAAATAGCCTAGAACGAATCCCAACTAGGTTGGCACCCATCGTAGGTTCTAATCATATGCCAAGTACTCATAATAAATTATTAAAAAAGAGAAAAAGTATGTACAAATTTTGGGGCGGGGGGCGGCACCAAACCCATTAGAAAAAACAAGAGCGGAACATAATACAAGAGTAAAACATAGTACTTGAAACCCAATTCATGAAACCCGATAAAGGTGCAGCCAGTTCGATCAAGAATGAACTCTAAATAAGCGAAGCTAGGTAATGTAGACCACCAATGGAAGCCGTTTATTTGATGGTCATGGTCCGCTACTTTGTCCGCACAAGCGTTACCTTCGCGGTAAACATGAGAGAATAAAAGCCGCAGATTGTGAGAAAAACAAATATGCCAACGGTTTCGAAGGTCCCAAAGCACGATAGAGAAATCCTTGGAAACCTGAATAGCCACCTGAGAGTCACTTATCCGAAATCCTTACATTAAATAGTAAATATTGTGAAGAGATGGCAATTTAATTTGGGATATATTAGTACATTTATTTCTTTTTTGACATGAATCCAAAAATAAAATAAAATGCAATTAAAGTGTAATATATATATATATATATATATATATATATATATATATATATATATATATATAATACAAGAGCGGAACATAATACAAGAGTAAAACATAGTACTCGAAACCCAATTCATGAAACCCGATAAAGGTGCAGCCAGTTCGATCAAGAATGAACTCTAAATAAGCGAAGCTAGGTAATGTAGACCACCAATGGAAGCCGTTTATTTGATGGCCATGGTCCGCTACTTTGTCTGCACAAGCGTTACCTTCGCGGTAAACATGAGAGAATAAAAGCCGCAGATTGTGAGAAAAACAAATATGCCAACGGTTTCGAAGGTCCCAAAGCACGATAGAGAAATCCTTGGAAACCTGAATAGCCACCTGAGAGTCACTTATCCGAAATCCTTACATTAAATAGTAAATATTGTGAAGAGATGGCAATTTAATTTGGGATATATTAGTACATTTATTTCTTTTTTGACATGAATCCAAAAATAAAATAAAATGCAATTAAAGTGTTATATATATATATATATATATATATATATATATATATATATATATATATATATAATACAAGAGCGGAACATAATACAAGAGTAAAACATAGTACTCGAAACCCAATTCATGAAACCCGATAAAGGTGCAGCCAGTTCGATCAAGAATGAACTCTAAATAAGCGAAGCTAGGTAATGTAGACCACCAATGGAAGCCGTTTATTTGATGGCCATGGTCCGCTACTTTGTCCGCACAAGCGTTACCTTCGCGGTAAACATGAGAGAATAAAAGCCGCAGATTGTGAGAAAAACAAATATGCCAACGGTTTCGAAGGTCCCAAAGCACGATAGAGAAATCCTTGGAAACCTGAATAGCCACCTGAGAGTCACTTATCCGAAATCCTTACATTAAATAGTAAATATTGTGAAGAGATGGCAATTTAATTTGGGATATATTAGTACATTTATTTCTTTTTTGACATGAATCCAAAAATAAAATAAAATGCAATTAAAGTGTAATTTTATATATATATATATATATATATATATATATATATATATATATAAGGGAACTATCAAATGAGAGGACTTATTATTGTGAGAGATGAGAGGAGTATAATCTGACCATTAGATCAAAGTGAACCATAGAGATTAAAAGATCCAATTGCACATGATTATTATTATTTTTTTATTCTTACCCATCTTCTTCCTAGACGAATTCTTACTTGGGCACAAACCTAAGAAAAAATTATTTAGGCACACACTCACAATTCTAAAAAAGTTTAATCAAAATTAATAGGATAATGATCAATCTTACGGAAGCATACACTCACGAAACACACGATTTGATGGGCTCCGTTGATTTACACTAACACACGGCCATGATTTCTGTTAAGTTTCAATTTAATAGTTTTTTATTGTTATAAAATTACCGATAGTTATATTCATGTAATTCTTGCTGAAGAAATTCGTAATATTTAGCAATGCTGGTGTGTGTGCCTAAAATATTTTTCTTTAAATATTTAGAAATTCGTTATATTCATTAAATTATTTTTTCTTTAAATTTTTGTATTCATGTGTGTGTGCCTAAAATATTTTTTCTTTGGTTTGTGCCAATGTTAGCATTTCTCCTTCTTCCTAAAAACTTTTCTCTTTGGTTGTTGTTTTCTCTGGCAAGTACACAATAATTTCTCCTCCATAATTCTTCCATGTATTTCTCTCAACAATTGCTCTAATCAACAAAAAACAATATCCTATTGTTTGAATTTGTTACCTTAATCTGTATCAATTAAAAATCCTTGTTTTTTCTTTCAATTTTAGATCTGGCTTTCATGAATATCTTTTGCAGTTTGATGTTTTAGAATTTAGGAATAACACATTTTAATCTTCATTCACACGATTTGTCTTCCTTCAGGAAACAACACTAAAACCCAACATCTTGTCACTTTACTTTCGGTGATCGAAATTTTGCTGCTATTAAATATCTTGTTCGTAAGGTTCGCAAGAAAGCCATGGGACGATAACAAATGGATTTTTGCAGCAAAGGGTTCTTGAAGTCTAACAAAATAGAACCATATTGAGATTTTTTTTATGTTGACGATTGATTAATTGGATATTGTAAAGTGATATTGCTCAATTAAAAAAGAAAAAACGATTCAATGAGAGGATGAAAGGAGTTTTAAAATGAGAGGATGAGAGGATTAAATCATAACCCTTTGATCAATCTTCATGGTGTTATTGAATTTTAATAGTTGTAGCTAATTTTTTAACACTTCATCTTCTCCATTATACCTATTCATCACCTGCTGCATCTTTAGTCTTAATAACTAACATTCATCTTCTCCGAATTTTTTTCTTCTTCCTTAACAAAATTTCCCCTTTTGCTTGTTATGTTTTTCTTCATTCAAATTTAACTTTTCCAATTCTTGGGTTCTATTTCATTGAACCAACACTAATTTTAATTTATTTATGAAGATTCACTCAATTAACTTTTAATTTTATTTCATTGAATCAGTTGAAATTAATTAAAAATTCTTTTAACAAACAACCAAAATCTGGATCTAGTGAGAAAGTCGCGTGCCCATGGATGTTCACTTGAGAACAACAACTCCTTAAGATTCAAGATCTGGATGAACATATGGAAGTTGAATTTAGAGCAAAACATTTCTCTATATATATTTCATTCACTCAATCTGGGTTTTTGATTTGTTGATTGATAATCAAATTAAAGAAGAAGAAGAAGAAAGGTGGTAGAAGATATGTTACAGTAGTACATGTGTAAATTAAGAGACCATTATAAAGCTATTCGTTGGTTACACCCCTTCTTGTTATTCTTTTTTAATTTGATTATGAATCCCTTTGGTTATATGTAACGAGGAACAATAGAGAAAAGAAAGGAAAAAAGAAGAAGAAGAAAAATCGTGGTCTCATATGTAGAGAGAAGGTGAACAGGCGAGAGTAAAATGTGTTGATGAAAAACACAAATGGCCGAATGTGTATATTAAGAAAATAAGATCTCAACCATTAATTTTGATCAAATGGTTATATATATATATATATATATATATATATTTTATTTATTTTATTACTAAAAAAAGATGCTAAGACGAGAAGATAGAATATCCATCGACAATGTAAAATTATTTTATGCAGGTGATGACATGAATTTCTGTAATATTTTAGGTATAGTATTAGTAATAAAATGACTCAAGATCAAGACAATCCCAAATACGAAGCAAAACCTGAAGATTCGAAGCAAAGCGCGGAAATGAGCAAGAATACAAGAAAATATCAAGAAAGAGCAAAAAGCAGATAAAACATGCGCAGCACGATGACTCCCATCGTGGTACGATAGGCGTAACTTGGAGAGCAAGGTGATTACGCGCAGAAATCAATTATATTTTTGAAGAAAATCCATACATCGCAGTACGATGGACCCATCGCAGCACAATGGGGACGCTGAGTCCCGTTAGAAAAACTATAAATAGAGCTCATTTCCCTCATTATTATTCATTCAGAAATAAGAGAACATTCTCTAGTACACTAGAGTTGTTCAAGAGGAGCAAGGAAGGCAAATGAGCTCTCTACGGGAAGAACTTTCCCCCTTCACGAGAAAGGTAACTTTCTCAGCAAGGTATCTTTCTTTAGGTAGCATGATTTAATTCTTGTAATTTAATTATGTAATCTCTTGTATATATCATTTAGGTTGTGGTGGAGAAAATGAACCACTCCTATGAATATTTGGAGTCTGTGGTGTTATAATAAATGATATTGAGTACTATTTGTCTTATTTATTTTCTTGCTTTAAATACGTATTATGTAATCTTGTCGGATAAACGAAGTGCTCATAGAATAAATGTTAGGGTTTACTTAATACATGTCAAAATCTAGTAGTAAATAAGGCTAGAGGAATAGAGACGGTAACATCCGAAACTACCTTCGAACTGAGATGGTAGAGACAGAATCATGAACTAGTTGTGAACTGAGCAATTAGAGGCTGAATAGTCCGATACTAGGCTCTAGAGGCATTTGATGGTTGACTATGTTCTGGCAAATGGACCAGTTTGTCGTCGAGCAATAATTCACACTCTAAGTGTCTAGAATGAGTTCATATCCACATGGATCGTGTCAAACCTTCGCTAGTGCTATTCTAGTTCGTGGGTTTTTGCATTCGCTTTGATTTTTAGGAAAAAGGTTTTTAATTTATAAAAAGAAGCGATATGCGTTGCAAGAAAAGTAAATATTTTGATTCAGAAACATAGAGGATAGGTATGGTGGTTAAACTTACTCCCTCCTTCATACTTGGCATAATCGGTGTATAACATAGTCATTCGTATTATTATTGGGCATCGATTTTATCCTTATTTTAGTAGCTCCTTACTGCTACACTATGTAGGCAAAGTCTCCCTACTTTTGCAACTAAGACACCTACGAGAGCCTAACCTCGCTTTGTCATATACCTTAATTACTAGATAGAGTTATTTACATACATGCATTTTGACTATCAACCATCAAATGCCCCTAGATCTTAGTATCGGGCTTGCTCAGCATCTAATTGTTATGTCACAACTAGTTCCTGATTCCTCCTCTAATTGTTAAGTCACAACTATTTCAGGAAGTTTTATTGTTTCTACACATCTAGTGTTATTTATTACTAGTTTCGGACAAATAATAGTGAGAACCCTAATATGTTACTATTAAAGTAAATTTTAATTATTATTATTATTTTATTTATTTTTTGCCGTTTATCCAGCCAAATTCCGGCTAACGTTGTTAAAGCAAGAAAACAAATAACAATAATAATTTATAAATGCGATTTATTATAACTTTGACTCAATTACATGACTCAAGTATTCATCGGGGAGTTCATCTTCTCCACCAAAAGCTCATGAATTATTACAAGAGACTACATAATTAAATTACAATAATTCAACTACAAAAGCCTAAAGAAATCATAGCTTGCTGAGTTAGTTTTCCCGTAAGGGGAGAAAACTATGCCCTTAGAGCTCCTCCGAACTTCTCTCCAAAAGGAATAGAAAGTTCTTCTATTTCAGAATGAAAAGTAATGAGAAATTGAGGCTCTATTTATACTTTTCGTAATGGACCTTAACAAGCCATCGTGACACGATAGGTCCATCGTGGCACGATGAGAAGATTCAGTTTAAAAATATAACTGATCCTATGCGTTTCATCAGCGTGGTCACCAAGTAAAGCCATCGTATTGCGATGTGCACCATCGTGATACGATGCTTATATTTTCTTCAAAAATATAATTGATCTTGTCTTGGCGAGCAAGCAGCTTCCATCGTGTCACATTGAATGTCATCGTGACATGATGGGCTGTTTTTCTTTATTTTTGGGCTTTTTCTTGTCTTTTGCGCATCTTCGCCTTGTCTTGACGCTTTTTCTCGATCCTTCAGGTTTTTGTTGATATTTGGGCCTGTCTTGGTCATTTTAATAATAATAATACTACCTAAAATACTACAGAAATTTCTGTCATTAATGGTCAATGGACATAATCAATGGCGAAGCTAGCTAATTTGTTACGTGGTGGCCAAATACAATGAAATAAAAAAAATTAATATATTAAATTTAATTCATAAAAAAGAAAATTACATTAATTTTTTTTGGTATTAAAAATTACAATAATTTTACTTATATATAAAATGTAAATGAAAGTAACACTAAGAAAATAAGGGTCGTGCTAACATGTCTTTTAAGAAATTTAAACATAGAAAATTTTCATTCAATAATACAAAAATTTAATGGTGCATGTTAACATGTTTTTAAAAATAAAAACTAAAAATAGCTACTAAATAAAAAAAAATGAGTTCGACAACACTTCAAAGAGTCATATTCATGCGTATAAAAATGAAAGAGTCAAATTCCTTCATAATATAACTTTGTATATATTTTTAATATAAATAATTAAGTCATTTGTAAGAAATTCATTATTCATTTTATTTTTGTATTTTGACATTACAATTTTTATAGTTGATAATTATTTTTGTAATTATTCAAGATACCGAAAGTGTCAAAATAAATCTATTATACCAGTGATAATCTTTTAAATATTTTTGTTTCTCCTAATTTTTGAGAAATAAATTTATTTGGAGTAGCTAAACATAATACTTACTTACTCATATAAATAAAATAGAAAATTTGGAGTTGTCAAAGCTATCCCATTAATACATGTAGCCGCGCCCCTGGGAATAATGCATGTATGTGGATAACTCACATTGTAGTTAGGGTATGTAACAAGCGAGGTAAGCTCTCGTAGGTATTCTAGTTATAATTGTAGGGAGACTTCAAATATATTAGGGTATTAGTAAGGTATTACCACAACAAGGATATAATTGACGCCACATGTTAGACTAAGTACTATGTTATACATCGATTGTAACGCCCCGAACCCGAGACTACTAATATTCTAATTGTTAAAAATACTTTTTCGAAAATCCCTTTTAAGAGACATCACGCAGCGGATAAAAGAACTATACAATTGGGCTCAATATCAAAATAATTAAAAACTATTATAAAGATGAGACATAGTAACTTCTATTCAAAAGGAAAATACATTAGTTTTAAAAATAAAGTAGCAAAACTTCCTAGACTCTATGACTTCTTCCCAAGTGTCACAATCAGAGCGGGCTTCCCTTGACTCGAACTCGAAACTCGATAACCTGTAGATACTGCGATTTCCCAATCGCAGGGCCAAGCCAGACAAGACAAAAAGCAAGGGGTGAGAATACATTCACACAAGGCATCGGTGTATTAACACACAAGAATAGGGAAAACATAAACACAAAAATATCATCCTTTGGGACGATCGAACACATAAGAAGACACAACTCATAAATGTAACCACTATCACAGCATCATTAACAACTTCATTAATATTAAACATTACTACTTCATTGCTACATCGTAGCTAACAACTTCATTGCAACTTCATTGCCATATTTGGCTATATTATTACTCCTTCATTGCCATATCTAGCTACAATATTACTACTTCATTGCCATATCTGGCTACAATATTACAACTTCATCGCCATATCTGACTACAATATTAAATCAACGTCATTACTCAACACAACTACAATATTTAGTTCTTAAAGAAACTCCACACCAAATAAATCAAACACCAAATTAATTAGACACCTATTAAACTCAACATCAATATAATTAGACGCCAATTTAGTTCAACATCAAATTGATCCAACTCCAATTCAATTCAATACCAAACCACCAATTAAATATTAACAAGAGATTCAAAACAACTACTCGAAGGAATGTGAAAAATTCTATATTGAGGTTAACGTAAAACTTTCTGGGAACAGACTTGATTAATTGAAAAGCTTAATCACAATATTAATAAATTAAAATTAAATCAACATATTCAAAATAGACATAAAGTTAATTCAACCAGTTTGTTCTAATAGAAATCCTTTAAAACATAATAGAGTTGAAAGCAATCAAGGGTTCATGCTCAATTAGAACATAGAGACTTTTCTATAGTTACGGTTTGTATAGTTTCCAAAGCATGTCATGTGATTAAAATAAATATTAATTTAAATAGTATATTGATAAGTGCACTGAATTGCAAAATAAACATATTAACAAGAATTGATATAGTTAATAGTAATTTATATTTCATTGAATTCATATTTCAGTAACAATATTATGCAAAAAAGTTGGGTCACTTAAAGCATATATACGAGTTCATGGATCAAGTGAATAATTTAATAAGGCACACACATATAGCCTTTGGTATACCATTATATAAATAGGTTAGACAAATAATATATACGAATTTTTAGTAAAAAAAAACAACAATCAAAAGAAAATTGATAGATAACTCAAGAACATCAAAAAGAAAAGGGAAGGAGAACAAGGTCCCCTCGACTACTCTTACGGTTAACATTAGCCCTATGTGTAAACAATCTCACCCCCTTACATGGATTCCTAGCAGCAATTTTCTTCTCCAAGCGTTGATGATTCGACTTTACTCCTCTCGTTCAATTTCTCAAAGTTTCTCTCTTGTTTTTCTCTTTTCAAAGTTTCTATTCTTTTAGGTTTTTAGTAAAAGTGGTGAATCCTATTTTTTTTTCTTAAACTTACCTATTTATAGAAAAATATTAGGTTTACTTTAACCTCAAGACAATAAGATTTTCAACAAAATATTCTATTTATTTTTAATTGTTATTTTCCTAAAAATTCTCATCCCATTATTTCTCACAAAAATATATTATTTTGTTTCTAAGATTAAAAGTATATCTTTCTGAATATATTTCGAAATATATTCCTAAAGCGTATCTCCAAAATATATTTCTAAATTATGGAACCAAAGTGCATTTCAAAAATATATTTATTAATTTCTTTTCTACCATTTTACTAACGCACACCCGCCATTTTTACACGCTAACTAACTTTGCACCCCCTCACATTATTTATTTCTAATTTTCTTATTTCTCTATCTCTCTCCACCTATTTAATTTGCTAAAAACCCTATAGTCACAACTAATTTATTTAACTCCACTACCTCGTCCCATCTACTCTAATTTCATTTTAATTAATTATCTTATCATGTCAAAATGATTAACAATCACACAAACACATAAAAACAAACAAATTCCTAATTAAATAAATTAGAAACTAGCTAAATTCCACAAAATTAAATATTCTAAAAGTCGGGGCGTTACAATTCTCCCCCACTTAAAGAATTTTCGTCCTCGAAAATTTACCTGAAGAAAACAGCTCCGAATATGATTCCTTCATTCGGCTCTCCAACTCCCACGTAGCGTACTCTCCAGCAGGTCCTTCCCTCAATGCCTTTTACTAAAACGATTCCTTGTTCCTCAAACGGTTCACTTATCGGTTTTCCTTTCTCAACGATACGGTCTCGACGGTCAAATTCCCTCTCACTTGCTCGTCATCCTTTCCCGAATCGTCTTAACTTTCTTGGTGGTCTACCAATTCATGTCTGGCCGTATTTCTTGGCAGACTATCCGCTAAATCCATGTTGATGCTATCCCACATCCATTCCGTAATACTTAACATTTGCATCATCTCGATCGATTTCCGACTTTCTATCTTTTACTTCTGACAAGCGGGACACGCACATACGAACTCTGCAGTTTCCTTCTTCATCCTGGTCACCAAAATATTCCCTTGAGGTCTTGATCCTCTTGTTAGCTCCAGAGTGAATACTTAATTTACTTATGTGCCCCTCTTCAAGGATACTCCTCTTATGCTCCGGTATATCTGGTACACATATTTTGTTATTGGTTCTTATAATTTCGTCCTCATCCACCTCGAAGTCTACCTATCTGCCTTGGTCGATCAGTTCTAGGAATCAAATCAACTCTAGATTCGTCCTTTGCCCTCTTTTGATTCCCTTTAATACATTATTGGTCACCTTCATCACACTTAAGTTCACACCATTCGACGTCACCCTGCATACTAAGCTCATGTCTCTAAATTCTTCAATCAATTCCATTTCTCTAGCCGCAAGTACTGACATATGAAGAGTCTTCCTACTCAAAGCATCTTACAACTTTCACCTTGTCAAAATGATAACCCAACTCGAACTCGTACTCCTTTAGAACTCTCATCCCTAGTTGGTTCAGGTGCGCCAACGGTAAAGCTATTCTTGAGAAGCTACCAATGAACCTTCTTTAGTAGTCAGTCAATCCCATAAAGCTTATTATCTCGTTAGTGACTTCAAGCTTCCCACTGCAACACTGCACTCAGTTTATACGGGTCTACTGCTATTCCACCATGCTTCTGCAGCGCCGCTTTGATTTGATAGTTTCCCGATCTCAAATTAATATTACTAAAAACACAAGCTCCAACTAATTGATCCATCTAGTCCTCAATTCACATAATGGAATATTTTTCTTAGTAGTCTCCTTGTTCAGTTGACGGTTGTCAATGCAGAGTCTCATACTCCCATCTTTCTTCTCCACTAAAAACACCAATGTTCCTCACGGCGATAATCTTGGTCTATCGAACTTCTCCTCCAACGTCTCTTATAACTTCTTCTCCAATTCACTCATCTCTGTCGCAAACATTTTGTAAGGTGCGTTAGATATCGGTCCAACGCTAGGTGCGAGGCCATTAATGAACTCTACTTCTTGTTCCGATGGTATGTCGCTAATATTGTCTGAGAGCTCACACACCATTGGTGATTCGACGATTTCCGCTTCTCTCTCCACTTTCATTGATGTGAACGTCATAAGCATCTTGTCTAACTCTTCCACTCGTCCAACGGTCACCATCTCTAAGCTCGCATTTTCTTTAGGTTCGGGGGAACAATGTTGTCTTATCCAAAACAATCAATTGTCTCCCCCACTTATCTTAGACCCACCTGCAACCCCTTGCTGAAACGCTAGACTTGTTGTATTAACCTCTAACTCCTTCACTCGCAAGGGTACAAAACATCGACTGTGTTTAAACGCATGTTGCCTGCAAAAGAAAAGATTGTCAATTTGGTCTGACTGGACCGATCTGCTCTGATACCAATTGTAACGCTCCGAACCCGAGACTACTAATATTCTAATTGTTAAAAATACTTTTTCAAAAATCCCTTTTAAGAGACATCACGCAGCGGATAAAAGAACTATACAATTGGGCTCAATATCAAAATCATTAAAAACTATTATAAAGATGAGACATAGTAACTTCTTTTCAAAAGGAAAATACATTAGTTTTAAAAATAAAGTAGCAAAACTTCCTAGACTCTATGACTTCTTCCCAAGTGTCACAATCAGAGCGGGCTTCCCTTGACTCGAACTTGAAACTCGATAACCTGTAGATACTGCGATTTCCCAATCGCAGGGCCAAGCCAGACAAGACAAAAAGCAAGGGGTGAGAATACATTCACACAAGGCATCGGTGTATTAACACACAAGAATAGGGAAAACATAAACACAAAAATATCATCCTTTGGGACGATCGAACACATAAGAAGACACAACTCATAAATGTAACCACTATCACAACATCATTAACAACTTTATTAATATTAAACATTACTACTTCATTGCTACATCGTAACTAACAACTTCATTGCCATATCTGGCTACAATATTACTACTTCATTGTCATATCTGACTACAATATTAAATCAACGTCATTACTCAACACAACTACAATATTTAGTTCTTAAAGAAACTCCACACCAAATAAATCAAACACCAAATTAATTAGACACCTATTAAACTCAACATCAATATAATTAGACGCCAATTTAGTTCAACATCAAATTGATCCAACTCCAATTCAATTCAATACCAAAACACCAATTAAATATTAACAAGAGATTCAAAACAACTACTCGAAGGAATGTGAAAAATTCTATATTGAGGTTAACCTAAAACTTTCTGGGAACAGACTTGATTAATTGAAAAGCTTAATCACAATATTAATAAATTAAAATTAAATCAACATATTCAAAATAGCCATAAAGTTAATTCAACCAGTTTGTTCTAATAGAAATCCTTTAAAACATAATAGAGTTGAAAGCAATCAAGGTTCATGCTCAATTAGAACATAGAGACTTTTCTATAGTTACGGTTTGTATAGTTTCCAAAGCATGTCATGTGATTAAAATAAATATTAATTTAAATAGTATATTGATAAGTGCACTGAATTGCAAAATAAACATATTAACAAGAATTGATATAGTTAATAGTAATTTATATTTCATTGAATTCATATTTCAGTAACAATATTATGCAAAAAAGTTGGGTCACTTAAAGCATATATACGAGTTCATGGATCAAGTGAATAATTTAATAAGACACACACACATATAGCCTTTGGTATACCATTATATAAATAGGTTAGACAAATAACATATATGAATTTTTAGTAAAAAAAAAAAAAAACAACAATCAAAAGAAAATTGATAGATAACTCAAGAACATCAAAAAGAAAAGCGAAAAGGGAAGGAGGGCAAGGTCCCCTCGACTACTCTTACGGTTAACACTAGCCCTATGTGTAAACAATCTCACCCCCTTACATGGATTCCTAGCAGCAATTTTCTTCTCCAAGCGTTGATGATTCGACTTTACTCCTCTCGTTCAATTTCTCAAAGTTTCTCTCTTGTTTTTCTCTTTTCAAAGTTTCTATTCTTTTAGGTTTTTAGTAAAAGTGGTGAATCCTATTTTTTTTCTTAAACTTACCTATTTATAGAAAAATATTAGGTTTACTTTAACCTCAAGACAATAAGATTTTCAAAAAAATATTCTATTTATTTTTAATTGTTATTTTCCTAAAAATTCTCATCCCATTATTTCTCACAAAAATATATTATTTTGTTTCTAAGATTAAAAGTATATCTTTCTAAATATATTTCGAAATATATTCCTAAAGCGTATCTCCAAAATATATTTCTAAATTATGGAACCAAAGTGCATTTCAAAAATATATTTATTAATTTCTTTTCTACCGTTTTACTAACGCACACCCGCCATTTTTACACGCTAACTAACTTTGCACCCCCTCACATTATTTATTTCTAATTTTCTTATTTCTCTATCTCTCTCCACCTATTTAATTTACTAAAAACTCTATAGTCACAACTAATTTATTTAACTCCACTACCTCGTCCCATCTACTCTAATTTCATTTTAATTAATCATCTTATCATGTCAAAATGATTAACAATCACACAAACACATCAAAACAAACAAATTCCTAATTAAATAAATTAGAATCTAGCTAAATTCCACAAAATTAAATATTCTAAAAGTCGGGGCATTACATCGATCATGCCAAATAGTAGTAGGGAAGGGAGTCCAACCACCATACCTTTCTTCTATATTTCTCTCACTATACTTTCTGCAACGCATTTCACAATTTTCAATTAAAAACCTTTTTAAAATCAAAGCGAATGCAAAACTACAAACTTAGATAACGCTAGTCGCGCATTGGGACGATCCCTGTGGATACGAACTCATTCTAGACACCTAGAGTGTGAATTATTACTCGACGTCAGACTGTTGCACTTGTCAGACCGTAGTCAGTCACTACAAGAAATATGATTTTTGGCAGCGACAAATGTCGCTGTGAAAAATACAAAGTTGCTGCGAAATGTATTTTTAGCAGTGGAAAAATTGTCGCTGCATGTCGTTGACATATGTGCCGTTGCGAAAAGTCTTGCAAGGACAATTAATGTCGCTGCCACAACTAGTATTTTGCAGCAACAAATAATGTCGCTGGCATAACTATTTTTTTCAACAACAATTAATGTCGCTGACATAACTAGTGTTTTTTGTAACAACAATTATTGTCGCTGGCAAAAAAAGTGTTTTTTCCAACGGAAAAATTATTGTTGCATGCCGTTGCAAAAAGTTTTGGTCGCTGACATAATTAGTGTCAATAATTCAAATATTAATTTAATCTCTCATGAAATAAGATATTAGGAATTAACGTTCAATATCAACAATTGATTGCTAAATTTTATTTATAAGTTATGTTTCTCGTTCAATTTTTTTTAATCAGCGAATTTTATTTATACAAAAATTCAAATACAAAGAACCAAAATACAAATTACAAGTCATTTAAATCGTAACAAGTGGCCATTCACATAATATCAAAACATTAAATTAGAAAACACAAAAGAGCAACACTATTTTGAATGTTTATCACTTAATCCTATAAGAACACCACAAAAATTTCTAAGACACCAATGACTTGATTGTTTGCCCCTTGTTCTCCATTGTTCATTATCTTCTTTCATAGTCTTCACACTTTTCTTGAATTGCGTCGGTATTCTTCAAAGCTTTTTAATATTAGATACCTTCTCGTCGTAACTTTTTTTTATTGAAATTCTACTTAACTTTTAATGAGGTTATGTGTGGAACAAAGTGAGAGAAGTGATTTTGAAAGGGAAAATTATATAAGTTGATGAATAATGATGACATGATGGAGAACTGGATCGGTTAAGTTTTGGAGAGATCAAGTGATTAAATTTTGAGGTATAAACAAAAGAGAAAGAAGAGCGTTAGATGAATAGTAATCTACCGTATAGAAAGTTTGCAATATATGATCCAAGTGGGTGAATTTATAGCTATTAGTAAATAGATTTAATTAATTAACAAATATTCCAAAATACATGGGATATAAAATAATTAATGGATTATCTTTACTCAATTAACCGTCACACTACATGATTATCTCAATAGTGATAGTGGGTATGTATGGAGTGCTACCGTCAAATTTTAAAAAAAAAAAAAAAAAAACAAATCACTATTTTTTTAATCCAAATAAACTTAATTTAATTAATCTACTTCTAATAATATATTAAAATTGATAACTACTATATTTACTAATTTGTCCTTATCAATTTTAATAATTTTTTAAATTTTGTATCCTTCATTGTAATTTTACTCTATTAACAATATATGTATAAAAATAGGAAGAAAAAAAATGATTAGAAGAAGTTTAGTAAAACAATTATAGAAAAAAACAAACAACAAAAGATTATATATGAATCTATGCATATAAGTAGGAATAAAACAATAAAAATTTGATAGTTTTTTTTTATGCATAAAAAAATTATGTATACTAAAATTGCTCAAAAAATTATGTTGTTGGTATAATTATAAGATTTTCCAACAACGTTATAATGTTGTTGTCAAAAAGGAGATACAAAACAAAAAAATACGGAAAAAATATTCCGTTAAAAGAAATTTACGCACAAAAATAGAAACAAAAACTACAATAAAAGATATGCATAAAAAAATAGTACTTGTGTGGTTTTTCAGTGACTTTACAAAAGTTGTTGCAAATAATCTATAATATTAAAAATATAAAAATAGGAAGAAAAAAACAAAAAAGATAATAATTTTATCTTAAAAAAAATCTACGCATAAATATAGGAACAAAAACTATGATAAAAGATACGTATAAAAAATTAATAATGTTGGTTTCTCAGCGACTTTACAAGGTTTTGTTGCAAAAAAACTATACGATTAGCGATAACAATAATTATTGTTGGGATAAGTAATTTTTCCCAACGATAACATAATTGTTGAGAAAAAAACTAACTTACAACAACAACTTAAATTAGTTGCTGCTATATGTATATTTTTTTCAACAATTTGAATGTTGCTGCAAAAAAGTCGCTGCAAAAAATCTTATTTCTTGTAGTGAGTAGTCATCCAATAACAACTGTGTATTTCGTCAAACCACCCCACTACATCAACTTAATGGTATGACATAGAGAAATAAATGATTTTTATTGAACGTCTGTGTAAGATTAATTTACACTGACAAAACATATCCATTAAAATTTTATTTTAAATAAGTATAAAAGTTTGTTATTTTACTTATAATGAAGGTAGAATGTTTTGAAAAAAAAATTAGAAAAAATTGCTTCAAATGAGAAGATGTTATAACTAGTTTCTTAAATAATAGAATTTTTAGAGGAGAGAAAAAAAAAAATCGAAAAATAGATGTTTTTAGTAACATGTTCAATATAAGGTAGGCAATAAACATTCAAGTTGTTTTTAGTAACCAACATCCAACAACACATCACCAATACTATGAAGTTCAGAGTACTTTGTATGTTCCGTGTTAATAGATATCTGTAAGCAATCACTTTCAATTTCAGTAGTTGCATTTTCCATGTCCATAGTGCTAAGCCATTAAAGAACTTTTCTCACACTCAAGCTTCCGCCTCTTAAATCTCTGGTACCCCACAAATCGTTTTGAAAAAGCTTTCACAAAACGCTCATGCTCATCGCGGAGACATGCTACGACACAGTACACATTCTCTTCCACATAGCAAACACCATCGACATTGCAATTAATTGTTCCCGCTACTAGTTTTTGCCAAGCGAATGTTGTTGTTATTATTGCGTCCTATCTGCTATTGTTGTGTTGCATTTTCACGCTTTTTCAGTCTTAAAACGTATCTCTAACTCGTTTTATAACATAAATTTTTTTTGATATTTTGTCAGCCAACATCTTTAATTTCTTCTCCACTATAATACCCATTGAACCATAACAACATTGACCATATTCTCATTATCGATCTCTTCTATTATATTAAAAATCGTGGGCATTGGCCACAAAATCAGTAGCTAAACAAGAATTACTATTTAAAAGTACCTAAAAATAAAACTCTTGTCTTTATAAAAAATTCTCTACACATTTAGACAAGAATTAATCAACACATTTTGTCTAGAGACAAAGTAATCAGTACTATTAAAACCAACACAGACAACCGCAATATTCAAATTCGAATTTGAGTCAATGACAATGTGTTTAACCTAGCAATTAGTGATTTAAAATTCAAATCGAACCCGCGGTCCTATCGATTAAATTGTCAATCGGAGGAGTTACCGATTTGGTATGTTATTGAACCGGATATGCAATTGAACCGGTAGGAATCGGAGTGAACCAGCCGGTTCAATACATATTATTTTATTTTAAAAAAAATAACTGAAACGACGCAAATTTTAACTTTTTTTAAAAAAATTATTAAAATTTGAAATTAAAAAGTCAGAGAGTGAGAATGGATATGATTCGTACGAATACAAAAATTATATTTTATTCAAAATTTATTTGCCTTTGTACTATTTTGTTGTGTGTGTGATGACTATGTTTAAAATTTGAATTTAATAAATGAACTATTAAAATTTTTACATTTTTAGGTGTCATGATTTCTTTTAGAGACATGGTAATCCGGTTCAACCCGATTTAATACATATCTAGTTTTGTTATAGAGACCGATTTATTCAACCGAGTTATTCAGTTTAGTCATACAGTTTGATCAGTGACCCAGTGATTCGACCAATGAACCAATGACCCAATATCTTTACCGATTCGATGTCCGATCCAGTTTTTAATACACCGCTAGCAATGATAATTTGAGAACTAATCAACACTTTTTTTTTACAAAAACTCCACACTTTTGTTGACAAAAAAAAAAGCTCCACATCTTTTTTTTTGTTTTTTTTCACCACCAGTTTAATCTGGTTTGGGGATCAGTTTTGGCATCAAATGGTTCCAGCCCCCTCCCGATCGCAGTTGTGGGGATCAAAAGCTCCACATCTTTAATGCAATGAAATATATTTTTTTCTCTTTTATTTATTATCTTTAATTTTATCTTATATATTTAATTCCTGGCTCAATTTTTTATTCAAAAGCCTTCGGATTTTTCAATAAAATTTAACCAATAATAATTTTTCTCAAATTTCTATTTAAATTTATTAAATAATTCATCTTTGAACTAAAGTTCTTTACACCTCAATAAATCCGATTTTTTTTAGGGTTAAATATGTTTTTAGTCCCTACTTTTATGTGAGTTTCGACTTTTAGTCCTTACATTTTTTTTTATTATATTAGTTCCTACATTTTTTTATTGAATTTTTAGTCAATTTTTTATGACTAGAATAACTGAATTGGCCACATAGGATAACTTAAATTGACTAGGATAACATTTTCATCGAATTACGTAACATCTATGTGTCATCTTATATGGCTGATTTCGTTATCCAAATCACAAAAAATTGACGGTAGGGACTAAAATTGCAAACGGTGAAAATGTAGGGACTAAAAATATAATTAAAAAAAAATGTAAGAACTAAAAGTCGAAACTCAAATAAAATAGAGATTAAAAACATATTTAATCTTTTTTTTATCACTCAACTTTAATAAATCATTAAAAATAGGATCTTCATTATAATAATTTTTTCTTTGTCCACTGTAATTTATATATCCATGGAACCCGGTAAAGCCTTTTGGACTCAAATTCCAGAGTTCTAACTTCTAACCTTTTCCATATATATTCTGAAACCAAGTGATTTTCTGCAACATGACAACCTTGCTGATCAAATTAATAATCCTCCAATACGTTACCTTTGAACATACATAAGTATTACAATATTCTTTCATTGCCCAAAACAACCATTTCAGTTTCACAATTTTAGCCACAAAGAAACTCTCCCTAAGCTTTATAAACTCTCATCACAATAAGTTCTTTTTATTACAGGGTAAGCATTTAATCTCTTCACACAGATTTTGAACACAAAAGTTTCAAACTTTGACTAAACTTTATATATAGGACTATGTTTTTTTTTTCTTTCTCAGTGTTCTGTTTTGGTTTTTGTTGTTTGTGTTGTTTTTGTAGATGATGGCGAATCTTCCAGCTATGCTTTCTATGAAGCACTTTTTGGTTTTATCGTTGGCTTTGAATGTTAGTTTAATCCTGAGAATGGTGTATGAGGGTGATAACAACAACAAAATAGAAGGGTATAATCGGATTATTGAAAAATCACGTTTGGCTATAACTTCTTTTGCTAATTTTACTCGTAAAGATCATTCGGGAATCATGGATAAAGTAATCAACCTTGATCAGTAAGTCCAACTTCTTCTATTAATGTTTTTTTCTTCATCATATCATATCAATGTCTGCATTGAGGTTTTCTTTTCTTTTCTTTTCTTTTTTTTTGAAACGGCATTGACGATGCTTTTAATTCTCCATATGATTTTTTATTTATGATTTATGATCTTCACTTCCACAATAAATAAACAATCATTTTGTTCACTTCTCGAGTTACGCATAACATTAATGTTTGACACCGGCATACTGCTTTCGTTAAATATAATCAAAAAATGATCAATAAAAATTAATGTATTTGATGCAAAATTTAATCTAAACACGATTAATCCATTTTTGCTTAATTACATTTTAAGACAAAAGGAATATATAATTAGTGTCCGTGTTTTATCTGGTATCTGTGTTATAATATCCCTTATTCATAGTTTATTGCAGGAGAGAATGGATAGGTAATTTCGTTTTTCACCATTAAATCCTAAAGCATAGGATTTTTAGTCCTTTATTTCGTTTTTAAGAAAAAAAGATCTTCCATGAGATTCAAAAATCGATCTTAACTTATATTTATATCCATTACGAACTTGGATTTGTGATAATTTAAAAAGTACATATGCTTGTGACAAAGAAGATACATCACAAGAATTTTTTGAATTTATATTCTTAATATTCCAAGATTTGTCTATAATCGACATAAATGGAATTATACTTTGATTTGTTTTATCAATTCTTTCTTCATTTTTTTTTTTTGAAATGGATTTATTTACAATTGTGTTTCTTGATTCAATAAAATCGAGAAGAAAATCAACAAAACGTTGTCCATGGATCCTAGTATTACTAACGATACATACTAGAATATCTATGTATACTCTTTCCATGAAAATTTTGAAAAAAGAATAGGATTTACGGATTAATCGAATATTTCTTCTTTGTAATTGCAAAATCTTTTTTTGTAATTCTAATATTTTAGCATCATATGTAGTTTTCTTCGAATTCAAATTGATCTCTGAAGTTATAATCCCCTCTTTTTTTTCTTCTGTCATTTTTTCTATTTGTTTTATGATTGTCTTTGTTTTAACATTAAGATCTTTTATCCTTTTTTCTGTGAATGAAGAATTTGTCCAACCAATAGATTCAATTATAACGGGCGATTCCTCAATGATTGGATTATTATTACTGATTGTTGAAATTTTTTTGCTTTCACTCAATTTATCTATTTTTTTGAACCCAAATAGAAGACTTTCGATGTTCCCAAGAGTGTTAATTAAACGTTTCTTTAGGACTAAAAATCCTATGCTTTACTAATACTACTACTACTAAATTAATATGAATAATATGAAAAATTCTAACATGGACCACTTCTTCAAGTGGTTCATGGTGGATCATTCATAAAAAATCATATAACGAATATGAATTTTACAAAATTCACCGTTGGATTTAAAGTTTATATCATATAGATTATCTATAGAAAATTTTAAAAAAATTAAAAATCATTTGATATGTTATTGAGACCCATCAAGATTAACGGTTTATTAAATACTGTAAATCTTAATAAATCCCAATAAAATATCAAATGATTTTCAATTTTTCTAAAATTTTTTATGAATGCTTTATATGATATAAATTTTCAATCTACCAATAAATTTATTAAAATTCGTATTCAGTAGATCATTTGTTCACGGTGGACCACTTGTAAAGGTGATTCATCATAGCATTAGCCTGAATAATATTTGCATATTTTGGGAGGGAGAAAGGGAGAGAATCGCCATTTCTGTTTCTAGGGAGGGGGGGCCTAGAGCTTACTGCTTACGTAGCTCCTTTCTTTGCTTTGCTTCCTGCTCTTAGTTCCTGGGAGAGATAGGGACAAGTCATGATCTCTCACCTTATTTCTTAATTATTATTTTTTTTAAAAAATTTTGTTTTGATAATAATCATAATACCTTATTTCTTAATTTAGCCTCTCACCTTCAAATTTATAAAATATATTTTTATTGTCTGTATTTTTTTATCTTATTAGTCATTTTTGTATAAAAAATATTTTAATTTTATTTATTGTTTTTAAAATTGAATACAATAATAATTAGCATTTTTTCAATATTACTTTTAAATAATTTTTAACGGGGAGAATCAGTAGAATAAAATAGTAAATAGTTAAGAATATTGTTTAAAAAAATATAATTAATTTATTGGTTGTATTGTTATGACAATTAAAAGAAGGCATATGTATTTTATAGTATTTTTAAATGAATATCTCAATTAAATAAATCAAATCCTATGAATCGGATATTGATGATAAAAAGAAAATAAAACACATTTTTAATCTATTTATTTTTATTTCTTATAAGTATTTTTACCAAAAATATCTCATTTCACATGATGTCAACATACAATATAAGTACCTATTTTTGTTAGAATTTGAACTTTAGTTTGTAACATAGTTAAGTTATCATTTAAAAATGTTTACTTTTTTAAGTTATGACCTGATTAACTATATTTTGCATAATATATTTGAGTAAAAGTATAAATAAAGAAATTTCACCTTGAAAATTGAGCATTCAACACATGTAAATTTTTTAAAAAAATTATCTTTTAAATATTAGTTGTGTCTTTTATTTCCTTTTTTGACATGCTGTGCTTCGGGATACTATTTATCATTACCCTATATTTTATTGTAGCATTAATAAACTTTTGAATTACAATAATATTAAGGGTCCGTTTGAATTAATTTATTTTTGAACTTATGCAAAACAACTAATGCAAACCAATAAAGTTTAATGTTAATTTATAAGTTCTCACTAACAAAAATTGTATTTTTATAATATATTTTATCATAAACTACCTCGAAAAACTTTTAACAATAAATAAAAAATTATTAATTTAAATAAACTGTTTTGCATAAACTCAAAAATAAATTAATCCGAATAGACCCTACATAAATGAGTCATGTTAAGAAATTTTAAAAAATTGTAATAAAAATAACATTCTTAAATTTTTTAAAAGTGAACTCAGCTTTTAATACAATAATACTATATTCAACGATGTTTTAGCACTTTCCATTAGACATCCTAAGTTGCAAAACACCTTCATGATGATATGTTTTTATCAAAAATTAGAAATTAGACATGGTACTTGATAAAATACAATCATTGTGAAGAAGGTGCTTTGTGTGTATGCAAATTTCACAATATTAAAAGATCGTTAGTTAAAGAAATAAAAAAAAGAAAAATTTACTGATTCGTGATTAAATTCGTCAACGATGCAGATCCGGAGACATATGTATTTTGGTTACTTTAGTTTTATCACATTATTTGTAGGCACGAGTATGCCGTTTTATGCTATTAATTTGGATGATGTGAGCTTGTTCGCGGATTCATCCTTTTCGTTTTTAGCGGTATTGAATTTGTATTTGAATCTGATGCACTCTACCGATTTGAATGAATGAATATCTTTTATTTTGGTAAAAAAAAAATTCATGTTAAAAGTAACATATTTTAAAAATATTGATTACACAAATTTTAAAATAACTTAATACTTGATTTTTTAAATGTGTATCCGAAACACTAATTAGCATTTTTCAAAAATAATACTATAACCTGGATGATTAATTAATGTGTGTATTTAGTATATAAAAATTATAAAATGCTTATATTAATAGAGAATTATTAATAATACTTTAGTACTTCCTCCAGCCTTAATTATAAATAAATGTTACTTTTTAAATATATTAAATAATTAATATATTTAATTCACTTTTTAGACCAAATATATTAATTATTCAATATATCTAAAAAGTAATATTTACTTATAATTAAATCAGAAAAAAATATGTGGTCTAAGGTAGTAGTCGTAGACCTCAAACTACTAAAAATCAATGTGTTTTAGGAGCACAATGCATAGTACAAAGCAACAACAGTACTACTACTAGTAGTATTAGCATTTTTCGAAGAATACCTATTGCAGTTGGGGGCCATGTGCCTGATGCATATACAGTATCGAAGGCTTTCCCATGACCAAATTAAATGAAACTGCTCCTTGGGTTTTGATTTTGAAGACAGATCTTCTTACAATATTTGGCCGCCCCAATAAATCTCCTCTCAAGACACAAATGAATTTGGATTGACTGCATGCAGTTATTGAAGATCCGACATTTCCGATTAATATCAGACAATTTAAATATAAAAATATTTAATCGGTTTGTAAGACTATTTTATATTTAAATTGTCTGATCGTAATCGAACGATCATGGATTAATTTCAGCTAAATAAATAGTATTAAAATTCTTTACTGGAAAATATCTGTGGTAGTTCCCTGTTTCCACATGGGTCATATATACTTGGTGGACCCTGTATAAATGGAAGTCCATGTCTAACGTATTTTGTCTCTCTTTATAGCATAGCTCTGCCCATTAATTGATGATTATCTATCTACCTATCTAATAATTTTTTGGCTGATATACATGGACTCTCTAGGTTTTTATTTTCTTTCTACTTTTTCAATTTTCAATACTTTACCCACAATGCTCCACCATATGGTCCTTTGATTAAGTCTCTCGTCGACGATAATAAATAAGAAGAATATTAAATATATATAAGATAGATAGTTTATATGTCTAATATTTTAACGTTTTGAGTTGAAATATGATATCTTTCTCTTATATAGTTCTAAAACATTGATCCGTTGTTATTCTCGAGTTTTTCTGGACACCCCAAGATTTCATGTGACGTCTCCCTCTCTTACGACCACCAATCATTTTCTGATCTTCATTACTCTTTCCTTCCTTTTCTTACCTGCCCCACTGTGATTTCACTGTTTTTGCAATCTACCCTACTCAAGATTGCTCAGGATAGCACCATCTTGTTTCAGAATTTTGATCTTAGATCATGCCCTACATCTAATTATGGATCGATTATATTATTCTTCCCACTTTACAGTACGGAGTTAAACAGATACAACACGTTATATATGAATATAAAACCATAGTGCCAACTTTATTAAAAATAATAATAATACTACTACAAAATGATAAATTTTAGAATATCATTATCAAGATTTTAATTAGTACTTGCATCTCTCCAATCATTCCTCTTACGTTTTTCCTCCTGCTCTCATATTAGTCATTCAATCATCTCTTTTTCTCTTCTTTTCACTATACTTTTTTTCTTTTGTTGATCAACAACATTTGAGTTAGAAAAAGGAGAGAGGGTTGGACACAAAATGTTGGAAACGATCCAATAGATACAATTTTTAACTCGAGTTCACTTGACTTCCATCCGAACTCTAGACCACTAAATTTTCTTTCTTTTAAAAACTAGAGTTAACTTAAAAAATAATTACAACCTTAAATCATTTTGTTGAAGTAATGTTTGCATGCTGAAGTAATTTTGTCAGATTTTTTCGTCGGTTCAAACATGCATGTGCAGTATTCGGATATGGATTGACTGCCGTCAAAAAGTGACTACAAATGAATCACAACCCTTAGATCCGATGAGTATATTTTGATATATTTTATAGTATTAGAAATGGTTCATTTTGATTTCAATCAAATGGATAAATGCACTAATCCCTTACCACATGAAATCCATGTCCATATTTTTCTTTTCCGGCTATGAAACTTGGTAGTAATTTTTAAATAAAGATTTTGATGGAAATAATTAATTATATTAACGAAGTTAGTACATTTTCTGACATTGAGTTTAATAAGATGATGATAATGTTTGAAATTGACTTTGAAAGATAGTAATATAAATTAATCAATTATATGCAGTGGCGATCCAACAATGTACGAACAATTTTGGCGACAAATGGGAGACAAGACAACAATAATAATACCAGGATGGCAATCTTTAAGTTATTTTTCTGATCCAACAAGCATATGTTGGTTTCTTGAACCAGAATTTGCTAAAGAAATAGTGAGGTTACACAATGTTGTTGGAAATGCAGTGACACAAGGTCGTCACATTGTTGTTGGAACAGGTTCTTCTCAATTGATTCTAGCTGCTCTTTATGCTCTTTCTTCTCATGATTCTGCTCAACCCATCAGCGTTGTTTCTGCCGTACCTTATTACTCGGTGAGTGAGTGTGATTAATTACTCTGTCATTCATGTGTCATTATTCCATAATGTTTATGTGTTCATTCATTTATTAATTAATTTACTAAAATATCATATGCAATTGCTCTGCCTTTATTATTGTTATGTAATTTTTAATTTAAAGTACTACAGTTTGATTTTGGATTGGAATCCACTCATGTGCTCATTAAATCAAAGGCAAAAGAGTATGGTCGTAATACTTAACTCAAAAATTATTAGGCTGAATACTTAATTTGTTTGGTTTTTAAAGAATTTAATTTAATTTGTTTGGTTTTTAAAGAATTTAATTTAATATAGATGAATTTGTTTGTATTTGTTATGGCACCTACTATCAAAACACTCGGGTTCGGGTCATTCTCAAATGTTCAGTTTTAGGAGCGAGGTGGTGTGTTATGAGTCCTATATTTGATGAGAAATGTACTTAAAAGTGTATTAGTAATTGGACAGTCCACCAATGTGTTTATAAATGGTTGGCTGTCAGTCTTTGAGTTAGACCCAATCTAAATTCTAAAAGAATTTTTGCATGTGTTGAGTACTGAATCTGCCTCCTCTTTTGGCTCTTCTTGTTGTCTGTCTTCATCAATGTCTTCCTCTCTTTATTATACCCTCGCATGCCTGCACCTGATCACATGCTCTCAATTGAAAAATATCATAAAGTTTAGCTTTTCCACTGTCTATAATTTTGAACCCAAACTATATGGTCATTTTTTCTATTCATTAAAAAATTGAGGCAGAAAGGAATCAGCAATAACATCACTGACAAATTTAATTGTACTTAAAAAATATGGAGAACATGTTATAAAAATTTTATCGAGAACAACATAAAAAGTGTTTGATATATTTTATTAATATAGTTGGGGTGATTATTAATTTATTATGATATTTGATCATTATCACATTTTAAAACTTCTCTTTTTGGTAGTCGATGCCCCTGATTTTTCTTATGATTTTTTTTCTTTCTCAGATAATATGGTGGTTAGAATTTCATATTTTTAAGATCAATATGTCAATGTACTAGTGTTTGAATCCTGATCGCTACACATACTACATACAATTTTCCTATCAACTGAACCATGCTCAAGAGTCAAGAGGCCTGTAGTGATATTTCGGAGAATAATTTAGATTTTCTTAATCAATAATTCTAAAAAATTAAATGAACATCATATTTAATTATTTTTAATGCATCTAAAGCATTAGGCATATCATTAGGAAGATGTAGCCAAACATAAAATGATTTTTTTTTTTTTATGTAGCATCGACATTTTAAATTGAAAGTGTATCCACTGTATGATACATGTCATTGTCCGAGTGATTATATTCAATAAATTGATTTTATCAAATTAGTATTGGTGTTGAGTCTGTCGAAGTGTCAATGTCAGTGGTACCTACTTTTGTGCTTCATAGAATTTTGTTACGTGTTTCTTATTTGATCAGTTGATGGTTTTTAACATTGAATTGCCAAATTACTTGCAGTCCTATCCATCAATGACAGATTACCAGAAATCAGGACTTTACAAATGGGGTGGTGATGCAGAAAGTTTTAACAAAGATGAGCCTTACATTGAGCTGGTTACTTCTCCAAATAATCCCGATGGATATATGAGGCAATCGATAGTAAACCGAAACCAAGGACTATTGATTCATGACCTTGCCTATTACTGGCCACAATACACTCCAATATCATCCGCTACAGATTATGATCTTACTCTTTTCACCGTCTCAAAAAGCACTGGTCACGCTGGAATGCGCATAGGGTATGCTCATAATACTACTTTGTCACACTTAATTATGTCTGGAGTATTTCTTTTATAAGTTAAAATCAAAGTTTATAGGTTAATATAGCATAAAAGAAAATTTGGAGAGCCATTTTGAGATTGAATATGCTGAGAGACGTTAATTCCTTAAACAGATCTCACGATATGGAAATATTAGCGATTTTCAGTTCGTACATGAGGATAACTGTGTTCACCTAAAGAAAATCAATCATGAGTTATACGACTGAGTGCATGTTTAGATTAATGGTAAATATGATAAAAAGGAGGTGGCATTACTTTAACTAAATTCATGCTATTGCGCAAAGCCGCAAACTTGCGTCTATCCAAAAATATACACCAAGTCCAATATATCACTTTAAACAATTTGAATAATTTGGTTTGTCATTCAAATTTCAAATACCAAGTTCAAAGAATGATACATGATTGGGAATCATGCAAAGTATTTTATAGAAAAGTTAGTGCATGTTTACTAACACGATAATTTTGCAAAAGCTACACCCTGGAGTTGTAAATCTCATGTATGAATTTCTTATGGTTTTCACATGTAGGTGGGCACTTGTCAAAGACCCTAAGGTAGCAAAGAAAATGACAAAATTCATAGAGCTAAATACAATTGGTGTCTCCAAGGATTCTCAACTCCGAGCTGCCAAGGTTTTGAAAACCGTTTCTGACAGCTGCGAAGAAGAAAAATCCAAAGACGGAGAAGAGTCCTTTTTCAAGTACAGCTACAGGATGATGGAGCAAAGGTGGAAGCTACTAAGAGCAGCAGTTGATAGTGGTGATTTATTTAGTCTGCCCAAATTTTCTTCTGGATTTTGCAAATTTCTCAATCAAGAGTCGGAAACTCAACCAGGTAATCGCGAAACAGATTCTTTACATTTAACTGCGCCACAGTTACTGTGTAATCTAAGTCATCTAATCGTTTAATATTGATTAAGTCACTCTTGAATCAATGACCGAGCTTGATAATAGCGTGTAAAAGTGTGATATTATTACTGCAGTGAATCCAAATTCATACTTATCAAGGAACTAATCATTTTATTTGCTTGCAGCATTTGCTTGGTTGAAGTGTGAAGGGGATATAGAGGACTGTGAAAGTTTCCTTCGTGGACACAAGATTTTGACTAGAAGTGGTAAACAATTTGGGGCTAGCCAAAAATATGTAAGAATTAGCATGCTGGATACAGATGATAATTTTATGCATTTAATAGATAGGTTATCAACCATACAAACCAAACAGCAGCAGAAGTGAAAATGGAAATTTGTTAGTTGTTACTGACAATGTATTTATGAATAATACTTAATCATAATAATGATAGTTCGGATGTAATTATGCTGATCCATGCATAAGTAGAAGCAATGATGTAACAAAAAGAAACCAACAGAAATGAGTTCATGTAAAAGGTTACCTATTTAGTATATTTAGCTTAATATATATAATAACTTATCTTGAAAAATCTAAATATAACCAATTATAGTACTGTCAAGTTAGCTTAGGCAGGGCTGTTGAGTTGGTTTCTTTGTTTCTCTACTTCTAATTGATCATTTCGGTTGCAATTAGTTAGAAATTAGTTGTGCAAGTTAGGATTATATAAAATATTGATTAAGCTCATGTAGTCATTCTTTAACCTTCATAAAAGAAAGTGACAAAAGTGATATAGAAAAATTAAGGGAAAAAGATTTAGAATTTGTAAACTTAAAGTGTATCTCTCAAAAAATTTAAATTTGGTCGAATATGGTTCCATTAGTGGAGCGAAGCAAATCCTACGGTTGAAAAGGCATCCACCATTTGAAAATTCTTTTATAAAACTTCTTTATGTTTGAATCTCAATCTCAAAAAGTAGCTCATAAGATACATATTTATATGTAAATGCCGATATGACAGTCTTAACTCGACTCTGATACCATGTTAAATATGGTTGAAACAACATTAACAATAAGATTTAGGCAAATGTGAAGCATTGAATTTGAAGGCAATTTGGAATATCCAACCAACCACCTGGCTGGGAATTTATTGATAGATGAAGAACACAAACTATTTTTACAATGCACTACATATTTAAAACCTCTAATAATCATACAACATACCATCTCCGTTTTCTTTTTAATCATTATTACTCACTACTAAGAGGAAAACATACTTCACAAAGAAAAAAAAGTACTACATAGGAAACACATAAAAGAGTCACTCCCTTCTTGGGCCTCAACCTAATTCATGACGATTTTACAGTTTCTTTCCGGGCTTTTCCTGCTGGACGTTGATTACTCTGGGCCTCCTGAACTGTATCTTGGGCCTTACCTTCAACTTCAACACGGTTACTTACTTCCTCAGTTATCCGGGCCTCCTGGCCCAGAGTCTCATCCACTTCCAAACGACCGGGCTTTGCATGATGCTTAATTTTAACCTGATCAAAAAACCGTGTGCGACGGAGATAAGAGGCAACCCAAGCAAACGAAGAGAGTGAAGTAACACCAAATGCTCCGGATGTCAAAAATCCGGCAATGGCCAAACCAATGACAACCGCCGCCGCGAACAACACCGGACTGAAAAATATAAACAGAGGAGTGGTGACGGCGAGGCCAATGACGGTGGCAGTGAGTGTTAGACCGGCGAGAATGAGAAGAGTAGCTCCAAAAGGAACAAGTGTGGCAAGTACAATAATTTGTGAAGTTGAAGGGTTAATTCCTTTTCTTGTTCTTGTTTGAGTTTGGGTGGTGTATGTTATTGGCTGTTGCTGCTGCTGGTAACCGTAGTAGTAATCATCTCTTTGCGGTTCAGCCATTGAATTATAGGTATAATGTGTTAAGATTCAATGCTAAGGTTGTTATGGTTTGTGACATAATAAGAAATGTGGAGAATTTAATTTAGGTAAGGAGAATGGGAAGGGTGACACGTGGATATGGGGGTGAACACTTGTTGAGGAAGAGTGTGAGTGTTGCATGTGAAGTGGTAGATGTCATTTGATTGTGTGGAAATGTGTTTGAATTTTACTGTGATTATCATTGTTCTGCTGGTTGTTGTAACGGTGCATATTCAGGATCAGGAGTGTGTCTTTGTCATCATTTGGTGGAGGAGGTGTAATTGTGATGTCCGTTTTTGCCGGTAGGATTTGTGGACATTGTGTTGCATGTTTTACTTACACCTAGCTTCGTGTTTTGAACTATGTATGTTTTTCATCCATGTTACAATTTGTTTTTACTGAAATACTTTACTGTTATGATTTTTTCAACTAGAGTTCAATACTACCCCGTTCCTAATGAATTTTATTCAAATATTATATACATTGATGTTTGTTGAATCTTATTTTAATTTTTGTTTTAATGAATTAGGAAGAAAGGGAAGGCAATGGTGGAGAGGAGTTCAATACTAGTACCACATTCTCTACTATTATGGACAACAAAGATTACAAGTCAAGCAATCCCTTTCAATTGGCAAATATTACACAAGTTTTTGATGGATTAGCGAAAGCACCAATTTGAACTTAAAGTGATTTACTTTTTGCACCCTCCGTTATAAAAATTAACTTTTTTTTTACTCTTCACCATTTTCTTATCTCCCGTGAAATAACTTTGAATGAAACACAATTCGTAATGTAAAATACAAACCATTCATTCACTTAATTTTCTATTTTCTGTCAAACTTATCAACTCTTGTAGCAATAATACATGTCTATTTTAAGTATAAATGTAAACTTGGTCATATCAAATAAAGTAACTATTCAATATAGCTATCTTTACGTTGTGTGTGATTGATCGATAATGTCACAATCGCTCCAGCCTCCAGTGACAAATTAAAATATGATATAAGGTTCACTAGTGAAAGTGTAAAATTGTAAACGGAGTTCGCACTCTAAATAGCGAACTATGTTTCCGTTCGCTTTCTAAGTAGCGAATTTTATTTCAGTTTGCACTCAAAGTAGCGAGAGACATCTCTATATCTACAAAAGATCCTTAAGGGTCAACCCTAATGCACTTTTCAAAACCCTACTATCATGCATCATCGATGATGTCATCATGACATCATCTAATCCATGTCATCCATTCATTGTCCACCACGTGTACCATCTCGCCACTCCACCTCAGCATCACACAATAAAATTATAATTTTATCCCTATACCTTATATATTTACATTTACACCCCGCACTTTCATTATTTTCGTTTTGACCCCTGTACTTTTATAAATTGCATTTTGAATCCTAATTATTTAAAAATTTTCAAATTTGCTTCAATTTTTTTTTAAATTACAGTTTTGTCCCAATATTTTTCAAAGTTACAGTTTTACCCTTAACAAAAATATTAAAACCCTATTTGTTCTTTACGCTTCTCATTAAATGGAATTTTATGATTTATTACTTTGAAATTAATGTCTAAAAGTTTTATGAGAAATTTTATGGTGATGTTTATGTTTGGTTAAGTCCATATGGTTGTTTTGCTAGAGATAATATTCCAAATGTCTCTTTAGACTTTATGTTGAGTATTGAATGATTGGATAAAATCCTTTATATTGATACGTTTTTGCCTATTATTTGCTAAAGCCTGATTTAGGTTCACATCAATAACAATCCAAAGAGAGATGAACATGGCAACTGTTTTGCAGTAAAAGAAGCAACAACAATTGAGTTGTATAAGGTAGAGATGACCTCTACATTGCAATTTAATCTCGGTGGAACTTTGTTGCTTGAAAGCAACACAATGTGTAAAAAGTCTTTTTGTTAACTTGGATGAATGAAAATAATGACCAACAATTTGCATTTTTACAACAAAAGTTAGCATATAGCTCTAATATGAAAAAAGGGTAAAAATTAAATTTTTATACATGTCACGGGTCTTTGAAGGTTCCACTATAAAATTTGATATGACTGAGCTATCCAACAATAGTATGCAATGTACTTCTTGATCCTATTATCAATGACCATATGAATGATTTTTAATTTCATTATCTTAACGCGTTCCTTTATAATCATATTAATTGATCAGCAAAAAAGGATAAAAATTAAATTTTTATACATGTCACAGATCTTTGAAGGTTCCACTATAAAATTTGATGTGACTGAGCTATCCAACAATAATATGCAATGTACTTCTTGATCCTATTATCAATTATTATATGAATGATTTTTAATTTCATCATCTTAATGTGTTACTCATGAGAAAATGTGACCAACTTAATTTATATTATTTGAGATACACACACACACACACCTAAACATGAGAAAATTAAATTAAATGTGCAGTTACGTCAAAATTAAATTGTATACATATCACGGGTCTTGAAGGCTCCATTGTAAAATTCAGTGTGATGTTTCACTTGATTCACTTTATTATGGCGTTCCACAAAACATGTGCAACGCACGATTAATGCTATAAGCATGTATCCTTTTTATGCTATATATTTTTCTTTTCTATGAATTTAGACTTTGTAATCGTAACTTTGTGTTATCTCTAAATTATTTAATGCTTGCAACTAAATCACTTCATCCTAATCGAGCATTCAAATAATTGGCATTATCAAATATTATTTTTCTGTATGCGCCAACAGTATTTGTGGCGCATGATTAGTTCCAATTTATGTAGTTATCTTTACTTGATTTGATCCTTGATGTCAACTATTTTGTTTGAAGTCTTAATGAAGTTTTCTTTTTAATCAATTGATAGTTGTCCTTTAGAACCATATTAATTGCACAAAAAAAGGGTAAAATTAAATTTTATACATGTCACGGGTCTTTGAAGGCTCAACTATGAAATTTGATGTGACTGAATCATTCAACAATAGAGTGATTCACTTTTGTATTGTGTTATCCCATTATCAATGATTATATTAAGTATACTCTTAGGCAAAAATTAAATTTTATACATGACACGGGTCTTGAAAGGTCCACTATAAAATTTGGTGCGATGCTTCACTTGATTCGCTTTGTTATGGCGTTTCACAAAAGCCGTGCAACACCACGGGCCAGCGTTAGTTGCATAGAGATTGTATTCATTGATTTAATTTGGTTAATCCCTTTGTATGATTTAGTCTTTGAACTCACATCAAACATGTTTATAATTACCTTATATCATACTGTTAATCTAAAGCAACAACCATGATTAACATACATATGTCGTTCCGCAGAACCCGTGCATCACATGGGCCGACGACTAGTTTGGACTTAAAGATCATTAGTGCAACATTTAGTAAAGGTCATCAAAGCATCATATAATCGAATTTATACATCCAATAAGAATTGGAGTCAAGTGTAAACGAAACAACTTTTAATATGTGTAATCAAGACAATATAACCAATAAAAATTGGACTTACCTGTCAACGAGACAACTTTTAATCGGGCCATCAAGGTAACAAATAACCGAATGTATATAGCCAATAAAAATTTGAATTTAGGGTCATCTATGTAACATTTAATTGGAACTCATTGAGACAACATTTAATCAAATTTATTTAACCAAATTTATTTAACCAATAGGTTTGGAAAAAAGGATCATCAATCCAAAATATAATATAAGTCACCAAGGCATGATACAACCAAATTTATATAACAACAAGAATTAGACTTAATTGTCAATAAGACAAATTTTAATAAGGGTCATCAACACAACTTATAACCAAATTTATATAGCCAATAAAAAATGTACTTGTAGTTGAGGAAATATTTAATTAAGGGTTATCGAGACAACATTTAATATAATTTATCTAGCTAATAGGACATGGATTTGAGATTCTTCTAGGCAACATTTAATAACGGGTCATCAAGGCATGATATAACCAAATTTATATAGCCAATAAGAATTAGACTCAAGTGTCAACAAGACAAATTTTAATAAGGGTCATCAAGGCATTATATAAACAAATAGGAGTTAATTAATATTGATCTAGGAACTATATAAACAAATAAGAGTTAATTAATGTTCATCCAGGCAACATTAGTCTACTTTTTCTAGCTAATAGGATTTGGACTTGAGGCTAATCTAGACAACATTTAATAATGGTCATTAAAGTATCATATAATTGAATTTATATAGCCAATAAAAATTGGATTGAAGTACCAACGAGACAATTTTTAATATGTGTAATCAAGGCGTCATATAATCAAATTTATATAGCCAATAAAAATTGGACTTGTAACTGAGGCAACATTTAATTAAGGCTCATCGCAACTACATTTAATCGAATTTATCTAGCTATTAGGATTTGTACTTAAGGATCATCAATGCTGTTGTGAATTCGGACTGAACCACACCAATAACCTTTAGTGTGTGGAGCAAATTAAATTGAGCAATCAAAACAAGCGAGAGTCGCAATAGTAATCACAAACAATAATAACGGCGAAAAATAAAAGACACGTTCGTTTGTTTACCCGGTTCGGTGTTAATGAACCTACGTCCGGGGGAAAGGGCAGCTCTCCTTTCTTCCTTATCATTCGAATATTCCGGTTACAATGAAATCCCAACAACAAGGGTTAAAAGAAATAGTCTTCAAACCTATTCTACCCAAGTCCCGAATTTCTTCCCGTGACCAAGAAATTCAATTACAAGTGATTACAAGGTGATAGTTATGTTTATCCCAACTCTAGAGTCTTCCAAGATGATTCTCTATTAACCCTAGTCTGTATGTTGGCCTTAGAAACCCTAAAAATCACATTCCAACCTCAGAAAACGCAAAACAGTCAATATATAGTCGCGGGCCTGCGCCCCGCGCAGATGGCAGGAGCAAAAGCTCCAATTCTTCGGTAAGCTGCGCCCCGCGCAAAGGTGCTGCGCCCAGGCGCAGATGGCAGCACCTGTTTCTTGTTTCTTTCATGTTTCTGAGTTTTCAAGTCAATTCTTCACAAATCTCCACCTTGCCTTCAAAACGATGGTGATGCCAACTTCCCATCAACCACCATGCTGCCCTCTCCAACCTCCGTCTACTCCTCGACGAAGTTAATCAAGTCCAAGCAATGCTTGAACTTAGCTCTTGGTAACGATTTGGTGAACATGACTGCTGGATTCTCCTCCGATGCAACTTTCTCCACCATGATTTCCTTTGTCTCAATCATGTCTCTCACAAAGTGCAACCGGATGTCGATGTGCTTTGACCTTTCATGATACACCTGGTGATTTGCCAAATGAATGGCGCTCTGACTGTCATAATGTATCTTCACACACCCTTGACCAATCCCCATTTCTCCAATCATACCTTTCAGTCATATGGCTTCCTTGACCCCTTCAACAAGGGCTATGTACTCCGCTTGAGTCGTCAACAAGGCTACAACTGATTGTTGATTTGCCTTCCATGTTACCGCTGTACCAAACAATTTAAACACAAAACCAGACAGAGACTTTCTGGTGTCTACATTACCTGCATAGTCCGCATCCACATAACTCTCTAAAGCATCATTACCTGGATCTGTCCTAGTATACTTGAGACCACCTTTCAAGGTTTCATTCAAATACCTCAACACCCACTTCAAAGCTTGCCAATGAACCGGACCGGGATTTGCCATAAACCGACTTACCACACTGATTGCATATGATTAATCAGGTCTACTACAAACCATGTCATACATGATGCTTCCAACCCCACTTGCATAGGGAGTACTTTCCATCATCCTCTTCTCATCCTCGGATTGAGGACACTGCTTGACTGACAACTTCGAATGATGACCAAGTGGGGTATTCACTATCTTAGAATCTCTCATTCTAAACCGCTCTACCACTTTCTTCAAATAATCATGCTGAGATAGGAATAACACACCTTTACTCTGATCCCTCACAATATCCATACCAAGTATCTTCTTCGCATTACCAAGATCCTTCATCTCAAATTCACCATTAAGTTTCACCTTGAGCTGTTGAATCTCATGCTTGTCAGAAATTGCAATAAGAATATCATCTACATAAAGAAGAAGGTAGAGAATGACTTTCTCATTCCTCTTCATCATGTACACACAATTGTCATAGTTGCTTCTCACAAAACCAGTCTTCAATAAGAAATCATCAAACCGACGATACCATAGCCTTGGACTCTGCTTCACACCCATACAAAGATTTCTTCAACAAACAAACTTTAGAGTTGTCTTCCACAAAACCTTCAGGTTGTTGCATGTAGATTGTCTCTTCTAATTCACCATGCAAGAAAGCGGTCTTCACATCCATCTGTTCTAACTCAAGATCATACATGTTCACAATTGCCATAAGTACCCTTATAGAACAATGCTTCACCACAGGTGAGAAGATTTCATTATAGTCAATTCCTTCCACCTGTGTAAAGCCCTTGGCTACAAGTCTTGCTTTATACCTTGGTGCTTCGACCCCTGGTATACCTTCTTTTCTCTTGAACACCCACTTGCTACCAACTATCCTTTTGTTCTTAGGTAGTGGAACAAGCTCCCAAGTCTGGTTCTTCTCCAATGAAAGCATTTCCTCTTCCATTGCCTTCAGGCAGTCTATACTATCTATGCTTTCTGATGCTTCCCTGAAGTTCTTTGGTTTTGAGTCTTGCACTTCTTCAGCTGCATTCAAAGCATAACAAATAAGGTCAGCATAACCGTATCTATTAGGTGGAGTGATAACTCTCCTCTCCCTATCTCTTGCTAGCTGATAGTCCGGAGCAATTATTGTTTGGCTTCCACTTTCCACAGGTACTTGAGTCTCATCTTCCTCTTCTTCCTTCTCATCAGTGGAAGGCTCCACCTCAAACTGAATTCTCTCTACCCCCGTTTCTGGTCTAGTCTCTAGGTCTTTGCACTTCATCCCCATACGGGTCTCATCAAAAGTAACATCCCTGCTTATAATAAATTTTTATCCTCCAGGTTCCATCTTCCACAGCTTGTAACCTTTCACACCTTCAGGATAACCAATGAACACACACTTTACAGCTCTAGCATCAAGTTTATCTTGTCTGACATGTGCATACGCTAGAGCTCCAAGGACTTTCAAGTAGGAGTAGTCTGCCGGCCTGCCACTCCAAACCTCCATAGGTGTCTTCAGATCAATACCTGTTGATGGACATCTGTTGATCAAATATGCTGCAGTACTAACAGCTTCTCCCCCAGAAACTTTTCGATAGTCCAGCTCCCAACAACATACACCTCACCCACTCCAACAAGGTCCTGTTCATTCTTTCAGCAAGACCATTCTGTTGCGGTGTGTATGCAACGGTTCTATGCCTCTTTATACCTTTATTCCTGCAAAACTCATTAAACTGCTCTGAAACAAACTCCAAACCATTGTCAGTTCTTAAAACTTTCAGTTTAGTTCCAGTTTGATTTTCTATTAGAGTATGCCAGTCCTTAAACTTTTCAAAAGTGTCACTCTTATTTTTAATAATGTGAACACATACCCTTCTAGAATAATCATCTGTTATGCTAAGAAAATATGAACCTCCCCCATGAGTGGCAACAGACGCTGGACCCCAAAGGTCCGAGTGAACATACTCAAATGGTCTACTAGATTTATGCACTCCCACCCCAAACTTCACCTTGTGTTGTTTGCCTAGTGTGCAGTTATCACATAAATCTAGTTTGTTCAATTTCTCTTTTCCTAGCAAGCCCTGTTTAGCTAATTCAACTAAACCCCTTTCACTGACATGCCCTAACCTCAAATGTCATAGTTTAGTTATGTCCTCAGTTTCTACACTAACAGTTAATGCATTAGAAATAACAGTGGAACCATCTAAAATATAAAGACCATTAATTTTAGACCCTTTATCTATTACTAATGCACCAAGAGAAATTCTCATCACTCCACGTTCAATTCTAGTGCAATACCCTAGACCATCAAACATGCTTATGGAAATTAAATTTCTCTTAAGTTCAGGGATATACATCACATTCTTCAAAAGAAAGTCACGATCATCAAACATTTTCAGTCGGATAGAACCCATACCTTGAACCTTGCACGCCTTATTGTTACCAAGACGCACAACTCCACCTTCTTTCAATTCCAAGGTCTCAAAGTACTCCTTTCTCGGACAGATGTGATATGAGCATCCTGAGTCCATGACCCAGCTTTTCTCAGGTTCCCAATTAGTCACAGTTAGTGCTCTTGTACTCTCATAACCTTCTTCTTCACTAGCAACGATCTGAGCTGACGAATTACCACCATTACCGTCACCGCCCCCTCTCTGAGGACAGTCCTTCTTGAAGTGACCTGGTATGTGGCAATGATAACACCACTTGAATTTTGTTGTGTCACCATTACCTCTAGGCCTAGACTTAGACCTGTGCTTCTTCCCCTTTCCTTTACCGTGATTCTCACTCCTGCCCCTTGAGATATTCAAGCCTTCTCCACTATCATCAACCTTCAAGTCTCTAAACCTTGTCAGTTCCTTGGTTCTCAGAGCCGATTGGACTTATTCCAAGGTAATAGTGCCCTCTTTGCCATAAAGCAAAGAATCCTTGAGATTCTCTAGTGACTTTGGAAACGCACACAACAAATGGAAAGTCTTATCCTCATCTTCAAGAACTACATCGATGTTCGCCAAATCGTCGACAATTTTGCCGAACTCCGCCAATTGCTCCACCATTGGCTTGTTATCAACCATACGAAAAAAGTACAGTTGTTGTTTCAGTAGTTGCTTATGTGCCAGGGACTTGGTCATATACAATGAGTCAAGTTTGGTCCACATCTCAACCGCAGTCTTCTCCTTGGCAACCTCCCTTAGCACCTTATCACCGAGGCACAAAATAATAGCACTAAGTGCTTTCTCATCCATCTCGGTCTTCTCCGCATCAAAGAGAGTTGCCGACATCTGTGTCGCACCCTTTAACGCCTCTACACATTTTTGCTGAGTTAGTATTGCCCTCATCTTTACCTTCCACAGACCGAAGTCGTTACTCCCGGTAAATTTCTCAATGTCCCACTTAGAACCCATGATACTCAATTCGTTTGATCCTTTGCCCCACGGTGGGCGCCAATTGTTGTGAATTCGGACTGAACCACATCAATAACCTTTAGTGTGTGGAGCAAATTAAATTGAGCAATCAAAACAAGCGAGAGTCGCAATAGTAATCACAAACAATAATAACGGCGAAAAATAAAAGACACGTTCGTTTGTTTACCCGGTTCGGTGTTAATGAACCTACGTCCGGGGGAGAGGGCAGCTCTCCTTTCTTCCTTATCATTCGAATATTCCGGTTACAATGAAATCCCAACAACAAGGGTTACAAGAAATAGTCTTCAAACCTATTCTACCCAAGTCCTGAATTTCTTCCCGTGACCAATAAATTCAATTACAAGTGATTACAAGGTGATAGTTATGTTTATCACAACCCTAAAGTCTTCTAAGATGATTCTTTATTAACCCTAGTCTGTATGTTGGCCTTAGAAACCCTAAAAATCACATTCCAACCTCAGAAAACGCAAAACAGTCAATATATAGTCGCAGGCCTGCGCCCCGCGCAGATGGCAGGAGCAAAAGCTCCAATTCTTCAGTAAGCTGCGTCCCGCGCAGAGGTACTGCGCCCAGGCGCAGATGGCAGCACCTGTTTCCTGCACCTGTTTCTTTCCTGTTTCTGAGTTTTCAAGGCAATTCTTCACAAATGCAACATTTCATAAAGGTCATCAAAGCATCATATAACCGAATTTATATAGCCAATAAGAATTGAACTCAAGTCTCAGCGAGACAACTTTTAATATGAGACATCAAGATAATATAGCCAATAAAAATTGGACTTAACTGTCAACTGTCAACGAGGTAACTTTTAATAAGGGTCATCAAATACAACAAATAACCTAATTTATATAATCAATAAAAATTGGAATTTATGATCATAGGCAGCATTTAATTAGGACTCATCAAGACAATATTTAATCGAATTTATCTAATCAATAGGATTTGGACTAGAGGATCATCAATCCAACATTTAATATGGGTCACCATATATAACCAAATTTATATAACAATAAGAATTGGACTTTAATTGTCAATGAGATACATTTTAATATGGTTCATTAAGGCAACTTATAACCAATTTTATATAGCTAATAAAAATTGAACTTATAATCAAGACAACATTTAATCTAATTTATCTAGCCAATAGGATTTTGACTTGAGGTTCATCTAGGCAAGGCAACATTTATTAAGTGTCATTAAGACATGATGTAACCGGATTTATATAGCCAATAAAAATTCACTCAAGTGTCAACGAGAAAACTTTTAATAAAGGTCATCAAGGCATCATATAGCCGAATAGGATTTAATTAATGTTCATTGAGGCAACATTTACAATCTACCTTTTTTGGCCAATAGGATTTGGACTTGAGGCTAATCTAGACAACATTTGATAAGGATTATCAAGACATCATATAACCGAATTTGTATAGCCAACAAGAATTGGACTCAAGTGTCTACGTGAAAACTTTTAATATGTGTCATCAAGAAAATATAGCCAATAAAAATTGGAGTTAACTGTCAGTGAGACAACTTTTAATATGTGTCATCAAGGGAACATATATAACCAAATTCATATAGCCAATAAAAATTGGACTAGTAATTGAGGCAAAATTTAATTAAGGCTTATCGAGATAACATTTAATAATACTTAGCTATCCAATAGGATTTGGACTTCAGGATCATCGATACAACATTTAATAACGGTCATCAAGACATCATATATTTGAATCTGTATTGCCAATAATAATTGGACTTAAGTTCCAACGAGACAACTTTTAATAAGGGTCTTCAAGGCAACATATAACCAAATTTATAAAGCCAATAAAAATTGGACTTGAAGCTCATCTAGGAAACATTTAGTTAAGGCTTATCGAGACCACGTTTGATTAAGGCTCATCAAGGCAACAATTAATCGAATTTATCTAGCCAATAGGATTTGGAAATAAGGATCATCAATGCACCATTTAATAAGACTCATCAAGGCATCATATAACCGGATTTATATAGTCAATAAAAATTGGAATTAAGTGTCAACAAGGCTACTTTTAATAAGGGTCATCAAGGAAATATATAACCAAATTCATATAGCCAATAAAAATTGAACTTGAGGCTAGTCTAGGCAACAATTATTTAAGGTTCATCAAGGCAACATTTAATCGAATTTATCTAGCTAATAGAATTTGGACTTAAGGATCATCGGTCAAACATTTAATATGGGGCATCAAGGTATCATACATCCATATTAATATAGCCAAAAAAAATTGGACTTAAATATCAACTAAACAACTTTTAATAAGGATTATCAAGGCAACATATAATCAAATTTATATAGCAGATAAAAATTGAAGTTGTAATCAAGACAAAATTATTTTAAGTTTCATCGACGGTACATTTAATCGAATTTATAAAGCCAATAAGATTTGATCTTAAGCATCGCCTATGCAACATTTAATAAGAGTCGTCATGCATTCATACAACCGAATTTATTTTGCCACTAAAAATTGGAGTTGAAACTCATCTAGGCCACATTTAAATAGGACTCATCGAGACAACATTGAATTTATCTAACCGCTAGCCTTTAGAATAAAGGAACATCAACCCAACAATTAATATGGTTCATCAAGGCATCATATAACAAAATATATGTGGCCAATAAAATTTGACTTAAGTTCCAAATAGACAACTATTAATAAGGGTCATCAAGGCAACTAATAACCGAATTTATATAACCAATACATATTTAGACTTGAGGTTCATCTAGGATACATATAACCGAATTTATATAGCCAATAAATATTTGGATTTGAGGTTCATCTAGGAAACATTTATTCGAATTTATCTAGCCAATAGAATTTGGATTTAAGTATCAATGAGACAACTTTTAATAAGGGTCATCAAGGCAACATATAACAAAATTTTATAATCGATGCAACATTTAATTAACGCTCATTAAGAAAAAAATTAATCAAATTTATGTAGCCAATAAAATTTGGACTTAAGGATCATCAATGCAACATTTAATAAAGGTCATCAAAGCATCAAATATCCGAATTTATATAACCAATAAGAATTGAACTTAAGTACAAACGAAACAACTTTTAATAAGGGTCATCAAGGCAACATTTAACCAAATTTATATAGCTAATAAAAATTGGATTGGTAATTGAGGCAAAATTTAATTATAAGGCTCATCGAGGCAACATTCAATCGAATTTATCTAACCAATAGGATTTGGACTTAAGGATCACCAATGCAACATTAAATAAGGGTCATCAAGGAGTCAACTTTTAATACGGGTCGTCAAGTAAAACATCTAACTAAATTTATTTAATCAATAAAAATTGGACTAGAGGCTCATCTAGGCAACATTTAATTAAGGTTCATCGAGGCACCATTTAATCGAATTTATCTAGCCAATATGATTTGGACTTAAGGATCATTAGTCCAACATTTAATATAGGTCATCAATGCATCATATAACCGAATTTCTAAAGCCAATAAAGAATTGGACTTAAGTATCAACGTGACAACTTTTAATAAGGGTTATCAAGGCAACATATAACCAAATTTATATAGCCAATAAAAATTGGATTTGTGATCGAGGCAACATTTAATTAAAATCTAGCCAATAGAATTTGGATTTAAGGATCATCAATGCAACATTTAATAAGAGTCATCAATGCATCACATAGCCGAATTTATATAGCTAATAAAAATTAGAATTAAGTGTCCACGAGGCAACTTTTAATTGATAAGGGTCATCAAGGAAACATATAATTGAATTTATATATCCAATAAAAATTGGACTTGAGGCTCATCTAGGCAAAATTTAATTAAGGTTCATCGAGACAACATTTAATCGAATTTATCTAGCCAATAGGATTTGGACGTAAGGATCATCAGTCCAACATTTAATATGGGTCATCAAGTCATCAAATATCCGAATTTATATAGCCAATAATAATTAGACTTAAGTGTCAATGAGACAACTTTTAACCAGGGTCATCAAGGCAACATATAACCAAATTTATATACCCAACAAAAAATGGAGTTGTAATAGAGGCAACATTTAATCAAGGTTCATCGATGCAACATTTAATCGAATTTATCCAGGCATATGTGGATTTGATTTAAGGATCATCAATGTAACATTTAACAATCTTAAAATATAATTTATAGAGTCAATGGAGAAATGGTTTTAGCATAATCTTTGTATACAAAATAAAATAGGAGAAAATAATGAAGGATATATGGAAGTCAGAAAAACCTGGAGATTTGCCCCATCAGTAAGAGGCTCACTTGAGCCTATTTAAAAGCCAATTGATGAACACTCTGAAAAATCGTCTTGGATTAAAAGAGACCTTCTTCTCCTCTGCATCTTTTACAATGAAACGGACAGTAACTGTTCTGAATGATATTTATATATACAAAGAAAGAAAATACATAATACCATTTACACAAAGACTAATTAAGCTCACTTTGTTTACTAATTTGCAACAGCTTGTTTCAAATATTATCTTAAAACAATTCTGCATGAAAAAATGTATGATTTGTTTCATGGTCCTACTGGAAGATGTCCTGTATGCCTTCCCATGGATACATAACTTTATCCCCATTGTCAAAAAATGACCAAAAAAAAAGTACATAACAAAAATCGAAAAACAAATCTCAATCAACCTAAGCTGCATGTTCTTTTAAATTTGAAAACTTAAACAAATTATATAAGAAATCAAACGAAAGAGACAATTATAAAATTTTCCAAAAATGGCAAATGCAGCTAGGAGTCGTGACCAAAGGATTATGTTCTAGATTTCTAGAACCTCAAAATTGTCAATTCACCAATAATTTTAAAAGCCTAGGTTGCGATCACAGCTCTTCCCTCACACAGCAACAAACATTATGTTATGAAGATTTTCAAATTGGTATTCAGGACAATGCACTATGATAAAAGTATACATGGCCTCTAGAAGAAACTTATCAGACCCAAACTACCAAAAGCACGGTCGGAAAAAATGAACCATCTGCCACAAAATGGAGTACAACTCTGAACGGTTATTCGCATCCATGTGTACAGTTATATGGAGATAAAATATATTAGATATAGTAAACTCCTAAATTAGGACATAAAGAAACGAATATTGAAAATAGCTATAAAGATCATCAACAACCTTCTGTGCAACATTTTGGTATTTATCCGGAGTATCCCTTGTGGTGAGAGATGGTTCCAAGAAACTACTTTGAATGCGACCCACGGCACTTGATGAAACCAATGGCTGTGAAGAAGCTCCAGGTTCCTTACAATAATATAGAAGAAAAATTAGACAACAAGTTGGATACATTATATACGCAGTTATGATGTTTATATAAAATTCACACTTTCACAGCATCTGAAGAATCATTTCCAACTATGCTGAGAAGCATTTCCGACTGCTCTAATGTGAATTGACGAGCACTGAAATATTATATGCAGATTCTAAGTAAAATTTGATTATGGCATATCATCTATTGGTCGAGAGATCCCCTCATATCCCGTGTTGAGAGAGTAACCACTAGTGCCAGTGAGACCACTATTAGCAGATTGAACAGCAATACCAGCAGACATTGAATGTGAGCTCTGACTAGACTGGTTTTGCCATGGAAGCCGAACAAAGTCCTAATATAAATAATGAAAAGCAGTTGAAATATGTAGTGTTCTTCAAGGCTCTAGTATTAACACAACCACTAGAAAGAAATACTTAACCTATGTTCACCACAACCACTAGTATTAACAAATTATTAACTGTGTGCGACATTTATCCAAACTATGAAGTCATGAAAAAGTACCAGGCGTTAGATCACCGATGAAAGTATCCACGCTGGTGCATGTATGCAAGACCTTGGAAAACTTGAAAACACAAATTTTAAATTTCATTTTCAGAAAACAGCTTTTCCCTTTTTTTCATAAGTTGGTAGAGGTTACATTCCTGCATCATTCAAAATTGACCTAAAACAGCCACCATTGTGCCAGAAAAATCCAGCCACTCACCATGTACTCAGAATGTCATTTTCTCGAATAACTTCCTTCAGCTTCACGACATTTGAGTGATTCATTTTTCGTAGTGACTGCCAAAGGGGAAATTAGAGAATAAATATATGCAGAATCATAAACATGTAAAATGGGTTTAGGAAAGAAAAGCGAGATGTGACACCTTGACTTCTCTCAGGTATACACACTCCTCCCGACAATAATATTTCTTCATTTTCTTGATCGCAACCTGTAATTTTGACAAATTAAAAGGAAACACATGATCCAAGATCGCATAGAGCGCCAATATAAAATTGACGAAGTAGTTACACGGGACGGACAGACAAAACCAGGAGAAGGTAACATTGACGAAGCACTGACTGTGCTCTATAACCGCAACAATAGCACGAAAATAAAGTCACCTAAACATTAAAATAGTAATACCAAAAGACAGAGAAATAGAGAAGGGGGACAAAACACCATTCACATCATGCTCTAGAAATATGATGCAAGTATGGTACCTTAATGGGACTAGAAGTATCAGCCAGTGTAATCGCTGGAGATTGCCCTAGAGAAGCTAATGGCGATCTCATATATCAGTAGTCAGTAGATGAACCAACAGGGGGCTTATGACGATCATCCAAAGGATTTTCACATCTCTGTTGAAGCTGCAGCGACAAATGCTATTGTTCGGGTTGTATCATGCTAGAGCCACTGAGCTGTTATAGGGACAGTTCATATAATAAAATAATTATATCAAAACAGAAAAATTATTGAAAGGACAAGAATAGGAGATGGTGTGCATTTGTGATATTTCTCAAATTGATTGTTTATCTAAATTTGATATTTTGCAGGAGATACTATATTTGCCCCGTATTTCTACTTTTCCTTTTTATTTCTACTCTTTCAAAAAATATCCATGCTGCTGAATGTCAACTAAATCCATATACCCAAAAGAATTCGTCTTATGGGTCATCAAGACAACATTTAATTAGGGTCATGGAGGCAACATTTAATCAAACTTATATAGCCTTATAATAAGAATTGGACTTAAGTGTCAACGAAGCAACTTTTAATAAGGGTCCTAGAGCCAACATATAATCGATAGCCAATAAGAATTGAACTTAAGCTTCAACGAGGTAACTTTTAATAAGGGTCATCAAGGCAGCATATAACCGACTTTATATAGCAAATAAAAAATTGGACTTAAGGTAATCTAGGCAACATTTAATCGAATTTATCTATCCAATAGGAATTGGAATTATGGATCATCAATGCAACATTTAATAAGGGTCAACAAAGCATCATAAAACCAAATTTATATAGCCAGAATTGTACTTACGTGTCAACAAGACAACTTTTAATAAGGGTCACAAAGGCAACATATAGCCGATAAGAATCAAAGTGTCAACAAGACAACTTTTAATAAGAGACATCAAGGCAACATATAACCGAATTTATATAATCAATAAGAATTGGACTTAAGGAAATCTAGGCAAAATTTAATTAAGGATCATCAAGGCAACATTTAATCGAATTTACCTAGTCAATAGGATTTGGAATTAAGGATCGTCAAAGCAACTTTCAATAAGGGTCATCAAGGGATCATATAACCGAATTTATATAGCCAATAAGAATCGGACTTAAGTGTCAACGAGACAACTTTTAATAAGCGTCACCAAGGCAACATATAACCGAATTTATATAACCAATATGAATTGGACTTAAGTATCAACGAGCCAACTTTTAATAAGGGTCACCAAGGAAACAAATAACCGAATTTTTATAGCCAATAAGAACAGAACTTAAGTGTCAACGAGACAACTTTTAATACGAGTCATCAAGGCAACATATAACCGAAATTATATAGCCAATAAGAATTGGACTTAAGGTAATCTAGGCAACATTTAATTAAGGATCGTCAAAGCAACATTTAATTGAATTTATCTAGTCAATAGGATGTGGAATTAAGGATCGTCAATGCAACATTCAATAAGGGTCACCAAGGGATCATATAACCGAATTTATATAGCCAATAAGAATTATACGTAAGTGTCAACAGGACAACTATTAATAAGGGTCGCCAATGCAAAATATAACCGAATTTATATAACCAATATGAATTGGACATAAGTGTCAACGAGATAACTTTTAATAAGGGTCATCAAGACTGCATATAACCGACTTTATATAGTCAATAAGAATTGGACTTAAGGTAATATAGGCAACATTTGATCGAATTTATCTATCCAATAGGAATTGGAACTATGGATCATCAATGCAACATTTAATAAGGGTGACCAAGGCATCATAAAACCAAATTTATATAACCAATAAGAATTGTACTCAAGTGTCAACAAGACAACTTTTAATATGGGTCACAAAGGCAACATATAACCGACTTCATATAGCCAATAAGAATCAAAATTAAGTGTCAACAAGACAACTTTTAATAAGAGACATCAAGGCAACATATAACCGAATTTATATAGTCAATAAGAATTAGACTTAAGGTGATCTAGGCAACATTTAATTAAGGATCATCAAGACAACATTTAATCGAATTTATCCGGTCAATGGGATTTGGAATTAAGGATCATCGATCCAACATTCAATAAGGGTCATCAAGGGATCATATAACCAAATTTATATTTACAACAAGAATTGGACTTAAGTGTCAACGATGCAACTTTTAATAAGAGTTATTAAGGCAACAAAATCGAATTTATATAGCCATTAAAAATTGGACTTAAAGCTTATTGAAGTAACATTTAATTGATTTTATATAGCCAGTAGCATTTGTACTTAAGGATCATCAATGCAATATTTAATCATCTGAGAATTTGCATAGCCTATGGAAATTGAATTTAAATGTCATTGAGACAACAAATAACCATCTTATATTAATTTATAGAGGCAATAGCAAAGAATATTTTGGGGTCAATATATCACCACCCAAGATATCAAGTACAGGGTATCTACCATAAATATACTTTTGGGTACCTTTTTTCAAGAAAAACCATGTTAAGTATTCGCTTTTCCTAATCCACGTCAGAACTAATTTGTTAACGCAACCTGTCAAAAACAACACAAATTAGTACATGTTGAAATTTAAAATAGAAATGAAAAAAAAATGAAAACTATAAATAGTGAACTTACCTTGACTTGTGGATTGTATTGTCAACGAGAAACCATTTAGCCATGTCCAAATTTATTTCGTCAGCAGCAATGAGACATAAGGGTCGTCATTAACCATTTTAATTGGACATAAGAGTTATTGAGGCAACATTTAACCGAATTTATATAGCAAAAAAGAATTTAACTTGGGACATCGTGGCAACATTTAACTGAATTTGTATACCAAAAAAAATCCGTCTTATGGGTCATCAAGGCAACGTTTAATTAGCGTCATGGAGGCAACATTTAATCAAAACTTATATAGCCAATAAGAAATGGACTTAACTGTCAACGAGGCAACTTTTAATAAGGGTCATCAAGCCAACATATAACCAATAGCCAATAAGAATTACACTTACATGTCAACAAGACAACTTTTAATAAAGGTCATCAATGCAACTTATACCCGGATTTAGATAGCATATAAGAATTCGACTTAAGGTAATCTAGGCAACATTTAATCGAATTTATCTATTAATAAGATTTGGAATTACAGATCATCAATTCAACATTTAATAAGGGTCGTCAAGGCAGCATATAACCGACTTTATATGGCCAATAAAAAATTGGACTTAAGGAAACATAGGCAACATTTAATCGAATTTATCTATCCAATAAGAATTGGAATTATGGATCATCAATGCAACATTTAATAAGGGTCAACAAGGCAACATAAAACCAAATTTATATAGCCAAAATTGTACTTACGTGTCAACAAGACAACTTTTAATAAGGGTCGGAAAGGCAACATATAACGGACTTAAATAGCCGATAAGAATCAAACTTAAGTGTCAACAAGACAACTTTTAATAAGAGACATCAAGTCAACATATAACCGAATTTATATAGTCAATAAGAATTAGACTTAAGGTAATCTAGGCAACATTTAATTAAGGATCATCAAGGCAACATTTAATCGAATTTACCTAGTCAATAGGATTTGGAATTAAGGACCGTCCAAGCAACATTCAATAAGGGTCACCAAAGGATCATATAACCAAATTTATATAGCCAATAAGAATCGGACTTAAGTGACAATGAGGCAACTTTTAATAAGGGTCACCAAGGAAACAAATAACCAAATTTATATAACCAATATGAATTGGACTTAAGTATCAACGAGCCAACTTTTAATAAGGGTCACCAAGGAAACAAATAACCGAATTTTTATAGCCAATAAGAACAGAACTTAAGTGTCAACGAGACAACTTTTAATACGAGTCATCAAGGCAACATATAACCGAAATTATATAGCCAATAAGAATTGGACTTAAGGTAATCTAGGCAACATTTAATTAAGGATCGTCAAAGACTATAACCAAAAGACGGAAGAAAAAAATGTGAAAGTATAATACAAAAATACTTTTTGGAAATAATAAAAAATATGAGGTGTAACTACAAATTGTGCCACAATAGTTATACATCTTGAACCGAGTCTACAACTAGAACTGAAATTGGCCCTGCATTAGGAGTGCCCGTCCCCCGTGTTTTAAGAACTCACAAGTGTTTTTTTATTTTTTTTATTTTATAGATGTGGTGAAGCATAAAGATCGATCAATGTTCTAATCGCAACACGTTAAGATGTCAATACCTACCAGTGAACCTGTTTTTGATGGGTCTACATGGGGAGGTAAAAAAGGAGGAATATCAAATATGTGATTTGGGGGTAAGTCGTACATGGTAGTGACGACTTACACCCTTTTGGTAATTTTTTAAAAAACTACACAACTTTAGTAATAAGCTTGAAAAAATACACCCTTTTGGTAAAAAAATCACAATAAGAATTGGACTTAAGTGCAACGATGCAACTTTTAATAAGAGTTATTAAGGCAACAAAATCGAATTTATATAGCTATTAAAAATTGGACTTAAGGCTTATTGAAGCAACATTTAATTGATTTTATATAGCCAGTAGCATTTGTACTTAAGGATCATCAATGCAATATTTAATCATTTGAGAATTTGCATAGGCTATGGAAATTGAATTTAAATGTCAATGAGACAACAAATAACCATCTTATATTAATTTATAGAGGCAATAGCAAAGAATATTTTGGGGTCAATATATCACCACCCAACATATCAAGTACAGGGTATCTAGCATAAAAATATTTTTTGGTACCTTTTTTCAAGAAAAACCATGTTAAGTATTCACTTTTCCTAATCCACTTCAGAACTAATTTGTTAAAGCAACCTGTCAAAAACAACACAAATTAGTAGATGTTGAAATTTAAAATAGAAAAAAAAAAAATGAAAACTATAAATAGTGAACTTGCCTTGACTTGTGGATTGTTTTGTCAACGAGAAACCATTTAACCATGTCAAAATTTATTTCGTTAGCAGCAATGGGACATAAGGGTCGTCATTAACCATTTTAATTGGACATAAGAGTTATTGATGCAACATTTAACATAATTTATATAGCAAAAAAGAATTCAACTTGGGTCATTGAGGCAACATTTAACTGAATTTGTATACCAAAAAAAAATCGTCTTATGGGTCATTGAGGCAACGTTTAATTAGCGTCATGGAGGCAACATTTAATCAAAACTTATATAGCCAATAACAATTGGAGTTAAGTGTCAACGAGGCAACTTTTAATAAGGGTCATCAAGCCAACTTACAACCAATAGCCAATAAGAATTGAACTTAAGTGTCAACGAGGCAACTTTTAATAAAGGTCATCAAGGCAACATAAAACCGAATTTAGATAGCCAATAAGAATTGGACTTAAGGTAATCTAGGCAACATTTAATAGAATTTATCTATCCAGTAGGATTTTGAATTACAGATCATCAATTCAACATTTAATCAGGGTCAGCAAGGCATCATATATCCGAATTTATATAGCCAATAACAATTGGGCTTACGCGTCAATGAGGCAACTTTTAATAAGGGTCTTCAAGGCATCACATAACCAATAACCAATATGAATTGGACTTAAGTATCAATGAGCCAACTTTTAATAAGGATCACCAAGGCAACATATAACCGAATTTATATAGCCAATAAGAATTGGAAAATTTAGGTAACCTAGGCATCATTTAATTAAAGCTCATTGAGGGAACATTAAATCGAATTTTTCTAGCCATCTGAGGATTTGAATTAAGGATCATCAATGTAACAAAAGCACAAATAGTTTAAATCATAGATAAAAATATCGCTGAATGCTGAAATTATTATCATTAAACTACATATCAGCCAACTATCAACCATAACTACACAACTAGAAATCCAACCTGAATCGAGGAACTTTGAGTGGCTGTAGTGCATGAAATGCATTGGCAAAAGCAGTCAAAATCTTCAATAAATGTAGTGATTAGTATTAGTGACATATACACGACTGTTGTACAGTGAATTTGGACTCCCTTGCTTGAAAACCCTTAGTTTCAATCAACAGTATTATCAAATAGCAATTATGGGGCCGCCATAGAAGATATGGCAGATTTCTAGCAATTATGGGGCCACCATAGAAGATATGGCCATAGAACATATAACCGAATTTATATAGCCAATAAGAATTGGAAAATTTAGGTAACCTAGGCATCATTTAATTAAAGCTCATTGAGGGAGCATTTAATCGAATTTTTCTAGCCATCTGAGGATTTGAATTAAGGATCATCAATGTAACAAAAGCACAAATAGTTTAAAAGCATAGATCAAAATATCGCTGAATGGTGAAATTATTATCATTAAAATACATATCAGCCAACTATCAACCATAACTACACAACTAGAAATCCAACCTGAATCGAGGAACTTTGAGTGGCTGTAGTGCATGAAATGCATTGGCAAAAGCAGTCAAAATCTTCAATAAATGTAGTGATTAGTATTAGTGACATACACACGACTATTGTACAGTGAATTAGGACTCCCTTGTTTGAAAACCCTTAGTTTCAATCAACAATATTATCAAATAGCAATTATGGGGCCGCCATAGAAGACATGGCAGATTTCTAGCAATTATGGGGCCAGCATAGAAGATATGGCGTATTATCAAACTTTCATTTCCATCAAACCCTAGTCTACTCTTATAAAATCCTTCAAATCGCGAGTAACTGTAAGATCGCATGCATATAATCACCAACCTCAGCCGGTTTTTTTTAAAAAAAACAACCTAATTTATGGGTCACGGGTGTCGCTTATTCTGGAGATCTCATTTGCTTCACTGCATGTACAGCCATGATCGGATTGGTTTATTTCCAACCAATTTATTGCACAAGATGCTTGGACCAGGAATCAACTTTTACATATACTACGCAGTGAACTAATTACAAAATTCATTTCAACCAAATATTTGTGGAAACTAATTGGAGTTAAACGTGTGAACGTCAGTAACTTTTTCAAGAGTAGATTGAGGAACCATAAATTTCTGAACTCCCTAATAATTATTCATTTCCTTTATCTAAGTAAAAAAACCATCGTCTGGGAAGCTTTAGAAGCAGAGAGAAATAGATAGAACATGATACCTGGTACCCGGAAATAGAGGATTAAGAGTGAACAACTCAGCCATAATAGCACCCATGACTCACATGTCTTGAAGATAAAACAAAATAAAATAAATAAATAAATGTTTGTAGGGTACTATCACATTACTACAATTATTCTATATCACACTTACCAACTTTGGAGCTATAAAGGGAAGACTGAAGCAAAACTTCAAAAGCATGATACCCGATATCATAAGGCATTTTACATGTTATCAAATAAAGTGCTATACATTTAAAATATAATGATGTATTCGAGTTAAAGACACATACCACCATGTGGAGACATACTCGGTATATGGTGGTTGTGAGCTGATCTCTCGCACTAGGCCAAAATCAGAAACTTCAACGATATCCCTGGTGACTAACAAGTTTTTTGCAAAAAGTACCATACCTTGTATCAAACAGCAAAACTTTGCAACACAGTAATAGAGATATGTGCACTGTTTTATTGTTATTGCTTATCCAACGTTAAAGATACATGCAGTATCCATATCAGACACCAGTTTATCTACTTCATTCCTGTAGAAGAAGGAAAAGGTTGAGATACATTTAAGAAAATTAAAACAGGTGAAGGAGAGAAAGTCATAATAGATCTCTTACCCCCAGAAGCAGATTGTCCAGATGTTTCAACTGGAACTGTCATATGAACACTTGTCAAGAAACAACTACTTTAAATGGATCCAAAGAAGAAGAATAAGTTCTTACTTGTACAATTTCCCTAAAGATGCAGCACTTCTCTCAGAAAAAACAAGCATCACACAAACTGTGCTGATTGGTAAAGGAGAACGGACAACTAAGTACAATTAACAAAGGAAACCAGAAGAAATTCTCCAAGCATGAAGAACCGCCAATCGAGCATTTCTTGAAATGAAAATAAGCAATACTTGTGGCTGCTTGACCAGAAAAGAACTCCATCCATGCAAGCACCAAATAAATTAAAAGATAAGAAAGCTTGGGAAGAGTTTGCCACTAAGAAAGCTGCCAGTAACAAAACTGTGCTTATTAGAAATGAATGGTAGCTCAAATATAAATGTTGTGGATATCCATTTTTCACTTACTTCATATCCAGTCAAATATGAACTGTAGATAAACAAATGAGAAATTGAAAACAAGACTAACAAATAAAGTTTCTTACAGATAATTGGACATCAAATTGACAGTTGTTGAAATTGAATTATGGGGATTGAGGTTCAAACTCTCAAAATTTGTACCCAAAATTTACAATTTGCAGCCCCTATCAGTTTAGTGTTTGAATTAGAACCACTAGATAAATTGGATAAACTTTGTTTTACATATGCAGATGAAATTTCCAAAGAAAGAGAGTATAAGAAAAACATATACTATAGTTATCATTTATCAAGGTTTTCAATTTGATCAAGCATACAAAGACGTGACAAGCAAAGTTTAACATATTCAAAGGGTGGATGTAACATGTTTTGATTCAAAGAGTACTCCTTGTAAGTTCTTTTTCTAACTTGTTCTACAGCTGAAACTTCACACACAGAAGCTTGACGATGAAATGAAAATTAACCTTTCCATTAGATTTGTTAGACCGAATTTATCAATCAAATTTGAAATTGAATATAAGCAAACAGTGGTGATTTAACCTACTAAATTTCAGAGCACAACAATATACAAAAATACAAACAATTGAGAAATTAGAGGTGTGTTCAATGACCTTGTTTAAGTAGTTTAGAAAGCTTCAAGGATTTGTCTTTACAGTTTACACAAACACAACTCGTACTAGCATAGGTTCAAAAAGAAATTATAGAACACAATTGAAATTTCTAGAACATTGTTAAATGTTGCTAAGAAGAAGAATAATACCTACATATCACACTTGACTAGGTCAGACATCAATCACAGTACATCTCGATCTTGTGGAACTCCTTACGAGACGAAATCATGTAGTCGGTTCACATAATAAAGGTGATGCGGTGGCAAGTGCAGGGTTCAAACTGAGGGTTTGGTGAAGAGGTAGGGTTTTAGGGGAATTTCCTGCATGACAAAAGTAATGAATTAGATTCGCTTGCCTAGTGCCTACACAAGAATCCTCATAGCATAATGTTTTTCAATATTATCTTGAAAGTGAATTAGATTCAAATATAACACAAAGCATATCTCTAGAAATATTGGCAACAACAGCATAATAACCACGTCTATAATGACCGCATCAACCGCAAAACTATCACAATATCAAGGTTAAGCACAACGGATTGCAATTTAGAATCTAAGTTATATATTTAATCGATTTTCAACAATTGATTTTTCAAGAAAAGATCAAAGAATAAGTGAATACCAAACCCTAAGATATCAAAGTCACACCGAGAAGACAGCGAAGACGATTCGAATTCTGGTTTTTCTCTGTATTTCCCAATTACGAAACTGAATCGAATAGAATCGATGAACGAGAAGAAATTAACGAATTGACGATCACAGGCGCAAGTGTTGAGAATAGTGTTCTTTGTTGAACTCTAGGGTTAAAGAAACGTACGACACGAGAAAAAGGTTGAAGGAAACGGGTGCGTGCGGGCGAAGAAGCGAAAGATGATTTTTGTAAACGAGTTGGAAAATGAGAAATTGGAGAGAATAGGGTTTTGTTTTGTGTTTGTAGGGGGAGAATGAAGACAACCGAGAGAGACTACAAAGTGCCGTTGGAGATGTGTTGTTTGTTTGTGTGGATTTAAAATTGAGAGATGATTGTGTGAAAACGAAATAGGGATTGGGAAGGTTCACACAACCTTGAATTTGCATCTTTGGAGTCCGTTTCTGAATTTTGGTTTTTTTTTTTTTTTTTATGGAAAATGCTAAATAGTATACCTGATGTACTAATTAAGCACATAAATAAGAAAAGTTTATTTTGAAACGCGTGCATTTAATACATTGAAAGTGTAAAAATTTATTTTATTAACATTAACATTTTGTTTTATTTTTATTTTTAGAATGCTTAATAAGTGCACCAGGTGCACCGTTTAACATCATGCTTCTTTTTATATAATATAATGAATTTTGGCTATTTTTACTGTCATAGTATTAACTTTAGGAAAAATATTTTTATAGTCACTCAATTTTAGACATTTAATAATGTAAAAAAAAAAAAAAAAAATTAGACATTTAATTTGGTCACACACATTATAATACATAGTATATAATTTAATTGCATAAAGAAAAAAATCATTCAATTACTTTCTTTTTCTATTTTTCACAACAAATTAAGCGTCTAAATAAAAAATGTGAGTATTTATCTAACTTTAGTAGGTTTATTTGTAGGAGAATTTATTTTCCTTTTAAGGGTGTTCGCGATGCAGTTTGGTTCGATTTTCAGCATAAAAATCATCCTAACCGCGAGATAAAATTGTATGCGATTCGATTTGATTCGGTTGGTTTTTAAAAAGTCATCCAAATCAAACCAAACCGAATGAATGCAGTTAGGGTTGGTTCAGTTTCCGCAGTTTATCAAGACATAAAAAATATGAGAATATTACCAACATGTTACAAAATAAACATCGAAAATTTTAGTTTATTTTATTGTTTACATGATATAATATGAATATACATAAATTGCATATACATAAGAACTTATTTTTAATACTAATAGTATAGTTTTGAATCGCATGAAATTATATATTTTGACGACCTACTATTTTATGGACTCAATTTATGTTTTGACTTATTAAGTTAACTGTATAAAAGGACTTTTACAATAAAATATGAATTGCAAAGAGGAATTTTATGATACAAATTTTGAAAAAATTCAATATGTAAATGTTACTTTTATGGTAGCTATAATAAATATGAATTTTTTTGGTACAATTTCTTTTTTAAGTATTTGATAATATATACGGAGAATGAATTGTTGTTGATAAAAAGTTTAAATTAACAGGAATAAATTGTCACTGATTACTTTTATGGTAGCTATAATAAATATGAATTTTTTTAGTACAATTTCTTTTTTAAGTATTTGATAATATATACGGAGAATGAATTGTTGTTGATACAAAATTTAAATTAACAGGAATAAATTGTCACTGATGAAAATTTTAAATTAACTATTATATAAGAAGAACAAGTTGTTGCTGATAAAAAATTTAAATTAACTATTATTTACGGGGAACAAGTAATGGTTGATAAAAGAAATTTAAATTAACTATTATACACGGGGAACAAGTTATTGTTGATAAAAAAATTAAAATAATTATTATACATAGAAAACGAGGTATTTGCTACTGCAAAATTTAAATTAGCTATTATACACAAAAAATAAGTTGTTCCTGACGAAAATACATAATTAACTACTATAAACAAGAAACAAGTGTTGATCAACATTTTTAACTATTATAAATGGAAATTAAGTTGTTTGACGAAAAAAAAATTGATTATATACAATTAACATCACCTTAAACAAAAAAAAAATTAAAATTTGTATGACGCCCTTGACGGCCTAACGTCCCCACAAAATATAACGTGCCGAAGGCGCGTCCCATGCGTATACATGGGTACATACCTAGCTCACTCGAAAATCTTATACCACACATAGTGAAAAGTCATAAGTGACAAACAAATGTCTCACCAACTCTTGAGATCACCCCGCTAAGCATAGAAACAATACTCTCTTCGTCCCAATTAACCTTGAAATAGAACAATACTTTTGCCGGTTGGCGTCTTATAAAGAAGACGTTGACATGATAAGACATTGACCATTGCCGGAGCCATAAACTCCTCCAAACCTTGGAGAATATTTGAAAATTATATATGGAGTGCTCGTGAATCGAAGAGTGCTCAACTGAGAGGACAACATAAAGTGAGCTAACAGAAGGTCCTGTTTGGATTAGCTTATTTTTAAACTTATGCAAATAACTTATGCAATATAAATTAGATTTTATGTTATTTTATAAGTTCAAACTAGTGAAAATTGTATTTTTATAAGCTATTTTATTATAAACTACTTTGACAAACTTATAATAATATATAAAAATTGCATAAGCTGTTTGCATAAGCTCGAAAATAAGTTAATCCAAACATGTCATATATACTAAAACTGATTGTTAACTTGCAACTAATTAAGGTTAATTAATTTTTTTGTTATGTATACTTAAACCACTAATTAATATGGCTACATATTTTGACTTGAAAAGAAATGAGAGGACAAGAAAAGTGAATGAAGGTATGGCAACCCAGGGGTGATAAGTTGTTATCAAGACTTACTAAGGTTACCTGCATGATCAATTTGATTACAGCAGAATGAAGCTTTTTCAGTCTGGAATATTTTTGGTACAAACAATTGAAATTGACATATCACATGTGCACATATACTTGTCTGTAAATAGTACGTAAATGTAGTACTATCAAAACAAAACATTAATAGAGACTACTTTCAATTATATAAGAGAGTACAGTCAAAGAAAATTTTCATAGAAAATAATTTGTTGTTCTTCAATTATATTATTAGAAATTATGTGTTCTTTATTGTGTGTAATTTTTAATTAAGAAAATGGGAAACTAATAATGATCTCTCTCAAAAACATATTGCTCCAAGAATCCATGAGACGAGTAGAGATCCTCACCAATTTCTAGAAAAAAAATAGATGTGTCAACTATTATAGTTTTGAAATAATGGACATATCCAGACCTCTTTTCTTAGACACCAGAGGAGTTAATAAAAGAAAAATTATAATTCACCAATAAAAAAACTTTAAGTACATAATAGCTAAATAGCACTACGATGATATATCAAATTTTTATTATAAGTTAAAACTGTACATGTAACTGTGTATAACGCGAAAGCAATAAGTCCTTGCAGGTGCATGACCTATTGTTGGGTTTTCATAGCTCCACGAGGACATAAAGAATTTGTTGAGATATATATTATATACATAGGACCCCTCCCTTCTGTCCTCATAATCACATGGCTTGTAGTGTAGTACCTTTCTTATAACCTTACCCTGCCCCTGCTAATATTTTACCTGCCCTTTGCTTCTTTTGTACGTCTTACTCCTGCTGATGAGTGAGTGAAAAAGATTGATGTGTTTGATGTATTCTCAAAATTGCATTCATTCACACAAACAAGAAGTTCATGTGCCATACTCACTTTTTCCCTGACATTTAATTATACTGTATACAATCTCACCCTTTATTAGCAACTAGTATAATAAACCAGTTAATTAACAGGCCGGGGTTAAATTAAGTTATAAGAGAATATATTGCGTTTACAGAAATATTCTAAGAAATAAAAAGTGGATGAATGATTTTGGTGACACATAGAGAGTGATGAACAAAGTTACAATTACGGATGGCAACAAGACAAATCCGTGGGCCCGCCCGCACTCGAGTCAACGGGTGAAACCCGAGTTGATCGGATTTGAGTGTCACCTGATATTTCGGATGCGGGTTTGGGATCACTCAAACCCACATTCGAAACTCATACACTCACCCGCTTATATAGTTAATTACCTAATTGCTCCTTAAGTATATATAATTACAAAAAAAATTAATATATTTTGCCCTTAAGTATATATAGTTAATTACCTAATTATCTAATTTAATTGGATGTTCTGTTAGTGTATCATCGTACTTAATTCACTTATTAATATATTTTGCCTTTTCAAAAAAATTTATTGTAATTTAATTTTAATTGTAATTTTATTATTGTCTTGCTACGAGTTTGAGTTTGGATAAAAAAACTCAAACCCAATAAGTGTAGATACGGCTTTTGTTTTACCATTCAAACAAACTTTGAATTTGACTTTGGATGTTAATTTCGGATACAGATATGGATAGTGTGAAATCCATACCCGTGGACACTCGTTCTCATCCCCGGTTATTGGAGGTGTTAATTATTATGGACGTGACGTGACTATCAACAAGGTTTTGGTCCATTTTTTTTAAGAAAGGATAAATTAGCACATGATAACTAATATATACATGGTGAATTAGCAACATGTATCTTAAAGTATATTTAATTATTTTTTAATTATCATTTGCTAATATATACCTTCTAAAAAATAAGTGTGTGTATTATAGAAAATGTTTTTAGAAGTTGTTAACGTATACCCACAATTATTTTTACAGTCTAATGTTATATATATATATATATGTGAGATTTGTTAACGCACGCCCATTTATTTTTTAGAATGAATATTCTAACAACATACACCTCAAGGTATATTTAACTATTTTTTGGTTACAACTGAATAGCACACACCTTCTAAAAAATAAATAGACGTACATTAACAAATCTCATATATATATATATATATATATATATAACATTAATAGATTGTACAAGTTGTGGCAGGTGAGATGATAAGTTTCACATTGTTTAGAAAATTGGTGGTCAAATATTATATAATTGAAATAATCAATAAATTTAATGTTTTAAATTTTTGGATAAAAAATATGGTATGTTCAACTCACTTATATGTTGCTTTTAAACCTAATATGAATGATCCAACGGCTGTACATACCAAGAATGTGGATGATCCCTGAAGTTTCCCATCATATGACCCAACAATTAATGTGAACTGTGATTATAATATGTACGGGTGTTTTTGGTAAAAAGGCTAGCGAACAGAATAGGTTTTGAATATTTTCTTATGTATTCTTTCTAACTCCGTTCCAAAATATAAGTCGTTTTAATCATATTACACAAATTAAGAAATATAATTAATATTGTATGAAAAAGAGAAATTATAAGTTAATTTACAAAATTGTCCTTTATTAATTGTGTTGAAAAGATAAATTGAAGAATTGAAAGAAGAAAGATAAATAAATAGTTAATGATATAATAGGAAAAAGAGCAATAAATGCTTCATTGGTAATGCAAAGCGACTTATATTTTGGAACAATTTTTTTTCTTCTCAAAACGACTTATATTTTAGAACTGATTATATCACAAAGATATATGAATAGGTTTGGATTGCCCCATAACCTGTTTTTGATTTTGAACTGTCTGCTTTGTGCAGGGAACCCAAAAGCACATAAAGGAAGATTGATGATATGTTGTGCAACTGTTTGCAGGCTATTGAAACTCCGGAATTGGTGGAAGAAGTGAAGGTAGCTTCATGGAAGTGGTGGTTGGCGCAGACCGACAATGCGCAGTGCCTCTATTATGAATGGCCATCAGAACCGAGCTTATGTTTCCTCAACTAGGCTTTTTGTTCCTGCTGTTGTTTTATTTTTCTTAGGCAACTTCTGTTTTTCTTTCCCTGTTCTGAGGGGTTTTGTTAACTCTGTTGTACTGCTTTCCTAGCTAGCACTCCTTGTGCTTGTTTTTCATTATTAATAAAGATTTGCTTATAAAAAAAAAAAAACAAAGATATATGAATATGGAGTATTTATTTATAAATAAATTAAAGATAAATAAAAAGAAAATAATTAGGATTTTTTTATGATTTGATGTTCTGCTTAACTTCGAATTTAGGTTTCACTCAATAACCGTGTAACACATATTCCATCCATTTAATCTCAAATCAATAATGTTAGAAAAAGCAGTGATATATCATGCAAAATAAGTTGTCCCGGACTTTTCACGAAATATTTTATGATTGGTGCGTCCACCCGGTCTTGATTGTTTGCTTAGATTAATTGTACTTTTATGTGTAGACACCCGGTCTTGAAAACGAACCTACAAAAGTAACATGAAAATTGAAAACAGAAGAATAAGAATATACAAATCAATGTTGCAATACGAGGAGGCAACAAGTTGATGTTTTATAACTTCAATCCTATTAGACTTGGTTAGGTAGTTAGGAGGTGGTTACATAACTACCTTGAGTTAGTTAGTTATGGTTACTTGTGTTACAAGTAATAGATGGGTTAGGAGTTTTCCTTATAAATAAGCGTGTACCACATGCATTGTACACAACTCATTCTCTATTTTTCTTATCAATAAATCTTAGCACTTTCCTCCTAGTTTTCTCTCTAGTTCTTACTTGTTATCTTCTTCCTCTTATCTTGGATTACCCTAACAAATTGGTATCCAGAGCCCTTTGGTTCTTAGTGTAGAAAGCACAAAGATTCAGTCTTGTTTGGTGTTTACATTTTCCTTCATTCAGAAACAATGTCAGGGAATGGTTTACCAAACAATCTTCCAATTCTTGAGGGCAAGAATTGGGAAAGATGGAGCAAACAGATGAAGTCTCTCTTTGGTTTTCAAGATACATGGGAAGTGGTGGTTAATGGTGTGCAAGACTTGGTAGGGAATGCCACTGAAGCTCAGAGATCAGCACACAAAGACTTAAAGAAGAAGGATTGCAAGGCAATGTATGCAATTCAAGCTGCAGTAGATTCTGCAAATTTTGACAAGATATCTAGTGCTGAATCCTCTAAGGCAGCCTGGGATATTTTGGTGAAATATTATGAAGGAGGAGAAAAGGTGAAGGGAGTGAAGTTGCAGTCTCTGAGAAGGCAATATGAGCTTCTGCAGATGGATAAGAGTGAATCCATTGGAGCCTATGTGTCGAAGGTTCAAGGCATTGTCCATACAATGAAGAGCTGTGGTGAGGTGATGACAGATAGGATGATTGTAGAGAAGGTAATGAGAACTCTAACTCCAAATTTTGATCATGTCATTGTTGCCATCCAAGAAACTGGGAATGTAGCTACATTACAGTTGGAGGATCTTGTTGGATCGTTAGAAGCACATGAGTTGATGATAAATGAAAGGAAAGGGGTTCAAGAATCTGTACAAGCCTTACAAGTTCAGGCTTACAAGAAAGCTAATAGTCACAAAGAGAAAAATCAAGATAAGGGAAAGAATGGCTCTCAGAAAAAAATTGATGGAAAATCTGAATCCTTCAAGAAAGGAGGAGGAACATCAAGTTCAAAGAAAGGTAAAGGCAAGGACAAGAGTCACATTCAGTGCTATAACTGTGAGAAATGGGGACACTACGCTTCAGATTGTTGGTTCAAGAAAGGCAAAGAAAAGGGCCAAGACTCTGATGATGAAGCAAAACTTGTGCAAGAAAAGGTTGAAGACAAAGCTGTGACTTTCATGGCTGCATTATCAGAGGTAGAATCACAAGACAAAGTTGATGCTGAGACTTGGTTCTTAGACACGGGGTGTTCCAATCACATGACTGGTCACAAAAACTGGTTAGTGAAGTTTGATTCTGGAAAGAAAAGTAAAGTGAAGCTGGCCAATAGCAGTTCATTGCAGTCAGAAGGCATTGGTAACATGGTTATCAAGAGAAGCAATGGAAGCTCTGCAGTAATTGAAGATGTGATGTTTGTACCAGGTATGGACTGTAATCTTCTGAGTGTTGGACAGTTAGCAGAAAAAGGTTTTTCAGTTATCATTAAGAATGAGAAATTTGAACTTTATGATCCTGCAAATAACCTAATTCTGAGGACTCCTTTGGCCAAGAATAGAACTTTCAGAACTTTGATTCACACAAACACTGTTCAGTGTATGAAGGTAGTAACAGATGAGAAGTTGAATTGGCTATGGCACCTGAGATTTGGACATTTGAATTTCAAATATCTGAATCAGCTAGGTAGCAAAGGAATGGTACTTGGCCTACCTAAGATTGAAGCTTCAGAAAGAGTATGTGAAGGTTGCTTAGTTGGTAAACAACCTAGAAATGCTTTCAGCAAGAGTTTGCCTATGAGATCATCAAGTGTACTAGGTGTTGTGCATTCTGATGTGTGTGGTCCCTTTGATGTGAATTCACTTGGTGGTAATAGATATTTTGTTACCTTTGTTGATGAGTATAGCAGGAAGATGTGGATATACTTGATTCAAACCAAGGATGCAGTATTTGATGTGTTCAGAAATTTTAAGGCATTAGTTGAAAATCAAAGTGGAAAGAAGATCATAGCTCTCAGAACAGATGGTGGAGGTGAGTATACTTCCAAGAAGTTTGAGTCATTTTGTGTTGAACAAGGTATAGAACATGAAGTCACAGCTCCCTATACACCTCAACACAATGGCTTAGCTGAAAGAAGGAACAGGACTATTCTTGATATGGCAAGGTGTATGGTGAAGCATAGGAACCTGCCTAAAGCTTTCTGGGGTGAAGCAGTTCTGAAGGACAGACAAGTTCTGAAGCAGTTCTGAAGGACAGACAAGTTCTGAAGCAGTTCTAAAGGACAGACAAGTTTGCAGTTCTGAAGGATTTCTGAAGGACAGACAAGGTTGCAGTTCTGAAGGATTTCTGAAGGACAGACAAGTTTGCTTAGGCTTGAAGTTAAGGGAGCATGATGTTTTATAACTTCAATCCTATTAGACTTGGTTAGGTAGTTAGGAGGTGGTTACATAACTACCTTGAGTTAGTTAGTTATGGTTACTTGTGTTACAAGTAATAGATGGGTTAGGAGTTTTCCTTATAAATAAGCGTGTACCACATGCATTGTACACAACTCATTCTCTATTTTTCTTATCAATAAATCTTAGCACTTTCCTCCTAGTTTTCTCTCTAGTTCTTACTTGTTATCTTCTTCCTCTTATCTTGGATTACCCTAACACAAGTGAGAAGGAAGTGTTGCATAAGAGAATAAATTCTCTCTATTGATTTAGAGCTTCAATGAAGTGTTGCAACGAGAAAAAAGAGTTTAAAAATGACACTTCTCTTAATTGATTTATGGTTTAAAAATTGAAGTTTCATAAAAGAGAATAAGACCGAAAATGAAGCTTCTCTCAATTGAGTTAGGGTTTAAAAATTGAAGTTTCTCTTAATTGATGAGTTAGTAAATTTGAACAATTTGTTTTCATTTTTTATTATTATATAATTTATTTTTGAAAAATGTTAAACAGTGTTCCGGACATTATTTAAACATATAAATATTAAAATTATATCTCGGATTTTGTGCATTTAATGCATCGAAAATATAAAAAATTAATTTATCAATAATAATAATAATTTTATCTTTTATTTTTATTTTTAGTATGTTTAACAAGTGTGTTGGGGCACTGTTATGACCCTTTATTTTTTATTTGCTTCAAAAAGGATCCATATTAAACTATTTTTGAAGGATCCATGTTAATAGACACACCATAAAAGTCAATTGTATCATTTCTTTCTTCCATCTTTTGTCTTTTACTAATTAAAAATTTATACACCAGTAAGGTTTAAACTTTAATTTGATGATTTGATGATAAAGTGTGGGGGCCTGCAGTCTTTTCTTTTGAAAAAGGAAAGGCTTCATTTCACAGTTACTTTTCTTCAAGTAACTGATCATGAAAAAAAACCCTAACCCTATATGGCTATATCCGTATTTTTTTTTTACTAAGATTAGGAAATTTTTTAATTACTTCACCAGGATTTGTTTAGAATTTCACCTGTTCACTGCTAACGTATTTGTCCCAAATACCAAAAATTAAAAAGTCAATTGAATAAAAAAGATGTAGAAAGGCTAATAAGGTTTTTTCCAGTTCTACTGTATCTGCCTAAATAATTAAATCACACAACACATTTTTTATTATATGATTACCTGGATAAAATAATTGATGTTTCACAATCAATCTGGTATGCAAGTTGTTGTCAATGTTTTATCAAAAAATAAAGTGGTTGTCAATGTAGCTAGCTACAGGCATGGAGAGAGGGTCATATACTGTTTAGTCTGTTTTCATTGTATTGTTTGAAGGTGAGTGTTGGTGGTTGATTATGCATGACAATTTTGGATTTGGATTTCTTGCAGTTGAAAAATTCACTTCGACCATTGATATGAAAATAAATAATTCATATAAAATTATATCAAAATCAATTCTAAATGTTCCCGTCTGTTTGATTTAAAATCAAATGGTTGGTAACTTTATATTGAAATCATAATTTAGACATATTTCCAAATTGGGAGCGGTAAGAAGCGATCCGTGCATCTCGCACCGGTGTTCTGACTCGTTCAAATCATATAACAAACAACAACAGCTTTGACTTTGAAGGCTAGCTAGAGTGAGTATATCTTTGAAGAGTATAAGATAGAGTGAGAAATCTAAGAGCAGTTAAATGAGATAGTGCACGTCTCTTCTGATTTAATCAATGTTGAGTGTTCGATCTCTGTCTTAGATATGCGACAATGTTAAAACTCTTAGGGAGAGTTTGTCTAAGAATTTGTCATTCATTTGGATCCCATAAAACTCGAGGTAATAGTCTCTCTCCAATTGCACGCATAGATCAATACCCGGTTTACATAAATAATAATTAAAAAAAAATAGAGAGAGAATAATTAATGAAAACCCTAAGGATGACCTACTGTCTATTGTCTACTGCTACTATTGTATATTTTAATTATATGTTTGATTGGGGAATCCAACAAGGATAGAGAATACTGTGGCTCATCACTATTTGATCAGAGATATTTTATTATTATTAGAGAAAGAAATGTGGGTATGCTCACCACAAGATAATGTTTAGACTTTCCCATATTTTCTGTACATGATGAAAGCTACAATTCAATGATTTTCTTTTCAGCAAAAATAAACATAAGTTCAGACTTGCACTCCTCGTTTTTCCTGTTAATTGAGTAATTCACCCAAATATATGTCAATGTCCCTATATATATATGTAGCTTTCAGAAAAATTTAAGAATGCAACAACCATATTTTTGGATTATGATAAGGAATTAACACAGACATTTTTACATGAAAAAAGTTCATATAAGCTCTACACATCATAATAGCTGAACTGCAGCTTAATATCTGCCTTTCTGTCGGTAACTATGACAATGACAATATGACATTATTGAGGTCATAAGACAAATTAATCTTTATTACATAAAATTCAAAATTTGTTTTTTAATGCAAAATATATTATACAAAGAAAACCAAAAGAATAACGAATACCATAAATACTCAAACAAAAATCATAAAAGAGGATAAATATTAAATATAGTTAAGGAAAAAAATCAGATGCAGATTATATTGATAGGAGCACTCAGGACAGACTAGCCCTTAAACAAAACATGAGAATAGAGTTAGTGTTAGTTTAGAATTAAGGGTAATTAGAGTTAAAAGACAAAATGAAAGTAAAAGGGTGGTGGTCTACAAAAAAGAAAAAGAGGTAGGAACATATAGCTGAGCTCTAAACCATAGTGTCAAGCTTTACAATGAAGTAAAGTATGTTATATTATTCTTAATGTTATAGTACTATTATTTTTACATGCATAGAGTTATAAGTTGAATATAGAATAAGAGGTCTACACTAGTAGTAGCCATACATTATTACTAGTACTTGGTAGTATGCGTGTTCTGCAATTTGATTCAGTCTCTTATTAATCAAATTTTTGTACAAAACGAATAGAGATCGGTAAAAAAGAACTACATAATAAAGACATTGTATATTGACGGAACATTGAAAAAAATATAAACAAATACCACCTAAATGAGGTCTACTTCCAAATTCCGCAAAAAATCAAACCACAAAACCTCAATATTCATCACAAAACGGCCATTGAAATAGAATCCAAAACACTAATAGCTTGCGACTTCACCCTAAACCCCTCCAAAAACCTCATAACCAACCAACACCGCACAACTGCTCACCGAGCCCAAATTAGCCTCCGAAAAAGTCTTATAGCCAATTTCAATCAGGTTCCACCACCACTTTACCCTAGTGCATCAAAGCTAACTCCAAAATAAACCCTAAAATAGAGTTAAGGTTAAAGACTGACTCTTGATCTCGAATAAAAAATGATCGCCCATCAGTCTCTACACACAAATCAGAAAGACACCAATTTTCAAGCCAACAATCTAGAAAAGAAAAACCTTATATATTTTATATATATTATTACGTATACCCTAATAAAAAAACAAAGTCAACAAATAAACTATTTTTATTATAATTGATGAAGTTTCGACGAGTTGGATCTTAAGAGTACAAAAAGATGAAATCAAGTCTAAAAATTCAACAAATGCTTACAGAATCACTTATATATTAGCCACCAATAACATCTTTATATCTGCAACATAATTTAAACTCAAACCCTGTGAGATCTGAGCTGAATTTTTATCGACTAAATTAACAAACAAATAAACTTTATTTAATTTAAAAAAACAATATATAGACCTCTTCAATCACCTAGACAAAAGAGTCCAATAATCAAGGCTACATATTTATAGCCAAAGTCCAGAATAGTTGCATATATAATATTATCATCACACCATAAGAATATTGCAGGCCATGCCTCAAAAAGTATAAACCCTAGATGGGTTATAATACTTATAAATTAATGATTTCCTCCTCCTCCTCCTCCACTCTCACTCATATCCTCAGAAGAAGTATCAGTCCAAGGAAGAGAATATGGAAAAGAATAATCGGTGGTAGTATTTGGAGATTGTCCAAAAAATCCACCTCCTTCATTTCTTGGACTTAACTGTGATCTTTGTGGCATTGGTTGAACTGATACCATTCCTGGAGGCACAGAAAGAGACGTCGGCACCGGAGGGATATGATCAGTGAGGGTATAGCGAAGAAGATCGGTGTTAGCAGCATCAAGTTCCTTTTGAAGCCTCTGAACTTGTTTTTGAAGGAAAGAGATAGCACCTACACAGCCATAAACTGGGTCCCTAACTCTTGCTTCTGCTTCATAGGCAAGTGAGTTCACTGCATCTTCCCTTTGTTGAGGGAGGAGTTCATTGAGAAGCTTTGTGACATTGCTAGCACCAAATATTTTGTGAACGTTTGCAAATTTTTGAGGTTCTTCTGGTGGAAAGTAAGGTGCAAAGATGCATCCTGGCATGCATTTTCTCCTCAAGAATTTGCAGGCAGCACATGGTGAATTGTAAGAACCTGATGATGATGAAGAAGATGCTGCCATTTCGATTAATTTATATTAACTCCCTGCAAGTTACAAATAATATATAGCAAAATTAAGATTTAATTTTAAACTTAGTCCAAATTCATTCATTGGTTTCTGTGTTTTCTTTTTCTTTGCTTTCTTCAAACCAAACACACCCTTCATATGTTTTATGATGGATGAGTGTTTTAATATATTTGTAGATTAAAAAAAAAATTAAACTATACATCTATGCTAAGTTCTTGACAAAGCAGATCTGATGGTAGCTCATTTGCACCAATATGATTGTCAATTTGTCACATCACAATTATATGGATGGAGAAGGAAGCAACTTCATCCAGCTCTCCATCAATTGCCTCTCCTCCACTCAATACTATTTTCTACAATAGTATTTACTATATATACTAGCTACTTTTCTTTGATATATTGTCACATCACAAGTATATACTTAGGGGTTGAAAAATACATAAAGTGCCCTTTTTTTTTAAAAAAAATGTGCAAGTTGTAGAAAATAAAAAATTAAAACGAGAGATAGAGATAAGTAAATATAATACAAATATGTTTATTGTTCAATTAGGAAAAATAACACAAATGTGTTTTTTTTTTAATGGCAATAATAACACAAATGTGTTGATAATTATTAAACAATCATCAATCATGATAAACATTCCTAAGGACTTAATCTTTCAAATTAATACTAAGATTATGCTGGTATAAGTTTGAGGAATATTTTGTAATACTCTTTTTACCTTTTTTTTTCTTGCTTTTCTGAAAAATATAATTTTTTTCTTTCTTTTCCGTTTATCTTTATCATTTTGGATTCATAAGATAGAACAAATCAACAAAAGAATTGTTAGTTTCAAATTTCAAACATGACATATTGAATTGTTAGCTTAAGGGGTTATTTTCATGTTCATTCTCATTAATTAATTCCATATTAGGTAACATATACACTGCCGTACATATATATAAGAAAAATTTTCCTTTCCTCTGCTGGTAAAATTCAGCTACATGATCAAAAGTACCCTCTGAAATTTTATCAGTTTTGAGTCAGGAATCTGGCTTATTATAGTTCATTGTCTACAAAACGGCTTAAAAATGGAAAAGCCGTACAAAAAGATTTTCATTTTTGTAGTGTATCAAGCATATATCAATTAACTATACTTTATTTGAAAGAAACAAAAATAGAGAAAAAGAAACTATACATGTATAAGGAAAAAGAGAAAAATAAGGATGGCACATATATGAACATGGTTTTATCTGTTTGTGAAGTAATTTTCTTTAAAAAAATAAAACTAAAAGTGAAGTACCTTTTATATCCCTAGATTGAGATCCTTCAGAAGCCGATCCTCTTTTTCCTCTCCCAAGTGAAGGTAGTCTAAGGCTCTAAGCTGTGGAGAAAGTCCTCTAAGAGGAAACCCTAATTAGAAGAGGGGGAATTAAGAGGAGAGAGAGAGAGAGAGAGAGAGAGAGAGAGAGAGAGAGAGATGTGAAAGGTGATATAAGTTAGTGGGAAAAGGTGATAACTAGTAGAAGGAGCATTATGAGTGAATGGAGAAGGAATGGTTGCAAAAGACAAAGGTAATAAATGGAGGTATAGACTAGAGAGAATACTATGAGTCTATGATCTTGTTGTATCTAATCAGATAATAATATCAAGAATGTGAGGATGTCTTGCATTCTCTTATCAAATCTTTCTCTAACTATGTACTTAAACAGATCCTACAACGATTTCATACATACTATATTACTAATCATGCTCTCTAGATAATTAGTTAAGATTTAACTATCAATGTTATTGCAGTTGTTGATCTTAGCTTCCTTTGTTAAATTAGTTATAAACACAAGTAATAAGCATGGTTTTTTTGCTGTTAAATAAAATGGTTCCTTTGTTAAATTAGTTATAAACACATGTGTCTATTGAAAATTCTTTGAATTCTTCAAAATCTTATTATTTTTAATTGTAGATGATTTCATGTGAGCGGTTAGTCCCACATCCATTATTCATATATAAGTCTAATGTTAGTGTTAAAACTATGAAGCATGCATGATGTTAATTAATCTATTATTATCTTCTAAGTATGGTTTATGTGAGAATTATGAGCTAAGACTTGCATATACACCTTAATAAATGTGTTGTTCTTTCTAATGTTAACATTGCTAGTAGCAACAAAGTTGAAGAAAGTACTATTGAGAGATTTATTTTTTTCACCACTAGTATCCGGATTCATTGAACCGCCTAATCTGTTTTGGGTGGGGGGTCAGTTATGTTATCAAGTGGATTCATCCCCCTCCTGATCGTAGTTGTGGGGATCAAAATGTGATCCTTTTTAATAAATCCACCACCAATCACCACTAAACCAACTAACGATTGATAGTAAATTATTTTCTAGTAAACGAGTAACTATTGTTTATAGTAAAGTTAACATTTTGAAATTTTTTAAACATTAAAGTATTGCATGTGAAATGAAATGATGGAATTTTTTGTCCATTATAATCTAATGATTAGACTTACACAATATAAATGTGAAGAATTGATGAATGTAAGATTCAAATTTTGGTCCTTCTAATTATGTCTTTTGATAACTAGCAACTAAGCTATCTTTACGGGACAAATTAATTGATGGATTTACATTTACTATATTCATATTATTGCTAATTTTAAGTCTCCGTATGATACCATTATATTTAAATGATTTGTCTTAGTTTAAAAAAGAATCACCATGTATTTGTCGCAAAGATAATGTACAATGGTCAACTTATTGCTTTGATGCCTTAGCAAATAAACAATGTAAACAAGGTAACTCATTTTTTCAATTTTTAAAATTTTTGTACGAGATGTAGTGTTAAAATCTCTTAAGGGCCTTATATTATTGACTAATTTATTGCTATCAAAACATTCTTTTAAGAAGCTTTTGGTTTATGACGACTCTCCATCAATTACACGTGTATTTATCATAAAAATATTTATTCGAAATATAGGGCATTTGTCATAAATCACAACTCACAAAGTAAAACCTTACAAATAATAAAGTACATAGTCTTAATAACAAAATAATTACCAGCAACATTTCACTTAAAGATGATACGGTATAATTTTACCTTAAAAATAAGGGTATGTTAATTAGTCGAGTTTGATAACGCTCGCTTGTAATCTAAATTGGGAGCATTAATGTGTTAAAAGAGTATAATATGTAAAACAAAAATGGTCATGCTAATTCTATCTACATAGATGCAATTTTTAAGTTAGATTTTGTGTATATATAGTGGACGCTCTCATGTAATTAGAAGAAGAGATATTTCTAAATTTATTAGGAAGTAAACCAAAATATAGAACCCGTTTGGCCCGGTTTATTTTCTTCTTTTTTTCGTCTCCTTAAAAATAGTAAAGAAGGAAAAAATTGTGTTTGACTTCACTTTTATTTATTTTTTACTTCTTTACTTTATTTCTTTGATACTTTTAAGGAGAAATATTGTCAAATATAATTTTATACTTCTCTATTTCGTTTAAGCTAAATAGAAAAGTAAAAAATAAGCCGGGTCAAACGGGGCCATAGTTTCTTTGCATAAAAGCTAAAATATGTTTTGGTCTCTATAAAAATACAAAATTTTGCTTTTAATCTCTATAAAAAAAAAAAAAAACGAAATATGTCTTCGTCCTTACAAATTTTTAGATTTGGACCCTTTACAATTTTCTCTCTCTCATGATATCTCTCTTTGTTCATCCCATGGTTGGTAAATCATAAAAAACAAAAAAGAATTCAAGAAGAGAGAGATGAAAAGTGAATCGATGGTTAAGATTACTACCACATGACCAACATAAGAGAAAAAAATTAAAAAAGATCTAAATCCAAAAATTTCCATGCATATGTAGTCGCTGCTATTTTTCAAAATCTTTGTGTTATTTATATTTTAAATTAAATTGCACTTATGGCCCCTTTAATTTTCATAAACTTACGATTTTGACCTCTTAATTTTTATAATAGCACTTTTAATCCCATAATTTTAACCCGTTTTGCAAAAAGATGGTCTCCTACTAATTTTGACAAAGTCAACACACGTAACAAGTGACTCATATGTCACTAGAAAATAAAAAATTAATTTAAGCAAGAAATTGTTCAGCGGACTGGCCCGCCAACTCAAAAAAAAGGGCAAACTTGGATTTTGAGCTTAGACATCTGAGTTTACCTGCCCCGCCCGGCTCTGCTTTTGGACAAATTAAACGAGGCTGACCACCTGCTTTGCCACCACTACCAAAAAGCAAACTCATTATAATGTACTTCAAGAATATATCAATCACCTGCTCAAAATTGAATTAAATTTGATATATTCTGTACTGAATTTGAATTGGATCACCTGTGTGTGTCCCATGCACTGAATTTGAATTTGATATATTCTGTACTGAATTGGATCATCTCTTCAAGAATATATCAATTCAAATTGAGTATGAGCTCTGTACTGAATTTGAATTGGACAAGTTCAGAAGAATTATGATAAATACCTCAACACTGTCTTTTTGTTTTCTCAAATGGTTCTGCACGTAATTTTGAAATGGTTTTTTTTTATTTTTATTTTTAATTTGTACGTTAGATTCTTTATTTGGGTTTCTGAAAAGTAACTTTTTTTTTTTTGAAACATGAAAAGCAACTAATTATGGATAATGTTAAGGTAGTTTGAGAAACAACAATCAGGGAAAAGTTGATAGTCAACTGCTTAATTATATGATGTATGTTGCTATTTTAACTATTTTGTACCTACAGGTATGAAGATGGGAACACAACATTGAGGAAGGTTTCTTCAGCTGCAAATTTTATTTGGTCCGATGCTCCTCTGGAGATTCTTGGTTCAGTTACTTCCATAAGCTTTACTGATCCAGCTGATTTACCAATCAAGGATAACGATCTAACTACTGAAGAGGTATTTTTTGGTATATACAATGATATCTAACATTTTTAGTTAGGGGGTTTGAACAATTCTTAGTGCTGTTTTTTTTTTTTTTTGAAATAGCAAAAGATTATTATAAGGCACACTAGTAGCACAAGAAGTACTATAGGGCCAAAAAGGATGTCACAATACAAGTTAAAAGGCAAAGCCAAAAAACCCAGTGACCACAACACAGGTCAAACCAGGGAACAGACCAAAACCAAACTGCAGCAGGAAAGCAAAAACGCAACAACAGATCGAAAAAAAACAAAAAAGCAGGTCCTAGACAAAAAACCAGACAGAGTTAGACGCACACTGAAGCCAAGCAGCCACTGGACAAAACTCCACTACCACCACCCCTGCACAGCTCCTCATCGCGACATACAATCGCTAGGGTCCCACACCCATTCGTACAGTAAACTCGGCCGTGTCATAGTGTTATTCAAGGTCCAATTCCAAGACAATCTCTGTATCATCTCCAGGGCCTCTTCGACTGTCCCATTCTCATTATTGAAGAGAGTTTCATTCCGAATTTTCCAAATAACCCACATCGTCGTCATCCACACCGTTGAAAATCCTTTCTTAATTCTCTTATTTCTACCACTATGCAACAACATCCCATAAAGCATCATTGGTTCCGGTGGAATCACAATCTCCACCCCCAACCACCAACACACTTTGTACCAAAGTTGAGCAGCAAAATTACAGTGCATAAACAAGTGCTTAGTAGTTTCCCTTATCCCTTCACACATAACACAATCATACTCACCAATCTGAAGAATTTGCCGGCAACACAAATTTTCTTTGGTTGGAATTCTATCCAAGAATAATTTCCATGTCAAAGCACTCACTTTAGAGGGTACCACACCATTCCAAATAGTTCTAAAAGCAAAAGTTTCCAAAGCGGATAGCGTTGGCCTTGGCATTAAAGAAGCATCCAACCAAACATAGAGAGACTTGACTGAGAATCCCTCACTCGTATTAGGCCTCCATATCCACTTATCCTCCACCTCCGAAATGGTGAAATTATTAATTGCCTCCCCCAACCCAATTAATAACTCATTCTCCCAAACGAAAAATTGTCTACGCCACCCTAGCTCCCACCTCCACACTCCATTCTCCCACCTCCCCATATTCTCAATCACCTCATTTTGCTGCACCGAAATTTCAAAAAGTCTTGGAAATCGATTTTGAAGAGTTTGATCACCAATCCAAGTATCCTTCCAAAATTTTGTTAAATTCCCTCTCCCTACTTTCTTCATGATCACACGACTAAACCACCCCTCCCGGCCCTTGTCAAGGTTACATAAATCCTTCCACCATCTTGAGCCTAAATTTCCAAATTTCATGGCATCCAACCCCACATTTCCAACCGCTTTGTCACCATATTTCGCCTTAATAATGTCCTTCCAAAGGTCCTCCTCCTCCACAAGAAGTCTCCATCGCCACTTAGCTAGAAGACTCATGTTTACCACACGGATATTTCTTATACCCAAACCTCCCTCCATTTTCGGTTTGCACACTTCCTCCCATTTCACCCAACAAATTGTCCTTTTCTTTGCTAAACCCCCCAAAGGAAATTTCGTCGAATCCGAACCACTTCCCGCCACACCTTCATAGGCATCCTCATATATGATAAGAAAAAAATGGGAATTGCATTAAGGACCACATTTAACAAAACTATTCTCCCCCCGAAGCTTATAAACTTGTTGCCCCAAGATCCGAGCCTTTTCTTGATTTTCTCCAACATTGGTGACCAAGTTGCTAGCGATCTAGGATTCGCCCCCACCGGGAGGCCAAGGTACATAAACGGCAACCGACCAATTCGGCAATTCAAAAACTCGGAAGCTAAATCAAGAAAATCTTGTGAAACATTCACTCCCATTATACAACTCTTCCAAAAATTGACTTTCAACCCGGATGCCATCTCGAAGCCTCTTAGAATTGCTTTCAATGACCGAAGATTCTCAATCGTTGCATCACCCAAACATAGAGTATCATCCGCGTATTGTAAAATTGACACCGGCATCCCTTCACTTCCCAAAGCAAAAGGTTTAAACCTTCCACCATCCACCGCCTTCCTCATTAAAGCACTCAAACCCTCCGCCACAATAAGAAAAAGAATGGGAGCAAGTGGATCTCCTTGCTTGAGCCCTCTCTTTATGTTAATTTCCTCGGTAGGACTCCCATTCACCAACACCGGCATACTACCGGAGCAAACACACGCCCGCATCCACTCCCTCCATTTCGAGTTAAAACCAAATCTAGCTAACATGTAATCCAAAAAGCTCCACTCCACCGAGTCATATGCCTTTTCAAAATCAACTTTTAAAATAAGGCATTTTGCTCGAGTTTTCTTGGCAAAATCCACAACTTCATTCACCGCCACCACTCCATCTACAAGATGTCGACCCTTGAGAAAAGCCGATTGGGATTTAGAAACCAAACCACCCAAAACCAAAGCCAACCTCCCCGCAAGCACTTTTGCAATCAATTTATATAAACACCCAAGAAGGGATATAGGCCGGAAATCTCCCAAGGATTGAGGGGAATTAACCTTAGGAATGAGAGTGAGGAAATAAGAGAGTAATCCTTTAGGTAGTGTAGCATTTCCATGAAATTGGTCGAACATAATTCGAATATCTATCTTCATCAAATCCCAAAATTCCTTGATGAACGCGAAGTTAAACCCATCCGGCCCCGGACTTTTTGACCCATCACAATCTTTAACCACTCTAGTAATTTCTTCCAAGGAGAAAATTGCCATCATCTCCTCCGCCATACAATTAGATAGCCTTGGGAAGTCGATACTATCTAAGGTAGGCCTATTCCACTCCACATGATCAAAATGGTTCCGGAAATAAGTAACCACTTCCTCTCTCACTTGAACCCTTCCTTCCACCCACCCATTTCGCGTCTTCAAAGCAACAACCTTGTTCCTCCAATTTCTAGATTTAATGCAATTATGAAAGTATCTAGAATTTGTATTACCTTCTTTCAACCACTTTGAACGGGACCGTTGAAATATCATTTTATCAATGCTCTTCAATATCACCCATAGCTCTTCAAACAATTTCTTTCTTTGTACCACTTCTTCATCATCATGACCTTGATTTTCACTCTTAGTATCAAAGCTCCATTATAGCCTTTGACAAGCTTCTCTTTTTCTCTTCGGCCTCTCCAAAAGTCACCATATGCCACTCCTTAATCACCCCTTTGAGGCCCTTCAACCTTTCTTTGAGTATAAAACCCATCCATCCTTCAAATTGTTGATCCTCCCACGCCTTCACAACAACCTCTTTAAAGTCTTTATGGGCGAGCCAAAAGTTATTAAAACGAAAAGGCTTAGGACCCCAATTCTCCGAACCATATCTTATGACAATTGGACAATGATCCGCCACATCGCGATCAAGAGCCCAAAGGTTTGGATGACCCCAAACCTCAAACCACACGGGAGAGACAAGAATCCTATCCAACCTACTCATTGATACACCATTTGGATGATACCAAGTAAAGCTACGACCACTAAGAGGCAAATCAACCATTTCCAAATTTGTTAAGAACAAATCAAAATTCACCATCTCCGTAGTACGACCTCCATCAAGCCTATTTCGGACACCTCTTCTTTCATGCGAGTCACGAACCGCATTGAAATCTCCCATAACACACCACAACCCCTCACCAAAACCCAATTTGGACATTAACAAATTGTTCCATAATATAAGTTTAGCATTATTATTGCACTTTGCATAAACATTGACTATGTAACATCTTCTCTGCTCATAAATCAAATCCAAACAAACACCCACGAAACCTTCATCTATAAAAGTAAAAATAAGACTCGCTTTTACCTTATTCCAAATGGAGAGAATTCCACCGCTATTTCCCACCGCCGACAAATACACAAAATCGCAATCAGAATTTCCCCAAATGCGTTGAACAAATATTTCCGGAACGGCCTCCATCTTTGATTCTTGGATAGCAATAAAATCAAGTTGTTCAGCCTGTATTAACTCACGCAACTTCCTCCTCTTCACCCTACTACCAAGCCCTCTAGCATTGAAGGAACACACAATCATTGATAACTTTCATTTTGCTCCACGGCTAATTTCTCACGTCGGTCTCTCTCCTCCAAATCCTTCAGCCTTCTAACATCCTCATCCCCCACTCCATTAAAAGTCATTCCCAATCCATCCAATATATCAATTATATGATGGGCCTCTGAGTTTTCACGATCAACCGACCCACCCCTATTGGCTCTCTCTGCAGTGGACGGAACTGCCTCTGGGGAACCTGAATGAACACTTTCAGCTCGTTCTTCTACAAAAGGAATCACCACTTCCAGCTCAAACTCTTGACCGCCAGCACTAGGATTGGGATTTTGTTGTTGAAGATTGCATCCTTCCATAGAGCACGCAATTGGGTCAGATTCAATGGAAGAATCGCGAACCCCCTTCCTATCCCCACACCGCCTGAATTTCCTCTTTCTGGAGTCCCCACCATTTCGGTTGTTGCATATTGCGAAATTTACTTCCATGTTGGAGAGGAAGTTTATTTCTCTTCACCTTACGTTTCCTGCATTTATCCAGTTTAGAACAAAATTCCACCTCTTCTCCATACACCCCCCGTCCAGGACTAGTAATAGATCCAGGCACTGAATCTATTGGGCCAACAGAGCCCAACTCTTCAAATTGTGGTTCTGAACCACCTTCACCACTTCCCCTCGTACCTCCTAATTGACTTCTCACATCCCTAGTTAACACCACTGGACTTTTCAAAGGTATATCCGTTTGTTTAGTCCTCAAAATACTAGGCCCATCAAGCTGCAGCCCAATATTCTTCCCCCAACTTCCAAACCCGACCCCACCTCCTCACCTTCCAAATCAGTCACGTGCACAGGGTGTGTAGTCTTCAAATTCAAATTCCCCACCCCTACACCTACATCAAGGTCTTCCTTTGACTTTCTCCCATCCCCATCACCTTTTTGACATGCGGCCCTTTCTACTGGCAACACCTCTTGTACCCTACTATTGTCACTTTCCACAGATTTGCTCAAAATATTGTTGGCTAAACCTGACACATTCCCTACCTGCACACCTTTACGCCTATAGTCCTTCATCCATCCCTTTCCACCCTGCTGTCTCCCAGCCTTCGACACCTCTACATCCCCGTCAGCCTCCGACCAATTTTCATCACTTCCACTGTTCGGAGCTCCCTTAACCACCGCACAATTAGAGCCACCGTCGATTGAACCTCTAGAAGAGGGTGAATCATCTCGAACCAGGCACCTACACTTCGGTCTAACCCACTACTAGAAAAAGTTAAAATACCGACGGAATTTAGAGACAGAAAATGCAGTTAGAGACGGATATTTTTATTTTAGAGACAGATATTTTCATTTTAGAGACAGATTTTGTCTGTCTCTAACTTGCTTAGTGACGGAATATTTGCATTTTAGAGACAGATTTTGTTCGTCGGCATTTAAGATTTTTCTAGTAGTGACCATTTCATTTGACACCACCCCTATCTCTTCAATCACTCTAATCACAAACTTCTTCCCCAAAACTGAGACCGCCATACTAGCATCAATGAGGTTTTGCTTTGACGTGACAATGCGTATTCTCGCAAAATCTCCTCTCTGGAAATTCCTTGTTGGATCATCAACCTCAATAAAGCGGCCAAATTTGAAAGCCAATGATCTAAACAGTGCATCACCCCATGCATGTAAAGGTACCCCATAACACCTTAACCAAGTCAACATTTGGTTAGCAACAAGATTTGGAGACCATTCCTCAAAGTGGTCAAACCATGTGCACCACCAACCCACCGAGCTTACCAACTCCTTCACTTCACCCTCCTCAACACTGGAAATAAGAACCATCAACTGACCTAAGGGAGCCACTTTAATATTTTGGTATCCATCCAAGATAAAATTTTGTTGTATTGTCTGAGCTTCTTTATGGTCAGCAATAAACCCTACATACGCGCCCTTCAACTTCGCAAGCACCTCCATTTCCACCTCCACCTCCCAAACAGCCTCGCCTGTACCCTGCTTATCTTCGTTGCTTCTCTTCTCATCCTCCTCAGACCGACTATTGGGCTTGTCAACCAACGCCGCTTTGAAAGATTTCCCAGCTTGAATTCGAGCTTCCGCCCTAACGCTAGTCTCAGGGGCTTCTGTTGGCTCATCCTTCCACTAATCATTCCTGTTGAACCGTGATAAGTTAACACGAAGCTTGAAGGAACCCATCCACACGTCAGTTAGACGTGATGACAACTCCTCCACATCCCTCACCTCCCGAAACTTCACAAACCCAAATTTCTTCCCCTCCTTGTCCAGTTTTTTTGGTACATAAACTTCTCCTACACGACCGTAACGAGCGAACTTGGACCACAGGACATTGACCTTTGCATCCTCAGGGAAATTTGTAAAGTAAAATGACGTTGTGGCTTGATCAAGTCTGTGAACAAACCCTCTTCTTCCTTTGGACCCTCTTCTTAGTGCTGTTAATATTAATTATTAAATGCTTTGATTGTGGTTGTATGGCAGGTAAAAGCTCTCTGTGAAGATTTGAGGGTTTTGGGGAAGCAAGACTTCAAGCATCTTCTAAAGTAATTGCACGGCTAGAACTTTACTTCCTGTGATTTCTGGCATTATTTTTATCACATACTCAATCCTTAATATGTTTATTCTTTTCTTTTTGGGGGAAATGATGTATCTACTGGTTACCTGTAGGTGGCGGATTCACATAAGAAAAGCTCTTGTTGAAAGTGCCTTAAAATCTCGGTAACAAAGAAGTCGGAAAATTCTGAAAATCTGTCACCGGCGCTGTGCGCAGGTATTTTGGCGCCGCGCGCCAGGAGCATGCTGGAAACGTGGTTTTGGCTCTGTCGATTGCGCGGGCGCATGCCACTTGGAGATTTGTTTGGAAAATAGATTTTCTTGGAGGATATTCTGACTTGGATTTGTTTTGTTTTAAAATAGATTGTGTTTGTTTTTAAATTAGATATATTTAAAAACAATATGAGATTTGGTTTTATTTTAGAAGATTATCTTTTAAAATAAGTAGGCATATATTTTTCTATAAATAGGGACTGTCTTATTCATAGAAAAATTGAGAGTTGAGTGAGAGCGACAAGATGTAGAGAGTCGGGGTTTGTCACCACAAATGGCTAGGGTTTTGAATCCTAGGGCAAACTACTTTTGGGAACATCTTGTGGGACACCTTGGGTAGACTAGGTCAATTGAGTCTCTTGGTCACGGGAAGAGATTCGGGATTAGGGTAGAATTAGGATTAATTCTTGTAACCCTATTTGGGATTTCTTGTGAAAGCTTCTCATTGATCATAGTAGAACGGAAGGGCTGCTCTCTCCCCCAGATTAGGTTCATTAACACCGAACTGGATAAACAAATCATGGTGCGTTATTTATCGTTCTTTATTTGTTCTTGAATATTGCATCATCAACTCTATCAACTTAATTTGGTTACTTGGTTCTATTTGCTCCACACATCAAGGTTATTGGTGTGAGTTGTAATCGAATTCACAACAATTGGCGCCCACCGTGGGGCAAGGGGATCAGTTGATTCAAGTACCATGGGTTTGAAGGAGGATATTGAGAGGTTCACCGGGAATAACGACTACGGGTTGTGGAAGGTGAAGATGATGGCAGTGTTAATTCAGAACAAGGGTTGAGGCGTTGAAGGGAGAAACACGATTGGAGAGGTCTTGCTTATCACAAGGGGATGGTTGGTGTACATTGGTGGAATCTCAGGTTGAGGTGGAGTCTCCCAATAGTGGCAGGTATTCAACATTGACTCTCGGGTATCTAATCGGAGATAGGTAGGAGAGTGGTTGTGTTGAGCCAAAGAGGAACCATGGAGGCCTTGTGGGAAACGTTTCAATTGTGGCTGAAGAAGTGCAAGACCTTGAGAGGATTTTCAGGGAGGCAATTGAAAGCAACCTTGATCAAACTTGGGAACTTGTAGGACTGCTGGAGGCAGTCGGGTGCAAGGGGAGTTTAATGTTGCAGCTTGTGGGGCCGCCTAAAATTCCAAGGACAATTGGAGGCAAGCGTTTCTTTGAGAGTACGGAGCGGTACACTTCGGGGGTCGAAGAGGGATGGTGAAGCTTGTTAGCTATCTAAAATCCGATGATAATGGGGAGCAAGCAGTTCTTCAGGAGGGGTACGGACTTGACTAGTCTGGAGTCTGAAGAAGAGGTGGTGAATCTTATGGCTACCAAAATCCTATGGTAGTTGGAGACAAGACCTTCATGAGAGCGGAAGGCATTCCGAGGAATGAAAAGGTAGAGGTACAACTTGTGGTTCTAGCAAGAGTTGTTGGAAGCAAGTGGAAGAGGTCAAGGTTCAAGTGAGACTTGGACTTGACCGGTGATCTTGAATAGAAGATTCAAGATGGAGGGAGCAACACGGTGGTTGAGTGGGTCACCATCGATTTGAAGGCAAGGTGGAGAATTGTTGAAAGTGCCTTAAAATCTCGGTAACAAAGAAGTCGGAAAATCCTGAAAATCTGTCACTGGCGTCGCGCGCAGGTATTATGGCGCCGCGCGCCAGGAGCATGCTAGAAATGTGGTTTTGGCTCTGTCGATTGCGCGGGCGCGTGCCACTTGGAGATTTGTTTGGAAAATAGATTTTCTTGGAGGATATTCTGACTTGGATTTGTTTTGTTTTAAAATAGATTGTGTTTGTTTTTAAATTAGATATATTTAAAAACAATATGAGATTTTGTTTTATTTTAGAAGATTATCTTTTAAAATAAGTAGGCATATATTTTTCTATAAATAAGGATTGTTTTATTCATAGAAAAATTGAGAGTTGAGTGAGAGCGACAAGATGTAGAGAGTCGGGGTTTGCCACCACAAAAGGCTAGGGTTTTGAATCCTAGGGCAAACTACTTTTGGGAACATCTTGTGGGACACCTTGGGTAAACTAGGTCAATTGAGTCTCTTGGTCACGAGAAGAGATTCAGGATTAGGGTAGAATTAGGATTAATTCTTGTAACCCTATTTGGGATTTCTTGTGAAAGTTTCTTATTGATCATAGTAGAACGGAAGGGCTGCTCCCTCCCCCATATTAAGTTCATTAACACCGAACTGGGTAAACAAATCATAGTGCGTTATTTATCGTTCTTTATTTGTTCTTGAATATTGCATCATCAACTCTATCAACTTAATTTGGTTACTTGGTTCTATTTGCTCCACACATCAAGGTTATTGGTGTGAGTTTTAATCGAATTCACAACAACTCTTTCACCTGCTAAAAAGACAGAGCCATCTACTACAGCTGAGGTGGAAAATGAGCATGTGGTGGATGAAGATGATAAACTACTCAATGAGATGGAGGAACTGTCAAATGCATTGGAGCGCAAGAAGAAACGTGAAAAAAAGATTTTAGCAAAAAGAAGAGCTAAGGTTTGTGGCTGGATACAACGTGAATGCGTTTTCTGATCTTTGCTACATCATTGTTAATATAGATTTTTGGAAACCATAATAGATTAATATCAAGATTTTATATGATGTTACTCCCAAAAATTGTTTCAGGCATGCTCAAGTCCAAAAATCGTGTTAATCCTTCACGCATCATGTCATTCTAAGCGCAAATCTTGTTTTTAATCCTTTTAGTGAATGAGATCATACTGATTTATTGCCTTACCCATTTGGGTTTTACAGGACAAGGCACGAAAAGCAACAGGGATGCAAATGGATGCAGTAGAAGATGGTTATGTTGATCACGAGCTGTTTTCTCTTGCCTCCATGAAGGTTTGCTTTAATCTTTATACTTAATTTCAAATCAAGTGTTGTTTAAGGTGTTTTTAAAATTCATTAAGAAAAGCAACCGAGGACATAATGAGTGGAATAACTTTACCAAGTTGTTCTTATTAACCATTGAAGGACTAGTCATTGTTATAAATGCACAGTAGAGTATAATTACCAAGTTGTTCTTATTATCTTATGATTTACAAATTAATATAATCGAAGTGGTATCAATTAGTTTTTCATTCTGAACTCTTTTTCACTTTGTTAAATGAGATATGTACCCACAGGCTGTGTGTTTGACGTATTCCTGAGAATTTACTTCCCATGTGACAGGAGATCTATATTGATAAATTACTCGTATTGTAACACTTTCTGAGCTTGTTCCCTTCCTAATCCAATACTCTTTGGACTAAGTTACATGTTAGTGATATGATTTTTTATCTTAGCAAATGTCCTTTTTGGCCATTCCTTCATATTGAAACCAGAAAGAGAGCTTATCTCACCTTTTTGTGTTGGGTATTTTGTTTCTGCTTATTTATTTGAATATATTGAGTTTTGTGACTATAGCTTCATGCCACAAGTTTTGTTAATTACTCATCTTTAGATAAGAGAAATGTTTTTAACTAGTTATTAACTGTTTCCTGGTTGTTATCATGGGGTTTTAGGGTAAGAAGGATCTGGTAGCTGTGGACACCACTGACTATGAAGGTGGCGAGGGTGAAGTGGATGACAGCGAGAATGAAGAAAATAAAGGTGGCTCGGAGCATTCATCTAGTGACTTAGATTCTGATGAAGAACGTAAAAGGTGATTGACAAGTTCTTTTGATACTGTTCCTCATGTTACGAGATCAAATATTTTCACATATATCTTTGTAATGGTTATCTAACCAGTGTGTCTCTTATGCACAAGTCTTAACTCAATAGTTAGAAGGCGTGAGTCGTATATTCCTCGGGGATGGGACTGTTTAGTTGGTTACAGGGCATTATATTAGGTGTTATAGTTAAATTAGGGAATATTGTGAAGGAAGGAAGGCATAGACGTGTGTGTGGGGTATATTTTATTTGTCCTCCTGTTTTATTTAGTTTTTTGGTATTATGAAAATCATTCTTTAATCACATTTGTTCTTTCTTCTCTCCACTGTTTTATTCTGTTGGTCTTTCTTTACTGGGGAATCTAACTGTATACCCATATCAGATATGATGAACAAATGGATGATTTCCTTGAACAAGCTTATGAGAAGTTTGTGATAAAAAGGGAAGGGACTGCAATGCAGCGGAAACGTATTAAGAAATCCTATGATGCAGACTCCTAGCTTTTGGAGGTATGGAGCTTTCTTTTTTGTGATTGTAGATGCAATTACACCTTCCAGTTTGGGAGTTATATAAAGGGAAATAAAATTATAATCTGATTCTTGATAACCTATTTCTTTTCTGAACATCTCTGAAACTATTATCTTCACATTATATTCCCATTCCTTTAATTCCAGTTTTCTTTAATTTCCTCCCTTCCTGACTTTCAAACATATCCTATGAGGATTGGTAATAGAAACATGTTTTTATGTTGATATTGTTATTTTTACCTGCTTGGACTTCCCTTGAGGATTGGTATTTCTATGATGTCAAATGTGTGTTATTGTTAGAACTGTGGATTGACATGTCCTTTTTTATTCCGTGTGCAAAGGAGGCTGGTGAGGAAGAGGACATTGTTCAGTCAAAATATGATTCAGATGAAGATCAGGATCTTCAAGAAGCCAATCCTTTGATGGTGCCACTGAATGATGGGGCAGGGCCCACCCAAGAGGAGATCACAAATATGTGGTTTAATCAGGATGTCTTTGCTAAAGCTGTAGAGGAAGGAGGCTTTGAGAAGGATGATAGTGAAAATGAGATGGATATTGATGGACCGAAGGAGAAGATGTCAGTTGCTAAAAAGATCAAAGAAAATAAGCTTGTTGCTGAAAAGATCAAACAAAATACTACGGCTGCTTCTGCGGAGATAGATCACATTAAATCTCAAGCATCTAAGGAAATGGATTTTGAGATTGTTCCTGCACCTGCTACTGATTCAGATGATTCGTCTTCTGATGAGTCAGACGATGATGTTGAAAATAAAGCTGAGATATTGGCTTATGCTAAGGAGATGCTTAGGAAAAAGCAAAGGGAACAGATGCTAGATGATGCATATAACAAGTACATGTTTAACGACGAGGGATTGCCCAAATGGATTTTAGATGAGGAAAGGAAACACCGTGTTCCAGTCAAGCCTGTCACGAAAGAGGAAATTGCTACAATGAAAGCACAATTTAAAGAAATTGACGCTCGCCCTGCAAAGAAGGTGGCTGAGGCCAAAGCACGAAAGAAGCGTGTTGCAATGAGGAAGCTTGAGAAAGTACGTAAGAAGGCCAATCCTATATCAGACCAGCCAGACATATCCGATCGTTCAAAGAGTAAGCAAATTGATCGACTATATAAAAACGCTGTTCCGAAAAGGCCTAAAAAGGAGTATGTAGTTGCAAAGAAAGGTGTCCAAGTTAAGACTGGCAAGGGAAAAGTCCTTGTTGATCGCAGGATGAAGAAGGATTTGAGGAAAGTTGGATCAGGTAAGGCAAAAAAAAGAGGTTCCAAGGCAAAGGGTGGCAAGTCTCCAAAGGGTGGCAAGGCTTCAAATGCCGCTGCTAGGAAAGGAAGAAAATAAATTAAAATAGGTTGATGCACAATTTCAATTACGAGTTATCTTATTTTCCCAGCTAAATTTTGTATGCTCATTTTTTCTTCTTTTGTTACTGTGCTATAGATGATATATAAATTATTAAAGAATAGAATTGTTTTGATTGATTGATGTCCTCTGTAATAGTGAATTTATTAACAGAACATAAAATATATATAAACTCACTCTATCTTTGAATAACGGTGTGGCCAATTGGCATGTGCTTCGGATGCCAGAATTGGATTTCCGACGAAGAGGGTATTGCCGGTTTTACCCGAGGATTGATTCACGTTCTTCCGTTGAGAATGAAGAAAAGAAACTGTATCTCCTACTTCTACTTCTACTTCTTCTTCTTTTTCTTTTTTAGGTGATTTGCGAGGGCTTTTGTTATTGGATGTGGAAGATTGTCCAACGCGCTTATTAGCCATGGTTTAGTTGAAGAAAGAAAGAAGAAAATAATAATCGGAAATAGGTTTTGTTGCAGAGAGAAAGAGAAAAAGAAGCTGAAGTGAAGAGAGAATAGTGCAAGCCGCAAGAAAAAAAACGATTATTATTATAAGATAAGATAAGAGAAAAAGTGATTTTGAAATCAAGAGCGGGAAGTGGAATTGGAAATTTGGCTAAATTTTCGCTGCTTCCAGTTCTCGCACATCACTGCTATTTATAAATGGAAGTAATTAATTAATAATTATTAATTATAAATTGAAATATAAAGAGAAACTATTAGAATATTTTTGTGAGTATTTATCGAAATGCGATTATATTTGTTTATTTTCTCAATTATTATTTTTGAGGTATTTTTGGATTTATTTATAAAATTTATAAAATATCGTTTTTATTTACAAATTAATTATACATGAACAAAAGGTAGACGGACAACAAGCAGCGTCGCTAAACCATTGTGAATAGCAAAATTCAATCTTTGGAAAACGACATTTGTGGGCCTAGGTGACACGACACATTACTCTGCATGACCTTTTGAATTATTGTCTAAAGATTTACCATATCTGGTGCTAGAAATCCAAAAGTGTCGAATATAAAGGGTATCTTTGGATTTATTTTGAAGTGATGTGTCTCTTTTTTTTAGTGTAAAATAGTTTTTCCATTATTACATTTACGATATCAAACAAGTCGTGAATGTTTTTAATAAGGGTAATTAAATAAAAGTCGTGTTCTCATTCTTCTTCTTCTTTTTTTTTTTTTTTTTTTTTGCGTAAATAGGTATCTCTATATGCAACTACATAGACTAATCTCTCGAGTCTTATGGAATTCAAATAAATGAAAACTACAAATATTAATCATTTGAGTTTTGTGGGATACAAAATGAGTGGCAAACTCTCCCTAAGAGACTCGCGTCATCTCAAGTCAATAATTATGTTATAAGAGACTCGCATCAATAATTAAACCTGAAATTTTAGTTAAGTTATAAGAGACTCGCGTCATCTCATTTAAGTGTTTTTTTGTCGCATTCTCTTTCATTAATTATTAATAGTCAAATAGGTCATTTAAAATGGAATTTTTTTTTCCATAATTAAAATAGTAGTACTATTATAAGCTAGCACAATGGGTGCTCAATTTCTCTCATATAACAAAAAAAAAAAAAAAACAATGGGTATTCAATCTCTTACAACAAAGAGCATTCTTAATCATTTTGAACTCACAATCTAAAAAACAAAAATTGATATTACATCTCAAATATCTGCTCTTTTGTAAAAAAAAATCTCAAATGTCTACTGAGCCAACCAGAATAAATGCAAGATAGTGAAATAAAGTGGATCTAGACTGTATATTGACTATACATTTTTTACATAAACTATTTTCATAAGTTAAAAAATTATTTGCATGCATAAACTATTTTTAAGGTGATTGAAAAGGGATTACTATTTCAAACCTAATTCTTTTTAAGATTTCTATTTCGATGAACTGGCTACCACCAATCTTTTTCTAAATATGAAATAGTTTTTCATAGAATCGAACTCAAAAATAAGTCAATTTCAAACAGGCCCTTAGTCATACAAGTCTTTATGATCATTATTCACATTTTCTTATATTTTCCTATTTTTAGCTATCCGTTTATATTTTATTGTGCAAATTAAAACGTTGATTTTAACCAAGTTGTTTGGGCTTCGGTGGCAAAGAGCTCCTTCCAAGGACGTATCCGGGGAATACCGGGTTTGATTCCCAGGGGAAACAACGTTTGGCCAGTGCGCATGCCTCTACGCACGAGCCGGATTAGTCGTCCACCAAAGGTGGGTCGGAAACCGGTGCGAAAGAAAAAAAAACGTTGATTTTGTACGTTCTGTGAATTTAGTTCAGTTGGTATGACATTACACTGTATATGCAGGGGTCGCGGTTCGAATCTCGGTCATCCCACTTATCTACCTTATGGGTGGAATTTCTAGCTACTAGACTACTTGATCAAAAACAACAAAAAAAACGTTGATTTTTTGACACAAAATTAAAACGTTGTTGTTATTATCAATAGGGTAAATAGCCGTTTACCCTTACAAAGTTTTTTTAGGCGTATAATATAATTTTTTTTATCGTGAAATTTTACCTCATTTTTGGTTCACCGTAACGTTGAATGATTATGTAATTTGGTGATGTGTTGACTTGTTAATTTAATGTTATTGTTGTTGATTTTCGTGATAAACTTGTAATGTTGTGATGTTCAAATGATATGAACCTGTTTTGAGTCAAAGTTAAGGTTGTTGTTGTTGTTAACAAAGTTATACTATTACAGTGAGTGAGTGCTGTTAATTGATTCAATGTGAACTTACTATGGAAAATCCTTAACAGCACGACACATGAAAAATAGTTTATGATTCAATGCGAACTTATGGAAGAGATAAGCTGTTAATTGAAGTTGATTTTGAAATCAACTACTTCTATTCTTAACCTGTTAAAACTTGACATGTACAGTCTCATAACATGTTCGAGCCCCTGACATTTCACTTATTCATCTTAAAGGTAAAAAATTTCTAGTCATTGGCTATGTGTCCTGAAGAAAAAATAAAATTGAAGTACAAATGGGACAAATCAATAAATATAAGACCGGGTTGGTCTCAACTCAAGTCATCAAATATCAAGTACTAGCTGTAAACTGTCATAGCTGATGGTCTAGTCCTATGTTGTTTTTGGGCCTTGTATAGTTTGACTCTGGTTATATGACTCTCTTGTAACTCTATTTCTCCTGGCACATCTTGTGCTGATGAGCTATTTCGTTTATATATGTTATCTCATTTTGACTTGTTCAAAAAAAAAAAAAAAACTACCGCATATTTACCAAAATAAAACAAATTACGATAAAACTTGACATAACATATTATATGACATAATAAAACAAGTTACACCATGCATAAATTCTAGTTCAACTTGCAGAAATGTCAAAAATGCTAGTGTCAGATGCAGGGACGAAGCCAAGAATTTAGTTTAGGGGGCCGAATTTAAGTACAATTCAATAAAGAAAAAATTTACATTTTAAAAGCATAGCATATACAAGAAATTGTAAAATAAATCAAAAGTTAATATTGCGAATTTTCGTTATATGGGCAATTTTTTTAAGTAGAACTATTTGGCCCCTCCATTTTTATATTTAGTATATATTTTTTTTTTGAACAAGCCAAAATGATATATATATATATATATATATATATATATATATATATATATAACGAAAATCTCCTTAGCACAAGATATGCCAAGAAAGTATAATTTTGATTTTAACTCGTGTTTTGCGACTTTGCCATAAAAATTGCGAGTTTGTGTCAAAAATATGAATATTACTCTGAAAAGAGATATTTTGTTATTAAATTCAATATTGAGACAATAAGAAACTTTTTTTAGTAAATAAAAAACATAAGTTTTAGGGAAAAAAACATCCGCTAAGATCAAATTTATAATAAAGCCCAAAATGTTGGATTAATAAAGAGTGACAATTTTCACAAGTTTAATAAAATACGGGAGACTAAAAGTGAAATTGAACCAATATTATAACAACATATTAGTATAAAAAAAATTTAGAAAAAGTTTAGGGGGATCGTGGCCTCTGCCGGTCCCCATACTAGCTCCGTCCCTGGTCGGATGTCATAACCGGGATTCGAACTCGGGTCCATCCACTTTATGTGTGAATTTTCAATAATTTTGCCATTTCGGCTATCATCTTTTTTTTTGGTAAGGCCTTAAGATATCATCTATCTCCAACTATAAAATTTGATCTTAATAATTGAAATTTATTTTCGATATTGACATCTTAAAATTTGTTCATGCTGCCAAAAAAAATTGTTGAGAAACATTAAAATATTCACGGGTTGTCCTCGTGAGCTTGACTCAGTTGGTAGGGACATCGCACTATATGTGCAGGAGCCCGAGTTCGAACCCGAGACACTCCACTTATTCACCATTATGATGGATTTTCTAGCCACTAGAGCCTAGGCTACTTGACAAATAAAAAATAAAAAAATTCACGGGTTTATCTTATCTACGTGTTCATAGACCTTTCCTTCCCCTCTTTCCCAAATTCAGCAATGGCCTCTTGTACCACAGAACAACGCATTTGTTTCTGTTTCTGTCTCTTCCTCTTCCTTCACCTCTCAATCTCAACCTCAACCTCAACCACAGACAACCCAGTTCCAGCGACGTGGCCAGAACAGTTCCACTCAGTCCTATTCATAAACAGAAGCGGCAATCTTCAAAAAACTGACTTATGGTACGATTGGCCAAATGGACGCAACTTCAACATCATCCAACATCAGCTTGGAATAACATGGATTTGGAGTAACATGTCATTGCTTCTCTTCCTTTTCATAACTGAGAGACTAGATAAACATTTCCGATGTAACATAAACATTTCCTTCTTTTCACCAAACCACTATTGATTAGATCTTCACTATACAAACATGTGATGAAAGTGATTCTAACCAGTACTAATTTTCACAAATACAGTCACCAATCAGTAGTACATTCATGAGTGATCCAATGCAGAATTGCATAATGTGCATGAGTGACTTTATGAGTAAAGTGATTTATTAAAGCAGGTTTAATGATTAGGGGCATACGGTTATTGCTACAAGCTTATAGTACATTTCTAGCTACTAGCTACTAGCTAAGCCAGCTAAAACGTGCAAGGTTTATCATAGCTAGGCTGATAAGTTTTCACTTCAACAAGATTCTGATTCTTGTTTCAGAGAATTAATAGAATCCCATGTGTCATATTCTTCAACTGAGCAAACAATTCCAGCCACTTTGGTTCAATCATAATCAACAACTATAGTGTTTAGCAACAGCTGAATCACATAACATTATCAGAAACAGTAGAGGACTATTGTCACTTGTATATTCTAGAAACAACATTTTGAATTTTTAAACTCTTCACCCATCAAACCATCATTAGTAGCTGTATTAGTTAGGAAGTTGATGAGGGGGAGAGGTTTCTCAATGGCCGAGTTTAGCGAGTTATCACACTATTATTCAGGAATTGGGAATGAAATAAAAATGTGATCTCTAGAGTCAAATACATGAAAAGTTTATTAGGTAACATAAGTTTGAATGGCAAGTTATCAAGTTTTCAATTAAACTAAGTCATGTGTGTTGTAATATTAGTTTTTTTTACGCTAAAAGCAAAATTTAATGGTCTATTTAACAGGGCATTGATGTGGCGTCCACGAAAATGTCATATATGCATTTAACTTCTAATGGTAAATAAACTTTGATAAAAAATTGTTCAACTCAGAAATTGGATTCGAGTTCTTCTAAATAATTTGTCATTTGACGAAGCTCATTGGTCACTTGAATAAATAGGCTTACATATATATTAGGAGACCTATTTGTCTATTCACAAAATTCATCGACTAAAATGGCTAGACAGTTAAAATTTCAATTACCAAGACCCCTTTAATATTTCTCCACTCACATTTCCTCCCTTTCCCTGCCATCCAATAAAATCACTTATCTTCTCTGTTTGAACCAATCTGATGAGATTTTCAGCTACTAAATATGTTATGGAATTTTAATACAAAAAAAATAATCAGCTACAACTACAAGTGAAACTTGAAGAGGATGAAGTCTAGCTAAATGATCTGCTGCAAAATTTCCGACACGAAGTGTGTGGATCAAGTTGACATCCCAATCCAAAAGATGTTTGATGGTTGGGATGAAACTACTACGATGATGTGCATTTATATCACTCTTAACAAGATCAATCACATGAACTACATCTGAGAAGTATGCAATCTTCCTATAACATAAATCTCAGCATAATTGCAGTTGCAGCCTATGAAAGAGATCCAAAATCTCTACGTGAATAATACATGAACCACCACTACTGCCATAATAACCATGGAGAAAGCAACCACGATGATCGCAGATGAGACCTCCAAACCCCCTCAAGGGGTCGAGACCAAGAGAAAATCTTCTCAACAGGCTGCATATGCTCAATTCTATATGAACCAAAAAGAAGAATAAAAAAGGCTTGCGCACAAGCACTATTCTTAACGTTTGGTGAACTTAAACATGAGATTATGTCTATGTCTGGATTCACGTTTGGAGCCTCCAAAATTGATTCTGGAGGTGTAAAATTGATGTTGATATGTTCAGTTGCTCTCAAGTATAATTTATTTTTCCTCTAAAATTGATTCTAGGATTTGCAACTTTCGAGCCTAAACATGATTTTTACACTAAATTTTATTGTTCAGCTTACTTTCATCCATATGTATTTATCCTATATTTATATAAAAATTTAAGTTAACACAACATAAAAAATAAAATAAAAAATCACTTTTATATTAATATATCTAAACATAAACCAATTTAGCTTCGACTCACTTTTAACATGCACTATACAACTAAGTCCTACAAAACTCTACAATTCAAACAAGTTGCAACTTGTACTATATTTACATCCATTTTAGAAACACTCCTATTAGGTGAATAATTAAGCATCTTGTGTGAAAGCTGATGAAAGTCAGCTATGACTAGTTTGTGATCTGTTACTTGTTAAGCAGGCCAACTGTCATACATAACTGCCTTATCCATTAGTTGGTTAGATGTTAGTTTCCTTTCTGTAATTGTATCATTGGTTAGTGGCATTGATTCACATCATGTATATATAGTGGATCAAACATTTGTAAGAACCTATTTTTGTGAGTAATAAACTAATACTAATAGATTGCTAACTTTAGGCTCAAATTGCGCCTAAGTCCATTGCTTCGTCTTCTTCAGTTTCTGTGTTTGTTTTGTAACGATGGTGAATCATCATTAGTTTTCACATATTGCTTATACTAGTTTTAATTGCATGTTATATTAGTACAAGTTACATCCTTCATGTCTATCAGTAAAATAAAATTCCAGCCATCATATTCTGCACAAAAATGGTATTTGACAGTGCCATTCCTCAAACCAGTTAAAAAAAAACAGAGAAACAAAACATACATTTCACAGAGGAATAAACACAAACAATTGGTGAGCATGCTTGTTTCAGCGCAAACAATTACACTAACCCGAATACGGCTTCCACATATCAACATAACATCTCAACGAAGATGGAAGCACATTCTTCCACAAATCAATTTCAGGGAAATCACCAGTAAGCGCAAGAGAGCTATCATCCCCACGATTCCCAAGTCTTAGAACAAAAAGCTTCTCTCCAAAAACAATTCTCATCGCTTTCAACGTCTCTTCCATCACAACACTCCCATCTCTAACCTTATCCTCCGCCTCCACACAACTCCCTCCAACATTCACCATTATCCTCCCACCTTTCTTCAAACACACGCGAATCTTCTCCCACATGGCAACCTCCTGAAGCTCCGGTATCAAACTTCCTTTCGAGAACAAATCAACTAAAATGCCAGAAAATCCACCTTCCAAATTCGCCGTTAAAGCATTTCCAACGTAAACAAAAAGTCTATTTTTATTTTCCCTCTCAAGTTTCCCAAGGTTGAAAAACTCTCTTGCAACTTCAATTACAGAAGGGTCAAGTTCCCAACCGTGAATAACCGTATCAGGGTATAAATTAAGTATGATTCGGGCGGTGGAACCCGCGCCGAAACCGAGAATGGCGATGGGTCCTTTAGGTATGATCGGAGGGAGTGTAGCGAAAACATCGAAGTAAGTATTGGTTAGGGTTTTGAAGAGAAATGAAATGCTGTGAATGTTACCAGGGTTGTCGAGAAGGAGAAGGCGGGAACCGCGGAATGGGTGGTCGGCTTTTCTAGAAACTTCTAGAACACGGATGTAGTTGTGTCTTGATTTGAATTTTGCTAAGGTTTTTACGTCTTCAATGGGGATTCCGTCGTCTTGGGTTTTGGATTGTTGTTGTTGGTGTTGGCATTTTGGTTTGAAAGGGAAAGTGATTCTTGTTGTTTTGGAGTTGAATTGGAGATGAGAGCAACATGGTTGTGTTGTTGTGATTGTAATTGGATTGTGAAATTGCGTTTGTGGAGAGGAAGAAAGGACATTCCACATTGTTTTGCTGGATTGTTGTTACTTGGATAAAATAATGAATCCAAGTCAATTGGAGGTTGTCTTTTTATTTTATGAAATATTCTTTTTAAATATTCAAATGAAGGGATTAGGAATTAGGATCTCTTCATTTTTACTCTCTAATTTTTTTTTTCTTGTAGTTTTGAAGAGTTTTATAACTTAAATTAAAGGGAAATGCTTGTTATAAAAGGAAAATATGATGTTTAAATAAATGGGACGGGTTTGAGGACGAGTTCAGGTGAGTTTTGATGTTTCCATTATTCACCTCATTTCTGTCTTTTAAAATTGATGAAAATTTATATCCGAACTCAAACTCAGTTAACTCAAATTTTTCTCGTTAAAACGGAGTTGGTATGAGCGGGTATCACATATATGAGTTTTATTATCATGCACATTTGTACCCTTATTAAATAATAGACCATTCTTAAGGGTTGTGGAAGGATGTGCTTTTAAGCAAATATGGTGATCATGCTTTTGGAAGGGTGGATTTGAGTGATGATTGTAAACCGTGGTATGCTTCGTTATGGTGGCGCGACATTTGTTCCATTGGCTCAAATCTGAGAATAAAGTGGTTTTCGCCAAATGTTTATAGAAAGATTGGTAATGGAGTGCAAACAAGTTTTTGGTGGGATTCTTGGTTGAATGATCAACCGCTTAAAGACCCATTTCCCCGTTTATTTTTAATTTCCAACAAAAAAGACGCCTCTGTAGCGGAAGTGAGAAATCGGGAGATAGGGGCTGACAGTTGGAGTTTTAACTAGGAAGAACAACTCTTTGACGAGATGAAGGAAGAGCTTAACTCGACTAGTTTTTCAGAGGATATAGACACTTGGTGTTGAAGACCTGGAAGCGACATGGTTTTTACAGTAAAATCAACTTATCACCTTGTCTTTAATCTGTCAAATCCGGTGTTTTTAGAGACTCAGTGGCACGGATCGGTATTCAAATCAATTTGGAAAAGTACAACCCCTTCTAAAGTTGTTGATTTTGTTTGGCAACTTCTTCACAATAGAATTACGACGAGACACAATTTGGTAGTTAGGAATATAGTTGTGGATGGGGCTACAAGCTTATGTCCCCTCTGTGGTATAGAAACTGAAACTGATTCTCATTTGTTTATTTACTGCAATATAGCAAATCAGATTTGGAGGAATATTTTTGCTTGGCTTAAAATCCCGTTCAACTTCCCGCATAATCTCTTCTCAATTTTTAATTGCCTTCTTTGTGCTGGGGATCCGAAAGCTTCCAAAGGAAGAATTATGGTTGGTTGTGCTGTGGTTTGGACAATCATTACAAGAAAATAAGTACTTTGCGACATTTCTATTGCGACCATTTGAACATAACCGTTGCAATTATGGGCTTACCTGCATTAGGCTTGGTGGGGCTATAGCCACACCAGCCCAGCTCAATTTTTTTTTAAAAATAATAATAATAATTTTATAAATAATTTTAAATTATTCTATATACATATTCGTATAAATATTAATATAAATATAAATGTAGAGTTTATTATTGATAACTTTAAGTTTCTCGGTACATATTAGTTTAAGTATTAACGCAAATATTGATTTATAGTTTATTATTTATGTCAAAAAATAGTGAATAACTAATTGAATTTGTAGTATTGAATAAAATTAACGATTAAACTAGCATATAAAAATGAAACGATATAAAATAATACGTTTAATTTTTTCAAGTAAGATGATATTGATAAAATTAGAATACAAATTAATAAGTTATAAGCTAATTAAGGGTCTATTGGGATTAATTTATTTTTGAACTTATACAAAACAACTTATGCAAATCAACTGCGATTGTGAGGGGGCTGGAACAACTTGATGGCAGAACTGACCACTGAACCAGATTCAGCTAGTGGTGAAAACAACTTATGCAAATAAATAATTTTTTATTAAGTTTCTCGAGGTAGTTTATGATAAAATAAGTTATAAAAATACAATTTTTGTAAGTGATATCTTATAAATTAACATAAATTTTTTTCTAGTTGCATAAGCTAAAAAATAAATTAATCCAAACAGGCCCCTTAATTTTTCGAATTGAAATTTTGTGATTTTTTGGATATACTTTGTTAGTTTATTGATTTTTATTTATTTTTTATAAATTTTTGGTGTTCTTTTTTTAGATATACATATTATATATTAGTAGTAATTATATATATATATATATATATATATATATTATTAGGATGAATTTTTTTTTTTCAACTTTTTTTAGCCCCACTACTAATTTATGTCCAGGTCCGCCCCTGGTTGCGATATGAATTTTTTGAGAGATTTGCAACGGTTTCTACGACGGTTTCTCTAACCGTCGCAATATTTTGTTCATATGAAAGGGAAATTTTCATTTTAGCATCTCTACGCTTAAAAAGTTTCAATTTGGTCCCTTACGTTTATTTTAGGTTTCAATTTGGTCAATTCCGTCAGTTTTGTCATATGCGGCAGACGGTTTGCATATGTGGACAGACCCGTGGACACTTTGACACTGCGACACGTGTCCAATTGAAAGACAAAACTAACGGACAGGACCAACTTATGCAAACGGTGGAAATATAAGGGACCAAATTGATACTTTTTAAACGTAAGGGATCAAATTGAAACCGAAAATAAACGTAAGGGACCAAATGTCTAGTTTAGCCTAACAAAAATAGAAAAAGTAAAAAAATGAAGAAATCTAACTCCAAAAAGATTAGGAGTAGTATAATTTTATATCTTCCAATATTAATTCTCTGATTTTTTTTATACGAAGAACTCTAATAATTTAAAATTCACGACATAAATAAATATAATTTGATCATATATTTTGAACTAGGGTTTTCTTAAACTATCTATCTTTAAGTGATTATTCCAACATCAATTACTATCAATTGTGTGCAATTAATTTTATAATTATATATTTGTTGGATCACCAAAATCTTATGACAGTAAAGAATAAAGGTGACCATATGCAGTGAGGGGGAGGTGAGATTCTTTTGGGTGAGGTGCGGGTAGAGAGATAGATGGTGAATATGTGTTAGGGTTTTCTTTGGGCCTTAGAATGGGTAGGGTTTGGGGAACAAAGAAAAAAAAAATGGGAAGGAAATTTCATTTAGGATAAAATAGATTTTTGGTCTCTTTAAATGTAGGGTTATAATTGGCCCGGTTTTCAGTGAATCCGATGTTCGAATCAATGAATTTTCGATTAGTTTGATTCGTTTTTTAGCTTTTTTTAAAAAACGAATCCGAACCAAATTAATCGGTTTGATTTTGCTGATGTATTCCATGCTATCATTTTTTTCCGATATATTTTTTTCTCATAAACTCATCAAATAAAAAATACAATTTTTTTCCATAAGTTCATCCAATACATATACATAATACAACCTTATTGAAAACAAATACAAAATACAATTCTTTTCGCTTAAATTCATCAAATACATAATACAACCATATTGAAATCAAGTTTATAAGTTCATGAAATACAAAATACAACCATATTGAAATTAAGTTCTTCAAGTAATAAAGTGCAATAAAAATAAAACTTCAAGTCTATTCTCACTTAAATCGAAAAAAATAAAAATCAAAACAACGCTTGAGAAGTTACTGTTCTGAGGGTTTGAGATGAGAGTAGCAGCGTGACGTGAGAGTATTGTTTGCGTAGTGTTGAGAGCCACTTGAGGATGAGATGATGTGAGATGAGAGCAGTTTGAGGATGAAAGTGAGATGAGAGCAACGTTTTTGAGTTTGTGTTTGCGGCTGTGAGTGTTTCTAAATTTGCGGCTTGTTAAATGTCATTGTAAATCATAGGTTTGACAATATCGACGAGTTGTTGTGAGATTTGATATCTAATTTCATGTATTGTCTTGTTTAGTGTCTAATAAAAGATGTGATCATAACCACTGATTATTCAGGTGTATGATCAACAGTTGTGTCTCCATATACATTGAGAGGAGATTGGTACAAGCTTTGCTATAGGTTTATGGTGGCCTGACCTTTTGGACATTGATGATCATGGTTGATCTATACCGTTGAAACTTTTGGACAAAGTGCATACGTTGAGGAAGGAACTTCACAGCTCAACTATGAGTTCCTTCACTCCTTCAACAAGGCAAAGTATGAGTTTTGAGTATTTTTGAGCTATTTAACTAACAAATGCATAACTTGTCAAAAAAAAAAAAATAGAGATAAAAAATGCATTAATAAGTTGTTTGATTGATTGTATGTTTTGAAAGTATAAAAGTGTGATATATATTTATAGACAAACGCCGGTACTATTGGCTTAAACAATTTAGCCTTGCTCGGATAATTATGTTGATAGTGTGTGGTTCCTCCTATTAATTGTTGGGGGTACGTGGTAGCCCGTGGGTGTTTGTTTCAAGTTTATAAATAAGATTCCTGAGAATATATGGGTAGGAATACATATACCCATGTTTGTTATAAGGTTGACATAAAATTATTCCTAGGCATGAAGGTTCCTAGGAATAAAATAACTTTCAATAACTTCTCTTATTCCCATGATTTTATTCCTAAGAAAATGGGTGGGAAATAAAAGTTCCCATGAACATGAGAATATATTTTAAATAACTTCTAGTAACTTCTCTTTTACCCATCTTTATCAATAATTCCAAGGAATGTAATTAATATTAACCAAACATGATTTTTTTAAAATACCTTGGAATAACATTCCTATCATTATTTCCTGGGAATATTATTCAAAGAAATAAATTTAACATTCTTGAAACAAATACCCCCTTTGGTCTTTCCGTCTTCGCGGTATTTTTTCTTATCCACACGTGCATTGCTTCCTCAAAATGTGTGTCATGCCAATCGTTGTTTCGGTTGGTGTTCATATAAACTCATAACACGAGTGAAATGTCAAATTGTAAGCTCTACCAAACTTTGACTAAATATAACATTTTCACAATCATCGTGTTTGTGGATCTTTAAAGCCTTGTGAAAGATTCAACTAACTCACATTTGGGTATTACTTTTACTCGCAAATATAGAAATTAATCTCTCGAGTCAGATAAAAGATTTAACACCACTACTACTATTGAATTCAAACACAAATTTTTATTCAATTAGAATATACTTTTTTTTAATGAAAGTTAGGGATTGAATTATAACGTGGCACATGAGTCATTTAATTGTTCACATGTATGTTGGTTAAAGTTAATATTTTACAAAAGAGATTAAAATTAGAGAGTCAAAATTACAATATTATGAAAACTGAGTTAAAACTGCAATTTATTCTATGTATAAATATGAATAGTCGGTTGTATACACTTTTGCTCATACGTAATGCATAAATGTCAAGCGGGACCTGCTGATTTTTTTTATGGAACCCGTTGATTTTTTAAATGAGGATATTAATTTTCTTAATAAATGAAAATAAATTTAGAGTAACTTATAGACAACAATATTTTCAATTATTTCTACCTACAAATTGTCAAGGCTAATTTTGAAAGGAAAAAAATGGTTCAATTCATTGCCTAGGGTCATGCAGAGGGACAAATATCTTCTTTATAAGATATTGAGGCTTTAGTAAAAAAATATTGAAATTTTATTTAAAAATTTAGAATTATTGAGCTATCAACAACTTGTATTAACTATTACTATAAACTAAAATAATCAATTAAAAATGTTAATAAATTAACAATCTGCGCTGGGCAGAATTGTCATACATGATCTATTATTGCTTCAAGAACTTAATTATAGAAGAAAAAAAAAATTCCCACGAATGGCAAACTCTCACTGAGGAAAGATGTTGTAATGAAAATTGCAGAAAATTGAAAAGTGTCAAAAGATGAGGGCATGAAGCTTGGATTGAAATTGAGAGGCTTACTGTTTTTATGGGACTCTCAAACTCAAATTATTAGAATCATTAGAGTCAATGTATGTATGTCCTTGCCTTGGAGCCCCCTCATCCTTCCATATACTATTGTCGGCTAATTATTTAGTATTACTGTAGATATTATATATAAACTAAAAACAGCTATATGACCAACAAACAAAAGAAATAAAAAAATTGCAATAATATGTGTTCATCTGTTTTTGTTACATGCATGCCTATTCCAAACAAATACACGATAGTTCAACAGACAGAAATATAGAAATTGTTAGTTTAAATATCATAATTGGAATTTGAATCACTCCATTATATAAAAATTTGATTTCCAATGACTTGTTATTTCGTCTATTAACAAAACAAGAGCAATTAAGCAAGTGCCACAATGTGGGATACCAAGTTTGTGATCTTGATTAAAATAGGTGTTCATATTTAATGTCTGATGTGTTTTAAATATGACTATTTTTAATAGAAAAAAAATTGGAAAGAAAAGTGGTTTAGCAAGCAAATTAAATATTTTCTGTATTGAGGCACCATCCTCTCATCCTAAATTTTTATCCATCCGCATAAAGCACGAATCATTAATATTCGCCGTATTATTATATTTGAATTTTAAAATTGTTAACTATAACTAATTTATTTATTTTTTACAAAAAATATATAATGCAATTCATAAAAATTAATTGAGTGTACAATACAAGCAATTAACAGTAATATACTCCATCTGTCTCAAATCTTTAGTCATTTTAGAGTTTTTCATATTAATTAAAAAATAATATATATATATATATATATATATATATATATATATACATATTGATAAATTAAGTTATTGTTACTCTACTTTATAAAAAAGCGAAAAATTATTTAATGAGCTTTTATTTTTACTCCTACATTAAAAATAGTTATCCTAGCTAGTTCACGAGTAACTATGTTAGCTTATCTCTAATCTCTAATAAATATAATCTTCGAGGGTTCAAATAAATTAATGTAATAAAAAAAGTCTCAAACATCAACAATTAGATAGTCGAACTCAGTGGTATCTATCTAGGGATGTCAACATGACAAAGATTGAGTGGAAAATACTTTACCACTTCTTGTCTCACCATTTAAAATATTATTCATTCCCGTCTTTATTTACCGTTTCGGAGAGTATTCTTCCTTCATTTTCATCCCCGCTGTTTCCACATAGATCCATCAACCTTAAGAAAATATCAAATTTCTTTTATTTTCTATCAACTAGCTAGTTGTAAAAATGGTATAGTTTAATTATAAAGCAAATAAAAAATTAAAATATTATTGTGAGGATTGTGATAGTATATTAAATATCATATATAAACAAATGTATACACGTTTTGTGTGAAAATATAATTAAAAATAATTTATAAAATACTTAAATATACATTCATAATTGTTATTTTTGATAAAGTTTTCCGCGGGACGAGGATTAGATTTCGTCTCTATACTCAAATCTCTTTCGGGGAGACATTTTCCTCTATTCCCATCCTCACAGGAAAAATTCTCCATCATCGAATGCTCAATCGGGACAATATTCCCACAGAAGTCTTCATTTACGAATGAAATTGACATTCATAATTGATATACCTAAAGTGCTTAAAAGATTTAAGAATTTTATTTTCTTAAACAACCAAATTATAAAGCAACCAAATTCACTTTTAAGGCAAATTATAGACAAACAATTTTTTTTTCTTAAACACACAAGCGTAATACTTATGATATTAAGAAATATAAATAATTTCTTTTTTTTTTTACAAAAAGAAATATAAATATTGTTTAATATAAAATTTACCTTTTTAATTTGAAAACCGTGTATGAGACACTTTTAAACATTTTCTAATGGGGTAATACGCAACCTTCTAAAAGGATACGAGGATGATATCACATGACTAAAAGACCAATTATGTGATGAGGTCATGATTGATCCATTTATTAATTAGTCCAATAAAGTGCCAAAGTCCAAATTAGGGGCGAATGTATCCGAACGAATCCAAAAGTAAAATTGTAAATCGAATAATCTAAACTGATAATCGGAAAAAACCGCATTTAGTTTAAACCGCACGAATCACTTTTCTTCTAAATCGAACGGTTTGGTTTGATTTGATTTGCGGTTTTTATTTTAGAAAACCGAACCAAATCAAACCCCAAAAGTTAAGTTAACATCAAACAACTTATTACCTAGTCGACAAACCCAAATTAAGTTCATAAAATAGTAGGCTATCAAAACATATAATTTCACGCGATTCAGAATTATATTATTAATATTAAAAATAAGTTATTATGTGTATGAAATTTTTGTATATGCATATTATATCATGTAAACAATAAAATACATTAAAATTTTCGATGTTTATTTTGTAATACATTAGTAATATTGTCATATTTTTATATCGTTATAAATCGCGGAAACCGAACCAATATGCATTGGTTTAATTTGGTTTGAATGACTTTTTAAAACTCAATCAAATCAAATCGAACCGCATACAATTTTATCTCGCGGTTAGTATAATTTTTATGCTCAAAACCAAACCGCACCGCGAACACCCCTACTCCAAAGCGGTTTAAATTTAGAGACTTTCCCTAACTGTATTGATTTGGTTTGGTTTGCATGACTTTTTAAAAATTTTTATTTTTGTTATTTGAGTAACAGATATACTCAAAAAATATCTTATTAAATTTTATTTTTATATCATCTACTGTGAAAAAATAAAATTGAAAACGGATAGAATGCACGAAAGTTAATGAACAACAAAAGGAAATCTCCTAAATTTAACATCGAGAGATGTACTAGTATCTCTTAGTATTATTTACTACATCAGGTTATATGTCAGATTAAGCTAAAATGAACACAGAGTTAGAACACAGTACTTAATTAACAAGTCATAAAAAATAGGAAGCACTTGCCTCTGTTCTCACTAATACAAATACACTATACTTAGTATTATATCATCTCTATGTAGACGGATAACTTAACAATTAATGTTTTACTCTTTATCCGAGTGATTATCCCTAAAATGTTAATTTTAATCTTTTTTAATGAATATTCAAATATGTCTATCATACTACTATATAGCCAAAATAATTTATTTTTTAATTTTTTAATTTTTTTATGTTATATAGCCAAAATAATTATACATAAATGAAAGATTAGTAAATAATAAACTGCACCGCTAATTTTTTTAATGGCAAAATCGATTCTCCTAAAAACTACACCCGAAGATTTAGGAAAAATAACATTATTATACATGACCCTTTAAACACTTTTCGAAAGATTCACAGCATCTAGTGTTAGGAAATTAAAAGTATCAAAACAAATTGTATAAAAGCATATTAATTGTAAGAACATATTTTCTCATATTTGCCTACTTTACTTGAACCAGTTTTAAGTACTATTTATTCCACATTAAAATTCTGAATCCTTAATCCTACAAGTAGGAAAAGTCCAATCAAGATGCATTCCATACATTATACAAGACAAATGTTTGAATGAGATAATTCAAATTTCTTACCATCAATATGATCTTATTAAATTTAACGAAATTAATCTCTATAATTATGAAAAAAATACTCCAAGTATGTAGAATCCTTGTTGTTTATTTAATCTAAATCAATAGTTAATTTTCTAGAAATAGTGATATCTTAAAAACCAATTCATTCCAATGCAAAAGTAACACAGGATTTGCGTAAAACCCACTTGATTGCTGCACCTTCCTCACTCTCTCTCTCTCTCTTAACTTCAATCCTAAGTATGATTAATGATATTTATCTCTCTTTCACTTTCTCTCTTTAAATGAACACAATTAGTTTGAGTTACTTCCTCTTCTTCACCCCACACAAATATTTTTCTACCACTTTTGAAAACGTTTAAATGACACAAACACTAACAATGAGGTAATATTTCATACTATATAGAGACACTCACCATTTCATACTTCACACTATTCTTCTTTCTTCTTCCTTCCTCCAAAACCAAATTAACAACATTTCTCACACAAACCAAACCAAATGGGTCGTCATTCATGTTGTTTAAAACAAAAATTAAGGAAAGGTTTATGGTCCCCTGAAGAAGATGAAAAGCTTTTCAATCACATAACAAGATTTGGTGTTGGTTGCTGGAGTTCTGTTCCAAAACAAGCTGGTAAGTAATAATCATTAACATTTTATATATTTCATCCTTCAAAACCAAAAGAATCTAAATTGTTTGAGGAATTGTATCAGGGCTTCAAAGATGTGGAAAAAGTTGTAGATTGAGATGGATAAATTATTTGAGGCCTGATTTAAAGAGAGGAATGTTCTCTCAACAAGAAGAAGATCTTATAATCAGTCTACATGAGCTCCTTGGAAATAGGTAACACCGTAACATATATTATTATAATGTTACGTTGTCCATCAGGTGTCAGCTCAGTGATTAGAATTTGACTTCGTAACGGAGTTTAAATCTTGTTGGAGACGGTTGTAAAATAGTCATTCTGATGTTTCTTTTGTGAATATATGATTATGTTCTCCATCAGGTGTCAGCTCAGTGGTTAGAATTTGACTTCGTAACGTGTTCAAATCTTATTAGAGATAGTTGTAAAATAGTCATTCTGTTGTTTCTTTCGTCAATATATGATTTTGTTGTCCATTAGGTGTCAGCTCAGTGGTTAGAGTTTTAATAGAGTTCAAATTTCATTAGAGATGGTTGTAAAATAGTCATTCTGATGTTTCTTTTGTTGGAGTTGTGAAATGATGTTTTTTTCTTTTGAACATAACAGATGGGCTCAAATAGCGGCACAATTACCCGGAAGAACAGATAATGAAATAAAAAATTTCTGGAATTCATGTTTAAAGAAGAAACTTCTGAAGCAAGGGATTGATCCAGCAACACACAAACCTCATACAGAAGCATATGTGAAGGAAGAAAACAAAACAACAGAAACAATAACAACAATGCCTATGCAAATACCATCAGTTACATCACAAGGTTCATCCTTTCTAATAACCGATTCGAATTACTATGAGAATAATGGTTTAACTTTTACAGAACCTTCAAGAGAAATTTTCACTACAAAATCAGCATTGGACCCTTTGTTCTGCTATGATTTTCAAGCTGGTTATAACTTACCTCTCATTAATTATCAAAGCCAAAGCCAATTTGGACTTAATTCAAACTATGGATTCACTTCAATGCCAAGTCTAACAAATTCGGATCACGCAAGTGTGTCGGTAACAGAGTTTTCAGACAACAATTCAGCTTCAAAAATCAGCTCAATGTTCATGAATGATCAAGTGAAAGAAAGTAATTCAAGCAATAGCTCAAATATGAGTACTATTTATCCATCTCAGATAAGAACTACTATGATGGAAAATAATAATGCAGGGTTTTCTTGGGATGGATCAGAGAACAAATTAGACCCTTTGTTTCAGTTTCAAATCAATGCTATAAAATCTGAAGAATTTGGAACAAGTTCATGGGAAGAAGGACAAATTCAAACTCAAAGTTCAATTGATTTCAGTAGCTATCCTTTAACATCACTTTCAGAAGATTTAACAGAAGCAAATTTTGATGCATTCCACCATATATGATTATAAACTGTAAATTATTTCTCTATATTTTTTTTTTGGGGGATTTTTTCTCTTTAAATTACAAGTACAGAAAGGTGTTGAAAAATTGATAGTTTAGGAGATTTGAGATGATATTTTTTTTTTACCATTGATTGATGTATTTGTTTTCATAAGCCAAAGTTTGAATTGAATAACGGTATATTCTTTAAGATTAATGATTGAAGCTAATTTTGTTTTGTGGCTGTAATATTTTATATATTGTCCAACTACTTAATTATTAATATTACATTATTACTACATATTTAATTTATCTTCTTTTTTATGGTAGCTACTTTTTATTGTCCTTTAGTGAAGCTGGTCAAAGACTAAATATGATCAAAAAGACAAAAACCCATAACATTATAGCATATAGTTACAAATTTCATTTCATTTTCTTCAATATTTAGCTTATAATGTAGTATATTATTATATTATATATGACACACGCTCATGTGTTTTTTAGTACACATTCATGTATATATTGTCTGGCAGATATTTTGAATAAGAAGATTTATATTATCCTGTCATATCGTATAATGAGGGATACTGTTTTTGTTAGCATAATATGATATGATTCAGCAACACCATGTATAGGTGAATCCATCCAAAAGGCTCAAATTGGCTGCACAAAAATCTGCATTATTGGAGAGAGATTTATCATACTATATGGATGTAATATATATACTGATGATTAAAGTCTGACTCTTAGATTATTATCTTCCCATTCTGTCTAACATTTAGAATTATTTTTAATTTGCTGTCAATACGACAGTTGCTACAATTTATGAAGCATGGACACAGACACTGGCACATCAACACCGATAGTAATTTAAAACAATTACATAATTCAATGTAATTAATTATGCATCGGTGTCAAACACGTCTAATTCGAAGAGTGTTTGTATGTCAGAGACTGCAAAACATAATATAGCAGTCATGAGCATAAAATTTCATGCTTGTGGCCAAAATTTGCATGGTGATTATGTATCTTAGGTCTTATGGGGTTCTGACATTTTCTGGAAATTATTATGCTGTCAAAGTTAAGAACAGAGAACGTAATTGCAGTAGAAATTATAGCATTATGCTTATCTGTTCCTTCTGGCTCTGCTGCTTATATAATGCATGTTCCTGTTATTTACTTTTTGCTAAAGGTGACCTATTAAAGCATATGAGAGAGTAGAACCCACACAAGTTGGTACTGCCTCATATTCATTAGGGGCTAAGGGAGTAGTGAATAAACCATCCTTAAAATTATAGGTGGTGGATGATTTTAGTCTCTAAAATTTAATAAAAATTTCATCTAAATTAAAAATTATCAATCACATTAGTCCCTTTTAAGTTAATTAATTTAGTCATTGAAAATGGCTCCAAGCAATTAATTTGATTCACAATTTTCAGTTTCTTTTTTTTTTTCTTCTTATTAATTTCGTATATTCAAAGTGTTTACATAAAACTATTATATTGGTCTGAATATAACTGAATTTAAATCTCTTAAATAAAATATAGATCTCGAATATTGTGGATAAAACGTGTAATTGTGACTGTGAGGAAATATTCTGATAAAGTTGGCCAGCCAAATTTTCTGACAAAAATTAGTTGGTGAATACTTCACGCAAATAACTTGATTAACAAAAAATGTCGTCTACATATGCAATATGATGAGGATTAAATCAATCATTCGATTATCATAAATCGTTGGTGGAAGCCAGATCCCAAGCTATACAAAAAAAATATACACCTTCCGTAACATTTTATAAACAAAAATACACTTTATAAACTTATTGTATATTTAATGTATCTGATCAATATTATAAATCAGATATATTAAATATACCATGAACTTAAAAAATGCATTTTTATTTATAAAATTTTTACGGAGGAAATATATCATACACACTAAACAATCTCGACTTTTAGTTTATTATCAAATGATTCAAATTTTAAAATAACAAAATTAATTTTAAACATGCTTGTGTAGATTTGACTGGAGTTTCCTCACTTGCCGGATTAGGGGTTGGAGATTTTACAGTAGGACGGATGAGCAGCCCTTAAAGCTGCTTCGAGCAAAATGGTAAAACATGAGAAAGCGTGTTCTGACAATCAACACATTTTTATACCGTTTGCTTTTGACACTTTTGATTTTCAAGCACCAGATGCGGTAGATCTTCTAAAAAGAATTTAAAGGGTTATGCATAGTGGTGTCACCTAGGTCTAAGAATGTAGTTTTTTAGAGATTGAGTTTTGCTATACAAAAAGGTTTAGCGGCTCAGTTTGTTGCCCGTTTACCTTTTATTCAAGTGTAATTATCTTATATATATATGAGTCAGGATCCGTTGACACCAAATAGTTTGACACCAAATGTTACACTTCTCAATAACGTTTTAACCGATATAAATTTTATAAAATCCACCGTTGGATTGAAAGTTTATATCATATAGATCATTTGTGTAAACTGTCAGACAAATTCAAAATCATTTGATATGTTATTGAGACGTATAAAGATTAACGGCATTTAAAAAAAACGTCCAAACCGTTAATTTTGATATATCTCAATAACATATAAAATGATTTTAGATTTGTCTGACAATTCACACAAATGATCAATATGATATAAACTTTCAATCAAACGGTGGATTTTATAAAATTTATATCGGTTAAAACATTATTGAGAGATGTAATATTTAGTGTCAAACTAATTGGTATCAATGGATCATGACTCTATATTTCCATTGCAAGTCATCGTAGAACTGCTCTCAATTTTCACGCAAACTCAACCATCCGAAAAAGTCAATATTGTTCATAATCATAGATGATGTTAATTGTTCTTGTGTTCATAATTCAAGACAACAGTGCGTGTGTTCTTAAGCCAAGTTCACCGGAAAGAGATTTGTTGCTGTAGATATTTAACACAATTTCCCATAGTGTTAGTTTATAACTGTACGATCTAAATTAAACGGTTGATATTGATTTATATGATTTGACAATTTTATCAATTTGAACTGTCCAATTAGTAATTAACGGTCAAGATCGAATACTGCATAAAAACTGTGCGCTTATTTACAGCACCAAATCTCAATCCTTAGCATACTTGTACAAAAAATTGTGGTAATTTCAACCCAAACCCAAACTATTATTACTTTCTCCCTAATATATATAAGATATAAGACATCTTTCACAAAAGCATGAAAATTAAGAAAAATATTTTTTTGTATTAAATTTATCAATAATATACATTTTTTACAAAATTACCCTCTAATTATTAAAAGAGAGAAATAATAGTAATATTTTAATTTTCTTCATTTAATTATGGATATTTTTGTGAAACTTTAATTAATGCACCTTGAACTTTGAAAAAAATCTTATTAAATGGGACAACAAATTTTGCAAAAAGGGCTTATATATTAGGACGGATATATAATATTAATAAAATAAATAAAGACTATTGTATGTTGATTAAAAAAATAGTTAATTGCAATTAATTAATTTTTAAAATTTTTTGGTAAAATTATTACTAAAGCATTTTTGTTGATATTTAATAGAAAGTCACTAAATTATCTGCATTATTTTTTTTGTTTAAATCAAATGTATATCATAGATATACTAGTATTTTAAATAGTTAAAAAATAGTTAACTTTTATTTAATGAACAATATACTAGTATTTTTTTAATGTCACATTTTTGCTTAAAATAATCTCATGTCTCAAACGAAATGGTCCTACCCTAGTTTGCAACTTTTCTATTAAAGCAAATTAAGATTAAGACAAGAAAGTATTGACTACTTGAATTAGAACAGCTGTGCATTTAGGCATAACCATACCATATAAAAGCAAAAGGGGCTGTACATGAATGACCACATTATCATAATCATAAATTAATTAATTAACTTGAAATGTTAAACTAAGTAGATGGAGCTTATATATCATGTATGGCTTCTTGGGAAACAATTGATCTAAAAGCTTTAAATAATGACAGACATTGACAATAAGAAAAAAGATGATGATATAAAGCCACAATTAACATGTACAAACTTTATACGCAATTTATGAAAGGTCCTGCCGGCAAGGGTCAGTAATTACTATTTAAGAGTTTCTAATTGTGGAGGCAGTAAGTAATACGTGTATGTGGTCAAAGCCATTAAGGTACTAATCTTGAGCAAAATTCAAAGGTAAGTTAACATGGCAAAGAAAAGCAAGCTCAATGTCATTATTTTAAAAAATCAATTATTCTTTTAAATTCATCTAAAAAAATATATTGTCCCCGTTTGAATTGACTTATTTTTGAGCATATGCGAAACAACTAATGTGAATAAATAAGTTTTTACGTATTATTATGTGTTTTACAAAATAGTTTATGAAAAACAACTGATCTTACCTGATCAGAAGGGTGGTGACCGGCAGCAGTTCTCAGCAAGCCCCTTGTTGAAGTGGAAGGGGGGTGTGTACCTGTATACACTCCGACGCTCAAGTTAGTATATGTGTTATAGCTTGGTTTTCAGATGGTAGGAAAAACGTACCTGACTCCTTCAGAATGAGGAGTATTTATCCCCCAGCGCTGGGCTAAGGCCCTTAATGGGCAGTTAATGCCCATTAAGTGGTTGCCGGAACTTTGGCCGTTTGGGCCATGATGAGCAGTTAATGCTCATCATTCCGGTGGTCGGCCGTTACAGAATGCAGGATTCTATAACGTTGGCCGGCGAGGAGGGTGCCCTTCTGGAGGGCAGAGCCTTTGGTCTTGAGGAGATGTGGACTTTAGAAGTCCAGTCAAGAACAGAAGCCCCCCAAGTCGTTATGCTCGTTTATGAGCATAGCGACTTTAACTTTAGCTATAAGCTTTTGTTTGCGCATACGAACAGCGAGGATCATGGGTCCTTCGTTTCGAACGAGCATAGTTATTCACGAGGACCATGGGTTCGTTCGTTCGTATCGAGGAGCTCATGATGGATTCTTCTGTGAAGATCATAAACTTTTTTGCGTTTGTTTAATCACGACGATATTTTTGTGGAGATTTTGTTGGACTTTGCGATATTTTAGCGCTCAGTGGATGTGATCTGAAAGGACAAGCCGCTTCGTCTCTCAATGCCACGTGTAAAGGCGACTCTAAACGTTTCAGTGCCTAGGATCGTAGCTTCTGTTTACGAGGATGTTTTTGAACCGTTGGATTTTCGCGCCTTTTCGCTTTTATGATGACTCAATCCGAAACGTTGGATCGTTTTAGATCGTGGCCCTTGGATCAAAGCAACGTTTCAGATTTGGGTGGCGTTCCTTCGATTATCTGTACGTGATTTGTCTTTATATAGAGAAAAGGAGGGATTTTTGAACTCTTCAGTTCATTTATCCCTTTACTCTCCAACTTGCCCTTTGCATTCCTGCCATCCCTGAAGAAATCATCATCTCCTGCTGCTTACTCCGTTCGTTCGTGATCTTCCTTGCTATTTCCAACATCAAACAAGTAAGTGTATTTATGTTTTTATAGTACTTGATGGCATGATATTAGTTTTTTAGGAGTTTCTTTCCAACACGATGGTTTGGGGTTTGTAAGGGGTTGTTAGCACCCTCTAGCCCCCCCCCCCCCCCCCCCCAAAAAGACGGTAGTTTTAGTGTGAAAGATTAAAACTTTTGTAGTTTTTTGTCTTTCGGCACGGTGGTTATTGGCGTTAGACGCCTTTGCAACTTGCGATTTTCGCTATTTTGGCTCTGTAGCGTTAATGTCGCAGCGACCATTCACTCGCTTTTATCTCGAGCACTCATAGGAATAAACGAGTGCTCGATAGATTTTAGCTTAGTTATTAATATGCCAAGTATCCGCATTTCGCGACCATTTGGCTCTTACCTTCGTTGTGCGAGCAACGTTAAGGATTATTTCTAAGCGCATGTCCACGCCTTTTCACTTGAACGGCGGTGGAAGGGTGGATTTGATATTTCAAAGATGTCGAATTCACTTTTTCTCTTCCTCGTCTTTCAGGTTTAAATGGCGGAAGAGCCTTCGTCATCGAATGCTAACTTCAACGAGGAAGGAGATCATGCGCTCGTGGGAAACCTAGACGAGCATGAGGTGCCGGAATCCTCGGAACATATAGATGAGCGTCCTCCAATCACAGCCGATACAGATCCCCTCGACTGGGTTGCGGATGAACCTCGGTTAACGCGCTCTCGATTTTTCGGGCATCCTGACGGCAAGGAAATCCCTGGACTCTTTAAGATTATTGAAGACCCACCTAGGGACAATTGGGAGATTATTATCCCCGCGAAGCGTCGTCGCGTTTTCCAAGATTTTGGATTCGCGAATTTTTCTATGTACCAGATTGCATTCCAGCACCTTGGGTATAGGTTACCCTTTACAGACTTTGAAGTGGCCGTGTTTCATCATTTGATGGTCGCTCCTTCTCAACTGCACCCAAATTCTTTGGCTTTCCGAGAGCCTTTGAAATAGTTTGCAGTTATCTTAGGATTGTTCCAACTCTTCCTCTGTTCTTCTATATTTTTCAACTCCAGCGCTCGAAGCCTAAAGGAGATCCGTACGGGCTTGGTTGGGTGTCCTTTAAGCAGAATCGGCGCTTATTCAATATGTTCGAGGAGTCTTTACGGCGAGGAGTCTTTACGGCCTTTTAAGGATGAATTTTTTATTGTTCGTCCCAAAAATTCTCAGGGCTTGGGCGGACGTTATAGTCCCCGACCCAGATAGAGATGCAGATGGGAATGTCCTGATTGGAGAAAACGGGCAGCCCATTCTGACAGATTACAGAAAATTTCACTTCCGTTGGGAGGTGGAGCATTACCTTAGTATGCTCGTTTATACGACTTTGTTTTTCACTTATATGATTTACTTGTCGTTGTTATTTTCTATTGCTTATACTAATGGTCGTATGTTTCCCTTTCTTTGCAGGCAACATGGTGAGTGCTCAGGAGAAACTTCGTCGTGCCGCCAAGGCCAAGAATGCCCGCAATGGTGATGAGAACACCAACGCTGTCATTCCTCCACCAGCCGCAGAAAAGCGTCCTTCCGAGTCGACCTGCACCGATCCTCGTCCATCCAAGGTGCAGAGGGCTACTACATGCGGGGAAGGAGGCTCCGTTCACCGCGGCCCCCATTTCTTGCCCGATCCTGGGGTTCCCGCTGGTTGCTTTGTCTTGCCCCCCGTCTTTGCTCATGGAAGATTGCTCGACCAAAACACGGAGGTCGTGATAGACGAGGCTGATCAATCCGTCATCCATGATATGGGACCTTTGGCTCTGAAGGCAGAGTTGGCTAATGCAATAGTTGCTGCGTTCAAGCTCATCGAGATCGCCAATTTTTTAAATGGACGTGAGTGTCATTACTTGAGCGATAGGGACAAGCAGAAGAAGCGTGCAGATGATCTGGGCCTAAAGTTGGGTGAGACGGAGGTGGCTTATGAGGATTACAGGAATAAGTTTGCCCTTCAGCAGGAATTGGCGAGGACATTGGTGACGAGAGAGCAGGAGTTGGAGGACTTGACAAAGAAGTTCCAAGAGCTGGAGGTTACGAGCAAGCAACAAGCTACTCGCATCGAGGAGTTGGAGAAGAAAGTACAAACTGCTCCCTCCCTTTGTAGCGAGGAAGAAGATGTTGTGGACCCCGAGGGAGTTTACCGCCATTCGAGCCGTGCCGACCTGATAAAGAAAATTGCTGACTATGAAGCCTCCATGGTCGGCATAGCAGTTTTGTCAATGCTGTTGCTCAACTCAAGGTTCTGAATCCGGGGGTAGATCTCGTGGAAACTGGCCTCGATGAACTGAAGGAGGTCATCTATGGAGTCGTCGCCTCTCCTCCTCCTGCTCCTGAAGATGTTTGATTGAAGATGTTTAATTTGTGCTGGCGTTATGCTCGCCTTTTAGCACTTGGGCGTCTGTTTGCCCATTTTTGTCGAATCATTTTGTTGGGCAGTCCTCGAGGCTGCCCTTTATTGTAACCAAGTACAATTTTCTCTTAAATGCATTCTTATGACTTAGCTATATTTGCTTGTTCATTATCCTCATATTTTTATTATTCTTATCCACGCGTTTTCTTTCGATGCTCGATAATTGAATGCGATTAGTAACATCCATACTTAGGATTTTTTGAATGCTTATGTGGCTGTTGCACGAGGTAGCATGTACCTACGAACGCCTTACTCGAGTAGTTTGGGGAACTTGCTCGAGTGTTTGGATTGGGTTTCCAAACGAGTAGCGATGATAGAATCATCAGAGATTTTATCCTCGCGGCTGGAGTGTCCCATCGCGAGCTGGGCATCCATGCCTGGCGTGTACTAGTGACGATGGGGCTCGTATAGAGTGGTTCCTCGTCAAGACAAGTTTTGATCGAAAACTTGGCTTTTTCCTTCTTTTTAGATTCATGCCCGTACCTAAGCAATCCTCCGTTGTAAAGGCTTAACCTCTTGTCGTTAAAGTTTGGTTATTGCCCGCTAGCAAGTCGTCGACTTCACGAGACCTCGCTAACTATAATATTGTTTCAGTTTATCTGCGTTCCATGTTCTAGGAATCTCTTCGCCGTATAAGTTTTCTAGGAAATAAGCCCCGTTATCCGTTTTTGCTCGGATTCTATAAGGCCCTTCCCAATTAGCGGCGAATTTGCCTTCTCGCGAGTCTTTTTGATTTCGTCGTAGGACTAAACTGCCCACTTCAAATTCTATTTTAATGACCTTCCTGTTATGGCGAGTGGCAATTTGTTGTTTTAAGGTTGCTTCCTTAAGGGCTGCTCCTTGTCGCAGCTCCTCGACCAAATTGAGCTCTTCTCTGAGCAATTCATTATTTGTTTCTTCGTCCGGAGGGTTTTCCGTTCGTCGAGTTGGCTCCCTTATTTCCACGGGGATAACAGCTTCAGTTCCGTAAGTTAGTCGGAATGACGTTTCCCCCGTGGTCGAGTGTGGTGTGGTTCTGTAGGACTATAAAACGCTGTATAGTTCCTCAACCCACTTACCCTTTGCCTCGCCTAGCCTTCGCTTTAGGCCTCACAAAATTACTCTATTGGCCGCTTCCGCTTGGCCGTTTGTTTGAGGGTGCTCGACGGATGTAAAATGTTGGGTCACTTTTAGGTTGATGAGAAACTCTTGAAACCTTTTATCTGTGAATTGTGTTCCGTTATCGGTTACGACAGAGTGTGGAATTCCAAATCTAGCGAGAATGTTTCTCTTAAAAAAGCGGAGAATGTTGTGGGATGTGATCTGGGCGAGGGGTTCAGCTTCTATCCACTTTGTGAAGTAATCTATCCCGACGATTAGGTATCTGTTTTGCCCAGGCGCTTGTGGGAAGGGTCCTAGGAGGTCCAATCCCCACCATGCGAACGGCCACGGGGATGATAGAGATTTTAGCTCGTTAGGCGGAGCTAAGTGCATATCCCCGTGTCTTTGGCATTTGTCACATTTTTTAACATGTTCTTTTGCATCCGCTTGCATTGTTGGCCAATAATAACCTGCTCGCAGTGCCTTTCGCGCCAATGAGCGTCCACCGATGTGTTGCCCGTTGATCCCTTCGTGTATCTCCTGTAGAATAGATTCCACTTTTTCTTCCTGGACGCATATCAACAAGGAGGTTGAAAATCCTCTTCTATAAAGACGACCGTCAATCAGGACGTAAGAGCACACTCTTCTTCTAACCTTGACCGCTTCTTTGGGGTTGTCGGGTACTAATCCTGAGGCGAGGAATTCTCTCACAGGGTTTATCCAACTGTTGGCACTGATTATGCATATGAGATTTACTTCAAGAGTTTTCTCAATGCTTGGTCTTTACAACGTTTCTTGGATAAGTGATTGATTCCTCCCTTTCTTCTTTTTGGTGCTCGCCAGCTTTGAGAGGACGTCTGCCCTTGAGTTATGCTCGCGAGGAATGTGTTGTACGGTTGACTCTTTGAATTTAGCCAACCTTTCCTGTATAAGGGTCAAGTATTCCGCTAGACGCTCGTCTTTAGCTTGATACTCCCCGTTTACTTGGGATGCGACCAGCTGAGAATCTGTGAAGATTTTGATTTCTTCGGCGTTCATGTCCTCAGCTAATCGCAATCCTGCTAGGAAAGCTTCGTACTCGGCTTGATTGTTGGTCGTTTGGAATGAAAGTTCCAACGACACCTCAATAAGGACTCCTTCATCGTTTTCTAGGATTATTACGGCTCCGCTCCCTTTGGAATTGGAGGATCTGTCGACGTATATGGTCCATTTATTTTTACTCGAGGTCGCTGGTAGTGTCATTTCCGCGACGAAGTCTGCCAGTATTTGAGCTTTCAAAACTTTTCTGCTTTCGTAGTTTGTGAGCAACTGTTTGATTGGTTGGTCGGTTCGTACTGCGATTGAGTGTGCTAAGAAATAGTGTCTCAATTTCCTCGCAGCGACGACTACCGCCAATGCTGTTTTTTCGATCTGTAAGTATCGAAGTTCTGGTCCTTGCAGAGCTTTGCTGATGAAGTATACTGGCTTCTGTCCTTGCTCGGTTTCTCGAATTAACACTGCGCTTATGACTTCATGAGCCACGGCGAGATATATGAATAAAGTTTCGCCCATGATTGGGCGTGTCACGACTGGAGGTTCGGATAATGCTCGTTTCAAATTTTGAAGAGCGTTTTCGCACTCATCCGTCCACTCAAAAGCGGATTCTTTTCTAAGTAACTTGAAAAGAGGCATCGCGTGTTGAGCGGATTTAGCGACGAAGCGTGCTAGAGCAGTTAACATTCCGTTGAGGGATTGTATTGATTTCTTCGAATTTGGAGTAGGGGATTCGAAGAAAGCTTTGCATTTTTCAGGGTTAGCTTCAATTCCTCGTTTCGGTAAGTAGAATCCGGGGAATTTGCCCACTTTTACCCCAAAGGTGCATTTTTCCGGATTAAATCTCATGTTGTACTGTTTTTCTCTCTCGAACACTTTTCTTAAGTGGGATACATGATCGATTTCCTGTTCGGATTTAACGATCATGTCGTCCATATATACTTCGAGCATGTCTCCTATTTCATTTCTGAATACTTTGTTCATCATTCTTTGATAAGTGGCCCCTGCGTTTTTTAACCCGAAAGACATTACGTTATAGAAATAGTTGCCCGATTCAGTCATAAATGCTGTTTTCTTTTTATCGATTTCAGCCATTTTTATTTGATTATATCCTGAATAAGCGTCCATAAACGATAGTAGTTTAAACCCTGAGGAATTATCTACGAGTTTATCTATGCAACGTAAAGGATAAGAATCTTTAGGGCAAGCCCTATTGAGATCTGTGTAGTCAACGCACATTCTCCACTTTCCATTAGATTTTTTAACCAATACAACATTTGACAGCCATGTAGTGTATTTGGCTTCAGAAATAAAATTTGCCTCTAAGAGGTCTTTTACAGCTTTTTCAGCAGCCTCCGCTTTTTCGGGAGACTACTTCATACGTCGCTGAACTACAGCTCTAGCCCTAGGATCTATTGTTAACTGATGACAAGCGACATCAGGGTCGATTCCGGGCATTTCGGCAGCATTCCAAGCGAACAGCTCAGCGTATTCCTTCAAGCAAGCTTCCAGTTGCCTTTTCACAATTCGGGCATATCGGCTCCGACCTTGATTCCTCGAGAGTAATCATCGTTCAAGGGGATGATTTCGAACTCGCCATCAGGAATAGGGCGATGCACCTTTTTCGCGATGGGGTCCTCCTCGTCCTTCAGCTCTTTGTCATTGATGCGTGCATCAAGGTCCATGATGTCGTGTGCTTGCAGGGCATTCACAACGGCCATTTTGTGATCATTCTTCTTCTTCGGAGTGAGAAAGGAACTCATATTCTTCGCAGCAGCTTCAAAGCACTTTCTTGCCGCAGCAATATCCCCGTTAAGTGTAGCGATTTTTCCATCCACGGTGTAGTACTTCATCTTCAAGTGGATGGTCGAGGATACGGCGAATAAGTTCGCCAGAGCAGGCCTTCCCATAATACAGTTATATAGAGATGGGCAATCCACGACCAAGAATTGGACGTTGATGGATTTGGTCGCCTCTCCTTCTCCGAAAGTCACAATTAAGTCCACATACCCCCATGGCTTTGTGGTCGCTCCGTTAAATCCTTGCAGGTCAGCACCAACATACGGGGCGAGGTTCTTTTCCATCAATTGGAGAGTTTTGAACAAACCAGCGTACATCACATCACACGAGCTTCCTTGATCCACTAAGATTCTTTTTACATCAAAGTTGGCCATCCTCGCCCTTATTAGCAGCGGAATTTGATGATTAGAGGAGCCACCGAGGACCTCCTCCTTGTAAAAAGCCAATGGAATAGATCCCTCCTTCACTTCTGTCACGAGGACAGGTTCCAACGAGCACACACTTTCCAACTCTTCAAACTTTCTTTTCAACGACCCTATTGTAGAAGTTCCGAATCCTCCTCATGAGATTACCAAAGATCCCATATGAGCAGCCAGATGATCGAGAAAATCTTCGCCTTCCTTATGCTCAGGGAGAATGAAATCCTCGGGTCTAGAGATGGAGTAGGCAATTTGCATGTTACTGTTGCCAGCCCCCGATTGTTGTTGTGCCTCTCTGGATGGTTGACCAACCTCGGGCTCTTTTTCCCGCTCACATTCCTCCTTTCTGAACTTCTGGAGGAGTCCCTTTTGCAGCATGATCTCGATTGCGTCTTTCAGGTGAACGCAATCCTCGGTTACGTGCCCGTAGCTCTTATGGTAACGACAGTACTTAGACTTGTCCATTCCAGGCCTCACGGTCAGTTGCTTAGGGAAGCGGACTCCATTTTTCTTGAAGTCGGCCGCGGAAACTTCTGCCAGAATTCGCTCGCGGGGAGCATTCAACGAGGTGTAATCCATAAACTTACTTCGAGGGGGTCTTGGCTCCCTCATCTTTTGTTTTCGTCTCTCATTTCCTCCTCGAGAGGGTGCAGCTTCTTCTAGACGCTTTGGCTTCCTCGCGTCCGCAGCCATTTGCTTTTCCTAGTAAGCTATGTATTTTTGTGCTTTTTCGAGGAAAGCGTCCAAAGTTCTCACTTCTTCAATCCCAATTGCTTTGGCGAAGTCATTGGATGGGCGCAGTCCTCGCTCTAGCAAATACAATTTCATCCTGTCATCGGTCCTTATTTCGATGGCAGCCTTGTTGAATCTGTCAATATACTCTCTCAGCTATTCGTTGTCTTTCTGGACGATTGCCTCGAGAGTAGCTTCTGTCTTTGGGTGTTTTCTGGAGGCAGTGAAGTGTGCAGTAAAAAGTCTGCACAGCTCACCCCATGAATCGATTGACCCTGGTGGTAAATTTTTGTACCATGCCATTGCTCCCTTCCTCAGAGTGGTGGAGAACAACTTGCACTTGATAGATCCTCGAACTTGGTAAATTTTTCTATGTGGTCATCAGGATCGGTGGTTCCATCGTAGGTGTCCATCGCCGGTGGTTTTTCCAACCCCACGGGCAATGATACCCTCATGATTCTGTCAGAAAGAGGCCCCACGTGCCTTTCCTCGTCACTTCGTGGAGAGTGATGACGATGGCGAGGAGGTGAGTGATAGTTCCGCCCAGTTGAACGTGCTGGGGATCTCCTCGCTCCAGCAACTCTTCTAGCGGGGCTTATACGGCTCCGAGTCTCGTATGCCCGTGGTGATCTTGACCTAGTCCTCGAGTCCCGTCGAGAGGACTCTCGTTGCCTATAGCTGCTCGTAGCTGCTCTTGTGATTCGCGACTCTTCGACAGCTTCAATACGACGATTTTGCTCCCTGATAGCTTGTCCTTGATTGTTGACGGCGGTCAGCAGCGCGGTCATGATGTTTTCCAGGGTAGCTCCAGGGGGGAATATGTACGACCAGGGAGTTGGTTTCGTTCGTAGGCGCCACTGATCTTACCTGATCAGAAGGGTGGTGACCAGCAGCAGTTCTTAGCAAGCCCCTTGTTGAAGTGGAAGGGGGGTGTGTACCTGTATACACTCTGACGCTCAAGTCAGTATATGTGTTATAGCTTGGTTTTCAGATGGTAGGAAAAACGTACCTGACTCCTTCAGAATGAGGAGTATTTATCCCCCAGCGCTGGGCTAAGGTCCTTAATGGGCAGTTAATGCCCATTAAGTGGCTGCCGGAATTTTGGCCGTTTGGGCCATGATGAGCAGTTAATGCTCATCATTCTAGTGGTCGGCCGTTACAGAATGCAGGATTCTGTAACGTTGACCGGCGAGGAGGGTGCCCTTCTGGAGGGCAGAGCCTTTGGTCTTGAGGAGATGTGGACTTTAGAAGTCCAGTCCAAAACAACAACTTATAAAAATACAATTATTAATTTTTTAATGAAAATTTATGACTTAATATAAAAAAATTATTTATATAAACTAATTTTATAAACTTAAAATAAGTTAAATTCAAACGGATTCATAATAATTTTTTTAAAAAAATGACTTATAATCGAAGAAAGAATAAATGACTTAATTGCAACCTATATTGAAGAGTTTGTTAACAATAGTCAATGAATTTTAATTTTGATGTAATGTGAGTGGTCTATATTTTAAATTGTCATGACAATAAATTTTCTGCATGATTTTAAAATATCATAACCAAGGCCAATTTTTATGGTAGTTAAGGTCAATGTTTTTATTATTATGGATCTAGTGGTCAATCCATGGTCAAATAAACACATGCAAAATGTGAAAATATGATTATATTGATTCAAACTCAAAATAAATTAAAAAAAAATGTTCACAATTAAATCACTAACAACAAGAAAAAATAGGGGTGTTCGCGGTGCGGTTTGGTTCGGTTATAAGCGAAAAAGTCATCCTAACCGCGAGATAAAAAAGCATGCGGTTTGGTTTGGTTCGGTTTGGTTCGGTTGGATTTTAAAAAGTCATCCAAACCAAACCAAACCAAACCAATGCGATTAGGATCGGTTCGGTGGCGGCGGTTTACGGCATAAATTTTTTTTATCATGATCATTTGACACACACATGAACTTGTTACAAAATAACATTACAGTATCAATAAAAGTTGTTTATTCAAAATAACATTATAGTACCTTACAATTTTAAATATCCAAAAAAAGAGCTTGAAGTTCCAAAATAACATCACATTATCGATAAAAGTTGTTGATATAAAATAATATTACAATACTATAGTAATATTACAATGCAAAAAATAAGAACGACTTGAAGTTTCATTAATTTGGTGGACTGACTTGATAATTAGACTATGTATATTGGATTATAATAGAAACTTAAATGAGTTTTAGAGGCATTGGAATATAATATAAACTTAATGCGGTTCTAGCGGTTAACCGCGGCTTTTGCGGTTTTAGCGGTTTTGCGGATCAATAAAAAAAGTCATCCAAATACATCCAAACCAAATGCGGTTTTTACGGTTTGGATTGGTTCGGTTTGCGGTTTTACTTTTGGATTGGTTCGGATACGATCACCTCTAAATTTAGATCTCTTAGGAGACCCACATCTAGTATTTTGAAGTGCTCAATGTGATACTTAAACCATGAGGTTCTCACATCTATTGGACTATAGTCATTTGGATTGAGTTTCTCCTCATATGCTTAAGTCCTAACAATTTGTGATTTCATTGAGAGCTAGGTCACGGAAAGGGTTACCTACGCGGATTAAGGTATTCCACCAAATATTGATAGGTGAGTGAAGCCACAAAAAAAAGGACTACCATCGGGTCAGAATGATATAGTAAAAGCCGACGTGAACATCGACCCTTAAGAGCTGACAATGTTAGGAGTTTCACATCGAGTATTACAAAGTACTCAACATCAGCCTGAAGAGGTGGTTGTAATAATACTCAATATCAGCCTAAAGAGGCGGTGATAATAGTACTCAACATCGACCTGAAGAGATGGTGAAATAATACTCGGGTCAACGGCAGTATTAAAGAACACAAATCAAATGTTAAGAGTTCCACTCGAGAATTTATAAATAAATAAATAAAAGTTTTTAAATTTAAAAAAGAATTACAAATTATTTTTCTAAAAGTAACTTATAAAATATTTTTTATTATGTCTAGTTTATAAAATAACTTTGTTATAAATAAAAGTAAACAAAAATTTATGAACTATTTATTTAAAATTTTGTAAACTATAATTTTTTTTTTAAATAGTTACTATTAAACCTTTTATTAAAAAATAATTTTTAATACATTTTTATAAAAGAAAATATTATTATTTTATAACATTTTTAGTTTTAAAAACATATTTTATTTTCTTTAAATGTCACATAAGCAATTTTTAGTCAAAAAAGTCAATGGAGAGCTAGCAAATGCAAATTGGGTAAACTTAGGAGGCCAAAATCAAGCAATTAAAATTTTGGAGACTAAAATCAAGCAATTAAAACTTGAATAGCTAAAATGAATGATTCAATTAATTAATAACATAAAATGAGTAATATCAATCGATAATTAATAAATTAAAACTACATCATAACATATTGTGACAGTTGTTATAATCACAATCTTTAATTTTTTTTCACTTTACACTTAATCACTTTAGAGATTTTAAATCCATCGTATTTTGTTTGTCAAAAAAAAAAAAATCCATCGTATTTTTTTATCAATTTTATCTTTGATTTAAAGTGGAGAATTAGTTAGCGGCAACATTGAATTATTGTTTTGGATTGAGCTTTATCCCTTATATATTGTCTAGATTAATAATTAGTGTTTTTGGATTGAACTTTCCTTGTGATTAGTCAAATTCATAGTTTTTCTAAGAAGAGAGAAAAGAAGAGTATCACTGCCTCCGCTTTTAAATATAATATAAAAAAATTGTGTCCCTTTTATAAAGACATTTTTCACGTTTTCAAAATCATTGATTATTTCTTTAGCAAAACATCTATAATTATAGTGCATTTATTTTTTACCATTTGTATTAGATACTCTATAAAAAATATGGGTCATGCTAAATAGTACACCCGATGCACTAGTTAAACATACTCAAAAAGAAAATAAAAAGATAAAGTTAATGCTAAAAAGATAACTTTTTACATTAAATGCACAAGTTCTAAGAAAATATTTCTATATTAATATGTTTAAGTTTAACTAGTACACCGAGTGCACTGTTTAGCATTTTCAAAAAATATTAATTCATTTTTCCTCTTGAATGATAAAATTGCAAAAATAATATCATTTTTCATTAAATTTAATATCATAATTAACTTTTTTAATCTTCGTAATTTTTTCAAATGGGTCTTATATTTAAGAATAGAAATAATATTAAATTGAATCTTAATAATAATAAATGAAAGTAAAGACCAACGTGTGTTTTTTTTTTGACAAACCAACGTGTGTTCTTAAAATAATATTTGTTAATGTATTACAGATAAAACTTTATATTAAAAATTGTACATTTCATTTTCCAAAATATTAAAAGTTATTTTTTAAGACACATCAGTAATTACGTACTATTTGTAAAGTCTTTCACTTGTGCGTTAAGACACAAGTAAACATAACCTATAATAATATACATATGCCGACGGATCTTCTAGCTAGCTAAGGAGATATAGCAACAATTGAATGCGTCACAAAAGTGAAGAAGTGTAATTAACGAAGACAAAACGTGCTAAGAAAAAACAGAGAAATTAATTTAAAAATGGTTTGATGTGAAATAGTAGTAAGTAACATTTTGTAGCCTTTTGTGGGTCAACTAAAGGTGCGTCCGACAAATGATATCAAAGTGCTTTTTGCTGAACAATGGCCCCCTTATACAAATTCGTAACTATAGACACATAGAAGATGATATTCCATGCATGAAAGGTACTCCTCCTACTGCTTAACAACATCATGGTGTGACTAATATCATGTATAACATTTTCTTTTAAATTTGTGAATTTTAGTTCTTGTCCCTGTAAAATAAAATCAATAGTTTTCATTCCTACAAAAATATTTATTTTATTTTTAGTCCTTAATTAACAAAATTTTGACATGTTAATGTTAAAATTACTACATTTTTATATTCAAAATGATCTATACTATGTTTATATATCATGGTAAACTTATATAAATTCATATTGTGTTAAACAATTGTCAAAAATTTTCCCATTAGGGACTAAAAACAAAAGAACAAATTTTTTAGGGATGAAAATGAGTGATTTTATTTTACAGGGACGATAATCGAAACTTGCTATAAAAATAGGGATTGAAAACATATTTTACCATAATATAAACTAATATTTGTACTAATAGTTGTTCCTTATAGTCATTAAAAAATAAACTCTAATTTAGTATTTACATTAATATTTGTACAAATATGTATACAGGATTATTTACAACTATTAATAATATATTTACATTAATATTATACCTATAAAAAAAATTATTTTTTTAAGGTGGGGAGAGGCCGTGGTCACCATCACCCCCTCCCTGGTACCGCCTCTGATTTCCGCCACAAAGTGAAATAATCAGTTTTATGGTTCTTTACGAATTTATTGGAGGAAAATTCCGCCAGTAAATTTATTGGCATACAATTTATTGACAGACTGATTCCGCCTGTAAATTATCACTTTCTAGCAAAATTTAGCACTTGCTAAGCAATTTTTACTGCCACTAAATGATCATTTTCTTGTAGTGACTGTCCTCATATATTTATACATAGTCTGAAAATCTAAACAACATAGAACTTTAAATAAACTCCAACAACACAATTATATATTCAATCAGGGGCGAAGCTAAGTGTTGTCTTGGGGTAGCCTTTGCTGCCCCATTTTATTTAATTTGCTTAATATGTCAGTATATTTTATAGTTAGTTACTCTAATAATGTATATTTAGCTACCTCAAATATATTTTTTTAATAAAAACTAATAAAAATAGGAAAGACAAAAAAATATTACTTGATAAATAAATTGTTTCTTTTTATTTTAACACTTTTCATCTCTATAATAATTACACTAAAAGTTTTGCCGACTATAAAAATTGTCAAAATAAAATTCATAAAAATTATTTTTTGTATTTGGCCTCCTCGTTAAATTTGGGCAACGCCCCTGTATTCAATAATTATATATACAGTATATACTAATAAATAACTAAATAAAAATACTAACGAGTGCACAAAAAAGTTAATTCCTAAATGTCAAACATAATCATAATCACTTTATATTAGATATTTTGTAATCATGCTAAGGAAAATATATGTTTGCTAATATAATGCCTTCAATTATATTCTTAAGGCCTTCAAACATCAAATTCATGATTCCCAATTGCAGTTATAGAAGGTGACTTTTACACTGTTTTTCATTCTCATGACCATGGCCCATTTCCTCTAGAAGCATACGGGTTAAGTTCAACGTTTCACTTATGCATTCGATTTGAACCCAACACCATCATGCATCATTGGAATCTACCTAACATCATTTTTGTTCAGTGTGTCGAGCTCTTAATTTTGGTTCCAATCACAAAAGAAGGAGATCAATTGTTTGTTGGTCATCATTCCAACCTTGATATAATTATGTAAGTTGAGTTTAGATTGATATAACATAAATATTCCATTCCACGGCCATACACACTCCTTGCATCATATATTGTCTAATATTGCTCGACTTGGTAACGTTGTAAAAATTGGACCTACTCGTCAAAATAATAAATAAAATATAACTATTAGCAATCAAATATATATTGATGAGAATAGAATAAACTAGAGATTAGTGAACTTATCTTTTATGAGTGTAGCAATTGATGTCAGCCCTACCACATAGTACACGACCACCGAGTCACATATGACCTACAAATATCAAACCGTGATACAATACCTGAGGCATGCTGATCACACTGTCCTTAAGGATTTATCCGCCTCATAAGCGCAAATTCCCCAGGATTCAACAGGTCATTTTTATTGAGGGATTCAACATGTCTTTCTCAATGAGGTAATAGAACTGACAATATATTATTTTAATAAGGTAATGTAATACAAGAAGATATAAACTCAATTTTATGAGGGAGAGGAAAATTATTAACCCCAACCCAACGGTGGCTTTTAAAAGAAACTTTTATAGCAAGAGGAAGATGCACAGATAGCAGGCCATAGAGCTCAATGAATATTAAGAAGGAAAATTTAATTTGTTTCATATCAAGGGCACTAGCGGCAGGGGTGTTCATACGGGTTTATATGGATTGGGCAAACTCAATCAATCTGGTCAAAATCACTCAATTCAACTCAAAAAAGTGGGTTACGCCAGGTTATTGAATGGGTAAGAATTTCAAAATGAAAAATCCATAGAAAAAATCGTGTTTCGGGTAAAATTCAACTCAAACCAAAAAAATTCACTGATCCGCTGAATCGGTAGTGCTGTGATTTTTTTTAAATCATTTTCATATTAATATTAAATATTTTTCATCATTAAAAGAGAAAATCTACACGTTCAATACTCAAATTTTTAAAATAAATTGTATGTGTTTATTCCAAACGGCAAACACATTACTCTTCCATATATCACAGTTTTAACGCATTCTTTCATTCTTTGATCATCTCCTTCGAGTCTCTACTCTTCGACTTCTTTTTTATCATTTAAGAGTAGTGGTGCTAAAACATATAATTATTTGAAAATAGTGAAAATAGGTTATACTATTTTTAAGAAAATAAAAAAATTATCATTTTTATAAAAGAAAAAAAATGATGATTCGTCATTTAGTGATTTAATATTAAAAACATTTAAAATAAAAATTTGGATAATCCACACAACCCACTCAGTCTCAAACCGAAAATGAGTGGGTTTATCCAACCCGGCCCAATACTAAAGTGTGTGGTTATTTTGTTCAACTCAATTCGAAGTATTTCGGATTTGTATTTTGCCTAAAATCAACCCAATCTGGCCCATATAAAGTGATTTTTAAATCACTTTCGAGTACGTATGACTGTTCATATCAAAACCAGTCAAAATAAAAAAATATTACAAATCGATAAAAAAAAAACAAACAAAAAATACCCAAAAGTGATTTTTTCGAGTATGATTGTTCATATCAAAACCAGTCGAAATTAAAAAAAAAATAATTACAAATCGATCAAAAACAAACAAAAAATACACAAAAGTGATTTTTTTTTTGTATGACTGTTAATACCACTAATCAGATCAAATTTTTTAATTTTAAATTTATTTTTTAAAATTGAACCAAACTAAATGCATATATTTTAATATTTATTTTTATTGGTATGATATACTATATTAATCTATTATTTGTTTTTTTTTTCAATATATTTCACACAAACAATATATTGCTTAATTTAAATTTGTTTTTCACTATTTCAAGTGTTTCAAATATAATCAATTATTGTCATTCCGTAATTTTATTATTAACATAAATTTTTACAAATATAATTTGGATATTCAAAATAAGCCACATTAAATTGAATCAAATCTATTCCAAAAAAAAAATAAATTAATAAATTGAATCAAATCAATTTGTTTAAATAACTAATCAAAATTGAATTGCATAAAAGTTTCTCTATCAAATATTGTTTTTGCAAAATCAATTCAAACTATTAGCGAGACATAAACATGAAATTTATGAATTTGTGGTTATCTTCTTAACCCAAGAATAAATCTTCTTAACTCAAAGATTGGGAGGTGGTTGTTCAACACTCTTATCATGAAGCAAACAAGTGTGCAGATGCTCTTGCTACCATTGGGTGTTCCTTGAATTTTGACACTTTATTTTATAAAAATTGTCCGAGTCAGTTAAGTAGCTTTGTACTTGTTCCTTTATAGTTTGTTTTTGTGTTCAGGCGTAAGCTCTTGTTAATAAAAAAAAAAAGAATAAATCTTGGAGTTACACTACCAAAAAAAATCTTGGAGTTAATTTTAAAGCTCATTAACGGACTTGAATTCCCTGTAATAATTATGTGCCACAATTTCTGTTAGTAGCTAATTTAAACCGTTGATCTTCAATCGAACGGTTAAAATTAAATATCAAAATCAAGTAAAAATTATTTTGTTTATAAATTTTAAATCAAGCGGTTCAGATGAATAATTACATAACGCAGTTATTGCACTAAATTTATTTCCCTAGTTAATATGGTAAAAAAATCAAAACTTTAAAACAGAGTATAATACTACTACATTATTTGTTTTGTTGTTTTCATTATATATAAATGGGTTTTTATGGCTTAACAGAGTGATTATGAATTATGAAGCCCTACCTGACACGATATCGATACGACACGATACCGTTATGGGAAAATTTTTAAAATTCCCGATACGATACGGTCGCGATATGTTGTTTAAAAATAAACTTAAAATTAAATATACAAATACAAAATATATAAACATAACAAAAATCGAGAAAGATAATAAATTAACATTCAAATTATTCAAACTGAGCAAACAAGTGACAATTACATATCTTAAGTTAATTAAGTACTACCCAAAAAGGATAATTATTACTATCCAAAAAACAAAACATCATCGGTACCATACAAAAAAACACATGGTTATCAATCCATAAAAAACATCATACTCTAACATTCACTATTTAAGAGGAAACACTATCAATCTCATCTCCTCCATTTCTATCATAAAAAAATATTATTTTCCCGATACTTCTCTGATACGTGTATCGGAAAAGTATCCGACACGTATCGGTAATTATTTTTTTTTAAAAATAATTTTAATTGTCTGATACTATCGGAGAGTATCGGACGAGTATCGGTATCGGACACGTATCAAACATAATACTTCACCATTTTTAAAGTATCGGGGCTTCATAGATTATGACATTAACATCAAAAAAGAAACATGTGACTTTTTCTCTTATCTTTTTAATTTCGTTGCTATTATTGAGAAAGCGAACAAACTTAATAAAAGTACATAAAGCATTTCTTAATTTGAACGTCTTAATAATAGCTACTCACCAAAGATAACATCCATGGAAAATGTGTTTTTCACTAATTACGCTTTCCTCACTCAAACCCCGAAACTTCTAATTACGTATTCAGTGCTGCATATATATAATAGCAAATGCTGAATTGTGTTTCACCACAATTCTTAATGAATTATTACTCGATTTAACAAGACTAAGTAAAAGCTGAATTGTTCCCGTTAGAAATAATATAAAACCATTGAAATAATATAAAACCATTGATGTGTCAAATACTAACAGCTTAAGCTTTTGGGATAATTGGTTATTTGACATGGTATCAGAGTCTCTACCACTAAGTGGTCTAGGGTTCGATTCCCGCTCACATCACTTTCTAATTAAAAGTGGAATTTAAGAACATTGATATGCCAAATCCTAACAGCTTAAGCTTTTGGAATAATTGGTTATTTGACAGTTCCTTCCCGCTCAAATTACCTACAAATTCTACAAAGTCGCTAGTTCCGCATTTGGAGCACTCAAAATTGATTCTTAACCTGTAAAATTGATTTGAGGGTTGCTATACATTGCAAAAGAGCAGATTGCAAATGCTTCCTGAAAAATATTGACCAATCAAATACGTTGAGACCACCGATGGATGTTATTAACTTATTTTGGAATGCACGTGAAAATTTTGCTTCACATATTTCTTTTTTTTTTTTTTTTTGAAGAAAAAATTTTGCTTCACATTTGTTCATGATATATAGTATTTTTTTAATTAATTTTAACATGTTTGATTGCATTCACAAACAAATGATTTTGTCTTTGAAATTAATTCTAATTTCAAATTACAATTTGTTGCTTTTTGAAGATATCTAAACGTAATTCTTATGCTTAAATTTACTGTTCAACTAATTTTTAAGTAAATAAACCTAAATTACTTTTATTTTTTCAACTCACCTTTTAAGTAAAATTAATTTTACAAAATCGATCAATTCTAAACCGAGTGTGTGCAATAAGATCAATAGCACAATTCTTCAAAATTTTGAGTTTTTGTGGTTCATTTGGTAAAAAATATCATGTTTTGAAATAATTTTTAACGTCCAATGACACTTTCTTTTTAGGTTTAATTGCAGTTTTGGTCCCCTGTTTTTAACTTTTTGCAGTTTTGATCCCCCTATTTTGAAACTCGATAATTTTGGTCCTCTTATCATAATTTTTAACTATAAATTGATGATAAAATATGATTTAAACGACGTTGTATATGATTCGACGAAAAAATACAAACATCGATAAAATAGTAAGAAAAATCTTTTATAAAGTTCATTTAAAACATGTTGTATCATCATATTTTAGACAAAATATGTGTTAGTGTGACCAAAATTGTCGAATTTTAAAATAGAGGGATCAAAACTGCAAAAAGTTGAAAATAGGAGAACCATAACTGCAATTAAGCCTTCTTTTTATTATAGGTTCAATTTTTAAGAATAAAACATACTCCCCTCCGTATTACAATATAAATCGTTTTAATCATATTACACAAATTAAGAAATATAATTAATGTTGTATGCAAATGAGAAATTATGAGTTAATTTGCAAAATTATTCTTAATTAATGATATGAAAAAGATAAATTGAAGAATTGAAAGAAGAAAGTAATAAATAATTAAGGGTATAATAGAAAAAATAACGTTAAATGCTTCATTGTTAATGTAAAGTGACTTAAATTTTGATACAAATTTTTTCTCAAAATAGCTTATATTATGGTACGGAGTAATCTCTATAAAGTACTATTCTGGTTTTGAATATAAACAAAAAAAAAACAATTTTTTAAAATTATTGAATAAAACATATATCTATATGGGATATGATCAAATGACACAAAGATGCCAAAATTAATTTGACATAAAATCTTAACCATTTTTTTTTTTTGGTACAGTCTTAACCATTTATTTTATTTAATCTAAAGGCTTAAATCAATGACTAAAATAATTAATATAAACCACATACATATCACAATTCTTGGCCATTATTGAAACTCATAAATTCAAAATTATAATCATTTATTTCCTGGTTTGTTTCCCCCAATTTATTTATTTTGTCCGTCATATCCATGGTGTATCCCCCAATTTACTTTTCTACTTGGAAAAAGATCAAAAATCCAAATTTAATTCGAATCCGAGAGGTCCAGGGTTCGAGCCCACTAGTGTTTTTGGAGAAAGATAAATGTCATTACCTTTGAACTCTAAGGTCTTTCTTTCCTGGCACTGTGACACCATCCCCTCACCTTAAATTTTATATATCAAAAAAAAAAAGAAATCCAAATTTAATTCCTCTTATCATCACCATGTCCATAACAAAGCTTATACTCTTTTTTATTGTCAAAACAAAACTGTATATTTTTCCTTTTTTACTAAAACAAAGCTTATACTTGATGAATGATGAGTCATTTAATATCTATGATGTACCTTAATTTCTTTAATGCTCATAGTAGATTGTTGGTGCTGCTGCAAATTTGTTCATCGTGTCTTCTTAAGAGGACATTCTCCCATCAATAATTTGATTTAAGCAATCAATTATTATAGTGATTGATGATAAATGAATAAGATAACAATGAGCAAGAGCACTTATGGAATATATTGTCAACATTTATTATTTTAGTCATTGATTTAAGCCTTTAGATTAAATAAAATGAATGATTAAGATTTGGTGTCAAATTAATTTTGACACTTTGATGTCATTTGATCCTATATAATAATAATAATTTTACGGTTCAGATACATATTTTATTCACTAAACTTACACAATTATTTATTTACTTATATTCAAAACCGGAAAAAGTATTTAAAATGACTATTATTCAAAATCAATTTTTGTCACGGAATCAAGGGATAATAGGTCTTTACCCCCTGCTAAGTGAACGTGTTTTGCGTTACCCCCCTGCTAATTTTTTTTTTAAGATTGCCCCCTTGCAAAGTTTTTTTTTTGGTTTCCCCCCTTTTCCTCTCTTGGATGCAAGAAATTTGAATTTTTTAAATCGGTTGAACAAAATAACCGATGTAAAAAGTGCGCTCAAGGGGGGAAACCAAAAAAAAAACTTTGCGAGGGGGCAATCTTCAAGAAATTTTTAGCAGGGGTAACGCAAAACACGCCCACTTAGCGGGGGGTAACAACCTATTAACCCACATGAACTAAGCTTATAACAAAGTTTTATACTGCTACTCTGCTTGAATTTTCCACCAGAAAGTTTAGGAAACGGGGATTGAACGTTGGGTGTCTAAGTCTATCTTTGTTAATGGCCATTGAATTTGAATCTAGAGTACAGTATGTATCTACACTCAATCATAGAGTAGGGTAGTCATAAACTCATAATTGGATAGTATTAGATACGCGATTAACTAATTAAGCAACTAATTAAAACCTTAAAGAGTCACGTGCTTGTGTATTGTATTGCAATTTGTAACACTCAAGGAACGTCTTTGCTTGCACAGCACGCTACACTGTTTTCTCAAAAGCATTGACAGTGTCTTCGCAACAGCATAGCTCATATTTAACACATTGCCGCTAATGGGAATTTGATGGCTAGGTTCTTACTCTTGTATCACAAACTAGGGTTATGCTAGAATAAACTATGCGCTGGAAATTTAAAACTGTAAAAAATAAATAACAACTTCGGCAAAAGTTATTATGCATAAGGAATATCCTTATGCATGGTGCATAAATAAATCTCCACCATCCAATGCTTTTTTGATCAATTATATTTTTTGATCAATGAAATGCACTAAAGCATGCATGGTGGAGATTTATTTATGCACCATACATAAGGATATTCCTTATGCATAATAACTCAACCCAACAACTTCATTCATAAGCTCTAAAGAGGCGGCTGCATACACTTATATAGTTAGGTTTTTTTAAGATACTAATGGACCAAAATACTAATGGGCCTAAGCCTCTTGAAGGAAAGACAAATAACTCAAATAACTAGTACAAAGAGACAATTAAAACATAGATCCAGTAAATAAAAGTTCACTTAGTAACAAAGTCTTGTGTCCAAAAAGGCTTGATAATCTTTCGTTTGGGCCTCTGTCCAGCTGACCCGCTAACAGAATTAATTAAGATTTTCCAGTAAATCCGCAATGTCTAGCTTTCATGCAGTTGATAATCTATCAGTGGCCGTTAGATCGAGTCTGGACGGTTAAAATTTTACACACTACTCCCTCCGTCTCATTTTATTTGAGCCTTTTGCAAAAAACACGCATATTAAGAAAAAAGTAAAAATGAATGAGAGATACTCTTAATTTTACCAAATTATCCTTGTTGGGACTCCCTATGCACTTTTTAAGTGCAAGTAATAACTATTCTAAAAAGTGGAAATACAAGTATAAGGGGCATAAGTGGAAATACATGTAAAAAGTTGTAAATGGCTCAAATGTTTTGGGACAAATTTTTTTTACAAAAGGCTCAAATAAAATGGGACGGAGAGAGTATTTATTAAGTTATAAATTTTTTTATTAAAAGATCGTTCAATCTTGATTTAAAAATTACTGATGTTTTGACCATGTAGATATAGAAAATCATCATCTGTGCAATTCAAATTCAATTATGGGTGATGTTATCAAGGCATTAGAAGTTTAAATCTCTTGTCGCTTGTTTAAGAGATTTAAATTATTTTACCACTTAAACTAATTCAAAGTGTTTATTACATGAGTTGTGAAGGGGACATAGATATGGTTTATTTAGGGCATGCATCCCCTTAAAAATTAATCATATTGTCTCCCATGATTGTAGGGTGTTTCTCTCCCTGCGTTAATTTGATTGTAGTTTTTCTTTTATTTTCTTAAGCCTCATTGTATTAAAAAAAAAAGCTACAAAAGTCTATTTTGTGCATTGATAAAAATTTCAACATTTATCCTATTCATTGGCCTCTAGTTTGTCTAGTACTGCAAATGTAACTCTTAGAATTAAGAGTTGTTTGTTTTTTTTACAGAATTGCCTTCTTAGAATTAAGAATTAGATCTAACTCAATTTTACAAAATCGACTTGTAAGGTGAGGATTGCATCTTCCTTATAAACTCATGTCCAGGCCAACTCACATCTGAAGTGTGGGACTTCTTAACACACCTCGTCACGCCCAATACTATACGACTTGGTGTGTGGATGTAAATGGTAAGTGGCCCGATAGCAAGTGATCGAACGGATCTTGAAGAGACTCTGATACCATTTTAAAATTAGAAGTTAGGATAACTTTTCTTACAAAACCGGCTTGCAAGATGAGACTTCTTAACATGAACATTTAGTATCCAAAAAAAAAAAAACTTTGGTATTGTTTTTTTTTGGTAGATGAAGAAGTAAATATCACATAAACATAAATTTACACACAATTTAGAAATTATAAGTTCAAACTAATATAATGGCGTCTATTACAATATCAATATTTGTTAGTTAAGTGAAAATTTATGAACAACATTAGTAATCTGAATTATAATTGTTCTGGACTGGGCCTGCGCCTTCGGGCAGGTCCCCCCAACACCGTCGGGGACGGTTCTCCGTACAGAATCTCCTAAAGAACACAATGCCAGATGATATACTCTGCCCGCGACGGCGGGCAGAACTGCTCCTTTCCAACGGCCTCAAGGCCCTTGTCGAGCACAGATGCTCGACAGCTCTGCAGCAGCATTCCAGCACGTGTTTCACGTTGCTTCACCCACCCTTATCCTCTCGCGCTTTTCTCGTGTATTGGATAAACCCCAGGTGAGAACCTCAACGGTTTCTCTTGCTCTCACGCAGACACCTGGCAGTTATCTCTTGTTGGGCCATGCCCAACGGCCCAATAGGGATAATCGTTGGCCCCGCGCCGGGGGACTATAAATACTCCTCTTCACTGAGGAGTCAGGTATCTTTTACTCATTCTCACTACCTTCTCTCTTTGTACTCTTGCTGACTTAAGCATCGGAGTGTCTGCAGGTACAAACCCCCCTTCGTTTCCAACCGACCAACCTCCGTGCAAGGCGACGTTGCTGGCCCGTGATCCTGCTCCTTACGCACAAGTACGATAAGTGGCGACTCCACTGGGGACGTGAGTCTTCCCTTCTTGATTTCTTCCCGCAAGAAACTCGATAAAACCAACTCCTTTCTGATATGGCTGGCAACAACACCTCTGCTCCACGTAACGACGACATCGATCCTCCCTTCGTGGACGCCGATGGAAACCCGATGATGACCATCATCGAACCCAATCACGACCTCAACAACCCTGACGACAACGCCAGGATAGAATTCGAGACCGACGCCCGAGACGGCGCGGAAACCTCAGTTTCGGACGATGAAGACCTCGTCGAAATCCCTCGAATCACGCGCAAAAGTTCCGGGAGCGGCCCTAATTCCTCCGGACAGAAGGCCCCCGCGGCCGACGACGAGAATTCTGGCAATCAAGGCCAACCGGCGGTGACTATCTCCCCTTCAGACTTCAAGACTCTGCTCGACGCTCTAAACGAGCACAAGAAAATTATGCTCGAGCAGAACGAGAGACTTAAAGCCCTTGAGAAACGAGACCGCACTCCCGCAGTGCACAGGAAGCGGGCACGAACTCCCCCCCGCACGGAGCATGTCATCCAAGGTGCAAAAAGGGGAAAGGGAATCGAATTCCGTGACCCTCGACCTCCGAGCCCGAATCGCCCAGCGCGACCCGCTGGAGGAAACTCCTCATCTACCGCAGCTGATCGCGGAAAAGGAAAGTTGCACCCCAGTCCGCCTCGACGCGAGGAGCGTCCCCGTACGCACTCAATTCCTCCTCCTCGACGTGAAGACTATCATCAAATGTACTCCAGTCCCCTCCGGCGCGAGGACAATCGTCGGACACCTTCTCCTAGAAGAAGCGACTCCCCACCATTTGACCCAGTGTGGAGTGATGAAGATGAAAATCAAGGCCCCCTCTGCTCGGCGATTCTAGACACTCCTCTTCCCCGCGGACTGGAAAAGCCCCCCAGCGGCTTAGGACAATATGACGGGCAAGGCGAACCCGACGAGCACATCGCCAACCTGAATGTTTTGCTCGACTACCGCCGGGTAAAGGGTCCAATTAAATGCAGGCTCTTTCCCATCACCTTGAGGAAAGGTGCCCTTGACTGGTACAAGTCCCTTACCCCGGGCTCCATCACCAGCTAGAGGGAGCTCACTGAGCAATTCAAAAGGCATTTCACCGCCTCTCGTCGACAACCCAAGACTTTGGCGGCGTTGGAAGCTATTGTCCAAGGAGACAATGAATCTCTTCGCAACTACATAGAGAGATTCAACAAAGAAGTCGTCCAGGTCGACACAAACGACGGCATGAAGAAGTATTTAATTGAGCGTGGCCTCAAGCGCCACAGCGAGTTTTCAAAGGCTATTGGGATTGAGCCCCCATCCTCACTCAACGCCCTACTCAACAAGGCGACAACCTTTATCGATTATGAAGAGAAACTAGCTGCCACCGCTGCCCGCCATCCGCGGACAGAAAGCTCCTCGGGGCACAACCGGGGATCCTCGCGAGGAGGAGGGGACAGAAGACCCGATGATCGTCCCCGAGATCGAGACAGGAATCGTGGACCCATTAGCCTCCACACCAACTACACCCTGTTGAATGCGTCTCGAGAACAGATCCTCAGCGCGGTAAATGTATCCGACTTCCCAAAGTGGGGAGTGCGGGTTCCAAAACCTATGGCCACCAAACCCAACGCGGACAAAACCAAGTGGTGCAGGTACCATCGGTCTCACGGCCACACCACTGAAAACTGTCTCCACCTGAAGGATGCAATTGAAATCTTAATCAAAGGCGGACACCTCAAAGAGTTCGTCAAAAAGGATGACGCTCCCCCGCAGGAGCCTCGACAGCAGCCTAAGCCCGACGACGACGCGGGCGCGGGAACCGGCACGCTTCAAGTAGCCATGGCGATCAGCCAGTGGGAGAACTTTCCACAAACCATGGTTATATCCGGTGGGGGATTCAAACCCTTAACCATCGGATCTATAAAGAGGAAGTTCGACGAGCTCCTCTCTGTCTCAACCCAGGGGTGGGAAATCTGTCCCCCTGGCCTTCTATCCAGAGGAGATGCCCGGAGGATCTACGAACAGCCAAATCCCTCTGCTCATCCGGGCAAAGATGGCGAACTTCGACGTCCACCGCATCCTGGTCGACGAGGGAAGTTCCTGCGACATCATGTACTCCGCCCTTTTCAACGTGCTGGGCTTCAACAAATCTCACCTGGCACCATACTTGGGTTCAGACTTACAGGGCTTCAACGGCTCCACGAGCAAACCATGGGGATTTGTCGACACTGTGGTCACCTTCGGCCACGGTGAGGCCACAAAAGCAATCAGGGTTAAGTTCCTGGTCATAGACTGCCCCTCACTATATCAATGTATCATCGGCAGGACCGCGCTGGCCGACCTGATCGCCGTTCCCTCAACCATCCACCTGAAGATGAAGTACTACGCTCAGGATGGAAAGGTCGCCACCATCCATGGCGACATTGCTGCGGCCAGGAGATGTTTTGAAGCCGCCTCCAAGGGCCTTTCTTCCATCACCAACGCCCCCAAACCTGACAACGGGGCAAAAGCCCCGCGAAGCAAGAGCCGGCGAAGCAGGACGGCGAACAAAAGCCGCCATCCAACGACGTCAGTGCTGTCGACCTTGATCCCCGCTTTTCCAAGAAGGAGAACAAAGAGGAGAAGAAACTCCGCCGGGACAACAAAGAATACGATGAGGCGAGCAAGAAGATCTACCGCCCCATCCCCGACGGAGAATTCGAGCTAGTCCCACTTGGAGAAGACCCGACCAAGGGGGTGAAGATAGGCTCTGGCCTACCCGACTATGTGAGGGAGCAGCTGAAGACTTGCCTCCGCGACAATGCTGACCTGTTCGCTTGGAGTGCAAAAGAGATGCCCGGCCTGCATCCTGATGTCGCCTGCCACCAGCTCGCCATAGATCCTGCCGCTAAGGGGCACACTTCACCTTGGAACTGGAACCCCCAGTTTTCTTTGGCGGAGGGGCACGCTTGGCCTTGGAACTGGAACCCCCAGTTTTCTTCCCCAATTGAGATCCTGAATTACCAGCACCACTCTTCTCCTTGTTTCTCCTGTCCATGACTACTCAAGATAGAGGAGAAGGAACAAATGGGGGTATTTATTCCCAAAATGTTCAACCAAACGCATGTGAGCAGTTTCAACAAACGCCTATGCATGCATTGGTACAAAACAGTTTCAACAACCCAAGGTTGACTGCGTAGGGACCAACACCACGCACAAACTACGACAGGATAACTTTAATGAAGTCTTTCCGTTATCTTGTTCGGGGCAGGATACCCGAAAACACGGGCAGGAGCCCCCGAAACACAAAGCTTGGCGCGCAAACGCACACGCTAAATTTACCAAGTCTAAAACGATCAGACGTGCTCGCAAATACGAACAAGAGATTTCCTGCACGAGCATAAGCAATAAAGCAATTACCGTACATCATGCCCGAACATAAACAAACACGCGAGCACAGAATAATTATCAAAGCATTTAAACACAATCACAGTTAAAAGTCGACCACGTCTGGCCGTAAAAAGTACTTAAAAGGGACTAAACCCATTGTCATCGTATTACAAAACAGGGGCACGCTGGCCCCATGAAACTTCATCAAAAGAATGGCACGCAGGCCAAGGTACGAAAATGATTAAAAAACATGGCACGTAGGCCGAAACAGTAACAAACAAAATCAGACTTCACCACTATCATTATGCTCCTCGCCACCCACGTCGGACTGGTTGATGTGACCGTCGCCGCTTTCCCCTTGACGCTCTACCCTGTCACCATCTTCACCAGCCTCTTCAGCCGAAGGGGGAAACTTAGGAACAATCTGCCCTTCCTTGACAACGGACATAAAGTCACTCCCCTCCACTTTGAGGTCGACATCAGGGTTCAGCAGCCGGATTTGATCAATGGCATTCTCAAAGCTCTCCCGAGCACCATTCAGCAAGTTGCCACTCAAGACTTCGATCAGCTCCACCAGGTCCGCCCGATTCTCCAGCCCGGCAGTCATATCGGTCTCACTGGCCGTGGGAGCCATAGCATCTTTCAAGGCGCTTACCTCCTTCCACGCCTCATCTCGCGCTTCCTGGGTCAGACGAAGCTCAGTGGTCTGCTCGGTGAAGATTTTGTACTTCTCCTTGTAGTCGTTGAGCGCAGTCTTCAGCTTCAACTCCTTCGCCTCTGCCCGGGAAAGGGCCTCCTTCATCTCATCAAACTTCTCTGCTGAAGCCGCCCGACCTTCCTCCAGCCACATGGCTGTCTCCCACATCCTCACCAGGCCAGCTGCATCTTTGACCATCTGGGCCTTCAAACTCTGAGGAGTATACCTGGCGAGCGCCTCCCTCTCCGACCCAGGAAGCATTGGAGGGTGCATCTCAAAGAACCCCCAGGCACTGAAACACCTGGGGAGCACGAACGCCTCCCCTGCTCCTTTCGCCTCCGCGGCCGCCTTCGCCTCCTCCTCTGTCAGGTCGACAATAGCATCCTCCACCCTTTGCCTCTTCTGGGGCATAGTGGACTTTACCCCAAGGGAAGACGAACTTCCGGGACTTGAGCCCGCCTGAGAGACAGCGGCCATCCTTGACTTCTTTTCCTTAGCCTTGGCAGCATCAGCGACAGATTTGAGCAGCCTGTCCGTCACAAAAGACATGTTTTCTGCAAGAAAACACACAAGAATCAGTACGAGCAGAATAACGAAATATGGGCACAAATAAGTAAGCTGAAATATCTGACAGATCAATACGAGCAGAAATCAATACGGGCAAGCTATACCAAAGAAATTTTTGGCCTCAGCCGAATTCTTGCACTTCATCAACTTCGCCGTGGCGATCAACCTCGGCGAAAATTTTACATCCCCCCTCGAATCGAGCACGGGGGTCCCATCCTTTAACTCCCACCGGGCAGGGTGGAAGGCCCCCACATACTCCTGCATCTTGGCCACGGCCTCGGCTTCTTCCCTCATTGGTGATATACATCCCCGGCGCTTTCAAATAGTGAAGATTTGTCCAAGTCAGGGGGAACTTAGGAACTAGTTCGACCTCATCGTCCTGGTCGACCCTCTCGGTAAACATCGAGTTGATTGCGTCATCAGTCCGTGCCCGGATAATGAAATATCTTGACTTAAACCCGCGGATAGAATCCGCATACGCCTCGAACAGCGTGATCCTTTGCCTTAAAGAAACCCAGAGCGGCTTCCCCTCCTTGTCCGCTTTCCTTTGGATTTGGAAGATAGTGAAAAATAATTGGCGGGTACCCTCGACTTCAAGGTACTCGCACAACAACTCAAAGGCCCGAATAAACGCCATCGCGTTCGGATGAAGTTGTGAAGGGGCAAGCCGCAAGTATTTAAATACGTCCATCGCGAGCTTGCTGAACGGCAGCCTCAACCCTGCCTCTTTGAACGCAAATTCGTACATCCCAAATCCTCCTTGTCCGAACTTCGAACAAATCCGCTGCTCGGGCTCCGGGCAGAAAACATCCAAATCATCTGTATCCTCCTCCATGACAGTAAACACATCCGTGGACTCTGGTGTCACCACCGAGGATATGGCCAAGGGCTCGTCGCCCACCCAGCTCATATCATGGGGAGGCGCCCCTTCAGGAACCTCCTCGTGAACGCCCACGGGCACAGCCTCGCCACCGTCGTCTGCCATTTGTGAAACCTTAAAAGCAGAGGAAAGAAAGTGAATTCGACGTTAGATCAAATCCACCCTTCCACCGCAATTCAAGTGAAAGGGTGTAAAAGGCACGAGGACCCTGTCCCCGACCAAAGGCCCTTAAAATGGCGAACATAGCAAACTAATAAAAATGCGGGCAGAGCCTCCTTGGCAAAATCTCTCCCCGAAACAACGAAAACGGGGAAACCTCCCCGACAGTTGGAAACACGCGAGAAAAAATTCCCATGTACGAGCAGGGTTTTCTCCCCGACAATTATCCATAAAGGTTCTTGGTGTTCATCCAATGTTCATATGAATTTTCCAGAAATGCATGAACATTCATCGGCGCCACGCCGTCGACGGCGGCGCCGGGAAGCCTAAATGGCAGAGTCAAACACCAGCAGCGGCGAAAAACGCTCACAAGTTCAAATATCCAATCAAAACTGCCTAAAGCCGCCACCAACGGCGGCCAGAAAGGCAAACTCCAACTCCGGTGAAGGTAGTTCCGCCGTGAACCACCAACACTCCACCGGAGTTAGTTAAAAACAACGAAATAGAAACTTAAATGCAGCAAAACTCACCAGTTTGAATGTTGATGAAGGTGATGTAGTCTGAATCTTGACTGAATCCAACGAAGCAAGATCTCAAATGCAATCGAAACGGAATCAGAGGAGGGAGAGTAAGAGTTCTTGAAACTTTGTTAAAATGAAATAGTGGAGTGTAAAAACTTCACCTTTCACTCTTATATACCCGCAATCCTCTGCGAGCGCAATCCTTCGCGCGCCCAAAGGGCGCCTCTTCATCACGTCCCTTCATTCCATCCAAAGTGCGTGATTCAAACGAATCCAACGGTTCAGATCCCATCATCACGCGAATCGAATCGTTGCAACCATTCGGCGGTCACAACGCCTCCTCGTGATACGCGACAATTGATGCCCCTATGAATAGCCATCATTGCGCCTTTTTGTAGCTTGGACACGTGTCACCCATCAGGCGGGGCGTCACGTCTTTTCAATCTCGCCCTTCTGCCCGCAAATCTTTTCGTTTTCCCAAAATCTCTCTCCTCGCATCGCGAGCAGAAACACGCGAAGAAACTTGCGCTCGACTGCGAGCGCGCGAACCTTAACGCTGGGACTCACGAGCACGAAGCTCAAGGAGATTCGAAATTCCTCCCCGACGACATGGAAACTTACAAGTCATTACTCTTATGCCTAAGAGCAATAACTTGGGGGGCTCCTGTTCTGGACTGGGTCTGCGCCTTCGGGTAGGTCCCCCCAACACCGACGGCGGGCAGAACTACTCCTTTCCAACGGCCTCAAGGCCCTTGTCGAGCACAGATGCTCGACAGCTCTGCAGTAGCATTCCAGCACGTGTTTCACGTTGCTTCACCCACCCTTATCCTCTCGCGCTTTTCTCGCGTATTGGATAAACCCCAGGTGAGAACCTCAACGGTTTCTCTTGCTCTCACGCAGACACCTGGCAGTTATCTCTTGTTGGGCCATGCCCAACGGCCCAATAGGGATAATCGTTGGCCCCGCGCTGGGGGACTATAAATACTCCTCTTCACTGAGGAGTCAGGTATCTTTTACTCATTCTCACTACCTTCTCTCTTTGTACTCTTGCTGACTTAAGCATCGGAGTGTATGTAGGTACAAACCCCCCCTCCGTTTCCAACCGACCAACCTCCGTGCAAGGCGACGTTGCTGGCCCGTGATCCTGCTCCTTACGCACAGGTACGATCAATAATCAACTTGAAAATTACAAAACAAATTAGTGGTACAAACTATAATAGGATATATATTTTAAATGAAACATATATATTTAGTGACGGGCTAGTGTGGTATGTCACAACAAAATCTGATTCCGAGAATGACATTAAAATTAAGTAACAATAAACAAAATTTAGGTGCAACTAAGTTGTCACATTAATTCCACAGTGTGGCTTTTATCATGACAACCTTGTGAAATTCAAGAGGCTACAGAATGCAAATAACAACCCTTATTAAGGACTATCCGTGTAGGAATACCTCAACTTTTAAATGCATGCAGTCAGCCATGTTGAATCCTTTTCATATTCAAAAGCAAATGCAAAAAGAAAAAGTTTCAGAATAATTTAGCTAGTGTATCCCTTTTTATAATCATTGCTTTATTTAACAATTTTGTCCAAAAATGTTCACCTTGTTTATCCAGAAAGCTAGCTACAAGCTTTATAGATACCTTTTAATCAATAACAACTTTGTACAAGCTTCAGATGTTGTATGTATATTTATACACTTCAAAAATACAATGAAACAATTAAATTTTGCTAATTTGCTGGCAGGGATTTGGATTCCATATATATAACATGTGTCACACTGTAACTAATTTTGATCGCTGATCTCAAATCAATGGTGTAAAATTTTAATTAAAGACAATTTGGTGAAAGTTAAATTTGAGCGGATCGAGCTCCAATTAACACTCGAGATCAACTAATGCGTGTAAGTACATTTTGTAATGCAGGGGGCAAGGTTTATTAGATTAGTATTTCAGTTTAATTCAGTTCAGTTATATTAGTTAAGAAAATTTACATTCTGTTATGTTTATGTTTTCATCTAAAGTAGCAGCAACAGTTGCTATATATGTACCATCTATTGTAATTTTCCATTCCAATGATGAATAAATGGGATTACAGAACAATAAGGAAACCCTAGAAGTGGCAAGAGATAGAAAAACAGGTAATGCTATATAAGGAAAGCATAATCATCTTGTTGAAATATCAAGGCAAAAATCTTATGTATAAATTGGATGAATAATTTTATTTAATTACAAAGTACAATACACTTTTACTTTGCCATTTGAAAAAATCACAAGGATCATTATTTTTATTAACTAAATCAATGGAACTTAACTTATAGTCCATATCCCAGGGCTATCTGTGAAATTGAACTCCTGGCTGATAAAGAGTGAGGTGGTGAATAGCTTTTGCAAACAGTTCTTTCAAATCAGGATTTTGAGCTAGAACAAGATGACCGAGCTTGTCTAAAGTACTTAATACGCGTTCTTGCTCAAGAATCTTACTATTGCCAACATTTAAGGCGAGATAACAAAGTAATTTTAGGCCGGACACTTGTTGACGACCAGTTTTCTTCAACAGAATCATTAGCTTAGGAATTCCATCAAGCTCAAGTATTACCTTAGAATGGTCGACGCAGTTGTAATTTTCGACGCACACAAACTTTACCAAGGCAACGATAACTTCACTTGACACATTTGAATCCTTGTTTGCAAGGTGTGTAACTAAAGGACCAAGAACATGAGGAACCTTTCCAGGGAAGTTTCTGGCCAAGGAGCCAATTGACTTGATAGCAGGAATCAGCAACGAAGAATCATTCTCTTGTCGAACCACTCTCAAAAGCTGATTCAAGACCGCCTTTGCCGCGGGCGCAGTGGACTTTAAAGCGCCCCTTCTAAGTTCAACATTGGATTCTGCTACGGCCGCAATTTCCATAACAGCCATGAGACAATTGAGTCTCAATTCTCCACTCTCAGACCCAACAATCTTAGCTAGACAAAGCAAACCTTTAGTCTCGGTAATCTTCTTGCAAGCCAAAAGACACCCTTTGGAGAGTTTCCAAAGAGCCTTAGCACAACTAACTTTAACATCATTCCTCAATTCAGGGCTCTGATCAGCCTCTCTTCTTCTGCCACTGCTTCCATCAGAATCAGCCTCAGATAAATTTTGAACCACCGAATGAATGCTGTTTCTAGCAGCGACAGGTTCAGCAAGAACAGTATCAATAGACAACAATGACACAAGTGGTTTCGTCACATTAGCCTTAATAAACTCCTCGCGAGCAAGAGGCTCTTGATCAGCCATAGCAGAGACCAAATTAGCAACAGAAACACGAACTCTAAATACTGCATCCGATAGAACCTGAACAATAACAGGAACAGCGAGGTTGTCGAGAAGGAATCCAACGATCTTTTGTTGATCATCGGAAACAACATTAGCAAGAGCATTGGCAGCTGCAACTTGACAATCAGGGAAAGCAGAATCTTTAAGAACCTTGAGCAGAGGCAAAACACCACCTTCCTCCATGAAGATGAACCTGTTCCGGTCAGTAATTCGAGCGAGGGAACCTAGTTCCGTTGCGGCATCAGCACGATCGCTAGGGTTACCAAGCTGAAGGGTATAAATATAAGTCCATACCCATGCCAAAATTGGATCATTACTAGTAATAGGAGAGAGCGAAATATTAGTCCCTCTAGACTCAAAAATGCTCAGCAACCACATCATATCGCTGTTCGAAGATTCAAGAAGGTTCCAAACTTTTCGAAAATCACCAGTACTCCTTATCGTTAACACATGTTTCAGTACACCGACAGCTACTTGATTCTTACATTTTCGCACAAGTGCGAGCGTTTTTTCCAAATTCTTCACTAGTTCCTTCAGCATGCGACGGATTGGTCTCTCATTCACCGATTGGTGGTTCCCTGAAACCACTCGGACGACACCTCGGAGACTGTTGCAAAGTACCTTCACCTTGTTAGCCAGTTCTCGACATTCCGCCTTCGATGACTTTGCTTCCTCTGCCAATTTTATCACATGCTCCCCCATTAGGATTGGTATCAAGAGCTCCTCATCAAGACTCCTTTCCTCTTCCAACTTAGGATTTTTCATCATCCAACACTAACCAACCAACCAACCACTTTACTTTCTATCTCACTTTTCAAACACTGAAACAAAGAATGAAAAATTGATACTGCAGTGGTATATGAATTAAATTCAGTGATGAAAAAACACTAACTTGAAGAGGGTAGTAATAGTATTACCTCTTATTCTTATATCTCCAACAAACATGCATACATTCATCAAAAGCATAGTGTGGAAATTTCATAATTAAATTAACTTAGTGCAACTATTTTTAAAGTATGGTTCAAAATTGAAATAGTACATGAAATTACTAGAGAGTTAGGACGAAAGTAATATGAAATAACAAAGTAAGATGTGATGAATCTTTCTAAATATTATATTATGATATCATAGAATTCAAAGTCAATGAACACGGGTTACTGTTGACTGATACTTTGCATTCAAAATATGACTTAGTCATTGACTCGTTTTGTATGTGAAAGATACTTCTAAATCAAATTTATTGTTCATAGCCTTAGAAACGATGAATATTGGTACTACACAAGGAAATTTCGTGTCCAAAAAATGTCTCAGAAAATATATGGTACTTATTATTATAAGTAGTTTTCACTCAATATGTATTATTTTAGTTATGATGATTTATATCCACTAACTCTATACACGTCATCTTCATGAAATTTATGTGTCATTTCAACATCCCACGTAAGAGAACTGATTTCTAAAACAAACAAAAACGGATATGTATTTATTTTTGAAAACAAAATTATTGCATTTATTAAAATAAATACAATCTTATTTATTTATAATAAAATATGAGATGTAGAGGTGGTGGTCCTTGCTTGAAAAATTACTAAAATTTGAACCTCTTGTGGCAATTCAACATGAATGTCTTAAATGGAAGATTGCTCTTTCGCCTTCCGTATTGATCAAAATAGGCAAAACACACTGCTAAATTAGTACTGATAGCTTATGGTAAGATTTGATGGATTCTGGACAAAACAGAGGGAGGGAGCAACCATCGCCTAATAATGCATCACATTTTGAACATAAGACTAAAGTAATAACCCTATGTTCAAAATGGTCTAGAGATAAAAAGCCCTCTTCGAAGATGTGATATCATGTGGGAAATGGTCAACAATTGCCCTTCTTACTAACAAGGAAAGGGTTATAACTTAGGAGAGGCGTGACAAATAATAGTTCTTGCGTTCGTTGTAATTCTCAAACATAATGCATATTATGAGAGATTGCAGTCAGGCGCACGAGTTGTAATTCTCCGTGTTTTTATTTCTCTCTTCTATTTTTTTCTCCTACCAAACAAAGGCTCTCCATGTTTGAAGAAACAAATTATCTGATGGCTCAAGCTAAACAAAATGACCTATATTTTAATTGTATCAGCTCTCAATCGGCATTATTTTCAAGTCATATAGAAAGAAGGAAAAAAAGAATTCACAACTACATTATGTAAAGAGAGAATTTTAGGATACTTGATAAGCAAAAAATATAAATCGAAAAGGCACAATGCTGGAAATAGACAAGACAACAGCTTAAACAAGGTCCAATCTCATCGTGCTGCAGAAAAACAAGTATAAGAGGAGAGAAAGGTTGGAGGGAAGATAGAGATGATGAAGAGAGATAGAAATAGAAGAAACACGTGAGATTGTTCTTCAGCTTTCCCGATATTTTTAATAAAAAAAAAAATGAGTGGCCAAGTTAGATCCTCTTAATTCTTAACTCCGCTGCATCACCAGTTGTACTCAAAAGACTATGCCTTAACCAGATCAACTTACATCACAAGTTCTAATATATAACCTACACAAACCAATGACTTGGGCAGTTAACAAGTCAAACTAGGCAGACCCTATAACATTGTTTCTATAGACATGCTCAAGGGTGAGAAGTGAGAAGATCATATAGGGACATTTATATGTTTGGAATGGTGGTATGCATATGCAATAAAATGGAATGGAATAGAATGATATGATATTTCATTGTATGGATAATTTAAAACCGATGGAATAAAATGAAGCGTGATGGTATCCTTATTGACACAATGAAATATCATCGTCAATAGAATGAGACTCTCGTTTCATCCCTCTCCACTCCATTCCTTTCATACTAGTAATACCATCAATCCAAACATACCCTGAAGTTCTAAAAGAATAATGAATAGATAAAAAGCCAGACATAAATGTGTTTTGGATTGTCATTTTGCTATGTGTTACTAGACAGAAAATCACAAGCTATTAATTTCACGCACACAACCAGAACTGATAAAACCAGGAATAAACATTCCTGTAAACAAAACCAAAAAGAAATGCCTAATCATCCTAATGAAATTAAGAAGCCCAATAATTAGTAAATCATTTTATACACAACCACAATGAGAAGACATCTTCATGACTATAAAATAATCAGAATTACTTTCTTATGTTTACATGAAGATAAACAACTAGTGCAATAGAATGTATAACACAAACATTACAAGTAACCATCCCCAAATCTTAAGACTAGCCGTCTCGATTATAAACAGGGAGAAATCAAATAAATCATACATCAAATTTAATTCTTTATGCAACCACGAAAGCTTACACGAAATTTTATGTTTGGTTTCAATTTTGTAGCAGCCATAATTGATTCTAGACCCTTGGAATTGATTTTGGCTTGTTTGGTTTCTCAAAAGTAGAATTGATTCTACTTGAAGCTAGAAATCGTAGCTTCTGATTCTAGAATTGATTTTGACATCCCATTTTTTTTTGTTACACTCACTTTTGCATGAATATATTCAAACATAAATCACTTTATCTTCAAATCAATTTTGGCCAAAATCAATTTTATAGAATTAATTCTACCAAAATTAATTTTTCTCACCGCAGAACCAAACATATACTAACCAAGCTACACGCTTCACATTTCACAGAATCTATTTAATATTGCAAACTGCCATAAAACAAAACTGAGTAAATGACAACAAAAAAAAGGTATAAAACAGATAATTAAGTATAACATCATCACATTGCAACTAAAATCCACTTCAATGGTATTATTAAAGTAGCAAATCAATAACACAAGAAAACCATATCAGATAACTATAAACCCTAATTTATCTCCGAATTAAAGTATAATAATAATATAACAACCTTAAAAAATTAAGCAGTGAGAAGAACAGCTCCACCAGCCTCCTTAATCTTCTTCTCAGCAATCTTCGAAATAAGTTTCGCCTTAACAACAACAGGTTGATTCTGAGGAAGAACACCTTTTCCCAAAACCTTAAAGAATCCAAAATTACTAACATCGATCAAAGGTGCTTTTGTTTTATCAACAGAAGCTTGATCCTTAACATGTTGAGGAATCAATGACCAAAGCTTGTCTATGTTGATGGTGGGGGAATAGAATTTGTTACGGAGCTTGTGAAAGTAACGCATTCCAACTTTGCCGAAGTAACCAGGGTGGTATTTGTCGAAGAGGATGCGGTGGTGGTGCATTCCTCCGGCGTTACCGCGACCTCCAGGGTGCTTTCTGTGTTTTCCGATGCGGCCGTGACCGGCGCTCACGTGACCTCTCTTCTTTCGGTTTTTCTTCAAACTCGTCGTCATTTTCTTGCTGTGTTCTCACCTAGCTGCCCCTGCCCGAAAAATCATTGTTTAGGGTTTTTCAGGGAGTATTTTAAAAGAAGCAATTTCCTTGATTTTACAAATTTGACCCTACTTATATTTTGGTTTTCACCACAAGTTTAATCTATTTGAAGATCATTTTTGACTACCAAATTCAGTGTCAATCACCACTGAACCAACTAACGATTGGTATTTGACCTACTTATATGATATACTAGTAAAACTAAAATTAACAAAACATTATGTTTTCTAATCAACAAAAAAATAAATAAACTCAAATGAGTAGGGGTGTAAGCGGATCAAAAATATCCAATTAAACTGACGATTCAAACTCATCCAAACCGGAAAAAAAAATCGATATTTATGGTTCGGATACAAAACCGAACCAATTAAAAACCGACGTGGTTTGATTCGGTTCTCGAATTCTGTTGCGAATTCGACGATAAACTCACACCAATAAAATAATTTGATGTGTGGAGCAATTGAATCAAGCAACCAAATCAAAGAATATATAGAGACGATGAAAATAATTCGTAAGCAAGTAGACAAATCAAAAGCAAGAGAGAGACACAATATTTGTTTGCCCAGTTCGGAATTACCTACTATGGGGGAGAGAGCAGCCCCTCCGTTATACTAGAATCAATGAGTATCATTTTATAAGAAATTCTCACAATTGGGTATAAGGAATTAGCAACCCTAATTCTACCCAAATCCCGAATCTCTTCCCGTGACCAAGAGATTCACTTGACCTAGTCTACCCAAGGAGAAACAACAACCTTTTGTCCTTGACGACAAACCTTTGTTCCCTCAATCTCTCTCAATTTTTCTATAAATAAAGTAATCCCTATTTATAGAAAAATACATGCCAAAAACTAGTAACAAATCTATTTTAAAATAAAACAAATCCAAGTCGGAGTGTCCTCCAAGAAAAGATATTTTCCAAAGAAATCTCCAAAGCATCACGCTCCCACGCCCGGCGCTATCGACAGACTCAAACACACTTTCAGAGGCTTCCTGGCGCGCAGTGCCATCTGTCCTGTGCGCGACGCTGGCGACAGATTTTAAGGATTTTCAGACTTCTTTGTTACCGAGATTTTAAGGCACATTAAATAATTCTCCACATTGTCTTCAAATCGATGGTGATCCACTCAACCACCATGCTGCTCTCTCCATATTGAATCTTCTATTCAAGATCACCTGCCAAGTCCAAGTCCCACTTGAACCTTGACCTAGACCTTAGCCTCCACTTGCTTCCCGCAAGCATTACCTCATTTCCTTCATCCCTCGGAATGCCTTAACAGATTAACTTACATCACAAGTTCTAATATATAACCTACACATACCAATGACTTGGGCAACAAGTCAAACTAGGTAGACCCTATAACATTGTTTCTATAGACATGCTCAAGGGTGAGAAGTGAGAAGATCATATAGGGACATTTATATGTTTGGAATGGTGGTATGCATATGCAATAAAATGGAATGGAATAGAATGATATGATATTTCATTATTTGGATAATTTAAAACCGATGGAATAAAATGAAGCGTGATATATGGTATCCTTATTGATATAGTGAAATATCACCGTCAATAGAATGAGACTCTCGTTTCATCCCTCTCTACTCCATTCTTTACATACTAGTAATACCACCAATCCAAACATACCATGAAGTTCTAAAAGAATAACGAATAGATAAAAAGCTAAACATAGCATCTGTTTGGTTCTGCGTTTTTTTTTATGTCAAATGCGAGTTTAGCTTTTGAAGGGCGATTTCACCAATTTCTTTGATGTTTGGATGAATGCAAACGTGAATCCATGAATCGTGCGTCTATCCCCCAAACTCACGTCCATTCAAAGCCATAAATTGAAACTTTTGCGTCAACTAAAAGCGATTTTGGAATTTGTGTTGAAAAATATATTTCCCCTAAATACCCATGACTTCATGTTCATTTTTCTACAGATTTGCAACCAGTTTCCTTCATAGCGATGGTTTTGCAAGTCTCAATTTTTTTGGGCACTGTTCAAACAATCCTGCAAACTAACAACTCTCTCTCTCTCTCTCTCTCTCTCTCTCTCTCTCTCTCTCTCTCTAGGTCGGAGAAGAAGTTGGAATTGGGGCTTTTTGTTCGGTCAAAAGGGATTGGGCTCTAAGTCCATTAATTTACCTTTTTTTTTACATTAATTTTCCTTTTTTAGTCAAACTTATTAAATAACAAAAAATGAAGAATAATTTTTTTCCATTTTAAGAAAAAATTTTAAATAATTTAATTAATAATGCAACATATATTTAAATTTAAATATAATATTATCTAAAATAAAAATGAGTTCCAACTTTTAAATAGATATTAATTCCCATTTTGGTAATTATGCATTTAAAATCAATTTTCATCTAAACAATCCAAACAACATAAATTTATAAGAATCACTTACTTTAATGTATCCAAACATAAATCAATTTTATTCAACTCACTTTTAATCAAAATCAATTATACGAAACTCAATTTTGTCTCTATTTATTTTGCCATTCTAACCCCTTAATAATTTTCACCACCCAAAATATCTCGGATGTAAAAGTCAAAAGAATTATGATAAATAGAGTGATCAAATACTAATTTTTTTTTACTTTTTAGTTGCAACCAATCATGAGCACTTTGTAAATACTCCTTTCGTTCTAAAAAGATTGAGTGCTTGTTTGGTTTAGCGGTGACTAGAATCGAGTTTGATAGAATTGAGTTTAATAGAATTGATTTTGATCAAAAGTGAGTTGAGATGAATTGATTTATGTTTGGATACTTTTATGTGTAACTGATTCTCATCAATTCAAGTTGTTTGCATAGTTTAAATCAAAATTGCTTTTGAATGTTCAATTACCAAAATGGGTTTTAATTGTATTTTTCATTTGCATAAATTATAATTTATAAGTATATAAATTTAATGCTTCAAAAAATTATATAAATTTAAATTTAATAAAATTGTATGAATTTTAGTAAAAAAAAATTCAATAAATCGATATTGATTATACTAAGCATATTATATTTAAATTTTATAATACTCCATATTTGCGTTTATGTTCCTTTGTTAACTTATAAAAAAAATTAACAAACATATTTTTATTGAAATTGGATAACCACATCTAAAAATCTAATTTAAAATAATCCACTATTTACGACAACGAGCACATAACATAACAAAATAAAAAAGACGGACCGTCGAGCACGGGATTGAGACGCTTGTTTTATATAACTAAATTAAAGGAAAAAAGTTTAGGGGATATTTTACTCTTTCTTTTTACAACATTATTTAATTTACTTCCTTTTCTTTTTTTACAAAATTTAATTTACTTCTTTTAAGCACACAAAAACGCACCATAAAACAAAACTATATTTGAAGTCGGTGGCAAAAATAGCTAAATAAAAGGTATAACCAAAGGAGTTATTATTATCGGGAGTAATATTAAAGGATAAACATGGTAAAGTATAATTCACATTAATTTTTTTTTTTTTTTAATGGCAAAATTTATTAATAAGTAAGTCTCTGCACAAGACGAACAGAGGCCGTTAAATAGGAACAACAGAACATAGGTGCCGTATATATGCGGAACACCTAAAGAAAAAAAACTCATAAACAATCACCTAATCAAAAATCAACTCCTAATCCCAAAAACAGTAATGCATCCCACATATTCAAGACTATCAGAGCAGTCACCAACCCCGCTTAAAATGTTACCACTACCGGACTCTAACTCCCGAACTCGAATCAAAAGCGCTCGACCCATCAGAATCCAGAACTAGTTCCATCAAGCGAACCGCTGACCAGACAAAAATAGAACGAAAACTCAGGCAAACAAGTCTCGGCAATGACAGATGTACCACCATGAGAAAAGCACCCCTCAGATTCCCGAATACCAGAGCAGTCACCAACTCAGTCCAGACAGTTGCCACAACTAGACACTAACTCCCGATCTCGAATCAAAAGCGATCGGCCCATCAGAATCCAGAACCAGCTCCTAAAGGCGAAAAGCTAACCGACGAAAGTATAAAGAAAACCTAGGCGAACAAGTCTCAACAAACCCGAGGAACAGTCGACATCAACGTGGAAGGGGTTATCCAGATACAAAGCATCCTGCAAATCTCAACAGATTTGGTAACCATCAGCAACTCAGAAGAGAGACCTGCGAATCTCAACAGATTCGAAAGCGGTCAGAGACGCCTGTATCGAAGAAAACCAATCAGTCAACATCTATGCGATAAATGACAACCAGATACAAAGAACCGAATTTGAAAATCCCAAAGAACCCTGCAAATCACAAAGATTTGAAAACCCCTAGAGACCCAAAAGGAGTCCTGCAAATCTCAACAGATTTGATAGCGGGTCAGAGAAACTAATATCAAGGAAGCCAAACGCACAAGACATCAACAAATCCAACGTCAATGTGACAACCTCACCGCACGACACCTCATCTGTCGCAACGACCACCACCACTAAAACAAACACAAAATCTGTCACTACCACCACCAAACCGAAAACAGATTTGACACCACCACCACCACATCCGGCACCACCAGCACCAAAACGAACTCGGATATGTCACCACCACCACCAAACCCAGATCTGCCACCACCAAATCGAGACCACTAACCCACTGGAGAAACACCAAAACTGGCGGCGGCGTAGCCACCCAACAGCAAACAGAAAATCCTATATCCAATAAGCTCCGACGGAAACAAACAAACCCACACCGGAACAAACAAATCCTATATCCTATATGCAACCGCGACGTTCACCGGAGAAGCGGCGGTGCGGAGGACCACCTTCACTCGTCGCACCACCTACGGCCTAGATCTACATCGTGAAGCTCAGATTTGGAAAGGGTGAGAAGAAAAAGTTGTTTACAGAGGGAGAAGGGTATGTTGAGTCACATTAATAAAGATGATAGAATCAGTTCAACGCAGACGTAGAAGCTATGAATTGCTGCTTCAAATGGAATCGATTTTGAGGGCTGAATTGATTTTGAAAAAAAGAAGCCAAACACTTGTGTTAACACTAAACTCACGTCTCACACATGTAAACGTGCGTTTGTACTATTCTAACGTGTAACCAAACGAGTGCTGAGTCATTTGACTGTTGCATGTATGTCAATACATAACTTTGACGAATAATATTTTTAATTGTATAATAGTAAAATTATAAAAATTTGATATTTTGAAAATATTTATTGAGATGAACCCAACAAGACTTTATATGCTAATATTTATTTTAATTTTTTAGTAAAAAAATAAGGTCAAAGCAAGATATATGAATATTACATTTAGTCAAATTGGTTCAATCTTTTTGGGACGGAGGGAGTAGTTGATAAAATTTTCAACCTTGTTATATTTACTAGCATTAACAATGAAATGCTAGGATAAAATTACAAATTTAATTTTCTCTTACACATGAAAATTCATAGGATAATGTTTTTAACGACGGTGGAAATAGTATTAGTGTTGAAAGATTTGTTGAGTAAGTTTTTCCATGTTAGTTTTTCTATGTTTTTTTATAAAAAAAATAATTATTACTTTATAATTTCATTGAGTTTAGTTCAATTGATAGAGATATTGCTACAAGCAAAAGTTGGATTTTAAATCCTAAACACTTTTTTTTTTGTAGTGAAAAATCCTAAACACTTTATTTATTTATTTTAAAGGTAAAATTTTAGTCGCCAAATAACTTTTTTAAAAAAAAAAATGCTATTAGTTTTTATTCCTATAACAAATTATAACAACTTTTCTTGACGCAACAACCCATGGATGTTGCAAATTGCAATCAATGAGCAAAACAATTGAAGTATAGATTTAGATTCTTTACACTTAAACTCTTATATTCATTTATATTTAATTATTTTTTAAGGCCAATGTTATCATTATCACCTATTATATGATAGCTCTTTATTTTCTCTCCTATCAAATTTACACTAAATGTAATTCAATATATAACTTTTTAATATAGAGAATCCAAATCCAACAAAAATAAGGTGGACAATGACAATTCTTCGTAAATAGTGTTTGTAATATATTTCATTCCCCTCTTAGGTAGAGCTGTCAAAGGGGCCGGCCCGGCTTGGCCCGCCTCGGCCCGGGGGGCCATGACATATAAATGGATTTTAGTGGGCAGGCCCGTTAAGCCTCGTGACCCGGTCTGTTAGGTCCAGCCCGATAAGCAAAGGTTTACATGGTCCGATGCCCGGCTCGACAAACTTTTTTTTTTTTTGACAAATTCTTTTACAAAATAAATTCAATGAACAATAAAACTACATATGTATCACACACAAATTAATATCCATAAAAAAGTGGGTGTCATAGTTTCACGAGATAATAAATACTACAAAATATTCACGCAAAAGTCACATATATGTGGATGATAATTCATAAAGTGCACCTTCAAAGCTAATAAATTGAAAAATTATAATTTGATTAATTTCTTTCTTATACTTTTCTATTTATAATGATTGATTAAGTTGTTATTAGTTTTTTTCAAATAAAGATAATCATAACAAACTTGATTTAATCTTTAAAAAAAAAATTTGGTTTAATAATTATCTCCTAACTAACAAATCTCATCTTTTGTTATTTAATTATCTAAAGATTTAATGGTAACTAAAACTTCTTATTTTTAGCTAAAACTATTTTTAAAATTTTTTAAAATTTTTTTTTTTGACTCTTTAAGGGGCCGGCCCAAAAGCTCGTCGAACCAACCCATAACGGCCCATTAAAAATATAGGCCCGATCAATTTTTTTAAAAGTCATACCCGTGTAAAACTATAGGGCTAATGAACCAGCCCGATAGTCCGACCCATTTTTACAGCTCTACTCTCAGGGTCGTGAATTATGCAGCACGGCCTTAGGCCCCCGAAAAAAAACTTTTTGTTATTTCATATATGTTAGTATATTGTGCATACAAATAAAAATTAAAGATTGACTATGGAATGATTGACAAATAAAAATTAAAGATTTACATGATTTGCCAAATATAAAAAGTGAAGTCCTTGATAAAAAAAAATAAAAATGATGCGTTTAACAACTTAATTGTGAGCTTCAAATTTTTGAATTTTTACTAGAAATAAATATTTGGTATAATGTTTTGTTTGTTGTTAATTTTATGTTAGCAAGATTCAACGGTAAAAATATACTTCATCCGTTCCAAAATATAAGTAAAAAGTGGTCAACAAAAGTTAAAGTATTTGGTGCAAATTTTAGTCCAAACACATTAACTTTTGTTGACCTATTTTTGCTTATGTTTTGGGACGGAGGGAGTAATGAGTAGTATGTATCACTACAAGAAAACTGGAAGTTTGCGAGGGTTTTAGAAGGGATTTGTGGCGGTTTTAAACCATATAGCGACGGTTCATGAATGGTTGCAGATCCTGGCGTCAGCAGCACTATGTAGCGACAGTTTTAAGAACTGCCGCACAAATTGTCGCAATGGTTTAGCATCAGTTCTAAACCGTTGCAAAATAGTGTAAACAGTCGAAAAGTGAACGATTGCAAGTGGGATTTATTTCACCTTTGAAGGCCAAACGAATATACCACCATAGGTGAGTACCACTTTCATAACAACACCATTCATCAAACGAATAGGTGAAACCAAAGATACCAAATCAACAATAGAGTTCATCCAAAGGGAATCATACACCGATAATCACAAAACGGCCTATTCCATGAAGGTGAGTTTTGACCCTTGATTTTTTTTCTGATCAAAAGCACAAAGCGAAATTGGAAACAGACTCAATTTTTTTGAAAACCAGTTTTTTTTTTTTTTTTTTAAACTAGCTAGTATGGCGCGTAGAAACTGATCACACAGCAAAGCGAGAACAGAGCGCAAGAATAAGTAACTGTGAATCTAATATTGCTTAAATCAATTAAGAGTCCCCGACAGTGGCGCCAATTTGATCATCGTCGTTTCGTGATCAAATTTTTTTTTTTTATTAAGAGTAATACTAGGTAATTAACCTAGGTCGTCTCCCAAAGACTCGCAATCAGTTTAACAATATCAGAAACAATTTAAGGATATAGATTATGGGGTTTTGTTTGCAAACAGAGAGTAATAATAATTATGAAATTCAATTGATAAACACGATCAATTCATTGGTTTTAGGTAACTTGTTCTCAATTCTATCACAGGTTCATAAAATTATTCACTCACCTGTTTATGCTTTGGTTGATTTATAAAACTAATTATACAAGCGACAACCAGCTTTAGAAAACGAATTCATTCGATTAAGCATCTCATGCGTTCAACCAACCACATAAAGTGAACAAGCGTCACAGAACACGGCTAATATCATGACATATTCGATCAACCTATTGTTAAGCGCAAAACTAAATCAATTTCTATTCGGAATAACCTAAACAAGCAATGGATTAAAACGAATAACTCTACTTTATAAATTCGAATATAATAATTAAGCAATTACCTATCACGAATTCATACAGTAGATAAGAAAAGAAATTGATAACAGAAAGCATAAATAGCGAAAACGAAATTGCTATTAAAATCAGACCTCAAGAATATTAACCGAGTTCCTTACACCAACGAATTATAAAAGAGATTAGTTCTCCATTAACAAGCGGCGGCTTAGGGTATATTTTCGAGAATTTCAAAGTATCTCTGACCTAAGTCATAATTCGGTATTTATATGGTAAGCAAAACAAGCCACAAAACAATTGGGCCGAAAAACATAAGTTTGGGCCATAAATAACTATTCAAATAAAGTCTGGAACATAAACGCAATTATTTGACTCCTTTGAGTTCCGAATTGGCTTCTGACTTCAACATGAAAGTTGTAGCTCTCTGTCTTAACTTTCCAACGCATCTTCCCGCGCCTCAATCCGATATACGTAGCTCCAGTTATGACCTACGGACTGAAAAGGTGTCAATTTATTATTTATTCAGAAAATAAGTACGAAAATAAAATAAAGTTAGAATTATACTTCAATATAAAAACACACTAAAATAGTGAAAATAGTAAAATAAACTATAGGAATACATGAGTACAATGATAGAAGAATGTGCATTAAAATGTACTGATCAATTGGTCTCATAGGAATCACTAAAATAATTAGAAAAAAAATTTGTCCTCATATTAATATGAGTATAAATATATATTTCATATAAATAGTAGAAATAAAATGTAAAAATAATATATAATAGAGTATAATGATTATATTAATATTATTTCATTAAAATTTGGTGTGAAAAGACAAAAAATACCCCTCATTTAAAGATGTGGCAAAATGTAAAGAAGGGAGGGCAAGGGTAGTTTTGGAATTTCATAGGTATCTTATTATAATAGATTTATATGATTCATAATTGAAAGAATAGATATTATCAAAGTAATATAAAGAAAACAAAAAAAAAAATATCTAAAAATAATCTAAATAAAAAAAAAATAACTTATCAAATATCTATTTATACATTTTGAAATGCTTGATTATATGCAATATTTAAAGTTATTCTTCAACATTATCGATTAATAGTATTTTCAATTTATTCCTTAAAATAACCCTTCAAATATAGTCTTTAACTTTCTCATCAGCTCACTAACTATTAATTGAACTCTACAATTCTCATGTACATCAATATCACCAAACCAGTGTTAAACATGACGATTTTATCTGAAACTAACAATGAGTCATATTTAGAGAAATATAAACCAAAATACCTCCAATATGTTTAATAATATGAATTACATTTGCATCGGTATTTCAAACAATTTATTTGTAGAGTTTTATAAATATCATATAACCCATTTTAGAAAAACCACTAATTAGAAAATAAAAATGTTTTCAATATTAAAAGGGAAAGAAATGCAGAAAGAAGGGTTCACTATTCATTGACTATGATGGAGCATTAAAATAGAATAGCAAGAGAGCATCAAAATATCCAAGTAATTCATGGTAATGAGAAAAATAGAAAAGAGATGACCATTGACATGTAATAATTCAATGCAACTCAAATTTTAATTTAATTCAACAAACTCTTCATAACTTAAAAAAAAAAAAAAATAAAAAAACTTAAGAATAAAATCTTAAAGAAAAATTGTAAAGAGAAAATTAAATTAAATAAACACCTCCTCCTCCAAGAACTTATAAATGGATCTACTTCCTCTTTTCGCGTCCGGGGTCCCATTGAAAGTTTTTGCTTGATCCTAGAAATTTTTTAAAAAAAAGGCTCTCACAACCTAAGTAGCAGACTCAAGGGGCACAAAATTTGAGAAACAAACAATTCCCATCCTATGGTGCAGACTGTTTTTTGCTATTTACACCGGTGCATCCTATGTTGTGAGGGGATATAATTGGAAGGTCGGGGCACATGTGAGACTCCGGGGTACGAAAACAATAAATCAAGGTCAAAAGAACACAACTAAAAGTTAAACTAAATAAGTCCAAATAAAATAAATTCCACTACTAATTAAAATAGTGACAATTATCATCTCATACATTAATAAAAACAATGAAATCAAACTAACACCATAAGATTGAAATTCAGAACAACAAATCAATTATTAAAAAAATAAAATAATTTGATGATCCAATTAATTTCGCTAATCAAAGAAGCACAATGAAAAAAAAAAAAGAAAAATAGACATATCTCAAACATACTTCTCTACCGTAATTTCTTTGATTACTTAAATGCATTGTCATAGCCGCCACTCGTTCTTTGACGGTGAAAAGAAAAACAAAGACGAATATGAATTTGAGTATTATAAAATAAGATTTAGGGTTTTACTGCCCTAAATCTTATTCCATATAAATACTCAAATCTACATTCTATGAAAACATTCATCTTTTTATTGTTTTCGCTACCAGAGAATCAATGACAGCTATGATTCAATGCATTATACTAATCAAACAAATCACGGTAAAGGAGTAGTGTATGATATATATATATATATATATATATATATATATATATATATATATATATATTTGTTGGAACAAAGTTGGTTCTAATATAACCCAAGTAGTTTTGATGATAACAATGAAGGAAAATAGCGATTGAAAACGCAGCGGAATTTTAAAATTTTCCTTTAAGGATCCTTACGAATGAGCATGATATATGTTAAGAGCTTTTACCTCTCGTAGTGGAGGAGCTTTGATTCACAATAAAAATCTTGATCACGAGCGTTGAAGACGAACAGCAACACCTCTATCTAGTCCACACGAACAGCTACCTTCAATATGAGTGCTAGCTCCAAGGATGAAGGTTTCTAGTGAGAGGTGGGAGGAATAAGGATTAGAGTTTTAGCAAGAGTGTTTGCATCAAGTAATTTTCTTTGCCACAAGGGTTCTATTTATAGAACCACTTGTCTTGTGCACCAAGACAAACTCTTGTCATTGGGCTACATTTACGCTAATGCCCTTTTCATTAAACAAGCATAAAGGGGGCGCATGCCCCATGTGTCATGTACACATGGGCGCTCCCTCACCATTCCTAATGGTGTATTGCTTATTTAATTACCATGATACCCTTATCATATTTCCATATTCCTCTGAGGTACACCGTACCTTACGGTGTTCCAATCCTACAATAGATTGTTCTTGTGTGTGACCCTTGTAGGTTTCCGTAACGTTGGAAGTTACATTAAATCATACATTTAATTATAACAAACAGTGAGCGGTATCTAGCAACACATCACTGCTACCCAAGTCACGGAATTGTCATGTGATCTGACAAACCTTTTCCCGTGATAAATATCTTGTGTACAATTACCCTTTTACCCTTATGTCTATATTGAACACAAGGCATAGTACGTCACCCTTGTTAAGTTCAATATTGGGTCCTTAGACATATATCCTGTTATGTAGGAGGGGTAAATTCCATCTAGGTCACTCATGTCCCTTAGCATGCTTTGTGAAGCACCCATCAACTGTCTTTATGATCATCCTGTTATGGACAACGTTTGATCAGCAATAAAGTACTTGACTCCACATCTAGGGTCCATGGTGGTTTCAGGTCGAAGGGTGGAATACACCACTTATCACTATGAGAATATCTTATGACATTTCATAACATACTATGGAGTATTCTCATGGTGGGTCAATCTGATATAAATGTTACCCCTAACATTCATATCTATGTGAAGATTTGATAACTACTTATCTATGATCCGTGAGATGTGATCATCAGTCTACCAACATAATAGTCTCTATGCTTTAATGTTATCCCAATTCACAATAAAGCTTGACTACGGATATTTAAGAATAGTGTTCTTATGTTTGATGGATTCTCACGATTAAGTCATACTTAACGTTCCATTAAACGAACCAACTATTCTAGGAACTTTATTACTTTAACACATAAACATAATAAAGAAATGCCTTTTAATAGTAAATAAAGCACTAAAAGTATTGGCTTCTAGGGCTTACACCAACAATCTCCCACTAGCACTAGAGTCAATCAGGCATTCTCTTAATACCCATAGACCTAGTATGCCCATCACGCTTCAACTGCGCAAGAGCCTTTGTTAGTGGATCAGGAATTGTTTCCTATGTTGGTATCTTACGTATCTATCCAACTTTTTGTTTCGATCTCTATCGAAATATAGAAGTGTCTAAGTATATATGAATCGTCGGTGAGATCTATTCTCCATTGTTTTGCAAGATTAAACCATTACCATCACTAATGTGATTAATGTGATCTTGCTAGACTAGAAACATAGTTTTAGCTCAATCATGAGCTAAACGATCCGATACTTAACTTCTGTTGCTGAAATATAACACGAAGCTTTTATAGCTTACAATGTCTATAATCAAGCATGATATACAATACATCGGTATGGAAACTACCATCATTATAACTTCCTTATAATGATCTTTTCCATTCCTACATTTTTCAAGAAATAGTCCTTAGTTCCTTTAAGGTCCTTAGGGATATTCTTGAAGGTTAGTTAGTGTCCAACACTAGTCTCAATTTTGGTACTTATTGATTATGCTACAAACATATGGTGTATTTGATTCAGTACATATTATGGTGTGTATGATTAATCCATCTTCCAAAGCATATGGATTATTTTCACGTGTCTCTCTCTCTCTCTCTCTCTCTCTCTCTCTCTCTCATCCAATGAGATATGCTATTGTCCTTTAGACAAAGACCAATCTTTTGACACATGTGATGATTTTTACACATGAAGTGTCTGAACACTTCGTCAATATATGTACATAGGCTATTCCTAACTCCTTTAGGAATCCTCGCCTAAATACATAAGCTATTCCTAACTCTTTAGGAATTCTTGCCTAAGGTTTTCATCAAGAGTTATTTCCTTAACCATGTCTCACATGTATAAGGGAAATGTTTTTGATGATAAATATGTCAGCCACATATAACACCAGATTAATATTATTACTCCCACTAACCTCCTTGTGTGCACAAGATTTTATATTTGTCCCTTATAAATTCGTTTTCACAAAACTTCATAGAAGGAACAAATAATTAAACTTCTGAGAATTTGGTCTAATCAAAATTAGATAGATTTGTCCCTTATTAATTTGTTTTCATAAAACTTCATAAAAGGAACAAATAATTAAACCTTTTAGAACTCAATCTAATCAAAATTAGATAGCTATAAATTGTATACCTCTCTAGCATTCTCTGGATCAAGCAAAACCTTTTATATATGTCAAGTACATATATATGAGGTCATTCCAATTAAGGAATGCAACTTTGTTGTCCATCTGCTAAAGCTTGTAGTACAACATAGAATCAAACAGATTTTAAGATTTATGATTACAATTATGGTTTCATCATAATTTGCATTATGATTTTATGTGAAACCTTTTAATCATCAATCAAATCTTAAAGGGTATTCTCAATACCATCCATATCAGTGTTCTATAAGAATACTCACTTTCATCGTATGAGTCTTACTCATCTTGATGACAATACCATTATCACCATAAGGTATGTGTATATGGATTCTGTACAAGATTTCATGGCATTTAGCCACTTCTCATATTTTAGGTCTTTTACGACCTCATAGCGAGTCAAAGATTCATCTTTCATGAAGAACCATATCACTTTGTTGAGTCATGATAAAATCATACATCTCACCCATGTAATATGTTAGACTTAGCTAGGATTTTCTTTGCCACAAGGGTTCTATTTCTAGAACCACTTGTCTTGTGCACCAAGACAAACTCTTGTCATTGGGCTACATTTACGCTAATGCCCTTTTCATTAAACAAGCATAAAGGGGGCGCATGCCCCATGTGTCATGTACACATGGGCGCTCCCTCACCATTCCTAATGGTGTATTGCTTATTTAATTACCATGATACCCTTATCATATTTCCATATTCCTCTGAGGTACACCGTACCTTACGATGTTCCAATCCTACACTAGATTGTTCTTGTGTGTGACCCTTGTAGGTTTCCGTAACGTTGACAGTTACATTAAATCATACATTTAATTATAACAAGCAGTGAGCGGTATCTAGCAACACATCACTGCTACCCAAGTCACGGAATTGTCATGCGATCTGACAAACCTTTTCCCGTGATGAATATCTTGTGTACAATTACCCTTTTACCCTTATGTCTATATTGAACACAACGCATAGTACGTCACCCTTGTTAAGTTCAATATTGGGCCCTTAGACATATCTCCTGTTATGTAGGAGGGGTAAATTCCATCTAGGTCACTCATGTCCCTTAGCATGCTTTGTGAAGCACCCATCAACTGTCTTTATGATCATCCTATTACGGACAACGTTTGATCAGCAATAAAGTACTTGACTCCACATCTAGGGTCCATGGTGGTTTCAGGTCGAAGGGTGGAATACACCACTTATCACTATGAGAATATCTTATGACATTTCATAACATACTATGTAGTATTCTCATGGTGGGTCAATCCGATATAAATGTTACCCCTAACATTCATATCTATGTGAAGACTTGATAACTACTTATCTATGATCCGTGAGATGTGATCATCAGTCTACCAACATAATAGTCTCTATGCTTTAATGTTATCCCAATTCACAATAAAGCTTGACTACGGATATTTAAGAATAGTGTTCTTATGTTTGATGGATTCTCACGATTAAGTCATACTTAACCTTTCATTAAACGAACCAACTATTTTAGGGACTTTATTACTTTAACACATAAACATAATAAAGAAATGCCTTTTAATAGTAAATAAAACACTAAAAGTATTGGCTTCTAGGGCTTACACCAACAAACACTAGTATTAATATACAATAGGGAGTACTGATAATTTACTCTAGTGTGCAGGTATATAAGTTAAAATTTTATATACACTAGAAATTGAAGTTCTGGTTGCTATGCTAAGAAGCGCCCCCATAAGTTGGGAAAGAGCAAGTTCTGAGAATGACACCAGAAGTTGTGGTCACCAGAAGTTGCCAAGTCAAGGTCAACCAGAAGTTGAACTCATCAGAAGCAGAACTCATATCTCAAGATTCTGATGACGATGAAATAGCAGAATTTGCCAGAAGAACATTCTATTCTCAATAACGAGTATCATCTATTTGGCAAAATCTGAAGAGGCGGAAGAAATCTCTTTCAAGACTGTTATCCTCATGATAATGACGTTTGTACTGTTGTACTATCTTTATTTTCCTGATATGGGCGAATATTCGAAATCAAGGCTCAGATTTTAATCTTTACTTGATTTGAATAAGCACATTTCAAATGAAAATATTAGTACAGTACTTCGTAGCTGTTTTCATCTTTGTCCGCTCAAATTCAAGACGCTCCAACATCATCTATAAAAGGAGGAAGAATTTGAAGACAACTACAACACTCAAAAAAGAACAAAAGCGCTGTTATACTGCTGAATTTCTAAGAGCAATTTTTAGCTTAAGATACAACTTGAGATTATATCAAAATTCAAGACAAACAGTTTTCAACTTCTGACTAGTCAGTTGTTGAACCTTAGTTTTCTTTTCAAGAATTCTAAGAAAAGTCTTGTTTTCAAAGTTGTATTATTTTGTTCTAAGAACTCTGATATTGTTTATCAGTTGTTCAAACATTGTATTTTCTATTTGTGTTAGAAGTCTCTTGCTTGTGAGCTTGAGCATTGGAAGTCTCTTGTATTGTGTTACTTGAGCAAAGGAAGTCTCTTGCAGTTGGCTTGAGCAATTGTAATCTTGTGTGATTATAGTGAAATCCCTTGGAAGTGCAAGGGGACTGGACTACTCTCGGTTTGTGAGAGGAACCAGTATAAATCTTGTGTGTTCATCTCTTCTTTCTCTGCTCTGTTTTACTTTCATCTTTGCTCCATTTTTCTTTCACCATTGCCAGAAGTTGTTTGTGTTCTAAACTATTCCACTGCTAATTCTGATAAGTTGCAAAACTTAGAAGAAGTTTTTAAAACTACCGAAAACACAATTCAACCCCCCCCCCCCCCTTCTTGTGTTTTCACACCTTCAATTGGCATAAAGAGCCTTGGTTCTGTTATATAACTTTGCAGTGAGACAGTTGTTTGTTGTGTCAAAACACTATGTCTGGATCTGGTGAACATAGCAAAAAATATGAAGGAACTGCTATTCCTTTCAACTATGATGTTGATGATAAAAACAACACCAGCAAAGCTCCTAAGTTCAATGGTGATGGTTCTACCTTCTCCTGGTGGAAAGATAGAATCTACAGTCATCTAGTTGGTATTGATGATGAACTTTGGGACTTAGTTGAAAGAGGAGTAACATTTCAAGGTTTGGATGAAAGAGGAAGATTAGATTATGATGCAAGACAAGCTTTCACTGATAAGGACAAGAAAGCATACAAGAAGCACCACAAGGTCAAGGATATCTTGATTAGCTGCATATCTCATGAAGAGTACCTTAAGATCACAGATAAATCTAATGCTAAGAGTATCTATGATTATTTGTGTTCATCTTATGATGGAAACAAACAGGTACAGGAGGCAAAAGTAACACTTTTGATCCAATAGTATGAACTTTTTAGAATGAAGGAAGATGAGAACATTGAATCTATGTTCTCTAGATTCAAAGTTCTGGTTGCTGGACTTCAAGTTCTGAAGAAAAGTTATACTACTTCTGATCATGTGAAGAAGATTCTCAGAAGCTTACCTGCCAAGTGGAGACCTAAGGTCACTGCCATTCAGGAAGCAAAGGATTTAGACACCCTAAGCCTGGAAGGTTTAATTAGTTCACTCATGAGTCGTGAGATTGAGCTAACTTCTGATGAACCTCAGAAGAGAGTGAAGTCTTTGGCTCTGCCAGCTACTTCTGGATCTTCTAAGGCTCTGAAGGCTAAGGTTGTTGAATCTGAGACAGAAGAATCTTCTGCAGATGATCAAGAAGAAGGATCAGATGATGATGTATTTGCACTTCTGACCAGGAAGTTCCATAAGTGGACAAAAAGAAAGCCAAGATATTCTGGTAGAGGTTCTGGATCTAAAGGTTCTGGTTACAGAAGTTCTGGAAACAAAGATAAGAAGGATGATTCTAAGAATTGCTTTAACTGCAACAAGCCTGGACACTTCATTGTTGATTGTCCTGAATTGAGCACCAAAGGAAAAGGAAGAAAGAGCACTTTCAAGAACAAAGCTAAGAAGAGTCTTCTAGCTACATGGGACGACCTTGACAAGCTGTCTGATGATGAAGCTGAAGATTCAGAAGCTAACTTGGCACTCATGGCCACAGCAGAATCAGATGTTGAAAGTGATGTTGAGTCAGACTCAGAAGACATTGAGCAGGTTATTTCTAAACTATCTGATACTCAACTCTCTAAGGCTTTGAAATATACTATGATGAAATACATGGAAAAATCAAATGAGCTAGAACTGTTTAAACAAAAGTTTGACATGCTCAATGATAAGGTCAATCATATTCAAGAAGACTATAAGAAATCCTTAAAGACTATTCAAGTTCTTGAAAATGGTTGCAGATCATGTAACAAACCCTATGATAAGTATGAGATTGCTCTTCAAGAGTTTGTTCATCACAATATTGACAAACATAAATTAGCCTCTATGATTTATGGTGCTGGCAAATACACCGGACAGGGTTTGGGAAGTACTGTCAAAGGAAACTCAAATCAGTCTGTGTGCATAAGCAAAACACCTTCTGATCTTTATTCTAATTTTGTTTCTAGTAATGGTACAGAAAATCCAAAAGTGTCAGATGCTCAAGTAAGCGTGGAGCTTTTGAAAACCTCTGTTCCCATTGCTTCAGTATCCAAGTCTAGTAAAGGAGTACAGAAGATCTTCAAGCCTAAGAGTATTCGGGGCATGGGATTAGGCTGTACAAATTTGAAAGCTGGTTTGCTGACACATTCTGGATCAAGGTCCAAAGAAAGGTAAAGCCTAAACCTGTTTTTCAAGGCTCACCTCACCTTGGATCCTCTGGAAGTTACAAAAGACAGAAGAAGGATAAAAGAACTAACTTTAGAGGACCCATCAGAATATGGGTACCAAAGTATGAGATAATGTTTACTGCAGGTATGCATCCCAAGAAAAAGGCAAAGCTCGTGGTATCTGGACAGTGGATGTTCACGACACATGACAGGAGACAAACACTTGTTCCACACCCTGAATCTGAGAGAGGGAGGAACTGTAGGATTTGGTGGGAACCATAAAGGCAAAATCATTGGTATAGGTAAAGTAGGTAATTCTTCTCTTACTATTTCTGATGTTTGGTCGGTTGATGGACTACAACATAATCTACTTAGCATAAGTCAATTATGTGACAGTAATTATGATGTTGTGTTTAATAAGAATTCATGTACTGTAATTAACAATTCTGACAAATCCATTTTGTTTAAAGGTTGTAGAAAGGGCAATGTTTATAAAGTTAATTTATCTGATCTGGAAGATCAGAATGTGCTTTGTTTATTGACTCTAAGTGATGAGAAATGGGTTTGGCATAAAAGATTAGGTCATGCTAACTGGAGATTAATTTCCAAGCTTAGCAAAGACAATCTTGTGAGAGGCCTTCCTAAATTGACTTATCACTCAGATTCTCTTTGTGACTCTTGTCAAAAAGGGAAATTTGTCAAAAGCTCATTTAAACTTAAGAAAATTGTTTCTACTTCTAGACCTTTAGAACTTCTGCACATTGATTTGTTTGGACCAGTTAGCACTGCTTCACTCAATGGAAAGAAGTATGGACTAGTCACTGTTGATGATTATAGTAGATGATGCAAGATGAATTTGAGATGAGCATGATGGTAGAATTGAAGTACTTTCTGGGAATACAGATCAATCAAACAAAGAAAGAAAACTTCATTCATCAAACTTGAAAGAAAATCCACTAGTGGAAACTGTCAATTCATTGGTGAGAATTTGATTTCTTGGGCCAGTAAAAGGCAAACCACCATAGCTATGTCAACAGCAGAAGCAGAATACATTTCAGCAGCTAAGTGTTGTACACAACTACTTTGGATGAAGTATCAATTGGAAGATTATCAAATAAGCAGTCACAGTATTCCTTTATATTGTGATAACACTGCTGCCATTTATCTCTCCAAAAATCCTATTCTACACTCAAGAGCTAAGCATATTGAGATTAAACATCATTTTATAAGAGACTATGTACAGAAAGGTGTTATTGATCTTAAGTTTATTGATACTGAAAATCAATGGGCTGATATCTTTACAAAACCCCTAGCTGTTGAAAGATTTGATTTTATCAAAAAGAATCTTAATATGATGTAAATCTGTGAATAAGCTGAAACTCTGGTGAAGAATATTATTTTAGGAAGTTCTGGAAGTTTATCAGAAGTTAGGGGGAGTCAGGACATTTGTATCAGAAGTTTAGACAAGCCATCTTTTGGTATCTCTATCAGAAGTTAGGGGGAGTCAGAACTTGTGCATCAGAAGTTTGGACAAACCAACTTTTGGTATTTCCATCAGAAGTTTACATGAGTGGTTCTGGACTTGACGTGGAATTAACTGTTGAGTTACCTCTTCAACTGCTGTCGCTAACGTGTCAGATATTTAATTAAGCTTCTAATACACGTGTCTGCTTGCTATTAGAGAAAGAAGTTGGTTAGTGATGATTGTGTTCTAAGTTACTCTTTTACCCCCTGTCCTTTCAGTTAGTACGTTTTTTCGCGTTTATTTCCTTTTAAACTCACTAACTGTTCACATTCACACATTTGCACACTCACTACCTACACTTTTATTTCTTCTAAAAACTCAGAGAAATTTCTTTCTTCTCCCAAATTAGCAAACCCTAACCCTAAACTCAGAATCTATGGCATCTTCATCTAGTAAACAACGTCAACTACAACAAGGAGAGCAATTTGTTATTATCCCTCCTATTGCTGACATTAAAGCCTCTACTCCTGATGTTCTCACAAAGGACAAAGTGAGTTTTCCTATTTCGGACTTATTCTTACTTATTGAAAGACCGGTGGATTTCAAAGGAATAAGAGCGAATGGAGTAGAAGGAATCAAAGAAGTTTTTGAAGCACAAGGGTTACTTATCTTCTTAGATATTCTCAATGGACATGTCTATCCAGAAATTGTAAAGGACTTCTGGATGAAGGCAGAAGTAATCACTAAAGGTACATCTCTATGGGAAAGTGGTGAAGCGTCTCAAGAGGTTGATGGAAACGCAAGTAAAAGAAAAGAGTTGGAATTTCTGGGAAAAGAGATTCGTTCAGAGGTTGGTAGGGTCTGTATTAGAATCAGACAAGAGCACATTAGGCAAGCAACAAAGTTACCTTTAATTGGAATTACTCCTCATCCTACTGAAGAATCTAGTCACATTATTCAGGAAGAGATTTACTGCAAGCACTCCATTTCTAAGAGTAATAGGGATATGAAGCCTTACTACAAAATGATCTACAAAATTCTGTGTGAATCAATTTTACCAAAAGCTGGTTCATCTGACCAAGTTTCTCAATATTATAAGACCATCTTATACTATTTGGGAAGGAAGGCTCATGTGAATTTTGCTAAAGTTATTTTTGATCACAAGTGTAAAGCCATTACTGACCGTCAATCTAAAGGCATCACCAATGCACAATATTGCAGATTTCTGTCATTTATGTTTCACAGAAGTTACTTAATGCAATCATTAAAGCCTGTTTTCCCTGGATACAGTTCTTTTATTGATGAATATCCTTCTGTGATTGGTGGTGCTACAGTGAAGAGAGTGGTTAGGAATCCCGGTCCTTTGGTTACACCTCAAGTTACTTTTAAACCAAAGAAGTTGGAAGACAACAAGTATTTCTTTCTTACTACTGTGTCTAAGGAAGAAGTTGTTGTTGTTGCTGGAATCCATAAGAAACTTCTGGAGGAAGGAGATTCTCAGAAGTTGGATGATAGACTTGCTACTAGATATCAGTTGCCTGCTCAGGAAAAGGAAAAAAAGGCTGTTGAAAAGCCAGAAACAACATAATCTAGATCCAAGAAAGCAAGAGGATCCACTCCTAAGAAGAAGTCTGGTAGTACTTCTGGTGTAAGGGATACATCAGAAGTTAGAAAGAAGAAGATTGTTGAAGAAACCCCTGTGAACCCAGAGCCTGCTGTTCAAGAAGCAGAGGCAAGTGAAGTTTCAAGAAGGCCATCTAGTACTTCTGGTCTTGCTGCTGCTGCCCCAGAAGTAGCTAAGAAAAAGAAATCTGTGATTAAGCAGAAAAGGAAATTGAAAATGGTTATTGAAGATAAAGAAGACCAAGAAACACAAGATGTTATTAGGCAAGTTGTAGAGTATACTGCTTGGGAGGAAACTAGTTGAGATAGTGGTGTAGATGCTGATCTTAATGCATTTTTGGATACTCTTATTCCTAAGGAAGAATTGGTGAAGAAGTTGGCAAATCAAGGTATTTACAAAAAGATTAATCTTAAAGATATTCCTGATTATGTCATTAATGGTCCAAAGCATGCTAAAAACATCCCCTATACAGTTCCTGTTAAAAACTCTTTTTCAAAAATCCTTTCTGATTTGGAACCTAAGACCAACTGTATAGTAGAAATTGCTGCTAGTGATTCAATTGAGACACTAGTAGTTAGCTTTGTACCATCCCCTCAGTCAATGAGCAAGTTTTCTAAACATGTGTTATCACTTATTACAGAAACAGGTGTTGCTACTCCTACTTCTGTGGAGAACATTGAGCAAGTAGTCTTAGAAGTTAATGCAGAGGTTGCAACTTCTGAAGCTATTCCTCAAAATAACCCTCATGTGGAAACAATTTCTATTCTATCTCCTGTACATAAGCCTATTCAACCTGTTTCACCAAGGTCTAATGATTCAGAAAAGACCCTTTCTGATCATAATCCTTCTCCTGTAGTTGAAACCATAGCTGAAACTGCTATACATCAATCATCTTCTGATATTGTTGTATCCAGTATTCCTGCCCATGTTCAAGACTCACTACAGAAGCTAGCCTTGGAATTAAAAAATCCCTCACCTCAGAAGTCACGACCACCACTCACCAATGTCCAAAATAACTATTTCAAATCCTTTAAGCAAGTTATTACACCTCCATCATATCAACAAATCACCATCCATCCCACAGCTATCCTAGATATTCCATCAACCCCTCAAAAGGCCATCACTCCTGAAGATGTTAAGCATGTGCTGATGGGCATTAATGATAAAATCAAGGGATTTCATCAAGATTTGCCTACCTTTTCTGTTGCACCTGATCTAGTTGATGAAGAGTGTAATGCCTTATCTGAGATGTGCATGCAAATGCTTAGTGACTACAGTTCCCAATACAAGAAGAACTTTGTCATGAACATTGCTAGGAGGAAGTTCACAGAAGCCAAGATTGAGGAGGCAAGAGTGAAATAAGCTCAGAGGCTATATGATGAGAAGATGAAATTGGTTATGGCAAAAGCAGTAGATCAGTTTTCCACACTTTATGCTCAAGAAATGGAAAAGATTATTCAAGTGGATACTGACTCTACAGGTCTTATTGGCAAGGTTGATTCAGAGGCTGTTATCAAGAAATTGGAATTTATCTCTGCTGAAGCTTTGAAGCAACTTCAAGAAAAACTGCTCAACCCTTTTAACCAATCACAACCCTAGGATTCTGGCACCTTATTTGTTTCTATGTTTTTATTACTTTGTGTTCTTATGTTTTGTTGAACTTGTTAATTGTTATTTTGTTTGAATGTTGAATATTATTATGTTTAATTATTGTGGTTAATTATTCTGGTTTTATTGATATTGTTTAGAAGCTAGATCTATAATTGCTGCATACACATAATTGCATTCAAATAAATATTTTGTTTTATTCATATAAAAATTGCATTACAATAACTTTGCATTTTTCTAGATTTTTGCATTACAATAACTTTGTTCTAAGAACAAATTTTTGCATAAATCCAGATACATATGAAAACGTAAAAAGAAATTTTACAAGAAGATGGGTTCGGAGAGCTGAAAATGGGGTGTTGATCCAAACTTCAATCTTGGAGCCTGGAATCTAAACCTCTCAAGCTACAAATTTCCTATTTTGGAAACTTAGAGTCTGCCTTCAGTGCGTCCTGCTCATCCTCCTGCATAAGGAGAAATCTTTGTTCTTCTAAGAACAGAAGATGGCTGAGAAACTTGCATCTGATTTTAGAGCCAAACTCTTCACCATCTTCATATGTTTCTTAGAAATCATATTCCATGTGGTTGCATCTCTTGTTGATGAGATCCTTCCCTGGTTCTCCTTTGAAAATTTCTTAAACCCATTTCTTTCAATCACTCTTCTATCCTCATCAATATTTTCTCTCATTTCGTTGAAGAAATATCATGGAAGTGTTGAGTGAAATGACAAAGAGTTGGTGCGTTTTTATAGTAACTCTGGTGGTTAGGAGTTACCTCGTTTTTCGCTTTTGCATTAACTTCTTTGTGGTTTTTATCATCTTTGAATTTTTGACTTGACTAATTCTTTAGTCACGTGTTTTTATTTTATTTTTTTTACTCTTTCTTTTCTTTTATTCTTTTTGTTTAATGACAAAAGGGGGAGTAAGAGTAAATTAATTTAAGAACACTAACTGAAGCCAAAATTAAAATTTTAATTTCATTTAATTTCAGTTATTGAATATTATCAGTTATAATATTGAAAGGAAAATTTTTCTATTGAGATTAGAACATTCTATACATGATACACGTAAGAGAAGATTGCACTTTTCTCTTAGGTAGATCTGACCAAGGAAGAAAGCTTGCAAACCTATCTTCTGAAAGTCAAGTGTATAATGAAGTTCTGGATTCAATACTAAAATTTTAAAACTATTTTAATCATTCATTACTGAATTCAGGGGGAGCTTGCAAAACTCATAAACCTGAAGGATGCACTCTATGATTAAAATAACAACCATTGTAAATTAATACTTGGTTTGTCATCAATCAAAAATGGGGAGATTGTTGGAACAAAGTTGGTTCTAATATAACCCAAGTAGTTTTGATAATAACAATAGTATTAATATACAATAGGGAGTATTGATAATTTACTCTAGTGTGCAGGTATATAAGTTAAAATTTTATATACACTAGAAATTGAAGTTCTGGTTGCTATGCTAAGAAGCGCCCCCAGAAGTTGGGAAAGAGCAAGTTCTGAGAATGACACCAGAAGTTGCCAAGTCAAGGTCAACCAGAAGTTGAACTCATCAGAAGCAGAACTCATATCTCAAGATTCTGATGACGATGAAACAGCAGAATTTGCCAGAAGAACATTCTATTCTCAATAACGACTATCATCTATTTGGCAAAATCTGAAGAGGCGGAAGAAATCTCTTTCAAGACCGTTATCCTCATGATAATGACGTTTGTACTGTTGTACTATCTTTATTTTCCTGATATGGGGGAATATTCGAAATCAAGGCTCAGATTTTAATCTTTACTTGATTTGAATAAGCACATTTCAAATGAAAATATTAGTACAGTACTTCGTAGCTATTTTCGTCTTTGTCCGCTCAAATTCAAGACGTTCCAACATCATCTATAAAAGGAGGAAGAATTTGAAGACAACTACAACACTCAAAAAAGAACAAAAGCGCTGTTATACTGTTGAATTTCTAAGAGCAATTTTTAGCTTAAGATACAACTTGAGATTATATTAAAATTCAAGATAAACAGTTTTCAACTTCTGACTAGTCAGTTGTTGAACCTTAGTTTTCTTTTCAAGAATTCTAAGAAAAGTCTTGTTTTGAAAGTTGTATTATTTTGTTCTAAGAACTCTGATATTGTTTATCAGTTGTTCAAACATTGTATTTTCTATTTGTGTTAGAAGTCTATTGCTTGTGAGCTTGAGCATTGGAAGTCTCTTGTATTGTGTTACTTGAGCAAAGGAAGTCTCTTGCAGTTTGCTTGAGCAATTGTAATCTTGTGTGATTATAGTGAAATCCCTTGGAAGTGCAAAGGGACTGGACTATTCTCGATTTGTGAGAGGAACCAGTATAAATCTTGTGTGTTCATCTCTTCTTTCTCTGCTCTGTTTTACTTTCATCTCTGCTCTGTTTTTTTTTCACCATTGCTAGAAGTTGTTTGTGTTCTAAACTATTCCGCTGCTAATTCTGATAAGTTGCAAAACTTAGAAGAAGTTTTTAAAACTACCCAAAACACAATTCAACCCCCCCTTCTTGTGTTTTCACACCTTCAATATTCATCTTTCTCCATTGTATTTCTTTGATTAGAGAAATTCATTGAATTTTATTTGCTTACATTTGGTTTTATATATACACAAGTAACCATAAGACATGCTAGACCACACCACTTACACACCAGAGTATGAGTATAAAGACAAAACATAACAAAGTGAGTAAGTACCTTTTAATAATGGCACAAATATATGGGGAAATACTCAAACTTGTTTTTCTTCATAAGCTCCTTATTCCATGCACAAATGACTGGTGGTTGGTATCCAACAACAATGCACCTGAAGTTGCCAAAGAGATAAAGAGTTTATGTATAACTACAACCTTATTTACTATCACATAAAAGAATTATTTTTTATCATAAAATTATGTTAAGAAGTGTGAGTATGTGGAAACAATTCTGTATAACCGGTACAATATTATTTTTATGCATTTTGTAGTTTAATGTTTTTAATATGCAGTAACAATATAATTCCTCCATATTTCTAAAGAAGTGTTCGACAAACTGGATATAACATCTCTTATAAATATGTAATTTCAATAGTTTCATATTGGTGAAGCAATCAAAACAAATTGTACAAATTGTTGTGCAATTTGTTTTGATTACTTCACAAAAAAAAACTATTGAAATCACATGTTAACGAGATGTATCGTGTCCAACATGTTCAAAAAACTGGACACGATATATCTAATTAACATTTCTTCAAAAATGAGGAATCATAGTTATTACATGTTGATAAAATAAAACAACATCCGTAAGAATAGGATTGCCACCGATTATAGCATCAAAAAGTCACCGAAAATGACAATTATTCATGAAAGCATAACTGTCACTTGAACGGTGATCAATTAAAGGATGCATGGTAACTAATAAAACATTACTCGCATGATTTTTCAAAAAAGTTGATGTATAAGTTAATCACAAACCAAACTTTCATCTTATTGGGTTAATCACTAGAAGATTAGCACAATTAATGATGAAACAAAATAAGCTGCATAATTTCATTCAAATCAAAAAGAAAGAAAAGGAAAAAGTAGGGTCTTTACAAGTATTTCAACATTGTGAAATGATATCATGGGTTTAGAAGAGGAAAATTTGGATATTAATGTGGTGAAGTGAAGAGGAGTTATTGGTAACATGTTAGCAGCTAATATATTTCATTGTAATGAGGTGGAAATTACAAGAATGGAAACAACAAGTAAGCTTGTTACAAGGCCACCAGATAATAATAATAATAATTTAGACTCAAATCTTTTTAATGTATCTGATTCCCCAATGAATTATGGGCCTCATCAGATGACTGAAGGACTAGGAGCCAGTGACTTCTCTTCAAATGGAGAAATTGTTATGGAAACTCAAGAATGTGCCCAGCAGGAAGGGGACAAGGGAGACATGATTATTGAATAGTGTTTTACGATGATATCTCACAATAATAAAATTTTTGTTTGGAATTGTAGAGGTGCTGCAAGTACTGGCTTCTATCGTGCTTGTAAAAGCTACATAGATAATAATAAACCTGACATTTTAGTTATTATGGAGACAAGGATAGACCCAAGTAAACTTGACAAAACTTTCAAATTATTGGGTTTTGAAGAGATGTTTTATTCTGATTGCAGAGGCTTTGCCGGGGGCATTGTTGTGGCGTGGAAAGAGCGTAATGTCAAAATTAATCTTATCGAAAATGATTTCCAATTTCTCCACCTTACAATCTCCCTTGAGGATGGACATTGTTGGAATTTTACGGCAGTTTATGCAAGTCCTAATGAAGAACTTAGAAGAGAATTGTGGAACAAGCTCTACAACATTAGTTTCATGAGTAAAGATAGCTGGCTAGTAGCTGGGGATTTCAACGATATCGCTTCTAGTGCTGAAAAAAGGTGGTGCAAGCGTATCAATGAGAAGGTGCAATCAATTTATTAACAACATTAACAGATGTCAGTTAATGGATTTGGGAGCTGTGGGTGCTAAATACACGTGGAGAGGGCCTTTGTGTGAAGGAAGAGAGCGGATTTTTGATAGACTTGATAGAGCCTTATGCAACGATGACTGGAGAATGAGGTATCCAGATGCCACTGTTAAAGTTCTACCTCGTATAAATTTTTCTGACCATCATCCTATTATTATTTGTCTTCATGGGCTGCATCAGACCCATCGTGTTTACAAGTTCCGTTTTGAAAAAGCATGGGTGTCTCATCCAAGTTATCGAGACACAATCCAGAAAGTTTGGAAAACTAATAGTGATGTGTAACTACTGTTAGTACAAATGTCCTCTGGAACGGTAGTAGATCGCAGTTTTTTAAGCCTAGGCGTGGAATTAGACAGGGGGACCCTCTATCTCCCTATCTCTTTGTTATGTGCATGGATAAACTGTCTCATATTATTTCTGAAGCTGTTGAAGACGGTTCCTGGATTCCTATGAAGGCGGGTCGGAATGGACCTAGTATATCTCATCTTATGTTTGCTGATGATCTTATCTTATTTGGGCAAGCAACCTCGGCAAATATGGAAGCTGTGATGAAAGCTCTGGATACTTTTTGCTCAATGTCAGGACAACAAATCAATCAGTCAAAGACTGCCATCTTTTATTCTAGGAACGTTTCTTCTACTATAACTCATGCTTTGAATGAAATGTCTGGTTTTGCTGAAACAAATAACTTAGGGAAATACCTCGGAGTCCCAGCTTTAGGGAGAGCGCCTAAAAAAGGAGATTTTGAATATCTCATTGAAAAAATTAAAAATCGGTTATCGGAGTGGAAGGCAAAACAATTATCATTAGCCGGCAGAATCACCTTGTCCAAATCAGTGATCCAAGCCATTCCAGTTTATCCCATGATGTCAACGCCGATGCCAAAAAGTTGCCTTGATGAAATTGAGAAAATCCAACGCTCCTTCATTTGGGGAGATAATGAAAATGGTAAAAAAGCTCATATGATAGGTTGGAATACAATTACTCTTCCCAAGAGCACAGGAAGATTAGGCCTTAGAAGACTCAATCACATGAATAATGCGTGTCTCATGAAGTTTGGTTGGTCTCTCATGAAGGGAGAACAAAGCTTATGGGCTCAAGTTTTGCGTGGTAAATATAGTAGAGATACTATCAATCATGGAGATGTTATTATAAACGCTACTGACTCGGCGCTATGGAAAGCAATCGGAAAATTATGGCCTTCAATGGGAGAGATTCAATGTTGGGGGATTGGTGATGGTAATACTATAAGCTTCTGGAATGACAAATGGTTAGATAAAAATTACAGCATCAATAACTTGGTTGAAACAGTACCGGAAGATAAAAAGAATTGGAAACTTGCTGACGTCAAAGCGGCAAACGGCAAGTGGAATTATGAGCTTCTAAATCAGGTTGTTCCGGATACAATATTTCAGCAAATAATAGCAAGGATGCCCCCTAATCTTGAGGACGGACCAGATATCGCCTTGTGGCCGAGCCAACAACTGGGTGATTTTTCTATTTCTACGGCATATCACCACTTGGCTGGGATGCACTTGCAGGTTCAAGTACGTAAATGGCAGCAAATTTGGAAACTAGACACGACGGAAAGAGTGAGAGTTTTCATGTGGCAGGTACTGCATGACAGATTGCAGACAAATTGGAATATGGCTAAATGGAATTTGAAAGAGCCTTTTTGTTCATACTGTGAACATATGGATGAAGATATTTTGCATGTGTTAAGAGATTGCCCGCTAGCTGTTGAGGTTTGGCAACACCTTCTTAATGATGATCATAGAGGGAGTTTTTTTATTGGTCAATTAAATCAATGGGTTGATGCAAATTTAGCAGTAGACATGGGAAATTGTTCAGACTTGAAATGGAGTGCAGTGTGGGCAAATACATGTTATTGGCTTTGGAAATGGAGGAATCAAAGGACACATGATCCAAACTATGTAAGTCGTTGGAAACCTTGGTGTTTTATTCTCGATTCAGTGCTTGAGTATAACAACACGAAGGATTTGAGAGCTTATAATCAAATTGGCAAAAAAGATATTCGAGGAATTCAATGGAAATACCCTACGACGGTTTTGTTTGAACACTGATGGCGCGGCAAAGGAGAATGGAGGTGCAGCAGGGTGTGGTGGGATTCTCAGGAACGCTAATGGAGTTTGGATGGCAGGTTTCTCCAAATTTTTAGGCAACACAACAGCATATATGGCGGAGACTTGGGGGTTGTATGAAGGCTTAGCCTTAGCTAGAAACATGGGGATTACAAGATTGGAAATTCAGGTGGATTCTGAGGCACTTTTCAAGGCAGCAGCAGGTAGTAGACCAGGAAATTATATGTGTTGGAATATCATGAAAAAGATTTATAGTCTTTTGAAGCTTGATTGGGAGGTGCGCCTTAATCACATCTACAGAGAGGCGAATCGATGTGCGGATATCCTTGCTAATATGGGATGTAAAGGAGAGGTTGATATGATCCTTTATAGTGATCCTCCCATGGAGGTGCGAGAAGCATTGTTTGATGATTTTAGGGGGGTTTCCTTTCCCCGTTTAGTCGCTATGTAATTTCTTTTTCTTTGGGCATTAGCCCCTTTTTATTTCCAAAAAAAATAAAAAAATAAAAAAATGATACTTGTCCCTTCAAATCATGAAACTTCAACAAGTATGATAAAACAATGGTATATATATGTTCAATGAAAATTGTCCTTTTATTTAATAAATAATTGTTTTTAATTTGCTTCCTATAATCAAAATAATTACACATAAATAAAAGACAAATGAACAATAAATTGCGTCAATAATTTGTGAACTGATTAAAAAGGATAACAAAAGATGAGATCTAATAAATAAAAACGTGCTAAAAAAACTCATTGCGAGATTCTTCAATTGAACACGAAATAAACAATACAATTAAAATATTAAAAGACAAATGCTTGATAATGTTTACGTAGGAAAAATTGAAGTAATGATAAATGATAAAGTTGATTCAACACAATTGGAAGAATCCATTATAAACAAATTTTAAAAATAAAAACATCAGAACAAGATTTGTCATGTATTCATAAGAAAACAACTAACAAAATTTACAAGTTAAAAGACACCGTTAAATTGAAATTCAGAACAATAAAATAATTGCCTTAACAAATATTTAATGATCCAATGAATTTCAATAATCAGGGAACACAGTGAAAAGGGATGAAGAAAAAGAAAAACAGATCTCATGCACCCTCGACTATGATTCACCTAATTAAAAAAATTCAATGCATCAAAGCCACCACCGATGAGTCCTTTTAGGTCTCATATGGTGTTATATTTATAGATAAGATTTAGGGTTTTGCCTTCACTCCAACTAAGTGAAGATAACTAGAGATTGCAAAATAGGTTACTCGGTTTTCTCCGCCTCGGCCCAAACCCGACTATATGGACCTGGGCTAAAAACATTTAATTATACGAAATTTCAAAATTGTGCTATATCCAACGTTAAGTAAACCTTTAATTAACATTTTGGGTTAAAAAATAGGGTTAAATAAATTTTTGGTTTCTAAAAATATAGCAAATTTTAATTTTAGTCCCTAAATATAAAACGGATATATTCATCCTCCCAAATTTTTTTGTATCGTTTTAGTCCCTAATGAATATAATTTTAACATTTTTTTTAAAAAAATAACATAATATGAACATGATGAGTTGGACATATTAAACGGGCATAACTTGGACACAACTTCAACATAAATGCATCACCAATTTGACATAAATATGAACATATATAACTAACTTTAAGGAACAAAAAACAAAACAAAAATTATGTGAGGATATATTAAAACATCCAATTTTTATTTCTAGATATTAAATTTAAAATTTGTTACCGACATAAAATTTATTTAAACCTAAAAAATATTGAAATTATGACATGTTAATAAACAAATCCGTCTATCTATATCTATATTGAGCTAAACAATTGAAAGTTTTCATACAAACAAACGATTATTATATTTTTCATATGATTTTTCCTCGTTCAAAACTATAAATATCAAAGTCGATATCCTTAGAAATTCTATGTAAATATTAAATTTGTTACTATGATTTTCATTTTATTTGATTCTATATTTTCCTCTTTGTTGTTTATTATTACAATGATGTTTGATTTGATTATATCATGTTATATATTTAAATAATTAAAATTAATGAAGATATATTTAGAAACCAAATTTCAATAAGTAGCATCAAACTATTGATATATGATGATAAGCATCCCTTGAATAAGTAGCATCAAAATTCTCAATATAAGCCAAATAAAATGATTTTAAAATAAGTAAAAATAGTAACAGATAAAATGGACCACTTAAGAAACCTTATCACTTAGGGTCCGTATAAAATGGACCAACAAAACAATTTGGTCCAAGATGGACCATTTTGTTTTAACAATTAGATTAAATCATGCTACCAAAGCTTATTATGGTCTATCCACATTCAATTTAATCCATCAATACTCTCTCCTTGCTCTCGTTCTCTCCAAACCAAATAAAAACAAGTTTTTTCTCTTATCTTTTTCTCTCTTTCACACAATTACTTGTTTTAGGTGGTGCTTCAACATATTTTGAATTTAACATCTTGCTAAACCTGAAAACTTCTAATCACCTTGCTAATCTTGGAAGCTTCTGAGAGAGGTGTTATCAATAACACAATCACAAAATTTAGAGCACAAACATGGTCAATGGGTTTGGTAAAACTATTTCTTGTGGATTTTTCATAAATTTTGGCTCATTAGTTTTAATAAATTTATCTTCAATGTTGTTTACAGAGGTTGTAATTTTTATTGGATCCAAATAAATAAAAAATCTATAATAAGAAACTGTACCATTTTTGGAGATCTCGAGAGTATTTTATTTTCAGATTAAGCTTTGGTGTAACCATGAATCATGGGTTGAAGAAAGAAGCGGTGAAAGTACGTGAGATAGAATGGTTGGAAAAGAAAGAAGGCAAAATGAAAAAGAGTTAATGAGTTTTATTTGGTATTGATAGGCAATGATAAAGTTTGGTGGGATGACATAATCTAATGGTAAAATAAGAGGTCCATAATGGACCAGCATGGACTAAAATATGAATTTTGCGGTTTCAAAAAAAAAAAATAGATGTATTTGCAATTTCTAAACATTTCAAAACCAATATAATGAGGAGTTACACTTACCAAAATGGGCAAACAAAATGGTTGTTTGCCCATTTTCTATACTTTGGAGGTAATGATTAAAAGGTAGGAAAGCTATTATTATATATAAAAATAAAAAGGAAAAGGTAGGAGAGCTAAGAAGGCATTTGATTTGGATATCTGTTATTTAGTGCCTTTGGAAATGGAGGAATCAAATCATTTTTCAACTTGCATTTTGTGGATTGGTTTGTTTAGTACTTGGAGAATTTATAATGTACATTTGATGTTTAATAGGTTGGAGTACCACTTAAATTCCAATGAAATAATATTCATCTTGATTGTAAGAAAAACAAAAATTACTTGGAGGTGCAAAATTGAGACTTTCCTGCATGTACTTGATAGAATAATTTACCAATCCAGCTTCAAATACCCTATAGAATGACTCCTTGATGTAAGTTAATTAAATATCAGAACATTTAAATGGTGGGCATAGTAGCTAACAATTCGTAAATTAGCAGGCCCTGTGGGTCACTCCAACTAATTACATGCACATTCCTCGTTGACTTCAGTCACTAGAAGATTAGTTGTTTTTCTTCCTATAACCTAACAATTAATGTGTTGTTTCAAATATAATGCTGGCAAATAGATATGTTGTATAGGTAGTTAAAAAATAAGTACGTATCCATCGACTACCTTCAACTAAACAAAATTTCAGAAATTGACTAACTTAACACCAACTACCGAGACTGCCAAGGCCTCTTTCCGCCTACAGGAATGGCATTGGATCCCGATGTTGAACCTCGATTGCCATAGCCTCCTCCTCGTCCTCTTGATCGAAAGCCTCCCCTTGCTGCTACGAAAGGATAAAAACTACTTACATATAATCCCAAAAAGAAAATACTCATGTTTCAATGTAACAAATAAATAAACTTACCCTGTTGACCAAAGCCAGCTGACCGAGTCAATTCAGACAATGCAGGACTAACAATCTGACCAGCATCTTGTAAGATCTTAATCAAATCCCTAGCATACTTGGCATTAGCACGGGTAAAAAAACTGTATGCAGTTCCTTTAGCCCCTGCACGGCCAGTTCGACCAATTCTGTGGACATAATCTTCAAGACTTGATGGAAAATCATAATTGACCACACATTTTATGTCCTTCACATCTGCAAGCAACAAGTAAAACATCATAAGGAATTGTGTGCAAGGTATGAGGAGAAAACTGCAAATATCCGTATCCCTGCCCCATAAGATTCTAGAGATCAAACTCAAGTCAACACATTCATCTCATCAATGTGCCCACCTGAACCTTTCAGGGATAAAGAGAGCAGCTTCACCATCACTGTCATCTATCACATCCAATTATCAAAAAAAGCATGTATGAGTCAACCGGGCTGCAACAATAACCAGCTCCATAACTGTGGATGGGGATCGATCAATTTGACTATTTTTATTTTAAGAAAAGTGACAACAGTGGTATGACTAGTATAGTAGTATGACATGACTTCAGGCAACACTGGCAAATTGTTGATAAACTCACCTTGTTTTGTCAATCAAGTAAGTCGCCAAACGTTAACCTGCCCCGTGAAATACAGGATCATACATGGCATACTACATCAGAAATTATAGATCAATATTCCAGCCATATCAAAGGAACTCTGACCAAGGGCCTAGGTATCCATATAACTTGACATCTTTAAAAGGATAGTTCCCAAATTAACTCCATCAAGCAGTCTATACTGACAGCTGCGAAACAATTCCATCTCTTTAATCCCCTGGTCAAGTTACAGGCACTTCCAACAAACTCAAAATATGACCCCCACCCACACACACCCAAACCACAAATTGTTTTCAAGGGGAACTGGAAAGCAGCCGGCCAACTCGTCTACGGTTAAATTTTAGACCTATACCAAAAATCCTAAGATTCTAAACACGCAGTGATCCTACCAAGACCCCGTGCAGCAACATCAGTGGCAGTCATTATTGGACTTCTGCCACTCTTAAATTCAGCCAAAACCCAGTCCCTTTCAGCCTGGTTTTTATCACCATGGATGGATAATGCTGGCCATCCATCCATTCTCAATTGTTTTGTAATTTGGTCACATCCCTTTTTTGTTTCAGTAAATATTAGAATTCGGCTCCCATCCATCACTTCTTTCAGCAGCTTGATCAATCTGCATTAGCAACACCAAAGTTTTAATTTCGAAGAAAACATTGGTCGCTATTTATTACCTTGCAACTGTGAGGATACAAACCTGTTATATTTCTCCATGTCAGTGACAACTTCAACTACTTGATTTATAGATTGATTTGCTTTTAGATATGGTGATCCAATAACTACCTAAAAGGTCATGATATCCCACAGGAAAACACACTAATCAATAATCACCTGAGTGAGGTTTAATTAAGCCAATTTGAAGCACAATAATATTATTATTAAAAAAATCAATAATTTACATATATAATTATAAATAGTCGATTGTATACATATGAATTGGGAATGCAATTCAAGTAACCTTATATGGGTTCTGCAGAAACTGTCTTGCCAGAGTTTCAACCTCCTTTGGCCACGTTGCACTCCAGTATAATGTCTGCCTATCTGGTCGAATCTGTTATTTCAAATCTCCAAATGTAAGTGTAACCTAATAATTGTACCTTTAAAGCTAACGAATTCAAATATGCTACAACAGTATCAGCACTTCAAGATTACTTTAAAGCCAAATTTGATTTTTAAATGAAAAGATAGTAACAAATACAGAATTCAAAAGTAAATACACTACTTTAATTGCATGACCTAGCTTAAGTTTACAAGCTTCACTTGGGGGAATAAAATATACCCTTATGGGAGTAGAATAAAGTCCCATTTGGAATCTTAGAGAGCCGACTTGATGTTAACCGCACAGTGTGAAAGTGACCTAAAATGAGGGTTGCATATGCCACACTTTTAGTTGTATCCTAGAGGAAGTGGAGCAGAGCACCTTAACTTCCGAAATAAATAGTAATTTTAAAATTAATCATAATGATAGGAATTCCTTAGAGGAGGTGGAGCGGAGGGGCTCCACTTCCGAATTGAAATTATCAAAAGATAGGGCAAATGGAACGCCATGAAAATACTGCAGAACAGGGAACTCCTGCACACTCTTATTGATGATTTTAATCTAATGTTGCTTTTACTTTGCTGTATTTTTCATTGTTTTCCCTCTTTCCTGCATATTTTATTATTTTCTAGCTTCTTGTCACTACAAACAATAATGGAGGAAACATGGTCCATCATCACAAATGCAACAGATTTCAGGTTTTTTCTCAACTGTTTACTAATTACAGGTTAGTCGCAAACAGTACCTACCTGGTTTACAATCTTCCGAATCTGAGGTTCAAAACCCATATCCAACATTCGATCAGCTTCATCCAAAACAAGGTATGTCACTCTCTGCAGGTTTGTATGCTGAGCTTCCAACATATCTATTAGACGACCAGGAGTAGCAATAACAATCTCAACACCTGCCAAACACCAAACGTTAATTACGATATTCATGTAACACTATATTGATCAACATTTAATAGGCCCTTTGTTTATGTAGAGGCAAAACAAGTACCCATTCTAAGGTCACGGATTTGTGGCCCCTTTGGAGCACCGCCGTATATGCATGTACATTTAATACTTGATCGTGACCCAAATTTCATGGCTTCTTGTTGAATTTGAACAGCTAACTCTCTAGTTGGTGCCAAAACCAAGACAATAGGACCTTCCCCTTGTGCTGAAAAAACAGCAAACACATTCATTATACCGCTGATAAAATGGAAACCTAATGGTTAACATATTAAACAGGGATTCTAACACATACCCAATCGAGGTTGCGCACTGACATGAACTAAAGCAGGAAGTAGATACGACAGAGTTTTACCCGAGCCAGTCTCAGCAATGCCAATTAAATCTCTACCAGTAAGAGCCATGGGCCAACCCTGAGCCTGAATTGGAGTGGGCTCAACAAAACCCAACTTGGCAATGACATCAAGACAGTAATCTAAAATTACAATAGAATATATAATCATTAATCAGATAAAAGACATGGGAAAAGTAATCAATCAATCAATATAAACACAATGAGCACAAGAAACACAATTGATATACCAGGAAAATTAGCCTCATGAAAAGACCGAATTGGCTTCGGCACATCATGCCCATCGACAGTGATATCTCTACTAGCTCGGTACTGCATAACTTGAATATCAGACATAGCTTGTATCTGAGGACTTTCAACATAGAAATTCTTCTGAAAAGGTACCAAATTCCTAAAATCTTGCTTTGGAAGGTTAATGTTATTCAAGTCATCCTTAGAAGATCCATGTCTACCTCCAAACCCACCACCTCTCCCTCCACTACCTCCTCTACCAGAGCCTCTAAAACCTTGACTTCCACCTCTACCACCACCACCACGACCTCTTCCACCACCACCACTACCACCATAACGACCTGTGTCATACTTTCTATCACTCGCGTGACCGTTGCTCGGTCTAGAACCAAAACTACCACCACCGCCACGACCTATGCTAAATCCACCGCCACCAGGAGGAGGAAGAAAGTGAGGAATCGGGGTAACAGGTGCGGATCCGAAACCAGTAGGTGCGTGTGCTGCATAAGGAGCACTGTACGGAGCAGGACCGCCGCGGCCGAAATTAGGCGGCGGCATAGGTCCAACCAGATCACTACAACGATAGAAACAAAAAAAAGAAGCGCGATTGATTTCATTGTAATAACAATTGCAAACAGAAGAAAGAAACAAAGAATTACGAAAAAGTACCTGCGGCGGCCGCGAAAAGAAGTGGAATCGGTGTAACGATTATCGTAAGGGTTCATGATATGAGATGCTAGGGTTTACGAAAGGTTGAATTTGGGAATTGTGATGAATTTAGTGTGAGGAGAAGTTATAAAGGATATATCTCGCTCGATTGAGTTTGGTTTTTCGCGGTAGCCTCTGAACGAATGAATTTGAGTAGTACCACCACCACAGTTAAATGCTCGTCTCACTGTTTGGCAGACCAAAACCGCCTTATAGTTATAGCTTTTTTTTAACAATCTCATGATTTATTATTTATTGTGTCAAAAGAAAAAACAATTTCATGATTTATTATAGTGTACTTATAATATCTAATTTTAATTTTTAAATTAACTTTTTTAAGCATAATTTGTAAATTGATGAATAAAGATTTTATACCCTTAAAAATATACTCATTTTATACTTTAGAGTGAATTGCAAGCAATCGGATTAAATAACCGATATATTTAGTAAATTTGAAAAAAGAATTTTTACTTGTATATGAAATCAAAGAAAGTATTAAGTCATTAAGTTTAATTAAGTGATGAGAGATTTGAATAATATGCATAAAGTTTGATCATCTGCTTCTTTGTAGACAAAAAAAACAAAGGGAGTATTTGATTTTAAATGTGTCTAGATAAGAAATAAAAAAAGAAAAAAAAACTAAAATTTTCGTCGACTCATAAACCACAGGACAACTTTTTATCTTCAATATAAGTTGTCTAAATTAAATATAAAACTAACTTTTTTCCCACCTATAAAATAAGTGTTTCAAAAAAAAAGTTATAAGATAAAAAAATTGTTTAATCCTTAAAAATTTGTCTTATGTTATTTTGTCTTGTGTTTTTTATAATGTAACGTGCTATTCAGTATTAATCTTATTTATTAACAAAACAAAACCCTTCATGAATTGTTACTCTTACATAATTTATTTGATTCCTCTTTTCAGCGATTTCGTCGATCCCACTGCCACGTCGGAGTGAATCGTATTCCTTACAGATTTTATTTGATTCTGGAAGTCCTTGATTCCACTTTAATTGGATCGCATTTTATATTGGTTAAGAAAATCTGAATATTCTATTTTCTAATGTTTTGTCAGTCGAGTATTATTTGAATTTGAAACCAACTTTAATCTTTTTTTAGATTTATAAATATCAATTGATGGGTTGTTGTTTCAATTGCAGTCAATCATTCATACACTCCTATATATCTTTCTAACAGTGAAATGGAAACTCCTTATGATTTGTTGTGCGAGGTTCTTCCTGGTCGTGAAACTTGGAAATTCAAAGTTCGTGTTGTTCGATTGTGTCCAGATTACTCTTTTTTGAAACCTAGTGGGATTAATGGGTTGGAGATTATGAAAAGGTATTGTTTCTTTTTATACCATTTCAGTTGTAGATATAATAAGTCTTTATTTCGTAGGTAGTGGTAGTTTGTTATGCATAAGGATACAATATTCAGTTGTCTGGGTAATTAATTCCATGATTTAATATATTTGAATGTCATATTTTCCAGCAAGATGTTTAGTGTTTGAGTTGTTATAGGATATGTTATTCAGTTAACCGAGTAATGAATCCCTTGAGTTATAATTCACAGGGAGGTAAAATTCATGCATCGATAAGAAGCAATTGCTAATGTGAGATGTTTATAAGCTCAGTAAAAAAAGGAAGGAGAGGTTTATAAACTCTCACATTTTGATGTTGCTCCAAGCGTTGGTGCATATCGTCAAACTCTTCATCCTTATAATTTAATTTTCCAGATGAAGACAAAGATTCAGATATGTGAGAGTCCTAGTATTCCATTGTTTGGATTTTCTTTTACTGAGCTTGTTGTAGTCTCTGGCTATGAAGATGATTTTGGTTTCTTGATGGGTATGTTTGTTGTTATTGTTTTGATTTGTTTTATTTTTAACTGTTAAATGTTTATTAGTTAAATTAAACTTATATATAACTTGATTATTTTGTTTTGCTTTGTCATGTAGGTGTCATTGGTGTAATGACTGAGATATCAAGTGAAAGGGAGTATGTTCGTGATAGAAAAATGATAAAAATGGTTGTTATTGAATTAACTAAAGAAAGATATCATTAATTTCAAGTATCATTAAATTTGAAGTAAAGGGCATGTATGATATGTAGTGTAAGTGTGAATGTGCACTTTTTGTTGAGTATGTTGATGAGTTGCAAAGATTGATTGAGAAAAATTCAATTGTCTGCCCCCCTGTTCGTGTAGTATATCACTACACTATACCAACATGGACAAATTGAGTTATAATGGTAGTTCCCATGCTTTTGATAAGTCCATTGAAAAGTTCATTGGTTCTCATAAAATTTCCATCTTTGCTTCATTGTATAAGAACAATTTTGATTGAATCTAAACATGTGTGTTGGTGTAGTATATCACTACTCTATACCAACATTTTTAATATGGTTAATAATACAACTATTTTTTTTAGTTCATCGGTTAATAATACAACTATTGTTTTAGTTCATTGGTTCTTAAAAATTAAATCCGCCAATCGAATCAAACCACGTTCTTTTTTAATTAATTCGGTTCGATTTTGAATTCGAATTATAAAATTCGGTTTTTTCAGTTTAAATTGATTTAAATTGTCGATTTAATTTTTCTAATCCCCTTATAACCCTACTTAAATTGATATAATAATGTTATTATCGACAATTGATTATTGCAGATATTTATTATGGATAATGCCTAGGAAAACTTTGTTCTCTACTTTAATAATTTACATGTTAATTGTGTATTATTCATTTGTTTATTTTTTATGAATATGATGTGACAAAGAGAATTTAAATTTTCAAAAATATTTAGAAATTTTTATCTATTCTTATAAAAAAAATTGTATATTCTTAAATTCAAATTATCTTATGCCATTTATTAAAAACAACTGTATTTTTTGGATTCGTCCTTGGTTTATATATATATATATATATATATATATATATATATATATATATATATATATATATATATATTTATGTTCAAGCTATTGGTTGTTGTTATACACATATTTTTTTAGTTTAAAGTGGTATAGCTTCAAATTAGTTTAGTATATATGTTTTTTTTTTTTTATTCATATTTAAAATTCAATAAACAACTCACCATTACTATCATATAATTAAAGTAAATAACGTTATTTTTTACTCCTATAAAAAATATTATTTTTCAGATTAGACGTATCCTAGTGTCAAACATGTGTCCGTGTACACGATGCTGATGGTTATAATTACATTGAACTGTGTCAGTTTTTCAAGTTATTATCGAGGTCGAGATGTCAATGCACTACAAGAAAAACATGTTTTAGTGGCAGAAAATTTCCCTCACTAAGTGCTGATTTCCGTCAGGAAGTGTAAATTTACTGACGGAATCAGTCTGCCAGTAAATCATGTGCCAATAAAGTTTCTGGCGGAAATTTTCCTCACTAAATCCGACCAGAACTGTGTGCAGATTCCGTTTAGTTTCTGGCGGAAATTTCGCTCAGTAACAAACAAGACGGAATCTAAAACTTACTGACGAAAATTTCCCTCAATAATTATTTTGCGTATTATTATTTTATTATATAAGTTTGTGGTGGATAACTCCCTCAGAAAGTTGTCTTCATATTTTTTTTTAATGTTATATGTTTATGACGGAATATTCCGCCAGTAATATTAATTTATTTTAAAAAAATATTTTTTTTCTTTCTTCCAAACGAGACGACGGTACAAACTCCAGACACCATTACAGTGGGAATTTCATCCATCACCACCTACACTCAAAACCCATAAATCAACCTTTTTTTAATAAAACAATTAAAAATTGATAATTTACAAGGAAAAAATACAACCCAATTTATCATTTGAAACAAAAAATACAAATAAACCCAATTATTGTAGGGATAAATAGTAAAATTAAGGAATAAGAAAAGTTTCATGAGTTTTATACTATGCAGGGCAACTAGCAACCATTGTCACACAAATTCCGGTAATGAACTTCGGTAGTGAAATTAAACGGATGTTCTTGAAACATAATGATACAACTCAATTTTATAAGGATTGAGCAAATCCTCCTAAAGCATAAAAAGATAGGGAAGTGAGTTTTCTGAATAATTATTGTTTTTGATGATCTCATAAGAGTCGGTACAAGCTTTATATAGCATTAGCTCATAGGAATACCAAACGAAGTGTAATAGAAGACATAAATTGTTATTACAACAATTCAAAGTTAATAAGAGCTAATAATAACTAATAACATAATGGAATATTATTTGTAAAGAACATGATCATTAAACTTGGCTGGAAATTTCTTGTTTCTAGCCGACCTTCTGGTAGTTGTATCGGTTTGTGCCTCAGACCCATTATTAATAGCAGTAGCAGCATTGAGGTCCATATCACATAACTGTTGCAAGCCACTGGAAACATTTGTGTCCTCCAAATCCAGATTTTGTGTCCTACAAATTCAAAGAAATAAAATGATAATGGGTCAAAGAAAATTTAACCAAACTTTGTTTCTATTTAGACTAAACATAATAAGTCAAAGAAACATAAAGTTTACACAATTTAATTTATATTACTTACTTGGTATGCCGAGTAGAGTTAGACTTCGAGCTATACCAAATACTCTTTCAACCACACCACAATGTCTAGCACGTGGAATTACTTCAATGCCAACGAACACTCCTAAATTATAAATATAAAAAATTACAATAATTAGTAATGTAAATTAAAAATTACAACAATAGACAAAACTTATAAAAAATAATACAAAAAACACTTACATTTCAAATATACATTATATTGTTGGAGTGGAATGAGAAAAAATAAATTAGAATGAAAGATATTTTTGATATGAAGAGGAGTAATTTAGAGAAAATGCCAAAGGAGTATATGTGTAAACTGTAAATGAAATGGAAATGGGAGATAGGAGTATACGTACAGAACACAAATAGAGTATATAGGGAAGATAAATTTTTTTACCGTTGCATGGAAACCAACATTGGCGGAATACACAAGGATTGAGGGAATATTTGGTCAGTGGCAATTAAATTCTTGAAGGATAATTCGGTCACTAGCTTGGTCAATCTGACACAGCTTTTTGACTGCACGGATATCCGTTCATGGCGCATATTTCAGCCACAATGTTTTAATAGTTATTTTTTGAATTTCCTGGCCGATATTTCCGCCAGTAACTGTGGCTATTCCTTCATTTCGTTTTTGTTTTATTTTTTTATTTTTATGTTAATAATTGTGACGGAATATTCTATTTTGTAGCAAATATTTCCCTCACTAACTTATGGAGGGAATATTCCGCCAGAAATTAATTTTAAAATATGTTTGTAAATCAAGGTTTTCTTGTAGTGATGTCCCTATTGTTTCCAGTGTCCCTGTCTATGGCAATGAGCTTCATGGATCTATGTTGATTTAATATTTGTAAGCTATCTAATAATGTGCTACAGGTGGGTAAAGAAATATTAACCCTATTATCCAAATTTATTTTTCAGTTAGCGCCCCAATGAAATTCTTACCCGTGATATCCACTGTGAGACAATAGTTCAATGCATCAACATATTTTTGTGCAAGCAGTTAGTACCTCATTACCCTTAATCGTTGTGTTTATTATTTATTATTCGTTGCGGAAATTTGTTATTAAACTAATGATAACCCTAATTTACTACTTAAACTCTGTGTGGTTAAAATTAATTTCTAATTGGAAGGAACTTAAATATTATATTTCATTTTCTGTCTAAATATTGGTTGCTTGATTCTTTTCTTATTCTGGAAAAATTCATCATATGCAACATGCCATACCTTTCAAACTGTTTGTACAATCTGTTGAATTTGGGAGCTTATATTGTAAGAATTAAAATCTAGAGATCGACATATTATATGAAATTAGAACACACTTACTTGATTATCATAATCGCAAATAATCATTACCGAAAGTGTCAATATCGAAAACATCGATATATTAGACTAGGGTCTTCCTTTGCCTGATCACTTGCTCCAATCTTTGAGGTCTTTAATGGGGAAAACCACAAATGAGCGTACACAGATTTTCACCGAGTGCGTGTGACGGCGTGACGACAAAGGGGACCTAGCCAATCTTGTATATAAAAGATCTCAACCCTAGTACCACCCATCATGGACCTAGAGTTGGGCCCACACTTTATTCTACACAAATCCGAATCAGTGTCCAAAGCCCATTATTACTGATCACATTTGTCGGACTTAAGCATCATCAACTGGATCACAACAACATCAACCCGTTTTTATCAAGACCAAAACCCACAATTGATTGCAGCCCACAAAATATTAGAAAATATTCTAACATTCTCCCACTTGGGCAAAATCAATTGTGTATATTTAATTTGAAGAAAACATTTTCGAAAACGACTCTCGGGCTGATAACATGTTTATTTTACGTGGCCACAATGATCCCAAGATGCAACACTTGATTAAAACTCCATCCAACAAAAGTTAAATGATATCGAATCATAGCGGTAATCATATCATTATTGATACAACACCTTCCATGGTTACAAATACCACCAAACTATGTCGACTAGTCATTTGTGTAGAGTGTAGCAAGAAAATGATATGTCATCGTGATCCAACAACCATACTATCATTTTCGTTGTCAGTCCTAAATCTCTCTCAAATTCCTCAAAGACAGAGAGATTTTATGGTCCATAAGATACCACAATGTCTGTGCTCCAAAATAGTGTTGATCACCGCGGTATAATGATCCAATCAACACGAGCACCAATTTTAGACATGATTTCTCTCAAGTGCCTGAAAGCCAGAGAAACTACATGGTCCATAAGATACCATAACGCCTCAGCTCCAAATAGTGTTGATCACCGGCTAAGTGATCCCGAATAACACTGAGCTATAATTTATTTATGTTTACACATAATGCCTCAGCTCCAAACTAGTGTTGATCACCGGCTAAGTGATCCTGAATAACACTGAGCTATAATTATTATAACGCCTCAGCTCCAACATAGTGTTGATCACCGGCGTAGTGATCCCGAATAACACTGAGCTATAATATATTTATATTTGATTTAATAACTTCAAACATTATAAATGAGTTGATATAAAATTCAAACTCCCACTAATCAACCATTTCAACAGATTCTTAATTATCTCCCACTTGATCGAATGTTCTTTTCAAAATTTCCACTAATCAAGCATATCAAAAGAACTTGGTTAACTCCCACTTACAAAAATGTTCAACATTTCAATGGAAACATAACAATTATATGTGGAAAAAATTCAATCTTGAATCAAAATCAAAATGCATTAGGATTATCTTAACGAGGCCAATATAATAGTACAATCACCTTTAGGCAGAATGCACAAACTAAGGTCAAATCCTCAGTCAAAACCTCAGATGAGTTAATCTATGAGTATGCATTAAACTTTGAAAGTTGTCACCTTTAGGCAGACAAAGTCCTCCGTTCAATACATTCTCCAATAACTTCATCTCAAACCAAATTTTAATTATAGCATATAATAATCACCTTTAGGCAGAAAATCACATGTCACAATTAAAAACATTCCTCAAACTACTAAGAAAATTCCATCAATCAATATAAGCGGTCCCACTTTGATGGTAACGGCCTATACCAACGCACGAAATCTCTTGCATAGGAAATTAATAATTAAAAACATTCCTCAAACTACAAAGAAAAATTTCATCAATCAATAATATAAGCGGTTCCACTTTGATGGTAACAGCCTATACTAAAGCATGAAATCTTCTTGCATAGGAATCTATAATTAAAAACATTCCTCAAACTACAAAGAAAATTTCATCAATCAATAATATAAGCGGTCCCACTTTGATGGTAACGGCCTATACTAAAGCATGTAATCTTCTTGCATAGGAATCAACGATTCTTGTCAGAATACAATTCGGTAAAAATTATGCATCATTTAAATGCATCCAAACTGGTCACTTATTATTTTAATTTGCATTCTCGACATTTTTTATTTATTTATTCAATGTGGTAAAATAATATAAGAAAAGCACAAAAGAATAATAATATATCATGTGCTATTATTTGGGGAGAGAGTTCATTACTATTAAACAGTCAACTCATAATATACCAATTTACGCAGCGGAAAACATGAGACTTTAATTTAAATCAAATTGAGGATGTAAAACAAATAGTCTCTAACTTTTATAAATAACATATACTATTTTCTCAATTTAAGTCTCATATAAACATTTATAGATAGTTGACATGTAAAACTCTCCCACTTGATAGAGAATTATAGTTGAATTATCAATCCAAAACTTTAAAATATTTAAGCAAATATTCAACTATTTTCTCTATCACACAATGAACATGTCAAGTAATAACATATCAATATGGATGTCCATTATTTACATAACACAAGAAGAATTGCAATCCATTCCAAAAAAGTTTTAAAATGAATAATAGATTGTAATATATCCAGAATAAAACTCTCGAAAAATTAAACTTGAACTACTCCCACTCAATAGAGTAAATTTTAAAAACTGGAGTATGTAACAAGAAATCAATTACCGATTATATAGAGAGTTTCTAATTTTTAGAATATTCTGGAAAATAATAACACTTTCATGTATGAATGCATATTTATTATTTCAAAAAGGAGTCGATAATATTGAAAATAAATTTCTCCTTATATGCAATTATATAATAAGTCACAAAAGGATAAATAATTGCATCACTAACCTCCAATAATGTGACTTTCATCCTTGCAAATAGAATCGATAAGCATTGATAACTTTACGATTATCACATGGTCTTTGACAATGTCATCTCAAACAGTTACAATTCAGACAAACTGTTATATCACAATAAAATAAAAAACTCTAATAATAGATCAATGCAAGGATAATTTTCAATTGCCTTAATAATTGTTCAAAAAATATTATCAGGCAATTTAAGAAGTATCAATATTCACCTGATCTAACAAAACTTTAAAATATAGGGAGACTTGTTTGCTACTAACAAGTTTCAGGAAGCACTAGATACTTCATATATAACATGATGAAGTTTGAAACAAACTTAAAATTATCTTAACATAATTATCATACTAACCATCATGGCATATAGTTAGTTTTTTGCATAAGAGTTGATTTTATCCAAGATCAACCTCAAACAAATTAATAAATCAACCAATCTTTCAAAACAAACTTTCAAGTGGTCTTACCATAAACACCAATCAGTTAATAGAACAAAAGAGAGCTGATCAACATTTTCAATAAACTGGACATATATGAAAGAACACTCTCAGAATGATTCAAAACCAATGGCTTCATAGTGTTTTCCAATTTATGGCAAGGAGATTGCAAGGACATAAATATTTATTTTCAGGTATGGCTGTTTCCATTAACCAGCAAAACTTGAACAACAAATTATCAATTGCCTCAAAATTGCTCAAAACAATTATTCCAATAATATTTTACAAATGAACAAGTGATAACAACAAGGCAATATGTATAATATTTGGTATAAAATCAAACAAAATTGAGCCTAAAACCACTTCCCAACTATAACAAAATAATTCACATTAGTGTTAATATTAAAAGAGATTTTCATAAATGACATTTTAGGCTCAAATCTTGAGAATTTAAGAAGTATAGAATTCTCATATTAATTAACACCAAATATTTACAACATAATCTCATTCCTTAAATTTATTCCAAAAATAAAATATCAAATTGAATGATGCTGGAATAAAATAAATTCGTTAAAGACATTTAAATGTGGGAGCTTGAGAAAATATTGCAAACAAATTTCACACATGGAAAATATATCGGTGTCATAGAAAGAGTGAGGAATATTGCCGTAAAACCGAATTCACTCACTGTTCATTACATGTCCACCCAATTTTGACACGGGATCATTAAACTAATTGATAGATCAATCTTCTAATACCACCAAATTGATAAACATGATTCATTAGAAAAACAAAAACATGGCATATATGAATTATGTTCATACGAGATTGATATACCTTAATTTAACAATTACTAAGGCAAAGTGGGATATATCAAAGTGTCACAATAAAAGCAAGAAATTTTCACAAAAACATTGGACACAAAATTTTGAGAATATAATATTTCAAATTATAAATTATTCTCAAATAAATCAATTTCAAATTTCATCCAAAGCAAACACATGTAACGATTAACAACAATCGAAATATGGTTAAACTGAAAACTATCAATTCCACTATTCTTTGTGAAAATTCTTGCGAATCCAATTGAGAAATCTGGCATCGTTATAATATTGGGGTTTTATCACTTGTTTATCACTTATTTTAATTCAAAACATAGCTATTATAATGGAAACCCCAAACAATTTTAAGGTCACACACAACTAAAAAGCATAATTCTCATAACAACTAGAACCGAAAATTCCAATCATTTGATTCCAGCAAACAACACGATTAAACCCATATGTTTTAATCAAATGAAACTCGAGACCAGAATTAAACACGACCCCGAACAAAGAAAAAACCTTATTTTCCCATTGATCAAAAACATGAAAGGCTCCCATGAATCATTACTGAAAATTAGGGTTTTAAATCATATAATAGTAGGCTCTGATACCACATGTAAGAATTAAAATCTAGAGATCGACATATTATATGAAATTAGAACACACTTACTTGATTATCATAATCGCAAATAATCGTTACCGAAAGTGTCAATATCGAAAACATCGATATATTAGACTAGGGTCTTCCTTTGCCTGATCACTTGCTCCAATCTTTGAGGTCTTTGATGGGGAAAACCACAAATGAGCGTACACAGATTTTCACCGAGTGCGTGTGACGGCAAAGGGGACCTAGCCAATCTTATATATAAAAGATCTCAACCCTAGTACCACCCATCATGGACCTAGAGTTGGGCCCACACTTTATTCTACACAAATCCGAATCAGTGTCCAAAGCCCATTATTACTGATCACATTTGTCGGACTTAAGCATCATCAACTGGATCACAACAACATCAACCCGTTTTTATCAAGACCAAAACCCACAATTGATTGCAGCCCACAAAATATTAGAAAATATTCTAACATATATGGTATCAATAACGACTCTTACATTTGTTGCACAGTGATTTCATTTATTGTTCTTATTGTTCATTTGACTTATGTGCATATTATTCAGTACCGACTTCATTTTACTATATTTTGTAAAAAAAATTTGTTTCATGTATTTCATTATATTGTTACTTTTATATTACTGTACTGATATTTCCATATATATATATATATATATATCATGCTTACCAACCATAAATAAGATCATACATCTTATATTTCTAAGAAACCCTAACACTCAAGATGTTTGAATCATTTTCTCTTTTATCCTCATTGAAACCTTATAAAAGGGAATGACAAGTAAAAGTGAGAGTATGTCATTAGTATGAGTAAAATTTTGATCCGTGATGTTGTTGCTGGGAACGTAAACTCAATGGACTTGATCTTACTTGACTGTGAGGTTGTTTTTTAATAATTTTTATGGAAATTTGTTTTGAAAAATTTCCTTTGTTAAGTTTAACTTAGTTTATACTTTTGCTGCAGAACAATAAAATGCAAGCAACTGTTCCTTATTACTTGGTTCATCACTATTCTAATCTAATTCAAGAAAATGAAATTTATGTCATTTACTATTTTCGTGTGATTCATAATCACAAGGTTTCTAGGTTTGGACAAAGCAAACAAATAATACTGTTATGTTGCCAGACAGAGATATCTCCTTCACAAAGTTTTTCCATTGACCCTTATGGCTTCTGATTAATCTCTGCAAGTGAACTATTTTCTCGCAAGTGTGATCTTAATGTTTTTGTTGGTAATATACTCGGTTAGTTTATATCTCTAGGACAAGTTGTTTTGAAAATTTTGAAATGTCCATTGAGATGGACTCTGATTTCTTTTTATTTTTTCATGCAAACATTGTTGTTTTGGTGACTTATCATTTTGATGTGTTGAAATTTGCCCCTAGATCTGTTATTTCTGTTGTAAAATTTGAGATCGCCCATCAGAGGTAGTATTTCCAGCGTCCATAAATTAGTTACGTTCGATTATAATTTTCATATCTTTTTAATTAGAATTTGTTTGTGGTTAAACTTTTAATTTGTTGGAACAAAGTTGGTTCTAATATAAACCAAGTAGTTTTGATGATAACAATAATATTAATATACAATAGGGAGTACTGATAATTTACTCTAGTGTGCAGGTATATAAGCAAAGTTCTGATTGCTATTTTAAAAGCGTCTCCAGAACCTGGGAAAAGCAAGTTCTGTGTCTTGACACCAGAAGCTATGTCACCAGAAGTTGCAAGTCAAAGTCAATCAGAAGCTACTCTCGTCAGAACCTGAGTTGGAAACACAAGATTCTAATGACGATGGAAACAACAGAATTTGTCAGAAGAACATTCTATTCTCTAACGACTATCATCCTTTTGGGAAAATTCAGAATGGTAGAAGAAAACCTCGTACAAGACCGTTATAATCATGATAATGATGTTTGTACTATTGTACTATATTCTTTTCATGATATGGGCGAATATTCGAAATCAAGGATCAAGATTTCTTTCTTTACCTGATTTGGATAAGCTCGTTTCAAAGAGAAAAATAGTACAGTACTATGCAGCTGTTTTCATCATTGTCTACTCAAATTCAAACGCTCCACTACCGCCTATAAAAGGAGGAAGAATTTGAAGAAAAGTAGAACAACACATCTACGAACAAAAGCTTTGTTACTCTGCTAAATTCCTAAGAGCATTATAACTTATAGAAATACAACTTGAGCTTATATCAAAATTCAAGATAAACAGTTTTCAACTTCTGATTAGTCAGTTGTTGAACCTTAGTTTTCTTTTATTAGAATTCTAAGATAAGTCTTGTTTTTAAGAGTTGTATTATTTTGATCAAGAACTCTAATACTGTTTATCAGAAGTTCATAACATTGTTTTATTTGTAACTTTGTTAGAAGTCTCTTGCTTGTGTGCTTGAGCATTTGGAAGTCTCTTGTATTGTGTTACTTGAGCATTGGAAGTCTCTTGCTGTGTGCTTGAGCAATTGTAATCTTGTGTGATTATAGTGAAATCCCTTGGAAGTGCAAGGGGAATGGAGTACTCTCGGTTTGTGAGGGGAACCAGTATAAAAATCATGTGTGTTCATCTCTCTTCTCTCATCTCTCTTACTGTTGCTTTGCGTCCAGAAGTTGTTGTGTTTTTCTATTCCGCTGCTAGTTCTGATAAGTTGAAAGACTTTGAAGAAGTTTTCAAAAACTCTTAAAACACAATTCAACCCCCCTTCTTGTGTTTTCACACCTTCAATTGGAATCAGAGCCTGGTTCTGTTATATCATCTTACAGTGAGACAGTTGTTTGCTGTGTAAAAACACTATGTCTGGACCTGGTGAACCTTCTAAAGGTACTGCTATTCCTTTTAACTATGATGCTGATGATAAAAACAACACCAGCAAAGCTCCTAAGTTCAATGGAAATGGTTCTACCTTTTCCTGGTGGAAAGATAGAATTTATAGTCATCTGGTTGGCATTGATGATGAACTTTGGGACTTAGTTGAAAGAGGATTAACCTTTCAAGGTTTGGATGAAAGAGGAAGATTGGACTTTGAGACAAGACAGGCTTTCACTGACAAGGATAAGAAAGCATACAAGAAACACCACAAGGTCAAGGATATTCTGATTGGTTGCATATCTCATGAAGAATACCTAATGATCTCAGACAAATCTACTGCTAAGAGTATCTATGATTCTTTGTGTTCATCTTATGATGGAAACAAACAGGTACAGGAGGCAAAGGCAACACTCCTGATCCAACAGTATGAACTTTTCAGAATGAAAGAGGACGAGAACATTGAGTCTATGTTTTCTAGATCCAAAGTTCTGATAGCTGGTCTTCAAGTTCTGAAGAAACGTTATACTACTCATGATCATGTGAAGAAGATTCTTAGAAGCTTACCAGCTAAGTGGAGACCTAAAGTAACTGCTATACAGGAAGCAAAAGATTTAGACACCCTAAGTCTAGAAGGATTGATTAGTTCACTCATGAGTCATGAGATTGAGCTAGTGTAACGCCCCAACTAAATTGTCTAGAATATTTAGTCGGAACATTAAAACCGGAATCTGATTACATTAAATTATACAAGAAATAGCTGAATAATATATTATCATTAAGATAATAAGAGAATATTTGATACAGACAGTGGAAAGAAACTATGATAAGATAACAAGCTAAATAAAAGCAAGAATGAAGACTAAGTCTTCTAATGCTGACAATCCAAGCTCAGCTCCAATCGTCAGATCCATCCTGGTGTTGGTGTAAGCCCTAGAGGCCAATGACTTTAGTACTTGTATCGAATTAATTATTAATAATATATTGTTTCTTTTATTAATAATCAAAAGGCGCTTTCTTTATTATGTTTGTAACATTCAAAATAATGAAGTGCCTAGAATAGAAAGTCCGTTTAATATTTCATATCATATTTCATAACATATTTCATAAAGCATAATGAAATAAAGGTGTAACATTGATTAGTCTTATTGATTTTAATAGCAAGGACACTCTGAGGTGAGCATCTCTCAGAGGCCTGCCTTGTCCGCTGAACACTAACTGTTTCCGGCATACAACTCACAAAGTATTTCCTGATGGAAGCTTCCGAGGGAAGTCCATAAGCGATATCACAAATCGCACATAACTGACTGATGCTAAATTGAGTTACATACTACCATAATTATCCTAAAGCCCGGGGAGCATACATAATTCTAAATTCCTAAGTTATACCCTAGGATTGCATCGTGATAACAAACTGTACATATTTTATATTAATCCTATTATTGCAAGAAATATCAATTTAATTCGAGGATCTAAAACGAGTGTATAATTTAGAAAATATTAAAAATTAGAGTCAGTTAGGCCTAACTTGCTACAGCGAGTAATCCAGCTCGCCATGGCGAGTAATCATATTATGTGGGCTGAGTCAAGCTCGCCGGGCCAACAAGTGCTCGCCGAGCGAGCAGAAGCTCGCCGGGCTAGCCTTTGCTCGCCGGGCTAGCCTTTGCTCCCCGGGCCACTCATCAGCTGCCCAGAATATGAGCACTCGCTTGAAGGCTCGCCAGGAGGTCGTCGGGCGAGTTCTGCGTAAAATGCCTCTGTTTTGCAGAAAATCGTATTTTTCAAGTAAACCACCTACAATCCTCAAATTAAACCTATGCAACAATGTAATAGATATATAATACGACAGTTTGGAGAAGAATTTGGGAGTTAATTCTTCTCACACATAAATTCCCTAATTTTCTTAAGTTTGCATGCATGTTTTGAATTCATGGGAAACTAACTACCTAGCCTAAAGAACCCACCTGTTGAAGCTTTAAATCCCTACTTCTTGGGCTCTAGAACAGCTACCAAAACTCCCAGCAACTCCCACGAACCCACTGGACAGATTTGAAGAAATGTTGAAAATAATGAACTTTGATCCCTTGGGATAGAAATGTGTTTTGATTCTGGAACCAGCTGAAGTTATGAGTTTGTATTGTTGATTTCTGATATTGGAACAATAGGAGATAAGTTTTTATCTTTGTGGTTGCATGCAACTTAAATAGCTAGAGAAATGGTGGAAGGAGGGGTTGTTGTTATAATTTCACTTTTTGTAGAGTTTGGAACTATGATGAAAATGGAAGAGATTAGGATTGCTTCTCTTGATGCAGTTGCAGGTAAGAGTTTCTGTATTAGTGAGAGTAGTGTGTGACTTGTAAGAAAATAACAACTCTAGAATTTGGGTGAAGAATTGAGGGTTATGGAGTTTGTTGTTGTTCTAACATGAACATAGAAAGATGAGTGATTTAAGATGAGTGATTTTAGAGGAGATTCTCCAATTCTGACTTGCATGTAATAAATGGTTGTTTCTTTGTGAAGATTAGAATGAGATTGAGGGTTAGATGACAAAGCACTTGGCCAAAAGACCAAATGAAATTTGAAACACATGCTTCTTGTTGTTGTTGTTGTTGTTGTTGTGTGTTCGTGTGACGGGAGAGAAGAGAGGGTTTAGGAGTTTAATTTTTCTGAAGTTGGAAATGTGAAATAAGTGAATGAATGAAGTGTTTTGTCCCCTCTTGCTTAGACTTGCATGCTTCCTAATTGGTTGCTAAGGTGGTGAGGTGTTGTCACAATAGGAAAGGTAAGAGTGAGTCATAAGGGGAGCATACATAATTCTAAATTCCTAAGTTATACCCTAGGATTGCATCGTGATAACAAACTGTACATATTTTATATTAATCCTATTATTGCAAGAAATATCAATTTAATTCGAGGATCTAAAACGAGTGTATAATTTAGAAAATATTAAAAATTAGAGTCAGTTAGGCCTAACTTGCTACAGCGAGTAATCCAGCTCGCCATGGCGAGTAATCATATTATGTGGGCTGAGTCAAGCTCGCCGGGCCAACAAGTGCTCGCCGAGCGAGCAGAAGCTCGCCGGGCTAGCCTTTGCTCGCCGGGCTAGCCTTTGCTCCCCGGGCCACTCATCAGCTGCCCAGAATATGAGCACTCGCTTGAAGGCTCGCCAGGAGGTCGTCGGGCGAGTTCTGCGTAAAATGCCTCTGTTTTGCAGAAAATCGTATTTTTCAAGTAAACCACCTACAATCCTCAAATTAAACCTATGCAACAATGTAATAGATATATAATACGACAGTTTGGAGAAGAATTTGGGAGTTAATTCTTCTCACACATAAATTCCCTAATTTTCTTAAGTTTGCATGCATGTTTTGAATTCATGGGAAACTAACTACCTAGCCTAAAGAACCCACCTGTTGAAGCTTTAAATCCCTACTTCTTGGGCTCTAGAACAGCTACCAAAACTCCCAGCAACTCCCACGAACCCACTGGACAGATTTGAAGAAATGTTGAAAATAATGAACTTTGATCCCTTGGGATAGAAATGTGTTTTGATTCTGGAACCAGCTGAAGTTATGAGTTTGTATTGTTGATTTCTGATATTGGAACAATAGGAGATAAGTTTTTATCTTTGTGGTTGCATGCAACTTAAATAGCTAGAGAAATGGTGGAAGGAGGGGTTGTTGTTATAATTTCACTTTTTGTAGAGTTTGGAACTATGATGAAAATGGAAGAGATTAGGATTGCTTCTCTTGATGCAGTTGCAGGTAAGAGTTTCTGTATTAGTGAGAGTAGTGTGTGACTTGTAAGAAAATAACAACTCTAGAATTTGGGTGAAGAATTGAGGGTTATGGAGTTTGTTGTTGTTCTAACATGAACATAGAAAGATGAGTGATTTAAGATGAGTGATTTTAGAGGAGATTCTCCAATTCTGACTTGCATGTAATAAATGGTTGTTTCTTTGTGAAGATTAGAATGAGATTGAGGGTTAGATGACAAAGCACTTGGCCAAAAGACCAAATGAAATTTGAAACACATGCTTCTTGTTGTTGTTGTTGTTGTTGTTGTGTGTTCGTGTGACGGGAGAGAAGAGAGGGTTTAGGAGTTTAATTTTTCTGAAGTTGGAAATGTGAAATAAGTGAATGAATGAAGTGTTTTGTCCCCTCTTGCTTAGACTTGCATGCTTCCTAATTGGTTGCTAAGGTGGTGAGGTGTTGTCACAATAGGAAAGGTAAGAGTGAGTCATAAGGGTGAGGTGTTTCTATGAGAGGGAGAGACTTGAAGAGTGGAGGGAAATTTGATTTCTTAGGATTAATTAAATTAGAAGTCTATGAGATATTGTGTTAGTGTGTTGATTAGATTCATTTAGAAATTCTAATTTTTACACATAACACAAGACTTAATTTAATTATATCACCTCTAACTAATTTTAATTTATTAGACAAAGCTCTAATTAAAATTAATTAGGTAATTGGAAGAGTGGGATGTTACAATCTACCCCCCCTTAAAGAAATTTCGTCCTCGAAATTAAGAAATTTATCTTTAGAAAGGATAGAGACATCTTTTCCCGGGTCAGATTCCCGTTTCTGAGTGAGTTAGTCGTCATGAGACTGAGCCCATTCGACCTGGATAATTGGAATTCTCTTGTTTACGAAAGATATTAACACCATGATCATCTATATGAACTGGATTCGGCTGGTAAATTATGTCTGACTGAAGATCAATCTCTATAGGCTGATAAAGATCGGGAATGAATTTCCGAAGTTGAGGCACAAGAGACACGTCGTATAACCCTGACCTGAATGGAGATAGAGTTAACTGACAGGTTACTGAGTCGACGCGTTGAAGGATTTGATAAGGTCTTATACACTTCGGATAGAATTTCTTTGTTTTGAAAACACCTCATAGTTCCCACTTTGGTGTTATTCTCAGGAATACTTGATTACCTTTATCCCTTGGAATAAAACTTTCCTCTTTCAAAGGGTTATTCGTCCAAAACTGATCATCTAACTATATTTTCGTCTGCTCTCGCGCTGCGCACTCTGATCCGACTATTCATTATTGTTATTCCACACTACACTTCCACATGTTGGTATCTAGCCTGGTTGCCACTATATGAATAGCTGAATGGAATAAGTTTAAGTGTTGATGTCAATAATCCAAAATTTTCTCTTTAGGGTTTTTCTCAATTCCGAACGCTGCAGCTCGTGACACGTCACACGTACCACTGTCCCGTTCATGTTGTTTAAAATACTCCAGGATAGATCAAAATGTAAAACGAGTGAAGAACGCTTAGGCACTATAGATCCTTTCGCCAATGAGTTAGACTCATCTGCAACCGAGTCCATAGTACTTCAGAATTTTCCACCTACTATTTCAATCCATCCTAGCACAACACTGTGGTCGAGTAGTACGTTTAACATATCAAGAATTGAGGTTCGAATCTTCCTTCAAAGGTACGATTAGGTTGGCTGGATAATTCACTGATAAGTTGACATGAAAGAATCTGGCTAAAGTGATTGGATTCTAATGATGGCTGACTGGATACGGAAGATTTGCACACTCAACACAGAGAATGGCTTTAAATACCTTAATCACCATAGTCGATGTGCCAGCGTATGAATTGGATTCGCAATAAGGAAACTCTTATACTCTACACGAGGAATTTGATTGATGATGATTTGAATCTATCGTTGATAAAGTACAGGGAAACTGAAACAGTCGGCAGAGAATGAAATGGTTCAAATTCGAATTCAGAGAATAGCTTTGATGAGGTATCTAGATGCTAATACTTCTACTAGCTCCTATTTCTACGTAACTGGGAGAGCTGAAACTTAACTGGAATTTAGCTGATAAGACTCTGAAGGTTTACTCAATGGAAGACCTATATGATTAAGGCTAAACTACACATTTGGTCCCTTACGTTTATTTTAGGATTCAATTTGGTCCCTTATGTTTAAAAAGTTTCAATTTGGTCCCTTACGTTTATTTTAGGTTTCAATTTGGTCCCTTCCGTCAGCTTTTGCACATGTGGCAGACGGTTTGCTTACGTGGCAGACGGTTTGCACACGTGGATTGACACGTGGACACCTAGACACGTTGACACGTGTCCAATTGAAACAGTGGAACAGTGAAATCTGACGGAAGGGACCAACTAATGCAAACGTTGATAACGTAAGGGACCAAATTGAAACTTTTTAAACGTAAGGGACCAAATTGAAAACTAAAATAAACGTAAGGGACCAAATATGTAGTTTAGCTGGTACTGACACTGAACAGAATAGTTCGGCGGATAATTGACTGATGATACTGATTAGAAGATCGCTACGATGAGTGAGAGCTTGAACTGAATTTTCATGTGTCCGCTCCAGATAAACTGGATTCCACGAATTATATTTAGTTCCTAACAATGTAACTAAAAGGCCAAAAAGATTGAACAGGAGTACTTATAAGCGAAGTCTTACCATGTCAGTTTAACTGACTGGTGTCGAAGAATTTGGAAAGTTTACCTCTCAACTCATTCCGGTGATAATTACGACTAACAGGTGATAGGGTACGAGAAGGAATTATTTGTCCGAGACATAATCAGACAAGTTAGGGAGTGAACCCGTTCTATGTTCCCATGGTTACTGGATACCCAATCCAATATAGTTCAGTTCGATGAACTTAGCTTATCAAAGGTCTGAAGGAATGGTCATGAAATTTGAATTTTAACCTCTAATGGTTCCGGCTCAAATCAGGGTATTGATAGGCACCCTTAATGGAAATCTGACTAACTCTAACAGGTTTCTAACTCGAATGTCTGGATGATTTGAAAATGCTAAATGGCTGATAATTAAATAAATCCAACTCAGTTATTTTCGATACGAGATAACTAACATAGGTAACAAACGATTGATCTAGATGGCTGAAGGTGTCAATGATAACTTCTGACTTGCTAATCTGATCGAGGCTGGAATGCTAGTAACACGGTACTAAGACTGATCTCACGGAGGTAGGCTGCTCTATGGTAATGAGTTCCTATAGACAATGTACTAGATGATACTATAGCGACTGGCGTCTAAGGAAATTAATAACACGGGTGATTAGACTGGATTTTCTCTCACAAGGTATCTACCTAAGCCACGACACTAAGCTGCTAATGTAGATGATGCATGATAGTGTTAAGTAAGTTACTTGGTAACTATGTCTGGTCAAGAAATGCTTCTACTTGTCATTCCGATTGAGGTTATGTTCCAAATGGTTTGGGGTGGCCTCTAACGTAACGTGTTAGGCTGAGACTATCTCACTAGACCTATAGTAGTTCTCTAAGTGGTAACAGGACATGCCGGTAGGTAAGAGAGTGTTGAATCGAAGGCAGTCTAATTCGACTATTTTCTTATATGCTTGGTTGGGTAGTTTATGGCACTAAGTTACTAGCTTAAGATAAGTGGACAACTACACCTAACAAGCCCATATGGATACTAAGTTTATAAGGTGAAATTCCTAAATGGTACATCTAATACTGCTCAATCTCTAGTGGTAAGGTACAACTATTGGTTGTTCTTCACAAGGCTAATTCGGTTAATTTTTGTTCCTACCGCTCACGAATGAAGCCTTATGAACTAAGTCAGGTATCTTCATGGTGTTGAAAAATAATTCCTAATTGTTACTCTAATCAAAGTTGGTCTCTAATGGTTTGCTAAGTTAACTGACCTAATCTGGTATCAATAAAAAGGAAATTCTATTTGTTATGCTAAACTGATCCTGACTTCTAACGGTATGGTAGGAATACGGGTTATGATGTTAAAACGCTAAACTATTCTTAAAGAGGCAATAAGAGTTGGCTTTCTATGGTATAATCTATTGGGAAGTTCTCAGATGAGTACTCCAACTTGTTTTATCTAGTATGGTACTGCACAGATCTGATAACACTGGCGAATCTCGCGGCTGACAGGTAAGGTTAGGAAGAGTTCTGATTTACTGAAGGTTGAATCTTACTTGGCTTACGTGTTTCTTGTAAACATGTTCACCAGAAGGTATGGTTACTCTCTCAAGTCCGGGAAATTTACCTGACACACGGTGTCAGTTGGATACTATAATGGCCTACACACATACGTGTTTCATGAATAATTCTACTTCGAGCGATTAGTACTTCCATCAACTCTTCTTACTCTCTATAATCTTAACAACTGCTTCCTTACAATCTCCAGAATTTCCTACTACTATTGGTTTTAATCCATATAATCCATCTTAACTCTTGATATCCTCGTTGGCGTTGCACCACTTACTCCCTCGGTCTTAACTATTTCAGCTCTAACATCCGGTTAAAGAAAATTCTTGCCAACGATTGCTTTTGAACTGTATCTCCACTACGATCTTCTTACTTAACCACCGTGGTCCACTTCGGTTATCAACCGTAATACCCTGCCTACCATGAACAATACTGAGCTGATCAGACTCAGCACGCGATGGTTTCAGCGTAAACAGTCCAGACTCCAAAGGGTCCGTACTACTTCGAAAGGGATTGTAATGACTCATGGCAAGGTCCGATACTGGATCGACCTGCTCTGATACCAATTTGTAACGCCCCAACTAAATTGTCTAGAATATTTAGTCGGAACATTAAAACTGGAATCTAAGTACATTAAATTATACAAGAAATAGCTGAATAATATATTATCATTAAGATAATAAGAGAATATTTGATACAGACAGCGGAAAGAAACTATGATAAGATAACAAGCTAAATAAAAGCAAGAATGAAGACTAAGTCTTCTAATGCTGACGATCCAAGCTCAGCTCCAATCGTCAGATCCATCCTGGTGTTGGTGTAAGCCCTAGAGGCCAATGACTTTAGTACTTGTATCGAATTAATTATTAATAATATATTGTTTCTTTTATTAATAATCAAAAGGCGCTTTCTTTATTATGTTTGTAACATTCAAAATAATGAAGTGCCTAGAATAGAAAGTCCGTTTAATATTAAGTGTGACTTAATCATGAGATTACATTAAACATAAAGACGCTATTCTTAAAGTATCCATAGTCAAGCTTTAAGGTGAAAAAGGGATAACCTTAAAGCATAAAGACTATTATGAAGATAGACTGATGATCGCATCTCATGGATCATGGGATAAGGAGTTATCAAGTCTTGACATAGGTATAAGAAATATTAGGAGTAATATTTATACCGGATTGACCCGCTATGAGAGTACTACATGCAAAGTTATGGAAAGTGTCATAAGTTACTCTCATGGTGATAATGGTGTAAACCGCCCTTAGACCTAAAACCACTTTGTACCCTAGATGCAGAGTCAAGTACTTTGTTGCTGATCTAATGTTGTCCGTAACAGGATAACCATAAAGGCAGTTGATGGGTACTTCACAAAGCATGCTGAGGGACAGTAGTGACCTAGATGGAATTTGCCAATCCTGCATAACAGGATAAATGTCATGGGCCCAATATTGAACTGGACAAAGATGACACCAAGTATGCTTTGTGTTCAATATAGACATAAAGGGCAAAGGGGAAATTATACACGCATATATTATCACTAAAGGTTATGTTTTGATCACATGTTAATTTCTCATAACTTGGGTAGCAATGATGTGTTGCTAGATACCGCTCATTGTTTATTATATTAAATAAACGATTTAATATAATTGCCAACGTTATGGAAACCTACAAGGGTCACACACATAAGGACAGTCTGATATTGAGATAATTAAAGGAACACCGTAAGGTACAGTGTATGTGCAATGTGATAAGGGTATCACGGAAATTTAAACGAGCAAGAACACCACAGGTTATGGTGGGAGGGCGCGCACATGAGTACTACCACTCATGGGGGGCGCGCGCCCTAGCTTTTGTTTCTTGTTGTGGTTTGCCCAATAAGAGATGTCTTGGTGCACAAGACAAGAGTTGTCTTGATGCACAAGACAAGAGATATCTATAAATAGAGACCTCTTGTCATTGCTCAACACACACCAAAAAGGCACAAGAATATTTTAGAGTTGAAAACGCTAAAATAATCCTCTCTCTCAATATTCTTGCATAGTCTTCAAATATAAAGGGCTAGCACTCTATTGAAGGCGACTGTTCGTGTGGACTAGTTAGAGGCGTCGGTGATCTTCATCAACGCTCGTGATCATCTTGTTCGTGATTCAAAGGTTCTTCCCTACAAGAGATCGTGATTCAAAGATTCTTCCCTTCAAGAGGTAAAAACCTTAAAACACATATCATGCTCATTCGTAAGGATCAAACTAAGGAAAATTTTTGAATTCCGCTGCTTAAAATAACGCTATTTTCCTTCACCTGGTCCCTGCTCCGAAGTAACCTGTCTTACCTAAAAAATAAATGGAGTGGGGTGAGACTACTAAGTCTCAGTGGGTCCTACTACCCTCCTCATGGCGACTACGCCGGGGCACCTAATCAGTCATAACATATTTCATATCATATTGTCATAAAGCATAATTAAATAAAGGTGTAACACTGATTAGTCTTATTTATTTTAACCGCAAGGACACTCTGAGGTGAGCATCTCTCAGAGGCCTGCCTTGTCCGCTGAACACAAAGTGTTTCCGGCATACAGCTCACAAAGTATTCCCTGATGGAAGCTTCCGAAGGAAGTCCATAAGCGATATCACAAATCGCACATAACTGACTAATGCTAAATTGAGTTACATACTACCATAATTATCCCAAAGCCCGGGGAGCATACATAATTCTAAATTCCTAAGTTATACCCTAGGATTGCATCGTGATAACAAATTGTACGTATTTTATATTAATCCTATTATTGTAAGAAATATCAATTTAATTCGAGGATCTAAAACGAGTGTATAATTTAGAAAATATTAAAAATTAGAGTCAGTTAGGCCTAACTCGCTACAACGAGTAATCCAGCTCGCCATGGCGAGTAATCATATTCTGGGCTGAGTCAAGCTCGCCGGGCCAACAAGTGCTCGCCGAGCGAGCAGAAGCTCGCCAGGCTAGCCTTTGCTCGTCGGGCCACTCATCAGCTGCCCAGAATATGAGCACCCCCTTGAAGGCTCGCCAGGAGCTCGCCGGGCAAGTTCTGCGTAAAATACCTCTGTTTTGCAGAAAATCGTATTTTTCAAGTAAACCACCTACAATCCTCAAATTAAACCTATGCAACAATGTAATAGATATATAATACGACAGTTTGGAGAAGAATTTGGGAGTTAATTCTTCTCACACATAAATTCCCTAATTTTCTTAAGTTTGCATGCATGTTTTGAATTCATGGGAAACTAACTACCTAGCCTAAAGAACCCACCTGTTGAAGCTTTAAATCCCTACTTCTTGGGCTCTAGAACAGCTACCAAAACTCCCAGCAACTCCCACAAACCCACTCGACAGATTTGAAGAAATGTTGAAAATAATGAACTTTGATCCCTTGGGATAGAAATGTGTTTTGATTCTGGAACCAGTTGAAGTTATGAGTTTGTATTGTTGATTTCTGATATTGGAACAATAGGAGATAAGTTTTTATCTTTGTGGTTGCATGCAACTCAAATAGCTAGAGAAATGGTGGAAGGAGGGGTTGTTGTTATAATTTCACTTTTTGTAGAGTTTGGAACTATAATGAAAATGGAAGAGATTAGGATTTCTTCTCTTGATGCAGTTGCAGGTAAGAGTTTATGTATTAGTCAGAGTAGTGTGTGACTTGTAAGAAAATAACAACTCTAGAATTTGGGTGAAGAATTGAGGGTTATGGAGTTTGTTGTTGTTCTAACATGAACATAGAAAGATGAGTGATTTTAGAGGAGATTCTCCAATTCTGACTTGCATGTAATAAATGGTTGTTTCTTTGTGAAGATTAGAATGAGATTGAGGGTTAGATGACAAAGCTCTTGGCCAAAAGACCAAATGAAATTTGAAACACATGCTTCTTGTTGTTGTTGTTGTTGTTGTTGTGTGTTCGTGTGAGGGGAGAGAAGAGAGGGTTTAGGAGTTTAATTTTTCTAAAGTTGGAAATGTGAAATAAGTGAATGAATGAAGTGTTTTGTCCCCTCTTGCTTAGACTTGCATGCTTCCTAATTGGTTGCTAAGGTGGTGAGGTGTTGTCACAATAGGAAAGGTAAGAGTGAGTCATAAGGGTGAGGTGTTTCTATGAGAGGGAGAGACTTGAAGAGTGGAGGGAAATTTGATTTCTTAGGATTAATTAAATTACAAGTCTATGAGATATTGTGTTAGTGTGTTGATTAGATTCATTTAGAAATTCTAATTTTTACACATAACACAAGACTTAATTTAATTATATCACCTCTAACTAATTTTAATTTATTAGACAAAGCTCTAATTAAAATTAATTAGGTAATTGGAAGAGTGGGATGTTACAGCTAGCTTCTGACGAGCCTCAGAAGAGAGTAACGTCTTTGGCTTTGCCAGCTACTTTAGGATCTTCTAACGCACTAAAGGCTAAGGTTGTTGAATCTGAAGCTGAGGAATGTTCTGCAGATGATCAAGAAGAAGGATCAGATGATGATGTATTTGCTCTTCTGACAAGGAAGTTCCAGAAGTGGACAAAAAGGAAACCAAGATATTCTGGTAGAAGTTCTGGATCTAAAGGTTCTGGTTACAGAAGTTCTGGAAACAAAGATAAGAAGGATGATTCAAAGAATTGCTTCAATTGCCACAAACCTGGACATTTCATTGCTGAGTGTCCTGAATTAAGCACCAAAGGGAAAGGAAGAAAGAGCACTTTCAAGAACAAAGCTAAAAAGAGTCTTCTAGCCACATGGGAAGATCTTGTCAAGCTATCTGATGATGAAGCTGAAGAAGAAGAAGCAAACTTGGCAATTATGGCCACAACTGATTCAGATGTTGAAAGTGATATTGAGTCAGATTCAGAAGATATTGAGCAGGTAATATCTCAACTATCTAGTACTCAAATCTCTAAGGCTTTGAAAGATACTATGATGAAATACATGGAAAAATCAAATGAGCTAGAACTTTTTAAACAGAAGTTTGACATGCTCAATGATAAGGTCAATCATATTCAAGAAGACTACAAGAAGTCCTTAAAGACTATTCAAGTTCTTGAAAATGGTTGCAGAACATGTAGCAAACCCTATGATAAGCAAGAAATTGCTCAAGAGTTTGTTCATCATAATATTGATAAGAATAGACTAGCTTCCATGATTTATGGTGCAGGCAAATATACTGGACAGGGTTTGGGAAGTACTGTCAAAGGAAACTCAAATCAGTCTGTGTGTATAAGCAAAACACCTTCTGATCTTTATTCCAATTTCGTTTCTAGTCTGTGTGTATAAGCAAGGTTAAGCCTAAACCTCTTTTTCAAGGCTTACCTCCCTCTGGATCCTCTGGAAGCTACAAGAATCAGAAGAGGAATAAAAGAACTAACTATAGAGGACCATCAGAATATGGGTACCAAAATCTGAGATAATGTTTACTACAGGTATGCATCCCAAGAAGAAAACAAAGCTCCTGGTATCTGGACAGTGGATGTTCACGACACATGACAGGAGACAAGCACTTGTTCCACACCCTGAATCTGAGAGAGGGAGGAACTGTAGGATTTGGTGGGAACCAAAGAGGCAAAATCATTGGTATATGTAAAGTAGGTAATTCTTCTCTTACTATTTCTGATGTTTGGTTGGTTGATGGACTACAGCATAATTTACTTAGCATAAGCCAATTATGTGATAGTAATTATGATGTTGTGTTTAATAAGAATTCATTTACTGTAATTAACAATTCTGATAAATCCATATTGTTTAAAGGTTGTAGAAAGTGCAATGTTTATAAAGTTAATCTCTCTGATCTGGAAGATCAGAATGTTCTTTGTTTATTGACTCTAAGTGATGAGAAATGGGTTTGGCATAAAAGATTAGGTCATGGTAACTGGAGATTAATCTCTAAGCTTAGCAAGGACAATCTTGTGAGAGGCCTTCCTAAATTGACTTATCACTCAGATTCTCTTTGTGGCTCTTGTAAGAAAGGGAAGATTGTCAAAATCTCATTTAAAGTTAAAAACATTGTTTCTACTTCAAGACCTTTAGAACTTCTGCACATTGATTTGTTTGGACCAGTTAGCACTGCTTCACTCAATGGAAAGAAGTATGGATTAGTCATTGTTGATGATTATAGTAGATGGACATGGGTAAGATTCCTGAAATCTAAAAGTGATACATATGAAGAGTTTAGCGTCTTCTGTGCCCAAATTCAAAATGAAAAAGATTCAAAGATTTTGAAAGTAAGAAGTGATCATGGTGGTGAATTTGAAAATGAACCTTTTGAAAATTTTTGTGAAGAACATGGAATCATCCATGAGTTCTCTTCTCCGGGAACTCCACAGCAAAATGGAGTTGTAGAAAGAAAGAACAGATCTTTGCAAGAAATGGCTAGAACCATGATGCATGAAAATTATTTGGCAAAGTTTTTCTGGGCAGAAGCTGTAAACACTGCTTGTTACATTCAGAACAGAATCTATATTAGACCTATTATGAATAAAACAACATATGAACTCTTTAGAGGAAGGAAACCCAATATTTCTTATTTTCACCAATTTGGTTGTACATGTTACATTTTGAATACAAAAGTTCATCTTAAGAAATTTGACACTAAAGCATGTAAGGGTATCTTCATTGGATATTCTGAACGCTCCAAGTCATACAGAATGTATAATTCTGAAACTCAAACAGTTGAATAATCTATGCATGTAAAGTTTGATGACAAAGTGCCTGCAATGAAAAGTCAGAGCCTGTTATAGAAATTTCAGATTCTCAAGAATCAGAAGATGAAGGTTCTGGACTTGATTATACTTCTAATCTTCTGGAAGCTCCTAAAGTCAACCAAGTTCCAGAATCTGACACTCATCAAACTACACCAACTGAAGATCCTGATCAAGAAGCAACAGTTATTCCAAGGAATACTTTCAAGTACAAATCATCACATCCTGAAAAGCTTATCATTGGGACTAAGAACAGTCCTAGGAAAATAAGATCAAGTTTTAGGGATGAAGAATCCTTATTTGGTCTAGTTTCCTTAATGGAACCTAAGACCACTGATGAAACCTTATCAGATGATGCTTGGATAGTTGCAATGGAAGAAGAGCTGAATCAATTTCAGAGAAATGATGTATGGGATCTGGTACCAAAACCTCAAAATAAGAACATTATTGGAACAAAGTGGGTATACAGAAACTAGTTGAATGAACAAGGAGAAGTAACAAGAAACAAAGCTAGACTTGTTGCACAAGGATATAGTCAACAAGAAGGAACTGATTATACTGAGATTTACGCTCCAGTTGCAAGATTGGAAGCAATAAGATTACTTCTATCTTTTGCTGTCAACAACAACATTACACTTTATCAAATGGATGTTAAGAGTGCATTTCTTAATGGAATAATTTCTGAAGAAGTATATGTCAAACAACCTCCAGGATTTGAAGATATTGCAAATCTAGATCATGTGTTTAGACTAAAGAAGTCACTTTATGGACTCAAACAAGCTCCCAGAGCTTGGTATGAGAGACTAAGTAACTTCTTGGTTGACAATGGTTTTGAGAAAGGTCAAGTTGATAATACATTATTCAGAAAGACTCTGAAGAAAGACATTCTGATCATTCAAATCTATGTTGATGACATCATTTTTGGATCAACTAATGCTACACTTTGCAAGAACTTTTCTAAGATGATGCAGGATGAATTTGAGATGAGCATGATGGGAGAATTGAAGTACTTTCTGGGAATACAGATCAATCAAACAAAGAAAGGAAACTTCATTCATCAATCAAAGTATATCAAAGATCTTCTGAAGAAATATAATTTAGAAGACTGCAAACCCATGAACACTTCAATGCATCCAACATCAAGTCTAAGCAAAGGTGAATTTGAAGGTAAAGTTGATCAGAAGTTATATAGAGGTATCGTTGGATCTCTTCTCTATTTAACAGCTTCAAGACCTGATATTCTATTCAGTGTATGTCTGTGTGTAAGATTTCAATCAGATCCTAAAGAATCTCATTTTACTGCTGTAAAAAGAATCTTTAGATATCTGAAAGCTACTTGTAACATTGTATTACTGTATCAGAAATCTGAAGATTACAAACTGATTGGATTCTGTGATGCTGACTATGCTGATGATAAACTTGAAAGAAAATCCACTAGTGGCAATTACCAGTTCATTGGTGAGAATTTGATTTCATGGGTCAGTAAAAGGCAAACCACCATTGATATGTCAACTGCAGAAGCAGAATACATTTCAGCAGCTAAGTGTTGTACACAACTACTTTGGATGAAATATCAATTGGAAGATTATCAAATAAGCAGTCACAGTATTTCTTTATATTGTGATAACACTGCAGCCATTCATCTTTCTAAAAATCCTATTTTGCACTCAAGAACTTAGCATATTGAGATTAAACATCATTTTATAAGAGACTATGTACAGAAGGGTGTAATTGATCTTAAGTTCATTGACACTGAAAATCAATGGGCTGATATCTTTACAAAACCCTTGGTTGTTGAAAGATTTGATTTTATCAAAATGAATCTTAATATGATGGAAATCTGTGAATAAGCTAAAACTCTGGTGAAAAATATTATTTTTATGGAAGTTCTGAGAGACTATCAGAAGTTAGGGGGAGCCAGAACCTCTGTATCAGAAGTTTAGACAAACCATCTTCCGGTATCTTCATCAGAAGTTACATATGAGTGGTTCTGATACATGACGTGGCAGTACTTGTTGGTAACCTCTTCAACTGTTGTTGCTAATGTGTCAGTTATTTAATTAAACTTCTAATACACGTGTCCTGTTGCTATTAGAGAAAGAAGTTGGTTAGTGATGATTGTGTTCTGATTCCTGTGTGAATTTTTATTTACTCTTTTACCCCTGTCCTTTCAGTTAGTACATTTTTGCGCGTTTATTTCCTTTTAAACACACTAACTGTTCACATTCACACTTTTGCACACTCACTACCCACACTTTCATTCTTCTAAAACTCAGGAAAAATTTCTTTCTCTCTAAAATTAGCAAACCCTAACCTAAACCTCAGAATCATGACTTCTACATCATCGACCGTTCCCAAAGAAGTTTCGAAGAAGAATATTGTCATTATCCCTCCAATTGCTGATGTTGAATCATCAACCCCTGAAGTATTCGTCAAGGATAAAATGGATTTTCCAATTTCTGACCTCTTTTGCGTAATCGAAAAAGCTGTCGACTTTGAGAGCATTAGGGAGAATGGAAAAGAAGAAGTAGTGGAACTTCTTAAACATCAAGGTTTATCTACTTATTTTGAAGCACTTAATGGATCTGTCTATCCAGAACTTGTAAAAGATTTTTGGATGAAGGCAGAAGTGATTACTAAAGGCCAGTTTGAACTTGCTCAGAATAAGAAGGATAAGTCTGAGACGGGTAAGAAATCAGAGTACTTGGGTCAAGAAATTAGGTATGTGGTTGGAGGAGTCTGCATCAGAATAAAGGCAGAACATGTTAGACAAGCTGTAAATCTACCTTTTTTTGGAGTCATTCTTCGCATGAATGAAAAGGAATCAAATCATATGATGGAAGAAGAAATCTATGGCCCTGGTTCTACTTGAAAGGGTAATCAAGATATGAAGCCTATCCACAAGGTTTTGTACAAGATTCTACATGAGTCAATAATTCCTAAGGCTGGATCTTCTGATCAGGTTTCTCAATTTTATAAGTCTATCTTATATTATGTGGGAAGAATGATTGTTGTGAATTTTGGGAAAGTGATCTTTAATCATCTTTGCTCTGCTATCACAGACAGTAAATCTAAAGGTATCAAGAATGTGCATTACAGCAGATTCTTATCCTTTATGTTTTACCAGAGTTACTTGATGCATTCTCTAATACCTGTCTTTCCTGGATATGATTCTTATTTTCATGCTGATCCTTCCGTGATAAATTGTGCTACCATGAAGCGTGTTTTGAAGACTCAAGGTCAAGTGGTTTATCCTCAAGTGACTTTTAGTCTTAAAAGGAAAGAAGATGATCGTTATTTCTTTTTAACTCCTGTGCTAAGAGAACAAGTAACTGCTATTGCTGCAAAGCATAAGCAACTTCTGGAAGGAGGTTCTAATGTGTTGGAAGGAAGACTTGCTTCTAAGAGCTTGTTGGATCTTCCATCATTGAAGAAAAGAAAGAACTCTGGTAAGCTAGTTGAACCAGAAGTTCCACAAAAGAAAGCTAAAGGATCAACCCCAAGAAAAGCTGTGAAAACTCATGATGTGAAGGATACATCAGAAGTTGTTGAGAAAGCTACTGAAACTCCTGTGTCTGATGTGGCTTCAAAGGAAAAAGTGTCTGGTAAACCTATCAAAATGGCTACAAGAGCTTCTGGTACTGCTGCTGCTGCTCCAGAAGTTCATCAGAAGAAGGTTACCAAGACAAGAAAGAGGAAGCTGACAGAGGAAGAACAGGAAGAGTTAGAAAAAGAGGAAGCACTTGCTAGTGTTGCAGAGTTTGAAGCAAAAGAAGCTGCTAAGGAAGCACTTCTGGTTGATAGTTGGGAAGGTTTTGTGGAGACTAAGCCTAATGCATTTCTGGATGCTCCTATCACTGAGGAAGAGCGTGTGAAAAAGTTGGCAAATCAAGGTATTTATAAGAAGTTAAATCTTGATAATATTCCTAATTATATCATTAATGGTCCAAAGCACGATAAAAACATCCCCTATACAGTTCTTGTCAAAAACTCTTTTGCAAAAATTCTTTCTGATTTGGAACCTAAAACCAACTGTATAGAAGAAGTTCCTACTAGTGTTTCTGATGAACCACCAGTAGATAGCTTTGTACCATCCCCAGAGTCTATGAGAAGATCTTCTGAACATGAAATATCATTTATTGCAGAAACAGGTGTTGCTACTTCTGGCTAAATGGAAAATATTGGACAGGAAGTGCAAGAAGTTAATGCAGAGGTTGCAACTTCTGAGACACTTCCTCAAAATATTTCTCATGAGGAACATATTGCTATAACCCCTGTGCCTGAGTCTGTTAACCCTGATTCTCCAAAATCCCTTGATTCAGAAAAGACCCTATCTGATCCTCTCATATCTAGCCCTCCTAGAATAGAGTCTGTGGTTGAACCAAATGTTCAACAGTTATCTTCTGATGCTGTTGATAATCCTAATATTCCCGAGAAAGAAAAAGCTCAACTTCACAAATTAGCTCTGGATTTAGATAACCCCTCTCCTCAGAAAACTCAAACACTCACTCCTGACCAAGATAACTTTATCAAGTCTTTTGAAAAAGTTATCTCTCCTAACCCAAATCTTCAACTAGCCATTATTCCAACATCTCTTGCAACCACCTCTCAAGCTGTCAAGCATAACCCTTCTATTTCAACACCAGAAGATGTTGAACGTGTGCTTAAGGGTATTAATAATAAAATTAAGGATTTTTATCATGAATTGCCAAGTCTATCTCTTGCTCCTAGCACTGTTTTCCAAGAGTATCAAGTTCTTTCAGAAATGTGTGTGCAAATGTTTATTGATTTGGGATTCCAATATGAGAAAGATTATGTCATAAACATTGCAAAGAGGAAAATTGTACAAGCAAGAATAGAGGCTGCCAAGCGAGAAGCTGAGAGAGTGAAAGAAGAAAGGTTTAAGTAGCAGAAGCTGAGAATTTGCTATCCAATTACCATGAACAAGATATTCAAGAGATGGTAGATTTGGAAAATCAAAGGTCAGAACTTATAAGACAAGAAGCTGATGTGCTAGAAGCTGAGCATAAGGCAGAGATTGCTGAACGCTCAAGGCCTAGAACTCCGTTTGAGAACATGATTTTGAGAAGGATTGAAAGTCAGGAAGAGGCCATTCAAGAACTGAAGCAAAATTCTGCATTGATTCTCCAGTTTCTTCAAGAGAGACTATCCAATCCTCCTCCACCTCAACCCTAGGATCTATGCACTTGTTTTTAATTATGTTTTTATGTTCTGAACCTTGTTATATTTTGTTTGGATGTTTTGGATGTTATTGCAATATTACTATATGTTCTGTTAATTTCTTTATGATTCAGAAGTTATATAATTGCTGTATACACATCATTGCATTCAAATGATTTTGTTTTTATTCAAATATTTGCATTACAATAACTTTGCATTTCTCTAGATTTTTGCATTACAATAACTTTGTTCTAAAAACTAGTTTTTGCATATGAAAAATCCAGATACATATGAAAATTTAAAAACTTTTACAAAGAAATAAGAAAAGAACAACTAGGTGTTGATCCAAACTTCGGCCTTGGAGCTTGAAACTTATCAGCTAATCTGACGAGTCTTTTAAACCTCTCAAGCAGAAGCTTCCTGTAGTGGAATCTTGGAACATTCCTTCTGTTCGTCTTGCTTATCTTTCTTTGTCAGGGGAGATCTTTGTTCTTTTAAGAACAGAAGATGGTTGAGGAACCCTTATCTGATTTTGATTCCAAACTCTCAACCCTCTTCATATGATTCTTAGAAATCATATTCCATGCTGTACCTTCTCTTGTTTTTGATTGTACAGATCTTCTATCTTGTTTCTCCTCTGATAATTTCTTAAACACATCTCTTTCAATCACTCTTATATCCTCATCTATATTTTCTTTCATTTTGTTGAAAATATATCATGGAAGTGTTGAGTGAAATGACAAAGAGTGTGAGGCTTTTTATAGTTTTTTTGTTGGTTGGAAGTTACCTCATTTTTCGTTTTTGCATTAAATTTTTTATGGTTTTTATCATCTTTGAATTTTTGACTTGACTATTTCTTTAGTCACGTGTTTTTAGTTTTGACTCCTTCTTTCTTTTTAATCTTTTTGTTTAATGACAAAAGGGGGAGTAAGAGTAAATTAATTTAAGAACACTAGCTGAAGCCAAAAAATTTCATATGTTATATTCATTTAATTCAGTTATTGAATATTATCAGTTATATTATGAAAGGAAAATTTTCTCATTGAGATTAGAACTTTCTCTACATGATAAACGTAAGAGAAGATTGCACTTTTCTCTTAAGTGGATTTGACCAAGGAAGAAAGCTTGCAAACCTATCTTTAGGAAGTCAAGTGTAAAGTGAAGTTCTGGACTCAATTTTAAAATTTTGAAACTATTTTAATCATTCATTACTGAAGTCAGGGGGAGCTTGCAAAACTCATAAACCTGAAGGATGTATGTTGTGATTAAAATAACAACCGTTGTAAATTAATACTTGGTTTGTCATCAATCAAAAAGGGGGAGATTGTTGGAACAAAGTTGGTTCTATTATAACCCAAGTAGTTTTGATGATAACAATAGTATTAATATACAATAGGGAGTACTGATAATTTACTCTAGTGTGCAGGTATATAAGTTAAAATTTTATATACACTAGAAAGTAAACTTCTGATTGCTATTTTAAAAGCGTCCCCAGAAGCTGGGAAAAGCAAGTTTTGTGTCTTGACACCAGAAGCTATGTCACCAGAAGTTGCAAGTCAAAGTCAATCAGAAGCTACTCTCGTCAGAACCTGAGTTGGAAACTCAAGATTCTGATGACGATGGAAACAGCAGAATTTGTCAGAAGAACATTCTATTCTCTAACGACTATCATCCTTTTGGCAAAATTCAGAATGGCAGAAGAAAACCTCGTACAAGACCGTTATAATCATGATAATGACGTTTGTACTATTGTACTATATTCTTTCCCTGATATGGGTGAATATTCGAAATCAAGGATCAAGATTTCTTTCTTTACCTGATTTGGATAAGCTCGTTTCAAAGAGAAAAATAGTACAATACTATGCAGCTATTTTCATCATTGTCTACTCAAATTCAAACGCTCCACTACCGCCTATAAAAGGAGGAAGAGTTTGAAGAAAAGTAGAACAACACATCTGAAATTCTGTTCTTTGGCAGGACAGATGTCTTACACAATGTCTAGGACAATGTGTCAGTAGCCCAGATGTCCTAGACAACTGATTCGACAACTGGTTATGAGGATCACACGTTATTGCAATACTGAAGTAAACAAAAGCAATAAACAACACCAGTAATTTGTTAACCCAGTTCGGCGCTAAACAGCCCTACTCTGGAGCATACCAATCCAGGAAGTGAACACTACTACTCCGAATCAATACTTAGTCTTACAACACTACCAAACACCTTTTGGCATGTATGCCTTTTCTTAATCCTAGTAATCTTCTACTCAAAGGCTAACTTCCCCTGAATATGAGAACCTACCCAACTTCCTCTAATCACTAATCCCAAGTGACGAAACAACTTTAAACTTTCACAGTTTAAATGACAAGTTGAATGACAACATTCAACGACTCAAGGCTACCAAGTATCAAGAACAATACGAGGAGCTACTAATGCTTTGCACAGTGGGCACAAAGCTTTGGACTCACAATCTTCAGTTATTGTGGGTTGATTTTTAAGCTCTATGTTGAGTCTTTTATATAGGCGTGCAATTCTTCAGATAGTCTTCAGTCTTTCAGATGCACTCAAATAAGAATTAGTTTTAAAACAAACTCCACAAAGATAAAGAATTAATCTCTATCCAGTAATTAAATACGAATCCAATCGTATCTAACACATAGGATTAATAACAAACTTCATCATTAATCCTAATCTCAGCTTGTTACTAAAAGATTCGCGTTTTATTCAAATTAAAACAAACACGCGCCCTTAATGGATAAGCATTATCTTTTAAGCTGAACTGGGTCAAGATGTCCTACCCACATGTCTTGGGACATCTTGTTAGACATGCTGCCTATGCATGCTCTGAACCCAGTGACAAGATGTCTAGGACATCTTGTTCAACATGTTGCATCTGCACATCTTCAATATGCACAAGTGGTTTAGACTTAATTGCTTCAGCATTGGTGCTTCAGTTAAGTCACTCTGACCAAGTTGTTTTAGCCTTATGATGCAGCCAATCTCAGAAGAACATCTGGTAGAACTCAAGCAAGCTATTTTTGGACTATTGTTGGGAGGAGTCCACTTATAGCATTTGTCCTTTGCCTTGACACCTTTCATCACTACCTTCTGATTATCAGCAAAAATGCACTCAGAGTTGTTGAAGTAAACATCTAGTCCTTGTTCACATAGTTGACTAATGCTTATCAAGTTTGTAGTGAGTCCTTCAACTAGTAGAACCTTATCTGGGTATGGTGAGCTGGGATCTCTTAGCTTGCCTACACCTTTGATTCTACCTTTAGCACCATCACCAAAAGTAACACTTCCTTTGGAGTAAGGTCTTAATTCCTTAAGATATTTCATATCTCCAGTCATGTGTTTGGAGCATCCACTGTCAAAGTACCAGTCTTCATATGAGGATAGCCCGATACAAGTATGAGCCTTTAGTGTTGAATCTTCTTTAGGCCTCCATACTTTCTTGACTTGGGTCTCCTGGCACTTTATTTGTTTAATGACAAAAGAATCTTATTTTCATCCTTCCTTGGTGATCTCGATCTTTGAGGATAGCCATGAATTTTGAAGCATTCTTTCATAACATGTCCAGACCTACCACAATGATCACATCTATTGAAAGCTCTTCTATTTTGGGAGTATAGCTTTTTAAGATGTGGTCTTGGTATGTGCTTCTTCTGCTGCTTGTGAAGCTGACCTATGTTCTCATTCTTCTTGTGTTGAACAGGATGTTGAGACATGTGGCTTGACATCTTCCTTTTTGTTTGGGCAAACTGTTGAGACTTGTAATCTATGATCCTGTTTTTATGCCTAACAAGATGTTGAGACTTTTGACTTGACATCTCCTTCTTGGTCTGAACATAGTACTGAGATGTGTGGTCTATGATCCTGTCTATGTGGTGAACAAGATGTTGAGAGATTTGGCTTGAAATCTCTTCCTTGATCTGAACACAATGCTGTGATGTGTGGTCTATGATCCTGTCAGAATGTTGAGCAGGATGTTGAGACATTTGGTGTGACATCTCCTTCTTGGTCTGAACATAGTGCTGAGATATGTTGTCTATGACCCTGTCGTTGTGTTGAGCAGGATGTTGAGACATTTGGCTTAACATCTGGTCCTTAGGTTTCTGTAGAGGAGGAGTTACCTTTTCTGGAGCAGATTCAACCTTTCTGAAAGGGTGATCGAATCCTAATCCAATCATGTCTTCAGCTATTTTCTCAGTTTCAGGGAGCTCATCATCTGAGTCAGAGTCATAGTCTAAACAACTCAAAAATTCAGTCATGCTCTTGAGTTTAGCTTGTAAGAAGTCGCGTTCCCTTCTCAGAGCTGTTTGTTCCTTATGCTCCCTGATAAGCCTTTCCATAATTTCATCTTGCTCTAATATTTTAGCAGTGTATCTTGAAAGGTGGAGAGGTTCTTCATTGTTATCACTGCCTTCAGTGTCTGGGAAGCTTTTGAAGCTATCATTGCTGCTTGTTTCACATATCCCTCAGAATGCATTGTTTATGTCTTCATCTTCACTCTCATCCTCAGAGTCAGAGAGAATTGCAGCTAGCCCCTTCTTCTGTTTTCTAATAAAGTTGGGACACTGTATTCTGATATGCCCAAAGCCTTCACATTCGTAGCACCTTATCTCTGTTTCTTCTTCAGAGTTTGTCTCTTCTTGTGAGATGCCTTGTGTCTTGTTGTTGGACATCTTGTCTGGGACATTTGTCCTCCATTTAGCTCGGACCCTGTTCACAGAATTGTTGAACTTCTTGGTCAATAGAGCTACTGCCTCTGATAGACAATCTTCACTTTGGCTTTCCTCAGATTTGAATGCCAAATTCTTCACATTCTTTTCAGGTGTATCTTCAAAGGTCATCTCAAAAGTTTGTAATGAGCCAATGAGTTCATCAACCTTCATCGTGCTCCAGTCTTATGATTCTTCAATAGCAGTTACCTTCATAGAAAATCTCTTAGGAAGTGATCTAAGAATTTTTTTTGCTAGTTTCTCCTCAGGTATCTTCTCTCCTAGAGCAAAGCATGAGTTTGCTATGTCTCGAACTCTAGTGTTGAATTCTGATATTGTTTCATCATCCTCCATCTTTAGATTTTCGAATTTGGAGGTGAGGAGTTGTAGCTTTGACATTCTAACCTTGGAAGTTCCTTCATGTGCCGTTTGTAGAATCTCTCATGCTTGCTTGGCTTTTGTACATGTGTTGATCAGTTTGAATATGTTTTCATCGACACCATTGAAGATAGCATTGAGTGCCTTAGAGTTTCTATTGGACTCAGTCTCCTCTTCTGGGGTCCAATCTCCTTCACCTTTTAATATTGAAGAACCATCTTCTGCAGAGACTATTTGGTGATTCCAACCTGTGATAATTGCCCTCCATGCCTTTTGATCCATGGCCTTGATGAAGGCAATCATTCTTGCTTTCCAATAATCATAGTTTGATCCATCCATAACTGGTGATCTGTTTATTGATCCTCCATTCCTGTCCATCTTGAACAAGATTTTATCTCCCTGGAGCTCACCCAGCAGGTTAGGGTGCCCGCTCTGATGCCAATTGAAATTCTGTTCTTTGACAGGACAGATGTCTTACACAATGTGTCAGTAGTCCAGATGTCCTAGACAACTGGTTCGGCAACTGGTTATGAGGATCACACGTTATTGCAATACTGAAGTAAACAAAAGCAATAAACAACACCAGTAATTTGTTAACCCAGTTCGGCGCTAAACAGCCCTACTCTGGAGCATACCAATCCAGGAAGTGAACACTACTACTCCGAATCAATACTTAGTCTTACAACACTACCAAACACCTTTTGGCATGTATGCCTTTTCTTAATCCTAGTAATCTTCTACTCAAAGGCTAACTTCCCCTGAATATGAGAACCTACCCAACTCCCTCTAATCACTAATCCCAAGTGACGAAACAACTTTAAACTTTCACAGTTTAAAAGACAAGTTGAATGACAACATTCAACGACTCAAGGCTACCAAGTATCAAGAACAATACGAGGAGCTACTAATGCTTTGCACAGTGGGCACAAAGCTTTGGACTCACAATCTTCAGTTATTGTGGGTTGAGTTTTAAGCTCTATGTTGAGTCCTTTATATAGGCGTGCAATTCTTCAGATAGTCTTCAGTCTTTCAGATGCACTCAAATAAGAATTAGTTTTAAAACAAACTCCACAGAGATAAAGAATTAATCTCTATCCACTAATTAAATGTGAATCCAATGGTATCTAACACATAGGATTAATAACAAACTTCATCATTAATCATAATCTCAGCTTGTTACTAAAAGATTCGTGTTTTATTCAAATTAAAACAAACATGCGCGCTTAATGGATAAGCATTATCTTTTAAGCTGAACTGGGTCAAGATGTCCTACCCATATGTCTTGGGACATCTTGTTCGACATGCTGCCTATGCATGCTCTGAACCCAGTGACAAGATGTCTAGGACATCTTGTTCAACATGTTGCATCTGCACATCTTCAATATGCACAAGTGGTTGAGACTTAATTGCTTCAGCATTGGTGCTTCAGTTAAGTCACTCTGACCAAGTTGTTTTAGCCTTATGATGCAGCCAATCTCAGAAGAACTACAACATCTACGAACAAAAGCGTTGTTACTCTGCTAAATACCTAAGAGCATTATAACTTAGAGAAATACAACTTGAGCTTATATCAAAATTCAAGACAAACAGTTTCAACTTCTGATTAGTCAGTTGTTGAACCTTAGTTTTCTTTTATTAGAATTCTAAGATAAGTCTTGTTTTTAAGAGTTGTATTATTTTGTTCAAGAACTCTAATACTGTTTATCAGAAGTTCAAAACATTGTTTTATTTGTAACTTTGTTAGAAGTCTCTTGCTTATGTGCTTGAGCATTTGGAAGTCGCTTGTATTGTGTTACTTGAGCATTGGAAGTCTCTTGTTGTGTGCTTGAGCAATTGTAATCTTGTGTGATTATAGTGAAATCCCTTGGAAGTGTAAGGGGACTGGAGTACTCTCGGTTTGTGAGGGTAACCAGTATAAAAATCTTGTGTGTTCATCTCTCTTCTGTCATCTCTGTTACTGTTGCTTTGCGTCCAGAAGTTGTTGTGTTTTATCTATTCCGCTGCTAGTTCTGATAAATTGAAAGACTTTGAAGAAGTTTTCAAAAACTCTTAAAACACAATTCAACCCCCCCTTCTTGTGATTTCACACCTTCATAATTTTCAATAACAGTGGGAGATCTGCATGCGCTTTGATGGGAAAATATGTCAATGAATTTCGTGAATATATGTCCAATTCAACAAATAAACATTATGTTCTTATATTGCAGTTTGCAAAACTTTCATTTGAGAAAGGTACTTTTATATCATTCATCTATTTCAATTGAGAAAGGTAGTTATAGTAAATGTTCTTCAACCAAAAAGCTATCTTTTGTCTTGTGGTTTTTAAAAGGAAACATGTTAATTTGGCAAGAACTGTTTTTGTTGCAGAGTTAGTGTACTTGTCTTATTGATTGAAAAGTTTTCATAATGTTATATAAAATCAATTAATTGTATATTATTCCATTGACCGTAATTATATTCTATATTTAATATAAAACTATATGAAGGAAAATTTTAATCTCTGTCTTTTTTTCTAATCTTGATCTATATATTCAAAATGTTAATTTTAATATTGAAATCTTTTTTCATATTATATTTTTGTCTTGAGAATTACAAAGAGTTATGTTGTGTGATAAGAAGTAATCATTATATTTCATATTAAAATGCTATTTTATATTAAAATGCTATATGCTAATATCATATGAAAGTATTCTACTAGAACTTAAGAGGCCAACAAAGGTGGATTTTGAGAATGTATTAGGAAAACCGTAATATTAATATTGTTAAGTCATAATAAAGGTTAGTAGGATTAAGATTACAATTGTTTCAATTTGAACCAAATGCATTCTTCATTTCAATAATCTTTGTAGTGATATAATATTAATATTATGGTTTTTTTTGGTAGCTTTCCAAAATTCATGCTTTGTTAACGAATTGTATTTAGTTATAATGTTTTATATTACCATTTGTATTAGTATAATTGAATTTATATTTTATGTGTTCATCTTTTTAATTTTTAGTGTTTATCGTTTTGGATCAATAATAGGTTTTGAAGTTTTGCCCATGTTGTGTGATAAGAAGTAATCATTATTATATTTCATATTAAAATGCTATATGCTAATATCAGATGAATGTATACTCTACTAAAACTTAAGAGGCCAACAAAGGTGGATTTTGAAAATCTACTAGAAAAATCGTAATACTAATATTATTAAGTCGTAATTAAGGTTATTAGGATTAAGATTGCAATTATTCCAATTTGAACCAAATGCATTGTTAATTCCAATAATATTTGTAGTAACATAATATTAATGTTACAATTTTTTCTGGCAGCTTTCCAAAATCCATGCTTTGTTAATGAATTGTATTTAGTTATAATGTTTTATATTACCATTTGTATTAATATCACTGAAGTTATTTTTTATGTCTTCATCTTACTTATAAATTTATGGTTCATTAATACATTAAAAATGCAAATATTTTATATTCGCAAATATAAAAACTCATGCAAAATATTTGCAATCGATAAATAAAAAATCATGATGATGACACTTTTTACATTGTCATTACTATTTATGCTATATAAACAAATAAATTCTATTTTTTAAATATATATAATGATAATTAACCCTGTGCATCGACATAGGTCTTAGGGTGCGTTTGGCCCTACTTTTTTAAGGTTTAAAAGTCACTTTAAGCTTAAAGTTGAAAATAAGAAATTTAAAGTTAAAGTAGAAGTTGTTTGGTATTTATTATTTTTTTCAACTTAATTAATACTTTTAAGTTAAAATCTGTTTGGTAAAATATTTTTACAAAAGTTACAAATTTATCATAAATAACATGTGAAGTTCATTTTTTTAATAAAAAAATTATATTATGTAAAGACATGATTTTTTGTTTTATAATATGAATTCAATTTTATAAATTATTATATAAAGCATTATTATAAATTAAATTTAAATTTTAGGAAATAGTCTTTGCATTTTGCAAAAATAACAATTATTTTATATAGATATGTCTTATAACAATTATTAATTCATTGCATGTCTTTGCATTTCAGGAAAATAATTAAATAGAAATTAAGGAATAAGAGAGAAAAACTAAATGATGTACTAAAATAAATGGCATAAAGTAACAAGATAAAATAATGAAGTGGTATAAAATAAACAAAGATAAAAGAAATCTCTACCTGCCAGTGTGGTGTAAGGAAAGGATATAATAATATATGTATAGGACGGAGAACCGTAAATAGGTAAACAATTTTTAGTAGGAACTGTGCTGTGCTGACAAAAATAAGAAAAAGTTGGAACTGTTTCGAAAAAATAAAATAAAACGTAAATTGCTTGACACGGGAATCGATGAGCGGACCAGGAGTGTGAGACCTCCATATAAGTCAGTTTAAAGTTGGTTTTATCTTTTTTTTTATAAGTCACTTATATTGTATTTTCTTCATTATAAAAAAGACACTTTTTATTTTAAGAACTTTATCGAAATTATGTTTGGCCCTACTTCTCCTTAAAAGAAGTAGTAAAGTAAAAAATAAGTAGGGCCAAACACACTCGTAGTGTAATACTAGTATCATATTTTTGTCATTTTTTTTATGTCCCCACGTAAATGTTAAGTAAGTTTGATCTTATAAATATTGAATTATTTGGTTTTAATCAATATAACATAAAAGAATAATGCTATGAAAACACAAAGAATCTGTTTGGCAAATATAGTTGATGGCTGATAAACTATCTGATAGCTTATACCTTATAGCTGATAAACTAGTTTCAGTGTTTGGTAAAATTAGCGGGTCAACTAGCTGACAAATGTAAAATGACATAAAAACACATTCTTAATTAATAATATAAATTTATATTTAAGATAATAATTTAAATTTATTAATGTAGTATTTAAGATAATAGTTTAGATGTATTAATGTAATATTTTTTTTTATATTATTATTAAAAAATTGAACAATATTATCAAATTAATTTGTGTAAGCTAAAATTTTATTTTATTTTAATATTTTTATTTTAATGTAATATATTTTTTACTGCAAAGTGTACATTTACACTTGACAACTTGTGACACTTGAAATTGATTCAACTATGTAAAAATATTTATATAATATAATATATTTGACCTAATTATGTAAATTTTTCACTAAACATATAATAAAAATTAAGATAATATTAACCAAGTTTGCTTAAAAAAAGATAATCTTGATTACAATTATATTAATCCAAAATAATATATGGCATACAGTTGATCGAGAGCGGAGCATAAACGACGAACAATATTGTGTGTATAAATATATGAAAGATGATTGTTAGTTTTTTAGAAGAGATGATTTATAATCTCTTTTTTATTATTTTTATGAAATAAGATTTGAATTCTAAAGAAATAGTTATTTTAAATTAAAATAAAATATAAAGGGTAAAAGTGGGTTTTAGTTAAAATAACAAGAGTAAAAATGAAAGTAAAAATGATAAGTTATAAGCTAATAAGCTACTTAAAATAGGTTATGAAAAATAAGCTATAAGTCAGTAAAATAAGTTATAAGCTCTTTCTCAAAAAACTGTTACAAAACATGACTTTTAATTTATAAGCCACATATATGACATAAGTTATAAACTAGTTTTTCGTGTTTGCCAACAAAACCAAAAATATATACCTAATACCTGCATTGTTTTTCGTTTACACCATGAATATATGTCTTTTCTTTGCCAACTTTTTTATGTAATCTTTTTTTTTAGAAAAAAAATTTACTATTGAGAAGAATTTCTGTAATACAAAAATTGAGTTGTTCACTAGATCATTAATCACAAAAGTATACGTTGTTAATAATTTTTTAACATGTATTATTAACTACTTTGACTACTTCATTAACCAAAAAATACAAGTCATTTACCAATTATTTGTATTGTCATTTTTTCTAAAGGATCATGTAAACAAATATTATTTAACTCATTAACTAATGTCCTACGGACGGATTTGGATCCTCTCCAATTTTCTCTCCAATGTTTTCTCTTCTTTTCTCAATCTAATGGTTGTTAAATTATAAAGAATAAAATAATATTTAAGAAGAGAGAGAAAATAAACAAATAAATGGTTAAGATCACATTGGAGAGAAAATTGTAGAGAATCCAAATCCCCTACGGACACTATTAATTGCCCTTATTGTGCCTTATGCATGGTTGACCATTTTCTTAGATCATAAGTGCAGGATTTTATTTCCCTCCATCAATCTGTTCCACAGATATGGGCCGATTGTTTGATGTTTAAGTCCGTTTTAAATGTTTACTTATCAAAATATATATGTCGGGCTATTTAGGTAGCAAGTAGCAAATACTCTAAAAACATCATATACTATTTTATTTTTATAATGTCCACTATTTAAATAGTGTACAATATTTACAAAAAAATAAATAATTTTTATAATATTTGCTATTAAAAATGTTAAAATGGAAAAACATAAAGCGCGCGAGAAACACATAGTGCGACAAAAAAAACTTTTATAAAGACCATTTAATAATCTTTTAATGGATTTTCAATTGCATTATTTGAGATTTGACCATGGGGCTTCTTATTCTTTGATTTTGTTAACTAAACTCTTTCAGTTTTATCCTCCTCCTATTGAAATAAAGCTTATTATGGCTGATAGACTATTTGACAAAATTGAAAAAATAAATAAATAAAGCTATACAATTAATGTTATAGAATTAAGAATATAATATCCTATAGATCAAATAGAATTTCTCCCTTTTACATGAATTTTATTCCCAAAACTAAAAAAGTAGTAAGCTCCATCTCTCCTTCCAAATGACTTAAAGTTAATTTTTGATTTCAAAAGCTTCTCTCATTCAGCAAATTAATTAATCACCCAGCTCCATTGCTAATTCAATGCACATGACATTACTAGTTAATTAATTAGTTATCCTTGTCGTCTCTCACGCATCCTGTAAGCAAAGGAAACACAAAATGAAGAGAGTAGTAAGAGATTATAAGATTAAAAGCACTCCAAATGATTTTTTCAATAAAATGTTACCCCCTCTACTTCTAAATATAAACAAAATGTAACTTTTCAGATTTATCGAGCAACGAATGAGTTTGGTCTATAATATAGATCGAATTCATCCATTATTTAATGAATCTTGAAAGTGAATTTTTATTTATATTTAGAATCGAAAAGAGTAATTTGACTTGCCTGAAAAGCAGTTACACCGAAAGAAGTTACGTTTTTTTGACAATAAATAGTAGGATGGCATTTGTTGACCCGCAAAAGCATCAGACATAAACACCTCGCCATTGTAAATCAAAGTAACATCACATGTCTTTGGTGCATTTTTCTTTACGAATACTCCTTCACTCAATTTATTATTGCGCCTGTTAATTCATATACATAATTTAACATAATTAATTATTAGTGTCAAAAATAGATTTTTGAATTAAATACATCAAAATTGATTGACCAAATTTTCTTTAAATATTTACGACCAGAGAGTAACTTATATACCGTCTGCAGGGTAGCTCTTTGATTCCTAATACAAGGTTGGTTATGTTAAGAATAGAGATGAGATCCAAAATGGCTTTTCCTTTGAACTTGCTCTCTAGAATTAATGTTTCTGTAGTTACCTGTGAGAAGAGAAAAATGGATTATGTTTTTTTGTGTTATAAACTTGAGATATGAAAAGAACTTGGATTAATTACCTTTGCTTCAGTACTCAGCTGGATATACTTCTGCAAAAGATCTTTTCTCTTATTGTTCACTTCATTTAGGTGACGCCTTACTTGTTGTGGGGTCAATTGGTTTCTTTCAAGCATTCCAACTATCATATTTATCATTATCAACTTAATCACTTATCACAAAAATCCAGCTATTGGGATTATTTATTTTTTTCTTTTTCAAAGATTATAGCTGTGGACTCACAGTAATATAAAGAAGTGGAGAATTGTGAGTACAATACAAACTCACACCCCGGGCCACTCCACAGGCTGGAGCCCTGGGTCTCAACATTTTGAGGGCTTCAAAAATTTATAATTCTATCAGAGTCATCATTCAAAAGACATGTTAAGTATTTGTACCGAAATCTAATATTACAAAGTATCTAATATTACGTAATTCAACCCCGGAGTTTCAAAATGTGTTGGGACGGCCCTTCCTTCCTACACTCCAATGTCTCTGTAGTTTTTTATGTGAATTGTACTCACATAACGCTGATGGGATGTATTTATTGTTGATATATAGACATATGCACAATTTTGATGCTCACATTATATAATTTATGCAAGAATACTGTCAACTAATGGTAAGGCTGCTACTACTACCATGACTACAATAAACCTTTGTTTAGACTCCAATTTTGGTTTAAAATTAATAGCATTGCTATATAGTAATAATTTTTTACATAAGAAATGTAACAATTAATACATGGCAAAATTTTAAGGGATGATATCATTTAATCTCTTTCTTTTGTGGAAATCATGGGTGATGATGGATGTAATCAATGGTGGGGATTTATTCTTACAATTCTTCTCCTTAAATTTTCTTACTAAAAAGTTTTTCCCTAAAATTAATCATCAATAGGCCCAAAATGGCTTCTAAATTTTATGTTATTCTCTATACTGTGGAGAAGTTGTGGTGTATCAGCATTTTCCTTATGCACGGTGTTTAAATAATGAAATTGCTTCGTGCATCCTCCAAATTTCCGGCACACCTCCAGATGACTTGTGCCCCCCAATTTTTTTTGTCCTCCCACATTTCTAGCCAAAATCATTTTGCTGGTGGAATGGTTTCAGAGGGTTCTACTTTAAAACCATTAAGTGCATAAAATGGTTTTGAAGTACAACCATATAATTATGCACTTAACAGATTCTTTTTTCCTTCCCCTCTCAGATTTCTAGCCGAAACCATCTTATGCACTTAATTGTTTTGGAATGCAAATCTCTGAAATCATTCTCACAGCAAAATGGTTTAGACATAATTTGAGGGGTGCGCGAGAAATTTGGGAGGTGTGTGAGTAATATGAAGGTGCGCTAAGTAATTTTCATTATTTATGCACATGGTGCATAAGCCTCATTCCTTCTCTGTTGGTGGCTATTTATATCGATAAACTCTGATTCCGTATTAATTTGTATAGAGTAAACATGCAATTTAGTCACCGAACTATCACTCTCTCACCAACTTAGTCCCTAAACTATTAAAAGTAACTAAAACGTCCCTAAACTTATTTTCATCCATCCATTTAGTCCCTACCGTTAAGTGGCCGTTAGTGGTCCCTAAACTATTAAAATACTTCAATTTAGTCCCTAAGCTATCTTAAAAAACAACAAAAAATAGTCTCTAAACTATCATAAAAAAAACTACAAAATCATCATTTAAAACTTGTGCAGTAAAAGATCAAATAAATTTGTCTCCCCAACAACAACTAGTATCCCATTAAAATCACAAACTTGAGTCTCTCTAGTCCATTGAACTTTTAAATCTCGTCATCCCTATCATTCTAGCAATGGTACGTTTAACATAAAACTCACTCTTTTGATCAATACATTGATCTTGCTTAACCATAAATTAAACCATAATCCATTCATTCATTACATAAGCCAACTAAACCGTAATTCATCAAATTCATTACATAAAAGTCAACTAAACCATAATCCATCAAAAGAACTAAATAGAAGGTTCAAACAAAAGCACTAAGTAGAAGGTCCTTCATTGCAAAAAACCAAATATCATTAGCAAGTATCAAAGAAAAGCACTAAGTAGAAGGTCCTTCATTGCAAAAAAACCAAATATCATTAGCAAGTTTCAAACAAAAGCACTAAGTAAAAGATCCTTCATTGCGTGTTCCTCGGCTTAATCCTGGAGTCGGCATGAATCTCATTGACATTGTCTCATTTGTGTTGTTGTATGCTTTTATCGGATCTACAAGTTACGGACTGACTACGGTATTTTTGACAGCAACGACTGGTTTAAAAACTGGATTATTCGGTCTCCACAACAGTCTTGCACCATTCAGTGGCGGAACCAGGATTTTTTTTCTGAGAGGGCCGCTAAAACAATTGTATAAAAATTAAATAAAAAAATTATATTGCCTATAAAAATTTAATCATTAATAAAACAAATTACACACTTTAAAATAATACTCCATTCATGCTAAGTGACTTCAAATAATCAATAATTGACTTTGAATAAATACTCCCATAACATTTGATTATTAGAAAATAGTTGTGTTTTTTTTTTAGAGAGTTGTGTTGTTTAAAAAAAAGAAAATAGAATTGTGCATTTTTTGTATTGATAAATACATATGAAAATTAGTTTTTTAAGGAAAATATTGTTTAAATGGCTAAAAGAAATAGAAATTTCATATAGAAATTGTGTATTTTTTTGGTATTAAATACATATGAAAATTAGATTTTTAAGAAAAGTGTCCTTTAAATGGCTAAAATAATGAGAAAATGCACCAAGCAAGTGTTGAACCCAATTCCTCTAAGTGCAAGGGCGCACATCCTTAACCACTAGGCTGGACTTCGCTTTTTATGTTAATAGTCACAAACAAATATATATATAATATGTATTTGTAATTTTATAAAATACTAAGGGTATCCTAGTAATTTTTTATTTTTCGGGGGTGGCCGTGGCCACCACCAGCCACCCCCTTGGTTCCGCCACTGGCACCATTAATATTTATAGGTTTACATAGTGTAGGTTTTGTGGCAGGCGCAACAACACTCTGATTCGCCTTTGCAGCAGCTTGCTTTGTTACTGGTGCAGCACCTTTAAAACGTATCATTGCTAGAATGATTGGGATGACGAGGTTTAAAATTTCAATGGACTAGAGAGACTCAGGTTTGTGATTTTAATGGGATACTAGTTGTTGTTAGGGATGCAAATTTATTTGATAACGGTAGGGATTAAATTGATGGATAAAAATAGTTTAGAGACTTTTTAGTTACTAATTTTAATAGTTTAGGGACTAAGTTGGTAAGAGAATGATAGTTCGAGGACTAAATTGCATGTTTACTCAATCTATATACTTTGTCTAATTAATTGTTATAAATCGACTTGTAAGTAAAGTGATGAGTGTCACTTTTTATAAACTCTTTTCGATCTTTATATATATTTTTCAATATGGGATTTGGTATTTTCACAATACAACGTTAAGTGTTACCTGGTGTAGGAATCAATGTTATTGGAGGAGAAACATGGACAAGAAAAATCCTAGAACCAGGAGAAACAGCATGATGAAGAGCCCATTTAACAACATCCAAATCATCTTCTCCAACAGCAACGTAAAGATCATCAACTCTTCTATCTTTGCTGATTGTTATACTCTTTCCATCCTCAACAATTTCCACAATTTCTGTTGACAATATTTGTATAGAATAAGGAACAACAAATTCGCCGTTTTCTTCGCTACCGTCATCTGGTACTATTTCATTAACTTTGTTTCTGTTACTACTAGTTAAACTTTTGAGTTCTCCAAATTTTTCAGAAATTTCAGGAGTCATAATTTCTTGGAAACTATAAGTTCCATTTGTATCATATATTTTATGATCTTCAAATGCTTGTGCTGTTTCTGACCACCATATTGATCTAGAATAATAATCCTTTGCTTCTTTTGGGTTACCATCCTTATTTTCCATGTCTTTGCTTTCCTTAAAATTTCTATGAGTTTATTCCAAAAAATAAATAAATGTAATTCAATGAATTTGTTGATTCTAAATTGGAACTATATGAAAGAGTCCGTTGGTATCGAAACCTCAAAAATAGTGAAGAAAGGAGATTCAGTTTTGTCGGATTGCAATTGCATGCATTATTCTTGCTGTACTCTTTTGTCAATATTAGAAACTCATTGGATATGTCACACTATGCCAAGTGGGACCTGAATTTGCTGCATTAATAAAACCACGCAGTTGCTAATCGATATGGATCATTGATTTGTCATCAGACAGTTTAAATTAGATATACATTAAAATAATCTTGACCGTTGATTAACATCCAACGGCATGCAGTTACAGTAGGAAATCTGCTTCCATGCTAAGTGCTAACCCCTGCCTTCTACTTTTGGTAGAAACTCGGTCATTTAATTAAAGGTTAAAGTTGTTAAGGTGCGAAATAAGTTTAAGTTTCAATAAATTTAACTCATAGTGGCAAAATGAAGAGTATCAATTGAGTGTAGTGGTAATTTTTTTTAATTTTTAAAGGGTCTCTTTATAATTCGCTCGGAGCCTCAAAATGTGTTGGGACGATCCTCTTCACACCGTAACATATCAAATGTTTTTATAGTCTTTGACATGAATTGTACTTAAATGACGTTATTGGGATGCATTTATTGTTCATATATAGGCATATGCACAATTTTGATGTTCACATTATGTAATTTATGAGACTAGTGTGGGAAGACAATATTACTACAATAAATCTTTGTTTTAGACTCCAATTTTGGTTTGAAATGAATTATCAATAGGCCCAAAAAGAGCTTCTAAATTTAATGTTATTCTCTCAATTGGTGGCTATGTATTCATATCGATAAACTTGGCTTCTGATTCCGTGTTAAATTTTTAGACTTCTTTTAACTAATCGTTATAAATCAACTTGTAAAATGATGAATTACTACAAACCAGGAGAAACAGCATGATCAATACTCTCATATCTTATACACAAATTAATACAAGAAACTAATTGTTTATTAAATTTAATTATTCAACTTACATTATTAGATACCGACAATGAACGAGGGGTGAAGCTGCTCATGGGATGGAGAGGGCCACACCCCGTTCCAAAATATTTTTAAAGGTTTCTTAGGTACAATTAGCGGTGGTTTTTAATTTATTTTGAGTCAATTATAAGTTATTTTGTGGCGATTTTATATCCGCATATGTTTAGCTACAGTTTTTTTTAGCTTTTTGCAGTGTTTTGTGCCTAGAACTTGTTTCTAGTTTGCAGGGGTTATAACCCCTCTAATAAATTTGAATTTTTTGCTCTAAATTGGGGAGTTGCTAACCCCCGTAAAAAAAATTATTAGAGACAAAGTACTCAAATTTCTATTTTTGAACGAAATTTGGAGTATAAAATTGATTAAAAAATTCTAAATTTATGTGGAAGATATATAACTCCAAAATGAACAATTATTTAATAAAATTCATATAGTAAAGGAACATAAAATATATATTTTTTTCTCAACACTTATTATTGTTATTATTATTATTATTATTATTTTGGTCAAAAATAATAATTATTATAAGATTAATTTTTTGGAATTTCATGTTAAACACCTTCAATAATATGCATTTTTCAATGTTCAAAAAAAAAATGTTCAAAAAACAAAAATATGCATTTTTCAAAAAAATATTCGATTTATATATATTATAGCGGCTCACCCCAAGTTTAGTCCCGCAGGTGCCAACACTCTCTAATTACTTGTTATAATACTACTTATGTTATTAATTTAAAGATCCTGTTTGACCACTACACGTACGTCAATGTATAATTTTGTTCACAAATATTCTTAATTGTGTATTGGTAAAATTATAAAAATTTAATATTTTGAAAATATCAATCAAAATAAATTGAACAATATCTTATATACTTATATTTATATATTATTAAAAAAAACGGTTAAAACAAGATAAATGAATAGTATATTTTTATCAGACATGATCTTATAAATTGGGATGGAATGTAATTAAACTTTGCCTATAAAATATTTGACGGTATCTAATGATTTAAGTTGGATACCGGTGTTCACTAATTCACTAAAGAAAAATACTGGAGGAGCTTGTAATGTTGACACTTTGTTCTATGCGTGTGGGATTAGGACATTTTCCATGATTAGCAGCTTGCATGATAGAAAAGATATAAATATTTGTGGATTTAGAGTGACTCTAAGGTCGCTGTAACTCTTATTCTGGGTTTCTCTCTTTTCCACATGTATGGGTCCATTCTTCAAAGTATTCATCATTTCATTCAAGTAGACTCCATTGTTCACATATTTCAGCATTAGCACTAGGTTGTAGATTTTCTAGTTTGGAAGGTTCATTCTTATAGGTCTTAATTATTTTTCTTTGAAGTGACTTTGTTGGGGTTTGTTTTCTCTTGGTGTTCCTCTTTGATTGGAGGTCTTTTCTAATATTAAAAAAAGAATAGCTTAATTAAATCGGTGCGATGCACCTATAAATTTATGATAAGTAGTCAAATTTTTATGATGTACTTGGTGAAATATGACTATGTGATTACTACTATTATTGTTACTCATTTCATTAAATAAACAGAGCTATCTCATAGTATCATCATTTCGTTGTGCTTAATGCTTAATCACACCAATGAGCAAAAACCACTAATTGTAAATATATCACTCTAAAAATGATGAAAATGGAGAACATAGTATTTGGAATGCCACAATTTCTTTTTAAGTGAGTGTAGGTGGCCGATTGGTAGTGGTGATAAGATTTGTGTTATGAATGATTCTTGGCTATGAAGGAATGGTGATCGCTTAAGCGCGTCACTTACTTTGGCACTTGTGTAGGGGATGTCTCCCAACCGCGGTTTCAACATGTAAATTGTGATCTAAGTTGTCCCATGTGTGATATTGAGATAGAGGACGATATACATGTGTTTTTTTTTAATGTGTAACAACCTGCGAATGTTGGTTGATAGCAGGTTTGTCACGGTTACTGCAGAATAGAGCGTACCAACGCGGGAAAGCCACAAGGTGTTTGAAATGTGTAGAAACGAGGATAGTGGAACAATAGGGAGAGTAGCGTCGTTATTTTGGTGCATTTGGCATGACCGAAACGACAAGATTTGGAATGACGGTTTTCAATCACCAAGCCAAGTTCGAACGAGTGGTTTACCATTCAACCAGCTGCAACATCACAGTGTTGTTCCTGTTGAGGATCCTGGGTCGGTTCGATAGGAGAAACCAAGTGTGGGATGGATAAAATGTAATGTTTATAATACGTTTGTCGTTGGTTTCGAGACGACTTATACGGGTCTTTTTTTCGCGATGCCCGTGGGCAGTTTTGGGTTGGCATGAAATAAGCTAATCATCGTGGATTTGAGCGAGTTCAAATTGAAAGCGGCTCAAAGTTGTTGGTTGACGCTATCCATTTGAGAAGACGGGATAATTTGGAGTTTAATTTAATTGATAACGACATTATTATCTTATGTAAACCCAATTGGGATACTTATTTGATTCTAGTGGAACGGAAAACTAAACTTTTGTAAATAGTTTGCTAAATTATAGAAATGCTTTTATTTGTAAGTGACAGGCACTGAATGGTAGTGGCATTGTGGGGCTAGATTGATCTTCTCACCTCCTATATGACAACCTATCTTTAAAATACTAGCAAGATTCCATTATAAATATTATAAATTTAATCACAACATATTATAAATAAGAATAAATATGTTTCAGGTTCTGTAAATATTCAAAGTTTTGTTTTTAGTTTTCCGAAATTTTTTTTTTCGAATATTAGTCCCTCAAAAATTTTCAATTAATATTTTTAGTCCCTACTTTTAAATCAACTCATGCGTAGACTTCAAATTTTTTGATGAAATTTTTTATGAATGTTTAGAATATTAGAACAATCTTCCTCAAAAAAATTTAGAATTTTTTGAAAAAGCATAAATTAAATATAAATTTTTGTATTTTTAAAAATTAATATTTAATTCATGTTTTGCTAAAAAATTCTATATTTTTTTTGAGTGATTGTTAAAATATTCTACACTTTTCTGAAAAATTTCATTAAAAAATATGAAGTCTATACATGAGTTGATTTAAAAATAGGGATTAAAATTGTTAATTGAAAATTTTTAGGGGACTAATATTCGAAGAAAAATTTTCGAAGGACTAAAAACAAAACTTTAAATATTTATAGGGACCTGAAACATATTTATCCCTATAAATAAGTAGATGCAGCGTGGCAGAGTAGTCAAGTCACATATGGCAAGCGCCACCTTACTTGCAATTCTCAAACTATTGATTATTTTCATATTTGCAGCTTGGATTTCTCTTTGGCTTCTAAAGCCAACTCAAGTATGGACCAGAAAATGGAAACATGCAGAACAAAGTGCCAATAATACAATTTTTGGATACTATGGTAAGTAACACACCTAAAATCTCTCTTGCATGTCACTTTTTTTGTAACTTATATAAATAAATAAAATTATGGAATCTCAATAATTTTAGTCAAATGCTAAATAGAAGATTTTTTTTTTAGGTCTAAACTTTGCTGTGTATACATTTCCAATAATTGCTATTGCTATTATTGGACTTCTTTTCTTAGATTTGAAAGCTGCATATCAAAGAAACAGGTAATAGTAATATCATTATAAAGTACTTTTCAATTACTTTAATTGAAGTTTATTCATTGAAATTATAAACTGCAGAAGTTCAAGGAGTTCATCAAAAATCTTCTCAAATCCACTAGTGGTGAATAGTCTGATTGGAATCTTATCAAGTATTGAAATACTGGTAGTTTTCCTTGTTATAGTTTTCTTAGCATGGACTTATTATGCTAGAATTTCCAATGATTTCAAAAAGTTGATGCAAGATAAATCACTGAAATTGAACTTGTAAGTGTTGTTTTTGGATCTAAGACATATCTTTATGTTGGATGGTAGATAAATTGTTATTGTTTATAGTTATTGCACTAAATGCATGCATCATAATAACTTACTTTCAGATGGCAACTTAAGTATCTCAGAATAGCAACAAGATTTGGTTTGCTAGCAGAAGCTTGTTTGGCTTTGCTTCTTCTTCCAATTTTAAGAGGGTTGTCTCTATTTCGCATATTCGGTATTCAATTTGAAGCTTCAGTTAGGTATCACACATGGATTGGAACTGCAATGATGCTTTTTGCTACAATACATGGTATCAGCACTTGGTTTGTTTGGGGGGTCAGCCACCATATACAACATGAGGTAAAGTTTAAGGCACTATTTAGATAAACAACTTAATTAAGCTCTTGTTAGCATAAACACTTATCATAGCTATTTCTATACTAAAAGATAAAATAAACTCAAATTGTTTTCATATAAGCTATAAATTGTTTCATAAGCTATCTTGGAGTGCTTATAGACATGTCGTAAGCTCTTCCAAATAGTCCCAAAAATGTTTATGTCAGTAGATAAGTTAAAATAAGACAATTCAAATCGGCTCTAAGTGCATGTTTGAATTGGCAGTGAGATTACCAGAATCATAAGCTATCTTGGAGAGCTTATAGACACGTTATAAGCTCTTCCAAATAGTCCCAAAAATGCTTATTTCGGTAGATAAGTTTAAATAAGTCAATTCGAATTAACGTGCATGTTTGGATTGACAGTGAAACTACCATAATCACAATGAACCGCCATGATTTTGGTAAAAACTACACTTTTTAGCTTCAACAAAATCACAATGATACCGTGATTTCACCAAACTCGTCGCTCAACCAAACATTAATTTATTTTAGAAGCACTTCATTGACCATCAGCAAAAAATTTCAATATTAATTGTATATGCACTCTATGTTTGTGCTAGTATAGAGTGATTAGCTCATATTTTTGAAACAGATTTGGAAGTGGCAAGAGACAGGACGTATATACCTTGCTGGGGAGATTGCACTTGTTGTTGGGCTAGTTATATTTGTTACTTCACTTCCCCAAATTAGAAGAAGAAAGTTTGAAATTTTCTACTACACACATCATTTGTATATAGTCTTTCTAGTATTTTTCTTGTTTCATGCTGGAGATAAGCACTTCTATATGGTCTTCCCAGGAGTATTCCTTTTTAGCCTTGACAAACTGCTCCGAATAATTCAGTCGAGCCCAAAAACCTGCATGGTTTCAGCTAGAATTTTTCCCTGTGATGCTGTGGAGCTAATTCTACCTGAAGATCCAAGTATTTAATTTCTTCACAACTATCTGAAATTGAATTATATTTCGAGACAAAATTTTCCCTTCAAACGGTTTGTTTTCGATGATTTGCAGGACTAAAGTATAACCCTACAAGTGTTATATATTTGAAGATACCAACTATATCTCATCTTCAATGGCATTCATTCAGTATAATATCTAGTTCCAAAGCTGATGGAAACATTATGTCTGTGATGATTAAATGTCAAGGGTGGTGGACAAATACTCTTTATGATTTGATACAAACTGAATTAAACAAAGGCGCTGATAAAAGGAAGGGTATACCTGTTGCAATTGAAGGACCCTATGGTCCTGCTGTATTAGATTTCTTAAAGTAAGCATAAACATTATATCAAGTGCTTCTAAATTTCTAATAGACTTTTTATAAGATTATTTGAAATAATGAAAAATAATTGTCTGCAGATATGACAGTGTACTTATGGTTGCTGGAGGGAGTGGAATAACTCCATTTCTGAGCATTTTAGCAGAAATTGATTCAACTACCAACAAAAATAAATTTCCTTCAAGGATAGAACTTGTGCATGTCATTAAGAGGGCACAAGACATTTGTCTGGTACATTCGATCGCGCATCTGCTAGTTAACCAAACAAGCGAAAAATTTCATTTGAAACTGAAATTGTTTGTAACGCAAGAAACGCAACCAGGCATGGGAATTACGGAGCTGTTAAATGAGTTTGTGAAAGTAAAAACCCTGCAATTGGACAGTGTGAGCTCAAATTATTATGCAGCATATGGACCTGAAAGTCCAGTTTGGATGGCTGCTATTACAGGATGCTGTTCCATCACTTTCCTTGTTTTTCTAATATGTTTCAACCATATTATAATTCCATCTGAAAAGCATTCCACCAAATTGTCCAAAGAAAAGACTCCATCTTGGATTGTGGATTTAGTTCTGATAGCTACTTTTGTCCTAGCTTTATCTTGCAGCGCTTTGATAGCAATTGTGTTGAGATGGCGAAGGCTGAAGAAAGGGGTTCGCCCAACGTCGCAGACAGAAATTAAACCCTTTGATCTAAGTTCAGCTGAAACTAAGAATGCTCTTGAAGAACATGAAGTTCATTTTGGAGGAAGGCCTGACTTTAAAGGTAGTGATTCCGATTCCTTTGCTTCCTTCCTTGTATTTCTAAAAATATATATCTTGACTAAGAAATTGACAACTTGCTACATTTGAATTGAACAGATATATTAGGCAAGTTCAACAATGAAACGTGTGGATCGAATGTTGGAGTTTTGGTTTGTGGTCCTGAAAGCATGAAGGAATCAGTGGCGGCCGCGTGCCAGCAAGAATCCGAGTGTTCTGAGTTAGGTGTAAAGACAACAAAACCATGCTTCACTTTCCACTCTCTCAACTTCACATTTTAGTAGTCAAAATTTGGCTGCTTAAATACCAACACAACTCTGTTGTTGTTTGGTGATTAGTACACAACCTTTGCCTTCATTCCCAAGTTTTCAAATTCCCATAGTTATGTAGTTCATCGAGTCATGAATTTCAATAAGCTTTCTGAGAGATTCACATGAAAAATTACATGTAGTCATCACTTATTAAAGCACTCTTTTTCAAAGAGCATAGTTGTGAATTGTGATGTCTCACCTCACAAATGTTCAAATATGAATGTAATCAAAATCCTCCACCATGTAAACTGCTTCTGGATATGCAAAATAGTTATATATTCATCAAAGAAGGATAATGAACAATAATGGAAAGTAACTAAATCACACTTTCACAAACAAGTGCTGAATTTCCCAACACAACAGCCATTGTGTGTAATTTAAAGTGTAACAATTTCAAAGCTCGGGTTTTGATCAGGTACTATACACATATACAAAGGAACTGATTAAACGTGGAAGTAATATAATAATTAAAATCAAATTCAAATACAGGGAAACGTCCCAATTATCACACACAATCCAGAAAAATCCAATCACCAAATATTCCAACTATATGCAGTGAAGTCACTGGTCAATCAAATAGGGGAGGAGGATTGCAAAGGTACCTCCTCATCCAATTCCCCAGCACCACCACCATTATAATCACCGCGAGCCAAATCGGACAAAACTTTCCCGGGTGCATCCGCAACATCCTCACCAAGAAGAAGCGCAACAACTTCCTTCATAGTTGGCCTCCTATTTGGCTCGGGATGGCAACAAGCCAACCCAAGCTTCAACACCATCTCCATATCACCCACATCATACTCCCCTTTCATCCTACTATCCGCAGCTTCAATTACACACCCTCTTGCATACAACTCCCTAACCCAATCAATAAGCACAACTTCCTCATCCACCACCATCGCCTCCAACGGCCTCCTTCCACAAGCCACTTCCAACAACACCACCCCAAAACTATACACATCACTCGCCGAAGTTGGAGCCGCAACGTTCGCTATTTCGGGCGCCAAATACCCTATTGTCCCCACGACACGTGTAGTATTCGGAACTTGCCCATGTTGGTAAAGCTTAGCCAAACCAAAATCTCCCAATCTTCCTCTCATATCAGCATCCAACAAAATATTACTAGATTTAATATCCCTATGAATAACAACCTGATCCCAACCATGATGAAGATAATTAAGCCCTTCTGCTACATCAACAAGAACCCTACGTCGCTGATTCCATCCCAAAACTTTCTCAGGATTATCGAAAACCCACTTGTTTAAACTTCCATTAGGCATGTAATCATAAACCAACATAAGTTCATTACCCTTTCTACACCACCCCTTCATTTGCACTAAATTCTTATGCTGAAGTCTTCCCATACTTGAAATCTCTGCCATAAACTCTCTTAACCCTTGTTTAGAATCATGATTAACACACTTAACCGCAATCAATGTTTGGTTCGACAATGTTCCTTTGTAAACTCTTCCAAACCCTCCAGAACCTATAAGCTTCTCATTATGAAAATCCTTTGTAGCTATGCATAGTTCCTCATAAGAAAATCTATGAGGCCAATACTCCATTTCCCATTCTTCCACATCATCATCATCTTCTTCATTTCTTCTTCTCTTCCACCATAGGAAATATAACATAAACAAACTAAAACACACTAAAACAAAACAACCAACTACAATCCCCGCAATAGCTTTACCAGACAGCGAATTCGACGATTCTCGCTTGAAAACTGGTAAATTCGTTGTGTTTAACTCCTTTGCAGTTCCTGAATCACTGAAACTCCATGCTAGAACTCTTTGAGCTTCAATCCAATTTGTTTTCGAAGCCGAAAAACCAACAAACATTTCACGAGAAAGATAATTACTTATAATCGGATCTCTATACGAAAGCGTCGGTTTCAAAGGCCGTGAAACACCGATCGGAGCAACGGTAACATTTATCTCAAAATTCTCGCCGTTAAATTCAATCCACGCTATAACATTTTCGCCGCTGTTCATTTGAACCGGCACAAATTTCCCGGTAGAATTGTAATATCCAGCAGGTGTTTGTGTTTTCGATTCGATATTATTAAGATCGATTCCGATGTGATTGTTATCATTGTCGTTGAACTCAGGGTTTCGTCCGGTATCGAATTCAACGGCGAAAAGAGGGAAAACGGTTGGGGTAACGGCGTTAGTGAATAAACCGAAGTATTGACTAGCGATAGCGCCGGGAGGGGAAGTGGTGTTACAGAGAACGAAAGCGAGACCGAAACCAGGGCTGTTAGGGTTTTGAGGTAAGATAGAAAAGATGAAGGAAGTGGAGAAGGAAGTGATCATGGGGATTTTTGTATGGAAGAAGAATCTACCGAGAGAGAATTGGTTGGAATCGTTTGTTAAACGGATTACGGAGGATTCTATGCGGGTGTCGTTGGTGAGAGTGAGGTTTGTGGTGGTGTTGAAAGAGTTGAAGATGAAGTCAAGAGAGTGAATGGTGGGGATGAGGAGGAGAAGGTGGAGGAAATGGAAGAGTGCGGTGGCCATGCCGGAAGTTAGTTTGTTCGCCGGCGAGTGTGGGGAGAAGGGTTAGTTACATTGTTTGGTTGGAAAGGGTGGTTGAATATTGAATATTGAATATTCAACGGTACTTTATGCAAGATAGGATTCTACATTGTGTTTTTTTAATACAGTAGTGGTTGATTTTGTTGACTAACAACGAACATAGATTAGTTGACGGATATCAAGTCCTTGGATCTTTGCAGGACTTCAATAAATATAAAAATTTAAGGAAAATGTTAAATAGTGTCATCGGGCACTACTTAAACATATAAATATGGAAATTCTGTTTTAAAATTTGTGCATTCAATGCATCGAGAATGTAAAATGTTATTTTATTAATATTAATTTTATTTTTTATTTCTCTTTTTGGTATGCTTAACAAGTGCACGGGGGCACTGTTTAGCGTAACCCAAAATTTAAATGAACTTGAGAAAAGGGAAAAACTTTTTAGTAAAAAAATTTAAGAACAAGGATTGTAAGAATAGATTTCCGCGATTGTTTACATCCATCAGCACTCATGATTTCCACTAATGAAAGAGATTAAATGACATCAACCTTTAAGATTTTGTCATGTGTTGATTCTTATATTTCTTGTATAAAAAATTCTTACTAAATAGCAATACTCACTTGAGAATGCAGCTTGTTTAGAGATAGAATTTTTATAATTTTTAAGAAAAAAGTGACTCAAAATGTCTAATTGACATGATCATGAGAAAAGTAAAATTCATTAATAATCCGTCTACTTTGGTATATTTAGGGGTGTAATTGGATCGGTTTTTTATGAATCCAAAGTCCGAATCAATGTGTACTCAATTGGTTCGGTTTGGATCGGTTTGTCCTATTTTTGAAAAATGAAACTGAACCAAATTAATCGGTTTGGATCGGATACTTTGATCGGTTTTGTAATGCTTTTTTTTTCTTGCAATATTTTCCCTGCTATTATTTTTTTCTACTATTATTTTTTATCCGATATCCTGCTATAATTTTTTTAATCACACATAACACTTATGTAATCAATTATCACCATACACCATACTTTAATTGGTTTTCAAATACATTTTAATTCAAACAAAATTGACAAAATACAATCTATAGATTTTCAAATACAAAATACAATTCATAGATGAAGTTCAATATATATATATATATATATATATATATATATATATATATATATATATGATTAATAATATACCTATTGGTTCGGTTCATTGGTTTTTAAAAATTGAATCTGAGAACCGAACCAAACCACGTCGGTTTTTAATTGGTTCGGTTCAATTTTGAATCCGAACCATAAACATCGGTTTTTTTCGATTTGTATTGGTTTGAATCGTCGGTTTAATTGGATTTTTTTGATCCACTTACACCCCTAGGTATATTGTATTGTATAAAAGAGCTTTTAAAGTTGAACGGGCAGGTGCGGTATAATCATATTTTATTAGAGGGAAATATAAGTGTTGATTGAATGACTAATTTTAACTTTTCTCTTAAAAGATTTGACATTTATGTTATGAAAACCTCTTTAAATGAAATTCTAAATCTTCTTTTTACATATTTCAGCGACTTGCATACCTATAAATATCCCTGAAATATTCATAAATATCCCTGAAATTCTAAATCAATCTTTGACATTTCTTTTCTTTTTTAACTTTAACACTTTTTTACTAAGAAAAAAAAAAGAAGAGATTCATGTTTTCTCATTTATATTTTTTTAGACTATATAAACACTACAAAATTGTAGAACTATTTGGAAAAACACAATAAATATCTAACCATATAAGCACATCAACGAGAGGGAAAAGTTATTGTCCATAAGCCAAATCATTATGGATGGTACATAAGCCAATGAAAACACAACAGATTTACTCACGCGTCCCTCAAATAACTCGCACGCCCCCCAATTTCTCGCGCGCCCCCCAAATTTCTTGTGTGCCCCCCAAATTTCATGCGCCCCCCAATTTTATTTTATTTTTTGTTCCTTTCTCCCCAGATTTCTAGTCAAAACCGTTTTCCTGTTGGAATGGTTTCCATGAGTTGTACTGCAAAACCATTAAATGCATAAAATGGTTTTGGAGTACAACACTATAATTATGCACTTAACATTTTTTTCCCTCCCCACTGATTTATAGCCAAAACCATTTTATGCACTTAACACTTACAATACTAGCCTTGACCCTTTCCAATAATTTTCAACATGACAAAATTATGAAAGTAGTTATAATATATAAGTTGAGATATGACCCAATCATAGAAGACAATCAACAATCCTTACCCAATGCACTTAATGGTTTTGGCTAGAAATCTGTGGGGAGGGAAAAAAAAATTTTAAGTTCATAATTATAGTGTTGTACTCCAAAACCATTTTATGCACTTAATGGTTTTGGAGTACAACTCTTGGAAACCATTTTGTTGTTGGAATGGTTTTCAGGAGTTGTACTGCAAAACCATTAAATGCATAAAATGATTTTGGAGTACAACACTATAATTATGCACTTAACATTTTTTCCCTCTCCACAGATTTCTAGCCAAAACCATTTTATGCACTTAACACTTACAATACTAGCCTTGACCCTTTCTAATAATTTTCAACATGACAAAATTATGAAAGTAGTTATAATATATAAGTTGAGATATAACCCAATCATAAAAGACAATCAACAATCCTTACCCAATGCACTTAATGGTTTTGGCTAGAAATCTGTGGGGAGGGAAAAAAAAAGTTTAAATGCATAATTATAGTGTTGTACTCCAAAACCATTTTTTGCACTTAATGGTTTTACAGTACAACTCTTGGAAACCATTCCAATAGCAAAATAGTTTTGACTATAAATCTGGGGGAGGAAGGAACAAAATAAAATAAAATAATTGGGAGACGCATGACATTTGGAGGGTGCGCGAGAAATTTGGAGGGCGCGTGAGAAATCTTCTCTCATTTATGGATGGTGCATAAGTTTAGCTTATGGACAATAACCACACCCTCAATCCGATATGACCATAGAAATCACAATAAAATAAATAAATAAACAAATGATTGACTTGCAACCACCAAAACGTAACAATGGATTAGATGGTAAAATCTACCTCCTCGCCAGGTCGTTTCAAGAAGAAATTCTATTGGACAACATCCTTCAAGCAAACAAAGAAATCTTTAGTGGAACCACATTATTTTAAATTATCTCGCACAAGTCAGAGAAATTAACTTGCTCGGTTTGAATTTGCAGATGATAAGCTCCTTTGGCTAATCCTTTGTTAAGATCGAATTTTCATCGCCACTCATCCTTAACATTAGCCTAAATAATAAAATTAGCCAGCAAAGCTAATTTTAATATAGATTCTATATACAATGTGAATAGTGTAAAAGACTATTTGCATGGTCAATTAATTATAATTGTTAGACCACTAAAATCATTTGATTTTTTTTTTTATCTTCAATATTCGTTTTATTGGTTTGTTTAATCTGATTCAGAGTCATTTTTAATATTAACCGACTTTAACTTCTCCTGATTGCAGTTGCAGAGATCGAATTGTGGTCCTCTATACTAATTTAAGTATTAATCATCGCTAGTTTGATCTAAAATTATTTAATTTTAATTATAATTATTTTTGAAGTGATACATTTAGTTATTTGTGATTTATTTGCAAAGTAAACTCTTTACACCGTATGATAGAAAGCGATAAATTATAGGGTTAAGTATTCCAATTCGAGAAGGAATATATCTCCTAACAATTGTTTCAGTTCAAGAAGGAACGGGTCTCCATAGAAATGGGGGATAGGACTAGAATTCTTTGATTAATTTTCTCCCTTGTTGTTTACACATACAATACAAATATATATAGACAAATATCATAAAACTACTATTAACTTCTTAAAACTACTAATAACTACTAATAACTACCTAAATATAAATTACCTAAATATATAATTACATAATTACTACTTTATATTATACCATTACAAATAAATTACATATATATTAATACACGTATCATTACTCCATTCGTCCACGACAACCTTGTCCTCAAGGTTGTAATTAAAATGAGAGAATCTTCCACCAGGATCATATGGCGTTGTATCCCATAAATGCAGTGTCGCCAATTGTTCGAGCCATTGGTCAATGTGGACAATGAATGGTAATCCAACAACCTTATTAACCAATTTGGTAGATGTTATTGAAGAATGCACCAATTCTTTTGTGGTTATGGGTGGTGATAAAGACTCAAAAACAAGAGACATGGGAGAAGAAATGAAGTATCAACGCGGCGTTAAGTTTAAGAAATTGGAAGCATGGACTATTGTGGTGGCATTGACAATATCATTGATGGAATTGGAAACAAAATCAATGGTGGAAGCAGAATTATCATTAGGGTTTGGTTCTTATTCAATTTCATCTTCAAGATACATCTTGACCTCGTCATTGTCAATTTTCTTTGCTTCATCCTCATCAGACAATGGCAAAACATTCACGATGCTCTGACAGGAAGAAGATGATTCTGATTTGTGCAAGGTTTGTAGGTTTGGAAATGTAAGAAGAAAATATTCGTGGCGGAGGTCTTCTCTGAGTTTAAATTCATTTAAGGATGTAGTGGTGGTTTTAATGGACGTAGTGAGGGCTTCGATGGATTCCCGAAATTGTGATAATTCTTGTGCGCTTATAGTCATGGTTTCATGGATGAAATAGAGTTCGAAAATAAAAGCACCAATGATAGAAAATCATAAATTATAGGGTTAAGTATTCCAATTCGAGAAGGAATAAGTCTCCTAAGAAAGGGAGGAAGGTTGAAATTGAGTTAATTGTTTCAATTCGAAAAGGAACGGATCTCCATAGAAATAGGGGATAAGACTAGAATTCTTTGATTAATTTTCTCCCTTGTTGTTTACACATACAATACAAATATATATAGACAAGACAAATATCATAAAACTACTATTAACTTCTTAAAACTACTAATAACTACCTAAATATATAATTACATAATTACTACTTTATATTATACCATTACAAATAAATTACATATATATTAACACACGTATCAACCGTATATCATCAAAATTAAACTCCATTCTTTTTTATTTCTCAAGCCATTACTCATCTGCTCTCGAAGATATGTTTGATATCTTTACTCTCACAGGAATTTGAGGGTTTGGGTTTGGGTTTGTGTGGCTAAGAATGACCGTAACAAGGGCTTCATGTCGTTGTAGTTGACTACAAATACACACTATTTTTTGGGAATTTTTAAATCAATGTGTGGTTTTTTTTGAATTTGCACACAAGAAGATAAGATCCAGCAAATATAAAAGAGAAATTGCAACCAAATAATCGATTAATTGATGATGTGATAATCAACACCACAAGTAGATGAGAATAATACGTTATTGGTGTATCATTCAATGTAACGATTAATTCCTAAATTTTATATTTTTGAAGTCAAACTTACTAACTACATGTTTTTGGGATTTGGATTCTCTCATATTTTTTTCTCTTTAATTCTCTCTTCAATTTTTTTTATGTGTCTGTCTCTCTCATCATTTCTTCTCTCTCATCATCATTTATTTATTTTTAATTTTTAATTTATCTCTCTTCACACTCACAAAACAATAAAATGAAGAGGGAATTGTAGAGAAATCATAGGAGAGGATCTAAATTCCAAATCCCATGTTTTGTTTTGTTTCATTGTCTTGGTGATGGAATTACACATGTCAATCTCTCGTGGGCTTGCTTAATAGTTACAGTTTTCGTAAATGTTTGGAAGATAAGTGCTGAACCAGAAGAAAAAAAAGTTTGAGCAGTACGAATTGTGTTTAATACAAAAATCATGTTACATATAAAAATAGAGGAGTGTTATTTGAACACCCAAAAAAGTTATCCCATATAGATAATTAATTTTTTCCTTCTTTGTATGCAAGCCGAAGCAGACCAAAAATAATAAAAAATAGCAAAAAGATGGCGGGTCCCATGTTTTTTGGTTGTCGGACAACTATTTGGTTGTCAAAATAATATTAGTGATAAAAATATAAGTTGTAAAAAACATAAAGATATTGGGTTGATATGAATTAACTCAATAAAGAAACAAATGTCTACATCTTAATGCTTGCTGGATTGTGAATTTGTATGGAGATCAAATCATATATACTTTGTTAACTTTTGACCATACAACTCAACCAAGAGTTCCATCGCCAGCCCAGCTCAACTCGACCATGAGCTCCATCTTCAGCCCAGCTCAACTAGATCATCTTTGGTCAGCCACGCATCTTGTACGAAGCAACATGGTGACGTAAGCTTTGTTCGTCTCACCTCCATGTGACCTGCACGGACGAGTGACGTGAGCTACCACGTGTGTTAATTCCATGCGTCCTGTACAGACGAGCTGCTTAAGGATCTCAGTATTATAGCTTATTGGGCTTGGACTTTTCAGTCCAAAAGAAAGTTCGTTAGATCAAGAAAGGTTGAACTATAAAAGGAGGTACTTAGAAGAAAAAAGAGGATCCATATTCTAGGGCAAAACTTTATATTTTACTTTAGTCTCTTTTGAGTATTCTTGAAGTTTTTTCCGTGTTGCTTTGTAGCTCACTCTTTATATTTTGTATTTACATACATGAACATACGTACTTTTTCTTTCTCTTGACATTGTCTGTATGTTGTATGAATAGGTAGGCCTAATAGTAGCTTTAATACTTTAGTGTTCCTTCCTTGTTTTGTTGTCGTGTGGTTATAGGGGCCTTGTAAGAGTTGCTAAGTTTAATTATTAACAAAGTGTGTATTGGAGTAGAACTAACAGTGATTGAGCTGTGATATATTATATCTGTCCCAAAATATAAGAACTAGTTTGACTAGTGCACGTATGCCAACGCCCAATTTTGATCATTAATATCTTTAATTCTCTATTAGTAAAAATTATAAAAACTTGATATTTTGAAAATACTCATCAAAACAAATCAAACAAGATCTCATATGCTAATATTTATATCTATATATTATTTAAAAAATATGGTCAAAGCAAGATAAGTAAGAGAAAGTCTATGTTGGGCACAACCCTAACACATCACATTTGGGCACACACTTGACGCTTGGTGGATTGTGGACTGGATGGAGATCATACCATAAGTAATTTGTTAACTTTTGACCATACAACTCAATCAAGAGGTCCATTGTTAGCCCAAGTCAACTCGATCTTTGGCCTGCCACACATCCTGTACGAAGGAACACAATGACGTAAGCTTCGTGTGTCTCACCTTCGCGTGACTTGCACGGACAAGTGACGTGAGCTACCACGTGCGTTAACTTCACACGTCCTGTACGAACGAGTTGCTTAAAGATCTTAGTATTATAGTTTTTGGGCTTGGACTTTTCAGTCAATAAAAAGCTCATTATGTCTATTTTTACAAGGCCCAAATTTGCTAAGGCCCACTGAGATTGTCAATTCCTCTCCTTCGTATTTGCACGGAACAAATAACTCTACTATGTTGACTCAAAAGAAAAAATACCGGGCAAACAACCACTTTAGTATCTATCATAAAAAAAATAACCTCTTTGATTTCTAGAAGTGTGTTATTTGTTGTTAAATTAGTTTTTGAATAACCAATCGTTAGTTGGTTTAGTGGTGATTGGCGCTGAATTTGATAAGGAGGACCACGGTTCGATTCCCCGCGGCTGAGATCGGGAGGGGGCTGGAACCAGTTGATGTCAGAACTGAACCCCGAACAAGATTAAACTGGTGGTGAAAACCAAAAAAAAAAAATTAGTTTTTGAATATATCGAAATTGTAAATACACTTTTAATGTCTCTTTTATTAGTATTTTATGAACTAAATTGACTAATAAAAGAGATATTCGTAGACTTTATTATAATTTTGATGTATTCGAGCCAAATGTTACAATGAAATAGTATATTTTTAGGGACTAAAATGATTTTTTCAATATATAATGATACTGTTTTTCAAAACTAATTAACAGCAGCCCATGATGATACTTTTTTTTTTTTGTTAATACGTACTGTATTATATACTTTCAATATATGCAATTAGTTTTATGGATTAAGCAACCAAAAAAGTTGAAACAAGGGAAAAAGAAAGGGAGCTCAGAGGAATATTTTCATCCAATATTTCAGGAAAGGTGATGTTACCCAACAACACTATTAATTTCATCATCCAGAAATTGCAACAGCCGGGAATCGAACCCGGGTTTGTACGATGGCAGGGTACTATTCTACCACTAGACCACTGGTGCTTCATGTAATATCAGCGGATATATCGCTATCACTAATGTTATTTTGACAATCAAATAGTTGTCGGACAACCAAAAAACATGGGACCCACCACCTTTTTGCTATTTTTTATTATTTTTAGTCTGATTCGATTTGCGTGCGTGCAAAGAGAGAAAAAATTGGTTGTCTATATGGGACAACTTTTTTGGATGTTCAAATAACACTCCTCTATCGCTATATATAGCTAACTTATCAGTGTGAGTGTTTTACTATCGTTGCTTTTATATCCATTGTAAAACAACACTGTTGTACAATCTGTTGAATAACTTTCATAGGATCAAATATAGTCAATGATGGATTCTTTTAAGATGACTTTTATGTAGAGGAAATAAATATTTCTATATTGTATTGTGACATATTTCTCCATAGGAAAAGATGGATTCAATGAAACCATTTTGTTTTGTCTTTTGAATCATCATGGTTTCATTGCCAATTTAGATTCCAAACTTTAATACTCCGGATCAAATGTCAAAATAAATTACTTATAATTGTTATTGACAAATTAACATAAATTAATTACTTATAATTAAGTTCCACTAATTCTAATTTAATTAACAAAAATGTTAAAATTGCTCAATTAAAGTCATCATCGCCGGTTGAACCAATTTGCATCTGGTTTACGTAAATTGGTGGGGGCGAATCGAACCTAAAACTTAGTGTGATACAATTATTTAATAAAATTCTTACACTAAAGAACATAAAATATATTTTGTTCTCAACACTTTTATTATTATTATTATTATTATTATTATTATTATTATTATTATTATTATTATTATTATTATTTTGGCCAAAAATAATTATTACTATAAAATAAATTTTTTAGAGATTCATATTAGACACATTTCAATATGTATAATTTTTTTAAAATATTCAATTTTTTAGTCCCGCCGCTGCCGGACACCCCTATTACTTGTTTATAACATGTAATTAAACTTTGCCTATAAAATATATTGAGTATTGACCATATCTAATAATGTAAGTTGGATATCTAGTTTACTAAGGGTTTATTTGGAACAATGGAAAGAAAGAGGAAGGAAAGAGAATTATGAAAATCGATAAATGAATTTAGAATAAAAGTAATCTAAATTTATTCATCGATTTTCATAATTTTCTTTCATTTCCCTTTCTTTCTATTGTTTCAAACGGATCCTAAAGAAAAATACTGGAGGAGCTTGTAATATTGACATTTTTTGTTCTATTCGTGTGGTAGAGTTGCACTACAACACATTTGGAATTTAGTATCATGTGAAAAATGTTACTAAATCTAAATAAATGTTACTATTTCTTTTTAGTAACATTTGTTCAAATGTTGCATAAAGCCTATGTTACTAAAATGTTTTAGTAACATTTAAGAGTACTATTAGTAACATTTGAAAAATGTTACCAATTTAGATTTTTTGTAACACTTGAGAATATCATTACTAACATTAAATAAATGTTACCGGTTTATTTATCTTGAAACATGCAAAAATGTTACTAATTTGTATTTGTACATTGGAAAAAATGCTACTAAAAATGTTACACAAGTATCTTTTACACAATTTATACAAATCACTATTTTGCATCAAGACCATCACTTTTTTATAACAAGACAATGAAATAAAATTTTAAGCAACACTAGAGTGTTACAAGTTTCACTATCGAAAGTGTTACAAGCTTTTTTCTATAACTAAAGTGTTACAAGTTTCACTATCGAAAGTGTTACAAGCTTTTTTCTATAACTAAAGTGTTACAAGTGAAGCTTGGAAAACTAAGTAGCTAATGAAATCTAAGCCATTTTGAGGCCACTGTTATGAATTTGCATCAAACTTTTGCCATCTTGACTGTTGAATCTGCCATGACTAGTGAATCAGATATATGGATATAAGACCATTGCTTCTGCTGCCATGACTCTTGTATTTCTCAGCTACTTATCTGATTATAAGGTAAGGGATAAAGTTTCAATGTAACACAAATATCATGGAGTAAAATGATCAACAATGAGAACTAACCAAAATGAATGAATTTCCTAAACTATAGTAATTAGAAATAGAATATCTAAACATGTGATTCAATGGACATTACTTGTAATGTATCCACACAAATGGATTTAAGAGCTCAGACAAATAGATTTTCACAACTAAACTAACAACGAATCAAGAAGCACTTATTGAATAGTCACTTAATTGTGTTGAGCACCAAATGGTCCGTGTTATACTTACATCTCCTTCATCAAGGTGGCCAAGCTTCCTTAAAAGTTTACTGGAGAAAACCACCTTTCTGCCACATTGGGGCATCCAATCCTACCAAATGATCAAGACTAGTATTAATTAAAGCCTTGATCATCATATACTACATGATCAAACACAATCACAATATCCATGATGAATCATATCTAATTATCATTCAACTGTTGAAAAAAATTTGTGGAATCTTTACCAAAATTAGATATCATATTATTGAATTCAAGAACTACCTTATAAGATGGGAAATTCTGATTTGAAGCGAGTGCAGATGAAATCCAATATTTGATCATTAGTTCCAGGTTCTTCCTCACCAAAATAAATGTATCCATATAAAATAGCAAGACATCAGAGCTGGATACATTAATGTTGGGAGTTAAATTCAATTTTTTTTACCATTTATACAAAACAAAAGTCAAACCAACACAACATCAATTAGTTTAATTAAGGAAGTATTAATGAAATTTGAATTTTGCTTCTTTTCTTCATCAACTAACTGGTATAATTTTGAAGATTAATGCATTAAATTAGTATGTGTGAAGTTTGACAGCCAGTACCTGTCCACGACATAAGCTCACCTACATTTTCAAAAAAGCTAACTTATAGTGTTGCATGAACATACTCTAATTTCACAACAACCAAACACTACATCAAAGGAACCAAAAGCATATGAAGTAAAATTAATACTAATCCATTGCTTGATTATATTTATATACCTCACCAAAAGCACCTTTATCTTCGCAATAGAAAGACAGAAACACCGAACCACTGTGAAACGAGTGAGAAGATGAACTCGAACTCATGACATATGATGAAAATGCGCGAGGATCGTGACAGAGGAGGATCGTCGACGAAGAGTGATTGGCACTAGAGAATCTAACACAATTAATCAATATCAGACAACATAAGAAGCATAATAGAGCAGATTTAGATTTTTTATCTGGAGAAATCTAATTCCCTTCACTGCCATAATGGTTTAGAGCCATTACCATAATCAAAGTTATAGTCAAATGCATTCTATCTTTACCTTGGCCTTATCAACCAATGAGATAAAGTCTCTTAGGCCAAACTTTGTCCTTCTTGATCCTAAAATTGAGATAGTGCTCTACACAAGCATCCACCTTTCAGTAATAGAAACATAACATCAAATCTCATAAATCACAATGAATAAGGTTTAAAAAATGTCATACAACCGTGACTTACGCCTCAACATCGATGTTTTTTATGTCTTTGCGGACACAACCTGGCCGCTTATGACGTTGCATCGATCACATTTGACTATAACTCTATAATATCAAGAATCACGACATGAAGGCGATTGCACCCTTGATTTTGCAGGTGACAACAGAAACATGGAGTATTCCTTTATTGATGTCATCAGCCCACACCACATACCACTTAGGATCATCAGGATGCCAAGTCTTTTCCTGTCTGTGTTATCTGTCATATCTAAAACAAGCAAACACACCAGAAAAATAAACGTTTGTTCATTTAGACATTTAATCAAACACTTGGAGTACGAAAATCACAAACTAAAATTTTTAAACAACATAATAAGAGTTTTCGAATATCACTGAATCAAAACAACATAATAAGGGTTTTGCAACAACCAAAACAGAACAAAACTGCTAATCGAGGTAGAAAAGGGAAATAATTGATTTAGAACAAAAATTCATAGCAAAATTCAGAACAAAAAAACCGAATTGATAGGATTAAGAACACAATTCAGAACAAACAAAAGCACATAATATTACTAATGGAAGAGATCGAGCTTCAGAATGTTGAAAGAGAAATTCGAATTTTACCTCGTTTGAAACAAATGAAAACCCTGGTTGCAGGAACGAAAAATTCAGATTGAGAATTTGCGATTGAGGAATTTTGCTATGTGACCTGTGAATGGAGATGAGACCTTGCGATTGAGGAATTTTGCGATGAGATTGAGAATTTGCGATTGAGTGTTTTGCGATGAGATTTGCGTGAGCGTGAGAGAAAGATGAGCAAGATGAATACTGAAAGTGAGTGTTTTGGGTGTGTTGGAAATTGGAATGAAAGTTGCGAATCTCCACAAATGTTACTAGATGAATACTGTTTTGACTTTGAGTGTGTTATGTACAGTAACAATTTTTAAAAAATGCATGTTACTAATATACTTTAAAGGGATAATTGGTAAATAAGTAGCTAGTATAAAAAAAGTGTTATTGAGTATGTAACATTTTATAAAATCACTACATGTAGTAACATTTTTATAAATGTTGCAACTTGCAAGGTGATGTTACTAAAAGTCACAAATGTAGTAGTGTTGTGTGGGATTAGGATATTTCCATGATTTGCAGCTTGCATGATAGAAAAGATACGAATATTTGCTGTAACTCTAATTCTAAAGGGTTGCCCTCTTTTCCACATGTATGGGTCCATTCTTCAAAGTGTTCATCATTTCATTCAAATAGACTCCATTGTTCACATATTTCAGCATTAGCACTAGGTTGTAGATTTTATAGCTTGGAAGGTTCATTCTTTATTATTGCTATAGGTCTTAATTATTTTTCTTTGAAGTGACTTTGTTGAGGTTTGTTTTCTCTTGGTGTTCCTCTTTAATTGGTCTCAAGGTCTTTTCTAATATTAAAAAAAGAGCTTAATTAAATCGGTGCGATGCAGCTATAAATTGATGATAAGTAATCAAATTTTATGATGTAGTGAAATATTACTATGTGATTACTATTATTGTTATGTTACTGATTTCATTAAATAAATAAAGCTATCTCATAGTATCATCATTTCGTTACGCTTAATGCTTAATCAGATCAATGAGCAAAACCACGAATTGTAAATATATCAATCTAAAAATGATGAAAATGGAGAACAAAGTTATGGCCATCTCCGGTTTAAATATTGCATTATTAAATGGATTTACTGTGTTAAAATACGCGGGATTGTATAAGTTTTAAAAAATGAGTAGTTCTTTTTTTTTTTTTTTTTTTAGTAATTCTATGCAATGCAAAAATTACCCTCGTGAAGTTTTGCGAACTATACATGTTTGATTCAAACCATAGTAGTCAAAGGTTGTAGCATTATAATTTTTTAGAATTAAGAGTCGGGTAATTCAACCCTACAAAATCAGCTTTTAGAATTATTCAGGTCATCTCGCAATGTGAGATTTCTTAACACACTCTCTCGCGTCCAACACAATTGAGCTTAGTGTGCGGACATAAATGATGGATGGCCCGATCAAAAACCTAATAGCAGGCGGCCCAACAGATCGTAAAGAAAACTCTGATACCATCTTAAGATTTGGGAGATCTACACTAAACCATAAAAGTTAGCTTGAGTGTTGAGGTTTACACTACATTTATAAATGTTATATGTAATATCTCTAGCCAATGTGGGACTTCTAACACACCCGCTCACATCCAGAACTAAACAAGCTGAAATGTGGAATCAACAATAACAGTTGGCACAATAGCTAGATTAAATGAAATGAGAATCCTGATTCCGACCTCTATCATTGAAATTCTAAATCTCTTGTGTGCATGAGTTATTTTATTGATTGGTACTTGATGTATTTTGGTTTCTTTTAGGTGATCTTCGATAATTCTCTTGTTGGCAATCACTTTGCAGATACCTTTTTCTCAGCTATGTAGAAATTTGTGATTCTTAAGACTTTTTATATTTTAATTATGTTCTCAATGGTCATCAGATTAAAGAGGTTACTCCCATGTAAGCAAAAAAAAAAAAAAAAAAAAACCCTTTAAGAAGATGGATAAAGTGCATTAAGTAATGAGAAAAATTTTTCCACTTTCAATTTTACCCTTGATTTTAGGTTTGTTTATGACATTAGTAGTTGCATGAATTGGTGGAGTGAAGTAAAACTATGTTGGAAACCGCATAAAACAGTGTAATCATTATATGTTTATAAAAAGTTGTAATAAATGTAGTAACTTTTACTTATATATGAAACTTTCATTGTTTTGCTTTGTTGCTTATATTCAAGATCGGAGGGAGTATATTATATTGAATCCTCCCATAGTTTCCTAGATCGAATGCAACACTAATGGTAGAACAAAGGGTTACAAGATGTGGTGATATATTTTCAGAGATAATAACAATGCAAATATTGTGGGTTGTTTCACTCCAAACTTAAACACTATGTTTTTGGTTGGAAAAAAACTCTCCATTGGTTGCTCTTGCTTTAATTTTCTTGAAGATTAAGAAATAGGTGTTTGAATTATGGTGAGTTAACTAAGAACATGCACTTCATTGTTTCTCATATTTTCAAAGAAGGCAATCGATATGTAGACAAACTTGCTTTCCTGGGCTACAAAGTAATGATTTTGTTTGATGAGAATTCATCCCATCTTGTGTCTCTGATTTATAACTGTGATAGGTTAGGGCTTCCTGATTTCATTTCTGTTGATGTATTTCTAGGGTTCTTTCTTTTATTTGCTCTGCACTCTTTTTTTCTTCATCATTGTTTTATCTCATTGGATTTTTTTATAAGGTTTTTAACAAGACAAATGTTGTTTATGTCATTGGCTGTTATACAGGGTTTTGGCCTAAATGAAGCACACATTCTGACACGGACACCACGATACGACACGGACACTCTGACACCGCTAATTCAAAAAATATATGACACCGACACCGCTACATATTTATAATAAATCTAAATTAAAAATCAAAATATATACATGGACTTCTAAGTTGAACAAATTTTTCATTAAGGAGTGTCGGGGTAAACAAAAATATTTTTTTTTGACACCTATCCGACAGGTGTTGTACGAGTGTCTGACACCGCAATACGCCTAATCATAGAGGTGTCCATGCTTCATAATCTCTCAATAGTTGTAATGTCTCTTATTTTTATTCAAGTTTAAAAGGCATCCATGCCATTTATTTCAAAAAAAAATTGATCACTTTAATTTGGAGACATTTTATGTCTTCTATAAAAATTTGGACACCTTATTTAGTGTTAATAGATTTGGATTCCATAAAGTCATAATTTTTAATATTTAAATAAAATTTTATAATATTTTTATCTTTACAACACGTATAAATGCCCTTAATTAGGAAATGCAATATTTTCTCTTTTTTAATTATTTTTTGCTTGAATGTAGATGAATTTAAAGACATAAATTTGGCTTTTTAGAAAAGAAAAAAGGTAAAATAAAAACAAAAATTCTCCCAAAATAAATTAACCTAAAGTTTTGTAAATAGTTTGCTAAATTATAGAAATGCTTTTATTTGTAAGTGACAGGCATTGAATGGTAGTGACATTGTGGGGCTAGATTGATCTGCTCACCGAGAAACTTTTAGTTTGGGCACAAATCCAACACTTGTTTTTTAGGTACACATACATAATTTTTAAAAATTAAATATAAAAAAATTGATTAATGATAGTTGATATGACTTAATAATGTATCTTTAAATTTTTATCTTTGTTGTGTGTGTGCCCAAACAATATTAATTTGGGATTGTGCCTATGATAGAATTTCTCCTTCTCACCTTCTATATTTTAACCTATCTTTATAATACTAGCAAGATTCCATTATAAATATTATAAATTTAATCACAAGCATATTACAAATAAGTAGATGCAGCATGCCAGAGTAGTCAAGTCACATATGGCAAGCGCCACCTTACTTGCAATTCTCAAACTATTGATTATTTTCATATTTTCATATGGCAAGCGCCACCTTAATTACAGGAGGATGAAGTCTTTAACAAACAGAGTAGATAGAATACATGTTAATGTGACAAATAAGTTGTTCTTGTTGAAGATTTGAGGGAGAAAGTAGAGCACTCTGATAGCAAATTCAAGAGAGTGGAAAGAAAATATAAGATGATAATAAGTGAAATGGTAAAAATGAGTAAGGAAATTAAATTTGTATTTATAGAGTTGATTCTAGAAAAAAGAGTCTTGGTAAAATTATGATGGTAAAGAAAAATAAAGGACAGAAGTGTAATTGATTTGACAAGGCAGTCGATGTGACAAGACTAGATGAATCAACAAGCTTAACGTCTGGTGGACTGTGGACTAACATGGGTCAACCCGATGAAGAAACAAACGTCGATGTCTTAACAGACTTGACGCTTGGTGGATTGTGGACTGGATGGAGATCATACCATAAGTAATTTGTTAACTTTTGACCATACAACTCAATCAAGAGGTCCATTGATAGCCCAAGTCAACTCGATCTTTGGTCTGCCACACATCCTGTACGAAGGAACAAAATGACGTAAGTTTCGTGTGTCTCACCTTCGCGTGACTTGCACGGACAAGTGACGTGAGCTACCACGTGCGTTAACTTCACACGTCCTGTACGGACGAGTTGCTTAAGGATCTTAGTATTATAGTTTTTGGGCTTGGACTTTTCAGTCAATAAAAAGCTCATTATGTCTATTTTTAGATATGTTGGTCAATAGCAAGCCACAAGGCCCAAATTTGCTAAGGCCCACTCAGATTGTCAATTCCTCTCCTTCGTATTTGCACGGAACAAATAACTCTACTATGTTGACTCAAAAGAAAAAATACCGGGCAAACAACCACTTTAGTATCTATCATAAAAAAAAAGGCTAAACTACATATTTGGTCCCTTACGTTTATTTTAGTTTTCAATTTGGTCCCTTACGTTTAAAAAGTTTCAATTTGGTCCCTTACGTTATCAACGTTTGCATTAGTTGGTCCCTTCCGTCAGATTTCACTGTTCCACTGTTTCAATTGGACACATGTCAACATGTCCAGGTGTCCACGTGTCAATCCATGTGTGCAAACTGTCTGCCACGTAAGCAAACCGTCTGCCACATGTGCAAAAACTGACGGAAGGGACCAAATTGAAACCTAAAATAAACGTAAGGGACCAAATTGAAACTTTTTAAACATAAGGGACCAAATTGAATCATAAAATAAACGTAAGGGACCAAATGTGTAGTTTAGCCTAAAAAAAATAACCTCTTTGATTTCTAGAAGTGTGTTATTTGTTGTTAAATTAGTTTTTGAATAACCAATCGTTAGTTGGTTTAGTGGTAATTGGCGCTGAACTTGATAGGGAGGACCACGGTTCGATCCCCCACGGCTGCGATCGGGAGGGGGCCGGAACCACTTAATGCCAGAACTGACCCCCGAACAGGATTAAACTGGTGGTGAAAAAAAAAAAAATTGGTTTTTGAATATATCGAAATTGTAAATACACTTTTAATGTCTCTTTTGTTAGTATTTTATGAACTAAATTGACTAATAAAAGAGATATTCGTAGACTTTATTATAATTTTGATGTATTCGAGCCAAATGTTACAATTAAATAGTATATTTTTAGGGACTAAAATGATGTTTTTCAATATATAATGATACTGTTTTTCAGGGCCGGTCCTGACTATCTGAAGGTCCGGTTCAAATATTAAAAATGAACTCTTAATAAAAAATTTTAAAAAATTATCCTCTATCTAAATCATTATTTTTTTATTTGATTGAGATTTTTTTTTTCCAAACATATCATATTTTATGAACATTGGTAATATTTAACCATTATTATATGATATCAAAATTAATCTATCGAGTACATATAACATTTTATAAAAACTAACAATATATAATTATTATTATAGGATCTCAAAATTTTGAGTTGAGGCCTCCAAAATTTTGAGGCCCGATGCCGTCGCGCTTGTTGCACCCCCAAAGGGCTGGGCTTGCTGTTTTTCAAAACTAATTAACAGCAGCCCATGATGATACTTTTTTTTTTGTTAATACGTACTGTATTATATACTTTCAATATATGCAATTATTTTTATGGATTAAGCAACCAAAAAAGTTGAAACAAGGGAAGAAAAAAAAAAAGGGAGCTCAGAGGCATATTTTCATCCAATATTTCAGGAAAGGTGATGTTACCCAACAACACTGTTAATTTCATCATAGCTACAGAAATTGCACCAGCCGGGAATCGAACCCGGGTCTGTACCGTGGCAGGGTACTATTCTACCACTAGACCACTGGTGCTTCATGTAATATCAGCAGATATATCGCTATATACAGCTAACTTATCAGTGTGCGTGTTTTACTTTCGTTGCTTTTATATCCATTGTAAAACAACACTGTTGTACAATCTGTTGAATAACTTTCATAGGATCAAATATAGTCAATGATGGATTCTTTTAAGATGACTTTTATGGAGAGGAAATAAATATTTCTATATTGTATTGTGACATATTTCTCCATAGGAAAAGATGGATTAAATGAAACCATTTTGTTTTGTCTTTTGAATCATCATGGTTTCATTGCCAATTTAGATTCCAAACTTTAATACTCCGGATCAAATGTCAAAATAAATTACTTATAATTGTTTTTGACAAATTAACATAAATTAATTACTTATAATTAAGTTCCACTAATTCTAATTTAATTAACAAAAATGTTAAAATTGCTCAATTAAAGTCATGACAGGTGATCAAAATCAAACTTTGATTTCGTTCACTTGATATGTATGTGTTTTTAATTATGTATAAAAAATGTGTAATGCTTATTATCGCGAATGATTTCTTCACGAGCCTATTACAAATGACGTGGTTAATGTTTTGTCGGTCACCAACTTGCTTAATTTAGTTCAAATTTTTTCTTCTTTTTTTTTTTATTTCTTTTACTTGATTTTTTTTTTTTTTTTTTTGCATAAAAGTTCAGATTTTGTGTCTATTCTTTTCCGATAAAAGTTCAGTTTCTCTATTCAAAAGTATGAATATGGTACTCATCGGAGTCTGCATCCCACTTCATCACTGGTGATGATCTCATGGCAGCCATTGTCACCGGAAAAATTGAAGTCTCGGAGGTTGGAGTTAAGTTCAATGGTGTTTTGAATTGGAATTTTGGGTTTCTTAGATCTGCTTTTCTGAGGTGTAGTTAAATCTTTGTGTGTGTGTGTGTGTGTGTAAAAGCTGGTATTGTTTGTTCTAACCCATGGTTCATAGGAGTGAATCGAGTGATGGAGAAATTTAGAAGAGTGAACTTGACTCAATGAACTGTTGTTGGTCTCTATGTTCATAACACTTATTCTGCAACACGAAACTCATATTTCTTTTTAATAATTTTAGAAATATTAAAAAAAAACTCACATTATTAGGTTCGTGGAAATTCGCGAAAATATTTTAGCACTATATAGCATTGCTCATAAAAAATTATTCATGATTCGTTAACTACATATGATTTATTAATCATCTCTATTATATCAAATAATTGTCAATTTTCGAGACTGGACATCTCAAAATAAAACTCTCATTTGTTAAGAAATGAAGAAAATTTTTACTATTTTTCTTGTTAGTATTTTTCTTTACCATATTTTAGATGCGAAACTTCTACTATCATTTAATGGTGATTAATTTTTATGAAAAAATATGTGAGGTATATATATATATATATATAAGATGAAACTTCTTTTAATCAATTTATTTGATCCAATATAAGTTGAAGGTTAGACTACTTATTTAAAGGACTAAAATATTTCAGGTTTAATTAGTTCGTAGTTCCCTTAAAGATATTTTTTATTTCACTTTGGTCCTTTAAAAAAAACGTTTCACTTTGGTCCCTTATTTTTTTGAAGAAGCCAAAATAATATATATATATATATATATATATATATATATATATATATATATATATATATATATAAATAAAATAATCTCCCTAGCATAAGATGTGCCCAGGTAGAATGTCAGTGATTACAAAGAGTACTCGTCACATAGAGTTACAGAAAATATAATCAAAATACAGATCATACAAGGCCCAAACATAGCAAAGGACTGAACCACTAGTTATGGTAGTTAGAAGCTAAGGTAACACACGTCGCCTTCAACCACCGAAAAGAAAAGAGCTTGATCTTGTCCAACAGTTGAGAAGTAGTGCTAGCTGAGCCTCGGAACAGCTTGTGATTTCGCTCCGTCCACACAACCCACACGCAAGTGAGCCAAATGAGTCGCAAAAATGAATGACGAGCCCGAGAACCACCTGCTAAATGAGTTAAGTAGACAAAGTGATCTCGTAAGAAAGTGAACTCCACCACCGAAATGTCAATCCACGAACGCATTAATTCCCAAAGAGAACCGAAAGTACCACATGAGATAAATAAATGATGAGCTGACTTCGTCTCGTCACAGCCTGAAATAGACAGATGGGCTGCAGTAGATAAGATTCCTCGAGTGATTAGGTTGATTTTTGTGGGCAACCTGTCACACAATAGACGCCACGCAAAGATGGAGACCTTCAATGGAACCTGAGGGTGCCAAATGAGTTTTTTCCACATCATCCATGGCGGCCGAGACCTGAGTAGTCAAAAGTTGATATACTCCCCGAACAGTGTAGCCTCAGTCAGGGTCAAGCTGTAACTGTCACCTATCAGAAGACTGGTCCTACAATGAAAGGGTAAGTAAAAAAGACTGACACTCCCTCAGCTTCTCCTCCTCCCACCCCATCAACTGCCTCCGTCATACCCCGGCCTCCCCATCTGCTCCCCACCCTAAGGAGAACATCTCGGCCACCGTACACCGTTTGGTCTCTGCCATGGTTGTCAAAACCGGACCGGATTGGCCGGTCGGACCGGTCAGACCGTGAACCGGTGATGTATCCGGTTAGGCCTGAAAATCGATCTGCAGGTGAACCGGTAAAAAACCGGTCGAACCGGTCCTAAACCGGAAAAAACCGATGAACCGGCCGGTCCAGGCGGTTTGATTGTTTTGTTTTTTAAAAAAGGAGGTCAAAACAAACGGTGCTATTTGGTTTTATTTGTAAAAAAAAATAAACAAGTTACAAACGATGTTATGGTACTATTTTGTGTTATTGGACTTAGTTATTATGTAATTTTTAATTTAGTTTGAATTAAAAAATTTATATCTAATATACTAAAGTTTTAATTTTACATTAACTTTATGACATTTCATCTTTTTCATGTGTAAAAATAAGAAATATTAAATCATTATTTATTTATTTATATTTATATATTAATTTTTTTCGACAAATATTTATATATTAATTAATAATATATTTAATTAAAAACGGTCTTACCGGTCCGACCCCGATCCGACCGGTTGAATCTTGAACCGTAAGCTCACCGGTTCGATGACCGGTCCGGTTCTGAAAACCTTGGTCTCTACTATGTCAAATAGGCGACCATACCGCTCACACAAGGGAATCCCCTCCACCTAGGGATCGGTTCAGAAGAAAGTATATGACTCATTCCCCACCCTCCTCGAAACATGCTCCTCAAACCATCTCCCCCCTAACTCACCTCCCTCCCTAATGCGAGCTATCTCCCTCCACCACAAAGATCATCGCTGCCCTCCATCTTGAAGTCGTCCTCCCTCCACCCCATACCGTGCTACCAAAATCCTAAACCATAATCTCTCTATGTCCACTAGCATCCTCCAACACCATTTATCTAACAGAGACAAGCTGAATTCCTGCAACTGCCTAACCCCCAACCCTCCATACTTCTTTATTTTCAACTCATATATGTATTAGAGGTAGTTAACGATTTTTGAAAAAAATAGATAGAAAGGACCATACTGACTGCGAACATATCAATAGGGACTAAAATAAAACGTTTTTTCTTTTAAGGGACCAAAGTAAAATAAAAAATATCTTTAAAAGATTTGCGAAATAATTAAGCCAATATTTTACCACGTAAATCGATTATTTTTACTAATTTTTTAGTCTTCTAACCTTACAAGACAAATGCATAAAAAAGAAAAAATACCTAACACTAGGGGTGTGTGTAAGACCCGTAATTCCACAGTACCTTTTATGTGGGAGAAATAAGTAACGGCTAAGCACTTTAGGGTTTTTGTTAAGTATTTTTGTGAGTATCGTCGTAATAACAACATTTTTGCTGAGTTGGAGCCTATCTTGTGCTCGTGTGCTGGAAATGCACAGACTTTTGTTCCTTAGTCGTTATTTATCTATGAGAACGTTCTCGTGTCTTCAGAATTTCAAAATTTGACTTTCTCCGCTTTTTAGAAAAACGAGTAGAAAATTGTACCCGCTGTTGGAAAATTTACGGTCTCTGTTTTCCGTCGAATTTTAATTAGAGACTTTATATATCGGCACGAATTAGAATCTGGTTTCAGAATATTTTTAGAGAGTGAGGAAGAAAATCACAGTCGAGGAAAAAGATTTAGCGATAATATTTGGAAACGGTTTACGACGGACTTTTATTCCGCGGATTTTCTATTTTTGCAAGTTTAGTTCGTCGCGCGCGTGAGAGCTTAGCGAGTTGAGTTGGCAAGCTCATAAATATCTAGATATTTATGAGAGCCACTTGGTGACCAAGATTTGATCCAAGGGCTAGGGTTTAATCTTGCAAGCTTTTGCACTATTTGATCTAATGGTCCACATGCAACAAGACCATGACTTTTAGCATAGAAGGGGACTTAGAAAAATCAATTCATTTTCACTCATTCTCTTCTTCATGGCCGTGAGCCATTCTTTCCTTTTCCTTCCATGACAAATTTTCATTTCTTCACCAAAACACTTGATTTTTGGTTGTTGGATCTTAGAGCTTGCAAAGGAATCATCTCATCTTTAGGTAACTAACATCTTCCTTTCTTTTTGTTGATTCAAGCTCTTAGATGTTAGGGTTTCATGGACTATGTTCTTGAGGAAAAATTCATAGAACTTGGTTTTAATTAGTTTTTGTTTCATAGAAGTTATTCTTGAGTATTAGATTAGCATGTTTAAGCTTTGTTTTGTTGTTTTTCATGGAGTGATGAGATTTTCATGAGAAAAGATTTAAGTTGTGATTTTCGAAAATGTTTGGAAATGAAATTTTATTATTGTATTCTTACAATTAAAGTCATCACAAGTTATTTGGTGAAATCAATTTTGGAAAGATAATGTTAGAATTGAAAAGCTCCAAATTTTATGTTGATTTTGAAAAAGTTGTTAAGTGTTGAATTAAATCAAATTGGGTTGGTTTATGTGAAATTAGTGATTGTATAAGTGTTTTAACTATGTTTGGTTTTAGAAAACAATGTTTTTGGTGTGGTTTCATTCTGGCCGAAATTTGAAGGGCATTTCCGTCCATTTTAAAAGTTATATTTTGCCCTAGAAAGTTAACCATTTGATCCGTCTTTTCGAGACGAAGATTTCGGCGTATGACGCATCTCGATCGGATAAGTATTGAATGAGTTATGACCGTTTTAGCTTGAAACTGTTTTGTCGAGGATTTATATTTTAAGAGTTTGATGTTTGTGAACTATTCAGAAAAACGTTTTAGTTACGTACGTGCTAAAATTATTTTATTATAAGTCGTACGAGAAAAGTTTTAGTAGCTTGAGCTTGTTTGGTTTCATAAAGATGTGCGTAAGCTATTCGAAAATCTATTCTTGCTTTTGGAAAAAACTTTAAAATAGTTTGAATTTATTTTAGCGACGTTTTTGGATAAAACTATTTGTTATAGCGTTTTTGCAAGAAAAACTATTTATTTAAGTGTTAACATTTTCAAGAGTTGTTTTGAAAATGTTTTGAGCCTAGTTAGTTATGAGGGAACAATCATAGGCCTTGATCCTTTAGTAGTCGAGCTAGGACCATTTGAGTGATCAATTAGAATGTGGTATTAACTTAGATAAGTTATGTTTTGTAAAAGGTTAAGAGGATTAGCCGAATTGGGGACTTCGTCGAGAGAGACGGATATTGCTCGCGTAAGTTGAATTTGTGGAAGCTTGCCGAGGTAAGGGCACCTTTATTTCTGTCTTATTTTCGTTAATGACGTGTGTGTATGCTTGTTGTTGTGATGTGTTTTGAGTGCTTGACATGTATGTATTATGTATTCTCGAGACGAGAAGTTGTTTAAAATACATGCGTATGTTTTACATATGATTTGCGAATATATGTATTAACATGAGATTGTGATTACATATGCATGATTGATATGTAATTGATGCATTGGCATAGATAAGAGGTATCGTATGCTCATGCATTGCATAGTTGCGTGTACGGGTGTGGATTTCCTGCGATAGGACCCACCTAAGCACCAGGTGTTTGTCTATGTGACTTCACCAGACCCTGAGGGGTTAGTAAGCTGGGCTTACATATTTAAGACCTTGAGGGGTTAGTAAGCTGGGCTTGCATATATTGGACCCTGCGGGGTTAGTGGGCTGGGCCTACATGTTGATGGACCCTGCGGGGTTAGTAGGTTGGACCTACAACTCTCTGCGAAGAGGTTAAATTTTGGAATTCATGCATGTGAAACAGTCCCGGTTAGGGTGATTACGATCATGTAGAGTCTGCATTGATAGGCTGTGTGTGCATTTAATTATATTATGCATGTGATGCGAATTTGCTAAGTGTTTTATTCGCTTTTTCCCATACTTGTTATTTGTATTATGTGTTACTTGTGGTGACCCTTACAATGAATATTGCGGGCTCCTCCCACCCAAGACGATGGACCCTACCCACTGCCGTGGTTCGTGAGGACGACGGCGAGTTCGTGGGATTTCAGTGATCGAGGAGTTGTACTTCTTAAGTTAGGTTGTGCGCCAGTGTGGTTTGTACACCGTGCTCTTCTGGATTAGGCATATGATCTGACTCTTTTGGATGACTGTATTCTGAATATTTACTTTTGTGGTTGTTAGACCCTTTGTCTTTAGGGTTGTAAATATTCAGGTACTACACTTTGCTTCCCTGAAGCACTAATGTCTAATTAGCCCTGTTGTATGATTAATCTCGGCTCATCATGAAAATTCATGTGCGCTCTGTTTTGTTTAAAAAAAATAAAAATTAATGCTCCTTTTTAGTCTTTGAAAATCGGGGTGTTACAGTGTGCATGGTCGGTTATTTTGCCAAACCAAACCATGTCCAAACCAAAACCATTATTTTGGTTACATGACCATAACCATTATTTTTTATAAACTGGTTATATAACAAGTTATAAATTTGGATATGGATACATAACCAAATATTTTTATAAAACCGGTTTAAAAACGGATAATTTTTAAATCCAGTTTTTAACTGGTTATTTTTAAAACTGGATTAATAAACGGTTAATTTGGTTTGATTTTTTTTTTACGCAAACAAAAAAGATATTAAAAACCGTAAAAAAAAATACACTTTTCTTTTTTTATTCTTTGCATTCCTTCTTTTAGATTTCTTTTTCCCAATTCCAACGAGATAAGGTATACAAATTGGAGAGAATGAGTGTGGTTCGATTCAAAGAGAATATTGTCGATTAGAGTTCAATTAGAGAGATTATTGTAGATTTGAGATTTAGGGTTCATCGCAAATCACAATTGCAAAGATCACACGCACATGGTGATGGTTTGTGCGTGAATTAATTTTAATAAAAGGATATTTGTTTGTTTGTTTTTTTTGACAAAAAACAAATTTGAAAAGGATATTTGTTTGTTTTTTTTTTTTTATTCTTTGCATTCCTTATTCTAGATTTCTTTTTTCCAATTCCAACGAGATAAGGATATACAAATTGGAGATAATGAGTGTGATTCGATTGGAAGAGAATACTGTCGATTAGAGTTCAATTGAAAAGATTATTGTAGATTTGGGATTTAGGATTCATCGCAAATCACAATTGCAGAGATCACACACACATGGTGATGGTTTGTGCGTGAATTAATTTTAATAAAAGGATATTTGTTTTTTTTTTTTTTTGACAAAAAACAAATTTGAAAAGGATTTTTTTTGTTTTTATTTTTTTGACGGAAACAAATTTGAAAAGGATATTATAATCAATTTAAACCAAATTCAAAAATTTAATTTGGATGGATAACCGACCAGTTGAAAATGGTTTGATTAATAACCATATACCAAAATCCGAATTTTTAAAAATGGATTTTGATTCGGTTATGAATTTGAGCCTTTTAACCAGATATTTTTCACACCCCTACCTAACACAACAAAATAATTTTAACCCACGGAACATGTGGCCCGTGATGGCGGCAGAATCATGCAAATATTTAATTTGTTTTAATATTTTTGATTTTTTCTTCTCATAATAAGCGGCAACAATTAATAATTTTATTGATTTTGATCCTGCATGAACTTTTAAAAAGATATAAAAATCAATTAAACTACTAATTGTTGTGACTTTTTAATGTTACGTGGGATGCGTTTGTATTAGCTTTAAAAAAATGATTTTTTTTTTTTTTGTATTTTTAAAAATAGATTGTATAAAATTGTTTTCCAAAATATTATAAGTTTGTTTATATTTGTTTTTTCTAAATTCAAATATTAATTTTGACATTATATAACATAAACGTACATTATTGAAGATTAAAACATAGTTAAAATTTCAATTTTTACAAAAAATTGTATTTCAAAAATGATTTTTATGAAAATCTATTTGAAATAGCTTCAAAAAAAGTGATTTTTTTTTGAAATTTTGATGTCAAAAAAAAATTTCAATAAAATGATGAAATGTCTAAAATGACATTTTAAGAATAACTATTCAAAGCAAATTTTCATTTAAAGCTTTTATAAAAAGTTTCTTTGTAAATTTTTTTTACACAAAGTTATATTACACTACAAGAATCTATTTTCAAAAAATCTATAATAAACACACCCATATTCTTATTAAAAACTCTAAAATATGGTCGATCCCCCGGAACTGATATTCAAATCATGCATATGACTATATGTTGAAATTTCACCAAGAGTATTGGTTTTTTTCATCTTCTAATCTTTTTATTTAATTTTCTCTATTACGGAGTACTTTATATATATTTTTAAAAATATAAATAGAAAAGTGTAATATTAAATGTATCTAAATTATTTTTATAAATCTCAAAAAAATTTAAAAATTAAAGAATAGAAATAATAATAAAAAAATAACTCTTCTACCTCTTGTAAAAATGAACGGAGTAAATACTAAATAGTATCTTCAAACACTTTTTAAACTTTTAAAATGTATAAAGTCAATGTATTAGAAATTAAAATGTTCAACTTTTCTAAATAAATTATTTTCTTAAATAAAATTTTTCAAAAGTATTCCTTTCAACTTTATTTATAAGTAAAAATTATTTTTTAGGTTCATTAAATAAGTGATGTATCTGATCTATAAATATGACTTGATATATCACTTGTTCAATAATATAAAAAGTAATTTTTACTTAGCCGGTGGGAGTATTTCAGAAATATTGTTTAACAACATTCTTATAAAAAAAAAAAGATAAAAACTGTAAAGATAATACTCCAGTTTATCCATTTATTTATCCATACACTACTCTATAGCTAGACGCTAGACATGTCTCCTTGAAATGTGGGGTGGTGACATTGAATGTGATGAAAAAATCAAAGAAGAAGAAGAAGAAGCATGTGAGATTGTGAGACAGAAGCATATGAAACCGATCAAGTCAGCATATGAAACAACACGCGTCGAGAGTGAGACAAAAGTGAACCCACACTGAATGCATGCGTGGAGTTAGTGACCGGTAATGTACCTAGGAGTGGACAAAAAACCGCAACCTGAATTAATCCGAGGAAATCGAAAAAATAATAAGAAATATGGGCGGTTTAGATCGGATCACGGGTTAGCGGGTCTGAAAATTCAGTTTGAATAAAGTTGACATGGGCGGGTCCGGGTGGAGAGAATCGGATCGATGGGACCCGAAACCCGTCCGCATTAGTAAATTAAAATTTAGCGTTTATCATTTTTCTTTTGCGATCTACACACTCTAAACTCTTTTTTCGTCTCTTCTTTACACTTTCTCATTTCACCTCAAATCCATAGAAACTGAAACAATTATGAAACATTTTGAAACATAAAATTTATATTTCTTTATCTTTTTGATCTAACTTTGTTGAAATCAAATGTTATATTTTTAATTTTATTTGAGATTTTTATTTTTTTCTTACTTTTTATGTTTATTTAGAGTTTGTAACACTTTTATTTTGTATTTGTTTCATGATTCTCAAATCTCTTCTTGCATATTCTTAGAATTTAAATTGCAAAGATTGAGTTTATTACTGATTTTATTATTTATTTATTTTATTTCTAACCGATCGAACCGAATTAAACCGTCCAATAAACCTATTAAACCGTAATCCGAACCCGCAAAAATTGATCTCTATTATATGGGCGGATTGAGTCTTATTTTTTAACTCTGCGGTTTGACTTGGATGACAACTTTGAACCCGAACCCGCCCACTGTCCACCCCTAAATGTACCACCACACCATGAATGAGATGAGATGACACAGACTTAGAATGTGGTCTCATACTATACTAGATATGATCAGGATGTCGGGTCCACTGCGCCAAGGGTGCTCAAATGAGTGGTCTTAATGTTCACTGTTTTGATTTAATTAGTTAAATATCTATGGTTGTAACCAACATAGATAGATTCGCAGCTTTGACACTTTATTATGCTTTAAAGTATTTAATTTGTGTGGTTTAGGAATAAGGAGGGTAAGAAACATGAAACATGAAACATGGTAGAGTTTAACATGGATTATGTTTGATGATTGATCAGTTTATGAGTTTCATTAGTAGAACATATAATTGGGGCTAGCAGCAAGTATCTCTTTGTAGTCATTGTCTCAATAAACTCTTTTTCTGATAAAATGGGGGCTATCTAGATGTTTCGTTCGTTTATATATTTGTAAAAATAGTTAGGTTTAAGTTTAAAAAATAAAATAAAATGTATCTCATTGCATCTTGATAGAAATGGTAATTTTTAATGATAAGTATATTTTATATGGTATTAATGTTCTTAAGGTGGATTGAACAAGTTATTGGACACTCGGCTGATCTAATAATTTTGGTATTTTTTTAAATTAGAATTTCTTTTTTTTTTTCTTTTTTTTTTGAACCTCACAGTTGTGTGTGAGTTATTTTTAAACTAGAATTTGTGGACTATATTATTAATGTTAATTACAACTAGATTTTTTACCCGTGCATTCGCACGGAATGCACGGAACACACTCATTCAATTATATAATATGTATATTAATAATAAGTGAAAAATTATAAGATATTAAGAATATAACATTTCCAAATAAAAAAATGATGCATCAATTCATTATACTTCTTAAGTAAACATATACAGTATATTATTTGTTAAACAACTTAAATAACTGTCAACTCGAGTAAACATAGTATACAGTAGATGACATAATCTCTTGCAATTTCTCTTTTTTTTTCTTTTCTTTTTTTTTTAATAATATTCTATGTCAAAAAAACTATATGAGATTAACATAGATTCAAGTTAACAAAATTTTCAAATATGATGATATATATAAGCGAATTTTCAAAGAATATTTTTAGTATATTCTTTTTATATGCGTATAGTTACTATTATTGTTAGAGAAAAATATACCGGAAAAATTTCTCTTTTTTTTTTTTTCTTGTGAAGGTTAAATTTTATTTTTATTTTAATTGGATTCTATGTAAAAAAAAAAAAAAAAGATAATCATTTTAGCATATTTTTAGGGATTAACATAGTTTTAGAGATTGACATGAGAATGTAAATAGCAAAATTTTCAGGGGATAACAATTGGGGAACAACTGAGTAAGGATGAAGTTTATTTTCCCGCCTAAGTAAACACCATATTAGGGTTTTGATTAGTTGCAAATTAAAGAAATTAGAAATAAGTAAGAAGTAAGATTTAATTGAGGATTATTTTTCAAAAAAAAAAAATTGTTTATTAAAAGGTCACAGCCGGGCCTCCAAATAGTCGAGACCGACCCTGTTTGGTTGTCCATGTTTGTGAATGCTAATAGTGTAAGAATTAACAATATAATTGTAAAAAATTGGCATGTTTTTAGATTTACAAAAATACTCAGCGGATAATCAAATACATTTTAAAAATATTCTATCAAATTTTATTTTTATAACGTTCGTTACTTATAGTGAACAATATTTAAAATAATTTCTCATTTTTATAATTTTCACTACTTAAATAGAAAAAAAAGGTAAAAATAAAAATAAGTAGAACGTGCGAAAAGTAAATAAGACGCTAAAAGAAAATCTAAAACAACTTTATATATCAAAGATTCTTTTTAAAAAAACCCTTTTTAAAAGAAATAAAATTATTATACAGTTAAACTCTTACAAAGTTTATCATGGGCTTAAGATAATACCCTAGCTAAACTTTTTAGTGGTTTCTTGGGTATTGCTAATAATACCCTAGCCGAACTAATGACACTTTATCATGGGCTTAAGATTGCGAGAACATATGGCTACCGTCGTTTTTTATGCTATTCTGATTCGAAAACGGTGTTGGATTTCATTATTAAGGGATACAATAACTAATATCCAAGATCTCTTGAAGCTAGATTGTGATGTCTCTCTATTTTACACTTTAAGGGAAGGGAATGCATGTGCTGACTTCCTTACCAAGTTGGGCTCGACTAATGACGAGAAGCTCTCAATATGGGAATCTCCGCCTTCTGCTTTGAAAGAGTTAATTTTGATTGATGCTTTAAGGATGGCCTACCCTATAGCTTAGTTCTTTTTTATTTCTTTTCTTTTCTGCCTTCGCTTATGTACCCAAAAAAAACTCTTACAAAGTTATTGAACTAATGTCTAAATCTTGATCAGGTATTTAGATTTTAGCATACAACATCTCCCAGATATATAATTATCTTATTAAGTGGAAAAATTACTATAAGAAACACACGAAAATACTCGTTATATATAAGGGTGGTAAAAGGGGACTCGTTTAATCCGTTATTTTTGGCAGGTCGAACTGAGGTTTTCGGCTTAGTACATTAACTTGTTCTGTCCCGCCTAGTCCACTTAAAAAAACGGACATTGGCGGAGCATGGGGGTTTTCAATGTGGTTGGAAATCACACATGGCTAGACGATGTATACAAGTACAGGTCGTTTTTTGTAACCAACATGGATGGAACAATTGTTGTGTGTGATTTTAAAATTGCTCAATTCTCCATTGTAGTGGTTCCGAAGAATATCTATGACGATTATATTTGCTATGCCTTGTTTGCCGGAGAGGATATGTTGCTTATCCAGCAGGTTATTGCAGAGGAAATGTCTTTCGAGCCATATTCGGATATGAGGATGCTGGGGTTCTTGATTTATAAAATGAATTGGAATGTGTTCAAGTGGGAAGAAATTCAAACTTTGGGTGAACACTCTGTGTTTATAGGGAAGAATTCTTCGCTTTATTTTCGGGCTGCTGATTTTGTTGGGTGTTGTCCAAATTGTATCTATTTCATCGATGATGTGTGGAAGAAACATGATTTTGGTATCTATAGTGTATCGGATAAGAGCATTGAGCCATTGTCCTGTTATCCACATAATGGATATCCAGTTTGGGTTATGCCAAATCCGTGATGAGCTGAAAATCTTAATGGTGTAACTTTAGCTAGCTGGATATTTTAAGGATATATTGTGTGTTTACACATTGTGTGTGTGTCTGTTTTTTTTTTTAAACATGTATATTTTTTTACATTGTGTGTTTATACTTTGTGTGTTTATATACATTGTGTGATTGTGTGTTTATACATTGACTATTTTCTATCGTGGCGATTTGGCATTCTGTAAGAAGGGAGATAATTCTTGAGTTCTACTCAATGTGGTTGGAAATCACACATGGCTAGACGTTATATACAAGTACGAGTCGTTGTTTGTAACCGGTTGGGATAGAATAATTGTTGTGTGTCATTTTAAAGTTGCTTAATTCTCCGTTGTAGTGGTTCCAAAGAATATTTATGACAATAATATTTGCTACCCCATGTTTGCCGGAGAGGATATGTTGCTTCTCCAGCGGGTTATTGCAGAGGAAATGTCTTACGAGCCATATTCGGATATGAGAACGCCGGGGTTCTTGATTTATAAAATGAATTGAAATGTGTTCAAGTGGGAAGAAATTCAAACTTTGGGTGAACACTCGGTGTTTATAGGGAAGAATTCTTCGCTTTGTTTTCGTGCTGCTGATTTTGTTGGGTGTCGTCCAAATTGTATCTATTTCACCGATGATGTGTGGAAGAAACATGATTTTGGTATCTATAGTGTATCGAATAAGAGCATCGAGCCATTGACCGGTTATCCACATAAATCAAATTGTACTAATGCATATCCAGTTTGGGTTACGCCAAATCCATGATGAACTAAAAATCTTAATGGAGTAAGTTTAGCTAGCTGGATATTTTAAGGATATATTGCGTGGTTATACATTGTGTGTTGTGTGTGTGTGTTTTTTTTAGACATGTATTTTTTTTTACATTGTGTGTGTTTAAACATTTTGTGTTTATATACATTGTGTGTGTTTTTTTTTTAAACATGTATTGTGTGTTATGCTTGGTGAAGTTAGCATTTTGATTTAAGTAGATAATTATCAACCAGTTAAAATTATGTGTTTTACATTAAAATCTTCCATGTTTAACTTTCATGGCTTTCTTTAAGACCATTTATTATTTTCTAGTACTTTCTCACTTGTTGCGTCCACTGGTTTTGTTAAATTTTTTATTTTACTTTAGAATGAAAATTGGGCGAACATAAGAACCCCAATCCAGTAATTTATTTCTTAATTTTGAAGAACTTTTACAAGTTCTTTGAGAGTTATTCTTCCATTCGTAATTCATCCACCACAATTTCTACAAGCACTCCATCATCATCTACTTTATCTACCCACAAATTGACTTCCAGCTTGTTCACCGTAAGTAGCTTAATTGTAGTATATTTATTTTTTTTTATTTGGATGACATGTTATATTAATATGTGAAGCAAGTTATTTTTTGTTGTACAGTTTAACCTCTTATCAAAACCGTAAGTAACTTTATTTTCTTATATTGTAAGTAACTTTATGCTACATGAATATGTGAAGCAAGTAATTTATTTTCTTTGTTTGGATGGCATCCTCCATTCTACTTTCCTATATATACAATATAGTGTAACCTCTGAAAAAATTTAGTAACTTTTTGTTGCTATTACACTTTGTAGACTTCTTTAATAATGATTAAAAAATTTGTAAATTATATACTCCCTCCGTTCCTTTTTATAAGGAACAATTTGAAAAAAACACACATACCAAGAAATCTTATTATTTTATTAAAAATTCTAAAATGTTATAATCTATTCCAAAAATAACCTTGGTGTAATTAATGCATAGAAAAATATGTGGCTGTAATTAATGCATAACATTAAAATAAATAAAGGGTAAAAATGAAATTGCTTAATTAATCAAATTTTACAATAAAATGAACAAGGTTTACCATTCCTAAACTCCTAGGTACTTGGATTTAGCCGACTACTTTACCATTCCTAAACTCCTAGGTACTTGGATTTCCCATGTAATATACGAAAATTTTACAATATATACTTTGGGGTGTATATGGTGGTATACATATACATGAACACGTTTCTAAGCACAGTATACCAGCAGAATATGTCCCAACATGAATATATAATTATAAAGAATCTTTGTGAGTCATAAGGTTTCATGATGTTTGCGGTCACAATTTAATTGTGATTGTACATGTTTTTGGAACTAATGTCAAGGGTGTAAAATGTCAAATACACAAGCATTAAAAAGTTAAATGTGTCACAATTGAATTTTAAGATGACTAAAAATTATTTTTATTAAAAATTAAATTCGAATTTTTTTAATTAGAAAATTTCATTATTCATTTGAGTTTAATGTTTTAGTTTTTATTCGGTGAATTTTTTTTTGGTTTTCACCACCAGTTGAATCTGATTCGGGAGTCAGTTCTGGCATCAAGTGGTTTCAGCCCCCTCCCGATCGCAGTTGCGGGGGATCGCTTATTCGGTGAATTTTAGTCATTTATTATATTGATTTGTATATTCAAATATAGGCAAATTCTAATATAGTTCATTTTCTCATGTGGTCCATGGTGGATTAATCATGAATAACACTATAACGAATGAATTTCACAAAATTTACCGGTTTATAGAAATCATTTGATATGTTATTGAGAGTCATTAAAATAAAGGTTTATGGATTTTTATTAAATATCGTTAATCTTAATAAAGTTTAATAACATATAAAATAATTTTTAATTTTTCTATTTTTTTTTTTGTGGTTGATCTATATATAATATAAACTTTCAAACAAACAGTGAATTTTGTAAAATTCGTATTCGTTATAATAATATTGATCACACTTGTCACTTCATGAATTATGAAGGTGATCCACCGTAGCATTAGTCTTCAAATATATTATGAAATGTATCCTTATATGTCACTTCATGAATTACCAAATTCTCTCTTGAAATTGTTTCTCATCTGCGCAAAATATTTATGCTACGTTGAAATTTTTGAGAGTCTCACATCTGATTTGATATGGACTGAACATGAGCTTATAAAAAGATACAATATTTATCTTACAAACCAATTTTATATGATTATTCGAAGATGGTATTAAAGAGTCTCCTTCAAGATCGGCCCGTTATACCACCTAGCTACTATCAAATTTTCACTACGCACTATTTATATTCATTCATACATCAAGTCTAATAGCGTTGGGTGTAAAGAGAGTGTGTTAGTCTTACATCTTTTATGAGATAACTTGAACATGAGTTTATAAAAATAAACATTTATCGCCTTATAAAATCGAGTTAAATTCAACTAATAAAATTCTTCATCTTTTGACATATATGTTTCTCTCGTATTTTCCGAAGCTCTAATACATCTACTACTCTCTCTTATTTCTTAACTAACTTTTTATATTAACTTATAAGCATAACTCACTTCAAATTGATTGCTATCAAGAGCATTATTATAGATAGAGAATTGATCATAAATTCTCTTCTTTTATGCACTTAAAATGTATAAGTGTATCCATTAAACATATCTGAATTGCATGCAATTCAAATAATATGCAATTACACTATATTTCTCATCTCAACTATTAATTAAAAATAAATTATTAATAAATCTAATTAAAAATGATCTCCACCAGTCCCGTGAGCTTAGCTCAATTAGTAAGACAATGCATTATATATGCATGGGGTCGGGATTCGAACTCCGATCATCCCACATATTCACCTTAAGAGTAGAATTTCAAGGCAATAGACTACTTAATAAAAAAAAAAATTTCTCCACCATTGATCTCAAATTTGAACGGCTTAGACGTGTCAAGTCCAAACCCATAATTAAAACTACTTAAAAAATATATATTTTATTCTTGATTTTGTTCTTATTCTTGAAAGATATCATACATAGTTACATACCATGTTGGCGTGTTGTGTGATTTACTATATTATCCGTGTGAGCTTTACCGTAACGTGACGAAGGCTTTCTCCTATAAATACCCACAAAACCCAGGAACAAAGTTTTCAAGCAGCAACAATCCAAACTCTTCACTCCTCTGTCGCTTCTCTTCTCCCACGTAACTGCTAGCTAACTAATCAACCATACCACGACACCTAGCCATGGAATCCAATTCCAAAAATACCATCAAATTCCTCTTTAGCTACGGTGGCAAAATCCTCCCCCGCCTCACCGATGGCAAGCTCCGATACTCCGGCGGCCACACCAGAGTCCTTGCACTACCTCCCCCCATTTCTTTCTCAGGTTCATTTCTCATCCCATTAAACCTTCCATTTGGCTCTCTTTCATATTTCCTATAGTTTAAAAAATTTAGATGTGCAGCTTATACTTTTTTATTTATATATAATTTTAAATGATCTTTAGATTCCAATATTTTTGTAAATTTTTAATTTTAATTCGTGTATTTTATTTTGTTGAGATAAGTCCCTGTACAAAATTTTTTAGAACTAAAATAAATAAATTTTGTACCTTTAAATACTTATTTACAACAAAACAAAACAAAACAAAATACATGATTTAAAACCAAAAATTCACGAGGATGCATGACCAAAAAATCATTTAAGTCAAATGATTATACAGTTGATTATATTTAAATCATAAATCTTGCTTCAGTTGATTTATTATGAAATTATCAATTACAGGATTAATGGTGAAGCTTATGGAATTATGTGGTTCATTGCCAATGACATTAAAATGTCCATTACCAAATGGAGATTTAGAGACATTGATTTCAATCACCAGCGATGTAGATCTAGCAAACATAATTGAAGAATACGATCGAGCTTCTTCATCATTAACTCATCCATTGAAGATCAGAGCCATTCTTGCACCGCTCAAATCTCTCAAGAAATTATCTCCTCCTCCATCTTCTTCGTCCAGTGCAGCTCATTCTCCGTCTGGTTCGCTTCATACCTCCGCAGAATCACTGCCGTATGCGGCTGTGAATCGAATTAACCGCGTGAATTGCTCGCCGGTTTCAGTTGGATATCCAATTGGTATTCGGAATGGAGTGAAAGGTAGTTGTTACAAAGGGCAATTAGATGGAAGTCCTAGATTTCTTTATCGCTTCTGTAATAATTATTGCCACTGATGCAAGAGTTATGTTGGAGAATACAAAGATATATACCAAATAGACAATAGTTGATGATGATGAAACTCGATCTACGGTGGGGTGTATATAGCAAAAAAGTGATTTGTAATAGTGCTTGAGCTTTTCCTTTTTTCTTCTGAGCTTGAGCTCTTATAAAAATGAGTATTGCTCTGTTTTCTCTGTTCATTACTTTCAATGTAAAAAAATAAATAAAAGAAAAAGAGTTTTGAGTTTGAAATTGTTGCTAGTGTGGATCTTGATTATATATTAGAATTGATTTTTGGGACTAACTTAAAACTGCAAAACCGGCTTGCAAAACCGACTTGTAAGGTAAAAATTGTTATCGCTTATAAAAACACACTAAGGTCATCTTGCAATAGCGGAAACCAGATGATAGATGATATAATAAATTATGGAGAGATTCTGATATCATTTTAGAATTAAGTATTGGATCAAACTCATATTTGAGTTGTCTCGCAACCGATGTGAGACTTCTTAATACTAATGTCATAAATAATTTTAATTAGCAATTTGAGACCAGATGAGGTTAAAGGTGTTGTCAGATTTGAGTTTACCAAATTAGTGGAAAATCAATCAACAGATGTTGTAGGAGAAGACGAATTTATGAGAAAAATACACATTTTGTGCAAAAATAAAGAAGTTTTGTCAAGTGGGGAATAAAGGAAGAGAGGAGAAGAATTTGTGCATTCTGGTTTATGTTATTTTCAACTTTGTTGTCATATGACGCCCTGTGTTAGGTTATTGGTATTGTACACGAATCTGTTTTGCATGTGTCACAACACAACGTTGCATCATTGGGTGTTGTCGCGATTGCCTTATTCTGCTGGTTCATGTAAAGTCTATTTGACTATTTTGTGATGGTGGATTGGTTTGTTCGTATCGATTTTAATTGTCAGTGATTAAGTCTCATATCTATATTATAAACAAAGTAAATTTTATTGATGAAAAAGTGACACGTGTCACTTTTAATGAAAATATACTAGGACATTAATTTTAATTTTATTTAATATATTCAATTTTAATTAGAAAACCCCTAGAATGGACCCTAAAAAAAAAGTCCACCGGTGGACCAGTGTAAGTGACCTACTACAATCAGTTACCAAAATTAATTTATTTTACATTATTGTATTTTACAAATACGATTTCATTGGGAAGTTGTCTCTGTAAAGTAGATCTGCAACACACATAATAGATTTGCAATGAAGAATTCTCCTTGTAAGTTGTGAGGATCGGTGGTGTGGATGGAGAGTGAGTCAAAAGAGCTTTACCAGTTTTTTTCTTCTTTCACTTTTCTAATTTCATTTTTTTTTGGTAACAAGGTTCGAACTTTTTTTATCAAAGCTATTGCAGGTGGTTACTCTACTACCATTACCATCATTGTTGAAGATTTTCTGCATAATATTTTTTGGTGGAATTCTGCATAAATCTATTGAGATTGGCTCTGCGTTCTTATTTTGCCACAGAAAAAATTTTCCTTTGATTCATATTTGTCAACCCTATTCCAATATTTTCCACTGGATTTACCAGGTAGGGCAACTGATTTGTTGTTTACCGTCAGAGATGGCCTTATACACGAAGAAGAGAAAAAACAGTGCGAGAAAGGGATTCTGAGAGTGATTAACAATTTAACATACACTTTAATAAAATTAAAATCAATAACTAAATTCTTATTAAAAATATAATAATAAATAAATTGAGGGCAACCTGCTGTATTAGGTCATATACATAGGTTCACCGGTGGACCCTTATTTTTTGAGTCCATATTAAGGACTTCCTTTTAATTAATAATTGAATACGTTACAATTTTTAATAATAATAAAAATTAAAAACATTTATATTAATACAAAATATAATTAATAATTGAAGACGTTACAATTTTTAATAATAATGAAAATTAAAAACATTTATATTAATACAAAATATAATTGATACATTAACCGTTTCTATATATTTTTTAATTATCATAAATATATTTTCGTTACGTATAATTTTTAATTTTTATAATTAACCGTTTTTATATATATTTTAATTATCATAAATATATTTTCGTTACGTATAATTTTTAATTATTATAATAAATATTTTTTATTATTATTTGAACATTACATATTCAACATTGTAACCGATATTATCTCATAAATTTGCTCTTAATTTTTATATTTCTAAACCTAACTATAAATATATCTTCTTTTTCTCCAAAATCTTCTCACAAACCCATTTGCTATTTTCCACAACCAACTCACAAATTCATTTGTTAAGTTACTAAAAAATGGCGAATAAAATTAATCTGATATCTGAAATCAACCAGACTAATGAGAGTTTGAATATTGTAGTTCGTGTAATTCGAATGTGGTTGGTGCGCGATATGTCCGGCAACAATGCGCGCACCATTTTCTTTGGATATGATACTAATGGATTCAACTGTAAGAACTCTTCTGTATGTTTAAATTTCATTTACAGTGAGTTTTAATATATTTTTCGTTGTATAATATTATTATATTTTCTTTTTGTTTAGGGAAACAAAATACAGGATACAATGCGTCGCACTCTGATTTATAAGTTTGAGAAAGATCTTAAGGAATGTGTTGTTTACTTGATTACGAATTTTGGAGTTGTTTCAAACGGTGGATCATACCGTACTACTATGCACGAGTATAAATTAACATTTCAATTCCACACGAAGGTTAATTTTTGCAACTTGAAAAAAGTTTCATTCAATATATATTTGATTTAAAGTTTTGTTCCAGCATTTGCTCATGACTATGATACCAATTATCTTTATTGTAAGAAGTATTAGTATGTTAGGTATTTTTGTTGTTTTGTCGTTATAACATTGTAGACATGTGGTATCAATAATCGTGTGTATAATCTTATTTTGTAGACATTATGAGAATGTTAACCGACATTAGAGCTCAAAAGGAGTATGAACGCAATGGTTTGAATAACAAAATGGTTGCAATTTAGTTGAACTATGATGAGTTAGTATTACATATGATTTTTTATCTTACTCAATCAATGACAAAATATTACAATGCTTTATTAAATTCTTGAATCATATTATTTACACAGACTCAAGTTTAAAGTTACCCTTTTTGGTTCATATGTTGCTGAGTTGAATACATTTGTTGCTGTTAGCAAAACTGAAAACATATTAGTTGTTTTGTTAATGGCTAAAACCAATATGTGGCAAGATATTTATGTTGTTGATTACAATAAAAATCAAATTATCTATTTTATTTTTTTATTTTTCATTGCAAATATAAACTTATAAACTCTTACAAATGTGTTTCTTTTCTAAGAACTACAACAATTCAAAATTCTTTTAATTCAACTAAGTTGTTGTTTAATTCCAAGTTCATAAGTGTCATTGATTTGAAGAAAAGATATGCATAAAATTTGTTGTGTATATTTTGCTTCTTTATTCACTACTAGAAAAATCTTAAATGCCAACGGACAAAATCTGTCTCTAAAATGCAAATATTCCGTCACTAAGCAAGTTAGAGACGGATTTGATCCCGTCGGTAATTTCCTTGTCTCTAAACTGTTATAGACGGACAAAATCTGTCTCTAAAATGAAAATATCTGTCTCTAAAATAAAAATATCCGTCTCTAACTGCATTTTCTGTCTCTAATTTCATCTCTATTAGAGACGAAATATATTCTGTCTCTAAATTCCGTCGGTATTTCAACTTTTTCTAGTAGTGATTTATACGTTGTATTTTATAATTTATGTGAACTTTTTGTATTCTTTTTCAATTTTAACATCGTGATTTATTAATATGGATTATAGGATGCTGGAAAAAAAATGATTCACCGTCCTCTGATAATTTGTATGATTCATGATCCTAATGCAACCCTATTCATAAGAACAGGACACATGTCATTTTTAATTTGATTATTTATTACATTAATTTTTATTTAATATTTTATAACGTTACATTTTTAATTAAATACTAAAATTTAAAAAATTTAATAATTATTTATTACATTTAATTTTATTTAATAATTGACGACGTTACATTTTTTTATTAATAATGAAAATTAAAGACATTTATAATATTATTAATACAAAATAGAATTAATATATTAACCGTTTTTATATATTTTTTAATGATCATAAATATATTTCCGTTACGTATAATTTTTAATTATTATAATAAATATTTTTTTATATTTATTTGAAAGTTACATAACAAAAGTTGTAACCAAAATTTTGTCATAAAATTGTAGTTTTTGCCACAACCAACTCACAAATTAATTTTGTAAGTTACTAAAAAATGTCTCCAAAAATTAACCTAAGATTAGAAATCAACCAAGCCAATGAGAGTTTGAATATTGTTGTTCGTGTAATACAAATGTGATTGGTTTGTGATGTGTCAAGCAACAATGGACCATTTGTAAGACCCAAGATTTCACTGTATAATTATTATACGTTCTAGAGGTTTTGTTGTATTTAGTTTTGTATATTAATAGGATTTGTACCGAACCGAGCTTGTGTTATGCTTGTAAATCCTGATTATATATGAGAAGATTTTCTGTGAAGTCAGAATATCAAGTTTTGAGTTTCTATTGTTTTTGGATAAACGAATAGGAATTGTACAACTGTTAAAAATCCAATCGAGGAAAAAGATTCGGCGATAATTTTTGGATGTAGTTTAATACGGATGTTTATTCCGTGGAGTTTCTAATTTTTCGAGTTTACTTCGACGCGACGCGCGAGAACTGAGCGAGTGAGTGGTAAATATCTAGATATTAGTATGTTGATCCAAGGGCTAAGATTTAGTCTAGGAAGTGGTACTATTTGATCTAATGGTCACGAGGCATTTTAGGCTTGTAGTTGTATGGTATGGAGTGGAGTTGCCATAGAGGATGACAATCACCAATGAGAAGTCTTACTTCTTTTCTTTCTCATTCATTTCTCCCGTGTTCCATTTTTTTCCATTTCCTTCCTTTGTGTTCATTTTCATTCCATACCCATTTTCCATTCCAAATTCATTTCCTCACCAAATTAGCTCATTTCAAGCTTGGAAGTTCAAAGGAGTTTTGTGTAGAATCATAAACTGAGGTAATTAGCTCCTTCTTTATCTTGTTTTAGCTTGAATCCATAGAGTTATGGGAATTTTGAGTTTAGGTTCATATGAGGATTTTTTGTAGAAACTTGTATGTTTGGTTATGAATGTTTAGGAATTCTTCATGAGAGTATAACAAGTGTGTTAGCCTTGTCAATTTCAATTTCCATGAACTTCTGAAAATCACTATAGTGTGAGTTTTGTTCTTATGAGAGGTATTGATCAAGAACATGAGTTGTTGTTTGTTGATTGTGAAAATGATGTTATTTTTGAGATTTGAATGAAATGGATATATGGAAAATGAGTTTATTTTGAGAAACAAGAGAATTATTTTGTGAGTGTTCTTGAGAATTTTTGGAAAACTATTTTGATTGTGGGTTGTGTTTTTGAAAATGTTTTGGTTGTTCACAACAATGATTTAGTGTGTGTTTGATCAAATGGAGAAAAAACTAGTGATGATTGGAGTATCTAAACTATGTTTATTTTTGAAAAACAATGGTTTTTGAATGATTCAAATTCTGGTCGTGTTTCCAAGGGTATTCTGGTCTTTTTTAAATTGTTTTTGTGAATTGGAAACTTGACCATTTGATCCGTCTTTTCGAGACGAAGATTTCGGCGTATGACGCGTCTCGATCGGATAAAAATTGAGTGAGTTATGGCCATTTGAGTCAAAAATGCGAAAAAATCACCCTTACTTGTTTTGATGATTCCGGGCTCGTTTCTAAGCCGATTTTGACGCCGTTTGTTCCTGTGGTTAGCTATCGAAGAGTACTTTAAGTAGGAATAATAATAATTTGCTAGCCGGGCGACCAAATAGTGATTTTTGCCACTGTTTTGGGTTCGGAAAATCACTGTTCCGATGTTCGGAAAATTATTTTATCGCTTCTATAATATCTTATATTAGTAGGTAAGAGCTTCTATCAAAGAAAATTGGGTTTTTGACTTATCGAAAAATATCTATTTAAGAAACGAGAATACTAACTTTTGGGAAAAAAATTCTAAGGGTTTTTGAGTTGTTTTAAAAATGGTTTTGGGTTCTAAAAATAGTACAAATGACTCATGGAGATTGATCAATATGGTAGTTTTTGGTATGGTATCCGAAAGAGTGGATTTTCCTTAGAAATCTTTAGGTTTTTTGGGGTTTTGGAGTCCATTTCAATAGGGATTGATTGGAAATGGTTTTGATTGTGTACTCTGCTTGTTTTAGGAAGCGAGTAACTGTTGTGTGATCATTTGCTTTGTGAGTTTTTGCCGAGGTAAGGGCTCCACTTTATTTCTGTCTTTTAAAACGGTTTGACATGCTTGGAATTCGCTGCGACGCAATTGTTTGTGTGTTTGACATGTTTGTGTTATGTATGCTCGTTGATGGGAACGTGTTTACATTACTTGTGCAATTTACATATGATTTTGAAAATATATGTATGAATTGCTATGATTTAGTTACATATGCTTGAGAGGTATGTATGTGTGGCATTAGCATATATAGGGAATCGTATGCTCATGCATTCATTGTGCGTAGTTGCGTGAGTGGACTACGGGGTGTTGGTTGCGTGAGTGGACCCACCCAAAATCCTACGGGATCTTATTGAGTACAATAAGTGGTTGCGTGAGTGGACCACGGGGTGTGATTGCGTGAGTGGATCCACCTTAACCCTTTGCGGTTTTATTGGTTATGATTAGTAATTCCGGAATTCATTTGCATGTGGTAGCTCTGGTAGTACCACACCCATTGTAGAAGTCTGCATTAGGCTTGTTGTGCATTATATATATAAGCCCGTTGGTGGGAATTGTTGAATGTTTTAAGAGCTTTCTCTTGTGTTTTGTGGAAATTTTGTTACGTGTACAATCTTTCGCACCGGTTATATATATATATATATATATATATATATATATATATATATATATATATATATCTACTTTTATTTTGTGGTGACCCTTTCTTTTATTTGCCGGATTTTCCCACCCCAGATGGATTAGTAGGCCTTGAGGGCGGTGGTTGCTCAGAGCCTCCGTGAGCTCGTGTTGGAGCTGGAGTGGTAGTTTTAGTTAGACTATGCGCCGGTGTGTTTGTGCACTGTGCTTTTTGATTAGCATAGGACATTCTAACTTCTTTTGGTTAGTTAGTGCTTGTAAGCACATAGACTTATGGATTGTAATTATTCAGGTTTACACTTAGCATTTTCGAATACAATATATATATGGTGTGATATATATATGGTTCGTTTGTAATATTTAATGTCGGCTCAATTAAAAATGTTTTGCGCACTCTGAGTGTTTGTTAAAAAAAAAAAATAATGCCCTTTTTGCGTTATGAAAACGGGGTGTTACATTTGTGGTATCAGAGCTCGGCTTTAAATCTTCAAAGGGAAAGTGTACTCTTGAGTCGTTAGTCCTGAGTCGGGTAGAACTTAGATAGAGTCGTGTGAGTTCTAGTATTGTTCTGTGTCGGGTTATGGGTTAGTAATCCGTTGAGTGAGGTTTTCTGTTGGAATTCAGAAATGTTTGGATAAGGATCTAATCGAAGAGAATTGGTATGTGCAGGAAACGATGCCTCCAAGAAGGGCACCTGCTAGAGATGATGATGATGTGGACATCCATCAGATGGCTTATGCCATGAATACAATGGCAGCAGCGGTGACTGCGCAAACTCATGCTAAGGCACAGAGAGACCTTGAAAAGCGCGACAGGGAGATCCTGGCCGCTGGGTCTAGGGTTCTCACAAGTTTTAATCAGCAGGCCCCTCCAAAGTTTAATGGGGAGGGAGGTCCAGAAACAGCGGATCTATGGCTCCATGCTATGGAGAGGATATTTGGGGCAATTCATTGTCCGGAGGGAGAGAAGGTAGTTCTAGCTACCTATCAGCTGCTTGGGGGTTCCGAATTTTGGTGGAGGAACACCCGTCTGATTATGGAAAATGCATATGAGGAGATTAACTGGGAAAACTTCATGAGGAGGTTCCTGGCTAAGTATTTCCCTGAGACTGCAAGGGAAAGGTATGGTGAGGAGTTTCTGAGACTACGTCAGGGGAGTATGAATGTGGAGGCATATTCCAAGAAGTTTGAATCATTATCCCGTTTCTTCCGCTTCTTTAGGGATGGGATAGATGAGGTCTATATGTGTCGTCGCTTCCAAGATGGGCTGAGGTACGAACTGCAGGATGCGGTTGTGCCATTGGGTATTCGGCAATTTCAAGTCTTGGTTGAAAAGTTCCAAGAGGTTGAAGATATGAGAAACAAAAGGGTGAACCGTCAGGGTGGTTTTAGTGCCGGGGGACCAAGTCGTTCTGGTGGTCCGAATCAAAGTCAGAACCGTGGAAAACAAGGCAGTAAGCCCTATGACCGTCCACAGTATAACAAGGGACAGGGTCGATCGGTGAATCAGGACAGTCAGAATACCGGGAAGCAGGGCTGTTTTAAGTGTGGTGAAGTGGGCCACTATGCGAATGAATGCCGGAATCAGGGACATGTTTGTTTTAATTGCAAGAAGCCGGGACACTTTGCTAGAGATTGCAAAGCCCCGAAGGCCGGGCCGTCGGCTAATGTGGCACAAGGCTCACAAGGTACCAGACCTGCGGCAAAGGCACGTGCTTACTGTATGGGCACAGAAGTGAGTGGGCAGGCTAGCAATGCCATTCACGAGAGCTGTCACATTGCAGGTAATTCTTTAACTGCTTTGATTGACACGGGGGCAACCCACTCATTCATTTCTTTGGCATTTGCAAATCGTTTGAACTTGAATGTTTCTATGCTTCCATTTGATTTGAATGTCTTGACTCCTGCTAAGGATTTGGTAGTAAATACTGCATGCTTGCATTGTTTGGTAGTAATTAAGAATAGAGATTTTCTGGTCAATTTGGTGTGTTTACCGCTTACATCTCTCGAGATCATTCTCGGGATGGATTGGCTATCTTATCATTATGTTATACTAGATTGTGCTCGGAAATTGGTTTTCTTTCCCGAGCCAGGTGTGCGGAGATACCTGTCGGCCAATCAGCTTACAGTGATTATGTGTAACGGAGAGCCAAAGATTATTTCACTTGCTAGTTTGGGAGTGATATCAGAGGTCCGAATGGAGGAGATTCGGGTAGTTCAGAATTTCCAAGACGTGTTTCCGTCGGAGATTCCAGCTTTTCCTCCGTGTAGAGAGGTAGAATTCTTCATAGAATTGCATCCAGGTACGGGTCCGATTTCGGAATCGCCCTATCGGATGGCTCCAGCCGAGTTGGAAGAGTTGAAAAGTCAGATTGAGGACTTGTTAGAGAAGGGTTTCATAAGGCCTAGTGTGTCGCCGTGGGGAGCACCGGTCTTATTGGTGAAAAAGAAGGATGGTAGATCCCGTTTGTGTGTGGATTATCGGAAGCTTAATAAGGCGACTATCAAGAACCGGTATCCATTGCCGCGTATTGATGATCTGATGGATCAGTTGAAAGGAGCGTCAGTATTTTCCAAGATTGACTTGAAATCTGGATATCATCAGATAAGAGTAAGGGAAGAGGATGTTCAGAAGACAGCATTTCGGTCACTACGAGTATCTAGTGATGCCATTTGGAGTGACGAATGCACCAGCGATTTTTATGGACTACATGAATCGGATATTCCATTCATTTCTGGACAAGTTCGTGGTTGTGTTCATTGATGATATTCTCGTGTATTCGAAGAGCGAAGAGGAGCATGAAGAGCATCTTCGTATGGTTTTGCAAGTGTTGCGGGAAAAAAAGTTGTATGCGAATCCGTCGAAGTGTGATTTTTGGTTGGAAGAGGTGAATTTCCTTGGCCATATAATATCAAAAGAGGGAATTGTCGTGGATCCAGCCAAGATTGACACAGTACTTGCATGGAAACAACCGCAGACGGTGACGGACGTGAGGAGTTTTGTTGGTTTGGCCGGTTATTACCGGAGGTTCATAGAAGGATTCGCTAAGATTGTGGCACCAATGACGCAACTTACGCGAAAAGATCAACCATTTGCGTGGACTGAGCAGTGTGAACTTAGTTTTCAATTGTTGAAGGAGCGGTTGACGACTTCACCGGTGTTGGTGTTACCTCAGTCAGATGAACCTTATGAGGTTTATTGTGATGCGTCTCATCAGGGTTTGGGTTGTGTGTTGATGCAGCACAAGAGAGCAGTGGCTTATGCATCACGGCAGTTGAAGGTGCATGAGAAGAATTATCCGACGCACGATTTGGAGCTTGCGGCCGTGGTTTTTGCATTGAAGATTTGGAGACACTATCTTTATGGTTGCACTTTCGTTGTGTTTAGTGACCATAAAAGCCTCAAGTATCTGTTCGACCAGAAGGAGTTGAATATGAGGCAAAGGAGGTGGATGGAAACATTGAAAGACTTTGACTTTACCTTAGAATACCATCCGGGGAAGGCTAATGCGGTAGCCGATGCTTTGAGTAGAAAGAGTGTGTCAGCGTGTTCGGCACAAATGGCTAGTCAACAAGAGTTGTTGAAAGAATTTCGAGACTTGCACCTGGAAGTGGAGTTTGCGTTAGGGAATATGAGATTGGGTATGATCACCATCTCGAATGGTTTGTTAGAGGACATTGCTAATTGTCAAGGTGACGAGTTCCTTATGGGGAAAAGAGCTTTGATTGTTCGGGAAACCAACCGAGATTTCAAGGTGGGACCGGACAACATTTTGAGATGTAATGGTAGGGTGTGTGTGCCCGATGTGATGGACTTGAGAAACACCATTCTAGGGGAGGCACACAATAGTAAGCTTAGTATGCATCCCGGGGCAAGAAAAATGTATCAGGACCTGAGGCAAGATTTCTGGTGGCCGGGTATGAAGAGGGATGTGACCGAGTTTGTGGCGTCGTGTTTGACTTGTCAGAAGGCGAAGGTTGAGCACCAGAGACCCGCAGGGATGCTGCAGTCTTTGGATATCCCCGAGTGGAAGTGGGATAGCATTTCTATGGATTTCATCACTGGTTTACCCAAGACCAGGAGGAAGCATGATTCCATTTGGGTGATAGTGGATCGTTTGACGAAGTCCGCTCATTTTCTACCGGTAAGGATTACGGATACGGCGGCAAAGTTGACCGATGTGTATATTGCTGAGATTGTGAGGTTACATGGGATTCCGTCAAGTATAGTGTCGGATAGAGATCCAAAGTTCACTTCACATTTTTGGAAGACTTTGCATGAGGCGTTGGGGACAAAACTGAGGTTGAGTTCTGCCTATCATCCCCAGACCGATGGGCAAACTGAGAGAACAAATCAGTCACTAGAGGATTTATTGAGAGCATGTGTGCTGGATGATCGTGGGAGTTGGGACGACGTGTTGCCGTTGATAGAGTTCACGTACAACAATAGTTACCATTCGACTATCGGAATGGCACCATACGAGGCTTTGTATGGGAGAAGATGTCAGACTCCTTTGTGTTGGTACCAAGATGGGGAAAGCACCATAGTAGGGCCGGAAATGGTACAACAAACGACGGACAAGGTCCGAAAGATAAAGGCAAGGATGAAAGTTGCTCAAGATCGTCAAAAGAGTTATGCGGATAAACGTCGGAGGCCGCTAGAGTTTGAAGCGGGAGATCACGTGTTTCTTCGGGTTACTCCAACAACTGGTGTTGGAAGGGCATTGAAAGCAAGGAAGTTAACTCCGAAGTTTATTGGGCCATATCAGATTACCGAGAGGATTGGGAAAGTAGCTTATCGGATTGCTTTACCACCGATACTATCCCAGATTCATGATGTATTCCATGTGTCACAACTGCGAAAGTATATACCAGATCCATCTCATGTGATTACAACAGATGACATCCAGCTGAGGGAAAACTTGTCATTTGAAGTTCCACCGATCAAGATTGTGGATAGGAAGATGAAGAGTCTTAGAACAAAAGAGATACCTTTCGTTAAGGTAATATGGAATGAAGCTACAGGAGATACCACCTGGGAGCTAGAGGGTAAGATGAAAGAATTGTACTCGAGTTTGTTCGATTTCGTCTAAGTTTCGAGGACAAAACTTGTTTTAGGGGGGTGGTAATGTAAGACCCAAGATTTCACTGTATAATTATTATACGTTCTAGAGGTTTTGTTGTATTTAGTTTTGTATATTAATAGGATTTGTACCGAACCGAGCTTGTGTTATGCTTGTAAATCCTGATTATATATGAGAAGATTTTCTGTGAAGTCAGAATATCAAGTTTTGAGTTTCTATTGTTTTTGGATAAACGAATAGGAATTGTACAACTGTTAAAAATCCAGTCGAGGAAAAAGATTCGGCGATAATTTTTGGATGTAGTTTAATACGGATGTTTATTCCGTGGAGTTTCTAATTTTTCGAGTTTACTTCGACGCGACGCGCGAGAACTGAGCGAGTGAGTGGTAAATATCTAGATATTAGTATGTTGATCCAAGGGCTAAGATTTAGTCTAGGAAGTGGTACTATTTGATCTAATGGTCACGAGGCATTTTAGGCTTGTAGTTGTATGGTATGGAGTGGAGTTGCCATAGAGGATGACAATCACCAATGAGAAGTCTTACTTCTTTTCTTTCTCATTCATTTCTCCCGTGTTCCATTTCTTTCCATTTCCTTCCTTTGTGTTCATATTCATTCCATACCCATTTTCCATTCCAAATTCATTTCCTCACCAAATTAGCTCATTTCAAACTTGGAAGTTCAAAGGAGTTTTGTGTAGAATCATAAACTGAGGTAATTAACTCCTTCTTTATCTTGTTTTAGCTTGAATCCATAGAGTTATGGGAATTTTGAGTTTAGGTTCATATGAGGATTTTTTGTAGAAACTTGTATGTTTGGTTATGAATGTTTAGGAATTGTTCATGAGAGTATAACAAGTGTGTTAGGCTTGTCAATTTCAATTTCCATGAACTTCTGAAAATCACTATAGTGTGAGTTTTGTTCTTATGAGAGGTATTGATCAAGAACATGAGTTGTTGTTTGTTGATTGTGAAAATGATGTTATTTTTGAGCTTTTGAATGAAATGGATATATGGAAAATGAGTTTATTTTGAGAAACAAGAGAATTATTTTGTGAGTGTTCTTGAGAATTTTTGGAAAACTATTTTGATTGTGGGTTGTGTTTTTGAAAATGTTTTGGTTGGTCACAACAATGATTTAGTGTGTGTTTGATCAAATGGAGAAAAAACTAGTGATGATTGGAGTATCTAAACTATGTTTATTTTTGAAAAACAATGGTTTTTGAATGATTCAAATTCTGGTCGTGTTTCCAAGGGTATTCTGGTCTTTTTTAAATTGTTTTTGTGAACTGGAAACTTGACCATTTGATCCGTCTTTTCGAGACGAAGATTTCGGCGTATGACGCGTCTCGATCGGATAAAAATTGAGTGAGTTATGGCCATTTGAGTCAAAAATGCGAAAAAATCACCCTTACTTGTTTTGATGATTCCGGGCTCGTTTCTAAGCCGATTTTGACGCCGTTTGTTCCTGTGGTTAGCTATCGAAGAGTACTTTAAGTAGGAATAATAATAATTTGCTAGCCGGGCGACCAAATAGTGATTTTTGCCACTGTTTTGGGTTCGGAAAATCACTGTTCCGATGTTCGGAAAATTATTTTATCGCTTCTATAATATCTTATATTAGTAGGTAAGAGCTTCTATCAAAGAAAATTGGGTTTTTGACTTATCGAAAAATATCTATTTAAGAAACGAGAATACTAACTTTTGGGAAAAAAATTCTAAGGGTTTTTGAGTTGTTTTAAAAATGGTTTTGGGTTCTAAAAATAGTACAAATGACTCATGGAGATTGATCAATATGGTAGTTTTTGGTATGGTATCCGAAAGAGTGGATTTTCCTTAGAAATCTTTAGGTTTTTTGGGGTTTTGGAGTCCATTTCAATAGGGATTGATTGGAAATGGTTTTGATTGTGTACTCTGCTTGTTTTAGGAAGCGAGTAACTGTTGTGTGATCATTTGCTTTGTGAGTTTTTGCCGAGGTAAGGGCTCCACTTTATTTCTGTCTTTTAAAACGGTTTGACATGCTTGGAATTCGCTGCGACGCAATTGTTTGTGTGTTTGACATGTTTGTGTTATGTATGCTCGTTGATGGGAACGTGTTTACATTACTTGTGCAATTTACATATGATTTTGAAAATATATGTATGAATTGCTATGATTTAGTTACATATGCTTGAGAGGTATGTATGTGTGGCATTAGCATATATAGGGAATCGTATGCTCATGCATTCATTGTGCGTAGTTGCGTGAGTGGACTACGGGGTGTTGGTTGCGTGAGTGGACCCACCCAAAATCCTACGGGATCTTATTGAGTACAATAAGTGGTTGCGTGAGTGGACCACGGGGTGTGATTGCGTGAGTGGATCCACCTTAACCCTTTGCGGTTTTATTGGTTATGATTAGTAATTCCGGAATTCATTTGCATGTGGTAGCTCTGGTAGTACCACACCCATTGTAGAAGTCTGCATTAGGCTTGTTGTGCATTATATATATAAGCCCGTTGGTGGGAATTGTTGAATGTTTTAAGAGCTTTCTCTTGTGTTTTGTGGAAATTTTGTTACGTGTACAATCTTTCGCACCGGTTATATATATATATATATATATATATATATATATATATATATATATATATATATATATATATATCTACTTTTATTTTGTGGTGACCCTTTCTTTTATTTGCGGGATTTTCCCACCCCAGATGGATTAGTAGGCCTTGAGGGCGGTGGTTGCTCAGAGCCTCCGTGAGCTCGTGTTGGAGCTGGAGTGGTAGTTTTAGTTAGACTATGCGCCGGTGTGTTTGTGCACTGTGCTTTTTGATTAGCATAGGACATTCTAACTTCTTTTGGTTAGTTAGTGCTTGTAAGCACATAGACTTATGGATTGTAATTATTCAGGTTTACACTTAGCATTTTCGAATACAATATATATATGGTGTGATATATATATGGTTCGTTTGTAATATTTAATGTCGGCTCAATTAAAAATGTTTTGCGCACTCTGAGTGTTTGTTAAAAAAAAAAATAATGCCCTTTTTGCGTTATGAAAACGGGGTGTTACACCATTTTATTTGGATATGATACTAATGGATTCAACCGTAAGAACTTTTCTATAAGTTAAATTTTCAATTACACTATTTCTTGATTTTTTTTTTGATGTATTGTATTAAATATTGTTTTATTGTTCAGGAAAATAAAATACACGGTACAACGCTCTAATTTAAAAGTGTAAAAAAGATTTTAAGGAAGGTAACATTTACTCGATTACAAATTTTGGAGTTGTTGCAAACGGTGGATCATACCGTACTACTAAGCACGAGTATAAATTAAAGTTTCAGTTCCACGTAAAGGTTAAACTTCGCAACTCGAAAAAAGTTCATTCTGATATATATTTGATTGAAAGTCTTAATCAAGCGTTTGCCTTTTCTTACGATACAAACTATCTTTGTGTTTCTATACCTCACTATAAATATAAATTATTTTACCACAACAAAATTCATAAAATCATTTCATTTTCATCCATATTTCAAAATTTGTATTGTGTTGTTTCTCTCATTTTTGTGTGAAAGCAATGTCTCTTATGCACGATTTTATTATGGACATATTACTAAGAAACAATTATTGATATTGATTTTAAGAGTTGTGCATGTTTGGGAGATTTAATATTGCAAAAAATAAAAACTTCTTTTTAAAAAAAAAGTTTAGATTATGATGATTTATTCTTTGTTATGTAGGAAGATCGAATTAGAGTTTTAGTGTGAAGAACATTGATCTGCAACTTCGAAGACCAACTTCAAGGGATATGGTTTACAAGAAATCCTTATTAGATATTGGTTCTATCGATGTTTGAAATTTTATTATATACTAATATTTTATGTTAATTGTATTTATAAATTTCATACTTCAAACTCGAAAGAAAAAATAAAAAGAATTCATATTGTCAATCTAAGTTTTTGATGATAGGTTGTAGAGAAGAAAAAAAATTCCAAAAGTTGTGAAAGGGAGAAAGATTGTTGACTTAGACTGTGTCTTCGTTATTTATATTAAGAAGATAATATTTTCATTAAACGGGACATGAGTAAGATCCAATTTAAATTTGTCTAAATGAGCAAACAAAATTATTAAAATAGAGAAATAGTTGTTATACATGAATATGCTTCTTTATAGTTTTTGTTTAATGTTTTTTTATTGGAGTTTCAATTTAATATAAATTTGTGTTTTCAAATATTATTCTTTATGAGAATATGTGTTAATTTACATATATTATTGTCTTTTATATAAATTCTTATGAAAGAAAATAAGTATCCATTGATAAAAAAATATTGGTCCATCATACAGAGTCTTTATATCAAGCACTAAAATTTGGTGTCTTTACCTTTCTCTTTCCTCCAAAATGGTAATCTCTCATGCATTCTTTTTTACATACATTCGACAATGAATTCATTTATTTAAAGAAAAAACATTAAAATTTAATATTTCAATGACAAGTGAAATACTTCCACAAACTATTAAATAAAAAGTTATAATTAATAAAATAAATAATTTGATGTCTATATCTATATTATTTTATAGACAAATGCTAAATAGTGTTCTTGTGGCATTCTTTAAGCTTTTAAATGATAATATTTTATAAAAAAAATATGAAAATGTGTGAAGTCAACGCATCGAGAATTGAAATGTTCAACATTTTGAGTAAATTATTTCCTTAAATAAAATTCTTAAAGATTTTCCCGGGGGCACCGTTTGACAAGACTCTATTTTATATTTAGGAACCCCTTTTGAAAATTTTTAGGATACTTTTACCATTAACATTAATGATTGACATTAATGACTATCAATATTATTAAACAATAATTCTAATATAAATCTATATTATTTTATACATTAAAAGTAATATTTTTTGTTATGTTCAACATTTAGAATTTATGAACAATAAGTCTAATATAAATCTATATTATTTTATAAATTCCAATTTTTTTATTGTAGTAATAATTTCAAGAGTTTTGTACCAAAAAAAAAAATTCAAGAGTTTATTTTAGTATTAAATTATAAGCATTTAAATTATAAGCATTTAAAAAAAAAAAAAAAAATTCAAGAGTTTATTTGAACACTTCAAATTACATATTTTCCAACTTTTTCTCTTTAGCTATTTTGTTTGTATTTCTTCGAATTATTTTCATTTTATCTATATTCATCTTATTTTATATTCATCATTCTTTTCAATTTTTGTAGATGTGGATCTCAAAAGAAAATATAAATGATTTATCAACTCCGAAGAAATTGGACCAAAGACATTTGATTACAATATGAGTTTTAAGGGATTGTTATTCTTCCTCACACATATGAATGTAAATTAATTTAGAAGATGTATTGTATTGTTTTCTGTAATAAAAAAAAGTTTTCGGTAATAAGTGTAATGTATATTGTAAATCATATTTCACACTTTAAGCAACAGTGTTGCTTAAGTTGAAGATTATGTTATTGTTTTATTATGATTTACTTTTTCATTACTAACTTTCATATGTATATTATTATTTTTCTTAGTAAAATTATATTTTTATAATTGCAAAATTATAAATGATTTTATAATCATATTAAAAAGTGGAAGAGAGAATAATATACATATTTTATACGAGATTGCTTTTTAAAAAAACAAATAAAATAGGAACAAACATGGCCTACCAAGTTATAGATTTGCTACTTTTTGAGAGGGTCTTGGCCTAGTGCCCCCTCTTGGTCTTGGTTTGTATCCGTTGTTTTCTTTGTTTATGAGAAGTTTTGTGGTGTTAGCACCTTAGCTACACCACTTTTTAGTTAAAAAAAAGAAACAAATAAAATAGGAAGAAAAAATATTAAGATGTGAGGTCCAAAATTATATGGCACGAGTTTTGTTAATTAGATTGTTGTATCGTAACAAAGAATATGAAAGAATAAAGAAATTTACATTTTTATAATATTTTCTCAATTATTTGGTAACAAATAATAAGCAACTAAATAAATATAATAAAATTATTTAACAGTTTCTTTAGCAAAAATTTAATAGAAATTTCATTTAATTTTTTCCTCCTAAATACAAGCTAAGAAATATATAAAATAAAAATTATTTTAAACTTCATCGTGGTATTACAAAAAATAAATTTACATACAATACTTGAAAATTAAAACAAATAAATTATATTAAATAGTAAAACAAATAAGTTCGATCATTAACATGTTCCTTGACAGAAGATTGACATCGCTAAAAAAAGTTATATTAGTGGCTAGACTGACAAACTTTTAAATGTGGATAAATAGTAAATTTTAGTTCGGAAAAGTCTGGTCCCCCTTATAATGTCTTTTCTACCAATTAAGTTATACTATGGGACCCCGATGATAAATATTTTACATGTAATAATGAATGTTTAATAAAAATGATATATTAACATAATTTTAATTTATTTAAAAAAATATCATTATTATTTAAGTATTATATTAAAAAAAGCATTTGAAAAAATAACCAAGACATTAGAATCAAGTGAATTTCTATTGGAAACAATTCTTGGCTAGACTTTACTTATCTACGCTCGAACTTTGGAACGAAGGCTAAAAAAATAATATTTGAAAAATTAATTCACCTCAAAATTCAAAGTTGAATTTGTTACTCCCTCCGATATTCTTTATAAGAAACTTTGACTTTTAAGTTTATTCAATAATTAATGTATTTGATTTATAATATAGACCAAATATATTAGTTTTCTTTTTTTTTGTACTAAAATAAAAGATATTCATTCATTCAAATCGATGGAGTACATTAGATTCAAGTACAAATTCAATACCGCTAAAAACAAAAATGATGAATCTGCGAACAAGCTCGCAACATCCAAGTTAATAGTATAAAACGGCATACTCATGCCTACAAATAATGTGATAAAATCAAAGTAACCGGAATATCTATGCCACTGAATCTGTATCTTTGACGAACTTAATCAATGTGTGAATCAGTAGTTGACCGAAGTTTAGGGATGGCAATTTACCCATACCCAGTGGGTACCCACAAAAAATACCCACGATGGGTAGGGTAAAAACCCGCATTTTGGGTTTGGGCATGGGTATGGGTAATTACCCACAAAATTGAGCGGGTATGGGTGCGGGTACGGGTACCTTAGGTACCCACCCCATATACCCATATAGTATATATTTATTTTTTTTAATTATATTATTATATAATAATATATATAATTATTTTTATAAAATACAACATTGTTATATTATTACACATTTTGAATAAAAAAATGTTTATTTATAACATAATGTAAATATGTCAATAGAGAAATGAACTTTAGGATGATTTTACTAATAATTTTGTTTATAATTTTTCAATTTTTCATGAATCAACATTAAAATCTTTGAATTTTTTAAAATTTTATTAAAATGATATGATATTTTATAATTGATCAATTTATTTTTAATAAAAATGCGGGTAACGGGTGCGGGTATGGGTACTTAGGTACCCATAGGTCATGGGTACGGGGGCAAAAACTGTCACCCACGCGGGTATGGGAATGAGTACGGGTATTTTTTCAAACTACGGGTATGGGGATGGGGACTATAGTACCCTACCCATACCCTACCCATTGCCATCCCTACCGAAGTTGATCTGCCGATTCAATCAAACGAACACCACAACAAGACGAGACAACAAACAAACACCGCAACAAGACGGGACAACAAACAAACACCGCAAACAAGACAAGATATCAAACAATGCCGCACTGAGACGACGAAATCACACAAAAAAAAACACAAAAGAAAGATCTAATATATGTGATAATAACTTATTTAGATTAAAAACAAGAAGAAGAAAAAAAAGAGCAGAGGGGTGGCTTTAGGTCAAAAATGACGTAAAATCACCCATTACCGGTAGAAGAAGATGAAAGCTCAAAACTAAATATTAGGGCCGACTGTAGATGGTGTCGAGACAAGATATAATTGCAACTGATCTTGAAAAACTAAAAAGTTATCAAAATATATATTAGTTTTCAATGAACCTAAAATATTGATTGTTTCTTATAAAAAGCACCGGAGGTGTAAGTTATAAATGACTTGACTCTATCAAAATACTTAAATATTTTTCAACGAATGTAGTATTTTAATTATTGTGAATTAATATTTTAGTAGAGGTAAATATTAACACACAATCTTATACCATTTTCAAAAAATAAAATCTTATACACGAGGATGAACATTTTATAAGTAGCTAGAGAAATGAATTTTTAACATAAATAATAGACGGGGATGAACATTTTACAAATAAAGAAATAAATATTTAATATATATCTTAATTATATACGGGAATGGACATTTAATATTAAAAACTAATACAGACTTTCATATCATATATCATGAAACATAGTATATAACTATACATCACATTTCTATCAAAAACAAAAAACTGCACATCTTATTTTAAAATATTTATATTTTATTCAACAAAAAAATATATTTACATTTTTATGGGTAAAAACTAACCCATAAAATATTTATTTTGCAATAAAAAAACTAAAATATTCATTTTCAGTCCTTTTAAATTGTTCTCTATACTTTTAATTCTTTTAAAAATACAAACTTATATTTTAAACTCAATAACTTGATTATTTAATCTTCAGTTTAAATGATTACTTTTTTAATTTAAAGTTATAGATAAATTTATGAAGATTAGATATTAAAATGGTTAATTATTAAACTAATGAGATGTTATTAAAAATTCATTTCGAAAATGAAACGTGATTTTTTATATTAAAAAAAACGCCGACTAAAATTAGAAATTGATATAGTTATTTAAAAGACCAAAATTTAAAGAAATATTTTATAAGGAATAAACCTAAACAATTGAGTATTTAAAAGGACCAAAAATATATTTAACCTTAATGATAATAATTGTGACGAGACCTTAGAATATGATATGTTTCTTAAAAGATCTAATTTTTGTTGGTAATAATAACATTTTTAGTTTTTTTTTTTTTGACAAAATCATGTTAATTATTTTAAAAATAATAAATTAAAATTTAAATATGAAGTAGTCATAAACACATATTATGTGTCGTCTCATTTAAAAAAGAGAAAAAAGTATATGCACAGACAACTTAAAATAATTTTACACTGTCAATAAATTACAACTATGTTTTCCGTCACGCAACTTCACTTAACCTCACTTTCTTTATATGACATGAGAAAGTGAAAACATTCTTAATTGTTGTCGGAGCAAAATTAGTTTACACTGATAATGCATGTCCTTTAATCTCTTTAATAAATATGTCAAAATATCAAAATTAAAGGTTAAATAAAGAGGAAGATTATATGTCTAAATTGTTTATAATAGGTGGTAAAAATTGGACAAAAAAATTATTGGATCAAAATTGCACATTTTATAAAATACATTTTAAACCAAAATATAAAATTAATACTTAAATAATTCGAAATATGTGTTATGTCCGTACTTGGCACGGGTACGAATACTAGTTAATTATAAATGAGAAGTATAATTTATAAGACAAAGATTAATTAATCTAATGTAAGGTTTAGAATATAAATGTTGTGTCTCACTCTCTTTCTTTTAGGCAAATTCTTAAATACCCATTTCATAAGAATGGGTTATGTAGCCCATCCTAAGTGTCTTATTTATATTGGTTCACTAAAATATAATTTATCATATTATTAAAATATAGTTAATTTTTAATTGTTACCACATAACTTTTAAAAATTGTAAATACACCCATATTGCAATTCAAGTTATCTATCATTCTCTTTATTGTTTTTACGTATTATTGTTTTATTTTGCTGATGTTCATCCATCATCTTCCATCTTCTTCCTCATCTTCTTCCTAAGTATTCTCAAAAATCTTGTTTTACTTTTTTTTTTTTTTTCTCTAAATACATCTCTTGCTTTTTACCAAAATTCTTCTCCATGGGTAACATGTTTTAGGTGTCAAATCTGGGTATTTTCTTCAATAAATCTGAGTAATTCTTTAGCAAATCTGGGTATTTATTTTTTTATATCTTGTTAGATTTTGATTTCAATTTAACACAATTTTAATTGAAATTAAAATAAAAATATATTAAAAATGATTTATATGATGTTCTGAGTTATTAATCATGGTTTTCAATGTTAAAATTGGGCCTGCAATGCAACTACCAGATCTGCGTTGGCGGCGGCTAGAGGTTGAAGATGGAACGTTTTTATTTTTCTGCTGTTGCTAGAAACGTGTATATACATTAGGAAACGTAGTGAACGCATAAAACATAACATGGCGTAGTGGTTGATAGTTTGACTATGTAGTCCAAGGTTGTGGGTTCAAGCCTTGTTAGGGGCAAATTTTTTCATTTTAACTTTATTTTTTTTTTAAACTATTGGCTTTGAGTACAATCTTTTGTTAAATCAATTTTTTTAATTTCTATTTTAAAAACTAATTAGATTTGTTTCTCTTTTTTTTGACAAAAAAAAAATTAACTTGTACTGTCTAAAAATTTTAGCTCAACAGATGAAAATTTAAACATTACTAATATTCGACGTTATGAATAGGGTTCAAAGTTATGGTCCAAATTTCATATTCGAATTTTTTTAGATATTTTAATTGAATTATTTATAAAAATAATTAATATGTGAGACTTAAGACTTTGACCTCAATTGTTTTATTTTTCACATAGGTTTGATTTAATTTTCCACTCTGTGACAGATTTTCCTTTCTCTTTAATCAGATTTTAATTGAATATTTTACAAGAGGTAAGGCCTAAGATTATGATCCAAAAATAATTACCAATTTTTTTTAATTTCTATTTTAAAAACTAATAAGATTTGTTTCTTTTTTATATATATATATATATAAAAAGTTAGCTTGGACTGTCCATAAATCTATTTCGACATTACTAGTGTTCGATGCTATGATCGGGGTTCGAAGTTCGGTCCCTCCACTTTATGTATGTGAGTTTTCATTGATTGACCATTTCGTCTATCTACCCGTAAAAAAAAAAAAAGCAAAATTGGACTAACAATTAATTATAAACCAGTTTAGAGAATCGTGCATTCGCATTGGTCAATTGATTTTTATTTAATATTTATGTTTACTACTCCCTCCGTTCATTTTTACTTGTCTTTTAGTGTTAGATTTAGCGTTTCTATTTAATTTTCTTTTTTGTATTTTACGGCTATGATTTTTTCAATCATATCTTTTGTCAATTGCTCTTATCTTTTTCAATAAAACAAATTAATGCTTTATATTTGTAAAACTAAATTTTTTTTCTTTTAAATTTTTTTTGGAACATAATATATTAATTTATTTTTACATAATATATTAAATTTATTGAAAAGAGAAAGTGTGTGCAAAAAAATAGAAATTTATTGATGGATTAAAATGAGGGTATAATAGAAAGATAAAGTACAAAAATACACGAGTAAAAATGAACAAAGAGAATATTATACTAAAGTAGAAAATTTATTTAGAATAAAATATTTAAAAATTTGTTAACGAATATTAGTAAAATATAAGTGAAATTATTGTGCTCTTGTAAAAGTCGTTAAATCAATAAAAAAAAATTATTAAAATTATTGTCCCGTTTATATTTTAAAATAAATTATATGAGTATTATTTTTTGGGGATCAAGTAACCTAGATGTTGAAATTTCACCTTTTTCAAGTATTTTCTTTACTAAACTTTTACTTTCGGTAATCTTTTTATTGGTTTTTTTTTTTTCCCTATTTTTATTTTCTTCCTATCTTTATGCATATATTTGTATTTTTAATAGAATAAAATTATATTGAAGGATATAAAATTTGGAATATTATTAAAACTAATAAGGACAAATTAATAAAATTGATAGTAATCGGTTTTAATATTAGAAGGAGATTTGTATTTTATATTAACGAGATTGAAATATTCGATTGTTGAAATTCAAATGTTTTAATCGATTGTTAGTATGTTTAGTTAATGAAAAATGGTCTATAGCGTTTGATGAAAAAATTTGAATTTCTTAATCATACTCCATCTGTTCCTTTATATTTGTCATTTAATAAAAAAAAATTAATCAAATTAAGAAAGTGTGTTTTTGTGCATTATCTTCCTATTATACCCTAATTTTAATCCATCAATAAATTTATATATTCTTTTGCACACGCTTTATCTTTCCAATAAATTTAATATATTATTTACAAAAAAAGAAGTTTAATAGGTTATGTACCAAAAAATAAAATAAAAAAGATTATATGAATTAAAAAAAAATTCTAAAAAGTTCAATTAAAATATTTAAAGAAATCTGACATAATAATATGAGGATAATGTCATACGATGTGAAGAACTAAATTAAGTCAGTGTAAAAATTAAAGCAATTGAAACAATAATCTTAGGTCTTGCATCTTAATAATTTTTTAAAAAGTTAAAATAAAATATTGAAATAAATTTTGTCTAGCAAAATAAGTAATCTTTTACGGGTTGAAGAACAAAATCAAAGCCGTGTAAAAAGTAAAGCAGTTGATTAAAATATTAAAAGAAATATGGTCTAACTAAATAGAGGGATATCTCATGGTGTGAATAAATAAATCAAGTCCGTGTAAAAAATAAAGCAATTGAGACCATAACCTTAAGATCTGCATCTTAATTATTTTTGTAAAAAGTTCGATTAAAATTTCAAGAGTGATTTAATCTAACAGAAGTGAGTAATTCCTTAAGGTGTGAGCGTGAATAACTAAATCAATCACATATAAAAAAGTAAAGCAATTTGGATCATAATCTTAGACTTTACGTCTTGATTATTGAAAACTCACACGCATAAAGTGAATAAATAAATCAAGTCCGTGTAAAAAGTAAAGCAATTGAGACCATAACCTTAGGATCCGCATCTTAATTATTTTTTTAAAAAGTTCGATTAAAATTTTAATAGTGGTTTAATCTAACAGAAGTGAGTAATTCCTTACGGTGTGAGCGTGAAGAACTAAATCAATTGCATGCAAAAAAAGTAAAGCAATTTGGATCATAATTTTAGGCTTTACGTCTTGATTATTGAAAACTCACACGCATAAAGTGGAGGGACCGAACTTCAAACCCCGATCATAGCATCGAACACTAATAATGTCAAAATTTCTGCCAGTCGAGCTAAGATTTATGGACAGACGAAATTTTTGCCAGTCGAGCATCGAACACTAATAATGCACGATTCTCTAAACTTGTTTATAATTAATTGTTAGTCCAAGTTAGTTTTTTTTTACGGGTAGATAGATGAAATGGTCAATCAATGAAAACACACATACATAAACATAAAGTGGAGGGAGCAAATTTTGAACATCTATTATAGCGTCCAACATTATAAATAATTCAATTAAAATATCTAGAAAAATTCGAATATGAAATTTGGACCATAACTTTGAATCCCAATCATAATGTCGAATACTAGTAATGTTTAAATTTTCATCTGTTGAGCTAAAATTTATGGACAATACAAGTTAAATTTTTTTGTCAAAAAAAAGAGAAACAAATCTAATTAGTTTTTAAAATAGAAATTAAAAAAATTGGTTTAACCAAATAGTGAATTCAAACTACCAACCACTGCGCCATGTTATGTTTTATGCATTCACTTCGTTTCCTAATGTATATACACGTTTCGAGCAACAGCAGAAAAATAAAAACGTTCCATCTTCAACCTTTAGCCGCCTCCAATGCAGATCTGATAGTTGCATTGCAGGCCCAATTTTAACATTGAAAACCATGATTAATAACTCAGAACATCATATAAATCATTTTTAATATATTTTTATTTTAATTTCAATTAAAATTGTGTTAAATTGAAATCAAAATATAACAAAATATAAAAAAATAAATACCCAGATTTACTAAAGAATTACTCAGATTTATTGAAGAAAATACTCGAATTTGATACCTAAATCATGTTATCCATGGAGAAGAAGTTTGGTAAAAAGCAAGAGATGCAATTAGAGAAAAAAGATGTAAAACAAGATTTTTGAGGATACTTAGGAAGAAGATGGATGAACAATCAGCAAAAAAAAAACCGTGAGAACAATGAAAGAGAATGATAGATAACATGAATTGGAATATGGGTGTATATACAATTGTTAAAAGTTGTGTGGTAACAATTAAAAATTAACTATATTTTAATAATATAATAAATCATATTTTAGTGAACCAATATAAATAAGACATTTAGGATGGGCTACATGACCCAATCTCATGAAATGGGTAGCCAAGTTCCCACCTTTCTTTTATTCTTCAACAAAGTCGTAGCATGAGAAAGTGAGAACTCACCTTTAAACAAAATTAGATCAAATATAAAAAAAAAAATATAAAAAATTGAAGTCTTATTTGAAAGCACAAAAGGGTGTAATTGTAATTCCACACAATTACGAAGAGCAGAATGCACATTAAATTTTAGCTCATGAAGAACCAATATCTAGGTGTTTTGAAAATAATTAACTTTGAGGCTGAGAAGAAGGACTAGCACTAATAGTGGATCGATGGATGAAATGCTCCGACAAATAGAGCGGGAGGTTGAAATTTGAAGTGACGATGACAATGATGGAGGAGTTGTACTCGTAAATACTTCGACACTTAAATCAGTATAAACTGGAGGTGGTGATAGAGGTTATAATGTGACCTATCTTGTAAGTTTGAGTTCATGAACAATAAGAGCAGTGGCGGAATTAGAATTTTTTTTTCGTAGAGGCCACTAAAAAAAAGTTATACTATATAAATTAAATATGAAAATTATATTGTGTACAAAAATATGATTATCAATAAATCAAATTGTACATATTTTAAAATAAAACTCTATGTGTGTCAAGTAACTTAAAATAATCAATAATTAACTTTGAACTAATATCCGCACAAAATTGATCATTAGAAAATCTTATTACTCCCTACGGTCTCATATATAAAAAAAAAACACTTTGTTTTTTAAATTCATTGTAAAATGAATTATATAAATAATATTATAGTCTAGATTCATCCATTTTACAATGAATCTAAAAAGCAAAAATTTTCTTAAATTACACGTATGCTAAAGAGAAGATTGTGCATTTTTTTTATTGATAGATACATTTTTTTAAAAAAAAGATGCAGCATATATAAAAAATGACTTTCTTTTTAAAATAATAAAACAAAGGATGCAACATTTATAAGAAATGACTTTCTTTAAAATGAAGCATCTAGGAGTTGAACCCAAGAGGTGTTGGACGTTGGGCGCTGCATCCAACCACTCAGCTAGTATTAGCTTTATTAGTTATTCTCCCAAAGTAATATATATATAATATACATTTATAATTTTTTTACAAATATTTAGGGTATTCTAGTAATTTCCTATTTTTTCGGAGTGACCGTGGCCACCACCAGCCACCCCCTAGTTCCGCCTCTGAATAAGAGTAAATCAACGGTGGCACCGGTTATCAACTAATTATATGTTGAATGATTATATTATGGATAATAATTTAGAGGTGTTCAAAAATGCAGTTAATTCTTTCCCTCTTAACCCTAGTTTTTTTTTGTTCATCCACCAAAGAGGGGTGGTTTTAGGGTCAATTTTTGATCTAAAATCACCCCTCTAAATTGTCAAAATTGTTTTTCCTTTCATTTCCATTTAAATAAGTGATTATCCACATAGAGTTGCTTCTTCACTTTTTGTTTTATAAGTTTGTCGTCGTCTTGTGCGGCGTTTATTGATTTTTCGTTTTAGTGTGGTATTTTGTTGATTCAAATTGACATATCTACCTCAACTCATTACAGATCTGAAGAAGACTTGGACGTCAACGTTGCAGATCCAGAAGTATGAAGATTCTGGTTACTTTTATTTTGTCATATTTGTAGGCACTTTCATGATGCCGTTGTATGCTATTAACCTAGGTGCTGCAAGTTTGTTTGTAGATTCACCTTTTTTCAGTTTTTAGCAATCTCGAATGAATGAATTTTTATTTTTGTCAAAAAAAATACAGTTAATTAAACCAAATTGTCTACAAACTCCAAAATATCAGAGCCGACCCTACATACAAGATTGAGTACAAACTCAGTGGTGATATTGATCACTTTAAAACGAGACAATCATAATCAAGAATTTGTAAAGATTTTGATGATATGTTATACTAAAATAATGTGTATGAACTTTTTTTGTTTTGTTTTTAGTCCTAATTCTTCAATGTCCATAAGATATCTAGATAATCAGAGTTTGGTAGAGAGTTAAGTAAAACCAATTTTTAATTGTTCTGGTTAAAATTATCCAAATTAAAATTCGGATATGTTAATTTAAACGAGACTTATTCTTTTGAATCTTTTGTATTTTTATTAATGGATTTTAACAATTACGGCCGAGTCTCCGAATAGTCGGAGCCAGACTCGGTTTAGAGGGAGGGCAAGCAGACCTACAGCCTTGGGCCTCAAGTTTTTTAGGGTCTAAATTTTTTTCAAGCCCATTATTTAAAGGATTGGTTAAGTATTTTTGTGGAACTAAAATGAAGATTTCTTTCCCCACCCCCCAGCTTTCTTTTTCACCCCCTGTGTTTCCATTTTTAACCATTGAAAAAAAGTTCAGTACACGCGTACTGAACTTTTTAACGATGTAAAACACTTATTTTTCAATATCGAAAAAGTTCAGTACGCGTGTACCGAACTTTTTGGAGGTAAAATCAAGGGTAAAGTTGGATTTCGGGGGGGTGAAAAAGAATGACGGGGGGTGGGATGAGAAACCATCAACTAAAATTACAACAAATGTTGAATAGTCTAGCGGTCCGCGTTGATGTGTTAAGCTTCTCATATGGATGGTGTTGCGTGTTTGTGTCTCAGGGGACACTTCTTTTAAAAAAAGTTATAGTACATTATTGAGACAACTATAAAATTACACTAATTATTTAAAAAAATGTTTCATTTTATAATGACATTTTTTTTTTATAAATAGAATCACTTTATAATTTATAAGTAACTTTACTATTTTATTCTTTAAAAAAAAAATAATTGTGTTATTAAGAAAATAATGAATTAATTTCCAAAATTAAGTTGTAATTTTTATTAAAAACACTATCAATATTTAATGATATAACTTAAAAATATATTTTGTTATTATCTATTAGAATATGACTGTTTATTATATTATTGATATTATTTAATTTAAATAAAAGATTAAATTTTTTAATTAAAAACATTCATTATTTTATTTTAAAGGGTCTCTTTATCTTATTTGTCTGGGTCCTCCAAATATACGGGGTCGGCCCTGGTCGGAGCAGACCCTACATATAAGATTGAGTACAAACTCAGTGGTGACATTGATTACTTTAAAACGAGACAGTAGTAAGAATTTAGAGAGGTTTTGATGATATGTTATACTAAAGAAATGTGTATGAATCAATAATGTCAAAAAAAGTAGTGAATCTACATAATTTTTTTTACGTTATAATTTCTATCTACTAGTCTTTGATCCGTGCGATGCACAAGATTTGGTTGTATGATAGATATATAAAAGAAGTTTATGTAATAAAAATTGCAAATAATTGTTAAAATTTAAAATAGACAGTATATACAAATAATCAATATAATATCATGACATAATAACCATTAAAATTCTTTCAATGCTATAGAAATCACCCAAAGTAGGATCACAATTGTTATATTAATAAACTACGAAACATTATGAAAAACTTTTTTATAAACCACATTTTCAGTTGTATTTGAATCGTCACCTTTATCGTCGGTTAGTAATATCAATCACACAAACAATTTGAAATTCTTGCATAAAAAAATAAGAAAAGTGTTGGAAATGCTTTAAAGCTGGGTTGATAAAAACCCCAAACATGAGCTGGAACTTGGTCTGCTATCATCTAAATCAATCATACTTTATCTTTTTATATAAGATAAGATGAACCGCCACTTAACCCATGTCTTTCAACTTGGCATTAACGGCTCCTGTATTAATTGTACTGTATTCCAAACTATCAATATTTAAATTTTAATATTTGCAGTAATATATGGTATAGTGATGTATATAAGAAATCAATGACCATAATATAAAATATAATTTACATATCATATCAAAAGAATTAGTTCAAGAATAATTAAATATTCAAATTATTATTAGACATTTCTCTATTAATATAGCTGATTAATCATAAGTTACTCTACTACTATGGAGTATACTAACATCACAATTGCAATTTGCAGGTATAGTAATCAACGACCAAGCAAAACTACAATGTAATTGATAGATAGAGATGCGTATATATTAGTTATTTGAGGAAAAAATAGATCAAATTGTTGGATATAATTTCACTGCTGCGGTGGTTAATGAAAAAATTCTACCACTGAAAAATGGACCAAATCATTGATGGATATAATTACATATTTTGCTATGACAGATTAATTCTCAACCTGCAATTTACTAATAATTGTACAATAGAACAAACAGTACGTAGTCAATTTCAATGGTGTCTAGCAACACCTTCTCACAATGTTCTTCAAATTTAGAGATAAGACACAAACAAAGACTTGACAAACACTGCTTTATAAACATAAGACACAAAGACTTGACAAACACTGATTTATAAAATGAGATGGATCAAAGCCACGATCACTCAGTTTCTTCAATCTTCAAACATAACATTTTTTACTCTTTAGTGAGATATGCATCACCACCATCAACCTCAACTGAGTTCATTGATTCAAGACACTAAGCTGGTGCCTTCTCCAAAAGGCATACAATTTGAAGTTTCTCCATTGATTTAAGACTATCAAAATAGACAAATCTCCACAGCAAGACTTGATAGTAATAGTATGACTCAAATGTGAGTTTAACTTGAAGAGGCTTGGTACTTTTCATAATTGCAACTTGTATGAAGTGAAATTTGATTTCCAGCAATGCAATTAACATCAGGTCTCAATATGTCAATCCAAGTTTTCCTAATGGGAGCTGAAAAATAGATACACTTTATAGGAGAGATGGGGAGGCCCTCATTGTTTTACTGAACTAAACAACTTAAAATATTTAAAAGAAAATGTACCATTCATTATGATCTACAGGAAGATGAAATCAATTGTTGACCCTATTTGTTTAACAATAACATTCAATATAAAAATCCAATATTTCTCAACTTGCTTCTCCGACCATTTATTGGTCAGACCATGTGTCGTGTCGTGCTCAAGATTTGGTGTTTTACATTTAGCTTAAAAGACGAGTCTCTTCTTTTTCTGATCCCACATCCTTTAATAATGTTTTCTAAAGTCTATTAACTAAACAACCTTTTAATGACTATTAACTCATCAATGTTATATTCATATTCTTTAAACCAGATCTAAAGTCTAATTTAAACTCCACACAAGAAATGAAAATGCAAGAATCAAAATTCCTAACATCTAATCTATGAAGTCCCGATCAAGGTTGTCAGACTCGTGAGTCTACCCAGACTCGTTAAGGGTATATAAACTCGACTCGTAGACTCGATTCGTAAACTCATACGAGTCTATGGAAAATTAAAAATGATTTTCGTAAACTAATAAGTAACACATATATGACACACTAAAGTTGTAAATAACACATAAATACAGGCACACACACTCCAGACCAAACTTGTTAACAAAAAAACTCCATAATAAAACAAAGAAAGTAAAGTATGTATATAAATAAGGTACTAGTTCCTTCTTAATTGGCTACTACATAAAGCAGACTATCATAAAACATATATGTTAATGACTTCAAACATTCAAAGCTTCAATGAAATAACAACCACCAACATCATCGTCATAAAAAAATATTGATGAAGGATGAGAAACAATCGTGAACACATCAAGAGATAAACGGGACCATGCCATCGATGAAGGAGAAAAAATGCCATTAAAGGAGGAGACATTCTAGATGTCATTCTCGCTGAATGTGGAGAATAGAAGAATGAGAGTTCTTTAACATTTTTAATTTTAAATATGTACCGTCATACGCAATAAAAAAAAAGGTTTAAAGCCTTTAAAAAAATAATTTTGGGTAATTTGTGGCCATTTTAGGTTTTTTCCAAAAAAATTTATAGACTCGTAAACTCGCCATAAACTCGCGAGTCTATACGAGTTTGTGCGAGTCTACCCGAGTTCATCTGAGTTTATAAAAAATTGATTCTATATGCGAGTCCACTCGTTTGTGCTTCCTAGACTCGTAAACTCGTACGAGTTTAAGAGTCTACCCGCGAGTTTGACAACCATGGTCGCGATACTTTAAAAATGGTGAAGTATCGTGTCCGATACCGATACAAATCCGATACTTTTCGATACTCATATCGGAGAGTATCAGACAATTAAAATTATTTTTTTTAAAAAATAATTACTGATATGTGTCGGATACTTCTCCGATACATCTAATCATAATCCTTCGCAAAACATTGATAATCATCATTGATGAAATGGAAGACATTAGTTATTCGCAGTCGCAACATCACAACTAAAAAATCTTTGGATCTTACACACGGTCAAAAATTTATATATAATTTACTTTCAAAACAAATTTAACTGTTCAATCAAAATTAAACAATTCAAATTGAAAAGATATTTATATTTTTCTTTAAAACTAATTTAAATCTAAACCTTCAATTCTTAATCAGACAATCAAATCTACCTTAATCGTAGAACTACATCCAATCCAAATACTTATTGCCCCACCCAAAATTCCCAATCTCATAGACTAGACCCGGTTCCCCCCACTCTAGCGTATCTGCTTAACAGCAACGCTACCCCACACAATCACAATTCTCAACTAACCGATCACAATTCTACTATATAAACTCACTTGTTCTCATTACCGATTTCATTTCTCACTGACACGACCATGGATCCCAATCCAGGGAACCACCCCATTCTCTCCTACGTCATGTCCCGTCTTCAATCTTTGAGCTCTAGAGCTCAACATTCCCAATTCGACGTTGAAAAACCACACCCTTCTAATCCATCATCATCATCTTCACCATCTTCAATCGTCGGCCAAATGCCGAATCTCACCGATCCAAAATTAATCTCCGCCATGACCCGCGCTATCTCCGATGTCTCCCAAGCTCGATCAGTCCTAAAACAAATCGGCGATCGGCCTACTCACGAAGAAGTCGACATTGCCAAAGCAAAATTGATTGATCTGGATGTTCATTTATCTCGTCAATTGGAAGAGATCATGAGCCTTAATCGACCTCCGGAGATCGACGAACAACAATGGCGGATTCATGTTAATGAAAAAGAGATGAAATGTAGAGAATCTGTTGAGAATGAGAGACGTGTTTATAAGTCTCTGTTGCAAAAAGATGAAATGTTTGATGCTTATGAGAAGCTTTTGAAAAATGCTGAATCACGGCTTGTGAAGATTTATGAAGATGATGGTGATATTGGTGAGAGTAGTAATGGTGGTGATGTGGCTGAGGATGGTGAATGTCATGAACATATTGCGAGGATATTGCTGGAGGCGCGTGAAAAAGATGTTGATCGAGTCGAACTTACCGGGAAACGGTTGAGAAGGTTGCCGGAGGAGTTTTGTAACATTGATTCATTGATTGTGCTCAACCTCTCCACTAATCAGCTTTTGGTAACAATGCTTACATTGGTTTTATGTGTTTTGTTTTTTTGTTTATCTCATGTATTTTGGTATAATTTTAATTTAATTTTTCATTTGGTGATTAAATTGAGATTAATTTGTCGGTTCAACTCACGAGTCATAATGTTGATATTGTTAGGCTGAATATTTTCACTTCATACTTGTGTGTGTGAGTTTCAAATGCTGATATTGTTAGGCTGAATATTTTCATTGGGTTCAAACCCAAGACATCACACACTTGTGTGTGTGAGTTTCAAATGCTGATATTGTTAAGCTGAATATTTTCACTTCACACTTGTGTGTGTGAGTTTCAAGTGGTGTATGTCACTTGCCCACTTCCTCTATGGACCCTAAATCAATTGAGTTTAATTTTATTCTACAAGTGTTGATTATTGAAGTATGTTATTGGCTTTTGTAGAGGAATAGTTTTTACAGCAACCGCTTAACAATTGCTGATGATATACGGTAATAAAGATCTAGTGTTTAGTGTTTTGGTTGAATGAATGACTTGATTTTCCTTGGTGGTTCTTTCCTTTTAAGCTTTGGGGTTCCTTGGTGGTGCCACCTATATTAAGGCTATTCGGCCAGGGTTTATTAATCACAACCATGTATTCACTATTTTACTTGTATTCTATTCGGATTGGTTGGTCCAAGGTTATGTCGAGTATGGGAAGGTGTCATCCGAGTATTAGACTGTGGGCGGATCATAGTAGAGGAGGTGTGTAAAGCCTTCTAGTTCTAACGGGGCTAAGTCAAAATCTCATGACGGTCTACAGCCCCTCAAGCATGAGGCTTGTGATTGTGAGGGTGAGATGCTTAGAGTATGTGGGTTGGGAATGGATATAATCTTGGAATCATCCATTTATTTTTTGAGTGATTAAAGTTTGTGAATTGAGGATTTTGTTTTCATTCTTTTGTTTTATTTTAATTTTATTGCAATGTTTTTCCTTGGCTAAATTATGAACAAGAAGTAACTGATACATGTGAACCACAGAGTTAAATGTATTGTGACTCTCCAAAGGTTGAAATCAGAGAGCATTGCTGGAATATGAACGAACCTTCTTCTGAGCCAATTTACATTCATTGAGCAAGAATTCTAAGAGGAGATTTTTTATGTGGTTTATTTATTTTGGCTGCATGATAGGTGATTCCTGACACAATAGCTGCATTGCAAAATCTTGAGGAGCTTAATATCTCTTCAAATCATTTGGTGTCACTTCCGGATTCAATTGGCTTGTTACAAAAGTTGAAAATCCTCAATGTCTCCGGGAATAAGTTGAGTTCCCTTCCTGATTCCATCAGTCAGTGCAGGTAACGAAATATGCTACAGAGAAAGTTGTGAGAACACCATTCTTCATATTGTTTTCATTGTTGATAATTTGGGTAATAGTCATGGTTTAGAATATATGGCCACGGTAAATTTAAGTATGAGTTTTTGCATTTATATGTCTTTATTGAACCCATTTTATTCATTGCTCTTAAATTTTCCATTTCCTTATAAACAAATTTGTTCAATCTTAATGAAAATATTCAATATCTAGGTCATTTCAGGATTATTTAATTTACATCTTGTACCTAAAGTATACTTTGGAAAAGTATCCAGATATTCTGAATAACATCACATTAACAGTTTGAAACCTTACTTTGTTTCTTTATATGAATCTAAGCTTTGAATGTCTATATTTTTTTAGGCAAGCTATGAATGTCTATATTGTTGATTGAATTATTTGTGCATTAAATGATCAGATCATTGGTTGAGCTGGATGCAAGCTTTAACAGTCTGACATATTTGCCAACAAACATTGGATACGAATTACAGAATTTACAGAAGCTCTTGGTTGGTTTAAACAAGATACGATCCCTTCCCTCATCCGTTTGTGAGATGAAGTCATTGCGCTATCTAGATGCTCGTTTTAATGAACTACACGGGCTTCCTATTGCAATTGGGAAATTGACTAGTCTTGAAGTTATCAACCTCAGTAATAACTTCAGTGACCTTCAAGAATTACCAGAGACATTTGGTGATCTGAGTAGCCTCAGGGAATTGGACCTTAGTAACAATCAAATACATGCACTTCCTGATACATTTGGTCGCCTTGATAGTTTAATCAAGCTGAACTTGGAGCAGAACCCTATTGAATTGCCACCTATGGAGGTTGTAAATGAAGGTGTCCAAGCCATCAAGTCTTACATGACCGAGAGGTGGTTAGATATATTGGCAGAGGAAGAGAAGAAAAAAATACATGAATCGCAAGAAGCACAAAGTGGTTGGTTAAATCGAAGTACCTCCTGGTTGAAGAACGTTTCTGAAAATGTAACTGAGTATATCGGAAGTATCTCCCCCAAAACTCCCAAATCTCCCAGAACTCCCAGAACTCCAAGAACTCCCAAAGATAATTTTCTTGATCAGCAACTATGAATTATGAAGTGACGGTCCAACAGACATTGCGGACTTGCTACTGGAAGCTGCCCAACATATGATACCTAAGGGGTGCGGATGGTAACATCATTTCCTTTTAAATATCTAGCATAATAACAGTTTTGTTTACATGCAATAGACAAATGAGAAAACAAATACCTTCTTTTTTTTGAAGTTTTTTCCTCCAATGGTCAAACCTTCGTGTTATTTATAGTTTGACATTTTTTCCTCTAAAATCAATAAGCTTTGTGGTTTCCTTTCGACATTTTTTCATGGGTCATTTGTAGATCTAGACTTCTAGTTCTTAATGTGTAACTTACATTCAAACAACATTGAACATCCTTATTGGCGATTGCTATTGTAAAAGTAGTGTGTATGATACACAACTATTTTCAAGCATTTGTTGAGTTAGTTCAGAGATTTAATGCTGTACTATATAGTATATACAAAATTTCCTAGTCCCTTCTCTCCCAAATACTAGTACTTGCTCAGTGTTAACCAGCAAAATCATCTAGTATATAGAGTTGGAAGAGAAAGATGCAGGAAAAAGAAAGAGAGCTACAATCTTCCTATGAGTTTCTCACGCGCCCTATTTTTACTCACCCGCTACTCATGTAGCGGATGAGTAAAAATGAGAAATTTGAGGAAAAACGCCGTAGTAGCTGGTTGTGTTTGAGAAATTGGTAGGACGGCAAAAGGTGTCCACACTAGAGGCATATATGCTGCGGAGTGGTGTCATATGTTGACACTGCCCTACTCTCTTTTTTATGCACCGCAGCCCTTAGTTCATTCTTTATGCTTTTTCAGCTTTTGTGTGATAGTTTTTCTTCGCTTATTTTCGTTTGTGTTCTTCGTTTTGTTTTTGTGTTGATGTTCTTTAGTTTTGAGGGTTAGTGGCAATACTCACAAGTCACAATGAGAAGCAAGTGATGTTGGTTTTGTGTTGAGGAATGGCGATACTTCTTGCCACTTGAGCCTAAACAATTTGGTTAATTAACCTTATGTTTCATTGAAGAATGACTTCCGATAATTCAGAGTTCGACCGTGAAACAAATAAAATCTTATAAAAATTGTCCTCATCAAAAATCAAGCTCAAGTTAATTTTTTTTTTCTTCTTGGTACAGGGTTAAAGATGTATTTTACTTTGATAAAAAATAAAGACAGATCTTTACATGACAATTAATCAATCAATGGGATTTACATGACCAATTAATGAATCAATGGGATATTTTTTTCTTCTTCAATTAATACCCAAATCAATTCCATTAATATTGATTGAATATAATTAAATGTATTATAACAACAATTGATCTCCTAATTAATACGTAAGATTTTTTTCTTAAGATGCTGCATCACTTTTTCTTGGGTACAAAGATATTGCATCACATTACCTCAATCAAATAAATAGTAAATTAATGGAATAAATTGATCCTTAGATTTGATATAATTTTATTGTAGCATAGGCATGTCAAATCATATCTCATATTATTATATATATAAAAAAAATTATATCATTGTAACGCGGTTATAAATAATTCCTGGTGTTGGCTTGTAAGGAAGAATATCACACTGTAGCACACACAAAATATATACTATTCGATAGGAATTGGTCAATTAATTGGTGACCACTTTAAGAATATTTCCTTTTCTCAGACATCAATATACACCGTAGACATTATATTATATTACAATCACAAATACTATAAATACCCCATGTGCTACACACATGATTGATGCAATAATATAATATACATCACCATTATTACAACCAACACAAATCACTCGCTAGTGCTTAATTACATTATTATTGCATATATAATAGCCACCAATTTGTGTTCTTTCTCATTATTAATTTTAGCATCTTCCTTTGGTTTGTGAGAGCATTCTTTGCTGCCAAGTATGACCAAGATTAGCATAATAATCAAAATCACAACGTTGTTGTTGGTCGCATTAGCCGTGTTCTATTATTCAACATCAAAGGTACCCTTCCTTTACTTAGCCGTTGCGGCCGCGGTTGTGTCGTTGATGATCTTGTCTCTCCGAGCCACCATGGTGATATGGATTACGGTCTTGGTGCTGTTAACTTTTGCTGGTAACCGTAGGAAGATTTTGGTTCAAAGAGGTAGAAGAATAACTCTTGATGTGGTGTGGCACTTGGGTAGAGTCTTATTCAGATCACACAAGGGTACTGAAGTAAATTAGCATAGAGATTATTTGTAGTTTTATTTTTGTTTAAGAATAAGTTCTGAAATTAACTACATCTTCACAGAAAATTTCTATTGATAATTGATTATGTTTGAATAGTTTTGAAATTGTTGTGGAGAATAGGTTAGTGTTCTAACTTCTTGTATTGAACGAGTTATTTTTTATGGCTTAGAAAACATAAATGTAATTAAATATTGACATCTTTTGAAATTTGAAGGTGAGATTCCAAAAAAATTGCATTTTTGATTTTATTTTCGTCGAATTGACCCTGCTCCTGAAAAATCAAGTTTGTGATAGTCTTTGAAGAATTGCTTCAAGGGATTGAAATCTCAATCTATACCATTACTCGTTATTGTCTATGTTTGTCCGTGAAATTAGGGAAATATTAATTTGTCCCCTTAAGACATGTTAGAAATTGTATTCAACACTTTTTTTGATAAAGATGATACTCATTTAAATCGATAGAATGCCTTAAATAAAACAAATTTAAAAAAGAATGAATATAATTCAGAGTACCTATTTAACAATTCTGAAGCCCGCATACTCAAAAAATGGTGACGTATCGTGTCCGATACATATTCAATATTGATACTCTTCCGATACGTCCCGATATTCGTATCGGTAAAATATAGGTTAAATCATTATTTTTAAATAAAAAAAATATTCGATACTCTTCTGATACGTCTCGATACTCGTATCGAAAAAGTATCGATTAAATCATTTTTAAATAAAAAAGTAACATCCGATACATGTCTGATACGTCCCAATACCCAATGCTTGTTTGTATTTTTAGCACCTTTTGTGGTTTTCCTTTGTCAATATAATTTTTTACTTTTGAAAAGAAAAAGAAAAACTAGGGGTGGCAAAACGGGTCGAGCCCGCGGGGCCGACCCGTTTGGCCCGCAATTTTTGGTAGGTTGGGCTGAGGTTTTCGGCCCGCACACCTAAGTTGGCCCGCCCCGCTGCACACCGTTTTTTAGCGGGCTTAAATGGGGCGGGTCTAAACGGGGGCGGGCATGCCCGTTTTTCCACCCCTTTATAGTATTTATCGTTTTATATTATATTGTAAGGGGTACTTATTAACTTAGTTGATGATTTGTTAGTTTAATTAAGCATAATTATAAGGAATTGTTTATTAACTTGGTTAATGTTTCTTTTAGTTTAATTATCTCTATTCTCTGCTGCAATCTTCTCTTAATTATCCCTATTATAGTATTATTGTTAGTTTTAAAATAGGAGGTAAGAATTGTAAGGAATTGTGAAGTTATTATAATTCAACCTGTTTAATTTTTTTTTAACATTTAATTGTGAGTTGTAATTCAAATCATAAAAAAAAAAAAAAAAAAAAGTATTTGGCGGGCATGCCCGCCAATATACGGGCGGGCTTGAATTTTGAGCCCGCACACCTAAGTTGGCCCGCCCCGCCCCACCCCGTATTTTGGCGGCCTTAAACGTGGCGGGCATGCCCGTTTTGCCACCACTAAGAAAAACTATGGTGTCCTACTATATAACAGGTTATTAAACATTTGAGATTTTCCCAAAATCTTGATATAAGACTAGATATTTTCTGTTTTTAATTATTAATAATGTTGATTTTAGTCATGTTTATATATTGTGTATTTATATATTTAATTTTAAATTTAATTTTTAAATAACGTATCGCGGCAGTATCATATTGAGAATTTAAAAAAAATTACGTATCGACGTATCAGTATCGTGTCCCATATCGGGGCTTCAGCTTAACATCATCCAACAACAAGATGTCTATAAATTATGTGACAAAGCATATAATTATAGAGTAACTTTATTTGGACAACCATTTGGTTGTCTACACCGTATAATCATACGGCCCCACCACCTTTTTCAAATTTTTAATTATTATATGTTTGTCTCGATTTGCGTGCGAGGTCTAATTTTTCTTAATTGGCATACGGTGTGTATATGAGACAACCAATTTGGGTTGTCCAAATAACATATCTCATAATTATAATATAAATTACAAGTTATACGGAGTGTAAATCAACTCTTTATTATCAACCAAATATTTTTATTTTATTCAATAAATACCACTGTCGCCTGAACCACCAAAGGACCAATCGAACTATTGTTTTAGCATCAAAATTGGAGTCCATGTTTGCTCCATTTAAAGATCTCTCCATTTAGACCATTAAATGCATGGATGACTGCCATGTGTAAAAAAAAATCAGATGGCTAAGATTAATTTCTAATCATTTTAATAAAAAATCAAACCAAATCCTATACCCGCGTTTTTTTTTTTTCGGTTTTCACCACCAGTTGAATCTGGTTCGGGGGTCAGTTCTGGCATCAAGTGGTTCCAGCCCCCTCCTGATCGCAGTTGCGGGGGATCGGAACCGTGGTCCTCCCTACCAAGTTCAGCGCCAATCACCACTGAACCAATTAACGATTGGTTATACCCGCGTTTTTGTTTTGCATCTTTTCTTCTTCTTCATCCTAGCAACAATCTTCATCGCAACAACAACAACAATTATCGCTTCTTCGTTCTTGTTCTTGCGTATCAACAACATTGTTACTCCTTTTCTTCTTCGGTATTGTGTATCAACAATTCATTTATCTTAATCTCGCCGTTCGCCGCGGTTATGTTATCCCTAACCTTATTATGTGATGTTGCACTTCCTCTTCTTCATCTCACCACTCCTTTCTCTCTCCCGGTTGTAATTTTGAATGTGACTGAGTAGATTTCATTAAATTGATTTGGGTATAATTTTGTTGAGTAAATCGATCAACAATTTTGTTTTGAGTAAATTGATTTGAGTAATTTTGTTGTTTGACACAGTTCCCTGGTTGTTGAAAATGTGAAAGGGAAGTTGATAAAGGTGATAGGGGTAGGATGTTAGTTATTATTAGTTAGATGTTTCAAAATTGTTCATATTGTAATTGCAGTGACAATGCTATTTTTTTTAATTGCAGTTTATATTGTAATTGCAGTGCATATTTGTCTTTGGGAAGGTGGAGGAAAGATTTATACCATTTAAAGTAAATATGCTCCGGCCAAAGGAAAAGTGTGTTCCAAAGTCTTGAATGATACAAATTTTGTTGAAGTCTCTCATTGTTGCTTCCATCTAGTTGACTAATAACTAGTAACTTATTTTGAAGAACTTCACCTCTTAAAAATAATAATGGTGGATTATGAAGTCCTTTTGTGATGCCATTGAAACCACACATCCAAATAGAACAAATTTGTCATATTCTATAAACCATAAACATAAAGGACAAGTCATTGTCATAATTCATAAACTAACAAACCATAAACATAAAAATATGTCACTGTCATAATTCATAAACCAGTAAAACATAAACAAGTGATGGTCATATTACAAAATGACTCCTAAAAAGAAGTTGTAATTAGACATTAAAAGAAGTTGTAATTTGATGTTGAGTTCCATTGTCAACTTGGCTTGATTGTGTCCCTTGAATTGTAACTTGATGTTGAGTTCCATTGTCAACTTGGCTTGATTGTGTCCCTTGAATTGTAGCTTGTTGCTGCATAATATAACAAAGGATAAATTAATTGATCATACAATATGCCAAACACAAACACTATATCCCCTATTAATCTTAATAACAAATTAATACATTGATAACTCATAGTAACAAAAAGATAAAAAAAATTACCAGAGACGATTGCACTAAATTTTCATGAGACCTCTCTCTCTTTTTTTGGGAGCGTCTCTTTGTCTTTCTATCTAATTTCTCAACCCAAGATTTCTCTCTTTTTCTTTTACTTCATGTTTTTTCTAGCCTCTTCTTAATGCCTTTTGTCATGCCAACAGTGTCAATTTCATCATTTGTAATTGATATGGATACATGAACCATTCCACTTGATTCTCCAACCACATTCTTTTTGGCCAACATATCATCAATTATTTTATTTGACTCTTCACAAACTTTGGACAAAAAAGTGTAAGCTTCATGAGTTCCCGAAGCTTTGTTGACCAGTTTAACCATCCAAGGACACAACTCATTGTATCGGTTCATGAAATGAGCTTTTATGTCTAATTCAACATGCTTCCCTTTCCAATCTTGATTACTTCCCAACCTTGCGTCTCTTGTCCATCGCTTTAATATATAGTGTTCAGGAATTAGCTTAATATTCATGAAATCTAAAACTTTCAAAGCATGATTGCATAAGATGTCGTGCGTCTGAAATTTACGACAATCACAAGATACTTTTTGCTCCATAGGATTTCCAATTACCATCCTTTCTTTTGGATTATCATAATTTGTGACAGCATACAAACCTCCATTCAAATCCTTTATGCAAGTGTTTTGATATTCTTCATATTCCGCTTGGAATTCCTCAAAAATTCTTGTAGTGTAAACATCTCCGGCTTGTACAAGCATACGAGCGTTGAATGTTTTTCGAACATAAGCCCATGCCCATTTTTCCTTAAATTGAAAAATTGTATGCAGCCACGAACCTTTCGAGACTTTATGCTCAACAAGCAAAGAATTCCATGCATTTAAAAATTCACTCTCCTCTTCGTGTAGATCCATGCATGCTTCAAAATCAAAACGGAATCGTGGACTCTTTTGATATAAATGATTCACATGTCTCAAAGCGTTCTGTCTTATATGCCAAGTGCACAATCCATGAAATGTTTTCGGCATAACGACAGAAATAGCCCTAGCCATCGCAGCATCTTGATCTGTTAGAATGGTTTTAGGCTTTGCTCCACCCATTGCTTTGAGGAAGGTTTCAAATAACCACTGAAACGAAGGTATTGTTTCATCATATAACAATGTTGCCCCAAAAATGACTGTTTGCCTATGATTATTAAGTCCAACAAATACTCCTAATGGCCGGCAATCCTTATTTGTCTTGTATGTGGTATCAAAAGTTATGACATCACCAAAGTACCCATAATCATTTATCATTTGTACATCCGCCCAAAATATGTTTGTTATTTTCTCGTCAACATCCATTTGAAATTCATAAAAGAACGAGGAATTTTCACTTTCTTGTTTGAAATACATCATCAATGCACCTACTTCACCATACTTTAGTGATTGCTTCCTTTTGGGTTTAAGGTAATTCTTAAGGTCTTCTCTTGTAAAACCAACTGTCTCTATCCCACCAGCTTGTTTGGATATATATATTCATGCAAATCTTTTGGTCGTAATCCCGATTCATCTCCTAAGACAATTTGTGATGCTTGTGCCTCAAATATGCGTCGATGAGAGCGAATCATATGAACATGCTCTGGCGGTTGAAGAGGGTGGTTATGCTGAGCTTTAAACTCAATAACCTTATATTTCCCTATTTTTCGATCAAGTGAAATAGCCATACGTGCTTGACACCCCGTTCTAGTTTCTGCTCTAGGCTCCGCTGACTTACGACTTTTGTCAACACTTCGTGCACCCTCTTTGAAACATGTGAATCTTCTTGAAGTCAAAACTCCATCTACTCTGCTTATATTTCCATATTCTCGACGAATACCAAATCCAATTCTTTTTCTATAGGCATTATAAAAATCATAAGCCGATTCCTCAGATTCAAACTTCATTTCCAAGTGAGGTTCACTGTTGGAAATACTTTGTTGCACATTTTGTTCACGGATATTGTTCACCAAGTTATCGAAACCGACGGCGCGGTGGCGAGTGAAAGAGGAAGGAGTAGAATTGGCGACGAGTGAAAGAAGCGATAATTGTTGTTGTTGTTGCGATGAAGAAGAAGAAAAGACGCAAAACAAAAACGCAAGTATAGGGTTTGGTTTGATTTTTTATTAAAATAATTAGGAATTAATCTTAGCCATCTGATTTTTTTTTTACACATGGCAGTCATCCATGCATTTAATGATCTAAATGGAGAGATCTTTAAATGGAGCAAAACTGGACTCCAAAATTGTGGGTGAAAAAGGACTAAACTATACTACTTGAGAGAGATAGAGAGATAATATTTTTTATATTCGAAAATAAAATGGATATTTTTGTATTTCTTATAGTTGTACTGTGGACAAAAAATTGTCATGTGATTTAGTGGAGGACAAAAAAATCTTGTTTTTGTTTTGTCCTTTACTACCTCTTTTGTCTAGTCTCATAATCAATTTCTGAATCAAACAGGATACAAAAAAGATTGTCCAGTCCAGTACTCTATTTTTTAGCAGATCAGACGCATAGTTTACTATTTGTACCTTTATAAAAATTAAAGCATTCATTAAATTAATTTTTTCTTTGTTAATAAAATAAGAATAAAGAGAACTTAACTTATCAATATTTATTATTCCTTAATGAATGAAATGTCAAATATCCCCCGTGAAATATCAAAATTCGTCAAATATCCCATGAAATTTGGAAATAGACAAATACCTCATTGAAATTGTAAAATATCAATCAAATATCATCTTTGTTAACTTCGTCTATTTTAGTGAAGTGGGTGTTAACTGAGTATGTGGCAACTATCGGTCAAACTCCAAAAACGCATAAAATCAGTATTGTGCGAAGTCCAGTATGACGGATCCGAGAAACTGAACCTAGAAACATAATTAGAGTGAAACTAGTGGTGAATAAATTTGGGGTTTTGGATCAATTTGGGGTTTTGCTTTGCTGGATTTTGCTTGAGTTGAAATGGATTTTTTTACTGTTGAAAGAACATTGAGTTTTGTTGTTGATTAAGGTTTATGTCATTAATAAGTTAACGGACGAAGGGGGTATTTAATTGAAGTTTCATAATTTCATGTGGCTATTTGCTATTCCCAAATTTCAACATAATATTTAATGAATTTTAAAATTTCAAAAGGTATTTGACATTTCACTCATTCCTTATAATCCATATGCAAAACTCATCACAAAGAACCAAAGTTTTGGAGTTAAAAGAATAAATTTTTTTTTTCTTTTTGATACCTCTTGTATTCAAAGTAGAATGTGATTAATATATTTAGTTATTTCAAAAAATATTATAATTATATAATGCGACAATTTGTTACTAGTGTTTTCATAAAGACATAAAGTATATGTAATTTTTTGGATAAGTTAGTTTTTGGGTAATTATATTTTTGGCCCTCTAAATTTCCTAATTATGTGATTTTGGCTGATCTAGTTTCAGACGAGCGATTTTGACCTCTTACATTTATTTCCTTTTGCATTTCATGGTCATGTTAACTATTTTGACCAAAAAATTACTAATATGAAATTATTTTACATGTGCAATGATTCTATTGGACAACCTAAAATGTTTTTGGGAGCAATGTTAATATCACACTCTCAAACACACTCCTTTAACACACACCAATCATATAAAGCCACGTCACCTCATCTTTTATGCATTTACTCTTTCAGTTACCTGTGATCGGATACATTGGGAAACCTTTTATTTATTTATTTTTATCGTTTGATTCATCTTCTCTCCACTCAAAACAACATTGCCATTGCCACATTTATTTAGAATGTTTAATCAGTTTAGTACAATGCGTAGAAATTGAAATCTATCTTTTATATAGAAATCGATTCACTCACTATTTAAAAGTTTACATTTTTTATGGTGCTTATCCCCAATTTAAGAGATATCTCGTAAATCCTTATTTAAAAATTAATCCCTCACAATACTTAGATCTATGATGTAAAAATCCTTAATTTGATGTTGAGAAAATATAACCCTTCACTGGAGTTAAAAATTAATGTTGGTTTGGTAGTGGACTTCATTGAGTATTTTAATAGGGGCTAAAATATGTTAACAATAAGAGCAATTACAACCCTAACAAAAATACAGAATCAGTTAATAACAGGAAAAAAATAAGTCCAAAAGCTAGTAAAACTACTCAATGAAGTCCTAACAACTAGAAAAACCAAAAACTAAAAATAGAAGTCAAGTAAATATGACATAAATTACACTCCTTCAGGGGCGGAGCTAGGTTGGGGCTCAGAAGGGCCGCGGCCCGTCCCGGATTTTTTCGATTTTAGTAGGTATATGTACATAGTTTTGTTAACCATTATGTTATATATAAATAATAGTTACAACTTAATCATAGAATCTCACATGGCCTAGTGGTTTAGTAGCGCTGCTGCAACTGAGAGGATGCGAGTTCTACTCCTTCAGGGGGGACGTTTTTGCTTTGTTTGAACGTAAAGGTTGAATTTGCAATACTTACTAGAACCACTAAACCATAAGAATAGACATATAGGAGTTAATATTATTTTTTTAAAGGGATTGGTCAATATATATATATATATATAATTTGTATGAGATCGGTGACATTTTAACGAGTATAGAATTTACAAAATTTACTTTTAAATCAAAAATTTATATCGTATTGATAGTTAATGTAAAACTTTATAAAAATTTGAATTTATTTAATATGTTATTGAGTCCTATTGAGATTAAGAATTTTACATTTTTATTGAACATCTTATTCTTGATTGGTTTCGATAACAGATTAGATTATTTTAGGTTTTCTTAAAAACTTACATGAATTATCTACGAATTTAGACGTTATTGAAAGATGCGACATTATTCAACTGTATATATCCATATATTTCCAAATTGAATTTGTATAATTTTCTATACAAAATTTCTTCAACTTTGAAACCAGGGATCAAGTTTAAGAAAACAAAAAATTTGGTATTTATAATTTCTTCTTGAGTTTCTCTTGATTTTAAATAAATGTGTGAGTTGAAAGTGTTATCTTGTTTGAGTTTCTCTCATTTGATATGATATTAAAATTTGTCAAAATTAATGATTTATGAATTTGTAACTTCCATAGAAAAAAAATTGAAGCTCCATCACGGCCCCCCGAGTATTTTAGTCTAGCTCCGCCACTGCACTCCTTCATACTGAAATAACAACAAAGCAGCACGATTGGAAACAGAAAAATAACACGGTATTTCATTAAAAAGTCATCGTATTTCATGAAAACAAAATTCTAACTTCTAAGTCATAGTAAAAAAGAAAAAGAACAGCCCCTTCAACTCTAAAAATTGCAGATAATGATTAAATCAAAGAGAATAACATACCTTAAACAGAAAAGAGCAAGTATAGAGATCGAAGTGGTCAATGATGGAGAGTTGTTGTAATGTTGCTTGTTGCCTTTTGCAATGATCTTACTTCTTACATATGAGAGGACATGTTTTTTTCTTGAAGCATGAAAGGACAAGTTGAGTACTTGAGTTTATGTAGAATAAAAAAGAGAAAAGGAAGAGTCGAGAGAAAGTAGCAACTTTTCTAGGGTTGGGACTTGGGACTTAACAAAATACATAATGAACCGATGAGAATTCTTAGGCAATAATCATGGTTCATATCCCCCAAAAAAATCAGCATTTAATATTTTATTTTTACAATGAATCAACATTTAATATTATTTCTATATATATAATAATAATAATTATTATTAAAATATATATATATATTTAAGTATATATAGACGGATTCGGGGAATCCGCAGGGAGGTGTCTTCCCCGATCCCCGCCCCGAATTATCCACGGGGGAGTTTTTGCCTCCATCCCCGTCCCCATGGGGAAAAAATCCCCGTTTTCAGAGCTCCGATCGGGGCAACCTCCGCGGGGATCCCTATCAACGGATGCAAATTGACATCCCTAATGGAGAAAGATGAAGAAGATGAGTTGTTTACAAAAGAAAATGTGAAGCCTTGAAGATTGTGATGGGTGATGAGAATGAGGTTAGTAGAGAAGTGAGAGAAAATCATAGAAAAATATAAACTTTTTTCTCGGTAGCAATTAATCCATCTTTATGTTGCACTTGCACCTTATGGCAGATATGCAGAAACCTAGAAAGTTTTGGAGAAGATAAGGGATGTAGTTAAAAATATTAAAAAAATTCAAAGTGGTGTCATCTCTTCAACTTATTGAACCGGTTAACAAGTTAAAAAATAAAAAATGGATGTGACGTGGCTTAATACCATAGGGGTGTGTAAAAATGAGTGTGTTTGAGAGTGTGTCCTTAGCATTACTCTGTTTTTGGACAAAAGCTAGTAGTAAAACTTTTTGAAGTAGTACCATTAAAGTTTGAACTATGAGAAGAAGCAGTAGAACCATCAGGGACGGACACACTTAAGGGCATAGTGTGGCCATGGCCACACCAAATTTTTTATATTTTTGTATATACATATATAGGATATATGGTTAAATGTGTTTTTGGTCCTTATAAAATAATGATACATATATAGGGTATATAGTTTTTACTTAATTTTTGTTAAATTTGTGGTCTCTAGAAAATTATCATGCACTCAATTTTTTCCCTACTGTTAAGACAACATATATATATATATATCATTTTAATATTTTTCGCAGGTATGTTTAGAAAAAAGTTCATGAAAAAAAAAGCAAATTCAAAAAATTTGATTTTCGGATTATAACTTTCATTACTTTTATCTTGAATCATTGTCTTTTAAAAAACTCATATTTAAATCTATATCATGTCAAAATATAATAATAAATAAAAGAGAAGTACAATTATTTAATGTTGTAGATTTGCACTTGCATAAGTTCAATGCTAGGTATGATAAAAAAATATATATATATATTAAACTCTCACTATTTCTTGAGTCTCTAATATTTGGTTCTTTTAATCTTTTACCTTTGTCTTACAACTTTGTTTCTTTTAAAAAAACCAAACTACAATGTTTCTTTACAAAAACTAAAAATTAACATCAATTAAATAATTTTTTCTCTGAGAAAAATATTTATACTTAACCTTTTAATGCAAATAAAATTTGGCCACACCATAAAAAAAATCCTAAATCCGTCCCTGAGAACCATCTCCACCTCATGTTCCCGGCGACGAGTCGAAGGAATCCAAGTACTCTTCAAATGAGTATTACAATCATAACCTCTTCCCTTACAACAAGTCCTACATCTTCTAAAAACACAATCTTTCTTAGCTCTATTACCACAATTGTGACAAACTCTATACTCAGAACCATAAACACCATTTTCTTCACTCTCCATCAAAACCATCTTGTTAGTACTATTATTATAATTGTGATTGTGATTTTCATCATCAACATTGATAACTCCTTTTTTAGGAAGATTCATTGCTTCAGGACATATCCTAAGGTTCCAAAAATTATTGTTGTTGTTAGGATTTTCTTGAACATCATTGTTTTGAGGTTGTTGTTGTGGCATGCAGGGTGTGGCTGTTAGGAGTGGAAAAATACCAAAACCAACACTTAATGACGCTGATGAAGCTAAAGAGTGATTTGAATTGGTAATCTTGTGAAAGATTGAATGAGCGATGATCACAGGGGACGATGTTATCTGTTGAAAAGTAGGACAAGAATGAATATAATAAAATTCTCTTAAGTGACCTTTGTTTGAGTTTCTTTTTATTTTTTTGAAAAGAAAAACTTATTTAGGTTGTCCAATAGAATCATGCCACATGTAAAATAATTTCATGTCAGCAACTTTTTTGTCAAAATAGTCAAGAGTGATCATAAAATGCCAAAAGGGGCAAATGTGAGGGGGCAAAATCGCTCGTTTGAAATTAAATGAGCCAAAATCGCATAATTAAGAAACTTGGGAGGCCAAAAATGCAATTTAACCTTACTTTTTTCATCCTAAGAATATTGCAAATTTTAATCACTAAACCTAAAATGGAATGTTTTTATCCTCCCAACATTTTATGTTTCGTTTTTAGTCTTTAATAAATAATTTTTGCATGTTATATTACCAAAAAAAAAAAAAAATTTGCATGTTTTTATTAACATGTAAATGTTTGACATCATAGATGAAGATGAATACAGCATAGACACTTTTTTTTTTTTTTTTAAATTTATAGACATATGTTGTTGACTAAATAAACAATATTCATTTATTTTTTCAAATTGATAGAATTCATTGATAAATTAAAATGAAAATTAAAAATTAAGAAATTCAAAAAAAGATGAACATAAAATAATTACAATCTTTACATTAACATAAACATAAATTGACCATTAAAGACCTGACAAAAAAAATAAAAAATTGACCATTGAAGACTAAACACAAAGAAGATAACTTTTGAAGGATAAACACTATTTTTAAAACTAAAATAGATATTCACACTATTTTGTTTTGTAGTTTTGTTTAACATCCTGGTACACATGTTTTATAAGTGTAATTTAAATGGTAGCTAGCAAGGATATCATTGAAGTGACCGATAGGGCCGTTTTCAACTATTAGAAGGCCCTGTTTAAATATTAAAAATGTACTCTAATAAAATATATATAAAAAATTAAAAAAAATCCTCTATTTAAATTATATGTAATGTCAAAAAGAGACATTTTAATCTAAGATTAAAATTTATGTCAAGATTGAAATGTACTAGAACTATATTTATGAGTATAGATAACTAATCTATTGATACTCATATAATATTTTATGAACATTAACAATATATAACTATTATTTTAGAGTATCAAAATTAATCTATTAATACATATATGATACTAGTATGTTAGCCCGTGAAATTCACGGGATTATTTTCTTTTTTAATATTATTGAAATGTTTATTTTAAAATATTATTTGAGATATTTGTTTTTAAATTCTACGATGAATTGAATATAATTTTTGCATGATACAAATTTTAGAATGTTACATGGTAGAGCGTGATAAAGAGTATTCATTTGCTTTTCGTTCTACACTATTATGAGATTCTTTCTCCCGTCTTCATCCCTAAGACTATATAGGAACCCTATAAATATAAAATAATTATAAATTCTATTATGTTTCAAATAAATATATGTCAATCTATTTTTACTGTTGATTCTATTTTCAAATGAAAATATGTTCTAGTTTTTCATGTCTTTGGAGATTTTTTGGGAGCATGGCTTTCCATAAAATTAAAATATATCATGTGTAACAGTCCAATTTTCTTCTCTTATATAGTGCGCAGCCCAACACTGTACCTCATGATCTTCTCTACTCCCCTTTCTATAGAGTTTTTGACTTACGTGAGAATCGAATCATGTTCCTTGGGATTCAAGTACATGTTCAATCAATTCCCTCGTGTACTCAAATTGATAAATTAACATCCTTAAAAAGGTTGAACGAAGGTTTATGAAAAGTTTAAAATTGAAATTATAAAAAAGATTCCAATATATTTTTGGTTTCCCGTGTATTTCATCAGTTTGAAGTAATTGTAATGAAAGTGCGTTGAACATAAAATGAGGATAACTTCCGCAGTCAGAATACAAATATTAATTAGTCAGAATTTATGTATTGTTCCAATTTGAGGGACATACGATAAAAGTGCGGTGAAAGTGCACTATGTTTCCCATTCTAAACCACTAAAAGATTTTTTTTTTTCTCTCTCTCTCTCGATTCTCAAATTTTCAATTTTTTTTAATAATGCGATGAGAAGTACGCTCCGTTTCCCATTCTACGCCACTGAGAGATTCTCTTAAACTTTTTTAATAGTGCGATGGAAAGTGCACTTTGTTTCCCATTCTATACCACTGAGAGATTCTCTTTCTATTTATATCTCTCATCCGTCTCCGTTTCAGGTATCTATAGGCTCCATCAACAACAAAAATAGTTGTTGATTCTATATTATTTTTTAATGAACATTAAACTATTTTAATCTCACTCTTATTCTTAAACTTGTTTTGTCAAAAGAAACAATCTCCACACATCAGCGTCAAATGGGAATTAAAATGTAAGGATTTCCACTCACATGGATAAATTAACATCTCTAAAAAAGTTCGAATGAATGTTTATGGAAATTTAAGTATTTGAAATATAAAAAATTTAAAATTCTCATAGATTATATAAAAAAATTAAAAGTTATAATTTAGACAATGACATTATAATTAATATTTCTTTATAATCCAAAAAATTATAAATCTTGATTGTTTATTAAGAAATTACTTTATTTTAGAGATGGAGATTTATTTTAAGTTTTACAAAGATATCATCCCCATTATAGGACTCTATAGAGGATCATCTACAAAATAATAGTTGTTAATTCTATATTAAGCTTTTAATAAATATCAAAATAATTTGATCTCATTCATGTTCTCAAAAAAAAAAAAAAATTGTCACCGTATCACAGAGAAACAATTTTCATTTTATGATCTTTTGGTTACAAATATGTGCGACCTAATTATTTTTTTTCTTTTCGGTAAAGTGCGATCTAATTATATAAGGATATGAAATATGATTTTAATTTTTCTTCATGAATTTATATTAAAATTTTTGAGCTCGGCTCTCACTACCATCTATAAACACTTTTCATCATGGGAATCATTTTTTATCGTGCTAGATAAAATTTTGAATGAGTGATCCCCATAAAAATATGAAATATGATTTAAATTTATTTTAAAACAAATTAACATAGAAATAAAACATGTAATTGAATGATTGGATAATAGATACATGTCCAAAGAAAAATTTAGATGAAGTATTCACATAATTTTTATATAGAAAATATTTAATCGTGAATTAAATAAGTTTGTCTTTAATAAAAATATAATATTAGAAATTCTACAAAAAAATAATATTAGAATTTCTACAATAAAAAAATATTAGAGAAATTCTAATTGAATGAAAAAAACGAATACAAAAAAAAAAAATAGAGGAGCTCTAGTAAATTTAGTTGTATATATATCCAAAAAAAATAGAAAATCTCTAATTTAGTTGTATATATCCAAAAAATTTGTTTTTAATAATGAGTTTTTGTTTAAACCAAAAATGATAATAAAATAAGAAGAAGCTTTAATTGAATGCCACCTAAACAATTTTCTAAAAAACTTTAATTGAATCTGACTTAAACAATTTTTCTTGAAAAATGCACGAGAGAGCTCCGTGGGAATCTCGCTATATATATAATAGAGATTTTATGAGTATAAATAATATTATAAGACATCAAAATTTTAAATTGAGGCCTAAAAACTTTGGAGGCCAGATGCCCGTGCAGACCCTGCACATGTGTGCAGATCGAGGTTCGAACCCCGGATATTCTACATTTTTTCACGTTTAAATGTGTGACTTTAACCACTAGGCTATTTAATACTAATAAAAAAAACATTCATCTATATCTATATCTATATATATTTACGAATCCCTATTGAAACTTTTTAAGAAATTTTTACCAATAGTATTAATGACTATCATTAATGACTATCAATATTATTATTTCTTTTATTTCTTTAAATAAAAAAAATTCTATTGAATAAAACATATTTAATATAGATTACTAACACTATAAAATAATTTAAAAAATGTATATCTATATCTATATCTATATATATTTACGAATCCCTATTGAAACTTTTTAAGGAAATTTTACCAATAGTATTAATGACTATCATTAATGACTATCAATATTATTATTTCTTGTATTTCTTTAAATTAGCATAACTGACCCGTGCTAAGCACGGAATAATTTTTTTAAAAAAATGTTATTTATTTATTTTTTAAAATTATTGAATAGAAAATTAGGTTTTTTTTAAATACAAATTATTCCAAAAATACGAATTGAATTTCTTTATGAATAAGTGTAACATATATCAAATTAAGTTATCCCGTGTCAGAGAAGATTTTGCATTCTTACTCTATTTTGATTTTTGCTATTTTTCAATCTTTTGTGAGATTCATTTTAAGTAATTTATTAAAGTATAAAAATGATACAGATTTAAAAATGTTAAAGGGGCACAACGGAGTGGAGATTGATTCTCCACTCCCCGTTTTCTACCACATGACATTTTCTTCCCGTGTCCATCTCCATAAGTCTTTGTAAGGAACTCATCAACAAAAAAATAGAGTAGAAAGTGATAACTCACTCATCGTTTTCCATCGTGGAGCACATTTTTCCCGTTTCCATCTTCCCGTATCTTTCCAAGCACCCAGTTGCAGAGAAACAATTAAAAATGGATTATGATTCAAAATTGAAAGGTATGATATCAATTGAACAAAAATTGAACAGATCTGAAATTTGATTTTAAACTCCCCTTTATTTATGTTTTTCCATTGTGAAGTTGTTTCCATAGCAGAGGCTTTCTTAGTGATTCAGATGGTTGTGCTAGCTCTATGTAAACGCAAAAATATTGATCTCTAAGTTTTGTTTTTTGTATTGGGTTATGAAGTTAATCTGGTTTTTATTTTTTTCTGGATTTCTTTAATGATGTTTATGAACATGAACAAGAGATTAAGGAAGAAGATGAAGAAATAGAAAGGAAAAAATTAGTTGATGATGATCCATTATTAGATCTGGTAGACCTGTAAGATCTAATGGTCTATTTGTTACAAAAAAAAAAAAATCAAATGGTTAAAATTCTAAAATTATTGAGGTCTACGGTGGACCACTTATAGTGTTGGTCCATCTTATAAATTTGGGGTTAAAAGTTAACGGAAGGGATGAATTCGACTAAAAAAAAATAGTTAAGGGACTTAAATGAAACGTTTATTAATTAAGGGATCAAAATGAAACCAACAATTTAATTAAGGGACCAAAAATATAATTTAGTCAAAAATAAATGTAGAACGGAATACTTTTTTTTGGTAGAAAAAGCAGTACTATTTTTTTTTTGATAAACAGAGAAAGCAGTACTTATCTTATTCCCAAATTCCACCAATTCTCAATTTTCCCGATCGTGCTACGATTTTGAATTTTCCCGATTTCAGATGAAAAAACCTTGGAATCAGAGAAGCTATTACATAGAGATTTCAATTTTCCCGATTTCAGATGAAAACTTATTCCCAAATTCGACCATGATTGTGCTTCAATTTTCCTTCACGTACCAATTCTCAATTTCAATTTTTTCGATCGTGCTTCGATTTCAATTTTCCCAATTTCAGATGAAAAGAACCCTAAAATCAGAGAAGCTATTACGTAGAGATTTCAATTTTCCCGATTTCAGATGAAAAGAACCGATTTTAGGGCTGTGCTTGATGATGGTGGATATGCTTCTAATGGTGATTCTGCAGTTGCGTGAAAAAACTAAAGCAGCAAAAAGAAATTGCGTAAAAAAAACAAGAAGCAATTTTTTTTTGTCGTGAGAAGTGTTAATTAAAAGTGAGGGTAATGTTGTCTTTACAGTTTTTTATGAGACACATTTATGATGCTATTTTTTTCAAAATAAAATAAGTGGGACTAACTATCATTTAATGCTCCGCCTTATGGGCACAAGTTAACATTGCCCTTAAATTATTCTCAATATACATGTTTTTTGAAAAATACAATATAATCAATACAGTTTTTATGAAAATTATTTTCGATTTATTCAATAGGAATTTTTTTTATTTAAAGAAATAAAAAAAATAATATCGATAATCATTAATGATAGTCATTAATATTTGTCATTAATATATGGTTTCAATAGGGATTCGTAAATATAAATATATATATAGTCTAGAAGACTTAGCTCAACTGGTAAATGCCTAAATTGCTAAGCCGGATGTCATGACCCGGGTTCGAACCCGGGACCTCACAGTTGTGTGTGATATATATATATATATATATATATATATATATAGATAATCGTTAATATTTGTCATTAATATATGGTTTCAATAGGGATTCGTAAATCTAAATATATATAGATATAGATAAAAAAAATTCTATTGAATAAAACATATTTAATATAGATTACTAACACTATAAAATAATTTAAAAAATGTATATCTATATATATTTATGAATCTCTATTGAAACTTTTTAAGGAAATTTTACCAATAGTATTAATGACTATCATTAATGACTATCAATATTATTATTTCTTTTATTTCTTTAAATAAAAGAAATTCTATTGAATAAAACATATTTAATATAGATTACTAACACTATAAAATAATTTAAAAAATGTATATTGGGAATAATTTAAAATTGTATATTGAGAATAATTTAAATAAATGTCTTAATTTACAAAAATAATACATCTATCTTTATTTAAAAAATGTATATTGGGAATAATTTAAAAATATGTCTTAATTTACAAAAATAATACATCTATATATATTTTACTAATAGTACAAAGAATAATATGAAATATCTATATGAAAAAATTATATTATATATTTAAATATTAAATATATTCCAAAAAAAATATTTATATAGTACAAAAATATATCAATATATTGGAAATAATTTACAAAAATAATACATCTATAAACTATTCGATGCTAACTATATCCAATGGCTGATATATTGTACATTGCTAACTATCATTTTGATTTGTGCCTTTAACAATAAAAAAAATATTATAAATCAATATTATATTATAATTATAATATAATATAAGTATAAATTCTTAATGCTAAAAATGATATAAAGCATGAAATGAAATATATTTGTAACATCCCCAATTTCTAAAAATTACCTAGTTGATTATAATTAGAATTTGTCTAATTATTTCAAACTAAGTAAGGGTAATTAATTAATTCTTAAGAAACTAGTGTTTTAAGTGTGTGGATTAGTCATTTAATTAGGACTAGAATACACCCTAGAACACTAATCTTATGAGATTGAATTAATTAACACTAAGTTTGAATCAATTACTTCCCTCCTATGACTCACCTTAGCTCTAACCACCCTTAAATCTCTTAACCACTCATATTACATGCAAAGAGGCTTATTCTTTTCATTCATTCTTGCTTCACAACTTCAGAAATCTGAAGCTCCCTCTCTCCTTCACTTCTCTTCCACGCCCTTGAACAACAACAACATGCAAAAAACTCCAAAATTCCAATTACCTTGAAACACCAAAGTTTGTTCTTTCTTACCTCAAGCTCTCTGTTCCATATGCAGAGATTCTACTGCATATCTCAGAACAAGAATCTCTGAGACTTCATCAAATCACCAAGCCTCCCATGTCACTAAGCAACAACATAATCACTTCACCACATTTCTACCCAATGACCTTGCATGCAAGCTTAAGCCAGACCAAGCTAGGCACTATTACAAGCTCAGAAATCCAACTATAAATAGCCCACACTCCAACCCACTGATCATCAACTCATCTTCAAATTCGTACTTCAAAATTAAGGGGTTTTTCAAAGTCTAGAGTCCAAATTCTGTCCAAGTCAGTTCGTGGGTACTAGAAGAGGATTCAGTAGCTGTTGGTAGAGCTTAGTGAAGGTTAAAGCTCCATTAACAGGTGGGTTCTTAGGCTAGTTTAGTTAGAATTCCCTTAATTTATGAATTTGCATGTTAACTTAAGAAATTAGGAATTAATTGTGTGAGGAGGATTAGCTCCCAAATCCTTTTCTATTATGTTCCATATTGATTATATTATGTTTCTGCACTTCCTCAGAGTTTGATTGTAGGTGTTTCTCTTAAAAAATGTTGAAATTCGTAAAACATGGGTCTTTCTGACTTAACTCGCCATAGCGAGTTGCTAGCGAGCATTCATGGCGAGCTCAAGGTTCTGGGCTGAAGAACTTCGCCATGGCGAGCTCTAGCTCGCCTAGCGAGTTGTTTAGGCCAGTACCTGTAAGTTCGCCATGGCGAGCTTGATAACTCGCCGTAGCGAGCTAACCCAGAATTTCCTCACTTTTTCTATTTTTAAAATGAATGATCACTCGTTTTATGTCACTACCTGAAGAAGATAAATTGCAGATATATAATGTACTTAATATCGTACGGGAAGTCAGGCACAATTCTGAAAATTAGGGATAACTTAGAAATTAAGTTGTATGCTCCCCGGGAAAGGAATTATATTGGTAGTATGTTAATCACTTTAGAATCAGTCGATCATGTGCGGTTTAGTATGCTGCTTATGGGCTTCCAATGGAATAACCCATTAGGAAAATGATTGTGAGCTTAATGCCGTGGTCGAATCGGTCAGCGGATATGGCGGGCCTTCGAGACATGCTCACCTCGAAGTGTCTTAGCGGAATAAAATCAACAAGATACTTTTGTGTGTTACACTTTTATTAATTATGATTATGATATTTATTATGATAGATTATCAATTATGGACTGATTAGGTACCCCGTCTTTATAGCCTAGGAGGGTAGTAGAATTCACTGGGACGAAGTGACTGTCTCACCCCACTCCCTATTTGATACAGGAAAACAGGTTGATTAGGTAAGCCTTGGTGTTGGAGTCATTGCTGCTGTTTGGAGGATTGCATTTGATTCTTGCTTCCTTATTTATCTTATCGTGTTATCGTTTGTTCCGTTGTTATTTTATGTACTCTTGATGTACTTGACACCTGTGTGTGCAATTAAACTTCTGTTGTAATAATAATGAATTCAGTACCTTTAATAATATTCCATGATTATTCTAGATTTATCTATGGGGTGTTATAATTGGTATCAGAGCAGGTCGATTCAGATCTTGCGTGAATTCATTAGTATTACCTTTCCAATCCCAGTAGTTGTCTAGTTTCCCTACATACGTTCTAGGTGTCATGTCACTTTAGGCCTAGCTAACTTGATTTGATATTGGCAGATAGAGTGAAATGTCTGGACCGAGACGAGGACCTGGAAGGCCACCAAGAAGGCATGATAGTGATGAGGAACCAGAAGTGTTCGGAGATGCTAACGCCAACATGTGAGCAGAGATGATGCATCAACATCAGCAGTTTCAAGCCCAGCAAGCGCAACAGCATCATGAGTTTATGGCCATGTTTTAGCAGTACATGAATGCTCCCCCTCCTCAGAACTTGGGGTCGAGCGCTGCCTTCCGAGAGTTTTGTAGGATGAGCCCTCCAGAGTTCTATGGTGAATATAATCCTGCAAAGGCCCGAGAATGGTTGCGTAGAATGACTGGCATTCTGGACTCCATGACTTGCTCAGAGACAGATAAAGTAACCTTCGTCTCCCGCTTCTTCAGGGGTGACACTTGCAATTGGTGGGAAGGTACCAAGCAGTACATGGAAGCCAGCCATTCAGAGATTAACTGGCAATATTTCAGGCGTTTGTTCATTGGCCATTACATTCCTGAGAGCTACCAATTCCAGATGGAACGGGAGTTAACTGAGTTGAAGCAAGGTAGTCTGACGGTAGCTGAATATACTATGAAGTTCAATGAGCTGGTCCGGTATGTTGCTGATGGTGACGATGCCCCTACCGAGGCCTGGAAAATGAAGAAATACAGGATAGGGCTTCGAGCTGACATAGCCCACGATGTGTCAATGCAGCAGATCACGAGCTTTGGTGATCTAGTGCAGAAAAGCTATCACGCCGAAGCCGGCCTCAGCAACATTCACAAGGAAAGGAGTGAGACCATGCAGAAGAAGAAGGGTTTGTTTGGAAAGTTTGGTTTGAACTTAAAGTCGAAGGGTAATTCCAGCATGGGCAAGCAGAGTCACTCTTAACGTTCGTCCAAGAACTGTTCAGACTGTGGATACCCTCACAGCGGCGAATGCATGAAAGGCAAGAATATGTGCTATTACTGCAAGCAACCTGGGCACTTCAGGAATGAGTGTCCGAAGTTGAAGAAGCACGGTGAATCCAGTGGATCTGCAAAGAATAAAGGTCGGGTATATTCTTTAGACTGCAATGAAATACGATCTAATAATGCTTTAATTATGGATGTATGTTTGTTAGGACAGTCTAAGGTCTTAGTACTCTTCGATTGTGGAGCCACCAACTCTTTTATAGCCGTAGACTGTGTCATGCGGTTAGGAATTCCTTCTGTACCCCTCGTACCACAAATGTCTGTCGCTGTCGCTACTGGCGGCAGAGTTACTTCAAAGAAAGTCTGTCAAAATTGTCTCATCTTAGTCGGAAGTAAGGTCTACCACATTGATTTAATATGTCTACCCCTAAAGGACTTTGATGTCGTTCTTGGCATGGATTGGCTCTCAGCCAATACCGTGTACATCGATTGTGCGGAAAAGAATTTGTTCATTCCTTCAGAAACTTCTGCAGAAAGTAGAGCCTTATCTGCTTTATTGCAAAACACTCACCAGATGATCCAGTATTTAGGTGCCAGCAGCAAGTGTTTCAGTGTCTTGTTCACTATTGATCATGAGTCTAGTTTGAGTCCTAGCGATATCCCTATAGTTAGCGAGTACTTAGATGTATTCCCTGATGATATCATGAGTCTCCCTCCCGAGCGTGAAATAGAGTTCTCAATAGATCTTGTTCCGGGTTCACAACCCATCTCAGTTGCCCCTTATAGAATGTCTCCAATAGAACTTCATGAGCTTAAAACTCAACTTGAGGAACTACTTCAGAAGCATTTCATTCGTCCAAGTGTCTCTCCTTGGGGAGCACCCGTGTTACTTGTGAAAAAGAAGGACGGTACTATGCGCTTATGCATTGATTATCGCCAGCTTAACAAAGTGACAATCAAAAACAAGTATCCGCTACCCCGGATTGATGATCTCTTAGATCAACTCAGGGGTGCCACTGTCTTTTCAAAGATTGATCTTCGTTCCGGCTATCATCAAATCAGAATCAAATCCTCAGACGTGTCTAAGACGGCATTCAGGACGCGTTATGGGCATTACGAATTCCTAGTTATGCCTTTTGGATTGACAAATGCTCCTGCTGTGTTTATGGATTACATGAACAGAATCTTCCAACCCTACCTCGACAAATTTGTTGTAATCTTCATAGATGATATCTTAATCTATTCTCGTAATCAAGAGGATCATGCTGAACATCTCAGAATTGTTTTGGAAGTTCTGAGAGAGAAGAAACTTTATGTCAAGTTCAGTAAGTGTGAATTCTGGCTCTCAGAAATTAAATTTCTGGGACATGTCATTTCCCAAGGCGGTGTGTCAGTCGAGCCATCCAAAGTAGAAGCAGTTCTTAACTGGGAAAGACCCAACAATGTATCAGAAGTCAGAAGTTTCTTGGGACTAGCAGGTTATTACCGGAGGTTCATTCTCGGATTTTTGGAAATCGCCTTACCCTTGACTCGTTTGACCAGGAAGGGCACACTTTTTGTTTGGGATGCCGACTGTGAAGTAAGTTTCAGAACCCTAAAAGAGAAGTTGACCAGTGCTCCAGTATTGGTCATTCCTGATCCTAATCGGAAGTACGTGGTGTATTGCGATGCATCACATAAAGGTCTTGGTTGTGTTCTAATGCAAGATGGAGCTGTGGTAGCATATGCCTCTCGGCAGTTGAAACCACACAAGCAATATTATCCGACCCATGATCTGGAATTAGCAGCAATTATTTTCGCTCTAAAGATTTGGAGGCATCACTTGTATGGTGTCCAATTTGATCTTTTCAGCGACCATAAGAGCTTGAAATATCTGTTTGATCAAAAAGACCTGAATATGAGGCAGCGTAGGTGGATGGAATATTTGAAGGACTTCGATTTCAATCTCAACTACCATCCTGGCAAAGCGAATGTTGTGGCAGACGCTTTGAGCAGGAAAGCCTTATATGCTTCCGAACTCTTAATGCAGCAGTGTGGATTGTATGAGAAGTTCAGAGACCTGAATCTGAATGTTGTGTACAGAAAGAGCGGCATTAGAATCAACCGTATGGAGTTGTCATGCAATCTGCGCTCAAGGGTAGTGCAGGCACAGCGAAGTGATATGGACCTTCAAAGGAGATTGAATAACCCAGAGTTCTCAATTGCATCCGATGGTGCTATGTTGTATGATGGAAGATTGTGTGTACCTAATGACGATGAACTGAAAAGGCTGATTCTTGACGAGGCACACAAAAGTGGATTCTCGATTCATCCAGGATCCACCAAAATGTACCACGACTTGAAGCAGATTTACTGGTGGCCGAACATGAAGGCCGAAATCGCAAATTTTGTGTCTAGATGTTTGGTTTGTCAACAAGTGAAGATTGAACACCAGAAACCTGGAGGTCAGTTGCAACCACTTGAAATTCCAGAGTGGAAGTGGGAACACATCACTATGGATTTTGTAAGTGGGTTACCCCGAAACCAGAAGGGTCAAGATTCAATTTGGGTAATTGTGGATAGATTGACCAAGTCAGCTCACTTCATTCCTGTGAAATCTACATATAAGGCCACGCAGTATGCAGCTATTTTTATAGAACATATTGTGAGGCTGCATGGTGTACCCCTCAGCATTGTTTCAGATCGTGATCCAATCTTTACTTCTAGATTTTGGAAAGCCTTCCAGCATGCGATGGGTACTCGATTGAGAATGAGTACGTCGCATCATCCTCAGAAAGATGGACAGTCTGAAAGAACTATTCAAACTCTTGAAGATATGCTTCGTGCATGTGTTTTGGAATATGGAGGTAGTTGGAGCAACTACTTGCACTTGATTGAATTCTCTTATAATAACAGTTGCCATTCCAGTATCGGGATGACACCGTTTGAAGCTTTATATGGAAGAAAGTGTAGAACTCTGTTGTGTTGGACGGAAGTCGGTGATCGCGGATTGTTGGGACCAGATCTGATACAAGAGACAACTTTAAAGGTTAAGTCAATCCGTGAAAAGATGAAGGTTGCGCAGAGTCGGCAAAAGAGTTATGCCGACAGAAGAAGGAGACCGTTGGAATTTGATAAAGGAGATCATGTGTTCTTGAAGGTTACTCCGAAGTTGGGTTTACGTGGTGTGTTTAGAACCAAGAAACTCTGTCCAAGATATATTGGACCCTATCAGATCCTCCAACGCGTTGGTTCAGTAGCCTATCAGTTAGCTCTTCCTCCTTCGATGTCAGGGCTACACGACGTGTTCCATGTCTCTCAGCTTCGCAAGTACATTCCAGATCCCTATCAGCCAATAGCAATTGAACAGATAGATCTTCAGCCGGACTTGACTTATCAACCCGATCCAGTCCGAATTGTTGATCGTGACGTCAAAACTCTACGAAACAAGAGGATTCCCATTGTCAAAGTTGAATGGGCGCAGCCTCCGGACGGCGAATACACATGGGAATTGGAATCGGACATGATGAAAAGCTATCCTCACCTACTCTAAAGGTAAATTTCTAAATTTTGAGGACGAAATTTCTTTAAGGGGGGGTAGATTGTAACATCCCCAATTTCTAAAAATTACCTAGTTGATTATAATTAGAATTTGTCTAATTATTTCAAACTAAGTAAGGGTAATTAATTAATTCTTAAGAAACTAGTGTGTTAAGTGTGTGGATTAGTCATTTAATTAGGACTAGAATACACCCTAGAACACAAATCTTATGAGATTGAATTAATTAACACTAAGTTTGAATCAATTACTTCCCTCCTATGACTCACCTTAGCTCTAACCACCCTTAAATCTCTTAACCACTCATATTACATGCAAAGAGGCTTATTCTTTTCATTCATTCTTGCTTCACAACTTCAGAAATCTGAAGCTCCCTCTCTCCTTCACTTCTCTTCCACGCCCTTGAACAACAACAACATGCAAAAAACTCCAAAATTCCAATTACCTTGAAACACCAAAGTTTGTTCTTTCTTACCTCAAGCTCTCTGTTCCATATGCAGAGATTCTACTGCATATCTCAGAACAAGAATCTCTGAGACTTCATCAAATCACCAAGCCTCCCATGTCACTAAGCAACAACATAATCACTTCACCACATTTCTACCCAATGACCTTGCATGCAAGCTTAAGCCAGGCCAAGCTAGGCACTATTACAAGCTCAGAAATCCAACTATAAATAGCCCACATTCGAACCCACTGATCATCAACTCATCTTCAAATTCGTACTTCAAAATTAAGGGGTTTTTCAAAGTCTAGAGTCCAAATTCTGTCCAAGTCAGTTCGTGGGTACTAGAAGAGGATTCAGTAGCTGTTGGTAGAGCTTAGTGAAGGTTAAAGCTCCATTAACAGGTGGGTTCTTAGGCTAGTTTAGTTAGAATTCCCTTAATTTATGAATTTGCATGTTAACTTAAGAAATTAGGAATTAATTGTGTGAGGAGGATTAGCTCCCAAATCCATTTCTATTCTGTTCCATATTGATTATATTATGTTGCTGCACTTCCTCAGAGTTTGATTGTAGGTGTTTCTCTTAAAAAATGTTGAAATTCGTAAAACAGGGGTCTTTCTGACTTAACTCGCCATAGCGAGTTGCTAGCGAGCATTCATGGCGAGCTCAAGGTTCTGGGCTGAAGAACTTCGCCATGGCGAGCTCTAGCTCGCCTAGCGAGTTGTTTAGGCCAGTACCTGTAAGTTCGCCATGGCGAGCTTGATAACTCGCCGTAGCGAGCTAACCCAGAATTTCCTCACTTTTTCTATTTTTAAAATGAATGATCACTCGTTTTATGTCACTACCTGAAGAAGATAAATTGTAGATATATAATGTACTTAATATCGTACGGGAAGTCAGGCACAATTTTGAAAATTAGGGATAACTTAGAAATTAAGTTGTATGCTCCCCGGGAAAGGAATTATATTGGTAGTATGTTAATCACTTTAGAATCAGTCGATCATGTGCGGTTTAGTATGCTGCTTATGGGCTTCCAATGGAATAACCCATTAGGAAAATGATTGTGAGCTTAATGCCGTGGTCGAATCGGTCAGCGGATATGGCGGGCCTTCGAGACATGCTCACCTCGAAGTGTCTTAGCGGAATAAAATCAACAAGATACTTTTGTGTGTTACACTTTTATTAATTATGATTATGATATTTATTATGATAGATTATCAATTATGGACTGATTAGGTACCCCGGCTTTATAGCCTAGGAGGGTAGTAGAATTCACTGGGACGAAGTGACTGTCTCACCCCACTCCCTATTTGATACAGGAAAACAGGTTGATTAGGTAAGCCTTGGTGTTGGAGTCGCTGCTGCTGTTTGGAGGATTGCATTTGATTCTTGCTTCCTTATTTATCTTATCGTGTTATCGTTTGTTCCGTTGTTATTTTATGTACTCTTGATGTACTTGACACCTGTGTGTGCAATTAAACTTCTGTTGTAATAATAATGAATTCAGTACCTTTAATAATATTTCATGATTATTCTAGATTTATCTATGGGGTGTTATAATATTATATATATTTTTTGCTAGAAATGAAATCATTGTAATCCACATGTGTTACTTATAAATTGATTAAAAAATATTAATTTATAATTTCAATTATATGTGTTTTTGAACAAATTCATTTGGTCATTAAAGACATTGATTCTTACTGTTTATGTTTATAACAATAAGCATTTTTAGCAAACGTCATCAATAGTTTTCTTATAAATCAATTTCATTGACTACACTATTTTTGGTTAATAATATGAGACTTTTTTACGTCATAACTCCTAATAAAGTCACTTTGGGGTAATTCAATAAACAGAATTAGTTGATAATATTATATAAAACAATTAAAATGAAAAATATGTTTCACAAGTTTTTCATATTCAATTCAATATAATAAATAATATCTTCGTATTAAGTTTTCATGAAAATCTAATTCTTATTTCCGGTTTCAATTTTCCATGTTGTAATTCAGAAAATTGTTTTTTCTACCCCAACATTTATCTCTTTACCCCAACATAATTTAAAATATTTCCATTTTACCCTTACCTTACTTTTTTATATTTTATTATTTATTATTTTTCCGTTTTATCATTTTTTTCTACCCCTACATTTATCTTTTTACTCCAACATGTTTAGAAAATTGTACACCCCCGGAAACACTATTCCGGTAAGGTACTTTTTTTCCGGTATGTTAATTTTACAAGTGTTCCGATTTGCAAATAAAATATAAAATTGTTGTCGTTTATGATATTTTTTTCAACCTTTTCGGGATCTGTGCATGCACACCCATCAACGACGGTAAGAAAATATTGTTTCGGTTTGTCATAATTTATAATTATGCTTTGCGAAAGTAGTGTTCCGATTTTTCGCCATCGATGTATCGCCGTGGTGTCGCCTCCTCTGTGATTTTTTACAAACCAGAACAATTTACAAAGTGTTCCGGTATCAAAAATATATGTTTTGGGCCCAAATAGAAAGTGTCTTGGTGTCGATAAAATATGTTTTCTAGGCACAAATACAAACCGGAACATTTTAAAAGTGTTCTCATATCAACAAAATATGTTTTGGGCATAAATACAAACCGTAACACTTTCTAAAATGTTCCGGTATCAATAAAACATGTTTTCTACACACAAATACAAACCGGAACACTTTTAAAAAAGTGTTCCGGTATGTATAAAATATAGACAGAAATACAAACCGGAACACTTTGAAAACTGTTCCGGTATCAATAAAAGCAGAAATACAAACCGGAACACTTTTAAAAGTGTTCCGGTATGTATAAAATATTGACAGAAATACAAACCGGAACACTTTGAAAACTGTTCCGGTATCAATAAAAGCACAAACACAAACCGGAACACTTTTAAAAGTGTTCCGGTATGAATAAAATATAGACAGAAATACAAACCAGAACACTTTGAAAACTGTTCCGGTATCAATAAAACCACAAATACAAACCGGAACACTTTTAAAAGTGTTCCGGTATCAACAAAATATAGACTGACCGGAACACTTTTACCAATTGTAACACTTTTAAAAAAACAATATTGTAAAAAATAATATTTTAAACAAAGGATAAAATGGGAATTTTATGAAAAATGTAGGGGTAAAGAGATAAATGTTGGGGTAGAAAAAACAATTTTCTGTAATTCAAAATAGGTTTTTGTGTTTATTACCTCAAAATTCTTTTAAAGTACTTGGGCCCAAATTCAAACATGAACCCAATTAGGGTTTATTATTAGAGTCTATAAATATGATCTTAAAATCATACGTTTTTCACACAAATTCCTCATATTCTTTTCTTCGCACAAAACCCTCTTACTCTTTTCAAAATGGCCCAACAAAACACGCATCTCATTTTTGAAATCCCCTCTGAAAATGCTCAAAATGGTGTTTGTCAACTCCTTGTGAGAGTCATTCGACTCTGGGTATTCAAAGACTACAATTCATCTAAAAAAAACTCCAAATCAAATGGAGATGGTTTTACTTGATTCTAATGTATATATTTAAAAAAAAAAATTATATTTTGTATTGTGTATTTTTATTTAAGTTTATTTGTAAGTGTATTATTGAGTTATTTCTTTTGTACACCAAGCAAAAGTATAGTTCTTATGTTGAATTTTTTTACTCTAATTTTTTTTTGACAAGTTTATGTACATATAGGAGGGATGTATTGACTCCAAGAATAACTCTTATGAGTTACTCCAAATCTTAGCCTTTAATTTTAATATTAGTTAATGGTCATGATTAAATTCTCACTCATTCTTATATTGTGTCAAATTCTTACACCATTTCTCTCTAAACTCACATTGTCTGCCAATCGACACGACAGTATAACTTTTACTCTTTCCATTGATAAAGAATGATGTTTTGAAAAAAACCATGTTTTTCAATGGCAAATAATTTTTTAACAAAACATTAATCGAATGCTTATTTTCATATGATTTTATTTCCAAATACCTTAGTCTATTTGCTTTGATGAATCTCATTCCCCGCCTCTAATACTATGTGCTTAATTGTGAGGGTATATGCAAATCGGTACCCAGGTTATAAGAAATTCTCATAACAAAATGTAGGTTATCCATTACTTAAAAAAATGCATGTTATTCTTAAAAGAAAAGAAGAAGAAGAATATGTAGGTACCAATAAAATTGCATATGAAAATTGTAAATGAAAAAATTTGCTTATAAAAGTGATCGGATGAAATAATATATTAATATCCAAATGAAAAATTTATTTTGCAACTCACGAGAAATAAATTTTGTACATGATTATTTTACATCACATATTGATTTAAAACAATATATTCATTATTTGTAAAAAAAACATATATTCATTAATTGTAAAAAAATACAATATATTCATTTTAAATGATTAAAAGAAATGGAGATGAGACAGGGTAGAAAAATTTATGAAGAACAAGATTAAAATGGGTAATTAAAGTCGCTGGTTCGGTTAATTGATTTTTAGAAACAAAAAATCGAATCAAACAATCTCGACTTTTAACCGAACCATAAAAATATTTTTTTTGGAATGTTTGAATTGTCTTTAATCGCTTTTTCTGACTTACATGAATATAATTGCTATGTCCCTTACCAATTATGTTTATAGGGGACTATTGCACAAAAAATTCTAACCAATCAAATTATGCAATTGCACGGGAGCATATGGAAATTGATATACACCTTTAATTTCTTGGTGAAACGGTTATTTTTCATAGGAACAAGATGATTAACACAATAAATATAGGATAACCAGATGTACATCTAAATCATTATGAAAATTGGTATACACCTTTAATTTCTTGGTGAAACAATTATTTCTCATATATAGGAACAAGATGATTAACAAATATTTGATATACCATTAAAAATAGGATAACCATATGTACATCTAAGTCTATTATCAACACAAAACATATACATTTAAATTTGTTTATTATTAAAATACTTTCAAAAAAATAATAACATAATTAAAAATAAATTATATTTTTATAAGTAAAAATTAACTCGTGCATTGCACGGGTAAGTTATTCTAGTTATCCATGTATCAGAATTATCTTGATAACACAAATAGTATTTAATATAAAAAAATTAATAAATAATACAACTTATGAACTTATCATAATTTGTCCATCTCATCCTCATGTATCAATACATATTAAAATAAGATGTTATTTATACATATGAAAAAATTTAAATTTTAGGGATGAAAAAGTTACTAATCCACAATGGAGCACTCAAAATTTGAGTACTTAAGTGGATCTCACATATACACATCATTTATTTATAATTTTTTAATAATAGTACTTTTTAAGTATTCAATCTCTCCAACCCAGCACCCCTTAAAAAGTTCTAAACATGACACCCAAATAACTCTATTTATCATCAATAACTTCATATCTTTATAAATGGGTGCCACAAAAATGTTGTTTAAAGAAGAAAGAGAGAGTGCTTATTTAGGAAGTAGTACCTAATAGATACTAAAAAAGGTTTTACTCCAATGGTAGTACCTAATAGGTACCCATTTCTTATTGAAATTGAAATAGGTACCATTAGTGAAGATGGTCTAATAATCTCATAATTAATAGAATTGCTTTATTTAGCCCAATTCTCGTAAAGGAAGGAAGGGATACTATTAGTAATATCTGATTGCACGTCCCACAACTGTTTGCCGAGAAGTAATACCATTCAAGTATAGCGGCTGACTCTGCTACACTTCCTTTCATAGCTATGGTCTCTGCTTTCGTCATCAAGGTTCGATCTCAATTTTCCCCTTTCTCTCTATCTTTTCTTTTCATTACTCTTTTTGCATCTGCTACACTTCCTTTTATTCTATTGTTTTCAATTCAGATCAAATTTTCATAATTGCCTAAGATCAAAATTGATTGCACCCTTTCTTTATGATCTTTGTTTTGTTATTTATGCACTTTATTTTGTAAATCTAACACTGTTTTATATTTTTAAGTTGTTCAAAAAAAACATGTGAGTTTATGTTTGCAGTTAAGCACATAAGAAGAATCTCATATAATAGTTTAAATGTCACTCTTTTTAAAATATGATGTTCACGATGACTTTCACTCTATCAGAACTGATTTGGTAGCCCTCTTTTATCCGAAGGCTTCACTCACCTGTGAGTATTTGGTGGGACACATTAATTCAATCCATTAATATAGCTATTTTTGGTTGTGAGTTTGAAAGAGAAATGGAAGAGTTAAGAAAAAGGAAGAAATAAGTGGAAGGAAGAAACAAGTTTGACAAAGGGGGAGGGTTTTGAAAGGAATTTCTTTCATCGAACAAAATTCTTCTTATTCTTTGGAACTAAAAAATTGAATTTGAGGGTTTTATTTGAAGAGTTTATATGAAATCTTAAAACTTAAATGTTGTATAATATTATTAAAAATATATTAATTAAAAATATTTATTTATCATTTTATTTTTATTTTTATTTTTATTGGTAAGTAGTCTAATGGCTGAAATTTTACTTTTTAAGTGTATTAGAGTTTGAACCTCTATCCCTACATATTACATGCAATATTTCTACCAACCAAACTATACTCACACAGTCACACGGACTATTTATCAATATTGATATTATCATCTATAGAAACACTTAAAAAATATGAAAGTTATTTTTTTTAGTTTTCTCCCTCTAAAGCGCTCTCCCCCTTCCCTCCAAACTCGCAAACAAAACATACGTGAAATTAGTAGGTAGCTGCAGAGATATTTAATGAGTTATGAGGTGAGTTTGGATCCTTGTGATGGAAAGAAGATGAAATGTGTTGATAAAGATTAATCAATTAGTCACGTCTTTTATCTTCTTGTTAGCATATAAAATTACCACAGTTTAAAAAAGAAATTACATCTTGCAAGAATCCAAACTTGGGTTTCATTAAAGTGATCAATTTTAATCCCTATTATATGTTGTTTTTCACATATAATAGCCAGATTTCAATATTATGTCACTTGTTATTTGTGTACAGGTGAAATATGGAAATACTTTGAAGCGCTTCAATGTTGATATGGATGAGAATAATCGAATGGATCTTAACATGGTTGGATTGAAGGCTAAGATAAGGTCCGATTTCAATTTTAGTGGCAGTGCAAATTTCATTTTGAAATATGTTGATGAAGAGGGTGACTTGGTGAATCTTGTGGATGATGCTGATTTGCATGACATGATGAGCCAGCCATTAACATTCTTGAGAATTAAAGTACACATGATCAATAATGTTTTTGGTGGTGAAACAATATGGAACGAAATAACATGTAATGAACAAATATTATTATTCTATGCTTTTGTTTTAGTTTGGGGGGTTTGGTTTGGGGTATGTTTAGCTACTATTTTGAATTAATCTACCAAACGACGAGTTATCTTTTGACCCTCCTTATCAACTCTATCATCCTTTAAGAGAGTGTGTTTATTTATATGAAACTAATAAAACATAGTTATTAGAAGAAGAAAATTAGTGTTTAGGAGGTTGTTTGGATCCTTTGAATTTGTCTTAGTTTTTAAGTTTAGGAGGTTGTTTGGATCTTTATTTTTTTTTGGATAAATAGCTATTAACCCTCTGCAAAATAGGGGAGTTTTCATTTACCCCCCTGCCTAATTATTTTTTTTTAAAACAAACCTCGCAATATGAAAATTATTTCATTTACCCCCGGTTGGACAACTAAGCATCTGATTGTACATTGTTGCTGATGTGGCACGTACACGTGGCAATAACTTAATTTTTATTTATTTTTTTATTTCACATCACTTATTAACATTATTATTATTTTTTAATTAAAAATTCTGAAATAAAAAAGGCTTTATTAAAAAAAATAAAATTGTTCATATCCTTCGAACTCATCTTCATCCTTCATCATATTCTTCAAACTTACATTTTTGTCTCTAATCAAGAACAACAACACAAACAAGATGATGAATGTTCTTCTTCCTCAATTTATATTTCTTTTTTTGTGAAGAACAGCATCAACATCATAATAACAGAACAACCAAATTCGAGATGGAGAGAAAGAGATTTGAGATTTTGATTCTGGAGGAAGATTTGGGTTTGTTTTTTATGTTGTCCTTGATGTTTTTGTGGAAGATTTTGATTTTATTTTAAATTTTAATTTTGATTCTTGATGTTTTAGATCTTGAAGAGGAAAAAAAAAATGGAAAGATAGAAAAGAATTTTGTTGCGTTTGATTTTTGAATTTATGGGTTAGGGATTAAATTGATTGGATTGAATTCGAGATCGAGAGAGAGAGAGAGAGAGAGAGAGAGAGAGAGAGAGAGAGAGAGAGAGAGAGAGAGAGAGAGAGAGAGAGAGAGAGAGAGAGAGAGAGAGAGATTCGGGATTTTGATTTTGGAGGAAGATTTTGGTTTGTTTTTTATGTTGTCCTTGATGTTTTTGTGGAAGATTTTGATTTTCTTTTAAATTTTAATTTTGATTCTTGATGTTTTAGATTTTGAAGAGGAAAAAAAAGGAAAGATAGAAAAGAATTTTGTTGTGTTTGTTTTTTGAATTTATGGGTTAGGGATTGGATGAAGTTTAAGATTGAAGATGAAGTTTGTTGTTGTTCCTAGATTCATGTGTGTTGTGTTGTTTTGATTTATTTTAATTGAATTTGAGAATAAGTTTAAAGGATGAAGATGATGAATAGGGGATAATGGAAGAAGGAATAAGAACTTTAGTTTTATGTTGTTGTTGGTAAACAGAAAATCATCAGAACCAATTACCAAATTCAAATCAATTTGTGGGTTGTTATTGTTATTCTAAGAAAAAAAAAAGAAATATAAATTGAGGAAGAAGAACATTCATCATCATCTTGTTTGTGTTGTTGTTCTTGATTTGAGACAAGAATGTGAGTTTGAAGAATATGATGAAGGATGAAAGAACATTATATTATTCAATGATAATTTTATGCAAAATAGTTCAATAAATTATTTTAATATCAAAATAGTAGGAATAAAATGCTCGGATCTTACATTAGACAAATACTCATATATCACGAGTCAAAAGATACTTATAAATTATTACTTGTCAAAAGATAGACAAAAGTTAAGCAATTATATCACCTGACAAAAAATAACCATCAAATACTACTAAATAAGAAATTTTGGATAGCTACCTCGTCCAACAAGACGATGCACCGCTATTTACTGTGATTTTTGAGGTGGGGAGGGACCGTGGCCACCACCAGCCCCTCCCTTGTACCGCCTCTGAACACTAACACATTAACATCATCTATTTTTTAAACATAATCACACACACACACACACACACATATATATATATATATATATATATATATATATCACCGTTGTATAGTGATATGTGTTGGACACCAAACTCGACTTCAATTAAAAGTGCCGTGCTAGAGAGGTTGTCGAGGTTATCTACTCTGTTATTTGTTGGTTGGTTGTGGTTGGGTTTAAATTGAAGTTTTGGTTTTCTTCTTTTTAAAAATTTTTATTTGTTAGTTCAAAAATAAAACTTAATTTGTTTATCAAATTGTCTCTTTATCCTAATGTTTGTCAAATTTCTCATTTATCACCAAACAAATTGATCCCCTCTCCATGATCGAAATCATTCACAACTGTAATAATGTACTAAAAAACTCATCGTTGCCAAATATGCTCCCCAATAAAGAACTTTCTTTTTGTATGTTTAGCATATTCATTCATCAGTTTCTACCACTGCTTATAGGCCATTCTACTAATGGCATGTTGGTTTTCTTCCTTCTAATTTTATGACTACTTCCGCAAGAAACTATATTACTCATAATAATTAATTGCAAGACCATTTCTACATTTCCTTTCATATATAAGTGTTTGTTAAATATATATATGTTTCAACAGATTTTTTTACCAAAAGGGTTTATTTTTTCAAGCTTATTACCAAAGTGGTGTAGTTTTTTAAAAAATTACCAAAAGGGTATAAGTCGTCACTACCATGTACGACTTACCTCCAAATAAAAAAAAAAAGTGAAAGTCGTCACTAGTTCAAAAAAAAAAAAATTCAAAAAACTTCACCCCCAACTTAAATTTTTTTTTTTTTTTTTTCACGTTTAATCAAAGGGGTGAAGTTTTTTGAATTTTTTTTTAAAGTCGTCACTGCCATTGACGACTTTCATTTTTTTTTTTTTTTTTGATTTGGGGGTAAGTCGTACATGGTAGTGACGACTTACACCCTTTTTTGAAAACTACACCCCTTTGGTAATAAGCTTGAAAAAATACACCTTTTTAGTAAAAAAATCGTTTCAACATCATCAATGTAGGCCTGCCTGCTCCTTCATGTCACTGCATCTCTTGATGGAGCTAGCATGAGAATAAGTCATTATTTTCTTTTGTAAATTTTCTTATTTAGATTTGTTCTCTTGGCATTACAGTTTTAAGAGAATCCAAAAACCAATTATAATACGATTCTATGGCTTCTTGGTTTACCTGTATGAATAATTCACTTGAATGTTTTTGTGTGTGCCACTTTTTTCACTTTTGGATGGATACTCTTGAATTGAGGAAGGGATTAGTGCACATTGTTTTAAGTAATCAATCTTTCATTGACAGTGAATGAGCTGCTCTCTCCCCAGTATGTAGGTCATTTTTTTAGCCGAACTTTGTAATTGCTCTTGAGTGTACAATTTTTCATCTCTTTTTGTTTTTCTGCGTAATAGCATTGTTGGTGCCTATTGTGTTTTGCATTAAACGAGTTTCATTGTTATTTAGTATTTTGCATTGTTGATGTGTCTATTTCGCTCATTTGCAGTGCATTGTTCTATTTGTGGGTTTTAATATTTTTGAGTTTTTCTTTATGAAATTTTTTATTTTTTTTTGCTTTTGCACCGGTTTCCGACCCACCAAAGGTGGACGACTAATCCGGCTCGTACGTAGAGGCATGCACACTGGCTAAGCGTTGTTCCCCATGTGAAAAAATATATTCTATTTCAATTCATTTAACTACTATATTTCCATCTCTAAATACAAGATATTTTGAAAAAATTTATTGTCTATTTTTTATAAAAACCCTATTTCAATTTTCAACCACATTTATTACTCATCCCCCTATTCAAAAATATAAGAGAAAAAAAAAACTTAAACGATAAATTGCAAATTGCATGATAAATTCTATTTCTTAAATGTTAAATTTGTACAAATAACATCTACTAATGATAAATTTATCAAACTAATAGTAATACAAATTAATAAAATTATTTTACTCCCCATAGTAAATAAAATTTATTTTATAAATAAATCAACACAGTTACTCATTTTCTTAAAACCGTGCACAGTCCAAATAAGACATTTTTTATGATAAGGAGGTAATAATAATAATAATAATAATAATAATTATTAAAAAATAAAAATGATCTCTATAAAAAAAAAATGATATTGCTTTTTTTTTTTTTTTTGATAAGTAATGATATTGCTTGTTGGTAAAGCCAACTAATAATAATACTAGTAAGTATCTTATAAAAAATAATAGTAATAATAATAAGTAAAAAAAGAAAATTGATTTGTACAAAAAAAAAAAATTGATATTTCTTGTTGGTAAAGTCAACAGAAGAGCACTAGCACTACATATATATATATATATGTCACTCTCCTTCAGAAAGTGTGCATAGTGGCTGGTTAGGGTTTCTGTGTGTAGCTCCTTCAGTTCATCCTTCATCGATTTCACAACTATGGTTTCTGAATTCGTGATCAAGGTTCCAATCTCAATTTTTCTCTTTTTGTCCATTTTTTTGTTTGATTACTTGTCTTTCAATTCATTTATCTCTTTTTACCTATATTATTGTTTCTGCGCAGTACTGCTTTAAGTTAATTATTAGGTATTGCATTGTGTAAATCAATTTAATCAATCTTTGTTTATTTCGTAATTTTGTATCTGACTTGGAGTTTTAAGTCTAATTGTGATTGTATATAGTTTTCAATTAGTGGTTAACTTTTTTATAACTGCATTGGATGAGAATAATTGTGACTCCCTTTCTAATTTCGCTTTTAGTTTTATTTTTCAATGATCCGAACACGAATAGAACGAATTCATATTGCAAATGATGCATGTTGAGTTTCCATATGAATGATATGTGGTTTCTGGATATCTAATTTCATTGTGCAAGACTTTACTGAATTTATTTAATTTATATACACCGTTAGTGATCACCCAAAAAATTTATAAATTCTTAGTGTAATTTTTTCACACATGCATCGAATCATGTTTCAATTACACAACTATTTGTTGAGATATTTTAGTGCGACGAAATTCCTTGTCTTCACATTGTGTAAAAATAATTTCGTCATCTATGTAGTGAAATTAATTTCATAAGCAATATCACATTATTTTTTATAAATATAGTAGTAGATGTACTTGATATCATGTCACTTGTTATTTTTGTACAGGCGAAATTTGGAGATAGTTCCAGGCGCTTCAGTGTTCCTGTCAATGAGAATAATCAAATGGGAATTTTCATGGTTGATTTCAGGGCCAAGATATGTTCTGCTTTCGGTTTTACTGCCGATGCTAAATTCGTTATGAGCTATGTTGATGAAGATGGCGACGTGGTGCATCTTGTGGATGATGGTGATTTGGACGATGTGATGAAACAGCGAATGGAATTCTTGAAACTTGATATACACGGGAATGGAATCCTTCCGTTGCAATTCTCTCAATGGCGAAATAAGATCAATAAAGCTGCTGGTAAAATAGTATGGAATGATGAATTAGTATGTTACGGATCTGCTGCTTTTGTGGCTTGGGTTGGGTTGTGTTCAGCGATTATTTACTCTAAACCAACAGCTCAACCCCCACCTATTATAAATATTGGTAAAGGTTGGTGGTTTAGATAAGTCTATGAAGAATGTGTTGCAGTTTCCACCCAGTCGATCGTCCTTTCAGAGAGTGCGTTGGTCTGAAAGTTGCAATAAAAAACTATTAGAAAAAATTGTGTTTAACAAGTTATTGGTTTCTTTGAATTTGTCTTGTTTTTTAAGTTTGGATGTTCCTGTGTTTTGACACAGCAAACATATCTTTGGTTTAATATATTATTGTATGCTTTATGAGATATATTGATGCCGGTTTGATTGAGCCTTGTTAGTTTGGTGTAGATGTTGTTTAGCTATGTTTTTTTATAAAAGGACGAGAAATGCTTATTGTTACTAACTTAATTTTTACGAAAGCAACAATTGATGTGGCTATATGCATGAAAGTAACCGCATAACCTCAACTCTTGTCTTTGCTAGCGCTTATCAATATCCATGAAATTATGCAAGATGGAAGCGAGGGCCGGACTCGTATCCTCTTGTCCTCTCATTCTTTGTTTCTTTCTGCACTTATATTCCTCATTACATAGGTTTCTTGCTACTCTTTCTACAATTCTCTTTGTAATATTGCAATATTTATATTTTTGGCTTATGATGCTGTAGTTTTATGTGTTGGGAATTTTCAATTTGTTGTGGCCTTATGCTAATTCCTATTTGATGGAAGATTAAGAAAGGCCGGTTTTATGAAATCCTCGACGTTCATTGTTGTTTTCAGACACTCTTAGACTTGGTATGTGTGTTTGTGATGAATTTGGTATATCCATAGATGGCAAGAAATCTTAATATTAGACATCTTTAACATGCACTTAGGGTATTTTTTTACAAGTGTCAATCTATGAAGCCCTCCACATCATATATTCCTTTTCACAACAATCCAAATTTTTAGCCCTTTTTAGCCAACAATTCAAATTCAACCAATTGAGAGAAGAGATATGTGGTTTGGGCTTTTATTGACCCGACCCAATATTTACCCTACCCGAAATCCATGAGAACCATCAGGAAAGGAATCAATTCTTTCTCCTTCAATCCTTTTCATTTTCACAGTCAATGCTCTGCACACCAGCGAAAAAGGGGATTCCCTTTTCATCTTCTCCCACAAATTGCATTCTCCCTAGGTAAACTTTCATCAATTTTGCCTAAAGCTTTGTGGAATCTTATTTTTAAAAAAGAATATCAACCCAATTTGAAGCTAATCTTCTATCACAATTTCAAATAAGCATCTCTCCATTACCCTTTTGTATCATTAATCAACAAATTTCAATTTGATTCCTTTGTTACCTCTGAGTTCTTTCCATTACCAGGATTATCAACACAGAGGATTGAGAATCTGCAATATTATATGTAAGTTTCACTTTCAATTTCAAATATTAGGTTCTGTCTATAAATAGGGGAATGGGAATGGCTTTAAGAATTGCTCACACCACAATCTAATCTCTTATTATTTCACTTTTTCAAAATGGCTTTGTCAACACTTTCAAAAACTTTTGACAAAATTTCTGAAATTAATGATTCAAAATCCTCTTGGAATGTCAAAGCAAAAATTATTAGATTGTGGGTTGTGAAAGACTTCAACAGAAATGATTTGCCATTTTCAGTTGAAATGGTGTTAATGGATGCTGAGGTTTGTTTCTTTGCAATAATACGAATTTCATCTGAAGGTGTTTGGATCTGTATGCTATAAACATGTTCCAGAAGCCAGAAGACAGAAGCTGGATGATAGAAGCAAAGTAATGTTACTGGTGGGGTACCACAGTACAGGTGCGTACAAGCTTTATTGTCCAGAGACTAATAAAATTGAATTCAGCAGAGACGTCATTGTGAAGGAATCTGAAACTTGGGATTGGAACAAGTCTCAATCAAATTCTGATGTGAGAATCTCTGAGGATGGCTCTGAAGGAGAGTCAGAATCTGAAGGCTCTGAAGATGATTCAGAAGATGGAGATGACTCTGATGGTGATTCTGAAGCCAACTCTGAAGCTCAGAATTCTGAAGCCAACTCTGAAGCTCAGAATTCTGAAGCCAACTATGAAGCTCAGAATTCTGAAGCCAACTCTGAAGCTCAGAATTCTGAAGCCAAGTCTGAAGCCCAGAATTCTGAAGCCAATTCTGAAGCTCAGAATTCTGAAGCCAATTCTGAAGCTCAGAATTCTGAAGCCAATTCTGAAGCTCAGAATTCTGAAGCCAATTCTGAAGCTCAGAATTCTGAAGCCAATTCTGAAGGTCAGAATTCTAAAGCCAATTCTGAAGGTCAGAATTCTGAAGCCAATTCTGAAGGTCAGAATTCTGAAGCAAACTCTGAAGGTCAGAATTCTGAAGAAAGAATTTCTGAAGGTGTTCAGAGGCTACAGAGAATCAGAAACATCCCAAGAAGATTTGCAGGATTTGAAATGTTGCAAGACACTGAAGTAGACTCTGAGGGAGAAATTAATTGAATTGCAAGACTCTTATGGCTAATTAAAAAAATGATGTAGAGACTTTTTATTAATTATGGTGATTACTTCACCTTATTGTTTATCAAATGTATTAGACCTTATTATTATATTATTTCTATATGCTATGTCACTAACTTATTTAATTATGGTATGATGTGTTAAGTAAGAAGACCATACTTTTATTTTCATGTTCTATATTATGGAGACTTTGTTTAATGTAATTAATGGAATGAGGAACCAATTTACACACAGAATATTATTAACATATTTGACTAGAAGACAATATTTAGTAAAGAATCAACTCTCCAAAATATGACATAGTACTCACGTTTTTGGTTGAGCACAAGATGACATATACATAGAGAAATTTTTAATAGAGAATATTTTGGAAGGATTCCTTTACCATCTTACTTTTCTATCATTCCTTCATTATTTACTATCAAACAACAAACACCTAGAGCCGCACTTTTAAGAGAAGCAAGTTTGATAATATGGGATGAAGCCCCCATGATGAATCGATATTGCTTTGAAGCATTTGATCGTACTATGAGAGATGTAATGAGAGTCAATGATGAACAAAACAATAACCGTCCTTTTGGTGGCAAAGTTGTTGTATTGGGTGGTGACTTTCGGCAAATTTTGCCTGTTGTTAGAAAGGGATCAAGAGGAGCAATAATAAGGGCAACGGTGAGTTCTTCTAAGCTATGGAAGACAGTCAAAGTACTCAGGTTAACGAAAAACATGCGTTTGAATGGTGATAGCACAAGTCAATCATATGACGAAATCAAAAAATTTGCAGATTGGATTTTGAATATTGGTGACGGTATTATGGACGCAGATGAAGATGGTGTCACAAATATTGAAATTCCTAATCAATTGTGCATACTTGAAGGTATTGATCCTTTACTTTCTCTAATTGATTTTGTGTATCCAAACATTGTTTTGAATTTTAAAAATACAAATCAATTTGAAGACCAAGCAATCCTTTGCCCAACATTGGAGGTTGTTGGAAAAGTCAATGATTTTGTGTTGTCTTTAATTCCCGGTGAGTCAAAAGAATATTTAAGTGCCGATACACCTTGCAAGTCTGATGAGGAACATCCAGTTCAAGGTGATTGGTTTACATCAGAGTTTTTAAATGATATTAAGTGTTCCGGTATCCCAAATCACCGTTTGACGTTGAAAGTTGGGGTTCCTATCATGCTAATGAGGAATATTGATCAGGCAAAAGGACTGTGTAATGGTACAAGAATGCAGGTAGATCATTTAGGAAAGCATATTATTTCAGCTACTGTTATAGCTGGAAAAAATATAGGTGACAAGGTAGTTATTCCTAGAATGGATTTGGTACCAACAGATTCTGGCTTACCTTTTAAGTTCCAGCGAAGACAATTTCCCATATGCTTATGTTTTGCAATGACTATAAACAAGTCTCAAGGACAGTCTCTTTCAAAGGTCGGATTGTATTTACCCCGACCTGTTTTTACACACGGCCAACTTTATGTTGCTGTTTCAAGAGTTACAACTACAAAAGGTTTGAAGATGTTAATTATAGATGAGGACGGAAAACCTTGCAACACCACTCAGAATGTTGTGTTTCCTGAAGTTTTTGAACATCTATAGGTGTGTCATCATAATTATTATTATTGTTATATTTATTATTAATGCAATTTATATTGGGCCGTTTTTTCATGTAATTATTAACTATTATTTCTTCTTCTTTTTTTTTCAGAAAAATCGGATCTATAATGGACAAATGATTATTTTGGTACGATTTAATTTGTAGTTTATAATTTTGTAAGTTTGAACTTTTGTGAGATGTAATAGTGTATTGAACTTTGACTATTTTATATGGGTTTTGTTCCTAGCTTTGTTAGTTTTTTCGTTATGGAGTTGGTCTGTTTTGTGTTTAGCACCTTCTTCCTTAATTGTGTAACGTACTTCCTCATCGGGGTATAGCTTATGCCTTATTGAGTGGTTTATAATGTAATTTGCTGTTTCAAAAAAAAGTAATTTATTGCAATTTATAAGATGCAGAATTGTTGCTTATTTTTAGTATGCTTAACGATATCTCTACGAATTGATTTTTTTTAATTGTCCACAAACAATCCTTTTTTTTTCAACATAAAAACCTACCCAAATATTAATTACCTGTTTACAAATTTAATAACCTGCAGAGTACCGTATATTATTTGTTAACAAAATAATTAACATAATATAGAAGATGATTGAATAAGAAAATAAAAAGTCATTTTCCAAAGGGGAGTACATGAGCAATTAAAGCAAGAATATTCTCTTAATGCACTTAGTCATATGAAAGATAGCAATTTTCCAAAGAGCAGTACATGAGCAATTAAAGCAACGAGCTGAGGCCCAATGGACTGTCATATGAAAGACCAAGCTATTTTGTTGACCCGATGTTGTATGAAGAGAATCAGGGATTAGGGTTTCATATCTTATTTCCTACATCTCGGTAGGGTCACGCCTCTACTATTTGGGACTGTCGAACCATGGCTGCTTCAAGCTCAAAAAGGTCAGTTTCAAATCATCATATTTTCAGTTAAACATAGTAAAGCCTAAATTAATTGCTGTATTATTAAAATTTCGAAATTAGTGGAAAAAATAGTGACTATTTCGAATTTTTAGGTACAGAATCAGAAATTTATGACTTTAAATTAGTAATTAATAGTACTTATGCAATGACTTATGCAATGTTAGTGTTAATATTGGTCTGTAATATTATTATCACAATGACTTATGCAATGCTATGTTTTTAGAATACTTTATCATTGTTAAAGAATATGTTTTGATTCTTAGTTCATTGTCTGATTCTTTATATGATTGAGTTAGGAACTGTTAGGTTTGAGACACATGCATGTGAATTTTGTACTCCAAAGAGATTGCTACCCATAAACAAAGCAAAGACAAAAGTGAATAATATCAAGTACACTCATTCATATTTTTTATTGTAAGTTTTAACTTTTGTATCTATTAAAGTAAAATTGTCACATAGTAGATCACTAAAAGAAGAAAATAAATCTTGTGATCATTGCAAGCTATAAAATTTTCAATAAAAATTTTCAAACACAAATTTTTCGATTGGGCCCTCATTTATTTATTTTTCTTGAATATGAAATGTTATCTTATGAGACACATGCAGAAGTTATTAAATTCACGCTACAGGTTAAAGTCACTTTTCATTCATTTTGCCTTTTGAAATTTTTCTTGGACCACAAAAATTAGGTTTATATATGCCTTTTCATTAATATTCTCTCACAAAATCCAAAACCATATGCAATGTTTCATCAAAATAGTATTCAAATATATAGAATCTTATTTAAGCATCTCAAAACAAACCAAGATTAAGCTATATATTCAATGTCAAATTCAAATAAGCATCTCACCATTACCTGATTTTATCATTTATTGAGAAAATCAATTTGATTCCTATATAATGTTTCATCAAAATAGGCTTCAAATTATTAGAATCTTATTTAAGCATCTCAAAACAAACCAAGTTTAAGCTATGAATTCAATGACAAATTCAAATAAGAATCTCACCATTACCTTATTGTATCATTTATTGAGAACATCAATTTGATTCCTCATTGACATGTAGTGATCGATCCATTTCAACCAATTTTAATAACAAATTGTACATTATTTTCAAATTTTCAAATATTATATTGATATGTAACTTTCATTCATTATTTCAATTTAAATTTTATAGATTCCATGAATACTTCGATCAATGAAATTATGTATATAAATAGGCAACTTGGAAGAGGAATAAGAATTGCTCATATCACAATATAATTTATTATTATTTGAATTTTCCAAAATGGCTTTTTCAAAAACTTCCACTCCAATGACCAATATTCAAATTCCTCATGCACTTTGCATTCTTGAAGGGAATGATCCTTTACATTCTCTGATTGATTTTGTTTTTCCAAACAACCCAAATGATTTTCATAACCATGCCATCCTTTCTCCAACATTCGAGATTGTTGAAAAACTAAATGATTTTGTGTTGTCTTTATTTCCTGGTCAGTCAAAAGTTTATCTAAGTTCGGATACACCTTTCACAATTGATGAGGAACATGAACTTGAAGCTGATTTGTGTAGATCACAACTTTTAAATGATATTAAGTCCTCTGAGATACCAAAATACCGTTTGAAATTAAAAGTTGGTGTTCCTATCATGTTGCTAAGGAATTTAGATAACACAAAAGGATTGTCAATTGGTACAAGAATGAAGGTAGATAATCTTGGAAATCACTTTATCACAGCTACCGTTATAGATGGTAAAAATATTGGTGAGAAGGTAGTTATTCCTAAAATTGATATGGTGCCCAAAGATTCTGGTTTACCTTTTAAGTTTCAAAGAAGACAATTTCCTGTATGCTTATGTTTTGCAATGACTATGAAGAAGTCTCAAGGACTTTCGTTTTCAAAAGTTGGATTGTATTTACCTTGGTCTGTTTCTACACTCGGTCATGTTCATGTTTCAACAGCTAGACTTTCCACCACAAACGATTTGAAGCTCTTAATTTTGGATGATGAGGGAAAACCTTGCAACACAACTCGCAACGTTGTATTTCCTGAAGGTTTTTATTAGTTGAACTATTCCACAGATTGTTAAGGTATATTTTGAAATTTTAGATTTTGTTAAAGTATTGACAAATCTGCTTATTATTATTATTATTATTTTTATTATTATTATTATTATTATTATTATTATTATTATTATTATTATTATTATTATTATTATTATTATTATTATTATTATTATTATTATTATTATTATTATTATTATTATTATTATTATTATTATTATTATTATTATTATTATATGTTTTCATATTTATATTAATTTCCGTATATTAATAGAAGAAGAAGACATTTAAATTATTATTAGTAACCATAATTTTGTTGTCTTTTTTTTTTTACAGGAAATCGGCATCTCTGTTGTTCTCATGAATGTGTTGCTTGCATTTCATCTCCTGTATTATGTCTTAAATTATCCTACATAATGTCTCTTCACCAGTGGCAGTGCAATATATATTTCAATTTTATGTTTCAATTTTAATTTATTATATAAGCAGTCAACTATAAATTATGAACCTATGTGCTCAGTGATAATTGTATGTCGTGTATGACTTAATATAATATATGAAGTTCCTAAATTTTCTTGATTTTTCAAAAGTTTCTTTTAGTAATAATTATTTTTGTAGTTTAATATAAATGAATAAACATGTGTAAAAAACCCAATTCAGTAGTAATGTAAATTGGGAGTAAATTAAATGTCATAATGTTTTATACTTCATAATTTCAGTACTCTATCAAAATAGCACAAAAAAAATTAAATTCAAGTTAAATCAATAAGTTTTGTGAATTTTGTAGGAACAACAAAAATAATTTCAAACAATGGAAATAAGGTGTAACAAAATTGTACGAAAATTTCTGTAGGAGCCCGTGCAATGCACGGGTTTTGTAACTAGTTGTGGATACAATTGGTGATGAAGGTAATTGTTTGAAAGAAGTTTGGTTTAGGAATGAAGTGAACTTTAGAGTGGGATTTCAACATGTTATATATTCACTAGACTCTTTTCAATTTCCACATAAAAGGAGGCCTCTGCAGCACACGTGAGGAACAGCGGAGAACGGACTGTTTGGAACCTAGAATGGCGTCGAAGACTCTTTGTGTGGGAGAAGGCCTTGTTGGAAGATCTATTGATGATTATTAATCTGGTGATACTGTCGGAGGAGGATCAATGGGGATGGAAATCGGAAAAAGGAGGTCAATTTTCGGTGAAATCTACTTATGCACTGGTGTCAAATATGGTAACTACGGATGGGAATGTCTCGCCGGAAGAAGCATCAGCTTTTAATGCCATCTGGAAGTGTACAGCGCCAAGCAAGGTCACAGCCTTTATGTGGATGGCGCTGCATGACAAGATTCTGACTAGACACAATTTGTTTATATAGAAGGCGCGTCATTCAAGCGGGAGGGGATCGGAGCTGTGTTTTTTGCCATAATAGTGTTGAGACATCGGTCCACTTATTCTTGTACTGCAATTTTGCTATTAATGTATGGCGACAGATTTTGGATTCCCTCATAATGTAGTCCTTGTTGAACTATTTGCTGGAATTCCAGGTACAAAACAGATGCGACAAGGTTTGATTATGATATGGAGTGCTGTAATTTGGACCTTTGGCGCAATCAGAATTTTACTGTGTTTGAGAACAGGAACAGTGATGTTACGGGACTGGTCGAAGAAGTTAAACTTTCATTGTGGAAATGGTGGGCTAGGAAGGTCGAAAGCGTCTCTGCGCTTGCTGTACGAGTGCCTCTCGGAGCCTATTGTGTGTCTGGCTAATTGATTTTTTCACTGTTTAGGCCTTGTCTTAAGCATCACTGTGTCCGTGATCATTTTATGCGGTTTGAGTATTGCTGTCTTTTGCTGTGGTGTAGCTAACAGGTGTTGTTGTTCACTAGCCTGTGACTTTCATATAGATTAGTTAAATATCCCTTTCTCTTCTTTTGAGCCTTAGAGAATAGGTGCTGATCTGGTGTGGTGGTGATTGTGTGTTATAGTGTTTCCTGTTTTCCCTTTTCTTTTCCTTTTGTAATTTACTAGTCGAATGCCCGTGCGATACACGGGTTCTGCGGAACGACATATTATGCCAATCATGGTCGCTGTTTAGATTAGGAGTACGATATAAGGTAATTATCAAATGAAGTTGATCTTGATTAAAATTTATTAAAAATTACTTATTTAATTTTCTTGGCAACAATTACTATTTAATTTAAAATAATCAAAATTCATAGACATTCCGAAAACCAAAAACAAAATACTTAAATTTTCAATAGTATCAATTTGAGGAAAGAGGGAAGTAATAATAAGGAAATAAATAAATACAATCTAACTTTTTATTACAAAATAGTAATAGTTTTTGCTTTATTTATTATATTTACTTTGGTTTATAAAAAAGTTAGCTTATTTCACACATTTTAGTGTTTTGGATTTTTTGTAGACTATTTTTATAGTACAACTAAACTATATTATATATTCACATGCCAATCATGGTCGCTGTTTAGATTAGGAGTACGATATAAGGTAATTATCAAATGAAGTTGATCTTGATTAAAATTTATTTAAAATTACTATATTTAATTTTCTTGGCAACAATTACTATTTAATTTAAAATAATCAAAATTCATAATGAGTATATATATTACTACTAAAAGACATTCCGAAAACCAAAAACAAAATACTTAAATTTTCAAGAGTATCAATTTGAGGAAAGAGGGAAGTAATAATAAGGAAATAAATAAATATAATCTAACTTTTTATTACAAAATAGTAATAGTTTTTGCTTTATTTATTATATTTACTTTGGTTTATAAAAAAGTTAGCTTATTTCACACATTTTAGTGTTTTGGATTTTTTGTAGACTATTTTTATAGCACAACTAAACTATATTATATATTCACATGAAGTGCATGTACTCCATATCAATATAAAGTGTTGAACACAATATGTATGTACATGCATGTAAAACAATATGCAGATCACCTAATATGTTGGTTTTGCATCAAATACATGTGTACCTCTTCCTTTCAAATGGTATATAATTGGTCGTAAAATCTTAAAATATATCTGATACAATTAACAATAATAATAAACTAACATAGCTTGGTGACAAAGGCTTCAAATATTTACAATTAACAATGATAATAAACCACAGCAAACTCAAAGATAGTCTAAGAAATTAATAAGATGTTGAACTAAATATGTTTCATTAAATCCATAATACAAAATATAGGTTAACAATTATTGGCAAAAGTACCACATAAGTAAGGTAGAAGAGTGAAATATTAAAGCTTGAATGTTCTTCTGACCTGTCACCATTGAGTCATGCCAAGAAGTATCGTAAAGTGCATGACCTATTTAGTGTTCCATCAGGCACCGGACACCAAAGCAAGAACTTTTAACCGAGAAACCTCATTCAACGGCTGAAAATCTAGTTTGAACCAATCATATGAAGTATCGCAGTGAAAAATTCTTACTATGGATTCCAAAGCCTAGTAGAACACTAAGTAGGTTATGCACTTTACGATACTTCTTTGCATGGCTCAATGATGATGGGTCAGGAGAACATTAAAGCTCAAAGTGAAACAAATGAAGCCATCGCAAATCCATTCGATTTACATCAACCATAGAAAATTAAATGAATTACCAAGAGACCATAGGTAAGTTGTCCAATTTTTAATGAGATGGATCACCGTCAAACCTTCATGAAAAAATATAAATAAACTCAATGAAGCCACAATGATAAGTAAGCAATAGAAAGATTAAAAAAAAAAAAATACTGCATCTACCTTTATGGAAAATCTCAAGTTGTAGATGTCTCAAACTTTTTTCATAATTAAACCAACCGTATAAAGCATCAATCATTATACAGCATCTATGATGTTATCCAATCTCATTCCTTCTCCACCATAGAGATAAATTATGGAGAGAGGAAAGAGTGAGACTGGCTAACATCAAGGATGACTGTATAAAGACTGATCTATACGATGTTTCTACTGCATCTGCTAGAAAAAAGAGGAAGAAGGAAATTAAAGGTCATTGTTTAATCCATGCACACCATTAGTAATAAGATAGGAAAACCAAACTATCTAAATAATGGTTAGTTGCTCATGGTGTAGATAAATACCTTCATTAGTTTCATGGATATTGGATCTACCTCTATGGAAAGACGATATGGATCTTTAGACGCCTAATTGGACCTCAACGCCATATCCACTTAATATTTTCAACAAAATCATCAAGTTTCTCCTCATAGAAAAATGGACATGCAAAATAAAATAAGATCAGAACCTCATCAAATTAGAATGTAAACAGAATTATTGTATATGCATGCATCAGCAAAAATACCGACAACAGAAGAAGAGAGGATGAATAATATCTAATGAGAATTGGATTAAATATTTTACATATTATTCATCGTCATTTTTGCCACATCTGCAAAGTATTGATACATTTTCTTTCCGAGAATGTGTCGTCTAAAAAAATAGCAATAAAAGTGCAATAATGAGATTTTACCGGAAAAGAATGGAATAGAATCGCTATCGATTCATATGTTGTACGGAATCTGATTTCAATAGGATCGATGTTTTGATCATATTGGGTTCAGATTCAGACCAACAGATGGATGAATCGCAAATCCATTCCATTCGCTTCCGACAAATTCCCAACAATACTCCTTTCATTACCATCCTTAACCGACGAAGCATTCTCGCAAAGAAAATGCATTAAATAGTTTAGAGATGTGGAGTAAATGATTATGAAGAATAGGCAAAACTCCAAGAATATTTATTCCAATTTTACCCAAAAGAGTTCATGACAAAAGAAAATAAAATAAATAATGAACTATGTAGCAAAATGTTGTTTGTTCATCATGATTTACTTCACATTTGCAGCCTACTAATACATGTTGTTTGACAACATGTATTGAGGAAGAAAAATGATAATAAAGAGAGTAGTGATAAGATTTTAATAGAAGATATCAAAATAGAGATGCGATCCATCGATCGGTTGGACGAAATCTGAAATCAACAGGTTCGCCAACAAAAATCGAACAAAATAATGTTATAATTTACTATGTTTGTGTATGAAATGCAAATTGAGAGATAGAATTAGGCAGAAAAACCCATATTCGAAGACAGCCCTCGATGCGTGGTCCTAAAAAAGGATTCCGTCCGATGAAGACTTCCCACAAAATACAAACTTAGGACCACCCAAAGTGGGCTGCATTCAAATATAAATTGTTCTGCCCAACTATATCTGTCAAGACACATTTCATTAACAATAATAGTAAATGACAACAACCTCTTACCCGATTTTTATTAGCGATCCTGTTGGATTCAGATTCCGTCTAACAAATTAATAGATCATAAATCCATTGCAGTTATTTTCACTAAAATCCTAACACTACTTTATACATTATCAATTTTCTTCGTCAATGCATGACGATGACAAATAAGATGTAATAGTAGGGTGCATATCCAAAGTAAATGATGATTAAGATGGGGTAAAACAATATTTTCTACATAATCCACTATTTATTTTATTAGCTTTTGCCATATATCTTCATTCACAATTTAATTGGACAAAATTATTAAGAGAAATCAAAGATTATATATACCTTGTTGATGGTCCTTTTGGTATAGGATCCCATCAAACTATCATACACATTAGCAAAAAAAATTAAAGGAAAATTGAACATAAACATAAACATTACCAAGTAATAATCAATTATCAAGAAATTCTCACCCAAAAGAACATTCTAAAGCAAAACATGGATGCATATTACCAATCAACAATCAATTAGCAAGAATACAATTGTGAATTAAAGACTTAAATATGAAGTGATTTTCTATTTAGTAGTGTTCTTTAAAAAATTGTATTTATCATATTAGAACTCTAGACAATCTTGTCTAACCTAGTATTTTCAACATGGGAAGAAGAAATTATTTTATGTGTATATTCCACCCTAGACAATGATTTTCAACATTGGATAAAAACTATAATTGAAGAAACAAACACACCATTTGATAGCTCTTCATCACTTCCATTTGCTACTACCATTTGACAGCTCTTCATCACTTCCATAATTGTTTCACCTTCAAATAAAACAGTTCAAAATTTTATGGATTCTTATATTTATTAGATATCACAATTAGATTGATAGCTTTTTTAGTTACTTCAAGACTAAGCATTTTCATTAATAAACATATTATAAAGGCTAATTATGCACCTATTATTAACTACCAATGAGTGTTCAAAATTTCATAGAAGAGAGGAAGTTGAGTTTGTAACCAAAATTGATTTATCAAGATTGCCTTGAATTTTTCACTGTACACGTTTTTTTTTTTATACATACACATGCTTGGTGCTATTTTAATGAAATTTGTTTATCAAGATTGCCTTGAATTTTTCACTGTACACGTTTTTTTTTTATACATACACATGCTTGGTGCTATTTTAATGAAATTTGTAAAAAAAAAGGTGAAAGAGACCAATCAAATTTACAAAAAGTTGAATACATCATATGTATATTTGGATTTTCTTGTTCCAAAGCTAGACATAATGCATGAATTTTCATTCTTAGACACATGCTATTGGTTGAATGGATGCATTTTAAGTACTATGAAAATGGTTGCTATTTTATCCCAATTCCACTATAAAAATAAGTGATGGATAGGAATTAATAATCTCTTGTTATATCTTCTTGCCATAAGTTTTTCTTAAATTACCCTTGATCTTATCAATTTCTTGCCATTAGTTTTTCTTAAAAAATCAGGATCCATTACTTGAAGACATGTACATCACATAAACAAAACAATAATACACTATGTGAGTTAACAACTATTAGAAACTTAAGCTAGTGGTACCAAATCAACAACAAAACATAAGCTAAGTTCATGATATACACAATTAAACTTAAAGTAATTACCATACCTCATACTCAGGATATTCAATCTCAAAAGTCCTATACCTAACCTTAAGCATGTCCAAATAAGTGGGATCATGATGAGCAATGGACCAATCAATAGGATCTACACAAAAAAGAAAACAAAATAACACAAAGATAAGTGATTCCTTTCAAGATCCTAAACACAAATAGTACTTGAATGCATAAAACCCATAAAAAATATATTTGTAAAGAAGCTTAAGAAGTAACATAAATCAAACTAAAAAAGAAACATTTTTGAAAGAGAAAAAAAAAAGAGAAGAGATTTTAGAAATTCAATGCCCAAAACCCATAAAAAATATACTTATAAAGAAGTTTAAGAAGTAATAGAGTTGTGGTCTTACCATTATGCATTAAACAAATATAAGACAAATTTCTCTTTCTCAACACCCAATATCTTGAGCCCAAAACAAATAATTCATGATTCATTTTTAATAAAACTCATCTTAGATAGCCATCCAATTACATGGAACCATCACCACCAAAATGCATGAAAAACTTACAGTGCACAATAAGCGAGTCACTCTATTGATTAATAAGTAGTAAAAACTAACAAAGGAAGGCCAAAAGGACAACAAATTTGTTTCCTATGTTTAATGTTGGCACTCTTTTATGAGCTTAATTTTGGAGAAAAAAGTAAAAACAAAACAAAAAATAGTTTGAGATTCAGCCAATAGAGAAAATGGAAGAGAGATGAGATTATTGCAGTCACTTGAGTTTATTGACACCCAAAAGTTCAATTTCATGAAAGACTTCAAACATGCAAGATCAAAATGGTACAAAACTCAAATTTTAGAAGCCATGTTAAAATGCAAAAGTCTAACTTTGTAGCAACTACCTACTTTTAACTTTGCTTCACTTAATTTAAATCCTTAATAAGCATCAACATAAATAGTTTATAAAATGTATTAAGATAAATGACATTATCAACTTCAAATAGCTTCCATAGATCAAAAAACATGACACCAAATAATTTCAAGAATAGGCTAATCAAATAAAAAAATCAAAGCATACATCAATATAAACAATGCATAAGAATAGAACAAATATCAAAATAACTTCTTACATGGCTACTTGATTTTAGCCAATCATGTATTATTGCCAACACTCAAAGTACATTCAAAATAAATGTTATATGACTTAAAATAATTCCTTTCAACTGCTCCTATAATCCAAGTTTATGATGACATGCTGAAAAGAGAGCAAGATAATACCAAAAAGACCATGTTTTGACCATTTTCATCATATTCCATTTTAGAACTCCATAGGAACACAAATTTAGACACACACCAAAGTCTAAAATATGGTGTTAAATATGTAAAATCAACTTCACATGTTTTTAAATATGTAAAATCAACTTCCCTATATTACTAATTAATAATCAATTATGGAAGTGTAATCAACTTTGTCAAGAGATTTAGATCTAAGAAGTTGCTCATGACAACATACCATTACCAAATCTGCCATGAAGTACCTAAATCAAGGGATCAATCAAATAATTAATATCAAAAACCAATTTATGCTATAAACTATTGAATAAAAAACATAACATAAATTTTGTAATACATATTAAAAAAAAAACAAAAGATTGAAGAAATTAAACATTATATATACCTTCTTGATAGGATCAATTCCACAAATTTTCTTAGTCCTTCTGGTATAGGATCCCCCTCTTGATCAATATATTCACCAAACTATCATACATATTAAATCACAAAATCAAAAACCACAAACATGCATGCAGGATCATACTAATTAAAATCATAAAATCAAAAACCACAAACATGCATGCAGGATCATACCTCTGAGCATGGCTTAGAAGTCAGTAACAAAAAAAGGATTTGTATCATAAACTCTTTCCATCACAAAAAAAGAAGAAAACAACAATTGAAACTACCTTGAGCTCCTGCAAAACAACAGGAACTGCCCCAAATTTCAAAAAACTAATTTATGATATAAACTCTTCCCATCACAAAAAAAAAAGAAAAAAAATAATTAAAACTACCTTGAGCTCCTGCAAAGCATCAGGAATTGCCCCAAACTCTTTCCATGAATACAAACCGAGGTATATAACCATAAATCAGAGGATACTCACCTCGTCTCCAACGCTTTCACTGATGGGTTTGAATACCCAGCTGCATGTAAAGAGAAATTAAGGTATAGAAGAACAAAGTGGAACCATGCAACCAAAGAAAAAGAACAGAGAACAATATAAATCAGAAAATCAATTAAAAACTGTTGTAAAACGATTTACTGACTTAAATAAAAAACAGAAAACGAGTTTTTTCAAAACGGGCAACGAAATAAGTTATTGGCTGAGTCGCGTACTAGGTCGCTTTCTTTAAGACGTTTCGCGGAACTACTCGAGAAAGTGCACTGTAGTATATCGACCGCGAAGTCCCCAGGATAAAACAGCCGTTTATGAAAGAAAATACCGAAGCGCTACTGCACTGTAACGATCGGTCAGAAATACACCAACTAATTGATATACGAATATCAATTCTACGGCAACAACCGTTCGATAATAGAAACAACAAAAATATTTCGAAGAAAAAAAAGGAGAGAAGGAAAAGCGGTGAATTCTCAAAATGCAGAGAAAAAAGAATGAATAAAACTGAGGAATGAAAGCTGTATTTATAGTGCGAGTGGGGAGCTGAAATCAGAGCAAATCGTGGAGCGGATTTGGCCAGGCAATCGCGGATCGTGGGCGAAAATTAAGGCCCACGTTTTGACTGGGCGGTTAACGGATACACGTTCATCCGTTTCAGACTTGACTTGGTCGAAGCACATTTAAATTGTGCAAAAATTAAGGGATACGCTTAAAGAAAAATTAATTAAGATTTTTCTTTTTTCTTCTCAATAAAAAATTAATATATCACCCAGGCCCGGCCCGATCCGAGCCGGCCGGTCGGACGGCGGCGGCGCGCGCGCGTGTGATATATGTCATGGTATGCGTCTCCCTTTCTTACAAAAGTGGGTACCCCAAGGGCACGCCCTTAGGTGTCACTTTGTAGTATATAAACACTACCAAGAAGTGTGTTCTATCCAATGTGGGACTCAAAAGAGCATTTTTTCAATTCACACTAAAATGGTTCTCAAGCATTGTGTTTACTTCAATACCAAGTTGCTTCCATATTATTCATCATGTTTCAACAATCCCCCACTTGAATTTTAAAAAAATTGTTTCAGTCATAAAGTTTAACGTTTCAGTAAGATTGTGCATAAGCGAAGGTGAACTATGTCTTGGAACCTTCACGTAGCTAGTAAGAGCCCGATTTAGCAAGAGTGACGTTTAGTCTTGGAACTCTATCTCAGATTTTTCTCAAACCAGCACACAACATCTCTTAAGGTGTATTCTTAGGCCCGTGCATTAATGGCCCTGCACGACTATCCCAGTTTCATGAATGCTCTAGGAGTTCGCCTCAGAAACTCCAGAGGAACCGGCCTCAGTTCCACATTCATATAGGTGATTCTATCAAGAGTACTCCTGATGTACTCCACTCATATAGAGTATAGATTTCATTAAGAGTTTTACTAACTCAACCTTTCTCTCTTCAGGACTCATGTCTTATATACTTGCATGTTCATCTCATATTACTCACGACTTGTTGTTTACCCATTGGAACCTAATTCTTGGGATCTCCAGTATTTTAGGTTGGGTTACCATCATAAGTAATTCGTAGGCTTTAGTCCCATCTTTATTGATGTATTTTGGACTTTCTCTCTAGCCAGTCCTTTCGTCAAAGGATCTGCTAGATTATCATTAGTGCGTACATGATCCATTCTCACAGCACCTGTAGTGATGAGCTCTCTCACTGTGCTGTGCTTTCTTCTAATTTGACGTCTTTTACCGTTATAAAAACGACTCTCAATTTTAGCGATAGCTGCAGTACTATCACAATGGATCAAGACAGCAGGCATAGGTTTTTCCCATAAAGGAATCTCAGATAACAAGCATCTCAACCAGCTTGCTTCTTCACTAGCAGTTGCTAGTGCTATCATTTCAGACTCCATTGTGGACTGAGCCAAAATGGTCTGTTTCTTTGACTTCCATGATACAGCTCCACCGGCTATACTAAATATATAGCCACTTGTTGCTTTGGAATCATCTGACAGGGTGTTCCAATCAGCATCACTGTACCCTTCAAGTACAGCTGGAAATCTCTGATAGTGTAATCCGAGATTCATGGTCCTTTTCAGGTATCTCATGACTCTCTCAATAGCGTGCCAATGCTCATTACTGGGTCTGCTGGTAAACCTACACAAGAGTCCCACGACATAGGCGATGTCGGGTCTAGTACAATCAGTGGCATACCTAAGACTACCAATGATGCTCGCATATTCTGTTTGTCTTACGCTATCACCAGTGTTCTTAAACAATTTTACACTGGGATCATAAGGTGTGCAGGCAGGTTTACAGTCAAAGTAACCGTATTTCTGTAGAATCTTTTCCACATAATGTGTTTGATCTAGGGATATTCCCTTCTCAGACCTAGTGATTTTTATTCCAAGAATCACACTTGCTTCTCCGAGGTCTTTCATATCAAAATTGTTACCCAACAGTGATTTCACATTATTTACGGCAGAAAGGTTTGAACCAAATATCAACATGTCATCTACATAGAGACATATTATAGTGCAAATGTTACCATCACATTTGTAGTAAATGCATTTGTCACTTTCATTGAGTCTGAACCCATTCGAAACCATTAAGTTATCAAACTTTTCATGCCATTGTTTTGGAGCTTGTTTAAGACCATACAGAGATTTATCTAACTTGCAGACCTTAGTTTCCTGCCCATGTATAACAAACCCTTCAGGTTGTTCCATATAGATTTCTTCTTCTAAGTCACCATTTAAAAAAGCGGTTTTAACGTCCATTTGATGTACAATTAGGTTATAAATAGCTGCTATTGAAATAAGTACTCGAATAGACGTTATTCTAGTGACAGGTGAAAACGTATCGAAGAAATCAATATTTTCCCTTTGTCTAAAACCTTTGGCCACAAGGCGAGCCTTGTATTTTTCAACCGTTCCGTCGGGTTTTAGTTTCTTTTTCAAGATCCATTTGCAACCAATTGGTTTGCAGCCTGGAGGCAAGTCGACTAAGTGCCATGTTTTGTTAGATTCTAGGGAATCCATCTCATCATTAATAGCTTCTTGCCAAAGATCTGCATCCACCGATGACAAGGCTTCTTGAAGATTTGCTGGATCTTCATTCAATGTATAGGCCGCATAATCCGGACCATAGTCTTTAGCAACTCTTACACGTTTGCTTCTACGAAGTTCAGTTTCTACTTCGTCATTGCTATCCGTGTTTGGTATCACTGGAAGGTGACTCGATTCAGGAATACTATCCTGTTCAGTGCCCCCACTATTTCTTGATTTAAAGGGAAATTTATTTTCATAGAAATCTGCATCATTAGATTCTATGATTACTTTTTCATTTAGGTCGTAGAACCTATATGCTTTACTGTTTGCCGCATAACCAATGAATACACATTCATAGGCTCTACTAGCGAGTTTAACTCGCTTCGGGTCCGGTTTACGGACAAAGGCTAGACATCCCCAAGTTCTTAAATAAGACAGATTTGGCTGTCTTTTCTTTAACATTTCATAAGCAGATTCGCTTCTTTTAGATTTAGGAATTCTATTCAAAACATAGCAGACAGTCAAAATTATTTCCCCCCACCAATGTTTAGCGGCACCAGAGTTTAACATAATAGCAACAACTAATTCGGTAAGAGTTCTATTCTTTCTTTCTGCTTTGCCATTCATTTCAGGGGAATATGGCGCAGTTGTTTCATGTATAATTCCGTGTTGTTTATAAAAATCATTAAATAAACTAGAATTATATTCGGTGCCCCTATCACTACGAAGTCTCTTGATTTTCGTATTAAACTGATTTTCTATTTCATTCACAAATATTTTAAACATATCAAGGGCATCACTTTTATTTTTCATTAAATAAACAAAAGTATAATCTGAACAATCATCAATAAAAGTAATAAAATAACGTTTGTTATTCCTAGTCATGGTTCCATCTAGTTCGCATATATCAGAATGAATAAGGTCCATAGGTTCAGATTCTCGTATAACCGATTTATGTTTACTTTTTGTTATTTTTGCTTGACTACAAAATTCACATTTTTCTATGTCATTATAATGAAGTTTAGGAATTAATCCTAAGTTACTAATATTTAATATTGAGCGCTTATTAACATGACAAAGTCTAAAATGCCAAATATTAAAATCACACAAAGAGTAAACAGAAGTAGAAATTTTATTCATAACATCAAAATCAATATTAAGCTTAAACATGCCATCAGAGGCGTACCCCTTCCCAATAAAAGTACCATTCTTAGTGATGGTGTACATATCAGCCCCAATAGATTGACTAAACCCAGCCTTATTTAAAAGAAAACCAGAAACAAGATTCTTCTTCATCTCAGGAACATGGAGGACTTCTTTCAAGATAAGAGTCTTTCCGGAGGTGAACTTCAGGACAACATCTCCAACACCAGCAACATCAGAAGTGTGTGCGTTACCCATCTGCACTTTCTTATTTTCAGCCTTCGTGTATGTCTTAAACATAGCACGATCATAACAGACATGGCGAGTAGCGCCAGTATCTATCCACCATCCATCAGAACCACCGACCATGTTAATTTCGGTGATCATAGCAGCATATGGCTCTTCAGCCGCCACATTCATATTGATATGTGCAAGATGAGCCGGTTTAGGGCTCTTTGGATTTTTGCACTTCTTTGACATATGACCTGTCTTCCAGCAATTGAAGCAGTAAAATGGAACAGAGTCATTTCTAGGAGGTGGTTGCTGATGCTGTTTAGCATTATGGCCCCTAACCGGAAACAGAGCAAGAAAAGAGAAGAAGAATCAAATCGGATCGGACACCTTGTCTCTGACAAAACAGATCACCGAAAACATCACAGCCATCACCACCGCCGCTCACCTCGCACGCAACACCTTCTCCTCCACCCTCTCAGACGCGTATTTCTCTCTCCCTCCGTCGTTTTTGTTTTTTCCCAAACCCTCTGCATTTTGTGTTTTCTTTGATTCTGTCGTTTTTGTTTTTTCCCAAACCCTCTGCATTTTGTGTTTTGTTTGGTCAGTGTGTGGGTATTTGAACAGAAAAGGGTTGAATGGAAGAGGCAAGTAGATGAGTACATGTGTACTCCATGCATAGTTACACAAAAGAGGTTTGAAGTGGTATGTGTCAAGCAATGAAAGGAGTTAAACGGAGTGGATGGATTGGCTTGGATGACATATGCATGATGTCAGCGTGTTAGGGTTAAAGAAAAGGGAGTAGGGTTAACACCATCTGACCTTTTTATTATTGTAGGATAAATGTTCTTTTTTTTTTTTGGTTACAATTTATAAGTGTTCCATTTTGCACTTCTTCTCTAATAAAAGTTTGCTGATTTTTTTTTTTTTTTTTTTAAAGTTATAAATTCTATATTAGTCTAAGGAAGTGACAGATCGCTTCAATTAATCAATTCTAAGGTGCATGGTATCACTTTATTAGTTATGTTTTTATTATTTTGTTTTGTAGGACTAATATAACTTTTATTTGTAGCAATTCTTATGAGAGGTTTCTACATGGAGTGGTGTTATTTGTACATTCAAAAAGTTGTCCTTTTTGGAACAACTCTTATTTTCTTTGGCAACAAAAATAATAAAGTGAAAGGAGGAGAGAGAGTGTGAATATAATGAGAGTATGAGAGAGAGAGTTGTCAAAAGTTGTCCCAAATTGGATGTCAAAATATCATTTCTCTTCTACATGAGAAACTAGTATAGTTAATTTGACAGAAGATTATCTATATATATATATTACCGGTTCTCATCTTTAGTATTATTTTTTTCCACCACCCGTTAAATCTTATTCGGGGATCAGTTCTGACATCAAGTGGTGAAGGTTGAAAAACACAAGAAGGGGGGGGGGGGGGGGGGGGGGTTGAATTGTGTTAAGATTTTTGCTAAGTTTAAATCAATTTGCAGCGGATAAGATTAAACACACACAATATATGAGGATAGAGAGAAAGAGACAAACAAATTTTATACTGGTTCCTCCCACTAACAGGAGTAGTCCAGTCCTCTTGTCCTTCACAAGAGATTTCACTATAATCACTAAGATTACAGATGCTTAAGCACTAAGCAAGAGACTTCAAATGCTCAAGCACAAAGCAAGAGACTTCTAATGCTCAAGCACAAACACAAGAGACTTCTCACAAGTTTAATGATAATAAAGATATGAGAGGGACACTTGATATACTATCTTGATATACTATCAGAGGTGTTTACAAAATACAACACAGTTACAAGACTTCTTAGAAAAGTATCACAAAATTTCTAAGTGTTTGAATAGCTTCAGAATTTTGACAGAGTTTTAGCAAGTTCAGAAGCGTAAGTCTTGATCATAATTCTTCACAAATCTTCTTCCTTTTATAGATGAGAAATGGACGTTGAAGATTATAGCCGTTTGAAGAATTCTTGAGACGCTCCATTGTATTGATCAGAGTGTTAATAGCTGTTCTGATTTGCAGTGCTTAGGAGCTTTGGCGTTTACTACAAAATGAGAGATTCCTTTTGGCTTTAGATATCTGAACCTCAGCTTAAGCCAAATAAGGAAATACTCGTTCTTGAAGCCTGACTTGAAAAGGACCTTTCCATGGTCAACCCTTTTCCTTCTTGATTCCTTCGCTGAGACCAGGTCAGACACAGTCTTCAAGAAAGTTGTACTCTCATATGTAGCCTCATAAATATTTCTGATGTAGCCTCAGAAATATTTAGCTTCAGAATTTGATGAAGCTCAGAATTACTCGCTTCAGAATTTTGGGAGCTCAGATATGACGCGCTCAGAAGTAATTCTTTCAGAATTCCAATGTGCTTATGAACTTAGGGTGTGTTTGGTTCGAGAGTTTTGGAGGGGAGGGGAGGGGATATTTTTAAATAATTGTGTTTGGTTCAATTTTTAGGAGGGGAGGTGAGGGGAGAGGAGGGGAGCAAAACACCTCCAAAAGCCAATTTTTGATTCCCCCCAAATTGGAGGGATTTGGAGGGGAAGGGAGGGAAGCTCTTTTTAATTTTATTAAACTGACAAAATTATCCTCAATATACTTTAATATTCCAATGTTACCCTTATTACAATTCTTATGATTAGGTCACGTACAAACAATTTTGTCTTGGAATCCTATTATCCTTATCTGCCTCAACCGTGTGATCGTACGTCCTGCTACTCACAACAAAGGTATTGTTATTTCCTCATGATCTTCTTGCGTGATGTTGTGTATGTAGCTTGTAGGTTCTTTGTTCAATATTTAATATTTATATATATAGTTTGTGTGTGTAATAAAGGTAGAATTTGTTTGCTATATCATTGATTTGCCATCATACTATATTGTATCATATGCTTTTGTATATATGTTGTTAGTTTGTGTTTATATATGTAGCTTGTGATTATAGATATATATAGCTTGTATTTTCTTTTGTTAAATTATTATTTGTGTAAAAAAAAATGTTAAATTTATATTTAAAAATATTTTATTGATTTAGATGGATCTTCAAGATCAAGAAATTGCTATTAGAAGATGGTTTGATTTGCGCCGAAGAGCTATAGCTCAACTCATGTGTGCTATTGTTTAATGTTATATTCGAATGTCGCGTAAGAGAAAAATAAGTTATAGTATGAGCTCTGAGAGAGAAAGGGTGCATGAAGAAGTAATGCTCCGAATTAGTAACTGTAAAACTAGTAAAAATTATGTGAATACTTTATTTGCATTTTAATATGTTTTTTAATCTTTGGAACACTTGTTTGAATATTTTAGAGGTTGTGCGATGTACTTAGTTTGAATATTTTATTCCGTGTTTAATTGAATCAAAGTTGTGATTTTGGTGATATGTAGTGAGTTTTTCGGCGTGGTAGTGAGTTTCTTTTGTCTGGTATTTTTTTGAAAAGTATGCGTTATTTGTTTTGATGTAATAATAAAGAGATATGTATTTAAGATTTTAAGGGTAAAAAAGTAAATTATCTTTAAAATACCTCCCCTCCCCTTGTGAACCAAACATATATTTAATTAAAATACCTCATCTCCCCTCCCCTCCCCTCTTTTGAACCAAACATATATTTAATTAAACTACCTCACCTCCCCTCCCCTCCCTTTCTCTCCCATTCATTAAAATCTCTCCCCTCCCCTCATTTGAACCAAACACACCCTTAAATTTTAACTTTTAATCATGTACACTAGAGTAAATTATTAGTACTACCAATTTAACTTTAAATACATTGCTATCATCAAAATCAAATCAGGAGATACAAAACCAATTTTGTTCCAACAAGTGATTCCAAGCCCCGCCCGATCGAGGGTCATCTTTAAGGAGGTGTATTGGATTGAGATTTTAAAAGATTATTTTAATAAAATAAATCTTGAAGATTTTATGGAATTATGTTGACTTTGTGAAATTTCAAAAAAAAAAAATTTACAATCATGATTCTTAACACATAATTGTAATAGATTTTCAACACGGATTTTTATAATTTTAAAGTACTTTATGGAATTTTAAGATTTTGAACAATTAGTCATAATAACAAAGTAATTAACAATTAATGTTGTAAAAATTAGAAAAAAAACACAAGTTAAAAAAATGAAAAATAAAAAATGAATCAATTATAATATAGAAAAAAAAAATATGAATCAATTTAAAAAAATATGATTGTTAGATATCTTACATCACTATGCATAACAATGGCTAAGAACCATACAAATAAAAACCAAGAATCAATTTAAAAATAAAAAAATAAAATCGACTGTCATTTGCTACCTTCTTTTTACAACAATGTGCGTGAACAATCATATTAGAAAAATATGAATATCATATACAAAATATAAAACCATGAACCAGTTAAAAGAATAGTAAACTCGATTACCAACAATATCAATTTTCTTTGTAAGAAAACACGATTATGAACTTTACCTATTTTCTCAGCAACATGAGTTTCGTAGTTTTGCATACAAAACTCGATTAACGATTGCTATTAAGTAAAAATTATTTTAGAGGAGAAATGCAAGAATAACACATGACATTATCTTATAAGATGATGTAATTTTAGTCTCCTCTTTTAGTAGAAATCATGGGGGTAGTTGATATAAACAAGGGTGGAGATTTATTCTTACAATTCTTCTCCATAGATTTTCTTACTAAATACCATTTTCCAAACTCGATTATGTTGGCAATCGATTCCGTAAGAAAATAGGTAAAGTTGATTGTGAAAAGTTTGCGAGGAAAAGAAATAATAGTTTTGTCGTGTTCGGTATAAGAAGAAAAAAGTCTTGGAAGATTATGAAAAGTCTCAAGGGTTTGAGTGGGATTGTTTGATGGGTGTTTTGTGTGTATTTTCAAGTAAAAAGTCTTTCAAAATCCATTTCAAAAAAGAATTCATCAAATTTGGTAGAGTTTTGAATACCAATAGACATTTTAAAAGTAGTAAAAAATCTCAATTGAATACCAACAGATTTTGTTGCCATGAAAAAAAAATTAATTGTCTTCATTGAATACCACAAGATATATTAAACTTTTGTAAAAATCTTAATTGAATATCACAAAACTTTTTTATCTTAAAAAAGTCTTTTAAAATCTTTTGAAATCTCAATCCAATACACCCCTTAGTATGACATTATGTATATTAATCTATTTATTAATATTTTTAATAAAATGACTTGTTTTACCAATAAATTGAATTATTTTCCTTTTGTTACATAAGTGTCGAAGAATATTATTATTCTATTTTTTGTTTGCATACAAAATGATAACAAAGAACACGTACATACAAGGTTAATGCTACGGTGGACCACCTTCACAAGTGATCCACCGTGGACAAGTGATCTAACCGAATACAAATTTTATAAAATTTATTGGTAGATTGAAAGTTTATATCATATAGAGCATTCATAAAAATTTTAAAAAAAAATTGAAAATCATTTGATATTTTATTGGGATTTATCAAGATTTACAATATTTAATAAACCGTTAATCTTGATGGATCTCAATAACATATCAAATGATTTTTAATTTTTCTAAAATTTTCTATAGATGATCTATATGATATAAACTTTCAATCCAACGGTGAATTTTGTAAAATTCGTATTCGTTATAGGATTTTTCATGAATGGTCCACCATAGACCACTTGAAGAAGTGGTCAATGTTAGAATTTTTCGTACATACAATGATAAAATGTGATATTCAAACTTAATCGAATGTGTTCAATCAAATAATATCACATTTGCAATTTGAACTAGGTGTGCAAACTTTATTCTTCATTTTTGCCTTAAGGATTAAGGATAGAAGAAAGTCAAGAAATTTATTTTATTTTATGCTATTTAATACTACCATAGAAGGAAGTTGTTAGCGAAAGTCAAAATTAATAGCAAATCTCCTTGGTGTGTCGTACCAAAGTTTTTAAAGTTAATTGAGAAATGCATTTCAATTATATCTGGTTGAAAGAGAATAAAATTGTTAATTTGCTTGTTAATTTTAGCTTCTTTTTTTAAAAAATAACACTTATATTATGGAGATTCCTTCTAAAACGATTTCAAATGTTCAATTTAATGATATTTACGAGACTTACGTATCTAAAAATATTTTCAAATAATTGTACCTATATGTATATTTTTTTTGGCCATCAGTTTAATTTGGTTTGATGGCCAATGATATTAAGTGATTCTAGCCTTCTTTTAATTGCAGTTTCGGGGATCAAACCGTGATTCTCCCTATTAAATTTAGTGTCAATCATCACTGAAATAACTAACGTAGTATCTATATAATTTTTTTTTGTTTGATAGGAGCTGGGCCTCTTTTTCTAACAAAAAAAAAGGAAGTTGTTAGAAATTAAGAAATAATAAATGAATATCACAATCAAATGGATAATATCTATTCATGGGCCCCACGACTAAACTTTGCGAAGAAGTAATATCAAATTAAAAAGCTTATAAAAAAAATCAAATTAAAAAAAATAATAAAAAACCAAAATAAATATTTCTTGTTCGCAAAGCCAAACAGATCACTATATATCTCACTTTTCGCTTCAGAGAGCGTGTATAGCGGCTTACGGGAACGCTCAAGCTACTTCTTAATATCTCTCTAAATTTCTCATCCGAACAAAATTTCCTTCTCTGCTAGGGTTAGGGTTTCACTGCTCTTCCTCTTTCATCGCTTTTGTTTTCATAACTATGGACTCTTCTCTCGTTATCAAGGTACCGAATCTCAATTTTCTGCTTTCTATTTTTGTTTGATTATTTTCGTTTCTCTTTTTTATTAAGTTATTTTTGTTGCGTCATGCACTGGTTTTAGTTAATTAGGTTTTGCATGGTGGAAAATGAAATTAATCGTTATTTGTTCGTGATGGTTTTTCTTTTGCTTCTGATTTGGAGTTTGATTGTGATTATATTGTTTTCAATTAGTGGTCCATTTTTTTATAATTGGATTTGATAAGAATCGATGTGCATGTCTTTTTAATTTTGCCTTTAGCTTTTTTTTTTTTTTTTTTTTTTTTTTTTTATGATTGGAACAAGGATGAAGCAGAAATTGTTAAATTGCGACTGATGGCTGTTGTGTTTCATGAAAATTGAATATATTTGTTTAGGTTTTAGTTATGAGTACCTTATCAACTTTAAATGAGGATAGCACATAGCAGTGTTATTGAATATATTGAATATTGGCCATAGCGAATATCGCTGGCGGACTTTAGCCCATCAAATATGTTAAATATTGGACGATGTGGTGGGTTTTCCCGCCATAATCCGCTATGGCACCACAAAATGGCCGTTATTGCGGGGTTTTGACTCTGCACCATCTGCCCATGGATAACACTGGCACATAGTTCTTTTTACTACGTTTCCATGTTAATTTATTTGGGGTATATCTTGGATCAACGACTGAGGAATCCAGTAGGTTCAATTTTGTGATATGTGATTTCGGGATACTTATTTTATTTCATCAAAATTCATTGTGCAATACTTCAGTAATTAGAAATATTGTGGTTTATATATATATGTAGGCTGGCTTCATATCATATCACTTATTATTATTATTACTGTACAGGTGAAACATGGAGATACCCTCAGGCGCTTCAATGTTCGTGTGGACGAGAATAAACGAATGGATCTTAACATGGTTGGGTTGAGGGCTAAGATATCTTCTATTTTCAATATCTCTGCTGATGCAAATTTAACTCTTAGATATGTTGATGAAGATGGTGACTTGGTGAATCTTGTGGATGACGATGATTTGAATGAAGTTACGAGACAGCAATTAAAATTCTTGAAAATTGATGTACATACGATCAATAACTCTGGTGGTAAATCAGAAGCTGATGGCTCTAGTGGAAGTGCCACCCCTTTAAGATCTCCTGCTGTCTCAGACCCATTTATGATTGGAAACTTTGATGCTTTGCAAGCTCTGCCAGAGCCAGTACGCGAGGCTCTGTGTTCGACATTTTCAAAAGTTGCTTCTTCAAATCCAGTGCTAGCAAACGTTGCTGATTCAATTTTATCCATTCTAAAGCCACATGGAAATTCTAATGTTGCAGGTGGTACAAGCTCAAAAAATGGTGTTCCTCATGAATCTGTTACTGATGAAGCAAAAGGTCCACAGTCTCCTTGTTTGGATTCAGCTTCCAATGCCAGTGACTCTGCTAGGTCTGTCCCGGACCCATTTAAATCTGGAAATGTCGATCAAACTGGTGTTTCAAATTTTGAGCCAGAAGCAGTACGGGAGGCTCTTTCTAATTTATCACTTTCAAAAGCTGCATCTTCCAGAGAAGTGCTCCGGACTTTCCATGATTTGTTTTCCAAAAAGGATCTGAACTCTCATCACTGGGGCCCTCTTGTTGCTGCTGGTCCAAGCTCAAAAAATAATGTACCTGAAAAACTTGCCACCTCTGATGGCAATCGTCAGAGGGCGGAATCCAGTGCTAATCGACTGATTAGAAATGGAATGGCTGCCTCCAGTGCCGGGCAGCAGGAGGAGTCTAGAAATGCGGGAGTTGATCTCAATATTGTACCGAGTGATCCCTATTCATCCACCAATGTAAATAGAACACAACTTTCTTCAGCAGTTCCTGTTAGTGATGACAAGGGTAAAGCGTCTATCCTTGACAGTTTTGCTGGTAAGGATGAAAGATGTGGAACATCAATTAATTCTGCTGTTCCGAATAATATTCCAACCAAGAGTCCTGCTGTAAGATTCGTTGCTCCTAATGAATGTCCATTTTCTGGGACACATACACTTCACTCAATGCCACCACCTCTTGGAAATTTTCGCATTTCTCCATTCAAAAGGAGCCACGGTCACACTGATGCAATGAATGGCATGTTTCACAAGGGGGTCCGCTGTGATGGCTGTGGAGTCTATCCAATAACTGGACCTCGTTTCAAATCCAAAATGTGAGTATTGAGTACGCTTCTTTTTATTTGGATATATTAAAATGTTTTTGGAGTGTTTCATAATTGTTTTTGTCTATTATGCAGAAAAGAAAACTATGACCTCTGCAGCATTTGCATCAATGAAATTGGTAATCAGACTGATTATATCAGAATGGACCGTCCTGCATCATTTCGGGCCCCAAGATGTTCATATCAGAATACAAAAGAATTGGTAACCTCATTTGAACTTATTCTATCTTATTTATTCTTTTGGTGACTTCGCACATATTTATAACTTTATTTTATGGTGCAGAGGCATCATCATCCAAAGATACCACCACCTATTTTAAAAACAGGTGCTCTTTTGAAGCATGCAAGGACTAAGCTAGATAGTCGGTTCATTTTGGATGTTAATGTCATAGATGGTACAATGATGGCTCCATCTACTGCATTCACAAAGATCTGGCGGATGCGCAACAATGGCACTGTGGTGTGGCCCAAGGGAACTCAACTTGTTTGGATTGGTGGAGACAAATTAAGTGACTTGCTTTCTGTTGACTTAGAGGTTTGCCAATTACTCATGTTGTACTTCTACCATTTCTAAAATTTAATTAGCCTTTCTCTAGGTTTGGTTCGCCTGTTAATATTTTGAATGCCTGTCTGATATTCTGATTAAATATCCCAGGTTCCTGATGATGGTGTACCCATGGAGAAGGAGCTTGACGTTGCAGTTGATTTTAGAGCTCCCCAGTTACCTGGTAGATACGTATCATACTGGAGGATGGCATCTCTCTCAGGACATAAATTTGGCCAACGTGTTTGGGTCCTTATACAGGTAAACTGACAGCTTTGCTTATGTTTTGTTTTTCCTGTATAATGTTTTGACTCAGAAACAACAAATTTTCTTACTAATGGTTTAATGATATTCTTTCTCTCTTCCACTATCATACTTGAAGGTCGACGACTCTCTCAAGGACTCATTCTATGATAGCTCTCAAAGTCTGAACTTGAATATTCCCATTGGTCTTGGTAGCTCTGAAGGGCCTCGGGTTATAGATATCAATGTTCAACCTATTGAGGATACCGTATTTCATCAATCCAAAAATCCTAATGCTCCCCCTGAACCTGTGAATCAAATGGTTGATGAGGAACAAAGGCAGGAACTGGGAGACGAATTTCCTACAATGGAAACTACATTTGTTCGCCCTGCCGCCTCAGCCCCTGCAAATTCGGTGGAACCTTCATCTGTTTCTTACCCCATTATTGATTTCTCTGGTACAGCCCCAGCTGTTCCCTCCAATCAGCAAACCTCAACTTCATCTGTTTCTTATCCCATTGTTGACTTATCTGGCTTAGCCCCAGGTGTTCCCTCCTATCAGCAACCCTCAAATATGGATGCGCTGGGCATGAGATCGTCTCTAGGCATGAATGAAAGTAATTTTGCAGTAGGCACGAATGAAAATAATATTGTGGAAGAGAAACTCCTTAGAGAGCTTGAGGAGATGGGTTTTAAGCAGGTTGATTTAAACAAAAAGGTTCTGAGAATGAACGAGTACGATCTGGAGCAGTCAATAGAGGAACTCTGCGGTGTTTCTGAGTGGGATCCTATCCTTAAAGAGTTACACGGGATGGTAAATTGTTTTCTTGACTTCTTTTTTCATTTGTCTGATTGATACTCTGCTTTATTTTGGAAGAGGTAAGATAACTTCATTAATTAGTAAGTAAATCAAAAGGACTTGGGCAGGAGAAGGACTAAATCCACTACAAAGTTCACCCAGTACAATTAAAAGGAAAATACTAATTAGTTCCCCTCGGTATCTAATTAAGAAACTAAATATGGTAAAAGAGCCCTAGGATTTGTGTACTTTACTTTTTTAAAATGTTAAAAATGCTCTTTCTAATGCAATTTTTTTTTGTTTTGTTTTTTTAACAAGTATCCCATAGACATGACCCCAATTTAAACATTAAGAACGCCTTCACATCTTCGGTTACAATTAATGTTGTTCGTGTTTCCCTTTTTATTAATGATTGTGATGCGGTGTGAATGCAGGGTTTCCGTGACCATGAGACTAACAAGAGGCTGCTGAAGAAAAACAATGGAAGCATTAAACGTGTTGTTATGGATTTACTCAGTGGAGAGTAGGTTTAATTAATTATAAGTTAGCTGAGTATATGTTAAAGTTGGCAAAACGTTCTGTTAGAACGATAAATAATTGCTAGGCACAGTTCTCTATTTAATTTCCTAACTCGATCTTGTGTTGTGGTGCTGTGTCATTGCAATTAAACAATTTGATCGATCTTATGTTTTTATGCATATATGCAAGACTCGAGACTATGATATTTATATATAAATTATTATATGTATGGTTTGAGACTGTTTCTTTTATATACGTATTATTGTATTGCTACGACATTCCCGTTTTCTTTTGGAACAAGCCTTTTTTCCTAAGTAAGTCATATTGCCTTTTTTCCTCACGTTTCCTATACTTGTTTGCGGGTTGGGCTCTATTTATAAAACAGTCAAATGAAGTGTATAATATATGAGAATGTTTTTGCCATACTGCCACCTTCTTGCTCGCCTTCCTAGTTTTCTATTTTACTTTCCACGGTTTAAGTAATAAAAATTTAAAATCTTAAAATTTTCATGTTAACGAAAAGGGGATTTTTAATAATTTTGCAGGGCGCATGAAAAAACTAAGAGGTAACAGAAATTGTTGTATTATATTATTATTACATGAAGTATTGCAATATTTTGTCTTACATTTTCAACCACCATTTTCATACCTTGGATAAAATTCATGCAGGTCACTTTATAGGAGAATTATTTTCTAAATAATGAGTCATTGAATTTCCTTCCTTTGTTACAACTTTATTTTAGTAAAATAAAGTAAGGGAGTGTAAAAACGACGATTAGAGGATCAACCCTTTGTTACAACTTTATTTTATTAAAATGATTTTTGAATTATTTATCTTTTTGTTGTTACTTTCTTAAAAGAGGTTTTTTTTTATTTTTAAAAAAAAAAAAACTTCATTGTAAAGCATTTGATATTCTCTATCACGAAAATTGTCTTGATTTTTCAATTTTCAATAGAATGAGATTATGATAATATCGAGTTTAGTTGAGAGATACTAAATAATATTTAATTAAAGTTTGAGCTTGATTTGGATGGAGCTTGTTAATCATTTGAATTTAGCAATTTGTTTAATGATTTATTTTAAAATATTTGATTTTGGATGAATAAACCAAATTTAATGAGGTTTAAGTGTAATTTTTTGTATTGGTAAGAAAGAAAAAGTGGAAACTAGATAAATAACATGCTAATTTATAGTGAATGAGCAAATGAGTTTATAGTTCATAGAATTTATTGCGTTAGTTGAAAAATGGTGGTTGAACTGACTCATATGAAATGATATAAAAATATATATGTTTAATTAATATTTAATTTTTAAAAATAAGATGACAAAGTTACAATTGAGAGAAGTAATGATAAATTATACAATTAGCTTATCAAAATAAATTACAAGTTTGTAAAAATAAGTTATAAACTCATTTTCAAAACAAGTCTTTTTATCATATGGACTTATAAATGATAAATTTTAAAAATAAACTATAAACTTGTAAAAATATGTTATATTTTTATTTATAGAGGTAAAAATAAGTTATAAGCTCATGAAAAAATTACCAAATGAGTTTTTTTTTTTTTTTTTTTTTATCATAGGAACTTATATTTATAAGTTACAAATTAAAAGTTTGCCATTGTCAAAATATGGTAAAGTTAAATTAAAACACATTATATAATAAAAAGTATATACACAACAAAACACAATAGTTCCCTCTTTAATAAAACAAATCGGTATTTTATTTTAAATGATAAATATTTGTATAGTTAGTATTATGATTGATAAAAAAACTTATTGGTCTACTATTGCAATGGTACTTACTTCAAACAAATTTCTGAAAAATTCCAATAATGAGAACTTTTAACTTTTAATCGATATTGTTTGAAGTTGAGCAGAACTTACATGCTTTAAAATCACAAACTTTTTCAACTGTGACATATAAAGGAAGAATAACAGCTTATGTAAATAAATTAAGCTGACTCTTACATTAAAAAGAAGAAGAAAATCATATAGTATCATTTTTCATTGAAAATTTAGGGACATTAAATCGCCTAGAAGACATATTATTAAATAGATTCCTAAGACTATTCTTACTCTCCCTCTTACCTTTTTGTTGTTTTGATGTAGAGACACAAAAATCATCAAATGGATTATCTAAAGCTAACCCTGTTTCAATCCTTCTTGAAACTGCTACAAGCTCATAAGGGTCCCAAAGTGATTCTTGAAAGTCACAATAATAGTTGGAAGAGCTTGTGTTTGTGTCCTTTGTTGAGGATGATTTGGTCAATGTTTCAAGCTTAAATCTTGAAGGATTATTACCTTTGAAATTCCTTCGACGCGCGTCGAATTCACTCAAAGGTTTAACACTGCCTGAGTGATTGTACCAAGCTTGTGCAACTGCTTTCAACACTTCTAAATCCTTGTTATGTTGTTCATGATGTTGCTTCTTCTTCATGGTGATGACCCGTGACCTTCAAAATGCTTTGTTTTATCATTGGGTCTTTAACTTTTCATAGCCTCACAAATGCCAAAAGGGAAGTGATAAGGTTAGTAAGAGTGATTTTTTTTGTTTCTTGTTGATGGGGTTATGTTTTTTTGTTTGTTTATGTTCTCCTAATTTTTGTGACTATGAGCTGCACAAAGTAATGCAAGTGGCAATTTGGCTAGTTAGAAAATAAATATATGGATCTTATTTTATGTGAATATGATAAATTGATAATCTAAGAAGATTATAATTTTAAGTAATGTGGAATTTGACCATCACACGGTGGGTGTGGATGTTAAATACAAGTCGCTTTCAAAGCTCCAAATTGTAGGTTGAGTAGATAGGAATGGACATGTTTTGATATGGATTTCTTGCATTAACAAATACTAGTACACATTTGTCAAAAAAATAAAAACTTACTACTTATATTAATTGCAATTATTTTTAAAAAGACAAATATATTATTTAAATACATTTTTATTCTTTTGTCAATGTAGTTTTCTAATAGTTGAAGAAAAGTGGGGAAAACTTGAACCATCATGGCCCTAGAAACTCATGTCTCACAAAATTAAATTTTTATGGCCAGAAAGGCTCAAGAAAGAGTTCTACTACTCTCTATCCCAAAATGAGCGAGTCAATTTAATCATGTACACTATTCACGTATCTTGTTTTGATCAAATTTTTCTACTAATAAATAAAAACAAATATTAGCATATAAGATGTTGAATTTATTTTGAAGAATATTTTCAAAATGTCAACATTTTATAATGAACTGCCTTTTGCACATAAATTATAGTATATCAACAGCGTTTCTAACCACAACACAACAATCTTAGGTGACCATCACCAAGGGTGCTTTAAACTCCAATTTGAAGCCATCAAATAGTTAGAAACTTCTTTTAGCAAGGCAACTGATAGGTATCAACAGAAATTGTAAAATTTATAAGCTCAAGCATATACATCCAATATATATCCTTTAGAAAAACATAAAAGCTGGATTGTGTAAATCTTTTTAAAAATACTAATCAATGATAACATTAATAGTAGTCATACATGAAAACATCTTACAAATTCAAAGAATAAACTTAACTGACATCATATACTATGTCCTGATGCAAAGACAAAACCCACCTGACAGCTTGATAAAAGTTATTAGTATGATGAAAGACTAGATAGATACTAAGAAATAAAAAAAATTATGGATCAAGTAGCAACTATCTGACTCTCGGCTGCCGGACTCTCAGATGAACCAAAAAGTTCACAGATTTTACTATCCTTCCGGATATGGTGAGGACACTTGTACAACAGATCTTTGGCCTCTGAAAGTCTACCTTCTTTGAATAAGGATTCAAAAATTTGAAGGTAAACTTTCTGATTTGGGTAATTTTTCATAGCCAATACCTTCAAGAATTCTGCAGCATCTTCCATGGTCCCAAACTTTGAAATATGTGACACAAATGGTTCGTGGTATGGAGGGTATTGTTTAGTCTTCATCAAGCGAAGGAGGTCAAGTGCCTCCTCAAATTTTCTGACTCCTAATAGACTGTCAATCAGTTTCTTGAATGTAGCTTGCCATGGACAAATACGACATGTACCAGTTATCTCTAGAAGCAGCTTGTATGCACCATCTATCCTATTTTGCTTAACAAAACCGTCAACCAGAACTTCCAACAAATCAGCATCTGGACTGCAACTCTTTTCCATCATCTTATAGAGACTAAGTAACGCTTCGTCTAGCTCGCCGGCATTACAGTACCCTTGGATCAAGATGGTCCAAGTTTTGAGATCAGGTCCATAAACGCGACCTTGTTGCAACTCATCAATTACCTTACGTGCTTCTTCGAACCTCCTCAACTTACAAAATCCAAAAACAGTTTGACTGTACGTGATGTTATCCGGCTCATAGCCAGCATTTTTCATCGTCTCAACAATTATTTCAGCTTCATCAAAATTCCCAACACTTGTCAAAGACCTGTGGATACCATCATAGACTGCCTTGGAAAGAGTATATCCCGTCGACTCAAATTTCTTAGCTACCCTAAAAACTAAATCCAAATTCGGCTTATCACTTGCAGAGAGGTTCTTTAAAAGCATAATGCAGTCCGGAACTGATGGCTTATATGAACTATCCATCATAAGCTCATAAAGCTTGACCGCATCCTCCATCATCCTATTCTTTTGAAGCTGCCTCGATATCTTGATATAAGTATCGAGATCCAATTCATGACCGACACTCTTCATCTCCTCAATAATACTCCAAAACTCCTCAATCGAATCCGTCCTAGCAAGAACTCTAGCAACAGCGTTGTAAGTCACAGTATTTTGTTGATAACCAGATTGCTTCCCAACCCAATGAAAGAACTTATAAGCCTTTAAAGGACAATTTCTAAGCTCTTTCAAAACCCTAATCACGAAATTATCTGAAAATTGAATCTTAACATTCGCCAATTCATTCTCAACCTTATCATCATCCCACTCAGACCCTGAAATGATATCAACCACCTTAGTGACAACATTTTGCATAGCATTTTGCTGAAGCATCCCTTTATAGAAATGCGAAAGAGCAACAACATCACTACTCATCTTTTCCTTTTTTAAACCAGTTGAAATTGTCATATGAGTTTCTTCATCAAGATAAAACCCTTTTTCCTTCATAGTCCTAAGAATAATCCAAAACTCTTTCATCTTCTTATTACTCGCTAAAACCCTAAGAACTAAGCTATAAACTGAAGAACTTGACATAAACCATTCTTTTTCACTAACCCATTTGAAAAAGTTAAAAACTTTTTGTGGGTTTTTATCCAATCGCTTCAAAACATAAACAACAGTTTCATGGGTTAACGATTCACGACAATTTTCTAAATTCTTCTCTAACTCTTCGGACCAATCATTGGTAAAAACAAGCTCTAAGATTGTGTTAGGTTTCGAAGAAAAGTGGTGTTTTTGGTGATTGTTGTGAAAACGAAATAGATCGTTTGAGCGATTCAAAAGAGGGGGTGAAATAAAGGAAGAAGAAAAGTGAGTCACCTGGTTCCGAGTTACGATAACTCGGGTAGCGAGTGATGAATTGAGGAATCTGAGGGAAGTGGTTATTGCTTTCATGCGATTCATCGTAGAAGCTTGAGAGTGTTCCTAAGATGAAATTGCAGCGCAACGCAAAGGTTGTTTTTTGTGAAGGGTTTAACGTTAACGATGGGTTTTGTTTTGTGGTTATGGGTCCAGTGTTTCGGTTTACCATAACCCGACTTTGCTAACCCGATTGTATTTTTTATGTCCAATTCTTTCTTTTTTTCTTCTGATTGTTTTTATATTTTATTTTTTACAATGAAGCCAACTTCGTACATACTACTCAAATTTCTTACCACCGACCAAACTAAGTGAAAGCAGATTTCCTGCATTTAATTATCATACAGTTTTTACATTGTGTTTAATATGGACCGTTCGATCTAAGATTAATGGTTGAGATTGATTTTATTAAGATGGAATATAAACCGACCATTATGAAATAGATGGTCGAGATCTCTTACTACGTGTAACTGTGTCATAATTGGACTGTAGCAAATCCAAATCCCACACTTAGTAACTTAGTTGATAGACGAAATGACTAATCATTAAAAACTCATACATATAAAGTGGAGGATCAAGGTTCAAACCTTGATAATTGCGCCCTATTAACAATTTTAGCAGTTGAATTAACATTTGTAGACTTTTTCTCATAAATTTTTCTTGCTTTTTTTATTTGTAAATAATAATTTCATTTCTAATACGATGACCCTTTTAAATTTGTTTTGAGATACATAATTACTCAATTATGCACTCAACTTAAAGTGTTAGTTTGATGTTTTGCGGAGAATTCTGGACTCAATCTCCGAAGACAACTAAATGAAAATTAAATGTTACATTAGAGGAGATAAAATTTGTAGTTAGCATTTTAAATTTTTAAAAATATTGAGTGACTTAATGTTAACAAATAAAATAAAATACCAAGTGATTTTAAGTTTTATCCGTAAATTATTAAAGTCGTTTAGCATTTCCTCATTTTATTGTCGACGCATGTGAAATTACATGACAAATATGAAGCACATAAGGAACTTTGATATTGGTTAGCCTTGTCCATCGTCGTAGTTGAGAGTGGTGAATCGATGTTGAATATTGGTGAAGAATAAGACGAACATTGATGACTATAAATAATTTTTGAAGATGATTTGTCTGATTCGACATTGTTGTTTACTCTGATCCGATCGAGGTGGTTTTCGTTTACCAGCGCGTAGGCGGTCTAAGTTCCTATTACCGAGTCTTTCTGCCCCCTGTGAACATCTTTTCTTAATGTATTAAAGAGGGCCTCTCTAACAGGTGAGATTATAGAATTTCTAATTTGGGTTACATGAAAATGCAGAAAGAGCTCAGGTGAAACAATCAAATTTTGGGAGGCGAGCTACAAAATTGACAACGGAGAGAAAATTTACAGGACATAAATTGCTAAAAAAATGACTAAATTGCATAATCGTAATAATTACAGAACCAAATGTGAATTTAACTTAAATTTTTTAAAAAATGTTACTATTGACACTGTTACAAAGTTGATGTATTTTGTAAAAGAGTCTCTAAATATACAATTGCTACACATTGTTCCTTGATAGTTTTGGTTTTGGGATCTCTTCTACCATTTTGTTTGCTTTCCTATGAGATAAATCATCAAAGAGCATCTTTCAAACAAACTTGTGAGAGCATCATCAAGAGCAATGAAGGACAAACATTGTTGAACAAATCTATGAAAGAGTGTGTAAAGTTGTCACCTTTGTGCCCAGAATGTTCAAAACATGTCTGAATTAGTCTGAACTCGGATTTGCCACTGAAATTCTATATTTCAAAAAGGGAACCCTGAGGAAGCAATAATGTGAGTTATGAAATTTTGAACTCGACCGGAGTTATGAAATGACAGTTCAAAAAATAGCTCAAACAATCAGAACCATGACAGTTAAATAACTCCTTTGTTGGCATGTATTTTTTGAAGTGAACTATGGTAAGACTCATGTACAAAACACATCAATTGATTAAATTCCTGCTCTAATTAAAGTTTGGTTGCAATATGAAAATTAGGCACAATTCACTTTAATGAAAGAGAGAATCATGCAAGCCATCAAATTTTCTTTAACCAGAGGAGGTTTTACTTTGATTTATTAGAAAACTACTAATATACTACTGGTGCATGCACACGAGACAATTGTAACTTCACTCATGTATGAAATGCATCTGTCATAATCAGTTAAGTCAATTCTCCAGAAATAACGAAAGAGTTCATTGATCGTAGAATACAAATTTATCCATATTAAAGGAAATATGAAGAAATCTGCATTTAACATATGCTTAATTTTTTAAAATGAAACTCACCTCCAAAAAAAAAAAGAAACTGAATCCAGATGTTGTTATATAAGATGGTTCATGTTGGCATCACAACATGATTATTGTAATGCATCCATCCTCTTAAATTTGTTCATTAATTATGTATGTAAATAACATACTCTTATCAACTTATCAACTATCAGCAATCAATTGAAAATGATAATAAAAATTGGGCACAAAGAAGGTAGAGAGGCCTAGCTACCAATGTAAATGTAACTACACGCCTACAAATCAAAAGATTAATTTTACTCATAAAATCATAGTTCATAGTACTCTTGAGCTGGAGTCCAAACCTTTTTTTATCAGTAATTCAAAATATCTTCTTACCTGATAAGTAAGAAACCAATACGTTAGTAAATTCGATCAAGTGCTAAAGGCGGAAACCCTTTTAAACTATTTTTTATTACACGTAACGTAACTATATAACAATATTTTACGCTAAAGAATGAGATTCGTAACTATGTATTTTATGATTATGAGCTCTAGCTAAACTATTGTATAATTTTTTTCAATAATTCTGACCTCTTTCTTAACATTTCCTTGTCAATGGCAGAGAACTTCAAAACAAAACAGTAATTCAATGAAAATGATAACATCCTTCTTAAGTTCTTAGTTCCAAAGTGAGTAGTCAACATATGCACTCATCAAAATAAACTTTGAAACAGTATGACCTATGATGCAGCCTTGAATTCAGAAAAATAAATAAAATAACTAACCTTGGAAGCCAAAACAGCATTCCAACATCAATTTTCACCCCCCAAAAAAGCACTCATCAAAGGTAATCTCTCTTAGATAAACAAAGAAGCTGTAATGGGTAAACCTTATGAAAAAATGCTATTCGTAATGAAATTACTGGTATACACGAGGTTTTTTGCACCGTGCAAAAACCAAACCTGCCAACAGGCCTGGTCACAAAGCTAATGATTTGGGGAACTTGCAATTAGTAGTCTAGAGTGAAAGGAAGTTGCCCTTTGCCTCAATCCAAGATCATGGCATACCAAAAGTCAATAGCTTGCCCCGATACTTACAAATGACAGAATTTTGAAAGATTAAAAGCAGGAACCCAACTCAAGACCACCGACTTTTGACGCAGTTTGGATCTACTCATTAGCATGATTTTAGTTATTTGAGAAACAATGAGATACACACTGGGAAGAAAAAGTTTCCTGGGTATCAAGTAGCGCTACTAGCAGCATCCGAGTCTTCACATAAACAAGTAAATTCACTGACTTTTTTACGTCTCCTTATTCGAGAAGGATACTTGCACAATAGATCTTTGATCTCAGAGATTCTATCTTCTGCTTTGAAAGATTCAAGAACATGAAGATAGGCTGAGTGGGACCGAGGACTTCCCTTTCTCCATGCCTTCAGGAATTTCACAGCATCCTCCACTGTCCCATACTTTGAAACATACTGCACAATGGGTTTGTTGAATGCAGAGTACTTGTGTTTCCTCATCAAACAGAGAAGGTCAAGTGCATCTTCAAATTTTCCGATCCCTAACAGTTTTTCAATCATTTTCTCGTACGTACATTGCCTAGGAGAAGCATAGAAATTTCTAACCATCTCTACAAGAAACTTGTATGCGTCGTCTATTTTCTCTTGACTAAGAAAACTATCAACCAGAGCGCTTATCGCACCAGCATCTGCATTGGAGCCTTTTTCAATCACTTTACTTAAACAAAGTAATGCCTTATCTAATTCATCGGCAGCACAATGCCCTTGAATCAAGATGGACCATGTTTTGTCATCAGGGATGCAGCCACTAGATTCCATCTCCTCCAGCACCTTACATGCTTCTTCAACCCTCTTCATTTTACAAAGTCCAAAAACCACTTGACTGTAGGTAACATTATCAGGTATATAGCCAGCATTTCTCATAGTCTTAACAATATTTTCAGCTTCATCAAATTTCCCAGCACTTGTCAAACACCTGTGTATTCCATCGTACATTTCCTTCGTGAGAGTATCCCCTGCGGATTCATATTTCTTGGCCACCCTGAAAACAAGATCATAATTTGGTGAATCGCTTGCAGCAATGGCGTTTAAAAGGACACAGCAATCATGAGCCGATGGCTCATATGAACCATCCATCATATGCTCATAAAGCTTGACAGCATCCTCCATCATCTGATTCTTTACAAGCTGCATTGTAATCTTCATATAAGTATCAATATCCAATTCATGATTCACACTCTTCATCTCTTCAAGAACACTCCAAAACTCCTCAATTGAACCAGGCCTTGCAAGAACTCTAGCAACAGCATTGTAAGTCACTGTATTATGTTGATAGCCAGATTGCTTCCCAACCCAACGAAAGAATTCGTAACCCTTTAAAGGACAAGCTTGAAGCTCTTTCAAAACCCTTATTACAAAACTATCCGAAAGCCGAATTTTAAGCTCATCAAGTTCATTCATAACCTCATCACTCCACTCAGATCCTAAAATAACACCAACCACCTTGTTAAAAACACTATGCCTTGCATTTTCCTTAAGCATTTGCTTATAGAAGGTTTTAAGACAAGCAAAATCCTTATTCATTTTTTCTCTTCTAAAACCCACTAAAATCGATTCATACGTCACTCGATCAAGATAAAACCCATTTTTCCTCATCATCCTAAGAGTACTCCAAAATTGATTAATTGTAACATTATTCGCTAAAATCCTAAGAATTAAGTTACACAATGAAGAACTTGCAAGAAACCATTTTTTCTTACTGACCCAATTGAAAAAGCAAGAAGCTTTTTGTGGGTCATTATCCAATCGATTTAAAATGTAAACAACAGTTTCATGGGTCAATGATGGGTAACATTTTTCTATATCATGTTCTAACCCTTGAGACCAAGCGTTTGTTAAAACAAGCTCAACAATTGAGTTGGGTTTGGAAGAAAAATGGTGTTTTTGATGAAAACGTAAATGGTGAAACGGAAAGGGGAGGAAAATGGGTGGTGGAGTATAGGGAGAGAAGTGAGAAACCTGGTGGTGGTAATGAGTGAGTTGGAGAGAGCGAGTTGCAGTGAATCGGAGATGGAGTGACGAGTTGAGGAATCGGAGGTTACTAACGATTGGTTTTAACGCTTTCATTGCTGAAGGGAATGATGAACGCGAGTTTGGGATCAATGCACCATTTCGTAGTTTACCAGAAAAATATGATTTGTAGGTTCCTTATACAGGTTCATAAACCCTTATTTTTACGGTTGTGCTATTGAAATTGGAACAACACACCTAAATTTTTTTTTTTTTGAACATTTTTTTTAATATATAAAATCTGTATGTTATATATTACTCTCTCTGACTTTAATTATAAGCAAATGTAACTTTTTAGATATATTGAATAACTAATGTATCTAGTCCACTTTTTATACTAGATACATTAGTTATTCAATGTATCTAAACAGTGACATTTGCTTATAATTAAGGCCGGAAGGAGTATATAGGTAAAATTACACATTTGATCTTTTATTTTAATTTTTTTGTAATATTTTGGTCATTTATCTTTCATTTGTAATATTTTGGTTCTTTATCTTATCTTTTTGTAACACTCCGATCATTTATCTTTTATTTGTAACACTTTGGTCCTTTAAAGAATATGAAAATATGAAAGAATTGATGAATTTTCATCAAAATTATGAGTTTTATTTAATTTTAATAAAAATGTATCTTAACAAATAAATTTCAGCATTTTTGTTTAATAAAATAAATATGAGAAAAATGATTTATATGTGAATGTTATAAAATATAAAGGACTAAAGTGTTACAAATAAAAGATAAATGACCAAAGTGTTATAAAAATATAAGATAAATGACCAAAATATTACAAATAAAAGATAAAGGATTAAAATGTTACAAAAAAAATAATATAAATGATCAAACATGTAATTTTGCCTATTATATAGTATTATATATTATATATTATTATATACGTAACGAGATTCTCACGGAGCTCTCTCGTGCATTCTCAAGAAAAATTGCTTATGTGGTATTTAATTAGGGTTAAATTGTTCTTAAAAAAAATTAGAGCTAAATTTGTTAGGTGACATTCAATTAAAGCTTCTATATTTTTTATCTTTTTTTTTGTACCTTCTCTAAGACCATGTACAATGGTTTCAACACTCAACACCTACGTTTACGCTCCACATCATCTTCTCTCTTCCACCTAATATGTAACACCCCGATTTTCGAATCCCAAAATCAGAGTAAAATGTAGGCACTTTTTTTTTTAACAACAACAAAGACTTTGAAATAAAACATTCACGATCGCACTTAAATTAAATCAGAGTAAACCATTTTCAAAATAACGATCGTAATGCAATGCCTCTTTTATAAATTGTTTTCACGAATAAAAGTTTAAGATTAGAAGCAAACGTTATGTCTAAACAGACATAGCGACATCATTTATTCCAAATAATTATCGTAATACAATTTCAATATAAATACAGCGGACAATAAATAAGAGCAAACGAGACTTTTAAACTACTACCCCTAAGCTGATCTTAAAACTCTAACTGAAGATGACTGGGTGACGAAGACCCACAGATAGCTTCAAGCCTTGCCGCTTCTCCACGCGGTACAAATAAATCCCTAAAAATGCTCGTAGAGGGTCACGATCTAAAAATAACATATAACCAAAAATACACAGCGCAAGATATACAATACATGGCAACATATACACATTTATCATATGAATCACACATCATAGAATTTAAGTATACGAATAGTCTATCAATCACACACAACAATACTCGAATGCACAATTAACATATCAATGCAGACTCTACATGATTGTGATCACCCTAACCGGGATTGTTTCACATGCATGAATTCCGAAATTTAACCTCTCCGTAGAGAGTCGTAGGTCCATCCCCTACTAAACCCTGCAGGGCATCAATAAAATCCTGTGGCCCATCACGGTCACCACGTAGGATTAGAGTGGATCCAATCACTGTCAATCACACCCCGTGGCCCATCACGGTCACCACGTATTGGACTCAATAAAAATCCCGCAGGATTAAGGTGGACCCAATCACTGTCTGTCGCACCCTGTGGCCCATCACAGTCACCACGTACTATGAATGCATGAACATACGATTCCCCATATATGCTAATGCAACAAATACATACCTTTCAAGCATATGTAATTCTCAATCACATGCCAATACATATATTTTGCAAAATCATATGTAAGACAAATAACATCATGTACAACAAGATAATCAATCAAGTACATGCATCAACATTTCATATTATTCAATCATATGAAATTCACAACAACCACTCAAACATGTGTAGAATATAGCATGTTCTCAAACAAGTTCTCGTCACGAGAATACATCACAAAACAACCATGCTCATAATTCATATTGCTTCACATCAAGCAAATACACATATTCAAGCAACAATTACACATGCATAAAAAGCACTCGATATTTCGAGGTATATGAAATCGTTAGAAAGTGCCCTTACCTCGGCAAGCTTCCAACACATCAAGTTATGCTACGCGAGCAATATCCGTCTCTCCTGACAAAATCTCCAAATCGGCTAATCCTCTTAACCTTTCACAACACATAACTTATCTAAGTTAATACCACGTTCTAATTGGTCACTTAAATAAATCCTAGCTCGACTACTAATGAAATCAATACCTATGGTTGTCTCTCACAACTAACTAGGTTCAACTCATTTTCAAATAACACTTTTGAAAACTATAACACTTTAATAAAATAGTTTCTCATCACGAAACATCATTTAGATAAATCTCGGTTATTTTAAAACACCTCGAAAGCCAAATCATTTCTTTAAAACAACTCTTAACACATAAATCCTTGACAAAAGAATTTCCTTTACGATTCACAAATCGATTTCCAAACTTGTTTCTCTTTTCGTAGAAAATAATCTCTATTATTTTTCTACTACTATAATATAAATTCAAAAACGACGGTAAAACAATTACAAATTAAAACGGCCATAACTCATTCAATTTTTATCGTATCGAGACGAGCCATACGCCAAATTCATCGTCTCGAAAAGACGAATTTAATAGTTAGGTTTCTAGGACACAACAACAATTTTCAAATGACGAAAATACCCTTTCAAGTTTCGGCCAGATTTGAAATCACTTCAAAACCATTGTTTTCAAAAATCACACATAGTTAAAACACTTATACAAATACTAATTTCACATAAATCAACTCAATTTGATTTAATTCCACACTTAACAAATTTTTCAAACCCTAACTTCAAAACCAACACAAAATTTGGGGCTTTTCATTCATTACTTTTTCTTTTCAAAAATTGAATTCATAAAACTCTTTGTGGTTACTTTAATTGCAAGAACACAACATCAATTGAATAAACTTTCAACTCAAATCAAATTTCCCAAAACCCTTAAATTAAAACTCATAAAAATTGGGGTTTTACTCATCTCAAAATTTCTTTAAAAAAATTGATTCACCCAACTAACTTGTGATGACTTTGATCTAACATAAGCCATAACATAACAAGCTTAAAACAAGAAGAAAATTAATTATACCATCATCAAGCATAGAGCTTGGCCAGCTAGACAACCAAAGAAGAAGAAACTCATGATTCTTTAAGATCCAACATCACAAGACTTAGAACTACAACTAGCATGAAGAAAAAATTGAAACTTCCAATATCCAAACAAATGGGCCTCACGGCCAAGAGGGAATAAAGAGGGAGGGAGATTTTTCTTACCACTTTGCTCCTACCAAAAGCTTCACCAAGTTGTGATCTACACTTTCTCTCTTGGAACTTTGATCAAAATCTCACTCAATATATCTTAAATTTCACTTTGTTCTCTCTAGCTCTTAGGAGGAAAATATTTGGTGATATAAACAAAGAGAAGTATCACGTGAGAGAAGGAGAGGAAGAGTGAAAAATGATTCTAAAATTTCCAAAGTCTTCTTCATACAAGTCTTGTTAAATCATGGCCTCAGGATCAAATTGCAAAAGTTTCTAAGATCAAATCCTAGCCCTTCATCTCTCACACTCACAATAATATAATAATAATATTCTCGATAAATATCTAGATATTTTGTGATCCTACGTCTGATCATCTCGCTCAGTCCCCGCGTTCGCTCTTAAACGAGTCGTATTTTGTGTACCGATAAATTTTACGGAAACAGAAAATTCAACCGTAAACCTTTTAATAAAAACAATTTACAAACTTTCGAATAAATTTTATTCCGAATAAATTTGCGCTCCTAAGCTCGGAAAAATATAACGGGATCAAATTATCATCACAGTCGATATATAAAGTCTTCAATTAAATTTTGACGGAAATCAGAAACCGTAAAATTTTCAAACATCGAGTATATCTTGCCCGTTTTCTGAAAATCTACTAGAAAATTATTTTTAACATTTCGACGAGACATAAATGTTTCTAAACTCATTTAAAGCTTATGAAATCATTGTGCCCATTTTTCAAATGTTGAACTACGCGCAGGCAAAATCTCAGCATAAATTCTGTCAAAACAGACAATTAAACAGAAAATCAATAAAACAAATAGCACAAGCTAATTAATATATCAAAAATCATATTTCTGCTATAGTAATTCTACGGGTCTTACATAATAATTCAACACTCATTCAACTTTTACCCTCTCGAATGGTTTTTCATTCAACACCTCTTCCCCATCAAGATTAAGATTAAGATAGTAAAAAATGTGATTTTTTTTCTGTGTCCAAATCAAAAGAAACAAGTCTCTATTTATAGAGAATTTTTTTTATGAATTTTGGTAAAAAAAAAAAAGAAAAATTAAAAAAATTAATTTGCAATGAAATAATTGAGTTCAAAGTAATAATTAGAAAAAAAAAATCAAGCCAATCAGAGCAAGACAAGTGTCTTCCGGTTCTGTTTCAACTGTGTTGAAAGTTTTCAACTTCTCTCTCCTCCATGTCACTTTCAACACCCTCATTGGAGAATATTGCCTTGTTGAAATTCAATTCAACACCATATTCAACTCCTCATTGTACATGGTCTAATATTTTTTTTAGAATCGGAGGTTTGACGCAAACGTGACAACAAAGTCATATGTCGGTGGCAGACCTTTGAGGACATACATTTCTTGTTTGTTGAGTCTTCGGTGATTGGCTGCATTTTTGGTGAAATAAACTTTGTAGCAGGATGTGTGATAAGATGCCTCAACATCGTATCACGCTTTGGTAGTGTGCGCGCGCGTGTCTTATTTATGGAATGTTTGTTTCTCTTTCATGAATCTTGCATGGCGCCTTTTTATCTGGCTTATTATGAGGATCATCATTTAATGCTTCAGATCCTTGTCAAGAATATTTTTATGAAGAATCTCTTTGAAGTGTATTTTTGGAAAGAATCTATTTTAATCAATGTGGTCAATTGCTTGGGTCAAACAAATCAAGCCCATGTTTAATTCTGGATCAAGGACTTTTGCCTGGAGTATTTAAAGATTGTGCTAAACCTAATTTGGCAGTTGTTCACGCCGTCATTGTGTTGTCTAGCTCTCTAGGTTTTTGCGTGTGTGTATTGTTAATTGTGAGCCTTTCTTGTGTCTCCTTGATGCAAGCTTAGGACGTGTGTTCTTGTGTTGTAATCTTTGTGATCCTCTCCTAAGCTTTGAAGTACGGAGTTAGGATTGTGTGTGTTTTAGCACTCTAAGCCTTTACGTACGAGTGTGTAGTTTTAGGAGTGTGTCTCCAAAAACATTTTGTATTTGTGTTATGAAATCCTTGCTGTCTGTAAGGTTGTAAGGGAGTGAGATGGGATCTCAGACTTAGGAGTTCCTAGGTTGAAGAGTCATTGGTAGTTGCCTAGGTTATGAGTTGTAAACGTGATGTTTGCTGAAGACTTACAACTAGGACTATTATAGTGATATTCCTTCCTGGATTGGTATCCCCACAGACTAGGGCTTGTTTTAAGCGCCGAACTAGGTTAACAAATATCCCGTGCCTTTTACTTGCTTTCTGTTATTTGTTTACTTTTATCTTGTGATATACGTGTTAGGAAGCTTACAACATTGTATCGCACATCACGTTTAGTGCTAAGGTGCTTAGAGCATTGTATCTAGCATTGTGCTTAGCGTGCCAGAAATTTCAATTGGCATCAGAACAGGCACCCTGCCTGTCTCTAGGGTGAGATCCAGGACCTAAAATCTCTGGCATTATGGAAAAGGATGGAGGATACATGAATAGACCACCTCTGCTCAATGGATCAAACAACTATGACCACTGGAAATCCAAAATGACTGCTTTTCTAAGATCTATTGATAGCAAGGTTTGGAAGGTTGTTTTGACTGGATGGGATCATCCCACTGTTGCCAGCAAGGAAGGGACCTCAACGGGGGTAAAGAAACCAGAGGTTGAGTGGACTACAGAGGAAGAAGTTGCAGCTCTCTATAACAACAAAGCCATATATGCCTTGTTTAATGGGGTGGACACAAATGTTTTTAAGCTGATAAAAAACTGTGTGTCAGCCAAAGAAGCATGGGAGATCTTGAAGACTTGTTATGAAGGTACCACAAAGGTGAAGCAATCAAAGATTCAACATCTCACATCCAGGTTTGAAACACTGAAAATGAAGGATGATGAGAGCATTCAAGACTTTCATATGACACTCTTGGATATTGCTAACTCATTTGAAGCCTTGGGAGAGAAGGTGTCTGATGAGAAACTGTCAAGAAAACTTCTCAGATCTCTTCCCAAAAGATTTGACATGAAGGTAACAACAATTGAGGAAGCACATGACATCTCTACTATGAAGATGGATGAGTTGGTTGGTTCTCTTCAAACCTTTGAAACTGTCTTAGATGAACGTGGTGACAAAAAGAACAAAAGCATTGCTTTTGTCTCTAATACTGATGAGGACAATGGTCAAGATGAGGATGAAGAAGAAGAAAGCATTGCAGATGCTATTGCCATGCTTGGAAGACAGTTCAACAAGGTGTTGAAAAGAGTTGATCGCAGGAATCGTCAGAATGCTCCAAGCATCAGATTCGACATCAATAAACAGCAAAATAATCTGAAGAAACCCAAGCCTGAAGAGAAGAATAGCCAAAGCAAGGGTGTTTAATGTCATGAGTGTGAGGGATATGGACATATAAGATCAGAATGTGGAACCTGTCAGAAAAGACAGAAAAAGGGTTTGAATGTTTCTTGGTCAGATGAAGATTCTGAGGAAGAGCATGAATCTGCTAAACATGTGACTGCCTTGACTGGAATTTGTACCACATATAGTGATACTGATGAAGATGGTGATGTGGCCTATGATGAACTAGCTAGTACTTACAAAGAGCTACTCACTAGGTTTGGAGAAATGTGTAGGCTCCTTGAGAAGCAGAAGAAGACCATTAATCTCCTTCAGGCTGAAGTGAAAGCTCAAGCTGAGAAGACTTCAGAAGCTCAAGAAGAAGTTGCTCTTGTTAATGCTCAAATGGAGGACTTGAAGAAACGTGTAAGTCAGCTAAACTTAGGGCCAAACATACTTGAAGAGATCTTGGAGAATCTACCAAGTGGGAAGGCCAAGTCAGTGGGTTATAACTACTCAAACTTAAATCAATATCAACAGAATCTTGAGACAAAGTTCAAATCTGCTGAAGATGTTTTTGATCCCTGCACTGGAGAGACGATGTTGAAGCATCCTGCTCAGCATTCTAGAACATACCCAGTTCCCAAGTTTGCTCTTGAATCCAATCCTCGTGGTCATCAAAGGCCTAAGATTCAGAGAGTGTATCGTAGATGGGTTTGTCATCACTGTGGAAAAAGAGGACACATTAGACCCTTCTGCTACAGACTCCATGGCTATCCTGTTCAACAACCTAAAGCTAATGAAGTGAAGGAAGATGTGCCTATCAAGAAGGAGTGGAAGCCCAAAGCAGAAAGTGTTGGGTTAATTGCTCACACGTCTCTGAGAGCCTCATCAAGCGAAGATTGGTATTTTGACAGTGGATGCTCCAGACATATGACTGGTGAAGAAAAATATCTGATGAATGTAAGACCCTACAAGACCAGCTTTGTGACTTTTGGAGATGGTGCAAAAGGGGAAATACTGGGAATTGGAGACCTTGTGAATCATGGATTGCCCAACTTGGAGAATGTGCTTTTAGTTAAAGGACTCACAGCAAATCTGATTAGTATAAGCCAACTGTGTGATCAAGGCTTAAAAGTCAACTTTACCAAGTCTGAGTGCCTTATGAACAATGAGGAAGACCAGCTGTTAATGAAGGGAACCAGGTCGAAAGATAATTGCTACTTATGGATATCTTAGGAAGAAGCCCTTAATACCACCTGTCTTAGTTCAACAGTAGATGAAGTGAAGCTGTGGCATCAAAGGCTAGGTCATCTTCACTTGAAAGGGATGAAGAAAGCAATATCATCTGAAGTTATCAGGGGATTGCCTAAACTAAAGATTATTGAAGGCAACAAATGTGGTGAGTGTCAGATTGGTAAGCAAGTCAGGATGTTGCATCCAATGCTGGAGCATCAGACAACCTCCAAAGTTCTTGAGTTACTACATATGGATCTTATGGGACCCATGCAGGTTGAAAGCCTAGGAGGGAAAAGGTATGCTTTTGTGATGATGGATGACTATTCAAGGTACACTTGGGTAAATTTCATTAGAGAAAAGTCAGATGCTTTTGAAGCCTTCAAGGAATTGTGTCTTCAGATTCAGAGGGAAAAAGCAAGCAATGTGGTAAAAATCAGAAGAGATCATGGAAAGGAATTTGAGAACTCCAGGTTCGATGATTTCTGTGCTACTGAAGGAATCAAGCATGAGTACTCATCTGCTATGACCGCACAGCAGAATGGAATAGTTGAGAGAAAGAATAGGACTATCCAAGAGTCAGCTAGAGTCATGCTTCATGCCAAGAATGTTCCTTATTACTTTTGGGCTGAAGCCATGAACACTGCTTGTTACATTCACAATAGAGTCACACTGAGAAAAGGTACCTCTTCTACTTTGTATGAGCTATGGAAAAATACAAAGCCAACTGTTAAACATTTTCATGTGTTTGGAAGCAAATGTTACATCCTAGCTGACAGAGAGCCTGGAAGAAAGCTTGATCCAAAGAGTCGTGAAGGGATTTTTCTGGGATACTCTCCAAACAGCAGAGCCTACAGAGTTTTTAATTCTAAGACTCAAGTAATGATGGAATCCATAAATGTTGTTGTCCAAGATTACCCATTGGAAGAAATTGTTGGTGAAGATCAAGGTATTCCTGTTATTGACGATGCTGAACAAGATGTTGAAGCATCTGAACATCTGTGTGGTAATCAATCTGATGAAGAAATAACTGAAGAGGATAGTGTGACAAATACTGAAGAACAAGCTCAAAAGAAAGGTCCTTCAGTACGTGTTCAGAAGAATCACCCCACAGAATTGATCATTGGTAATCCTGAACAGGGGATAACTACTAGAAGATCAAATGATGTCATTTCAAATTCTTGCTTTGTATCATTATTTGAACCTAAAAATGTCAAAGAAGCCTTAACTAATGAAGCTTGGATAGAGGCTATGCAAGAAGAGTTAAACCAGTTCAAAAGAAGTGAAGTGTGGGATTTGGTTCCAAGACCAAAAGATGTGAATGTAATTGGAACAAAATGGGTTTATAAGAACAAGTCAGATGAGAATGGTGTTGTTACCAGAAATAAAGCAAGACTTGTAGCTCAGGGATATACTCAGGTTGAAGGCCTTGACTTTGAAGAAACATTTGCACTTGTTGCAAGACTAGAATCCATCAGACTTCTGTTGGGTGTAGCATGCATTCTTAAGTTCAAACTTTACCAGATGGATGTAAAGAGTGCATTTCTAAATGGATACCTACAGGAAGAGGTGTATGTTGAGCAACCAAAGGGATTTGTAGATCCTGAACACCCAAGCCATGTCTACAAACTGAAGAAAGCCCTATATGGGTTGAAGCAAGCACCCAGGGCATGGTATGAGAGGTTGATTCAGTTCTTGGAAGATCAAGGTTACAGGAAGGGAGCTTCAGACAAGACCCTGTTTGTTAAACAAGAAAGAGGTAAATTTATCATAGCCCAAATCTATGTTGATGACATAGTGTTTGGTGGGATGTCAGATACGATGGTCCAGCATTTTGTCAAGCAAATGCAATCTGAGTTTGAAATGAGTCTTGTTGGAGAATTGACTTACTTTCTTGGACTTCAAATCAAACAAATGGATGATACCTTTTTCATATCTCAGAGTAAGTATACAAGGAACATAGTCAAGAAGTTTGGTATGGAAAGTGCCACCTCCAAGAGAACACCAGCACCCACTCATTTGAAACTTACTAAAGATGAAAAGGGAATAAGTGTGGATCAAAGTCTCTATAGAAGTATGATTGGAAGCTTGCTATACCTGACTGCAAGCAGGCCTGACATCACTTATGCTGTTGGAGTATGTGCCAGATATCAAGCTGATCCTAAGGTGAGCCACTTGACTCAAGTCAAGAGGATCCTGAAATACGTAAATGGAACTAGTGACTATGGAATAATGTACTCACATTCTGAAGATTCTATGCTCTATGGTTATTGTGATGCTGATTGGGCTGGAAGTGCAGATGATAGAAAAAGCACTTCAGGAGGATGTTTCTTTCTAGGGAACAATCTGATTTCTTGGTTTAGCAAGAAGCAAAACTGTGTGCATTATCTACAGCTGAGGTTGAGTACATAGCTGCTGGGAGTAGCTGCTCACAACTTGTTTGGATGAAACAGATGCTGAAGGAGTACGATGTTGAACAAGATGCTCTAACATCGTACTGTGACAACATGAGCGCCATCAACATCTCAAAAAATCCAGTTCTACATAGCAAGACAAAACATATTGACATTCGTCATCACTTCATAAAAGATCTTGTTGAGAATAAAATTGTGACTCTGGAGCATGTTGGTACAAAGGAGCAAGTGGCAGATATTTTTACCAAAGCACTTGATGCTGTGCAGTTTGAGAAGCTAAGGGGCAAGTTAGGAATTTGCCTCCATGAAGAATTGTAGCAGTTACCGTTTATGATAGTGGCGCGTGCAGCAGTTATTTTTAATTTCCCATACCAAGTGTTGCACGTTGATCAAGGTAATCATGACTCAAATTTCTCCCTAAACACGCCACTATCAAGGGTTGGTTATTTCTTTTTCAAATCTTCTCACATTGATTCTTTCCTAATTTACTTTACCTTCTACTATAACCTCTCCACTTCTCTCTCAAATCTTCTCATCAAACCTACAAACCTCCTCCACTCTCAATCCTATTTTCTCCAAAATCTTGCCGTCACCATGTCTCAAACCTCTCCAATCAACTCTCCTGCAACCGTCTCTCCCAACCACTCCTCACCGTCGCAAAACAACCCCATTGACCCACTCTCTCACATCGTCACAGATGTTGTTCCTATCTCAACCATTCACCCATCTTTTGCTTCAGCCCTCAACCTTAAACCTCATAAAACTTCATCATCCAAACCCAAGTCCACAAAGAAAACCAAAACAACGGCTACTAAGAAACCAAAGGTCAAGAAATCAAAATCTAGATATAACTCTGATTTCGACATGCAAGGGTTCCTTCTTGCTAATCAGGGCTCAGATACTTTGAATGTGGGAATCGATGCTGCAGCAACCTCTCGAAATGTGCAGATCGATGAAAATACTGTTCAAATCCCTAATGCTGAAAAGGGGGAAAACGCTTTGGAAACTGAGAAGGCAAAATCACCTGTTCTTGACTCTCCTGAGGATGATGGACATGATGAAGATACTCAGATTGTTGGAAATGTTCTCCAATCATTGGCTAAGAGCATTACTCAAGAGGATGCGACGCCGGATGCTTCAGCATCCTTGGCGAAAGGAGAAGATGTCACTAATGCTGGCAAAGATGCTACAACATCTGATGTTGAACCAGAAAAGGGTGACTCTGAGAAGACTGCTGAAGAGCATGTTAGTGAAGAAGAAGATATTATAGTTGTCAAATCTGTTGGCACGTCTCATGCAGGGAAAACTGGTGTTGGTAGGAGACTTAGAGAAAGAAAAGGCAAAGAGACTGAGGTTGAAGTTGAAGCACCAAAGTCTGTGAAGAAAAAGAAGAGTGCACCAACCAAGTCTCCCAAGAAGAAGATTGTTGGGCCTAGTAGGAGCTCAAGCAAGGTTGAGATTCCATCTCAACAGAAGAAGAAAGCATCTAAGAGGAAGACCATTAGTCTGAGTGACTCTGACTATGATGCTGCAGAAGATGTTCCAAACATCACTCCCTCACCTCAGAAGAGGGTTCTTAAAAAGAAAAAGGCTGTTGTTGCTGTGTCTGATGAGGATGCTGAATACGATGCTCCAAGCATTACAGCATCTAAGAAGAGGCTTGGTGGAAGATTTATACCACCTAATGTCCCTGATGTTCCCATTGATGGTGTCTCCTTCCATTTTGTTGACAGTGTTAAAAAGTGGAAGTATGTGTTTGCTAGAAGGATTGGGCTGGAAAGAGAGTTGTCTGCTGAAACTTTGGCTTGGAAGGAGGTGATTGAGCTGTTGGATGAAGCTGGGCTGATGAAGACAGTTAGTGGCTTGGGCAATTGCTATGCCAAGCTGGTTAAGGAGTTTATTGTGAACATAGCTGAGGATTGTGACAACCCACTCAGCAATGAATATCAAAAGGTATGGGTCAGAAACAAGTGTGTGGAATTCTCTCCAATCATCATCAACAGGTATCTTGGTAGGCAAGAGGATGGGTATTCTGCAATTGATGTCACCAACATTGAAGTCTGCAAAACCATCACTGCCAATCAGGTCAAGGTGTGGCCCTCTAAAGGTAAAGTACCTTCTTGCATGCTCTCTGTCAAGTATGCAGTCTTAAACAAGATAGGCACTGTGAACTGGGTTCCCACTACCCACACTTCTCATATAGCCACTGGTCTGGCTAGACTTATTTACTCTGTTGGAACTGGTACTATAGCTGACTATGGAACCTACATTTTTGAGCAAACTATGGCTTATGGCAAGTCTTGGGCTGTCAAGATGCCAATAGCCTTTCTTAGTCTTATCTGTGGAATTATCCTTGACCAATAACCCAACATTTTGATTGCTGCTGATGAACCACTCAAGAGAGAGGCACCCCTTTCTCTCCATTTTAAGTTGTTTGAAGGAGCCCATGCTGCTGACATAGTAGGGCCAATGAAAAGCAAGTCTGTACCAAGGCAAGTCCCACCTTCCAGTATGAATAGGAAGGACATGATTGCCTCTTTGGAAGCTACTGTTAGAGCTCTGGATGAGCAAAAGAAAGGGCTTGAATTGGTTATATCTGCCCTGAAACAAGAGGAAGCTGAGGAAGAAGAAGTTGGTGTTGAGGGTGAGACTGCAGCTGATGCAGAAATGATGGATGCCGGTAATGATGCTGCAGCATCTGATGCAGCTTTGAATGAAGAGGCTGGTGGTGATACAGAAGAGCTGGAGGTGACTGGTTCCAGTGATTCTGATTAGAGGATGTTCTATGTATTCCCTGTTATTTTGGTTCTTTTTGTTTTTTTGTTACTTTTTTTCTTGTTCTGTTGTATGGGCATAAACTATGATGACCCCTGTTTTGTACTAAGCTCCTGGACCTCTTAACTCTGTACTGCTTTGTTTGTCAAATTTGTGGCAAAAAGGGGGAGTATAAATTTGGTAATTTTGGCTGGTTATTTGGTGTGTTTATTATGATCTCTGTCTGTTGGTGATCTGCACTGCTCCGGTTATGCTATATCTGTAGAGTTGGTTGCATGAAGTATATGTATGTGTGGACCTGTATGATCTGATACCTGATATGTGCATGAGTGTTTAGAGTAATGACATGTGATCTGCAGGGGGAGATGTTGGATATGATGCTCCAACATCCTATGCATATGTGCAGAGGGAGATGTGTTGTGAAATGTTGAAGCATTCTACACAACATCCTATCAATGTTTATTTTCCTGACCATCTAAGGCTGAGTTGTTTTATGTGTTCCGTTGTTGCATGCCTCTCTGATAAACTTAAAAGATACATTTTTATTCTTGTCTACTGTACTCCATGAAGGAGTAGTATGGAAACTGTTTTGAAGAATAGTCTCTACTGATCTTTATACTTGTGTGCTTATGTTGAGAAAAAGAAATGTAGTTGAAGTATCTGTTTAAGTGCTATCTGTATGGTCATAATTTGTTTTAGCCAAAAATTTGCCAAAGGGGGAGTTTGTTGAGTATTTGGTGATTGGCTGCATTTTTGGTGAAATAAACTTTGTAGCAGGATGTGTGATAAGATGCCTCAACATCGTATCACGCTTTGGTAGTGTGCGCGCGTGTGTCTTATTTATGGAATGTTTGTTTCTCTTTCATGGATCTTGCATGGCGCCTTTTTATCTGGCTTATTATTAGGATCTGTTAGCCTGTATTTTCGACAGGCATTAATGAATTAGAATGAGATGATAAAATCTCATTTAATGTACATTACTATATTTTAATATTCTCTTGGGAATTGGTTTTAGTAATAAATCAAGAGAAGATTAAGGCATTCGACGTCGAAAGCCTTCTAAATGTATAAGATTGTTTGTCGAGTCTTAAGGGAATGTAGAATTCGACAGAACCTTACTTAAATAAATATGTGTTTTATTTGCTTCGACATTATTATATATTTGTCGAAATTATATATGTGTGTTTGTTTGTATAACGTATTGTGCAGTACAGAGGAAGCATACTCTGGACTTAGCGAAATATTCAAAAGTGGATAACGTTCGAAAGCCTCGCCAGGTGTCAAAGAAATTCAAATTGTCGAGACACGTGGAGTTTAGTTAGACGTTATGTAGGTTTTTGGCAGTTATTCTGGTTTTGTCTATAAATATTAGTTTCTCATAGGAGAAACAGGTTCACAATTCACATGCAAATTCCTAAGAATACTCAAAGTACCCATGTCAACGAGCGAAATGAATGCAATATGGAACATGTACGAATCTGTGTACCATTCTTTGTAAACATTTTTACAATTGTCAATGCAATTTATCTTTTCAAGTATTAATTACTTGCCTTTCTTTAAAGTTCATGCACTTTAAGCTTTCTGCAATTTATTTCGTTGCATGCTTTTACTTTTCAAGGTTTTCTTTAAACTTTATCTGCAATTCATTTACAAGTTTTCTGCAAATTTAAACTTTGAAGCAATTTACTTTGAACAAACCATTCGACTGCGTCGGATGCATTTATTGTTTATTTAACTTATCCGATTTAACCCAGAAAATATGCGAATGTTTTCATCAATATTTTACACAACCAAGATGTCCCAGGATTTACTAGTTGATCCTTCTTGTAATAATTAAACTAGCGGTTGTTTACTAAAAATCGGGGTAAACAAATTGGCACGCCCAGTGGGACCCTTGGATTGTGTGTTTTATTTAGTTTGTTTTTGAAAATATTTTACAAAGTTGCTGTTTGGTATTAAAGTTTGATTGTGTGTATCTCTGTATATGCATTTGAGGAGTGGTAAATCTCTCCCAGAATTTTCAAAAATACCAACTCGTCCTCGTACCAGAATGGTGAGACCACCAAACAATCCTTCTAACAATAACAATAATAATGGAGTAGAAACGAATCTAATTCCAAACGCCCAGAATGTGACAGGGCAACCAAATCAACCAGTATCTGGCAATTCTAACGCCAACTCCACTGGTGGGCCAACTGGCCCCGCAATGAATTCAACAACATCTGAAAGTATCCCAAATAATGGTAATAATGGCGGAAGTTCGAACCCTGTGATAATTTCCAGTACCATTGGTGCAAACGCTAGTAGATCAGCAATGCCTGCCACTACATCAAATATGACGGGAGGATTTCCTCCTCCAAATCCCAATGGTGCAGTAATGACACAATTAAATATGTCATCTATCCCAACGAATGTATCGCACACACATGGATACACAGACGAGAGTCAAGTTGTTGGAACACCTTCAAGACCCCCATGGTTGCCTAGAAACCCTCAATATGGGATGCCAACAACAACGATGGCAAACCTGTATAATTGGCTTTCAATAGAGAGTTCTCCCTCATCTTCTGTAATGGGAAATAGAGGAAATTCCCTCAATTTGACAAATAATTCTATGGCAGTACTAAGACAACAAATGGATGAGAGCAACCATGATATGGTGAATGCTTTGACCCAACAGATTGGTACAATTTTTAATCCCATGTTACAGACAACCAACGATAGTTACCTGTTATTAGCCAATCAAATGGGAAGGATGGCAGACTTTTTTGGAGCCCCTGATGCTCCAAATAACCAAAGGATTCCTCGTGCAAACCCAGAGATTCAACAGGAAGTTCAAGCCCAACCACTGCGCGTCGAAGGAGAACAACCAGAACAGGGAGTAGTGTTGGTTAATATAAACCAAAATGCTGATAATGTTCTTAGGAATGTTTGACAAGATAATATAGTGGGACAAAATAACTTGGCCAACTTAGTAGAAAATATCTTGGTCCAAAATGGTTTGAATATAGGATTGCACAGGCCAAATTTCATGTCTGCATTGTCTGAATATGTGCTGCAGGCAGAACTACCAAGGGGATGCAAAATCCCTAAGTTTACAAAATTTCCTGGTGATACTAATGAGTCTACTGTCGAACACATTGCCAGATATATGGCAGAAGCAGGGAATTTGGCAAATAATGAAGATTTAAGAATGAAATTTTTCCCCAATTCCCTCACAAAAAATGCCTTTACGTGGTTTACCACGCTTCCCCCTCATTCAATTCATAATTGGACTCAATTAGAAAGGCTATTTCATGAACAATTTTATATGGGACAATCTAGGATTAGTCTCAAAGAATTAGCCAATATGAAGCGTAAGACTACAAAAGCCATTGACGATTATCTGAACAGATTTCGTCTCCTTAAGGCAAGGTGCTTTACGCAAGTGCCTGAACATGAATTGGTTGAGATGGCTGCTGGTGGCCTCGACTATTCCATTAGGAAGAAGTTGGATACTCAACATTTGAGAGACATGGCCCAATTGGCAGATCGCGTTCGACAAGTCGAACGCCTTAAGGCTGAAAAAGTCAGAAATTCCAAATTCCATAAAAAAGAAAAAGTAGCATATATAGAAACTTATGAAAGTGAAAATGAGTTTGACGATGGTCAGGATTATATAGAAAGTAATGAGGTTAATATTGCTGAACTAAAACCTGGACCCCCCTATACTTGTAAAATGTTAAAGCCATCAAATGGAAATAATCCTGTCGAACCAAAAAATGATAAATTTGTTTCCAAGACATATACGTTCGACATTACTAAATGTGATGAAATTTTTGACTTATTGGTCACTGATGACCAAATAATTGTGCCAAAGGGTTTAAAAGTTCCACCTTTGGAACAGCGTAAGAAAAGAGGTTTTTGTAAATATCATAATTTCTTGGGTCATAAAACCTCACAATGTGTTCTTTTTAGGGATCTGGTCCAGAAAGCCTTGCAGGATGGAAGACTCAAATTTGGCGAAAAGCCAAAGTCCAAACAGCAGGTGGATGAGGATCCATTACAAATTGCTGATGCTGCCTACACAGAGCCATTCGAGTGTCTGATGTTAGAAGCGTTGAACCTCACTGAAGGGGGGCAATTGATTTCCATTCCTGAGGAAGAATACGAAAACAAAGTTGAAGATGTATATCCACAGGCTGGAGAGAATTTGATAGATTTCCTTCAGCGTTGCAAAGAGAATGATGGCGAAGCTACATTATGTCCTCATTGTAGTGCCATGTTCGACAAAAAGGCTGCTGCAGGCCTTACCAAATTTTTGCCTCATAGTCAGGGAAAAAATAATTGGCCAAATCAAAGGCCAACTTACTCCAATGTTCTGCGTAGCCAACAGGTGCCTGTGCATCAGAGGTTGGGACCACAAAAATCATTTGTCCCCTCAAACAGGGTACCTGTCAATCAATGGGTCCACGGAAAAAACATGGTCTCTGGCCAAAGGAATTTCGAAAAAGGAAGTTTCAGTAACTCAAATCCTAAGAAGGATACCGGGTCAAAAAAATATGATTAAGAGAATAACTACAAAGGGAAAAACCCCATGACAAGGACCCAATGGCGTAGATATCAACGTTAGAAAAAGTTGGCTGCTCAAAGATCCCAAGTTGCTGCTGATGGTAACGGAAAGAAGCCTATGGAATTGGCTAAGAAACCAATGGAAGAAAGGTTAGTTGAACAAAAAACAGAGTCTTCAATTGCTGATGATGTCGAAGACGAACACATGGAAGCTGATGATTTCCTAGATTCTGAACCTGATCTCGACATAATAGTGAATGTTGTGTCAATCCTTCTTAGAGAATTCGACGTTTGTTCTGAAATAACAAATGAGGAAGAAGAGTCTGGAATGCAAATGGCCCTTCACAGGCCAGTTTGTTACTATGTGATGAACAATGGTGCTTTAGAAGACCAGATGGCTACATTTGAGAAGCCAGATGAGGGCATGAAAAGTCACTTGAAACCTCTCTTCATTCAGGCTAAGGTGAATAATGTGGGAATCAATAAAGTGCTGATTGATGGTGGTGCTGCTATTAACTTGATGCCAGAATTTCTTCTGAAAAAGATTGGCAAATCCTTGGTGGATCTTCATCCTCACAACATAGTGCTCTCAAATTATGAGGGTGAAACTGGTTTGTCATTAGGAGCAATCCAATTAGATGTGGTGGTTGGAAGTACCATTAGGCCAACCTTGTTTTTGGTTATAGCCTCTAAGGCAAATTACAATCTGCTCCTAGGGCGAGAGTGGATTCATGGCGTGGGGGCAGTCCCATCTACCTTACACCAACGCTTGATTATCTGGCGGGATGATGGTATTGTTGAAAATGTTGAGGCAGATCAAAGCTACTTCAAAACTAAAGTTCATCATCTTACAAAGCATTCATTCGACGAGAAATTGGCGACTATTTCGCCATGCACTGAAAGGGATTTTGCATATCGTTCAGTGGGAAATGTTCACCATTCAATCAAGTTGGACCCCACACATGGTTTCCTGTGGGAAAGAGAAAATGGAGACATTGAAGATGGCGAATATGAAAGCCATACCTGCCCAACTGGGTGGGATATCAATGAAGATTACTATGTCTGAGTCCAAAACATGGGCAAAGATTTCGGCCTATATGGCTGAAAATAGAATTAAAATGGCTTTGGAAGCCAATTCACTGTCAGAAAATATGGCTGTTGCAGCCAATGATATAAAATTTGGCAAACACAAGCCAGAAATACAAAAGCTAGACTGCATCTATGATGACGAACCCCTGGGGTTTGAGAAAGACCCAATTAGTGAAAGTCACAAGATGCAAGCACAAGATCCTTTGCAAGAAATTGACCTTGGAGATGGTCTGACAAAAAGACCAACATACATCAGTGCCAACATTCCTCCAGATCTGAAGGCAAAAGTGGTGCAACTTTTAAGGGAATTCAAAGATTGTTTTGCTTGGGATTACAAGGAAATGCCAGGTTTGAGCAGAAACTTGGTGGAACATGAATTGCCAGTTCGACCAGATAAAAAGCCAGTGAAACAATTGCCTAGGAGATTCGCACCAGAAATAATGTCAAAGATCAAAGAAGAAATTGAAAGGCTGCTGAGGAGCAAATTCATCAGAACTGCAAGGTATGTCGAATGGTTAGCTAATATAGTGCCTGTGATTAAGAAAAATGGTTCTCTTAGAGTATGCATAGACTTTAGAGATTTAAATAATGCTACACCAAAAGACGAATATCATATGCCTGTGGCAGAAATGTTGATAGACTCAGCAGCCGGGTTTGAATATTTAAGTATGTTAGATGGTTGTTCTGGTTATAACCAAATTTTCATTGCTGAGAATGATGTACCCAAAACTGCTTTTAGATGCCCAGGAGCATTAGGCACATATGAATGGGTAGTGATGCCTTTTGGTTTAAAAAATGCTGGGGCTACTTATCAAAGAGCAATGAATCTAATCTTTCATGAGTACATAGACACTTTTATGCAAGTGTATATTGACGACATAGTTGTCAAATCCTCGTCAAATGATGATCATTTGGATCATTTAAGAAAGTCTTTTGAAAAGATGAGGAAATATGGATTAAAAATGAATCCATTAAAGTGTGCTTTTTGTGTTAATGCATGAGATTTCCTTGGGTTTGTTGTGCACAAAAAGAGCATTGAAATAAATTAAAACAAAACAAAGGCTATTATGGAGACCAAATCTCCAACTACAAAAACGCAGCTTCAGTCCTTACTTGGGAAGATCAATTTCTTGAGAAGATTTATTTCAAATTTAAGTGGTAAAGCTCAACCGTTTTCACCATTACTTCGACTCAAGAAAGAAAGCACTTTCACTTGGAGGCAAGACCAACAGCAAGCTTTTTACGAAATCAAGAGTTATTTATCGAAGCCACCAATGTTAATGCCTCCCATAAGGAACAAATTCATGAAGTTGTATATATCAGCATCAGATTCGACACTGGGTAGCATGCTTGCTCAGGAAGATGAAAATGGTGAAGAAAAAGCCATCTATTACTTAAGTAGGGTTTTAAATGATGCTGAAACTAGATATAGTAGTATTGAAAAATTATGCTTATGTTTGTATTTTTCTTATATGAAACTAAAGCATTATATAAAGCCTGTTGATGTTTTTGTTTATTCTCATTGTGATATCATCAAACATATGTTGTCTAAACCAATTCTGCATAGTCGAATTGGAAAATGGGCCTTAGCCTTAACAGAATATTCACTTACTTATAAACCTTTAAAGGCAGTTAAAGGCCAGATTGTGGCTGATTTCATAGTGGATCATTCTGCATTAGAGACTCCACAAAATTATGTAAATTCAGAACCTTGGAAATTGTATTTTGATGGTTCTAAACATAAACATGGAGTTGGAATTGGGATTCTAATCATTTCCCCCTCCAGAATTCCCACCAAGTTCAAATATAAAATCAATGGGTTTTGCTCAAATAACGAAGCAGAATATGAGGCTTTAATAGCAGGCTTAGAAATTTTATTAGACTTGGGGGCAAAAAGTATTTTGATCCGAGGTGATTCAGAATTGGTGTTGAAACAATTGACAAAAGAATATAAATGCATAAAAGAGCACTTGATGAAATACTTCGTCATAGCAATTTCTTTGTTGAAACGTTTCGACCAAGTTATCTTTGAACATGTACCTCATATAGAAAATCAGGAAGCCAATGATTTGGCTCAAATAGCTTCTGGCTATAAAATCTCTAGTGAAAAACTAGAAGAGATGATTGAGATTAAAAATAAACTCATTGTTGATCAGCCAACTTCTATTGGATTGTCAATACCAAAACTTGTGGGGGCAGACTTACCACAGGACAATGGTCATGATACCACTTATGATTATGACGAAAATTCAGAAATTTTTGAAATTTTTGCCATTGACAATTTATCTGATAATGATTGGAGAAAACAACTTGTCGAATATTTGAAAGACCCAAATGGAATGACAAATAGGAAAATCAAGTATAGAGCCTTAAGCTACGTTATCATTGGTAACGAATTAATGAAGAAAACACCTGAAGGAGTTTTGCTAAAATGTTTAAGTGAAACTGAAGCTTATCTGGCTATCTCTGATGTGCACAGTGGTGCATGTGGATCTCATCAGGCAGGCCACAAAATGAAATGGTTGTTATTTCGACAAGGTGTGTATTGGCCAACAATATTAAAGGACTGTATAGAGTTTGCTAAGGGATGTCAAGAATGCCAAAGATATTCAGGTATACAACATGTACCTGCAAGTGAACTTCATTCAATAGTAAAGCCTTGGCCTTTTAGGGGATGGGCTTTAGATTTAATTGGTGAAATCAAACCAAGTTCGTCTAAAAACCAACGTTATATTTTAGTTGGTATAGATTATTTTACTAAATGAATAGAAGCAGTTCCATTACCAAATGTTGATCAAGAATCAGTGATTAGTTTTATACAAAGTCACATCATTTATAGATTTGGTATACCTGAGTCTATTACTACAAGATCAAGGTTCAGTATTCACTGGACGAAAGATGGTGGAATTTGCCCAACAAACTGGTTTTAAACTTTTGACTTCTACACCATATTATGCCCAAGCAAATGGTCAAGTAGAAGCTGCTAATAAAATCATTATTGGTTTGATTAAAAAGCATATTGCCCAAAAGCCTAGAAATTAGAACAAGACTTTAGATCAAGTGTTATGGGCATGTAGAAATTCTCCAAAAGAATCAACTAACACCACACCCTTTCGACTAACATATGGGCATGATGCAGTCTTGCCAGTCGAAATACACCTGCAATCAGTTAGGATTCAAAGGCAGTTAGAAATCCCAAGGGATCATTATTGGGATATGATGTTAGATGAATTGGTTGATTTAGATGAGGAGAGGATAAAAGCTTTAGAAATGTTAACTCGACAGAAAGAAAGAGTTGCTAAAGCTTATAACAAAAAGGTTAAGTCTAAAACCTTTGGTGTTGGAAATTTGATTTGGAAAGTTATTTTGCCAATGGATAAAAAAGATAGAGTCTTAGGCAAATGGTCCCCAAATTGGGAAGGCCCTTTTAAAGTTGTTCAAGTTTTTTCAAATGGTGCTTATGAAATAGAAGAATTAACAGAAGAACAACGTTCGTTAATTATAAATGGTAAATATTTGAAAAAGTATAGACCAGTGCTGCAAGAAGTAAAATTTAACGAAGAATAAAAGCGTGAGACATATGAAAACATGGTAACCATAAAAGGTGTTCGCCACAAAATGGGCATTGTCGAAAAGTACAAACCAAAATACCTTAAAACAAAAATTGTTCAAACAGTGAAACAAAAACTAAGAACAATAAAAAGCTTAAGATCATCATGAAATTAAAATTTCTTCTTCAAGTCTTCATACAGGCTCTTGAAAGAGGAGATTTCTGCGTCGAGAACCATGTTGGAGTCCACCAGAATTTTGATTTCTTCATCCACAGCTGCCGAATGGCTAAAGAACTTAATGCATGCATTTGCTTCTTTGTCAATCATTGCCTTGGTTGTTTTAGCAGTGTTAGCTTTCGCCTCATCACGCTTGACCCTTTCAGCGTTGATCTTGGCATTAAGACTTTGGATCTTCAAATTTAACTCAGCAATTTCACTTTCCCATCCAGCAATATTTTCCATCAAAATCGTCCTGATTTCGCCACGTGTCCCACCACTAAGCTTAAAAAGTGGAAATCATGGTTTGTGGGTATTTAGGTGACGGTTGCAGTTTTTGTCATGATGATTGTGACATTAATGTGACGTTTGCGCCGTCCTTGGTAAGTGTGAAGAAGTTGAAAAGAAAGTATCTTCAAAATTGCCATTTCTCCCTTTTTGTCTTCGACGTGCAGTCGAAGCTGGCATTTTTGAGGAGGCAATTTGTTAGCCTGTATTTTCGACAAGCATTAATGAATTAGAATGAGATGATAAAATCTCATTTAATGTACATTACTGTATTTTAATATTCTCTTGGGAATTGGTTTTAGTAATAAATCAAGAGAAGATTAAGGCATTCGACGTCGAAAGCCTTCTAAATGTATAAGATTGTTTGTCGAGTCTTAAGGGAATGTCGAATTCGACAGAACCTTACTTAAATAAATATGTGTTTTATTTGCTTCGACATTATTATATATTTGTCGAAATTATATATGTGTGTTTATTTGTATAACGTATTGTGCAGTACGGAGGAAGCATACTCTGGACTTAGCGAAATATTCAAAAGTGGATAACGTTCGAAAGCCTCGCCAGGTGTCAAAGGAATTCAAATTGTCGAGACATGTGGAGTTTAGTTAGACGTTATGTAGGTTTTTGGCAGTTATTCTGGTTTTGTCTATAAATATTAGTTTCTCATAGGAGAAACAGGTTCACAATTCACATGCAAATTCCTAAGAATACTCAAAGTACCCATGTCAACGAGCGAAATGAGTGCAATATGGAACATGTACGAATCTGTGTACCATTCTTTGTAAACATTTTTACAATTGTCAATGCAATTTATCTTTTCAAGTATTGATTACTTGCCTTTCTTTAAAATTCATGCACTTTAAGCTTTCTGCAATTTATTTCGTTGCATGCTTTTACTTTTCAAGGTTTTCTTTAAACTTTATCTGCAATTCATTTACAAGTTTTCTGCAAATTTAAACTTTGAAGCAATTTACTTTGAACAAACCATTCGACTGCGTCGGATGCTTTTATTGTTTATTTAACTTATCCGATTTAACCCAGAACATATGCGAATGTTTTCATCAATATTTTACACAACCAAGATGTCCCAGGATTTACTAGTTGATCCTTCTTGTAATAATTAAACTAGCGGTTGTTTACTAAAAATTGGGGTAAACATGATCATCATTTAATGCTTCAGATCCTTGTCAAGAATATTTTTATGAAGAATCTCTTTGAAGTGTATTTTTGGAAAGAATCTATTTTAATCAATGTGGTCAATTGCTTAGGTCAAACAAATCAAGCCCATGTTTAATTCTGGATCAAGGACTTTTGCCTGGAGTATTTAAAGATTGTGTTAAACCTAATTTGGCAGTTGTTCACGCCGTCATTGTGTTGTCTAGCTCTCTAGGTTTTTGCGTGTGTATATTGTTAATTGTGAGTCTTTCTTGTGTCTCCTTGATGCAAGCTTATGACGTGTGTTCTTGTGTTGTAATCTTTGTGATCCTCTCCTAAGCTTTGAAGTACGGAGTTAGGATTGTGTGTGTTTTAGCACTCTAAGCCTTTACGTACGAGTGTGTAGTTTTAGGAGTGTGTCTCCAAAAACATTTTGTATTTGTGTTCTGAAATCCTTGCTGTCTGTAAGGTTGTAAGGGAGTGAGATGGGATCTCAGACTTAGGAGTTCCTAGGTTGAAGAGTCATTGGTAGTTGCCTAGGTTATGAGTTGTAAACGTGATGTTTGCTGAAGACTTACAACTAGGACTATTATAGTGATATTCCTTCCTGGATTGGTATCCCCCAGACTAGGGCTTGTTTTAAGCGCCGAACTGGGTTAACAAATATATCGTGTCTTTTACTTGCTTTCTGTTATTTGTTTACTTTTATCTTGTGATATACGTGTTAGGAAGCTTACAGCATTGTATCGCACATCACGTTTAGTGCTAAGGTGCTTAGAGCATTGTATCTAGCATTGTGCTTAGCGTGCCAGGAATTTCATTGTTCTCTATCAGAAATTGGTTGAGAAATAGCAGCAAGGGAATAAAAAATTTCTTTGAAGTGTTTGCAATAAGTTTCAATGGAGAGGGATCCTTTTTGGAGATTGTGAAGTTTCAGTTTTAGATCTAGTTCTTTAGCAGTGTAGGCAAGTTTGCAATTATAAAGGAGAAGAATGAGATCTTTGGTGACAGTAGCATTTATCCAAGTTAGGACAAGACGGTCATGGCGCTGCTAAATAAGAAACTCAGGATTGGGTTTGGTTTGTTGGGATATTGGATCAGTTATGGTATTGGGAAGGATGGTAGCATTGGGATCAATGTGACCATCTAGATCAAAAACAGACAAAACAGGGAGAAAGAGATGTGACCATGTCAAATAATTTGTGGAGGTCATGGACATAATCTGTAATATGTAAATGGAAGGGATTCAATGTGGTGAATGTTGTTGATGAAGATATCGGTGTGGACTGAGAAATAGTAGCAGGGCTTGAGGTTGAGTTTTGACTAGGAGTTGTGGTAGATATATTGATAAAACAAGGAGTAAGAGCAGGAAAAAAAAATGCAACAGACACTAATCGACACTAGCTCTGTGATACCATGAAACAAAGGTAATTCCCTCTCTTGACTAACCAATGAGAGGAGAGCAGAGAAAAGGTAATACAATGGAATGAAAGCAACGCAATAATTCATATGTAATTACATAATTGCTAATCAAAACAAATCCCTAATTATAGCTCATATAATTACATCACATTAAGCAACCACTTGATTATAGCTATTACAATAAACTGGCAAAAACAAATTAATGTGAGATTTCTTGTCTAACAATATATTGAATACCGTTAATTTTTATTGGTTTTAATATATATTAAATGATATTTTGATATTTTTTAAAAAGTTATAGATACATATACGATATAAAATTTCAATCCAACAGTTAATTTTGTAAAATTCGTATTCATTATAATAATATTCGGAACTTGTGCACCATAGAAGACTTTGTGAAGTCTTCCATTTAGACTTGGCCGTGTTAATACATATATTATATAAAAAAATTAAGGTTGATATATTAATACTCCCTCTAGTCCTATATATAAGAAAAAGTTGACTTTTTAGATACATTATAAACTTAATGTATCTAGACTATAATGTTGTCCAGATACATGAACTTTATAATGAATCTAAAAAGCAAATTGTTTCTTATATATAAGACTAGAGGAAGTACATATATTAGGGTTGAAGTCTTACATATATTATTACATATATTATGTAATTAGGGTTGATTTTTTATTTTTTTATATAAAAAAATTGAATATTAGATAAATAATATACAATTGATTTCTTTAATTTTCATGTGTTAAATATGACGACGCTTGTAATCATGCATATCAATCACCCAAGATATACCATCAACTAAGTACATATGCAATTCAATAATGAAAAATGCTACCAACCAACTACATACATAAATTTTGAATTCATTCTTTATAATTCTTGAAGTATTAAATATGAATCTTAAAGTCATACATGTCATGTGATAATAATATTATATATTTTAGTTAGAAATATAAAACATTGTAAATTTTTAACACTTATTATATTATATATGTATTAATTTATGAATTTATTATCTATCAAATAACTTTTTTTTTAACTAGTTACATACAATTTTGTAATTTCCATTTTTTCTGGACAAATAGCTTCGTCTATTCTAGTATATTTTTCTTTTTTTATTTCTTCCATCTTCTATATTTTTCATCTTTTAGTAAGACCGCATAAACTGCTCTACTAGAATTTCAATATGTGCTTCCATCAACATTTAAAGCAATTTGGTTTATAGGTCTGGAAAAGGCCCACAAACTAATTGATGAAAATAAAACAAAAATTAATTGGTGAACATTCTAATATACACCTTATTTGAATATGTACAACTACACTATTGAGGTGGATAATTTTGATATGTCAACAAATAATGTTCAATATAGACAAATTAATAAATATTATTTATAGATCTACCAGAATTATTTATATGAAGTATGATTGGATACATAAGAGTAATAATATTTTTGCTAAAAAAAAAGAGTACTAATATTTAATATCAATTAAATTTTACATACTTAAATTGGATAATAATTTCTAAAACTTTTACCAATGTCATTTTTTCAAAAACCCACTTAGAAATGTTGGGACAATTTCTTTTTCCACAGTCCATGTTTCTTTTTAACCCTTGGGTTTCCATTTATGCCACTAGACAAAAATTTCGATAAATACAAATTGAATGTTTTATCCGCTTACAGCCCTACTAATGCATACCTATGAAAGAAAACTTCGGTAAATAGAAACCGAAGTTTTTTTTATTGAATTTTTTGAAAAATAAAAGGCTGACACTACAAGAAATTTGACTTTTAGTGACGACTTTTCCGTACCCTATAATTTGTTGTACCTACGGAATTTTGTAGGTATAGGTCAAAATATAGCTATACCAACGCACCTGTTTTCGTACCCTATAGTTTGTTGTACCTACGGAATCTGCCGTCACTATAGCCTGTTGTTACGAATTTGCAACCGTTGGTATAAAACATTTAGTTATACCTACGAAATTTTGCCGTCACTATAGTCTGTAGTGACGGATTTTCACCTGTTGGTAGAAAATATTTAATTATGCCTACAGTCTTTGTCGTCAAGAAACTGAAATTGTACTACTTGTAATTTTCAATCCTATTTAGTTTCTTATTTTTCCATAATAATCGGTTTCTTAACGAAATTAGCCATGCCGCACCCTATTGTCAAGTTTAGAAAATAGGATTGAAAATTACAAGTAGTACAATTTCAGTTTCTATTTACCGAACTGAAATAGATAACCTTTGACTCGTCAAGAAACTGAAATTGTACTACTTGTAATTTTCAATCCTATTTTGTAAACTTGACAATAGGGTGCGGCATGGCTAATTTCATTAAGAAACCGATTATTATGGAAAAATAAGAAACTAAATAGGATTGAGATTGGTGGTCTAGACAATATCACAATCACTGTGATTTCAATTTCACTAATTTCGTTCCAAATGTAATTACATCTTGAGAGCTTCCCATGTATCCTTGTGCTTAAAATTGGGTTGCTTTGGATTTAACTAGCGCTTTCTGTGATCCCACCATTTACCATTTATTTAGATTGGAGGAAAAATACTAGTCAAAAGTGAAACCAATTTCCAACATTCTGGTTACCAGCTTTGGCAATTGAATTGTGCCGAGAGAGAAACCGTTTAGAACATCAAAAGCAAAAGAAGAAAGTGAAGGAAGGGAGCTGATGATGAAAGTAAAAATAATAAAAAATAAAGTTAATTAACAGAGAAAACTAACGGTGTTAAAAGGGAGCGGTGGTGTTTGTCTATTTAACTAAACATTAAGGGAGGTTAGTGTTTAGTTAAAAATTAGAGGGGGTGTTAGTGCTATTTAAGAAGATATCAGGGGAGGTGAGTGTAATTTGCCCTATAATTAATGCACTTATTAACTTATCTTGTAAGATACTTATGTGAAATAGCCATTATTATGTATATATTTACTTTTTGACTAATCCCAAACCATGTTTATAAGTTTTTATACCAAAAGATGCATTTCTAACAAAGGAGAAAGAAATTCACTTTCAACACTCCCGCTGAGACAGAAATAGCAAGAGCAAGTCAAGGAATCTCCCGCTTCAAACCAGAAGCAGCGAACAAAAGCGGAGACCTCCAGCGGAGCAAGAGGTAGCGAGCAAAAGCATTTCCAAGTCAGGGAATCTCCCACTTGTAGCGAGCTTTAGCGAACGAAAGCGAAGATGTTGCCAAGCGAAAAGAAGCGAGAACGGGGCAGTTTAGAGCTGATGTGGCAACAAACCCACTGATGAAGCAAGGCCGTCCTGCTGAACGAGCGATTACTTTTTTGACTGATATAAATAGCTATCAGAAACAGAAAATGAGGATATTCTTACACTTACACTACTAAGATCAGAGAGCTAGGGTTTCAAGAGGATTTGGAAGTGGATTCACACAACTTTGAGACATCAAGAGTTGATGTTCATTCATTTCTTCTTTCCTCATCTTTGTAAGGTCCCCATGACAATGAGTAACTAACTTTCTTATTGTTGGGATTATATGTTGCTCATTTATGACTATGTATAACTCTTGATCATGTTTATATATGTTTTAGTTTATTCATCAATATTAGTGTTATCCTTGATTTTCATTTTTTATCTTTAGATTTGAATTGTTATAGACATATATCATTTGAATAAAAAAATAGGATAATCACTTATTGAACCCTAATTCTAGACATAGAGTTGGGATTAATATTCACTTTAAGTATTGAATCTTAATGCTATTGTATTAATTGACGATTCGAGACATCGAAGGTTAATAGGTGCAACACATACGAATGAATGAGTGAAGTTTAATCCTGGCAACCTTTTCTCTGTGAAATCTAAATCAGCTTTTTACCGCACTTTTATGTTTACAAGTTTTCGTTATAAATCAATTAAAACCCTTACTTAAAATCTTGGTAACTGTTGAACGACATTTAATTTCGCACCAGTTCCTGTGGATACGATATTACAATACTTACTTTTGTACAACAAAATGGCGCCGTTGCTGGGGACTGACGTTTGATATTAAAAGCATTGCAACAATTTCTATCGTTTTAAGCAGTTTTACACTTTTAATTTTGTATTATTTATTTTCTGTCGTGCATGCTAACTTGTCTGGTTAGATTCTTGATTCTTGTCTAGTTAGATTCTTGTATTCTTGTTAAGGAAGTGTCCTAGTCATGGTTTTGATAAACTCACTCAGTTCCACATATTCCGCAACGAACTGCTTCAACAATCAAAGCTCTGGCTAGATGCCACAATTGATGGATCACTGTTATCACTAAGTGCTGCAGATGCAACAACAATCATTGAAAAGATGGCATTGAGTGATCATCAAGGTGAATACAATAAGAATCCATCATAAAGAAAATCTGGAGTTATTGAGCTTGGTGTGGGTGATACAGTGTTGGCTCAAAATAAATTGATCTCACAATCTTTAAAAGAGATAACAAAACAAGTGTCAAAGCTGCCACAATAGTTGAAAAAATTCACAACACTTTCATTGATGCAATTTAAGACAGTTTAAATGCTGTTTCTTGAAATTGGCGTTTCTTTTGCTCAATACATCAAGTTTTCATTGATATGATTTAAAACGAATTTGCAACACTTTCAAAACCTCTCCTCTCTTTAGTCACCAACGAATATATAGAACGTATAAAACGATAAAGAAAATTCTACTATAAAAATTCAATTTTAAAAATATACAATAGCTTTTGTGCATCTTTATAAAACTACTACTTTATGGTCACAAAAAAGATTACTTTCTCACATTCGGACAAACTTTTGGCGTTAGAGGTTCGTTGCTTAGTAACTACGATATCAACAATGGTGCTCCCTGCCACAACAAACTTTCTTTGTGTTCTCAACAATACTAAAGCTTTCCTTCATCTCCTTAACTTACCGACAAGATCTTTTCACTTTCCAAGCTTCCATTTCCCTTTTTGATAATAATAATAATATGGGATAAATATGTTTCAGATTCCTATAAATATTCAAAGTTTTATTTTTAGTTTTCGATAATTTTTCTTCGAATATTAGTTTCTAAATTTTATTTCAATTAATACTTTTAGTCCCTATTTTTAAATCAACTCATGTGTAAATTTCATATTTTTAATGAAATATTTTAAGAATGTTTAAAATATTATAAGAATCTCTCCTAAAAAAATTCAGAATTTTTTGAAAAAAACATAAATTAAATATGAATTTTTGTATTTTTAAAGTTTAAAAATTTATATTTAATTCATGTTTTGTTAAAAAAAATTATTTTTTTGTAGTGATTGTTAAAATATTCAACATTTTCTGGAAAATTTCATTAAAAAATATGAATTCTACACATGTGTTGATTTAAAAGTAGAAACTAACAATGTTAATTGAAATTTTTTGAAGAACTAATTTTCAAAATTTTTTTAAAAAACTAAAAACAAAACTTTGAATATTTACAAGGAGCAAAAATATATTTATCCTTAATAATAATACAATTTATTGATTTAATATATAGTAAAAATACGCTTGTGCGTAGCATGTCTAACCATGAATATTATTATAAGCATTAGAATTAGAATCAACGGCGTATGGTTTAGGGGTTTAATTTTTTGTATATATTTATTGTATTATAAAATAAATTATTATACTAAAAGAAATTCTACTAACTTCGGTTAGTTTGATTGACCTGCGAATATCAGATTAAACAATTAAAATTCGCAATTCCTTATTGTATAACATTCTTTTCTTCCATTTCTATTTTGTAAAACAATGAATTTCTGTTTGACAAAACTATCATAAAATTTATCGATGCATGATATATGGGATTGAACACGAAAAAAATTAAAAAATCTTAGGCAAAATTTATTGAGGACTTAATATTATATGAAAAACACTATATTAAAATTGATAAATATCTGATTGATCTGCTTCTCATCAAATCGAACCGAATTATGATATCACTCTTAAATTATGAGAGAGCTTTATTAAATTAGATTGACACATAATTTAGACCAATAGTTATTAAGTGTATGTGTTAGGAAACATGACATCCATGGAAAATTAGAGAGAATAGTAGAAAAGCTCTTATTGACGGTGATGAGTGAGAATACAATAATGAGAAAGTTATGTATAAATGACTAGTGTAAATCTTATTTATAGTCTAACTAACTAGACTAACTAACTAGTCACTAGAGCAACTAACTATATCTCTAATAGCCTTCCGCAAGCTGGAACGTGATCACAACACTTCCAGCTTGGGATAACTAATACAAAAGAACATCAAAATAAAGGAAAATACAATGAGATTTGCCGGAATACATCGGCTAAAAGGACAACTCAAATACAACTAGGAGTGCTTAACCATCATAAGGAAGAAACACAACCCATCAAAGCCAAATAAGGGCAAATACTTAATCATCAAGTAGAAACCACAACTCAAGGCTAAACTACTCGGAGGAAGCAACAAATCAACGCTTAACCACCATAGGCAGAAGCAAATCAACAAAGCCAATTAAGGCACAAAGCTTAACCACCAAGAGCACTCCATCACTCAAGATAGAAGCACAACAAGAAATGTCGGAAGGTCTGATGGCTACGAAGTGAAGCAACAATACTCAAGTTGTGCTAAAGATAATTAGCACATCAAAGGACCAACAAATCAACGAGAAAGATCAAGTAGTATGGTTGATGGCTAAAGAGTGAAGCATCGATACTAATGTTGTGCTCAAGATGAGATAGCACATCAAAAAACCAACTAATCAATCGAAAAACAACCAAGCCAATAAGGCTAATAACAAGGAAGTAGAGTACCAAATTGTGGTGTGGAGAACCATATATCGGAAACCGAACAATCTTGTAGCATAACATAAGAATCAAATCATCAAACATTTGGTTTAACCAGACCCATACAGTGAACTCTAACCAAATGCTTCAAACATGTCTTCAATCTTCACCAAAGAAACCAACATATATATCAAATGAACCACCAGTATGTGAACACTTACATCAATGGTGAAACCTTTACCAAGCTTCTTAGTGCAAGAGAAGCATAATCTGTGACCAAACATTTCACTGCGAAAGCGTGAATCGACTATACTCCAAATCAATCAATGAATCTTGACTTGCATCAAACACCAGAACAATCCTTCTTCAAAGAAAGCCAAGAACCAAAGGCATAACCATGAAAAACCATCTTCAAAGATAACACATCAGCTACGATAGAGAAACAAATTAACCGCTCTGCACCGAAATACAGAGCTAAAACGATGATTCTCTGAAACGTTCAGTAGTAACAAGTAACAACACAACTTTGTGACTGTCACCATCAAGAATCAACAGTAGATGAATGGAAAATCATAAAGTGAAACTCGAATTGAAATTCAGATCGGACGTGGAAACGAAAGATTCAGTAAACTGAAATGCGATCGAAAAAGAAATCTCAAACCCTGAAATCATCAACGCACAATGGATTTGATTTCCGAATCTCGTTTCCTAAAGAACGTGAAACGAACAACGGATAAAAAAACAGAGAAACAAAGTGAAAGGGAAAAGAACTGATGAAGAACCAAGGAATCGATGAACAATGAATTATAATTTTGATTGAAGAAAGAAAGATGAAACTTGAAAATTTTCTCGGGAAAGTTGGCAAGAAAAGAAAATAAACTGAGAAAAGAAAAATTGGAAAAGAGATTGAGAAAATTAAATTTTCTCAAGAAAATGCAGCGGAAATTTTTTCTTCAAGGTGGATACCAAATATGCTCTGATACCATGTTAGGAAACATGGCATCCATGGAAAATTAGAGAGAATAGTAGAAAAACTCTTATTGATGGTGATGAGTGAGAATACAATAATGAGAAAGTTATGTACAAATGACTAGTGTAAATCTTATTTATAGTCTAACTAACTAGACTAACTAACTAGTCACTAGAGCAACTAACTATATCTCTAATAGTATGTTTGGTTTCAATTTTGGAGGAGTAGCCATAATTGATTCTGGACCATGCAGAATTGATTCCGAGTTATTTAATTTCTCAAAAGTAGAATTGATTCTGTCTTCAGAATTGATTCAACTTGAAGTTAGAAATCGTAGCTTCTGATTCTAAAATTAATTTTTACATTTAAATTTTTTGGTCAACTCACTTTTGCATGAATATATCCAAAAAATCGATTTTGACTAGAATCAATTTTACAGAATCGATTCTATTATAATCAATTCTTATCACCCCATAACCAAATGGACACAGTTGAATCTAGGGGTGTTCGCGGTGCGGTTAAGTTCGATTTTGAGGCTAAATGAAAGTGTCATCCAAATACATTCAAATCAAATGCGGTTTTTGCAATTTTCAATTTAAATTGGTTCGATTTGCGGTTTTACTTTTGGATTCTTTCGGATACGATGATCCCTAGTTGAATCCATCGATGCTTATGGAAACCAAATACAGTACTTCCTAATTCCTATACTGTACATGTGCATTGAAAAAGGGCAAAGTGTACTACTACTGTTGATCTTTTTGTGTGTTGGAAAAGCATCAATGTCAGAAGCCAAACATGACTCAGCAAAACATCACAATGCTACAAAGCCATTGGTGACTCTGACTCATGATGTAAAAGCAAAGTCTTCTCTTTTGTACTATTACTACTACTACTTCTTACTTCAGACTTCAAAACCTTTTCTCTTTGATCATTAGTTCATTACCACCCACCACAAGCAATCCCACATAACTCTTCAACCAAACAAAACCATCACTTTCACCTCAAGAAGCAAAAAGAAAATTGATATCATCATCATGGACTTGGATATCATGGCTAGTATTCATTCTGCAAATCATCATTCTACTCTCCAATATGCTCCACGTCACTCTGGTTAGTACCACTTCTATTTCCCTTTGTTGTTTGCTTGTTCTTTTACTCACTAGTTTTTATCTGAAGTTTGAGCCATGGCTTTCTCTATCTGAGTTCATACTACGTTAAGAGTATGTTGGATTGACTTATTTGAACTTATCTATATGTATAAACACTTGTGAGACTGGTTGAGAGAACTTATGAAAATAGCTTATGATATGTTTGTAAGTTGTTTTAAGCTTATGTCTATAAGCTCTCCATAATGGCGGCTTATATATAACGATTTGAGTTTATTTTATCTTTTGTTATAGAAATAATACGTTATCATTTGAGAAATTGAGATGCTCTTTTTACATGCTATATGGAATAATTGTGATTATTGTGCTACAAAAAGTTTGCTAACACTAATCCCTTTCATACAACAGATGATTATTCAGTAATCCATTACACAAATGTGGATGATAATGGCCAATATGACTTTCGATGTCCTTTTTGTGATTTCGACATTCAAGTACCCGTGTTCTGCAGTGATTTCCAAGATGTGGTATAACCTTTTTTTCTGTTTGAGCGTTTCCCAAATTTTTTGTCTGGCAGAAGTTATTGCTGAGTGCTAATTCATTGATGATTTTGTTACATTAGGTCTGTCCTGTGTGCGAAGAAAATTTAGGGAAGGATGCAATGCCACAATTTAAACATTCAAACTCGCAAAAGGTATATTATGCTTATCTCAAAATTGTTGTGTACTAATATGTAATCTGACATTTGTTTCGACTGCATAACATTTCTTTATCTTTGATTTGAAGTGGGGGTGGAAATCTGAGAAGTCTAGCATGTGGTCCGGTAATTCAGCAATGTTTGGTAAGAAACTCGGTGCCAGGGGAAACAAACAAGAATCGATACCTGATCCTCTTTTGTCACCATTCATATGCAACGTCCCCGTTCCTAACTCTAACAGTAACCGTCCAGATGAAAACTCCAGCCGCAGCAACAAGGATATAGACATCGATACTGCAAAAAGGTATGGTTTTATTCCCTAGAGAATTTGTAGTTGCAGTCTTGCAGATTATAGTCAATTGCTGAACCACCGTTGGAAAAGTTTTACTCTTATAGCAGTGTGAAACAAACTCCGCTCCTGATGCTGTCATGATTACAAATTTCAGATTTTTCATTGTGTTGTTGTTATCCGTACCAAAACTTCAAAGCAAGTTGATTACAAGTCATAAATGAATATTCTTATTTTACGATGTTATGACTTATCCGTATAATCTTAGTGGCGACATTGTATGCTGGTTTCACAAAAGAGATAGAACGAAGTCTTATGGAACATCTCTCCCTAAATCCACTGCTTATGAATGTTTGCCACTGGTTTTGTCTCTGCAGGTGTATGACCGATGCTGGTGAGCAGAATCAACAAGAACGCGGACTGAGGGCAACTTTTGTTCAAAAATTGATATTATCAACCATATTCGAGGAAATCGTATAGAATTTAATTTACAGTAACGTACATCATGAATTAGCAGTATCTTTTTACATATTAGGATAACCTACGAATTATGGTGCTGGTCTAAGAGGCACTAGTTTTATTGCAGTGCTTCGGTTTACGATGTGAAGTAGTATAAGCATTAAGCAACAGCTATGTTGCTAATATCAGACCTCTCTATTAATTAATGTTGATTTCTTCAGTTAACTACATCGAAATTTGTTTTAGATCTACTTTACTAGTAAGCGGTTTCGCCTTTATATGGACACAAACAATAGAAAAATGGTTACACTGAATCCATATTCAAGTGGTGTGCTGATTTTACTGATACATACATTCATAGTTTTAATCATTGAATTAATAGGATAGTTAAATTTTGATCTAACATTTCAATCTATGCGTGTATGAATACATCGTAAAAGTGTGACCATAGTCGATTAAGCATCTGGCTTTGTGATCGTCTTTAGTTGCGGCTTCCAAGCAGTTGCTTATCTTGTGAACATCGTACAGAAGCGATTTTTCATACCAGCAGTTGAACTTCTTTTCATTCCATGAAAAATAATCTTTTCTAGCTTATGGAAAAGATCAAACAAGATGCAAGAGTCATACATATATAATTAATAATAATAATCCATCGGAGGCCACTGGACTAGTTTACTAGTGATTGAAATTTGGTAGAAGAAGCACGATGTGTGTATCTAATGTGGAGACAGTGAAGACACAGTGTGTAACCAAGCATGTGTGTCCTTTATATAACTAATGTCGAAGAATGGCCCAAGCCCATAATAGACCAGGCTGGACATGAAAATTTGAGCCTTAGGACATGGTCCATAACATTAGTGGACCATATATGATTGGCCAACTTTACTTTACAGTTTACATTGTTGCCGATTTTGTAAGCACGTGGTTTGTGGATGATGGGGCAAGACTGCAAGATGAAATGCCAATGATTCCCTACTCATGAGTCAAGTGAACTTGTAAAATACTGGCATTTCATCTGATTGGTTTGTTGACCACGATTTAAATTTTTCCCTTCTCTCCTATTTTAAAAACAGAAAGTACAAGAGTTATATTTTTCTTTTTTGTTCATAGTGGAAGAGTTCTTTGCCGCAATTGTGAAGGGAGATGAATAAAAGGTTATGATAAAAAGATTGGAGTATGTGACATCTCTCTCTTCTATGTTGAGATGTGCAGCATGTATATATAAACTTGGACATGGTTTGAAGGTATAGCATATTTCGCATTTCATTGTGGAAAGTGATTCTAAAACTCATTAATATGATTACAAATAACTGCAAGTTTAATTGAGATGTTGTTCCCATATTTTCGTACGGTATATTTACAACCTTATGACTTTTGATTGGCATGCCCAAATTCGTCATTCTTAGAGAGGGAAGATAATTTTTGAAAAGATATTTCTAACACGATTAGGTTCCATAACTTATTTCTCTTTTTGAAGGTTCAGCCCTCTTTTGAAAGAAAAAGGAAGAAGAAGAGTTCTTTTTAATTTGGGCAAGTGAATTCAAGAAATTGTGTTTTCCAATTAGGTTCAGATGATTTTGTGTGTGAGAAGAGAGAAAATAAAAATGAAAATAAAAAAATACAAACGAAAAAGAGAGGGAAATGATGAAAGAGATCACAAACAAGGGCAACAAAGAGAGCATAAGCAGAGGATCCACTTCCTAATTTGAAACAACAAAAATAAAACGAAAAAGAGTTTCTTCTACGATCATCATGAAGCAACAAAAATAAAGAAAGAAAACAAAAAATATAACTAAACAAAGCTTCCCATAACTATTTGTAAAAAAATAGAATAATATTAATATATGGATAGGGATTGAAGTTTGAACTCTTGTAATTTTATGAACTAGGCTACTTTATATATATATATATATATATATGGTCAGGATCAAATGACACCAACTACTTTGACACAAAATGTTACACCGCTCAATAACGCTTTAACGAAATAATTTTACAAAATTCACCGTTGGATTGGAAGATTATATCATATAGATCATTTATGTTAAATTTCATAAAAATCTAAAATCGTTTAATATGTTATTGAGACTCGTCAAGATTAACGATTTATGCGTTTTTATTGAATACTGTTAATCTTGACGATTCTGAATAACATATCAAATGATTTGAGATTTATATAAAATTTAACATGAATGATCTATATTATATAATCTAATTTGGTGTCATTTGAGCGGTGTAACAAAAAAACTAAACCATAAGTAACGGTTTAGAAACGAAACTAGAACAACTCGGTTCTATTTATGATTATCAGTTTGATTCGGTTTGGTTCACTTTAATGGTTCAGATCAATTATTATTTTTAAAAAGTCTTGTTATTCAATTTTTTTTTTTCAACGAAACTAGTAATTATCATACGGTTAAAATTATTTAATTCGGTTCAGAATAGTAAATTTATATTTTGTAAAAGTTAGTTACGGTTCGGAAATTTTAACTGTTTGATTTGGTTTGAAAGACATATGATTCAATTCAAATTGAACACTGAAATTTTTTAAACAGTTCAATTCGATTTTTCTCCGAAACCGAAGCATATCCTCCCTAATGATAGGTATGCACATACCAGCTAGTTTATTTTAGTGTACCAAGCTTCCCGTGATTCGCATTTTATTACACTTTTGTTTTTCATTTCCCCTTGATTTTGATCAAATAAAACAACATTTTCATGCCAAAATATCAGAGAAGATGTTTTTATTTAATAAAAAATAAATGCAGTACAAATTGGCTTATTTTCTTTCACATGAAAAAATGTTGATCATCAATGTCGACGCCCTCAATCCTGACACAACTACACCGCATCCAAGTAGAATACAATGCACTTCTATATATAAAATTTTTTCTTTTGAATAATGTTATTATTATCATTATGTTTTATTATTTTAGAGAAATACCAACCAAACAATAGTTTACCTTTTGATTTTTAAAGTATGAAACAGTTGGAACACCTTACCAATTGTATGTAGACAGTTTTTTTTTTTTTTTTGACGCATAGACAGTTTTTTCTTTAATACAGAGTATGTGGACAATTCAAGTAGCTAAATTACCTAATGTCATCACAAATATCAAATGCAATTATTATTATGATGTTAACTTTTAATTAGCTATTCAATCTTTCAAGTTTTCCCTTGCATTAATAATCTCAGAAATTAATCTGCAAAATGATTACTTGCTAGAAAAAATAACTATTGAACATAAGAGTAGATAACAGAATAACACATGATAAATATTTGAGGTAATGAATAAACTTTATCTTATACAATATCTGATGGAAAAATTGTTATTGTTTGCATTGTGAGAGGACTAAAAAGTGTTCGGTGGTTCAATGAGGGACAATAATTTTAAGTTTTGTCTAGTCTTTTGACCTTTAGTTTGTCTAATTCCAAAACAATTTTAAAATTAAATATAGTACAATTGAAACTGTCATGTCTAATCTATTATTTTTTAGCAAATCAAAAGCAACATTTTAAACACCTTATAACTTTAAGGTGTAATAATCACACGTAACTTTTTATCTATTATTTTCATCTCACATTTTATCTTTTATTTTTTCTCCATAAAAATGGAATACTTAAAGTAATTCGAAAACTATAATTTAGTTTAGAAAAAAGATACACAATCAAAAAATGGTATATTAATATACAAATGAGTGATTCTATAACCTTCAAAAGCCAACGTTACATTTAAATGTTTCACTTCAAAGTTAATTGTCTGAAGTGCTTTGTCATATAGTATTTATTAATATACAAAAATCTAAATTGTGTACCTTTGCCTTTCTAAACAACGAAAATTAATATTATGTTGTAGGTCGAAATCGAACCATTGACATTTTTATCATTTCTGACTCATCCACTCCAACTAACCCTAAATTTAGTAAATTGTCCACGGAAGACATTTTTTTTGTTAAATAACCTAATGACTACAAATTACATCTTAAAGATAAATGAGTGAAGTGTCCAGAGTTCAAAGCCCGACTCATATATATAAAATGCAATATCCATATCAACTGAGCTTATCTCACATTTTCTTAATTAAAAGTAACATGCAATGGTAATATGATAGTAAGGAGATACTTCAAGTTCAAACAAGGAAGAAAATATATACTAGTATGATAGACCTTTCATTGGAAAGCTAACCCTCACAACTATAGTGGATCTTTTTTCCCTAACAGTTTTGACTGGTTATTTTTGACCATATCATGTGATGTTATGAATAAATGTATTCCTAAGTTTGTGAAAATCTATACACCAAATCTGATGAAAAATGGCTTCTATGCATCAAACTGCCTGGAAGTAAGCACATTTGAATATAGTATAATATAAATAAAGCAACCTTGGATTCTAAAAAGTTGGTACAACTTAAAGTTTCAACTTAAAAAGGTAATTTTTAACCCTCCCCAATAATACTATAAAGATATTAAACGAGCTCTCAACTAAATTAGACATACTAAACCAACAATTTTACCAAAGTATTCAATCTTGAATTTGAACAACATAAAAATATTTTAAAAAGTTTGTTGTCCATTTAAATCTCACAAAACTCATTAAATTAGTTTCTGCATTTACGTGCAGAAATATCCGATTTAAAATAAATAAAAATAAACGAGAGATATCGAATAAAAAAATGCAATAATATAAAAATAGTTGTTCTTTCACTCACTTTCAGTCACTGCCAGTTTGGAAAATAAATGTTTTTAATTCTAATTAATAATGCTTCCAAAATCACCTCTGGCACCATCTATCATTTATTCATCCACCTTGTGACTAAGATCTCTCACCCTCTCACTCTCTTCACAAGTACTTGTTACAAATCTATTCTCTCATTTTCCACTTCTCATCTCTACAAAATTGCCCTATTCAACTCTAACCTCCTTTGTAATCTGAGTCGCGACATCAGGGTTTTTGATGTCTTGTATTCGATCACACTTGATTGCGATTCTCTACAATATCTTCATCTGAACTTTTAAAATTAGGCCGCTTTTGCAACCTAAGTCGCGACATCAAAAATTTTTATATCTCCATTTTATTGCAATTACTATAATTAAGATATTGATCGCGATATCTCTGCAATATCAAAGATCACAACGATGCAAGACTCAATCGGTATACCTACTTGCTTTTCATCAGCTGAGAAGCTAAGTGATGATCACGGAGCCGGCGTGGCTCGTTCGGGGCAAAGTGTTTACATGTCAATATACAGAACAAAAGTAGCTGATCATTGCCGTTTGATAACAATCACATGGTGCAAAAATCTGTTACTTCATGGGCTTTCAATATCAGTAGAAGGCCCAGAAGGAGAAGCTCAATATAGTTGCAAGATTGAACTAAAACCATGGTATTTTTGGAGAAAACAAGGATCAAAGAAGTTTGTAGTAGATGGTAATAAAGCAGTTGACATTTTCTGGGACCTTAAAGGTGCTAAATTCAATGGTGAAACAGAACCAACTTCAGAATACTATGTAGCTGTTGTTTGTGATGAAGAGGTTGTTCTTCTTCTTGGTGATCTTAAAAAAGATGCTTATAGAAGAACAGGTTGTAGACCAGCACTTATTGATCCAATATTGGTTTCAAAAAAAGAACATATTTTTGGTAAGAAAAAATTCTCAACTAGAGCTAAGTTTCATGAGAAAGGTAAATGGCATGAGATTTCAATTGAATGCAAGAATAGAGGAAATGGAAATGGTGGTGATAATTCTGTTGTTGTTGGATCAGTTCAAGTTCAACCAGAAATGGAGATTAGAATTGATGGTCATTTGGTGATTCATGTGAAACATTTGCAATGGAAATTTAGAGGTAATGAATCAGTTCATCTTAGTAAAATGAGAATTGAAGTTTATTGGGATGTTCATGATTGGTTATTTAGTCCTGGTTTAAAACATGCTTTGTTTATTTTTAAGCCAATTTTGTCATCTACTATTTCTTCTTGTTCATCTTCTCCATTATCAATTCAAGCAAGGAGTGTTGAATCAGTTGAAGGATTTAGTGTAAGTGGTTCATCAGAGTTTTGTTTGTTTCTTTATGCTTGGAAAGTTGAGTGAAAAAGGGTCATATCAATTAATGTATTTTTTTCTTTTTTAATAGAAAAAGTTTAAGTGCGTTGTTGAATTCTAGTAATTCACTTTGGTAATTCATCAGAGTCAGAACAGACCTCGAACCTACATATGTGTAATACTTACATATTATCTATCAACGAGGTCCTTACTACGTTGACGGTAGCATGAACATGTTCTTGTCTTGTGATACCAAGTAGGTACTCAATAGTCCTAATCAAATCCGGCAAAAGAAGGTTGGAAAATGAAATGGGTGACCAAATTATGAAAAAATAATGGAATGGTGAGTGAGGATGCATATTGGAAGATGACAAATGAAAACTGAAAAAAGCCAAGTGGGGCCAAAATGGGTTTGGGAGTTAGTTACAGCTGGTATTGAGCAAAATATACATAATTGCAAAACAAGATAGAATGCATCACATGCTTAATAATTCTCCATATAGAGCTTTCTACATCTACAACAACAATTTGCAAAAATTGGAAATGTTCTTTGTTGATCTAATCTTGGTAATTGAGCTATAAATGTTAGTACTTGAAGTTTAAAGTAACCAGTTATTGTAAATAAGAATGCAATAATTAATCCATATATGTATGTGTATGGTTGTCACGGATATTCATATTGATACACATATTTTTTTTCAACTAGTAGTTGGATTATCTGTATGGTTGTCAACATTATTGATTAGATTTCGTCAAGAAAAATAATATTATTGCTTAGCTGGCTAAGTCCATAAATATATTTTTTAAGGTTTCATAAAATGATAGTTTGATGTGTAAAGAATGGTTCAAACTTCAAGAAAATAATGTAAGAATGGTGCAAGAAAGGTAGCATGGGGAACTTGGATGGGTGTGGCCACTGACTAGATTAATTTCTCACATATCATTCACACTATTTTATTTAAGTGGACAAAAAAGCAATGTTCTTCTTAGAAGTATACTTCCAAAGTGAAGATATTTACTATTTTTATTTCAAAAAAATTGTTTTAATTTTAACTTGTTATTTAAGATGTTAGATTAAGTGAACCATTGTGATAGAGATGATGAAATACTAACTAGGATGCTGCATTATTTGAAATAATGAAAATAACATTTAACCATTTTCTTGGTTTCCAAAAAATAAATACAATTATTTATTTCAAGAGTCTATATATTATGTCTTTGTTACTGAATAAAATCAACACATTTTCTTTTACAAAATAAACATGCACTTTTGTTTGTGTTTTGATAGAGAATAGAGTCCATTAAATAGACACTGGTTAAGGCCCAAATATATGACTATTTTGAAAATTGCTATATAGGCCCCCAACTATACTTCCAGGCCCCCAAACTGACCAAAATGTCTTTGATAATGAAATTTGTTGCGTAGAAAACGACGGAAAACACATTCGTTATCTACGTGACGAAACAATGTGTAAGCATTGGCTGACCTGGATGCTGCGCAAGAATTACATATCACTACATTTCATTTCGCAGTCAACAAAAACCAGCGCGTTCGTCGCGTAATTACTGAAATGATGTGTTTCGTTTCGCGGTTCACGAAGACATCATTTTCGTTGCGTAGTCAACGAAAAATTGGTTATTTTTGGGAAATGTAGCGTTTCATCGTCTACGTACCGAACATTTTTTTTATTTCAGTATGCAGAAGACGAATTTTTTGTCCACCAAATCTGGGGGTATTTTGGGATTTTTGGAGGGCCTAGGAGCATATTGGGGGGGGGGGGGCTAGATAGCAATTTTCGACTATTTTTTGTTCCAATGTTATTGTCCTCAGATCATGACAAAAAAAATGTTTTTGCATTGGGTTAAGAAATTTGCTCTTTAGACCCCATATTGCACATTAGGCATAGAACCACCTTTATCTTCCGAAGCATTGCGAATTCGAAATATAGGTTGAATCATTTTGAAGAGCAAATTTCAAATTTTGAGGGACCTGTGAGCAATATGGCCGGCCTAAAGAGCGAATTTCTTAGGGTAATGTCACAGGCTAACCTATTACTATTAACTATACTTTAGTAGAGGTCTAGTAAAAAAAATAAAAAAGTCATCCCAATACAATTGAATGCTACATGCATTGCATTGTGAAGTTTTGATTTTTAAGATACAAAACCATTCATGCACCATAAACATGTACAATTATAGAGTGACAGCAGCATTTGTCGCAGATAATTAATAGCAGATTTGTTAGATAGAGGTCTAATCAAACTCAAAAGATATTAATCAAGGAGTCCATAGTTCACGAGACTAGAGGAAGATAATGATCTGCATCAAAGTCAAAAACAATAATAGAGAGCTTAAAGGATTTACCAATGAAAAATATTTGGTAGTCCCATATTAATCCCTCATCACAAATGTCATAATAATAATAATTTAATTTAATTTAATAAATAACTAAAAAAGTGACAATCGCTAGCAACTTGCAAGCTTACATATACAATCCGCATTAGGACTGTCAAAATCAATAACTGCGTCACACAATTACTGTGTGGAATTCAAATCCTAACTTGAACCATATATGTTTTCAAGAACAAGCATCGAGGGAAAAACGCGGATGGGATTTAGAATTGAATTATTATTTGTATAGAATTTTGCAAAAAATTAAGTTGCATTTGTATAAATGTGAGAGTTCAAGTTCATTTTGAGCCAAATCCAAACCATCTTGCCAAGAAGAACTTATTTTTCCCATTAGATGATTCCTTTTCTGCATTTGATGATGTTGCGGGACTAGGAGATTGCAAAATTGGCGTTGCGAGTTTTACTGCAAGGATAAGTGTTGTAACCAAATTTATAGTTGGAACAATGTAAAATAGAATTGCTACAAATATTTTTCATGGAACTTGTTTATCAAATCATCAGTTCAAAATATACCTTTTGTGTCTATGGAATTTGATTTTGAGCTTGGCTTGGTGGTAGTTCCACGTTCCGATGAGCTTGACTTTCTCTCGCGAACTTTATGCTTCATGTTTCCTTCACTATTTTTGTTACCTATGATTATAAAAATAAAGGAAAGCAATTGTAATCTTATTATAATGTTCGAAACTATAGAAAACTGCTATTTTAATCATATAGGCTAACAATAACTATTATGTTATGAGCATGGATTTATCTTTGTGGCACCTTTAACAAAATAAAGTTCCAAATCTATAAAAGCAGAAGCAAAGATCAAGGTTATTGCATTTTGCAATATATTAAAGCAGCAGCTAATAATATGTATACAGAGATACTGATAAAGATTATAGACATAGATGCTTACTTTCATCAGGGGGCTTCCGATAGTTATGGTTCAAAGCTTCGACAAAAGAAGAAGATTGTTGGTCTTGCATTACTTCAAGGAACCAAAACCAACTCAATACATAGAACTAGATTATCAATATATTAATTCTTAATTAAAAATGTGTGAACAAACATAAACATTACACTGATCAAATAAAGTATATCGGTAGTTTGGGGCTGAGCCAACCAATAGCAGCTGCACTGCCTCTGCATCTCTTGTCATCGATACTGATGCAGAAGCTTTTAGATTCTGTGTGTCTAGCAGAATACCTGCAAGCTGAAAAATACTAATATATAAGAATAGAGTAATCTTATTCTAAATTGTACAAAAAGTACTTATCAAGAAATTAACTAGGAATACAATGAGTTTATTTACCAATAGTTTCTTCAACACAGAGTTCTGGAGTAGATCATATGCATCCTCACAATAATTATCAGTAAGAACGGTGCATTGAGATCCGACCTGTGTTGAACAAATTAAGACATACAAAATTAATTCTAATGCATGTTGCACATTGACTTGGCAATTTGCATTAAACTTGTTTTCAAAATTGATTTTCAGATTCATCAAGTATTCATATGAACCAACCTCGTTAGTTGCGTTTAAGATATCTTGTCCAACCATGAGGACGCTCAGTTTACCAGTCGCCAAAAGGCTTTCCATGTCCACCTGTAAACAAACTTCAACACCATATCAGCAAACAAAGTAAGAGCTTACTATTATATATACACAATGTCCTTCAAACATCTTCATGTGATCATTACTGACGCAACATAGGCGCAACAATGTTGCGCAACCTTGGCCTTCTAGCACATTAAGCAATTAAACAATAATGAAAGGAATAGAACGAAAAAGAGAGATATTGGTGCAATCACTTATTCATTAGATATGAAAACAAAAATGACTACAACTCTATAAACAATGACTTGTCAGCTAAGTAATTGAATAATTACCTAACTTAACTAATCAAAACAGGTTTTCTAACTGTCAAAATTAACAATCAAGGTTGTTATGGATTAGTTACTCAACAATCATAAGATACACATAATTTCTGTGTTTAATCCAACCAATTACGAAACCATGTTTCAAGGCAATAATAACAAATAGACAAAAAAAAGTCATCGAGGCCAAGATAAAGAAGTTGAACCAAGACACTTGAAAGAGTTTGATAAAGATATACATAATTCAAATTTCGGCTATTAATATTACAAATTTGGATTGTATGAGGTCCTGCAGTCAAAGAAGATATGACCGTCTGATTTAGATCAAGTAGTCCAAATTTAAAACAGGTTTTCCTATTTTATTTAAACTATTTTAAATCTAGATGGTCAGATCTTCTTCAACAGCAGGAGTGCCGGCAACACGGATCTTTAACATTGCATACAAAAAAAACCTATGTGACACCTACACTTCAAATTGAAAATGTATCGAGTTTTTGACGCGAGTGGATGATATTCAATTACTTCTATTTTCTTAAATTATTACTGATATTTTCGTGTCAGGGTCGTGTCCGAGTCTACAAACTAACATTACTGACTATGAAAAACAAAAAGAAGAAAATCAACCTCATCAGTAAAAAGCAATGAAGTGGCATCAAGACCAGCATGATGAAAGAGCCAAGCAGCTTGCTTGAGCTTACACATATCACCTCGCTTCACATTCATCACAGGCACCACCACCGTTTGCTCATTTCCACCTTCATCACCATTCTCTTTCTGTCTATAACCCAATAACCACGCATGACAAATAGCAGCCACCATCGACGCCGTACCTACACCACACACACACACACACACAATCATCACTTTCAAACACTCTCACAATCACTCAAAAATACAAAACAAAATTCAATTTTTCACTCACTGTTTGAATGACCAGAAAGCACGATTTTGATTTTGACATTTGAACGAAGCTCTCCCTTATAGAATCTCTGAAACAAATTCCTCTGCTCTTTCAAAAACCCGTTGAGACTATACTCTTCCGTGGCTTCTTCTTCTTCCTCCTTCGTGGAATACTTCACCGGCGGTACTATCTTCTCCCACGAGCATGTAGAAGAAGATATAGTTCTCCGGTGAGCAGATTCCACGAGGTTTCTCGGTGGAGACAGAGGTAGAGGCTCCAACGACGTAGGTGGTATTCGCCGGTTTGGATTCTCCGGCGACGGTGCAGAAGTCTTGAAAGTTCTCCGGGAATTGTAGTTAGGGACTTGGATTCCCTGTGATAGAGGTGCACCGGAAGGTTCCGTTTGAAAGCGGGATTTTCGTGAAAGAGGCTGACGTGGAGGGAGAGAATCTGGTGAAGGTGGTGGCGTGTTATTGTTATTGTTATTGCTACTGTCATTGTTGTTGTTGTTGTTGGGTTTGAGGATGTTGGAGAACCATTTGTGCACTGCAGTTGCAGGGGATCCATCATCGTTGGATGAAGGTTGAGCAAATGTGTCGGATTTGTTGCGAGTGTGTTTCGCTGTTTTTGATAGTATCTCATCACTGATTCCTTCCACTGTTCTGAATCTGCTTCACATTGATCTTGGTTGGTTATATATAAAATGCTCATTTTCCATCAAAATTAGAGACATGAAAAAAAATTAAATTGATTTCTAGTTCAAATTAAACTAAGATATTGAGCTCAAATGGTGAATGAGTTCCCCACGGAACAAATCGTTCGGAAGAATCCAAATTTGATTTCTGGTGGGAACAATTCTTGGCGAGGCTTTCCTAACATCGTGGCTGAAATCTCGATTACCAGGCCCACTTCCCCGGGCACCAGAGGATTAATAACAAAAAATGTTGCAAATCGTCTAACCGTGTCCTGACTGTGAATACCTTCAATAGTGATCGAAATATGAAAGTGTCTCTGGTGAGTGATCTTTAAATTTGTTGCTAAATGAGTTTGTGACCGATTGAGATACTAATGATATGTCATTTTCATATTTGGTCTCTAATTTCATTTTGTAAACCAAAACAAAATATTTAACAAAGTTAACTGTTTTTTCTGAATTTTTATATACATACACCTAAACTTTACTCAAACACTTGTTACTAGTTTTAGATTTTGGTTCCTTATGTATATTTTAAGAATGAAATAAAAAAAGAATGTTACCTTCTGGCAGACCTAGCCCTGGAAAGAGCCTCAGTTCGATCAGAAGAAGGAAGCAAGGACTTCGAGGGTGATGCAAACCGAGGGGAACCTAAAAGACGTCCAGGAGATTCGCAACGCGAAGGAGAAGAAGCAACGACGAGTCGTGCTTCTTGCAGCCACTCTTGTGTCAACCTTGCACTATTACTTCTAGTACTGTCATCAAATCCATCATCTTCTTCATCATCATCATCCATGCTCATCCCAACTCCACCAGTAAGATCATAGGTTTTCTGATGAGTGTCTGCTGTCCCAAAAAACATATCATTCATGAAATCTGTGAGGTCAGGCGGTGGTTCTTCTCTTCTTAGTGTCTCTGCCATCTTTTTTTGTAGGTTTAGTGTCCCTTTTTTGCTTTCTCTGTTAAACCTTCGTTCCATTGAGACACACACAAACACTATTTACTGATTTGTCTTTCTAAGTTTCTTAGTCTCACTCACTTATGCATTCAGAGATTAAACTTTGAGGAGGATGATAAAAGGGGTTATTAAAATTTAAGATTGGTAGAACAAACAAACACATTGTAAATATCAGTTTGACTATGTCGGAAAGAATTTTGCCGGCATTTGTCTTGTTATCCATTGTTTGTCTTTGTATCTAACTTAGAATTAATGTTGATTAAGGATGTTATTAATTAGTATATTTTATTTTATCTTGTGGAAAATAGATTTAGTCATGAACTGTTTTGTTCTTTAAAAAAGAAGAGGGTAATGAAGTATATTTGCTGCATTTTTTAAGATTTGGATCGAATGAAACATCAAATTTGTTTCATTGTGAATGCCAGAACTAAACTAGATTTTGCAAGACACAAATTGGCTTGATAGAAAATAAAAATTATACAATCAAGGCTTAGGTTTGGTATATAGTATTTTTACATATGAATATGATATTTTTGAAAGTTATGTTGAATAGAGATACTAGATATAATACGTTGGAGTTTGAGTTCAAATTCAGAATTCCCCACTTATACATAGGGGTGTAAGCGGATTAGAAAAATCAATAAATCAAATAAAACAAAATAAAAAATTACCCATTCTAGTTTAGTTGGATTTAAACCGAGCAGAAGAACACCGATCTAGTTTGGTTTGTTTCACAGATTTCAATTTTAAAAACCGATTAACTGAACCAAATTTTTTACTAATAATATTTTTTTAAATATTAGATAAAGTAATATGAAAATAAATATTTTTTACCAAAGATATGAAATTATATTAGACTGTCAAAAAAAAGAAAAGAAATTATATTAGTTAGTTGGTTTTGTACTACAAAATATTGTCTAATAAAAACAAGGAAATGAAACTATGTTAGTTTATTTGGTTTTGAGTAATGAGTATATTGCGTAAATTTATTTTAAATTGAAGTTGTTTAAAAAATAGAAAACATGTAATTATTTGTATGAAAAAATGATAGTTTGAAAAATTGATAGTAATGAATACACGTAAAAAATGATAGTTTGATTTGATTTCATTTTAAAAAACACTAAAAATCGAACCAAACCGAATCAATGAAGATTTCAATGGTTTGGACAATTTTTGACTAAAAACCGGTTCACACCGAACTAATTATACTCCTACTTATAATACTCCCTTTGTCTCAAAATATAAGTAAAAGTTGGTCAATGATAGTCTTATTTATATGAGATTGCATGAGCCAATGATATGAGCCAATGATATGAGCCAAGACTAATGGACATCCACTATAATTATTCATAACACTCCCCTTTGGATGTCCATCAATGATATGCCTCGTTAAAACCTTACTAGTAAAAATCCAATGGAAAAAAATCCTAATGAAGGAAAATGAGTACAATACCGTTTATGTTTGAACCGCTTCATTAAAAACTTTACTAGGAAAACCCAATGAGACAAAATCATTGTGAAGGGAAAAAGAGTGCATAACGTATTTATGTTCCCCCTCATAAAAATAATTATATATGAGAAGAAGAAGAAGAAAAATCAAATAATCTTTCGTACTAGTTGTTTAAAATCTTTACTTTAACTTGACTTCGTAGAAAGACTTGTCTTATCTTCTTTATTGCACTCTTCTCCAAATTTACAGTTTGTGCAACATTATCTTCATATTGAATTGTTGCAAGAACCCTTTAGAAGAAAATTCACAAATCTCTTGTACTTAATAAATTGTGTACTTGAACCAAATCACATTGTTGATTTATCTCATGCGGTGCTAAACTTTCCTTATCATTTTATTTCATGAGATTATTATTGTAGATAGTTTTACAAAGGCTTAAATATGCTTTTGGTCCCTGCAATTATGCCTTGTTTTGAAAAGAGCCCCTGTAAAAAAAAAATTTGATTTTAGTCCCTGCAATATTTCAAAACTTTCAAAATAGCTCCTGACTGGATATAGAGCTGAAGTGACCAATTTTAAAATATGTTTTTGGTCCCTGCAATTATGTCTTGTTTTGAAAATAGCCCCTGTAAAAAAATAAAAAATTGATTTTAGTCCTTCATCTTCTTCCATTTTATCAAATCTTTCCTTCTATCTCTTTTCCTCCACCAACCACTCTTCCCATCTATCTTTCTTTCTCCATCACAACCACCATTTTCATCACCACAAATCCAACCAAAACCACAACTTCATGAAAACCACCATCATAAAAAATTCAAGAATATAAACCAACTTAGAATTAGAGCTATAATAACACAACCAATTTTAAAGGTTTTTCCCCTCACATCGGTTGAGTAAACATATTAGTAACTAAGGCAATTGAAATATTGCAAATGAAGATATAATCATATGTTAAAAAGTGAGAATAAAGCTAAAGAGTAAAGCAAAATATACACAGCCAGTGATGTAATACTAATAGTCTAATACCAAATTCCAATACTCAAGAAAGGGATTGTAGATGCAGATGAAATATACTAAATCCAAATACTAAATTCTTGCAATATTGATCTATGCGCAAAATAGAAACATAAGGACCTCATTCTCCTTATCCATATGCTTGTTCACTAGCAAAATAGAAACATAAGCAATTTATAAAACAGTTCATGGTGGATACATCATATAAATAATTCATGGCAAATACTTTTTTTTCCCTTTTTTTGTGTGGTTTTGGATGGATTTGTGGTGATGAAAATGATGGTTGTGATGGAGGAAGAGAGATAGATGGGAAGAGTAGTTGGTGGAGGAAAAGAGATAAAAAAATATTTGATAAAATGGAAGGAGATGAATTTTTTTTGTCATTTTGGTCCCTAACCATGTCATTAGGCCACTTGTCCAATTATTGTCCACTTAGCATGCCACATGTCGTCAAAAAAATGCCACGTCAGTTTTTTTATAAAGTTAACAACAACTTTTAACATTTTGGACCTAAATGACTAACGGATTGCAGAGTCGGGGATTATTTTGCATTTTATCTTCAGTCAAAGACCAAAATAACAGCGAGTTGCACATTAAAGAATTAAAATGACTATTTCCCCTTAACAGTATTATATTTTTTTGCTACAATTAACAATATTACATGGGAATGGGATCCCTTTGTGTTGGCTTTTCTGTAACTGTACGGCTATGGCTGACGTCGTGTGTACAAATATTGTCTGCTTGCCCTTTCCGAGACATAATGGACAAAACAAAGAGATCCTACGCCCAAATAGGAAGGGAAGAATAAGAACTCAATTATACAAGGAATTATTCATTGACTATTGTACTTTAATTTAGATGATGATTTGGATGACTTTTGAGATTGTAGGGACTCTTTGAACTTTTTATTTTTTGATAGTATATTATATAGTTTTAAACTTCTATGCAATTATATAAAAAAAAATAAAAATTTATATGCAATTTGATAGACTTGATCTATTTAACAATAAAATTCAATTAAACAATTGAATTGATTCAATTTGTTTTCTACAAAGAGTTATTAAAAGCGTAAGTATATACATAAGTTTAACAATTAATTAATGTCAATGGATATATTTTTTTTTTCAAGTAGCCTTGCATGTGTATGATCAATGTCCGCATGGAGTGAGATTATTGTTGTTAGTTGATGTTATGAGAATAACTACCCCGAGAATCATCTTGTAGTAGTTGTTTTTTCTTTTCGGACTTTGACCCCTTTTTGTATCGAAAAAAAGAAATAGCTAGAATTTTATTTTTTAATGTGAAATAGTAAAAGTATGGGAGTTCGAATCCCGATTCGTGCATTTTACATATAATTTTCCTACAACTAGTTATGCTGATGGGGACAATATCAAAAGATATTTACTCGGTTTATATATCAATTTCAAATTTGATGGAAAAGTTTATAATATCATACAAACATATCATTTTTGTGAATAAGTGGCATTTAATATAAAATATATTTGTGGTTCGGTAAAAAAAAAAGGTAAATAGTTTTTTACTCCCTGCAAAATAGACAAGTTTTGCGTTTGCCCAAAAAAATTTTGTAGAAATATCCCCTTGCAATGTTCAAAAAAAATTTTTGTAGTGTATTTTACCCCCCTATGTTGGGAAAAAAAATTGGCAAGGGGGGTAAAATACACTACTAAAAAAAAATTTGAACATTGCAAGAGGATATTCCTACAAAAAAAAAAATTATAGGGAGCAAACGCAAAACTCACCTATTTTACGGGGGGTAAATATCTATTTACCCAAAAAAAATTGTGGCATGATATGGTATGATATCAGATGTCATAAACTAATGCAACGCCAACTCTTGGCTTCTTGGATTTAAGACCGCAAGATGCTTTAACTTGGAAGGGATTTGGATCCTTTTCAATTTTCTCTCTAATATTTTCTTTTATTTTCTTAATTTAATGGTTGTTAAATTATAAAGAATAAAATAATACTTAAGAAGAGAGAGAAAATAAGCAAATGAATGGTTAGGATCACATTGGAGAGAAAATATTGGAGAGAAAATTGGAGAGGATCCAAATCCACTTGGAAGCATACCAAAACGGGTGCCTATAATTGTTTCATTTTGTTTTTTAAAAAAGGAGGTCAAAACAACGCCGTTTCATATATATATATATATATATATATATATATATATATATATATATGAGTCCCAAAAACATATCAAATGATTTTCAATTTTTCTAATTTTTTCTGTGGATGATCTATATGATATAAACTTTCAATCCAACGATCGATTTTGTAAAATTCGTATTCGTTATAGCGTTGGTCCAAACGATCGATGTTATTTGGTTTTATTTGTAAAAGAAAGATTAAAAAATAAACAAATTACAAACGATGTTATGGTACTATTTTGTGTTATTGGACTTAGTTATTATGTAATTTTTAATTTAGTTTGAATTAAAAAATTTATGTCTAATATACTAAAATTTTAATTTTATATTAACTTTATGACATTTCATCTTTTTCATGTGTAAAAATAAGAAATATTAAGTTATTATTTATTTATTTTTATTTATATATTTAATTAAAAACGGTCTGACCGGTCCGATCCTGATCCGACCGGTTGAACCTTGAACCGATAAGCTCACTGATTCGATGACCTGTTCAGAGGCGGAACTATAGGGGTTGGCTGGTGGTGGCTATGGCCACCCCCGAAAAAATAGAAAATTACTAGAATACCGTATTTGTAAAAAATTATAAATGTATATTATATTATATATATATTACTTTGGGAGAAAAACTAACACTAGCTAATACTAGCCGAGTGGCTAGACGCAGCGCCCAACTCTCATCACCTCTTGGGTTTCAACTCTTGGATGCTGCATTTTTTGTTTTATTTTTTAAAAGAATGTTTATATATGCTCTTGCTTTTTTTTTTTTTTTTTTTGACTAAATATATGCTCTTGCTTGGTTGCTGCATTCTTTGTTTTAATATTTTAAAAAGAAAGTCATTTCCTATAAATGCTGCATCCTTTGTTTTATTATTTTAAAAAGAAAGTCATTTTCTATATATGCTGCATCTTTTGATTTTTTTTTTAAATGTATATATCAATAAAAAAAAATGCACAATATTCTCTTTAGTATATGTGTAATATAATATAAAATTTTCTAATGATCAATTTGTGCGGATATTAGTTCAAAGTTAATTATTGATTATTTTAAGTTACTTGACTCACATAGAGTTTTATTTTAAAATATGTAATTTGATTTATTGATAATCATATTTTTGTACAAAATATAATTTTCATATTTAATTTATATACTATAACTTTTTATAGTGGCCCCTAAGGACAAAAAAATCCTCGTTCTGCCATGGAAGATATCCTTCATTGTTTACGTGTGCCCACATTCTAGAGAGTTTTGGCTTCGTTTGGATATGGATCGCTATCATAGTTTTTCTCACAAACTATTGTTAAGCTTTGGCTCTATGACATGACGTGTGGTGCCTTCTCAATTTTGTTTGTTACACATGGACCAACATTGGCGTATTCATAAGGTGGTTCAGAAGACTTTTTCCTTGTATGGTGGAGAGTGACTTACTCCCTCTGGCTTTATTTATAAGTAAAAATTGATTTTTAGATTCATTCAACCACTAATGTATCTAGCTTAAATATATATCAGATACATCAATTGTTCAATGAATCTAAAAAGTAATTTTTGCCTATAAATAAAGCCAGAGGGAGTATTATCCAAATCTTGGGATAGATTTACATCCATCAGATCTCTTGTCTCATTGGAGCTCTCCTCCATAAGTTACTCTAAAATTAAATGTTGATGGTGTTGGGATTGGGATTGAAACTCTAAGAATTGATTGTTATGGAAGAAGATAGAGTAGAAGAAAAAGGTAATTGCATTAAAATGAAAAATTGTTCATGTATGCCAATATACAGAGATTACTTAACAAGCAAGTAACCATAGTAGGCTTTGATCAATCTAACTAACTCTAGTTAAACTCCAACAAACTTATCAACTAAGAGTAACTATATATTAACTAACTTCTAATTACCAAACAAACACAAGAAACAATTCATTTGAATTACAATTACAACATATGATAATTCCTAGAAGACTTTCTGTGCTTTTGTGGTCATTTTGAAGGATCACACTCGAGGTGCCGTGGTCATTGAATTTGCTCATCGCCTAGCTTGGAGTCTTTCATTTTGAGAGATAAGCTTGGAACTTATTTCGATTTATTTCTTTCTCTTTTTCTCTGTTACTTTGTAAACCCACCAAATAAATGTCATAAATTTTGTGTAAAAAAGAACGATATAACATCTTACCAACAATTTTTTTATTGAAATGTTCTTCCTCTAATTGGTAAATCATTGGCGCCTTTACTAATCATTTTTGGCTAATATATATATTTTTTGGGGAATTCTAATTTATCCTTTCATAATTTAAGAGCATTTACCTTTCAACCAATGAAAACAAGTCATTTGTATGTGGTCCCTACAAATTTGTTACAATTAGTTGAGGGAACTACATACAAATCTACTTATGTGGCTTGTTTTCATTGATTGAAGGGTAAATGCCCTCAAATTATGAAAGGGTAGAGGAGTAGCATATTTTTTATATTAAAATAAAAAAGGAACTTCATCACATTGTGTTTTTTTTTTTTTTGAACAAGCAAAAAATGAGCTTTATTAAACAAAACGATAAGTCCTAATCAGCATAAAGTGTGCCAAGCAGAACAACAAATGAGTATAAGAGTTATTACATCAAGCAAACAAGAGGTGTCGACCACTAGCTATGAAAATTGGAAACTTCATCACGTTGGTAACCTCCAATCCATAAAATTAATCACGTTGGCAATTTGGTTCGAACAATTCATCCAAAGAATTTAAATATTTAGTGAATTTATGAATAATCGTCTCTCAATACAAAATTCCAAGTTCCAACAACTTGAGAACAAAAGGAAAATAGGAACACAACATAATAACAACGTAAACACAATACATAATATTTATTTTTCCGTACTAACCCTCCAATTTTTTTGGAGAAAGAGACCTTAGTAATATGAAATTCAACCACAAGAAAAATAAAGTTTAATAAAACAAATAAAATTTTATTTTTACTTCTCGACAAAATTCAAAGAAAAAAAAAAATTAACATGCGAACCTTTGTGTCAAAATTAAAGGAAAATTAAAATTTAAACCAACTTTTTTTCCAAATTAACATGTCCTAATCCCTAAGCTTATAAACTATTTCCATCATTCCAACAAGCTGGCATTGGTTATGAATAGGATGACCCTTCTATATGATCAAGGGCCATCTCTACAACTTGTTTGCTCCGTCCATTATATTTTTCCTCTTTCAAATATTTTTTTAGTCACTATTTTGAGCATTTGGGCCTTTTGACTTGTAATAATAGGTGTCATTACCCAAAGTCAAAACTCCCTCAATTTGTATATATTTTCATATTATTTTATTTGGGTTGGGCTTAGTATATATAATGCTGTAGAATCATTGCATTTTCATTCAGATTCTTCTTAGCACTTATTTCCAAATTCGCTTATCTCTTAAGTCTTCTCCCTCTCACAAGTTGACTTTTCTTTAGAAGTGCTTTTGTGGTTGGAGTATGGCAGCATATAGGCTTTTGGTAGCATCACTTCTTCTCTGTTGTTTAGCTGAAATTTGTTATGGAAAGGTTCTCTTTTCTTCCTTGAAAAGAACTCTTGATGTCACAGCTTCTCCCAAGCAGGGACAAGGTAAGAAAACACTATCTAGAATTATTTTACTATACACTAAATAAACAAGATTTTGCACCATGTATTAGCTGATGCTAGTTGAAGTAGAAGATGATAATTTGTGTAGATCATGTTTAATTTTGATTAATTAATTCTAAGTCTTTTTTTTTCTTTTCCTAAAATGGTATAATTTTGATTTGTATGTACTTAATTCTAAGCATAAAAATAAGCTCATCCAACCTTGATTTATGTTTTTGTGTTCCATTCTCTTGATTTCATTCCAATAATTATGTCCTAAATGGCAACCGCGTTACGATCATTAATATCGCAAAGCGTAGATAAAAACGACTCATGTGGCATTCTTTTATTGAATGATATTTTGAGAATAATAACATTAAATAAGGAAAAGTTGGTTAAATTTTACTTATATTTTGATCTGCCAAACATTACTACTTATTTTGTTTATAGTTGAATTGAATCCAAAATAGTAATATTAAATTTAGTTTAACATTGTTATAAATTCATTTTCCTTGAAGCTAATCTAAATTTTGGTATGAAATACCTATGTAGTTCTATTATCTGGAGTTGACAAAATCAGTGGAACATGGGCTCTAAACAAGACCTTCCCAGCTGGAACAGACTCTTCCTACAAAACCATAAAACTGAAGTTGTGCTACGCGCAAATAAGCCAACTAGACCGTGCGTGGAGAAAGACGGTGGATGAGCTCTCTAAGGACAAGACTTGCCAACACAAAATGTTGGCCATGCCCTACGATGCTGCCAACAAAACAGTTCGTACATTCGAGTGGTTAATCGAAAGAGACGTTCCTCAAGCCACATACTTCGTACGCGCCTACGCATTTGATTCCAACGATGTGGAAGTGGCTTACGGGCAAAGCACAAACGCCAATAAGAGTAGTGACTTGTTTGAGATCAACGCTATCAGTGGACGCCATGCAACTCTTGATATTTGCTCCGTTTGCTTCAGCGCTTTCTCGGTTTTGTCCCTTGGTGTGTTCTTCTATATTGAAAAGAGGAACGGAAAGTCACAGAAGCAGTGATTGAACTTGAGTGACAAAGAAAAGTACTTTATGACTTTTGAACACAAAAAATGAAGGAAACTTTGTAGTAGATTGCTTTTAGTGCTTTATGTTTTTTTAGTGCTTTATGTTATATTTCATAATCATGAATAATCTTGAGGGACATGTTTTTCCCCTCTCAAAAGCAAAATTGAAATTCATGTTTTATATATTAGTATATTTCACATCATGTAAAGCATCATCTCAACCAAAACTTATAATATAAGGAAACTGGAATGATATTGAATGATGAAAATATTCAATATCTTATATGATTAGGATGAGTGAGAGCATGGACTTATAAAGTTGGGGCCTAGCACCTCACTTTCTTGTACAAATGTATAATTGTCAATTGGCTTAACTTGAAAATGTTTCTTCCACGTTTAAGATGAATTCTAACTATTGAAATAAAATAAAAATGTCAAATTTATTGGTTCATGAGCAAGTTTTAGCTTGCAATGAGTTGAACCACCTGCCAAGTAGGTTGAGATGTAAGTACAAAGCAATCAAAATTCGCAGTCTCTTTAATAAATTTTATTGATTTTCTTAGTATGCATAAGCATAACAATCTTTAAAACGACAACTTAAAAAGAACAAAAATAATAAAAGGTAGTAGAAAGTAACACGTACGAGCATCCATTTTGTCACGATCATAACAAAGTTTCACAAGCAAAAAACCATACTATAAGAATCCTCTAACAATTTGTTTTCAAACATAACTTTATATTTATATTTAAATACTTACACTTGAATAAAAGGTAAACAGGTAATAAGTTGTTGCAGCATATTTATCTTTCTTGATCCTTTCCAAGAAGCAAGGAAAAAAATTGATGTTTGTAACAAAGTGTCTCACATCACATCTAATCATTATAAATTCATTTTAGGATTATTAAAATACATGTCTGTACTCTTCATTCTATCAGTACCATAAAGTGAAATTCTGTCTTCATAAACATCAACATATCCAAATGCATTTGTACCAGGAGGACATTCCAATGAAGCTTCAAGAACTCTATGATGTATACCATGTGAATCAATGGAATATCCACCTTTATGATCATGACCAGAAAAACAAACCTTCACACAATTATATCTATGTATCAAATTCATCACTTCATTATAATTCCACAATAATGCTTCCTTAGATGATGCACTAGGATCTAAAGGCAAATGACAACAAACCACAACCTTTTGGTTCAATTTTGTTGATTCTTGAAGAACATTATTCAACCATTCCATTTGTTTCTTCCCAACACCTCCATTGAACATAAGAAACCTTCTTTCAAGTCCAACCAAACCTGTTGGACTGTTCTTATCTTGATTTGGATTCTTCTCTTTGAGAAATTTCATTGCTTCCAATGTTCTTGGATGATCTTGTGGCCAACCGATTGCACTTATATCATATCCGTCGAGAATTACAAATCTATATCCGGGCACAGGTGAAAAATCGTAATAAGCATGGCCTTCAAGATTATGTATCTTCAACAAAGGAAGTAACTTTTTGCGAGGTAGATTGTATAGACAGTGATTTCCAATTAAATGATATACTTGTCCTTCGAATTTGTCGAATTCATCCACAATTTTCTTTACAGTATTAAGAGACCGATCTTTTGGACAAAATCCATCAACAATATCTCCACAATTTATCACAAATTTGTGTCGTCGATGATTATTCCAATTTTGAACTGCTCTTTGTAACACAAGAATGCTATGCCTATAGTAACGAGGAACACCAAGGAACGAACGACCATCAGGAATATCGCTATATTGCACATCAGATATCAATCCAAATGAAAAGAGAGGTTGTTTTTCATGTGCACTTTTGAAACCATTTTCTGAACCCATGGTGTTTCTATCTAATCTCCACAAGCACATTACCTATTGGAAATGCAACACAACATCTATTATGTCATCAAAATAGGACTTTCCATGAAAAAAATATATCAATGTAACCATGATATGAAACTTGTTTGAAAATTGGAATGATATTAATCTAACCATTGAAGCACCGACACATACATCTAACACGTTGACATCTAAATGTAACCACATGTGCCGGTGTAGCACATCAACTCGTGTCTGGCATTGGACATGCCTACTTCGGTTTTCAACCCCAAACACATCTTCAATCTGAAAGTGTCAGTGCTACATATATGTATCAAGTTTAGTCATTTACATATCACTTTATTAGTGAATGTATGGATTGGCGACAAGTCCCCCAAAATCACGGCAACAACCTGATATTTTGAAGCTCTAAAACTTATGAAACACAGACACTCTTTGGATTAGACGTGTCCCAATGTTGGACACATGTTAAAACATCGACAAATATGATTACATTAAATTATGCAACACGTTTGTGTCCGTGCTTCATATGTTAAAACCATTAACCAACAGGTTCACATCATAATGTGAATTCCACTCTCCATTCAAACATGCATTAATGTTACCTTATCACTTTATTTGAAGCGAATTAATTTCAATCCCAAAATTGAAGTTTTCAAAACAGGGAAGGGATAACCAAAATCAATAATCTTAACCTATAATTAAACTGATATATCTATCTATCATACGCCATAATGTTCCAAAATTTATTTTGTCACAACAATTTACATTCAAATATTAAGAGTCATATAATGAAAATAGAGAAAATTGACACAAACATAAACAAATAATCATTTCCTTACATGATTGAAAGAGAGAGGGAAGAACGTACTTGTGAATTGTGATTATAAGAATGTGAAATTATAATAGCGAGATTATTATGATTATGTATGTACGTTGTTGTTGTTGAATCGTAATGTAAAATGAATGATGCAGTGATTAGTGTTTTTGGTTGAATCGTATGTTTTTGGAATTTTTTATATGTTAATTTTGTATATGTAGGAGTAATGTAACTGAAATTGAAAGGACTAAAATTGTCCTTTCCAGTTGTCAAAGACAGAAACACGGGACCAACACTGCTTACCTTTTCTTTAATCTAACGCCACTTGTCATTCCTAAACTACGTAATCACCTTCACAATGCAACAAAACAAAATGCAATTAAATAATCGAGCTCATTCAGAAATTGTTCTTAACAACTCGAGTTTGATTTCTGATGAAAAAATTTATCCGCGTTACTATAAAGAGAAGTATGTTGAAGTTTTGAACAATTCACTCACTACAAGAGAAGAAATTTGTATGCATCTACGTAGTCTAGAAATTGCACAATATTAATCATTTAATAATGTGTTTGTTAATTAGTCAACATTGAGAAAGACTTAGCTCTCAATATAGACATATGAGACGTCTATACATTTGAATAATATCATTTTCATGCAGCTTCTTTTAACATACTCATATTTTATAAGAACTTTAGAATTTTAAGTAAAAAAAAATAATTAGCAATTTCTTGAATCATTTTGATAATCTCTGAAGCTTTTTTATATACATTTGCAGGTGGCTTATCAACCATCCGTTTGTTAATTAGTCAACATGAACATAATTGATTCAATACTAATCCTTGCGGAATGAGTTATTTAAAAAAAAACCAGTTAGATGTTTTTCTGATGGGAGATTCGTCGGGAATTTTTTACAATTGAAAACGTTTTAGAGTAGTCTTATACCGTAAGTGTAAGTCAATTGATTGCTATTACATATATTATTGGAGAGGTCGGACTTTGAATTTTAGATTCTCCACTATTCTGAATCTAGCTATTAGGCTACTTGATTAAAAAAAGGCTTAAATATCATTTCAGATGTTCCCAATTTTTTGGTTTTAGTCCATGTAAGTTTTTTTGTTCTAAATAAATTCTTTAATGTGTTAATTTTTTTCGTTTTAGTCCATGCCGTCCAATTCCGTTCAAAAAACGCTTAGGTGGCAAACGGAGGGACTAAAATCAAAAAACGAATTTACAGCCCTAAATTTCCAAATTCTTTCTTCTTTCTCTTCTCTTCCTCTTCAACATCTCAAATTTCTTCTATAAGGGAGACAATTGATTAATCTTTTGCTAAGTAGCCAAGCTGAGAACTTCATGAATCCTTCTATAAGGGAGAAAAGTTACTGTGCATTGAATTACAAGAAGGTGTCTAATAGAGGATTAGATAGTAGATAAATAAGTAATTATATAATAGTTATTAATTAAATAATTTAGGAATTTAAGTTATAGGTATTTATATTAGTTGGTATTTTAATTATAATTGTTTTATAGTTGGACTTTCATTGGGCCTTAAGCCCATTGAGTTTATTATCCATTAGTAATAGTTTATATATCGTGCTCTTGTACAATAAACCCAATCATATACCGACACGTGGCATCCCTAAGGCAAAATTAATGGATAATAAACTCAATGGGCTTAAGGCCCAATGAAAGTCCAACTATAAAACAATTATAATTAAAATACCAACTAATATAAATACTACTATAACTTAAATTCCTAAATTATTTAATTAATAACTATTATATAATTACTTATTTATCTACTATCTAATCCTCTATCAGTGTCTACGATCTGTGCTAAATTCAAAGAATCACCAGATGAGATATTTGGAAGCCTTGCTAATAAAAATGTTAAGCAAAGTGCTAGAAAGAAATCAATGGAGGTGCTCAAAAAGCGGCTTAACAATTTCAGTTGAACAAACATGGAAATATTCTTTAATTGGAAATAGGGTATAATTGAGGTGCTCTTCTTTTTCTGTTATCGATGTTTAACTTCAGAATGACTAGTGTTTCTATATTGTTCAGACTTGTTTAATTATGCCTTAAATTTGAATGAATTTGTCATGGAACAATATCTCATCATCATTGCACACAATCAAAATTTTACTACCCTTAGGATGAGATTTACTATCTTAATTTGGCTTTATTGTTTTTGCACCATTCAGCTGCTGGAATGAATATGTTGATGGATCTGTTATGCTAACATGACCAAATATAAACTCATCTGTTATAGTAGATGACCAAATATAAACTCAGCATGACTACTTAGCAAAAGATTAATCAATTGTCTCCCTTATAGAAGGAATTTCAGATGTTGAAGAGGAAGAGAAGAGAAAGATGAATGAATTTGGGAATTTAGTGCTGCAAATTTGTTTTTTGGTTTTAGTCCATCCGTTTGCCATCTAAGCGTTTTTTGAACTGAATTGGACGACAGGGACTAAAACGAAAAAAATTAACACATTGAAGAACTAATTTAGAACAAAAAAACTTATAGAGACTAAAACCAAAAAATTGAAAACATACAAGTACCGAAATAATATTTAAGCCTAAAAAAAATTATGATAAAAATACATGTCAGATCTATTGCTATCATGTCTTAAACACAAGGCTGAAAGACAATTTCTTGCTTCAATACAAAAGCCATGAACACTGAGCTGTGTACATTTAATTTTATTTCAAATTTTTGAAAGTGTGGTATAATCCCAAAATGCTACTATTTCATTCATTTCTCTATATTTGATACCGAACTTTGTTTTGTGATAATAATTAGCAGTAATAGTAATATTAGAAGTTTCCTACACTAAGATAAACTATCATACAACAAAATCTAGCCGTGGCACCTAGCGTTTGTTGCAACTTGGAACTGTTGAGAATAGAGCAGCAGTAGTATATAACATTATTTCTCTGGAACAATCTAATCAACCAGCTTCTCTGGGATGAAGAATCTGATGATCAACCAGCATAGTTTATCACACCGACATTCCTTTTTCTTTGGTGTGAAGAATCTGATCGACCAACTTCTCCGGAAGCTTTTTAGTTGCCTGTGGTGCAAGTTACAAAAACGTTAATTAAAAGTACATGGCGTTTGTGTTAACAGTATACATAAATTTATACCAAGAAACTAACCTGGAAGTTCCTCATGTGCAAAATTGGTTCGCATCCTACATCGGCCACAGATTGGCCATTTGGAGTCTGCAACTTAAACCGCTCTGCTTTGTATGCAGACAGCATATTTTCTTCATCGGGTAGATGACGGGAAACTGTAAGGAGTGAACTAAGAGAATTCATCTGAAAGGTTAAATAAAAAAACAGATCAACTTCCAAGAATTAAGCCAAAGGGAAACTTATAGTCCAAATATAAAAAGCATTCACCATTAACCAATGGTAATGAGAAAAAGAACTAAGCAGACTAAGTTGATATAAATTTAGCTAACTGCACTTAAACCGAACGAAAAATCCTACCTTCATGTATGGACAAGATGCACAACCGCCGTGAATAGAACAACCCTCTCCGCTAGCTACTCCAGGTACAACAGGAAGTATGATATCACCAACGTCAACTGAATTAAGACTTGGAGTCGTTTGCGAGATTGATTCTGATGAAACTGGAAAGACTATTTCAACAGTAACGTTTGCTCCTTGAGAAGAGGACTTTGCAGGCTCTAACAAACTTCGAACCGCTGCCACAATTGCAGTCACCATCCCAGATTCTGTTCCTAAAACAAATTGGAGATGATCATCGATGTTTCTATCCAAAGATTCCTGAACCCTGTCTTTTATGAAATCCAAAATATTCTGGGTCGAGCCTACTACTCCCATGCCTCTTCTTTTTGCTTCCATTGCCAATGAAAACATCTCTCCAGGTACCTCAAGATGAGCAGTAAGAAATGCATCACAATACATTTCTTTTATGTTCTCCACAACTTCATGACCAAATAGATGATGAACAATGCATGTTCCATCCTGGCATCAAAAGGTAAGAGCATATAATCATGAAATGACCCATAGATTGGCAGTACTACCCTACTAAGGTAAAACACAAAAAGATGATGGCAGGCAAATACAAGAGCCAGATTTTATACATGAAAAAATGAGCATAAAATAAACACATAGGCCACAAAAGCATATAAGTGCAGATATTAACAAATTTCTGCCACGCTATTTTTTAAAAAGTCGTTTTCATGTACAAAAAGTTAGGAAAAATGGATTCAAATTTCTGCCACGTCATTTTTTAAAAAGTCGTAAGTAGGAAAAATGGATTCACACCAAGCCAGCATTCCAAAATGGTGAATACGTAGAAAACCATATAAATGCAGCACATCTGATTGCAAACAAAGTGAACTCTTCCTCAGCTTTGTAAAACATCCTAAAGACCTTACCTGATAATAGTAAAGCCGCGGTAGTAATTTTTTAATAGAGTCTACATTATGCTCAGGATGTATCGCAGCAACCTCTTCATCGGTCATTACTGTCATCTGTTGGAACAATTCTACGATATTTGCACCCATGTATGAATCAGGCCCATACCATATGGTCAAATCTGGCACTTGAGCAAATGCCTGCATAAAAGGAGATGAATATATCATTTGAAGAAAGAAGCACGAATCGAGCTTTGTTGTAGTCGTCACGCGTGCAATCACATGACTATTACAAGGACAAAGAGGAACATGCAAAAGTCTGCATCTTACTGACCTGTAGAATAGTTTGGATGACATTTGATGAAGTACAGGTTATTGTTGGCACAAGCTCATGAGCATACGCCTTTGTCTCTAACTTAGTGTTAATGTATATGACATGCAAAGAAGTAGACCTAGAAGCTGGCTCAAGATACTCCATATAAGTAGAGGTCGCGGCAGCATCAGCCAGAGAACAGCCAATTCGCTCGTTCGACATCCTATACACGCCAACCTGAAAATGGTGATCAGCCAGATTAACAAGTAGCACTAATACTGAATTTTTCTAATCTAAAATAATGCAGCAGCACATGTTACATGCTTCATATAAGATGTTTATATTAGTTTCAAACCAGTTTCTATCAAACAAACAGGTGAAAGATGTACCTCAATGAAACCAGCTTGATCGAGGATGGCACGCACATTTTCTGACATAAAGTCCACACCTAGCACTGTTATGAATTTGCATCCCGCTTTTGCCATTTTGACTGCTGAATCTGCCATGACCAGTGAATCAGATATATGAATATGAGGCCACTGCTTCTGAGCAGCGGTTAAAACGCCTTGGACTTCAGGATCCATGTAAAAATGTGCAACTACACCAATTTTCTTCTCCTTCAGCACATTGACTAGTTCATCAACTTTTAACGCATTAGGGAACAAGTATGTTGCCTGCAGGAAAGCTAAGAGAAAATTAAGAAGTTTAATGCTTTCAGGTCCAGATTTCGTAAAATTAAGGCATTTCTTGTCATATTCATTATCCATTTATAATGATGTGAAGTAAACTTTGTTTTACAGTAAAAAGAGCTACTTGTATAGAAAAAGTAATCATGAAAAACAGATTTATTTTCCTAAATTTATGTTCATCAAAGATAAAGACAGAAAATGGAATTCCCAAACAACAACCAAGCCTTATCCCACTAAGTGGGGTCGGCTACATGGATCAAACGACACCATAATGTTCTATCATATACCATACTTCTATCCAACTCATTAATCTCTAAATCTCTTTAATAAGCTCTCTATCCTTCCAACCCAGCACCTCAAAAATATTACTAAATGGGACCCACTAATAACTTTATATATCATCTATCGACAACTCTATATATCTTTACATTTCTACTAAACTCACTGCATATTCCACCTCCACCAGTTAACACTTCCCATTTCTTTATCATCCTCGATTAATACGGGATCCTTATCTTTTGCAAGTATGAAAAGAAGAACTATAAACTATCTTAGAATTTGAATTGACACTAACCGAATTCTACAAAATTAACTTATAAGTGAAGACAATCCACCACGATGTTCCATATTCAAATAGCGGAGATTCACGAAGAAGTATTGCGCTATTTACCAGTGAGTGGTATTATTGGACTGATCCTTAGATAATGAAACCATTCCATTTATAAATACATTTTTCACATCATACGAGACTTCTTAACACACCCGAATATCCAAGATTGGACATTTCGAACATGACCCAAAAGTCTAATAGCATGCGACGTAACAAATTTTGAATAGAGGCGGATACTATCTTAACAAATTTGAGTTGGATCCAATTTGAGTAATCAACTCTATCAAACTAGAATATAAGGTGAGGACCACTCATGCATTATAGACTTGTCAACTTGTCAACAAACTAGTATCAGAAAACCACCAAATATGCCTTGACTTTACATACAGTGGAACTTTCAATACAAAATATTTGAAGTAAAAGCACCATATTAGAAAGTGTGCCAACTGCCAAGTATATCCCCAAATCATGACCAATATAAAAAAAATCACCTATCACATAACAGGACAAAGCCTTAAGGAAAGTATTATTAAAAAAAGTATCAGACTTTAATTTTTAGAAAGCATCAAATTCTTGCAAGACGTAACAGAAACGGACACCACTACTATTTCACTTTTTCTCAAGATTCCATATACAAAAGACGCACACAAACAAAACAAACAAACTGAACCCACCACTAATATTGTTCCATCAAGGTTAAATAAGTTTTTAAATATTTCAAATTTTATTTAAGTCTATATAAAAAAATTTAACAATTTTTGGTACATATTTTCGGGCACAACTCACAACTTTTATCCTTACTTACTAATATTAATGCACGTATGTACTTTTATAGTTTTGAATGATTTTATTTATTTTTTAGGCCCTGTTTGGATTAGCTTATTTTTGAGCTTATGCAAACAACTTATGCAATATAAATTAGGTTTTATGTTATTTTATAAGTTCTAACTAGTGAAAATTGTATTTTTATAAGCTATTTTATCATAAACTACCTTGACAAACTTATAATAATACATAAAAATTGCATAAACTATTTGCATAAACTCAAAAATAAACTAATCCAAACAGAGCCTTAATTTACGATATTTCCGACAATGACCAAAATTTGAAATGTTTTTTTTACCGCGAAGGGAGTATGAATTTTCTTAATAGTAGTAAACAATTAGAAAACAAAATTGCTAACCTGGGCTTCAGCATAAGTACCCTTGGGAACAACCCCATCAGCAGTAACAATTAACGAAGGAAAAGGTTGAAAAAGAACCTTCCCTTCTCTCTCAGCAACCAATTGTTTCGTCTTTTTTTGCATAGTAACAAGAACATTATGCCACGTGTTCACCCTAGAACGACCGGTTCCTGGTAAACCAACATTAAGACCCACCAAATCATCGGTTCTCACTTTCAATACCTCTTCCGGTTCAGACCCATCAAGAACCCAAACCAAACAAGCACAAAACCCTTTCGTGATCTCAGAATCACTATCAGCCATTAATCTCACCTTCCCTTCATTGTCAATCTTCACCTCAACCCACACTCTAGCAGTACAACCCATAACCCGGTTCTTATCAACCCGAACCGATTCATCCATAGACGGTGTCAGTCCCGCGTAGTGTAACAGTCTCTTCACCCGATCAACTGGTTCTTGTAACAATTGAAATTCCTCTTCCAGGTGACGGAGCTTGGAACCAACGACGAGCTCCGCGGTTCCTGGGAAAGCAACCGCGGAGCATGAAAGAAAGGGTTTAGTTTTGAGAGATTTGAAGAAAGGTAAATTGGGTTGAAAAATGAAACGTTTTGGCTTAAGAACATGGTTTGGGTTGATTGGGATTGAAAACAGAGATGAAGCAGTAGTCGAAGCCATAGCGTAAAATGGAGCGAAAATAGATAAATGAGGAATTAAAATGGAGCGAAAAAGAAGTGTATGTAAGGTTTGAGAATGAGAAAATAAAGAAAAGGCGTGTAGCTGTGAAAAAAGGGTTGGAATCAATGCTAGGTCCAAAGGGATATATGAATGGATGGATCACGAGAAAACTTACCCTTACATGACTACCCTTTATACTTTTGGTAACAGAGGTTCCACCAAAACCAAAATATCTGCTATCTATTTAGAGTTTTAGACTATTACTACTATAGGAAAATTTCTACATCATTAAAGTGTTTAGTGTTTGTTTATATTCAAATTGATTCAAGTTGATAAACTAATCTTACATCACTTGATAGGAACAACATAGGTAGAAGTTGAAGTTCAAATTCACTCTCTATTTATTGAAGTAGAATTCTAATCCTTAAGCCATCGGACACATCAAAATTGTTTCACATCGCTTGGTAATCGAGGTTAAAAATAGTTTATCTCATATCTTTCAAACCATTGAGATGCCTTTTTTATAAAGGACAAAATTGTGACAAGTTAATCTCAAAGCGGACAATCTTTCGGAGATGTAGACTTGAGTGGGATCGGAACATTGACTTCGTCTGTGGAAAATGGACCTGCACATGCTCATGGACCGATACCCTGCAACCCCTTAGCCTCGATTGGGGGATACTGTTCTGGACACATCAAAATTGTTCTACATCCCTTAATAGTCGAGACTAAAAATAATTTACATACAACTAAAAATTAACATTTAATTTAAAAATAATTAAAAACTACAAAAAATAATTCTATATTAGAATGTGTTAAGATTTTTTTTTAACAGCTTGGATCTAGATTTTATATTCCTTTTTCAAAATAAAATCACATATCTACATAAATTTTAATACTTTCTTTTATTAATATCGTATACGACATAAATCTATTGATCTATAGATAATGTTAAAATCACACTCTTAAACACGAGAATCGATTATCTCTCGTGTACATTTTTTTCATTCTAATCTTTACCAATTTTTTTTTCTTTGCTAGTGGTTCAATTAGGAAAAATGAATTTGGAAGGTTGAGATCACATTGTGATAGGTTTTTGGGTTGTTGGCTTCATTTGTTAAAATAAACTTATTTCCAAGATGTGTGGATCCATATCTGGACGCCCTAAAATATGCGCCATTTTGTTATATTCTTGCATGCAATCTTTTGAAGATTTGGTTCGAAAAATAAACTCATACTTGCTTGTGTGCTAAGAAACTAGCTAATCTTTTAAGGATTCAAATATATTTTACGATGGTCAGCTTTGATCAAAAGATTTAAAACAATTATATTTTGATAATGATCAAATTTATCTCAAGGGAAATTTACGATGGCTAGTTGTTAATATTGAAGTCCAAGCCCATGAAGCTTGTTCTAAGGAAGACAAAAGACCTAAATTAATCAACTGAAATTGAATCCATTGTTCACAAATTGAGTCTTTAGGGTTTTAGTCTTTCTATCGTTCATTGTGAGCCTTCTCTTGAATCATGTTTGATACAAGTGCAAGGACTGTTTAGTTGAGTTGTAACTTTTTGAATCGTTACTAAGCTTTGAAGTACGGAACTAGTTATTTGTTTAGGAGAGTGTCTCCATTATTATTGATTGTAAAATCCTCACAGTTGTGAGGTTGAGGGGGAGTGAGCAGAGGTTCTCATATCTAGGAGTTCCTAAGTAGAGTTAGCACAGATAGTGTTTAAGTGATAAATCGTAAACAATGTTTACTAGGGCTTTGACTTAAAACTATCATAGTGGATTCCTTCTTGGATTGGTATCCCCTCGAGTAGGTGACGTTGCACCGAACTGGGTTAACAAACTCATTGTGTTATTTTACTTTCTGCACTTTACTGTTTACCTTGTTCATCAAGTTTCAGTATGTTCATGATGTTAGCACATTAGGCATCACATCATACATCATAATCCTAAAGTGCTAACATTGTGCTGCATATCTGTCACTTGCTTACCAAAATTTCAATTGGCACCAGAGTAGGCACCTTACCAGTTTTAGGGTGAGCTCCAGGGATAATACTTTATTGGCATTATGGACAAGGATGGAACCTATGAAGCCCCGATACACGACACGATACTGATACGATACGACACCGATACGTCGATATGAGAAATTTTAAAAAAATCTCTATTCGATACTGCCGCGATACGTTATTTAAAAATTAAATATATAAATGCACAATATTTAAACATGACTAAAATCAATAATATGAATAATGATGCTTTTTTTTTAAAGAAAATTATTATTATTTTTTTTTAAAAGAGAAAAGTATTTTGAAATACCTCATTAATTTATATACTCTCTCTGTTGGTTTCGAACCAAGTAAGGGCAGGTATATCGAACGAGTATCGATATCGAGTACGTATCGGACACGATACTTCACTATTTTTAAAGTATCGGGGCTTCATAGGATGAAACACTTGTTAACAAACCACCTCTTCTAGATGGTACTAACTATGACTATTGAAAGTCACGTATGACTGCCTTCCTAAAGTCACTTACCAGTAGAACTTGAAAGTTGTGCTAAGGGGTTGGGAGCATCCAAAGATCAAAGATGTTAATGGTGTTGATAATGCATAATTCAAACCATAAGAAGATTGAACTACTGTAGAGGATACATTAGCTCTTGAAAACTCCAAAGCATTGAATGCATTATTCAATGGAGTGAACAAGAATATGTTCAGATTGATCAAATAGTGCACAGTTGCTAAAATTGTTCCACATCGCTTAATAATTAAGGCTAAGAATAATTTATATACAACTAAAAATGGTTAATTAATTTAAAAATAATTAAAAACTACATAAAAATGAATTATATATTAGAATGTGTTAAGATTGTTTTTTGTCAATTAACCAATTATCCCAAAAGCTTAAGCTGTTAGGATAGGGTCACATCAATGGTTTTATATTATTTCTAACACGCCCCCTCACGCAAAAGCCCACTTGGACATGAAGCGTGGATAATGCATAGGCCCTAGACCACGTAGTCGTAGAGGCTCTGATACCATGTCAATTAACCAATTATCCCAAAAGCTTAAGCTGTTAAGATAGAGCCACATCAATGGTTTTATATTATTTCTAACATTTTTTTTAAAACTGCTTGGATCTAGATTTTATATTCCTTTTTCAAAATCAAAGCACATATCTATATAAATTTTAATACTTTTTCTTTATTAATATCGCATACAACATAAATCTATTGATCTATAGATAGTGTTAAAGTCGCACTCTCAAACACGAAAATAGATTGTCTCTCGTGTATATTTTTTCATTCTAATCTTTACCATTCTTTTTATTTTCTTCGCTAGTGGTTCAATTAGAAAAAATAAATTTGGAAGGTTGAGATCACATTGCATCTCTTATGGTAAAATTGTCACCGGAGACAATCTGCTCCCCTCAAATACATTCCTTTAAACACACCCAATAATGTCAAGCCATGTGGCCATATTTTTTTTTATTTTCTTTTATTTGGTTACGAGATAGATGATTGAGAGATTTGAACCACTTTAGTTTATATTTATTATTTGGACTTGTTCATTTGAGTTCCACAAAATTTAAGAGATTGGTCTTTACATACGCGCACAAAATTATAGAGATATTCAATCTACTTACAATATATTAAAAGAAACTACTACAAATTATACACGGGACTGTAGCTTTAATAATAATTTTTTTTAATTTAATAAGTTTTACAATAAAGAACACAATGATTTCACTTATATTTTAAAAATATTTAATAACAAAATTTTAAATATTATATTCTAAATAAATTTTATACCTTAATATACTGACAAACATAAATATTGAAAAAAAAGTCAATGGACCGGTATACTTTATTATAACAATATATACGGGACAATAATTTTAATAAAATAAATTTATTCTTTTAATAAATTTTACATGAAATTACACGGGACAATAGCTTTAATAAAATAAATTTATTTCTTCTAAATAAATTTTCTACTTTAGTATATAATATCAAACTTAAAAATCAAGCAAAAATCAATGAGCATGTGCATTCACAAATAATTTTAATAAGCAACATAAGAATTAGTTATCATCGATGACAAATTAAAAAATACATTACAAATATTTATCACTTATAACATAAAAGAAAATGGATAAATATTTGTCATTGATAATTATAATTTATTACAAAAAATCATACACGGAGCATAGGTTTATTATAAATCAACAAGCTAAACTTTTTAGTTTTTTAACAACTTCTAAATAAAATTTCTATTAATTAGAACATATTAATTATAATTTATTTAAAAAATATCACGGTACAATAGCTTTAATTAAATAATTTTCTATAGTAAAAAAAACATATTTAGTAAGTTTTATAAGAAAGTTTAACTTATATTTTAACAACATTTTTATAACAAATTTTTAAATATTTTATTTAAAAAAAATTAAATTTATACAATGACAAACGTAAATATCGAATAAAAATAGTTGACGGCCCCTCTATTGAGGCCGAAGTAGTTGTATTATAATATTTCCCTTTGACTTTCTATTGTTATCAATGATCAATAATAATATATGAAATGCAAATGGCAAAGACAAAATGGTTGATTTAGTGGAAATTTAAAAAATACTAAGGACTTGTACCAAGTAATCGAGTTAGATCACAACATCACAAAGATTGACCACTGTTGATGTTGCAGGTTGAGTGATTTTAATGTTTGTCATTTGCAAATCATACATAGGTGAAAGGCCTAATGCTAAAATGGTTAGCTAAAGTGGGAGGTTGAGAATGACAACATAAAGAAAAGCAGTGTGGTGTAGCTAGCTAAAATGGCATGGAATCAATGCTAGGCCCAAAGAGATATGATGGATGGATGGATGATGGATCACGATAAAACTTACCCTTTTTTTTAAAAAAATTGCTCTTTAGGTCCCCTTATTTGCTATCCAAGTCTCCCGTATTGATGAAAATGTTCTTAATACAAGTTTTGGAACTTAAATTTCAAAATTAATTAGTTTTGAAATCTATATTCCAAAATACATTACTATGTATTATTTTCGATCAAAATAGCTATACAAGTTGAATTTGAAACTTACAAACCGAATTGTATTTTTGAAATTTTTTTACGCTTCGGAACTTACTATCCAAAGTATTTTTTTTTTATACTTCGGAATTTAACATCCGAATTATTTTTTTTTTATTTAAAAATTACACTTCGGATATTATAACCGAAAATAGACACTGACATTTATTCGTTATTGTGTCTTCTTTCTTTAACTTTGTTTTCATTTCCTTGTACTCACCAACTCTTTCACAATTCAATACGAAATACTTTTTCTTTTGTCCATAACCGTTATCTGAGCATCGTTTGATTCATCAATGTTTGATTTCAATTCAACCAGAGGTATCGCCATCCTAACACATACCTATATAAACCAATACAATAACTACATATCAGAAATGTGCACTACAAAGCTGGAAAACCAAAATTCTGCAAAGTTTGGATTTTATCTTCCAAAATAATTTTGGAATGCACGTTCCAAAATTTACGTTTACAGATAACATTTGAAAACTCAAAAAATAAACCGATTAAAGCATACATTATCTGTTGGATGACACCAAATAAGTGTAACAATTCTCTATGAGTGAATAAATATTGATTTCAAAGCTTCAAAACGTGAAAAAATCAACTTGTATAGTCATTGATCGAAAATAATACATATTAGTGTATTTTAGAATATAGGTTCCAAAACTAATTAGTTTTGAAATTTAAGTTCCAAAACCTATTGACATGATAATTTCGTCAACACAGGAAGCCTGAGTAGCAAATAAGGAGACTTAAAGAGCATTTTTCTTTTGGTTATAAATTGTTACATTTGGGTTCTTATCTTGGATTTAGATTTTAAAAAATAAACTTAGAAAATTAATAGTTGTGAATGTAACAATTTATATCAGTTGTTATGATATACTTATAATATTTATTTTTGGTTTATTAATTAATGGTTGATATATTACTCATTTTATATTTTAAAGTAAATTATTCACATTAGAGATGTTCGTGATTCAGTTTGGATTGATTTTAAGGTAAAAACTCGACTGGTCTAAAGATAAAATTACTCGCGCGTGGTTCGTTTAATTTTTTATTTTTGTTTAATTTTGGATGGCAAATTAAAAAATTCGATTCAATCCAATTTCGTGCAATTTAATTTCAATCAATTTTTGAATATCCAAATTAATAATTGTAATTTTTTTATTATCATAAAGAGACGATAAAATAATAAGTTTTATGTAAAATATAGTATATTAAAATTAATATTTTGAAATGACAATTGTTGATTACATTCTTTCGAATAGTTTACCAATTGTTGATTACATTTGAAACATATGAAATAGTATAAAATATAAGATTAAATTGAACTACTAATAAGTAGTATTAGAAAAATATAAAACCAATAGATTAATAGATTAATGCAATATATCCTACTAATAAAAAGATAATTAAATATTGAAATATATGCACACGGGTTGGTTTTAAATATCAATCCAAAATAACGTCTGCCATAAAATTGAATTAAGCTTACAAAGCTCCATTTATTTATTTTTCACATAAGTCTATATTTAGTTTTAGAAAAAATGAATTAATGTGATGAGTCTACTTGCTTGCTTACTTGATATGTCATCTGATCTCCCTCCTTCCCTCCTTCGTCTGCCTTCCTTTTTTGTGTCAAAAACAAAACAAACTCCTCCATCCCTCTTCTCTTTCTTCTAATCAATCCATCGATCAAAATGGAAAAGAAGAAGCGTGTAAACTTTTTCTTCCTCTTTTCTCAAACTCACTATTTTAGAACTCACCACTTCAACAGTTCACCAATCACCATCTACAAGACTTTTTTCAAAACTACTGCGACCCAATGGATAGCTTCGTCAAATTTCTCAACATCTCTAGGACAGTCGTGGAAGTTGTTACGGTTTTAAGTGTCCTCTGTTTATTGGTCTGGGCTTGCTATGAAGTCTTCAAAAAGTGGCGGCGTTTAGCCGCAGTGTCACCTCCGCCGGTGAATGACCTTGAGATGCTGCCAGCAGCTTGAAGAACCAATGATGAAGACACGATATCAGTAGATTTTGTAAGCTATTTGATTCCATGTCTATTACTATTAAGTTCAAATAATTATTATTGATAAGTCAAAATAGTATTTCAAACTGCCAATTATTTTCTTAGTTAAGGTTAAATTAAGAAAAAAAAATCTCACTTATGCACAAAATTCACAAATATTAAAAACAATTGTTAGCTAGCATAATAAATTTGTCTAAATTATACATGATATTACTAAATTATTTTTTGTGTTAAAGTTAAATGTATTCAATATTATTCTTTTTATATTTATATATAAATTAGTGATATTAATCATGAAGATTTATCTCTTCATTTTAAATTTCATGGCACAAATGTAAATTTTATGCTATTGAAAAGTATATGTACTACTCATATTCTTGAAAGAGAGATCATTGTGTTTTTAGGAACAATTGTTGTCTGATATAGAACATTGTGCGACAGACCAATAGAAGAAGGCAATTCTAACGGTGGTACTTGGTCAAAATTGTTGGGGATAACTCCACAAAGATGAACAACAAAACAAAGAAGGAATAGAGAGAAAAGAGAGAAAGAATTATGAATTGAAATTGAATGAATTAAAGTAAAATGGTTCAAGTTTAATTTTTATTGAACACAAAAGCACCTATATATAGGTGAAAAATGATACAAGATAAGAGAGATAATTTGAATAACAAGTTACTAACCAAGCCTATTCTCTATAACTAACTAAAAACATGTGTCAAAAAAAAGAACTAACTAAAAACAGAAATTACAACCGTACATAATTAACTAAAATAGTTAAACCTATTCACACCATAACAGCCATCATAATTGTCATAACAGCGGATTTTATCTATGGATTTGCCGAGCCTTTAGGGATCAATACATCATTGGTGGCGGAGCTGAGTGGTGCAATGCGTGCCATTGAAATTGCCCATCAACGTAATTGGCGTCAGGTTTGGCTTGAAACGGATTCTAGCATTGTCGTGGCTGCATTCAAGAATCCAAGCAACAAAGTGGCATGGTTTCTTAGAAACAGATGGAAAAACATGCTTAGTTTATTGAAACATATGCATTGTGTTGTTACACATATATATCGGGAAGGGAACCAACCAGTGGATCACTTGGCTAACTATGGGCTCAATATCACATCTTTGACTACTTGGGAGTATGCTCCACAATTTTTACAAGATAGTTTAGATCGAAATAAACTTGGCTATCCTAATTTTCATCATTGTCTTGCTTAGTTGGAGTTTTGGCCTAGTCCCCTCCTTCTTGTATTTGCTTTGATTTTGATCTTTCAATAAATTTTTGTGTGGTTTGCACTTTGCTTACCACCTTTTTGATCTCAAAAAAAATAAAAAATAAAAAATTGTCATAACAGAAAAAATGAATCAGGTTCTCGCTAAGCCAAAGTTGACAGATTTTGAATTACAAAACCAATACTCCTCCTTAATTCAAACTGTCAAAGCTAACAATTCTCATTTCTCTTCTGAGCTTCAAAAATTGGCCTCTCTTCACAGCCTTGGTCAAGATATCAACTTGTTGATTGTCAATAGAACAATACTCCAAACTCAACTTTCCTCTATTCACGTGGTCCCTAAGAAAATGGAACTTAGTTTCTATGTATTTGCTCTTGCCATGACTGATTGATTTTTGACCAAGTTGATTGCTGACTTGTTGTCAATTCTCAACACAACTGTGATGTTGTCAACCACATTCATCTCACTGAGAAGTGACTGCAACCAATTAGCTTGGCAAGCTGCTAAAAATCCTGCAACACACTTACAGTACAAGAAATATGATTTTTGGCAGCGACAAATGTCGCAGCGAAAAATATAAAGTTGCTGCGAAATGTATTTTTCGCAACGAAAAAATTGTCGCTGCATGTCGTTAGCATAAGTGCCGTTGCGAAAAGTCTTGCAAGGACAATTAATGTCGCTGCCATAACTAGTATTTTGCAGCAACAATTAATGTCGCCGGCATAACTAGTATTTTTCAACAACAATTAATGTCGCCGACGTAACTATTTTTTTTTGTAACAACAATTATTGTCGCTAGCAAAAAAAGTGTTTTTCCCAACGGAAAAATTGTTGTTGCATGCCATTGCAAAAAGTTTTGGTCGCAGACATAACTAGTGTTTGTCAATAGGTCAAATATTAATTTAATCTTCCATGAAATAAGATATTAGGAGTTAACGTTCAATATCAACAATTGATTGCTAAATTTTATTTATAAGTTATGTTTCTCGTTCAATTTTTTTTTTTAATCAGCGAACTTTATATATACAAAAATTGAAATACAAAGAACCAAAATACAAATTACAAGTTATTTAGATCGTAACAAAACCAAGTGGCCATTCACATAATATCAAAACATTAAATTAGAAAACACAAAAGAGCAACACTATTTTGAATATTTATCACTTAATCCTATAAGAACACCAAAAAAATTTCTAAGACACTGATGGCTTGATTGTTTGCCCCTTGTTCTCCATTGATCATCATCTTCTTTCATAGTCTTCACACTTTTCTTGAATTGTGTCAGTATTCTACAAAGCTTTTTAATATTAGATGTCTTCTCATCGTAGCTTTTTTTATTGAAATTCTATTCAGCTTTTAATGAGGTTATGTGTGAAGAATTGCCTTGAAAACTCAAAAACAACAGTTGAATCTGTCTCCTGCGCTGTGCGCCGGGAATGACCTGGAAAGTGGTTTTGACTCTGTTTGCTGCGCCGTGCGCGGGATATGTGGCACTGTGCGCGGGCGCACGTCCATGAGCTTATAAATAAGGTTGTTTGCGTATTCTGAGAAGAATAAGGTATTTTTTAGGGTTTCTGGAGCCAACACAAAGACTAGGGTTAATAGAAAAAGTTCTTGGGAAGACTCTAGGGTTGGGGAAACATTCTATCACCTTGGGAAACACTTGGAATTGAATCTCTTGGTCACGGGGAGAGATTCGGGACTAGGGTAAAATTAGGAGAACACTAATTCTTGTAACTCTTGTGGAGAATCTTATTGTAATCAAGGTTTCTATTGATAAGTGGAACGGAGAGGGTTGCCCTCCCCCCAGATTAGGTTCATTAACACCGAACTGGGTCAACAAATTCTATTGTGTTCTTTACCGCTTTCGTTGTTTATTCTTGTTCGTGATTATATTGTTATTCTCGCTTATTGGTTGCTTAATTTATTTGCTCCACACACTAAAGGTTATTGGTGTGAGTTAATCGAATTCGCAACAATTGGCGCCCACCGTGGGGCAAAGGATCAAACGAATTGAGTACAATGGGTTCTAAGTGGGAGATTGAGAAGTTCACCGGGAGTAACGACCTTGGGTTGTGGAAGGTGATGAAGAGGGCAATTTTAATCCGACAAAAGTGTGTTGAGGCGTTAAAGGGCGGTGGTAATTCATCTGTTCAGGTTGTCGTTAGTGAAGAGGAAGGCTATGAGAGTGCGGGAGCACTCATAGTCACAAACTGGGAACCGTAGATGATTGATCAGCCTGGAGAGGCGATGGTAAGAATACTCGACATCGGCCTGGAGAGGCGGTGGAATAATACTCGACATCAGCCTGGAGAGGCGGTGGTAATAATACTCAACATCGGCCTGGAGAGGCGGTGGAATAATGCTCGACATCAGCCTGGAGAGGCGGTGCTAATAATACTCAGGTTACTATTGAAACAACAACGGTGTTATGAGAATGTGAAGGCACTAGTGGAAGTTGGGAATGGGTGGAGCTCTGAGTCATGTACTTTGGATGCTCCTATCACATGTGGTTTGAAGAATGAGTACCGTGAAAATTCTAGAGCTAGTTGAAGGTGGAGTTCACTTTGAAGACGAGAAAGCTTGAAAGGTTTGAGGTATGGTTTTCGGTTGTCTTGCGATGTTTGACAATCGTGTGATTCTTTTACATGATGTGAGGTATGTTCCTGAACTTTGATGCAAGATAGTTGGTTCTACTATTGGTTATGCATTGGATACTAGTGGTGATTCTCATGTGGTTGAGTTGTGTGAAGCTTCAGGTGGAATTTGTTAGTGACATAAGTTTTGGTTGGACTAGTGAAACAAAGTTGAACTAGGTGGTAGAACTGAACTGGAAGTGTTGGGGACTAACAATGGCTTGAAGTGTGTTTCAGAGTAGTTGAATAGTTTTGCGTTACAAGGTGGAAGACATAGTGGAAATACCGGTTTGAGCCTTTGGTGGAGGAATCTCGGTTTGAGGTGGAGTTTGTTACTAGTGGTACTAGAGGAAGACAAACAATCAAAAATTACTCTTGGCTATCTAGTGAGGGATATGGAGGAGAGTGGTAATGTTGCACCGAAGTGGTATGGCTATGGAGACCGTGTGTGTTATATTTCAATTGTGTCTGAAGAAGTGCAAAACTTGAAAGATCTTCAGGGAGACAATTGGAAGCAACGGTGTTGAGACTTGGAAACTTGTAGGGCTATTGAAGGTAGTTGGATACAAGGAAAGTCCGATGTTGCAGCTTGTGGAACTTAGCTAAAATTCCAAGGTTAAGTTGAGAGGCAAGCAATTCTTCAGGAGGACAGACATGAACAATCCGGGGACTGAAGAGTATGTGGTGAAGCTTGTTAGCTATCTAAAATCCGATGATAGTGGGGAGCAATCGTTTCTTCAAGGGGTACGGACTTGACCAGTCCGGAGTCTGAAGAGGAGGCGGTGAATCTTGTGACTGTCCTAAAAATTCGTGGATAGTCGGAGGCAAGCAGTTCTTCAGGAGGACAGACATGAACAATCCGGTGGCTGAAGAGGGTACGGTGGAGCTTGTAGGATTGTCCTGAAATTCCAAGGACAATTGGAGGCAAGAGTTTCTTTGAGAGTACGAAGCGGTTCACTTCGGGGTTCAAAGAGGATGTGGTGTAATCATGGTGGTTGATGGGAAGTTGACATCACCATCGTTTTGAAGGCAAGGTGGAGATTTGTGAAGAATTGCCTTGAAAACTCAGAAACAGCAGTTGAATCTGTCTCCTGCGCTGTGCGCCGGGAAGGACCTGGAAAGTGGTTTTGGCTCTGTTTGCTGCGCCGTGCGCGAGATATGTGGTGCTGTGCGCGGGCGCGCGTCCATGAGCCTATAAATAAGGCTGTTTGTGTTTTCTGAGAAGAATAAGGTGTTTTTTAGGGTTTCTGGAGCCAACACAAAGACTAGGGTTAATAGAAAAAGTTCTTGGGAAGACTCTAGGGTTGGGGAAACATTCTATCACCTTGGGAAACACTTGGAATTGAATCTCTTGGTCACGGGGAGAGATTCGGGACTAGGGTAGAATTAGGAGAACACTAATTCTTGTAACTCTTGTGGAGAATCTTATTGTAATCAAGGTTTCTATTGATAAGTGGAACGGAGAGGGCCGCCCTCCCCCCAGATTAGGTTCATTAACACCGAACTGGGTCAACAAATTCTATTGTGTTCTTTACCGCTTTCGTTGTTTATTCTTGTTCGTGATTATATTGCTATTCTCGCTTATTGGTTGCTTAATTTATTTGCTCCACACACTAAATGTTATTGGTGTGAGTTAATCGAATTCGCAACATTATGTGTGGAACAAAGTGAGAGAAGTTATTTTGAAAGGGAAAATTATATAAGTTGATGAATAATGATGACATGAAGGAGAACTGGATCGGTTAAATTTTGGAGAGATCGAGTGATTAAATTTTGAGCAATGAACAAAAGAGAAAGAGGAGCGTTGGATGAATATTAATCTACCGTATAGAAAGTTTGCAATATATGATCTGTGATTTTATAGCTATTAGTAAATAGATTTTATTAATTAACAAATATTCCAAAATACATGAGAAATAAAATAATTAATGGATTATCTTTACTCAATTAACCGTCACACTACATGATTATCTCAATAGTGATAGTGGATATGTATAGAGTGCTACCGTCGAATTTTGAAAAAAAAAAATAAAACAAACCACTATTTTTTTAATCCAAATAAACTTAATTTAATTAATCTACTTATAATAATATATTAAAATTGATAACTACTATATTTACTAATTTGTCCTTATCAATTTTAATAATTTTCTAAATTTTGTATCCTTCATTGTAATTTTACTTTATTAATGATATATGTATAAAAATAGGAAGAAAAAAAAAATAAGGATTAGAGGAAGTTTAGTAAAACAATTATAGAAAAAAAAAAAACAATAAAAGATTATATATGAATCTATGCATAAAAGTAGAAATAAAATAATAAATATTTGGTAGTTTTTTTTATGCATAAAAAAATTTATGTATATTAAAATTGCTCAAAAATAAATTTTATTCTTTAATATATTTATTGACAAGTTATGTTGTTGGTATAACTATAAGATTTCCCAACAATATTATAATGTTGTTGTCAAAAAGGAGATACAAAACATAAAAATAGGAAAAACATATTCAGTTAAAAGAAATTTACGCAAAAAATGGAAACAAAAACTACAACAAAAGATATTCATCAAAAAATAGTAATTGTGTGGTTTCTCAGTGACTTTACAAAGTTGTTGCAAATAATCTATAGTATTCAAAATATAAAAATAGAAAAAAAGAAACAAAAAAGATAATAATTTTAAGTTAAAACAAATCTACAAATAAATATAGGAACAAAAAACATGATAAAAGATGCGTATAAAAAAATAATAGTTGTTGGTTTCTCAGCGACTTTACAAGGTTTGTTGCACAAAAACTATACGATTAGTGACAACAATAATTATTGTTGGGATAAGTAATTTTTTCCAGCGATAACATAATTGTTGAGAAAAAACTAACTTACAACAACAACTTAAATTAGTTGCTGCTATATGTATATTTTTGTCAACAATTTGAATATCGCTGCAAAAAAGTTGCTGCGAAAAATCTTTTTTCTTGTAGTGTTAGCTTCACAGCTAGAGAGCTATGACTGGTTGCTTCTTGGAGCACGACACTAGTGCATTTTGAAACTTAAACAAATAACCACTGTTGCTCTTTCTTTCCACCTTATCATCACCACACCAATTAGCATCAGAGAATCCACTTAATTTAAGTTTTCTATTGTCCTTAGAGTATGGAAATAACACACCAAAGTGGATTGTGTCATTGATGTACCTTAGTATTCTTTTTGCTATAAACCTGCTAACATAGCTCACTGCATAACTTATGTCAGGCCTAGTTTGATATAAATATCTCAATGAACCTATTAGTTGCTTGGACATGATTGGAACAACAATGTCACCACTTCCATCTTCTTCAAATTTAACATTTGTATCTGTTGATGTGATTGGCGAATTGCAATCAAGCATCTCAAATTTCTTCAAGATCTCTAGCATATTTTGCTTGACATTTGGAGTTTCTAACAATTCCATTCCTAGAAAGTATATAAGCTTTCCCAAATCAGTCATTTCAAACTCACTTTTCATTTGTAATTTGAAATGTTCAATCTCAGTTAGTGAGCTACCAGTCACCAACAAATCATCCATATACAAACATATGATTAACATGTGTTTGTCATCACTACAGTTCACATTGACACCATATTCTACACTGCATTTTTTGAAGCCTTGTGTGACAAAAAATTGATCAATTCTCCTATTCCAAGCTCTTGGAGCTTGCTTCAAATAATACAAGGCCATGTTCAATTTTAGCACCTTGTCTTCTCTACCCCTGGAGGGATAAAGATAAATTTTCTTGCATAGCTGACTACGTTCTAGCAAGTGGACCAGTTTGTCGTCGAGCAATAATTCACACTCTAGGTGTCTAGAATGAGTTCGTATCCACAGGAATCGTGTCAAACCTTCTCTAGGGCTATTCTAGTTCGTGAGTTTTTGCATTCGCTTTGGTTTTTAGAAAAAGGTTTTTAATTTATAAAAAGAGCGATATGCGTTGCAGAAAAATAAAGGTTTTTGATTCAGAAACACAGAGGATAAGTATGGTAGTTGAACTTACTCCCTTATTCATACTTGGCATAATCGGTGAATAACATAGTCATTCGTATTATTATTGGGCGTCGATTTTATCCTTGTTTTTGTAGCACCTTACTACTACACTATGTAAGCAAAGTTTTCCTATGTTTGCAACTAAGGCACCTATGAGAGCCTAATCTCGCTGTGTTACATACCCTAATTACTAGACAAAGTTATTTACACACATGCATTATGACCATCAACCATCCAATGCCCCTAGATCTTAGTTTCGGGCTATTCAACTTCTAATTGCTAAGTCGCAAATAGTGTCTGATTCCTCCTCTAATTGTTAAGTCACAACTAGTTCAGGATGTTTACCGTGTCTACTCATCTAGTGTTATTTATTACTAGTTCTGGAAAAATATTAAAGAGAACCCTAATATGCTACTATTAAAGTAAACCCTAATTATTTATTCTAAAGGCGTTACTGTTTATCCGGCCAGATTCCGAGCAACGTTGTTAAAGCAAGAAAATAAATAACAATAATATATTGAATTTCATTTATTATAACTTTGACTCAATTACATGACCTAAGTATTCATCGGGGAGTTCATCATCTCCACCACAACCTAAGGAATTGATTACAAAAGACTAAACATAATTAAATTACAAGAATCTAATAGAAAAGCCTAAAGAATTCAGACCTTGCTGAGTTAGTTTTCTCGTAAGGGGAGAAAACTATGCCCTTAGAGCTCCTCCGAACTTCTCTCCACAAGGAATAGAAAGTTCTTATATTTCTGAATGAAAAATAATGAGGAATGAAGGCTCTATTTATACTTTTCGTAATGGGTCTCAGCAAGCCATCGTGACACGATAGGTCCATCGTGGCACGATGGGAAGATTCAGTTTAAAAATATAACAGATCTTGTGCTGTTGTGCATTTCATCAGTGTGGTTACCAAATAATGTCATCGTATTGCGTTGAGGTCCATCGCAACACGATGCGAAGATTTTCTTCAAAAATATAATTTCTGATGTCTTGGCGAACAAGCAGCTCTCATCGTGTCACGTTGGGAGCCATCGTGACACAATGAGCTGTTTTTCCTTCATTTTTGGGCTTTTTCTTGTCTTTTGCGTGTCTTCGCTTTGTCTTGACGCTTTTTCTCAATTCTTCGGTTTTTGTTGATATTCGAGCCTGTTTTGGTCAATTTACTACTAATAATACTACCTAAAATACTGCAGAAATTCCTGTCATCACAACCCCAAACTTAAACTGTTGCTTGTCCTCAAGTAACATGCTGTCAGACAAGATCGTTAACGAGTTAAGAAATAAATAAAGATGATAGGAATTTCACACCCTTACTTGTTCAGTAATGGTATTGCTGATTCTTACCGCAGCGTGCAATGCTCAGTCCTGCTTGATTCAGGAGACGTTGATAGTAGCGAGTCGGACAAGTGTCTGCAAGAGTCTGTGTTCAACCTTTTCTCTCTCTCTCTCTCTCTCTCTCTCTCTCTCTCTCATATTTTCGATCAAAATTGAAAGGGTTACTCTTAATCATCGCACAACCTGCCATTTTACCATAGGCTTGCAACAATTCTAAGCAAACTGTCAAAATTTAATAAACATGCATTTTTGGAGGTCTTTCAGGGTTATAACGTGGCTAGGGTCAAGGTGGGACATTTTTGGGATAAGTAGGCTAACATTGGAGTTAAGTTCTACTTTGTTTCTTTTTTGTGTACGCAACCTTATTCCATAGGGTACCTTTTTTATTTTGGTATCAGAGAATAGAACCTAAGGCTATTTTTGCCTTTTTGTGTATGTCTCTCCGGTTCTTTTTCTATCACTGTTTTTTGAAGAGACTATTTTTTTAGGGATTTTTTATGTTCCCCGTCTCTTTTTATTATTATTTTTTTTAAGAGACTATTTTTTTAGGGATTTTTCCCGTCTCTTATTTTCTTTTTTCTTTTTTTGCAGTGATAGTTCTCTGTATACCCACCCCAAACTTGAATTGTTGCTAGTTCCATGAGCAACCCTAAACTTTGATCCTTGCTATGATCAGAGAACTATTTTCTACCTAACTCCAAAGAGGGTAAAATTTTGTTTTTCTGGTCTATAGGCTTATATTGTGGTTTGTCATCAAAAGAAAAGGGATATTATTTTTTTTCGGCTCAAATTTGGCTAGCAAAGGATATAATAATATTCATAAGGGTGGCTTGAAAAGGCTCTGGGTTATAACAAACAATTGCCTCAATGCATAATTTAATAAATCAACCAGTTACAGAGAATTGGAGCAAGTTCTGAAAAATAAACAGGAGTACGGAACTCTCATAGATCGAAAGAAATTGGTAATACTTGTTGGAAATATTTGGCTCAAATTCTCACTTGGCTTAGGTATCTGAAGGTTTGAACATTTATCTGCAGACACCGCTTCATCACTCGTCTCATTGTCTCCCGAACTCTCGCTTTTCGGAGCATTCACCTTTGGTATTTGTGTGAAAGCGTGAAATTCGGATCATCAGAATTCATAACTCATTTCGCTGCAATCTTACCTATAACAGTTTCTCATGCACAAGATGATAAACAGCAACAATTATTTAATTTTTTTGTAAGTCTGACAGGGGCTGTTAACAGATAAATATGACATGATGGAATTCTGCATACATGTTATTGAATTGAAAATACGGAAACAAATTACTGAATTGAAATACTAAAACAAAATACTGAATTGAAAATACTTAGATAATAAATCCTGGGTTGCCTCCCAAGCAGCGCTAGTTTAGCGTCTCATTAGCTTGACACATTTCCTCTATTACAGAGGATAGATTCGCATGTTTTTCTCTTCCTTAGGAGCTTCCGACTTAGCTCCTCCCTTCTTGGTGCTCTTCTCGTACTTCTCTAGGTCCTGTTGTTCTTTGAAGGTGGCAAAGCAGAGCCTTCCATCATCATCTGAAGCAATTGGTTTGATAATGGATTTGTTTTTGCCTTTTGGTGGACTTTCCTTCCCTTCTTCGTATGTTATGATGACCCAGCAGTTCTCTTCTACCTTCTGGAACCGCATCTTCCTTCATGTAGCAGCTGGCTTCTTCAGAGGTGGCGTGTTAACCCCAAACTTTGATCTTTTGGCCGCTTTTCGGTTTTTTCCCCATGCTTTGACCCATGGTACCTGGATTTCTACCTCAATAGTCAGCCTATTCATTTTGTCAGTTAGCCCCTCGGGTTCCTCCTCGGCCTTTACTTCTACCTGTAGCTGTGCCATTTCATTCCCCAGCTCCTCTATCTCTATCTTTAATTTCACTTGAGCTGGAGTCGGTGGTGTAGCTTCTTCGTTCTTCCATTCGAGCTTGCAACATTCGTTCTTGTTCGGCTTGGAAGTTGGAATGGTGATTACCTGTTTTCCACTTCTTAGTGTCATCTCAGCAAGATCCATGTCAATGATGGCTCTGCTAGTTGCTAAGAAAGGTCTTCCTAGAATGATGGAATGTTCTTCATCTTCTCCAATGTCTAGGATCATGAAGTCTGCTGGAAAAACCAGGTCTTGGACTTTCACCAGGACATCTTCTACTGTACTTGCTGAGCGAATGGTTGATTGGTTAGCTAATATGAGTTCTTTTGCTGTACCTGCAGTTGGTAATTTGAGCTTGAATTTGTCTGCCAAAGATAATGGTATGACATTCACACTTGAGCCCACATCACATAATGCATTTACTCCTTCTTCCCCAATATTACAGATCATGATGACGCTTCCAAGATCTTTCTTCTTGGGTGGAGCTTTGTTTCTTTTGCTAGGCTTTCTTCAAATTCTTCAAGCTCATCAGCGAATGCATCATAAGCTTCCTCTAATGTCATTCCTAGCGCATTGATTTGCTTTTTGAACTCCATCAACTCTTCTTCCTCTTGCTCGCGTTTCGTCTTTCGCTCTTTCAACGCTTTGCACTCATGCTTTCGACGATATTCTGTATCGCCTGCAATCATTGCTTCATACTCTTCTCGATCACAGTCATCGCATACCAATCCGGTATAATCCTCTATGAAAATTGTTCTAGAGCTATACATCCATTCTCGGATGACATTCTGTTGGTACTCAAGCTTCCGGCGTAATTTTCCCGAAAATGGTCTCTTCTTATAGAACTTGGATATACTGGGTGCCAGCCTATTCCATCTTTTCATCCATTTCTCATGCTTTTTCCACTTCTCACTGCTTGGTTGATCAAGAAAGTTTAAGCTGTCTTTGTAGGTGTGTACTTCCGTGTTGCAAGCTGGTGAGGTTACTTTGATCTCAGGGGAGTTTTCCCCTACTAATTCAATATCTGCATCTACTAGATCATCCCAATGTATCCCATCAGAGCTGTCTGGGGTGCTTGGTGATGACCACTCGAGTTCCAGCATGACACTGTTCTTTCTGTAGTAATCTCCCAAAGTGACTCTTTGTTCGTCCCCCATGGCTTTGGTGGTAGGCTCTTCTTCTTTCTCGAGATTACTGGATTCTGCTAGCTTTAAAGCTCTCAGTCTTTTCCTTAGCTCTTTCTCTAGTTCGTCGAAGTACTCAAACTCCAGGATATCTGTTATCAAGCACAACAAATGAATACCATCAGAAGCACTGGAAAAGAATAGAGTTAAGTATTTTTGGTTTTATTTTATGTGTCTTTGTCACCATGAAAATTCTCAGGTAATTGAGGTGGATCACTAGGATCGCTTAAATACCTTGACTATGCCTTAGCCAGAATTTCACAGATCAAAATTCACAATCATTAACAATATTTTTTATTTTTTATTTTTTTTTTGTATTTTTAAATTTTTTTGACAAACTAGAATAATTCTAACAAAGTTTTGTGAACACAATCCCCGGCAGTGGTGCCAAAAGCTTGACTACGTTCTGGCAAGTAGACCAGTTTGTCGTCGAGGGATAATTCACACTCTAGGTGTCTAGAATGAGTTCGTATCCACATGGATCCTGTCAAACCTTTGCTAGTGCTATTCTCGTTCGTGAGTTTTTGCATTTGCTTTGATTTTTGAAAAAAAAGGTTTTTAATTTATAAAAAGAGCGATATGCGTTGCGGAAAAATAAAGGTTTTCGATTTAGAAACATAGAGGATAGGTATGGTAGTTGAACTTGCTACCTTCTTCATACTTGGCATAATCGGTGTATAACATAGTGATTCGTATTATTATTGGTCGTCAATTTTATCCTTGTTTTAATAGCACCTTACTACTACACTATGTAAGCAAAGTTTTCCTATGTTTGCAACTAAAGCACCTATGAGAGCCTAATCTCGCTGTGTCACATACCCTAATTACTAGACAAAGTTATTTACATACATGCATTAAGACCATCAACCATCCAATGCCCCTAGATCTTAGTTTTGGGCTATTCAGCTTCTAATTGCTATGTCGCAAATAGTGCATGATTCCTCCTCTAATTGTTAAGTCACAACTAGTTCAGGATGTTTACCGTATCTACTCATCTAGTGTTATTTATTACTAGTTCCAGACAAATATTAAAGAGAACCCTAATATGCTACTATTAAAGTAAACCCTAATTATTTATTCTAAAGGTGTTGCCGTTTATCCGGCCAGATTCCAAGCAACGTTGTTAAAGCAAGAAAATAAATAACAATAATATATTGAATTTCATTTATTATAACTTTGACTCAATTGCATGACCCAAGCATTCATCGGGGAGTTCATCTTCTCCACCACAACCTAAGGAATTTATTACAAAAGACTAAACATAATTAAATTACAAGAATCTAATAGAAAAGGCTAAAGAATTCATACCTTGCTGAGTTAGTTTTCTCGTAAGGGGAGAAAACTATGCCCTTAGAGCTCCTCCGAACTTCTCTCCACAAGTAATATAATGTTCTTCTATTTCTGAATGAAAAATAATGAGGAATGGAGACTCTATTTATACTTTTCGTAATGGGCCTCAGCAAGCCATCTTGACACGATAGGTCCATCGTCAAACAATGGGACGATTCAGTTTAAAAATATAATTGATCCTATGCATTTCATCAGCGTGGTCACCAAGTAATGTCATCGTACTGCGTTGAGGTCCATCGCAACACGATGCTAAGATTTTCTTCAAAAATGTAATTTCTGATGTCTTGGCGAACAAGTAGCTCTGATCATGGCACGTTGGGAGCCATCGTGACACGATGAGCTGTTTTTCTTCATTTTTGGGTTTTTTCTTGTCTTTTGCGTGTCTTCGCTTTGTCTTGACGCTTTTTCTCGATTCTTCAGATTATTGTTGATATTTGGGTCTGTTTTGGTCAATATACTACTAATAATATTACTAAAATACTGCAGAAATTCCTGTCATCAATAGCTCAGCAAGTTTTGTTGAGTTTGTTCCATTAATAGAAGTGTTTTATTTTCAAAAAATAAAAAAATTTCTGGAATTGAGTTTAGCGAAATTTCACAATCAGTGACGAGATCAAATACTAGAAAACAAATTTATTTCTCTTTGTGACTTGTCAATTTCATGAAGACATTATGGTTGGTCTAATGAAAACGTTCTGTGACAATTTCTTGATCGTTCAAACTTTTGCCCTTACAAAATCGTTCAAAAGTTCTAGATCTTTTCCGGTAAAATTTCATTTCAAACTCACGCCTTATATTTTATAATTAAGGATCATACTCCATTCAGACTTAATTATAAGCAAATGTCATTTTTTGGATATATTGAATAACTGATGTATCTAATCTAAAAAGTTGACTAAATACATTAGTTATTAAATGTATCTAAAAAGCGACATTTGTTTATAATTAAGGACGGAGAGTAGTGGAATTCTTTCATTTTCGGTATTTAATGGTATTGTCCTTCATAAGAAGTAAAAGAAGGTGGGGGAGTATACTTTTAACAAGAAGGTAGGGGAGTATTGTCTCTTTGCATATATATCATGTTATATATATGTTAGGACTTAGGCGTGACTCTCACACCAACATGTATTTGGAAAAACTAATGGCTCTCAAAATATGGTCACATGACCAAATTAAACTAGTTTTTTACTCTCCACTTTATCTATCATTTTTCTTCCTTATAAGTGTGTTAATCGTGTTTAATCTTGCAATAAAAAAGCCTAAATCCAAAACCAATCTAAATAAGCTTCCATCTCCACCAAAATTACCAATAATAGGCAATCTTCATCAACTAGGCACACTTCCATACCATTCTCTTCGAGATCTATCACTCAAATATGGCAACATGATGTTGTTGCAATTGGGACAAAAAAACGCTCTAGTGATTTCATCAGCAGAAGTAGCCATGGAAATAATGAAAAGACATGATCTCGCTTTTTCAAATCGAATGCAAAATACAGCTACAAACATCATATTTTATAGAGGTATGGATGTCGGTTTTGCAAATTACGGAGAAAGTTGGAGACAAAAAAGGAAAATATGTGTCCTAGAACTTTTGAGCATGAAAAGTGTACAATCGTTTCGTCAAATTAGAGAAGAAGAAGTTGACGCATTGATGAGTAAACTACGCGAAGCTAGCTCGAATGATGCATATATGAATTTAAGTGAGTTGTTTGTTGAACTTACAAACAATATTATTTGTACATGTTCTCTTGGAAGAAAATATGGAGGAGCTAGTGAAAGTGACAATAGGGTGAAAGAGATAGCAAGGGATATTATGACTCATCTTTCTACTTTTATTATTGGAGATTATTTCCCTTCATTGGCTTGGGTTGATGTTCTTAGTGTAAAAATTGGGAAAATCAAGGATACTTCTCAAGCATTGGATCGTGTGTTTGATCAAGTGATTGAAGAGCGTTTGGGTGTAAAGAAGATTGAAAATGATCAAATTAGGAAGAAAGGATTTATTGATATTCTTCTTCAACTCAAAGAGGATGGCATGGATGGCTTTAAGCTCTCCAATAATGATATCAAAGCAATACTAACGGTAATTTTCTCTCTTTTAAAATTTAATTTATAGGCTTAAATACCCTTTTGATCCTCACATTTTAATATTTTTAAATTTTTTATCCTTTTATTTTAAAACTCAGCTTTTTGATCCTTATTTTAAAAGTCAACGTTTTTTTTATGGGTGAGTCACGACCTTCCTTAACCACCCCTTGGTGCATATAATATACATTATATATTATTACAAAAAAAAAAAAAAAGTTATCGATTTCTTACCGAGTGCATATCATGTACGCGTCCTATTTATCTTTTTTTTTTTTTCTTTCTATTTATCTATTTTAAGAGTTGAATTTCTAACGGTTATATTTATCTTTATATCTTACTGCAATGCAACTTGTAAGACCCATAATTCCACGGTACCTTTTGTGTGAGGAAAATAAGTAATGGCTAAGAAATTTAGGGTTTTTGGTTAAGTGTTTTGTGAGTATCGTCGTAATATTAACACTTTTGCTGAGATGGAGCCTGTTTTGTGCTCGTGTGCTGGGAACGCACGGACTTTTGTTTCTTAGTCTTCTTTTATCTATGAGAACGTTCCTATGTCGTCAGAATTTCGAAATTTGGTTTTCTCCGTATTTTGGAAAAACGAGTAGAAAATTGTACCCGCTATTGGAAATTTTACGGTTTCCGTTTTCCGTCAAAATTTAAATAGAGACTTTGTATATCGGCACTAGTTAGAATCTGAATTCATAATATTTTTGAGAGTTTAGGATAAAAATTTCAGTCGGAGAATCAAGTTTAGCGATAATTTTTAGAAATGGTTTACGACAAACTTTTACTTCGTAGATTTTCTATTTTTTCGCAAGTTAGACCGTTAGCGAAGTACGACTCGCCTGCGAGCGACCGCGAGAGCTGAGTAGCGTAAAGTGAAAATATCTAGATATTTCTTAAAGAGTAATCATGAGTTTTGTGTGTGAGTGAGTGATCCAATGGCTAGGGTTCAATCTCACAACTTTTTTTGCTTTGATCCAAGAGCTATGATCCATCAAGACTTCTTATACTATGATGACTTAGAAAAATTAGAGGAACTCATTCACTCTTTCTCTCTTAGCCGTGAACTCCATTCCATATTTCCCTTCATCACAAAAATTTCAATCCTTCACCAAATCACTTGATCTTAGGCTTGTTGGATCATAGAACTTGCAAAGAATCATCTTCTCTTGAGGTAACTAACCTCTTCCCTTCTTTTGTTGGTTCAAACTCTTAGAGTTTAGGATTTTATGGATTATGTTCTTGAGCAAATTTTCTTAGAACTTGGTTTTAATTAGTTTTTGTTCCATAGAAATTATTCATGAGTGTTAGACTAGCTTGTTCAAGCTTAGTAGTGTTGATTTCCATAGAGTAATGAGTTTTTCATGAAATTTTGAGTTAGGGCTTTGATGAGAAATTTCTCTTGATCATGAGCATGAATTTTTATTAGTGATTGTGTTTATGATGTTGTTTTTGAGCTTTTTATGGGAATGGATATATGATAAATGGTTTTGTTTTGGAAAACAAGAAAACATATTTTGTGTGTTCATGGGAATTTTGAGAAAACTCTTATGACTTTTGAATTGTGTGTTGGAAATGTTTTGGTTGTTCAAATTAATGATTTTGGGAACTAATTGGTTAATGCTATGCTTTTGAAATGAAAGAAAATTGGAACTAGGTATGTTGTTGTTGTTTTGGCCGTGGCCTTTGTGTGTGTATGATCAAGGAGTTGCAAAATTTTAAGTCCTAATTGGGAGGCAATGATCATGGTTTTCATAGGGATGATATAGAGGTTTTGTTTGGAAAGAAAACTAGTAACTTGTGATTTAATTGCACAAGTGAAAATTTGTAAAGTTTTGAAGAAAAAAAAAATAGTATTCTTTGATACAAATGGTTTGGTATGAGAAGTTGATCACTCTTGAGAAAATTAGTAATAATGGATGTTTGTTTTGTGAAAAACAATATTTTGGTTTGATTCCAAATCTGGTCGAAAATCTTGAAGGGCATTTAGGTCATTTTAAAATTGTTTTGTGAACTGGAAACTTAACCATTTGATCCGTCTTTTTGAGACAAAAATTTTGGCGTATGGATCGTCTCAATCGGATAAAAATTGTATGAGTTATGGCCATTTTATTTGAGGAGAAAAACTTGTAACTTGCGATGCAAGAAAACTTTATTTTTTGTGAAAATTTCCGAAGAATTTATGGGTTGTTTCCAAATGGTTTTAGTGTGTGTAATTGATTACTTTGGAAACAAAAGTGTTTCATAGTTTGTTTTGAAACGAAAATATTTTTGTGTAGCGAAAATAGTGCATTTAACTTCGTGAATTTTTAATCACCATGGGGATGACTCGAAATCACTATGGGAGAGTTTTAGAAAGTACCTTAAACCCCTCTAGAGTTTTGAGAACAAGTTTCGTTTCGATAGGATATGTGAGTAGTATTTTATTGATTGTACGCTACTTAATTTTAGGTAGCGCGAATTGTAGAGTTACACGAGAAAAGTTAGTGGAAGCTTGCCGAGGTAAGGGCACCTTTATTTTTGTCTTATTTCTATAATAGCATGTGTGTATGCTTTGGTTGTGGTGTGTTTTGAGTGCTTGGCATGTATGTGTGATGTATTCTCGGAATGAGAAATTGTTTACAATACATGTGATTGAATACATATGATTGAGAATATATGTATGTTGTTGTGATTGAATACATATGATTATGAGAATATATGTATGAATATATGATTGTTTACATATGATTGTGAAAATATATGTATAAACATGGAATTGAATTACATATGCTTGGAAGAGATGTAATTGCTGCATTAGCATATATGGGGAATCGTATGCTCATGCATTCATAGTACGTGGTGACCGTGATGGGCCACGGGGTGTGATTGACAGTGATTGGATCCACTCTAATCCTACGTGGTGACCGTGATGGGCCACGGGATTTTATTGATGCCCTGCGGGGATTTGGTAGGCTGGGCCTACGACTCTCTGCGGAGAGGTTAAATTCCGGAATTCATGCATGTGGCAGCCAGTGCTTGGTGTCACGATCATGTAGAGTCTGCATTGATAGGCTATGTGCGCATTTGAATTATAATGCTTGTTAAGAAGAAAATGATAAATGTTTATTTGCTTTCCATATTTGGTATTTGTTTTATGTGGTACTTGTGGTGACCCTTACAATGAAACATGAACGGGTTACCCCCACCTAGACGATGGAATCCTGTCCGAGACCGTGAGTCGTGAGGACGACGGTGGCTTCTTGAGCCCTCAGTGATCGAGTGGCGTGGCTGATCTAATTAGATTGTGTGCTGGTGTGTCTTGTACACCGTGTATTTGGTTAGGCGTAGTATTCTGACTCTTTTGGATAAACTGTATCTGAGTACTCATACTTTTGGTTTAGACAGTTGTCTTTTGGATTGTAAATATTCAGGTACACACTTTGCTTATGGAAAGCACTTTCATGTATGATTAGTACTATGCCGATGCTGTGGTTGTACTAATATATATAATTAGTCCTGTGGTATGATTAATGTCGGCTCGTCACAAAATCTATGCGCGCTCTGTTTTGTTTTAAAAAAAATAAAAAATAATGTCCCTTTTTGGTCTTTGAAAAATCGAGGTGTTACACAACTTGAAGCTTTCCAAAATATACATGTGTGATCCAACATGTGATATAAAATATTTGATGTCTTTATTTTTATCTTTAATAATGTAATTTCGTTCCTCTGCAAGTAGTTGAATCACACATAAAAAGTTTTATCAAAGAAAAATAATTTCTCTATAATTTGTAGGACATGTTTGTGGGAGGAACCGATACAATCGCAGCAACATTAGAATGGGCAGTTTCAGAGCTCTTGAAACATCCAACTATAATGAAGAAAACACAAGAAGAAGTAAGAAGAGTTGTAAATGATAAATTAAAAGTAGAAGAAAGAGACATCAATCAAATGAACTATTTAAAGTGTGTAGTCAAAGAAACTTTTAGATTACATCCGGTTCTTCCTCTTTTGGTTCCTCGAGAAACAATATCTAGCGTGAAATTAAATGGATACAACATTCCTGAAAAAACATGTGTATTTTTCAATGTATGGGCAATACAAAGGGATCCTAAAAATTGGGAAAATCCAGAGGAGTTCAAACCAGAGAGATTTGAACACAACCAAGATGGTTTCAAAGTTCAAGATTTTCATTTTGTTCCATTTGGCTTTGGGAGAAGGGGATGTCCTGGAGTAAATTTTGCAATAACTGTTGTTGAATATGCCCTTGCTAGTCTTCTTTATTGGTTTGATTGGAAGCTACCTGAAACAGATTCAGGTAAGCATGATATAGATATGAGTGAGATATTTGGAACTTCTATCACAAGGAAAGTACCACTTCTTTTAAAACCAGTAGCATCTTCAAAGTGATTATATAATACTATTGTAACTTTGATTATTTTCTTGTTGTAAGGTTAGAGGTGTGTCTTGTGTGTTGTGGAAGCATAATAATTATGAAATTATTGAAACTTCTACGTTAGCATGATCTTATTGATATAACTATTGTAATAAGATAAGGGAAATGTTAAACAGTGCACTGATTAAGTTTACTAATAAAAAAAAATTTTCTTGTAATTTGTGCATTTAATTTCTCGAAATGGACATTATTTAGCATGACTCATAAGATAAATATGAAGAATAATCACACGAAATAAATAAAAATTTAATTACTTATATACATATAAACATGATATAAATATTCGTTATGCAAGTGCAACTGAAATGGTAAACCATTTCATATAGATATTTGAACAACCTACAATTTATTTCTTCACTTAGTATGAGTCTTGCCGTTAAATTATTTAAATATTAAAGATTAGATATATAATATATTAGATTCTCAAAAATCAAAAAAACAAATTTTCTTTTATATTAAAAAGCAGATTAAATAATTATTAGTATTATTACAACTTTTTTATTCATTTAATTAATTTCATTATATAGATGATACGCATATTAATAAACTAATATTATTATTTAATATATGCATATTATTTGTAACATATAATATAAATTATTAATTATGTAATGATATATAGGTAGTTATTAGTAGTTTGAATAAGTTATTAGTAGTTATTAGTAGTTTTATGTTATTTGTCTATATATATTTGTGTAAAAAGAAGGAAGAAAAATAATCAAAAAATTCTAGTCTTTTTCCCATTTCTATGGAGACCCGTTCCTTCTCAAATTGGAACAATTGTTAGGAGACTTATTCCTTCTCGAATTGGAACAATTGTTAGGAGACTTATTCCTTCTCGAATTGGAATATTTAACCATATAATTTATCACTTTCTATCATTGGTGCTTTCATTCTTGATCTCCTTCCCGCTGAATCAATGTCAACAATGAGGATTCCAATTTTTGATGCTACAGAAGATGCTTATTGGTGGGTGTTGTGCATTGAAAAATACTTTAAACTACAGAGTACACCAGAAACCAAGAAGATGAAAGTAGCAGCACTTACTATGCAAGGTCCGGCTCTTACATGGTGGCTCCGATGGTATCCACGCCACTCATGGATGAATTGGGATGCTTTCACGGCTGTATTTCTGTGGAACTTTAAACATGAATGGAGAATCATTTTACCCTCACCAGACGATGATGAAGAATCGCCACTATTTGCATCACACAATGTTGTGGCTGCAGATTCAATAGTAATAGCGAAGGATCATCACAACTCAACTTTTGATGATATTCAGATTGAAGAAGAAAACCATGTGAGTGATGGGTTTGAAGATCAAAACTTGACAAGTGAAGACATCGACAAATTGATTGCTCTACCAAAATCAATCGAAGTCAATTCGATCCTGAAGGTAACTGAAACACCGGTGACAAGGGAAAATCTAATTCCGGTAAAAATGCAACCCTGTTCCAAAGTATTGTTGGCCGATCACTACAAGAAATTCTGTTATTACTCACAAAAAAAAAAAAGGCGTCTGTAATTGATAAAAGCCGTGGGTAATACTGAATTAGTGACAAATTACCCACGACCACAATGTGATGGAAAAAAGCCTCGTTGGTAATTGTTACCCACGGCCAAAAAACCATCTATAATTTACCGTCAGCTACACCATGGGTAATCTGTGGGTAAACATTTTTTTAATAATAACTTATTTGTCTCGATTTACCCACAACAAAGTCATCTATAACATTGGCCTTTTTAAGGACAGTTTTACCCACAACTTAGACATTTGTAACCTATTTGATTTGATTCGTATTTTTTTTTCCTATAGCGACATATCATATATATCTCTTTTTTGTCATAATAATTATATAATTCATGTCACATTCACTATTCAACAAAAGCAAAAATAGACCAAAATTTTTATATAACTTCAATCAAGTTTGACATAAATAATTGTATGAATGTTTACAATTAGAATCTCCTTCATCCTATGAATCTACCAACATCAATCCATAAATATGCATCAATCAAGATAGGCTACTCCATTATTCTAGAGCCACCAAAGTTTACATTGATCCATCATTCAATCAAAATTCTTATCTTCCACCAATTCCTCTTCTTTTAAGGATGAGATGCTTGAACGGTTGGCAGGTAAATCGCATTATTGTTTTCTTGATGGTTTTTCATGTTACTTTCAGATTCATATTGCACCTAAAGATCAAGACAAAACCACATTCACGTGTCCTTTCGGCACATTTGCTTACAGGAGAATGCCTTTTGGACTTTGCAATGCACCTGGCACATTCCAGCGATGCATGCTTAGTATTTTCTCTGATTTTATTGAAAAATGCATGGAAATGTTTATGGATGATTTCACTGTTTATGGCACTTCCTTTGATGCATGTTTGACTAGTTTAAACTTAGTTTTGGCAAGATGCATTGAAACTGACCTTGTTTTGAACTTTGAAAAGTGCCATTTTATGGTTGAGCAGGGAATTGTTCTTGGTCACATAATTTCTGAAAAAGGAATTTCTGTTGACCCCGCTAAAATTGATGTGGTTTCTACACTGCCTTACCCTACTTGCGTTCGCGAGATTCGTTCTTTTCTTGGTCATGCAGGTTTTTACAGGCGCTTCATTAAGGACTTCAGTAAGATAGCCCTTCCGCTGTCAAATTTGCTGAAGTCTGATGTGGTTTTCAAATTTGATGATAGCTGCAAAAAGGCCTTTGATTTCTTGAAAAAAGCATTGACTTCTGCTCCCATTATCCAGCCTCCTGACTGGAACCTTCCTTTTGAAATCATGTGTGATGCATCCAATTATGCAGTGGGAGCAGTTCTTGCACAAAGAGTTGACAAGGCTGCACATGTTATCTATTATGCTTCTAGGACTTTAGATTCTGCACAGTCAAATTATACCACCACTGAAAAGGAACTTCTAGAGGCTACTTTGACCCTTAGTTGTATCGTTCTAGTTGTTGCCAAAGTATCAAACTCATCTTCAAAGAAAAGATGCCAACGACCATAGAAGATGTAGACCAATCAAATCTCCCACCACTGTAGCAAAAAGAACTATATAATTAAGCTTTTATACAATTACCAACAAATATAAATTGTACTTTTCTTTCAAAAAGAACCAAAACAGATGCAAATGCAAATTAAGCAACCTAACCTGTTCAAGAAATAATTAAAGCATCGTGCTTTCAGTAAAACATCAAATTCATAGTTAAATAAATTGAGGGCCAAAAGCAGTCAATACTCTTTGTCAATAAATTGATGAATTTTTGTAAACTCACTAAAACAAAACGCCAAACGAAAGGACACGGCCAATACAATTACACCTGCCTTTGACCAACAACGCAAGGCACAAGACAACAAAAACAAACAAACCACCCAATATACACAACAAGCAACACAGGCTAAAAACTCAACATAGACATAAAATCACCACCGCTACATCAAAACAACATACAAAGAAACTAAAACAAACCCAATACAAAGCTTTAGAAAAGCACATACATGTTAACATGATAATCAATTTGATAATAATTCTCTTAACCATCAACAAAAACACTTTATTTTAGATTGCTCAAAATATTTAAAAATCATACCAAATCAAAGCAAGGATTCTTAAGCTTCACTTAAATTCATATATTTTCTTGATGAATCTTTAAAAGAGGAATACATAAATACCTTACCTGAGAGGAGACGAGAAGTGGGTCTTCGTTCTTGACGGTGAGGGTTCGTCGAGAGGTAGACTGAGAGAGGGTTCATCGAGAAGCAGATGATTCGTTGGTAAGGGTTTGGTGAGAGTTCAATCGATGAAGGTTAATTTACCTCAAGGGTTTTGTGGAAGGATTTGTGCGCTAATTTCACGATTTACTTTGGCGGCAATTTTTGGAATCGTGAGTTTTTGGAATTGTGTAGAGTTTCTGTTGAATTTATTCTTCGCGAATGGTGAGATTAGATAGACTCTGGTAGTTATTATTTTTTGGTTAACTTATATATAAAATAGGAATATTTGGTAGTATAGATGGACTTGACAAATTGTGATTAATAAATCTAGTTTTAGATAAGTTGTTTTGTTTTACCTTTTTAAATAGTATTTATCCAAATTTTTTATGCATGAGGAAAAAATATTTGGACAAAACTTATACACTGTTCCATACATACAGTTTTTACTGTTCTCTAATTAAAAGGCGACATTTGTATGTTTTATCCATGTCAGCAATAGAGAAACTAACGGCGTGAAGTTTTCGCTTTTACCGTAATCACTTACCAATCCGTTTTTGGGGAGAACCACATAATCACCACCGCCCTCATTTAGTCATCCATTCTAATCTAATCCATAGTCAAAAGCATCACAGATGGTGCTTCTAAATTAAGGTTGGTCAAATCAACTTTAATGCATTCCTTCATCTTCCCAATAATCGATGTCGGTTATGCTTGTCCAATTTCATATATGCTGTGGGGGTTGGGGGTTGTATGAAGCAGCAAGAAAGCTTAGAGATTGATTAAGGAATTGTGTTGTGTTTGTCTTTGGGTGTGTGAATTCATTGGAACAGACCATTATATAAATAGGTGTGGCCATTAAATTGGAGGTTTTTTTTTTTTTTTTTTGTGAATTCTATTAAATTGAAGGTTGATTAAGGATAACAATTTTGGTGCCATTACATTCCAAAACATGTTTGAATTTTGTCTATTGGCACATCAATGAAAGTCGATGCCTGTTGCTGTAAGGAACATCCATAGTGAAGGGAGTCTGAGAAAAAACGGACGGTTGGTGGTGGTGTGGTGCTTGTAACTGACTGTGTGTGATTGCTGGGAAAATGATTAGAACTTAACGCAGTTTAATTTCTATAGCTGACGTGGATAAAACATACAAATGTCACCTTTTGATTAGAGAACAGTAAAAACTGTATGTATGGAACAGTGTATAAGTTTTGTCCAAAATATTTGTCCATGATTTTTTATTTTATCGATAAGAGCTAATTGTCTTGTTTAAAAAACTATTATTTAATTTTTATGCTTATCTTCAGAAGTGTTTTCTATTGCTATTTTTATGAGCATATTTGTTTTATTCTCTTTTTAATTTTTTTTATGAGTAGATTTATTTTATGCTTATCTTTGGATTTTTTTTGTTATTTTTGTTTTGTATTTGTATCTTTTTTTATGAGTATATTTGTTTTATGCTTATCTTTGTTTTTTTTTTTTTGTTATTTTTGTTTTGTACATATCTTTTTCTCAATTTAGAGTTAAAATGACATTTAAGGACATAAACGGTGAAATATTATTAAACGTATTAAGGACAAAATTGATTTTTTAGTAGTAGTTTCTTTTAATATATTGTAAAGTAGAAACGTAGATAAATTGATTTAGGTAGTTACCACTTAAAACATACACATATTTAATTCAATTTTTTTTTAATGTTAAAACATACACGCTTAAATATGTTTTGTGAGTTTAACTCAGTTGATAATGAAATCACATTTCATATGTAGGACTGAAATTCAAATTCTTAACACTTCACTTATCCATCTTAATAGTGAAATTTTTAGTCATTGGACAAACCTGACAAAAAAATGGGTATAAATATTATACAGACGGTTACACCGTAGGTAAGTTGTGGGAAACAATTAAAAAAATAATAAAAAAATTACAGATGGCTTAGTCGTGGGTAAATCGTCGTTACTTTCAAAATTATCCATAGCTGTAAAGACGTGGGTAATTATTCGTGGATAATAAAGGAATTTCTTGTAGTGGATATTTCATTAGAAATAGAACAATTTGCTGATAAAAAAATCATTGTGGAGGGAACAATTCAACAACAACAAGGCCATAGAATTATCATTCCTTGTTTTGTTGAATTACTATTGATTTGCAAACTCGATCAATGGCTTCAGCAAATCGGTGACACCAAATTTATGGGACACAATGCCATATGATCCTGGTGGAAGTTTCATTCATTCTAATTCCAACCTTGAGGACACGGTTGTCGTGGACGAATGGAGTAATGATACGCATGCATATTAATAAACTAATATTATTATTTAATATATGCATATTATTTGTAATATATAATATAAATTATTAATTATGTAATGATATATAGGTAGTTATTAGTAGTTTTAAGAAGTTATTAGTAGTTATTAGTAGTTTTATGTTATTTGTCTATATATATTTGTATTATTTGTGTAAAAAGAAGGAAGAAAAATAATCAAAGAATTCTAGTCTTTTTCCCATTTCTATGGAGACCCATTCATTCTCGAATTGGAATAATTGTTAGGAGACTTATTTCTTCTCGAATTGGAATACTTAACCATATAATTTATCATTTTCTATCATCTCCCCCATTTATTTCTTATTTAGAGACCGCAAGTGCCACTAGAGGAGTATTTCTATGTGCAATAAAGCCAATTGTTTCAGACATTTCTAATTTCTCTAATCCTGCGGCGCCACCAGGTAATTCCCAATTAAATTGATGAACAAGGTTGGCTAACACAAGTTCATTGACAGCCGTAGCATGTGCTATTCCAGGACAACCTTTTCTTCCGGCTCCGAATGGAATCAATTGAAAATCATTTCCTTTAATTATGTAACAATGTTTAAATTTAACCTGTTGTACCTATCACCCATATAATTCGAATCCGAACAAATCAAAGATATAAACGATCAGAATTGGATCCAAATTAAGAGGTCGTGATTTTCATCGATTTGACAATTTTCGGCCTGAGTCTGACCGAACCCAACCGAGGCTCATCCTTAATCGCAAGTGCTCATGCACGGTGTGACAAACCTTTTTGAGATTTTTATCGTAAATGTATCAAAAACTATAGGAAGATTAGAATGTGTGTGATACATATCATACTGAGATGTGAGACATGTACTAGGATTGAACATAGGTTGAAGGGAGAATATCATTCACCCTATAGTGGAGAATAACTCAGATTAATGTTAATTTGATTTAAGACAATTGGTAGTGAAACTGTTCATACTTTAGTTTGGCATATCTAACCATACTTACAAATGATCTTCATAATAGTCAATAACAAATTTGCACAGGATTATTCTTCAAGGATATTCAATATTAAATTATCATTAGTTCTCCAAAGTTTATTTATACAATCCTTAAGAGAAGCTTAATATTCTTCACGCCGATTAAAAAAAAAAAACTTTTCGTGCAATCTTTTCTGCGATGCTTGAATATTAAATTATTCAAAGTTTATTCTTGTCGACGCAATTATTCCAAAGTTTATAAAGAATTGATAACACGATAATGTATTAACTAAACTAACTGACATTCTTAATGCAAAAAAAAATAAACTAACTGACATTCAAAAAAAGAATTAACTAAACTAAATGCTCAATGAAATTTGTATGCTAGATTAATACAAGATTAACATAATAGGAAATACTTTTGAGATTATAAAACACTTTACACACAAATAAATTTATATTTATCTTCTTCTACTTTTGACTTATGAGATTATAAAACACTTATACACAAATAAATTTATATTTATCTTCTACTTTTGACTTATGAGATTATAAACACTTAAACACAAATAAAATTATGTTTATCTTCTTCTACTATTGACTTATGAGATTATAAAACACTTACGTACACACAAATAAATTATATTTATCTTCTTCTAAAAAATTAGTAAAACTCAAACTCACACCATGTGGATCAACATCAGTTTTTCTTTATTTTACCACCAATTCCTTGAGTGTTTTACAGTACAAATTTTAATTATATTTTTTTTTAGTGTTTTATATTGTTAAAAACTTAAAACTAATAACAACTATACTTTTTTTTTTTTGGTTTACAATGACTGGGGATCGAACCTAGGACCTATTACATACTACCTAAACCCCTCACCACTAGACCAAACCTAGTGGCTTAATAACAACTATACTTGTTTTGAGAGAGAATGTCTTGTTGTATTGAAAACAACGAGTTTTACACATAATTCAAAAATTGCAACAACGAAAACCGTAATAATAAATGCAACCACATTACCATCCTTATAATGCGGTTACTATGTCTAAAGAAAATACTAATTCATACTTCCTAATTATAGAAACAAATTAAACATAATAATAATATTTTAACATATATTGCATTAGAAGATGTTATTGTAGACGTCTCTCGTAAAGATAAGATTATTTTTTATGAGATGACTTAATTGAGGGTAGACATACTAAATTTATTTTTACTCGGTAAGAGATGAGTTAAATTATACTATTCATTCATATTTATTGTAAGAGATAAATTAGTTTTTTGAAGGAAAAAAATGGTAATTTAATTTAGTTTTTTGAACTAATCCTATACATTCAATATATTATCGTAGACCAAATTAATAATTATTACTTGGGAGCTGTTAGAGACCAAATTAATAATTTATTATCAATTTTGATTTTGATGTTGGGTAGCCTAAGTTAAGTTAACACTCTTTTCAAAAGAAAAATTCAAAAACGAAAGAGTCAATGCAGTGATACGTTGATGTTACATGTGTTTACTTTGACCAATACTTGTTAGTTGTTACAATCACATGTATATGGGTCCTTCTATGGTGTAGTTGATATTGAAAAAGTTATTTGAATGGACCAATGAGAGTAAAGACTTTATTTGGTCCCACCAAATCATAATTATATGGTGTAGTTCCATAATTGTGTTTCTGTGTATCCTTAGAAATCTAAGGGTGTGAGTTTTCTCTATCCTAAGATCGAGATTTCGGCTCTGATACCAGAGTTTTGGAGAGAGCTTTGAGCGGCAGAGTTTTGCGCGTTTTGGCTGGTTAGCTGTAAGATAAACGACGGAGTTCATTCTTCGTATATTGTACTAAAAGTCTGTAATTAGACAATAGATCTTTTCTTTCTATAAGTCTTGCTTTTATTATTGGATTAACATGAGGTCTATCCATATATAGCAGGTTTTTTAAACATCTATATTCAAAATCTAATTTTTGAATTCTTTTTCTATAGACTTTTAGATTTTTTCTTTCTTCAGCTAAGTTCATTGCTATCGTAGGTAGCAAATGTAACAGGTTGCGGAAGTATAATTAGATTCTTTTATCTAATTTTTCGAGTTGTAAGGACAACTCTGCTACTGAGCTTTGTAGCTTATTTAATTCTTTTAGTTCTGAGATTTCAAAATCTCTTTTTGGGGGTGCTACCCTAAGGCTTTGGCTTCTAATCAATGGTTTTTCGTCTGTTTCCTCAAACAGATTTTTGTCATCTTCTATTAATGAACAACTCTTCCTTGCTAGGGTTTTAAATATAGGTGACTCTAATGTCACTATAGGGGTGAATAATTCATCAATATGAATTATATCTTTTCCTGTAAATTCTATGCTATGATGTGAATTACTTAAAGCATAATTAATTCTATAACATATTGTAAAAGGATGATTTCCTTTTTTCATAAATTTTGAATCTTCTAATTTGTAATTAAAGATTATGGATCTATCCAGATCTTTATCCTTTAGGGATAATCCTATTTGTAAGTTTATATCAAACTTAATTTTTCCATATTTTAAATTGCATCTTCCTTGTGCAATTATAGATTGTCTATCATTTGTAATTCTAGAGTCTCTTAGAATTATATTTAACGGTGTATCAATACCTTTCATGAAAGTACTTTTGATTAAAACTTGAATGGTTGATATGTGAATATAACCAATTTTATTTCTTTCTTTTTCAGAAAGACTTGAAATTCTTTTTTGAATTTGTGTTCTATCTATGGTAGATATAAAAATATTTCCAGAAGTAGAATCAATTGGAATTGCTTCTTCTCCTATCATTATTCCAAATTTCAAGATATTTTTTCTCAAAAGACGTTCTTTGAATTTTATAGACTTTCTTTTAAAGTTTTCTTCAGCAGTTAGAGATAAATCTGCTTCTTCTATTTTGTGATCTTGTATAACATCGGCAAAATAACTAGATGTTTCTTCAAAAAGTGAGATTTCAGACATAATTTTCAAAATTCTTCTGAATTTTCACTAATATTATCGGGCAGAATATTTAAAGTTTTTATTAGACTATAAATTCGAGAGTTTTTTAGTCTATAATGCACACTTGCAAAGTCTCCATAGAATTGTCCTTGAAAACATTCTATGTATTTGGAATTTTTAGTAAAATTGTTTAACTCACGAACTAAACATTTTAATTCATGTTCTTCGAAGTCTCCTTCGATAGTTTCTTGAATTTTTTCGAGAAAAATCATTTCTTGGTAATGATTAAATTTGAATTTATCTAAAATTATCTTAACCAAATTTGGTTCAGAGATTCTTTTCAGTAAATAAGTTACCTTTTTATCATAGTCTTCCATTAAGACTAATTCTAAGTATGTGTGACCAGAACTAGGTTCTGTGTACTCAATTTCAAAAAAATTTGAAAATAATCTTTGAGTTCTAAAATTCGAACTTTCCATCTGTTATGTAAATAGCATAACATAATAAACAAGTGTTGTGATTAGAATCATACCTGATATAATTTTCTTTGTTTTTGGTTTTGTTGAACCTTTCGATCCGAAGATGTCTGTGTTGTTTTGGGATATAATCTGTTTGATTATATTGTGTTATATGGTTGATCCCTCCAGAGTATTACCTCAAGGATCTAGCTCCTCCAGAGTATTACCTCAAGAGCTACTTCTTAGAAATAATTCTAAGGACAGAAGAAAATAATTCTTCAAAAACTAGTTAATAGTTTCGTATTTCTTTCAACTGTAATTTACAACTGAGCTTAGAGCTCTTATTTATAGTGGAGAAGGGCTCACATTAGGTAGGACGTCCCTTTCCATAACAGCACACTTATAGTGACGTGCACTTAGAAAAGTAACACGCACTCACACAATAGTGACATGCACTCAGAAAAAGTGATGCGCACTAAAAAAAGAGAAACGCACTAAGAAAAACGACAAATAGTATTTTACATTATTTAGCACTAAGTGGTCCCCATCTGACTCAGATGTGATTAGGTACCACTGCACACTTTAACTAACTACATGACACATGGCTCTGTGATGGAGGCTTCCTTGTCTTCTTGTGCCGACGATTTTTCTGGACAATTTTCACATTTGTGTCCTTTGTAATACTGTGAAAAATATTGACAGCGTTCTTCTTGAATTAACTTGGGTAATTTTTCAAGACCATCTTTCAATTGGTCAACTTTTTCTTCAAGGTTTTTGACTGCCTTGACGTCTTTGTCCTTTGCGGGCTTTCTAGAGTCACTATATACGACCATTGATGAATCTTCGTAAATAACTCTATAGTTTGTCTGGGAAGACAATCTAGTGATCTTCTGGCGAAAGTGTTTGATTTGTTTGAGGTAAATGGCAGGATGCCATTCAGTTGTTTCTCTGTTCATCACTGGATATTCTTTATTTGAAATTCCAATCTTGATGAGGTATAAGGGCTTTGTTGTAAGTTCCAGGGTGATCTCATCGTACCATGGATATGTGGACTCAATTTGGATGAAAATTTCTTTACCTTTGGCAAATAAGTTGTTGAACTTTTGTGCCAAATTTTGTAACTCCTTTGGAAAGAACTTGAGTTCTCCAAAAGTTTTTCCAGCTTGTTCTTCTAGGTATATGGTATGTATCAACCCATTTTGAAAGAAGGATAGACATATAGTACTGTCTATTCCGGGTAGTACGACTGCTTTGGTGCAACCGATCCTGCTAACTGGGTAGAAGCATTCAGTAGTGAATTCTTCTATATAGTGGTTTAGCCATTTCCATCTAAGACTGAATTCCATATAAGTTGGATCAGTTATCTGGAAATTCTTTTGATTTTCGAGCTGGCGAATTTTGTCAATCGACAGCTTTCTTTTCGACTCCATTGTTGGAGATTTTTGAAGGTTTTTTGCTGTTGTAACTTCCTTGTAGGCTCCGTAAAGTGTCTGTTCAGCTTCCTTCATGGTTTTGTATCCTTTGTGACGCACATTCTTGCCTAAGATGTGCTGCTTTGCTATTGCCCATTTTCTATAGATCCCTTTCATTGGACCATCAAAAATGACATAAGCTTCAAACTTTCCCATCTCATTGTCTACGGGATCGCTTGTTTGAATGGTTGTTGATAAACCATTTTTTCTAGCTTCATCTTCTTCCTCGACCTGGTCAGCCCAAGACTTCTTACTGTCTGAGGTTGTTTCTGAAGATTCTGCTTCTTGTTCTATATTCCAGCCACTAGGTACTATTGTTTTGATAGGGATTTTTGAACTTTCTGGGGTTGTATATTTTACATAGTAGTCATACTTTCCAGAAGGTTGTCCTAGGAGGTCCCAGTTTTCTTCTTTTTTAAGAACTTCACCTGAGCCTTTTGCTGATTGATTTTCATCTGTTGTCATTTTTTGTAGACCTTTGAGTGTTGTAATCATCTCCCCCCTCTCGGCAGAGATTTTTGCTTTTTTGATTTCTAGGGCGACAAGTTGTTCGTCCTTTTGCTTGATGTTGTTCTGAAGTAGCTTTATGGCTTGCTCCATTCTCTTGTCAATGTATCTGCAAAACTGTTTTGCTCAGATTTTATATATTGAACATATGGCTCGAATTGTTGTAATTTCATCTGCCATCTTATTAATCTGCCTTGTTTATGGTCAGCTTTAATTTTATATCTCCAAAATCCTGTAAGATATTTAGAGTCTGTACGAAGAAGGAATCTTGACGGTAATAAGTCAATCTTCCATTTTTCTAGTATTTTTACACATGCCAGAGTTTCTAGTTCCTGAATATGGTATCTAGATTCTGTATCTCTAAATGTACCAGAAACATATTTACATAACTGTAAATTTTCAGTATCCTTTATCAGGATTTTAGAAGCACTGTAATCAATGCTTTTTTTGGTATCTGTTTCTTCTTTCGAAGTTTCAGATTGTTTTGATTGAAGATCTGATTCTTCAATTTTATATCCTTTCTCATTCAGAGAAAGTTTTGCTTTACCATTAGGTAAGGCTCTCATACAACCTGCCCAGGTTGTTTGTGATGCGTCCGTTTCTACAATTAAAAAATCTTTTATTGTTGGATTGTAGAGTTCGGGTAAAATTTTTATTTTTTCTTTAATAGTTTTAACATTATCAGAATCAATTTTAGTCCAAGACCATGGAATTTTTTCTGAAATTTTCTTTTGCAAATGCTTTCTTTCCTTTGCTAAGTCTTTTAAAAATCCTTCATTAGCAATATAATTTAAACATCCAAGGAATCTTTGGATTTGTTTTCTGTCAGAAAGCTCATTTGGAAAAGCTTGTATTTTTTCTTGGGTATGAGGTGCTAGACTTAATTCCCCATTTTCTTTTAAAATTAAACCAAGGTATTCTATTTCTTTTTGTAAAATCTTTGATTTCTTTTTTGAAATTATAATACCCTTTTCTTTAATTCTTAAAAGAACACTTTCTAAATCTCGAAGATGTTGTTTTTCACCTCCTTTTGTAAAAATGAGTATATCATCTATATATGCCAAACATATATGATCCAAACCTGCGAGAGATTTGTCCATAAATCTTTGATATATTGACGGTGCTTGTTTTAGTCCAAAAGGCAAAACATTCCATTCATAATGTTTTTGAGGAGGACATGAAAAAGCTGTTAATGGTTTTGTTTCTTCTGCTAGTCTTAGTTGATAATAACCAGACTTTGCATCCAAGGAAGAAAACCAATTACATCCTTTTATTTTTTCTAAAATAAAATCTTTTCTAGGTAATTTATAAGAATCTCCGACTGTTGCCAAATTAAGTTTCTTATAATTAATTACCATTCTTCTCTTTCCTCTTTTTATTTCGTTATGGTTTTCGACATAAAAAGCTGGTGCTGAATGTGGACTTGATGAAGGTCTAATAAGGTCTTTATCAAGTAAATCTTTACATTCTTGTTGAAATTCTTCAACATCTCTAATAGAATATGGAATTCTATTTGGAACATTTATCTCGTCATTAGGATTTTTTAACTTAATGACTATGAGTTCATGATTAGTGTTTTTAAGGCTGTCTAGAGGGTTATCTGAACAGACTTCGTCTAATCTTTCTTCTATACTAATATGGAAACTTCTTCCTTCCCATATAGTTCTTAATTCCCTAAGGTTTCCCTTAATAAGGTTTAAGATTTCATTTCTAGTAACTATTTTGGTGGTTACTATTTTTCTATTTTTAGGATTTCCCAAATCCTTCCAATGAAGTGATATAGTATCCTTTCTTTGAGTAAAGGGTTCGTATAACTTTAAAAAGTTATTTCCTATGATTAGGTCTAATCCTGAATCATGGAGGTAGATTGTTGGGATAAAAAATTTATATCCTTCAATTTCTATAGATACATTTCTAAGGTTAAACCATATCTGATGTTTTGATTTATCTGCAACTATTATTTCTTTTGGCTTGGTTAATCTTTCCTAATTTCTAGAGATAGATTTTTTCCCAAAACAAAGAGTTGCACCTGTGTCTATATAGGCTAAAAGGTTTCTATTTTTTAGCACTATTTTGATAAATGTAGCACTTGGATTTCCTTTACCAAGTATCTTCTTCGACATCTGAATCTGTCTCTGTACAGTATTCATAAATGTCTTCATTGGATTCTATATCTGATTCTATAGGTTCATATCTCATTGCATATATTGCATGTAGGACATTTTTCTTAGGATTTTCCTTTTTAGGGCACTCATTTGCATAGTGACCTTCTTCATGACATAACCAACATGTACATGATTTTTTGCCTTGTGGGCATATTTTCTTCCTAGGGTAAGGTTGTTTTTTCCTAAAGAATTTTTTGTTTCCCTTTTTGAATTTTCTAAAAGGAACCTTCTTAAATTTCTTCTTCTTATAGGGCCTTTGTAACTTTGTTTTTCTAGGTTTCTTTCTAGAGTTGCAACCATAATTTCCTACTTTGTCTTGTAGTTTATTACAACAAAGGGATACTTGAGCTTCTCTCTTGGCTATTTTTTGACTACACATTTCTTGGAGCCAAATTTTTAGGGTGGTTATTCTTCCTCCTAGAGTATCATCTACTTTTCCTTCTGCTAATGCTGAAGTAAAGAATGTTTTAACTTGAGCTGATACTCTTTCTGGTAACTTGTCATAGAATAGTTCTATCAAGTTTCTGGAAATTCTAGTACTATTATCTATGTTGTAATAATAGTCCTGAAATTCACAAATGAAATTATCTACATAGCACATATTGCAGATTTTTAGGTTAGTTATTTTCCAAAGATTTTGGTCGGAAAATGCTATCTTAGATTGAATGGAGTCCTTCCATCCTTTAAATTATGTTACAAGTAACATATGAATCCAGTCTACTACTAAAGCTCCTGTTAGGGGTATCGTTCCCATAACTTCTGGTGGTAAGGTCGAAATGTATTTGTAAGCATTCCCTCTAGTTTTGTATTGTAGGAAATTGAAAATTTCAATTGGTCCTAAATTTTTAAGGTCTTCATTTAACTGGACTAATACACTATTTGTATTATACCAATCTCTTAGATCCTTGGCTGTATCGAAACTACAGTCTATGTCTAAAATTCCTTGCCCTTGAAATGGGTTTTGTGTAGGTACATAATAATGAGGTACCTTTTGGAATTTTTGTTTGGTGAATTCTCTTTCGAATTCTGCAGTTCTTTTCGTACCAGATGTTTCTGCTGGTTCGAATTTAACGAAGTGAGGGTTTTCATTTTCTTCCTCTACTTCCTCTTCAGAGCTAAAATCATAAATGATTTGATTTTTCTCTTTTGGTTCATCGTCAACTACTTGACCTTTTCCTGATATATCTAAAGAGACCATAAGTCTTTCCAAATTTTCTAATTGCCTATTAAGGGCTTCTTCTGTATCGTCCATTCTTAAAAGAATTTAGATGGTGGTTTAATTTTTAATTGTGTAGAAACAGAAGTTTCTTCGAGGTTTTCTAGAAGCCTAGGAATATTTTCTATTTCTAGTTCTTTTCCTTTCTCTTCCCCCCGGTGAGAAAATTGAAAGTTTTTGTCTTCTAAGAGTTTTATCATGTATGCTATCATACAAGATATATTATTTAGCTGTGGGTTTGTTGTATGAAAAAGGTGAGGAAATTTATGAGTTTCATCTTCTTCATAACAATCAAAGTTTATTCCATTATGAAATTTCCATGTTTCATATGGTTTATATCTTTCTTCTTCGTACTGTAAAGTTTCTAAATAGGATGTTTGTTTTTCTATCCTATCTTGTAAGTCAGAGAAGTTATCTAAAACTTTCTGTAATTTACTTGATAAACTTTCTTCAGTCATCTTGCAATATTCTGAAGTCTTTTTTGAAGGGTTTCAGCTAGTTTTTTATATTCTTTAGCTAAATAGAGGTTTCCTGAGTTTCTAAACCAATAGTGTAGTCTCTTAAACCATCTAATTTGGACTTTGTATAGAGCAAGATCAGCTATGTTAGGTTTAAAGCTGATTTTTGGGTAAATTAATCTTCCACATGGGCTTCTTAGGAATTCATTCCCGTATATTTTTACTATCATATTATTCATTAGACTAAACTTAATTGCTACGGATTAGCTACCAAATTTTTGCTACTAAATTTGTGCTAATGGGTTGCTTGGTTTTTAGCCATTAGATTTGAGATTTGCACATAGAAATTTTTATGCCTTTGCCACACTAGATCTTGACTTTTTTGGTGAAGTCATTTTGATGACTGCATGTTAGAATTCTCCCATGTATATACGTCATCTAGTCGGTCGAAACAAAATAACCTAAAGGCAGCTGCAAACTTCAATTGTATGAAAAAAATATTTCCTTTAATTTTTAATATGAGAAAAAAAATTAAATTCATATATAATGGATGTATTTGATTTACTTATACGTTAAATACTTTAATCATTTTTAAATTTAAAAAAGAAAAATTTATATTAAAGAGTAGTATCAAACAACGGTTTTTTTAAAATTAATATTTTAAAATCAAATTAATAATAAATTGATATAAGTAGTAAAAAATTTGAACCTCTTAAATAGATGAAAATTCAATTAAGAGAAACCGTCTTATATTTCTCATAAATTATCCAAAAGAGGTTAATCAATCTAGTGATGTATTATTCGAGTCATAATTTAGTGATTTCAATGAAAAATAAAAATTTAATATGAAAATTTTGATGAACTAACCATGTGTAACCAATTCAGCTCAAAAATTAGTTAATTTTGTATCATACAATTCAAAATTAGTTAATTTCTAATTGTAACTATAAAATATAAATTATATATATATATATATATATATATATATATATATATATATATATATGCATTAGGAGAACCTCTCAATCACCTCAGTCAAAACCTAACTTTAAAATTAAAGTGTTGGAATATTTATAGGCCACCTCAGAGTATTTTATCTTTGGTTTGATTGCTATGTAAATTTCATCGACGGATCTCAATTTTTTTAAGTTGAAATTAGCATATTTCATTCGTTTAGATTGCTAAAGAGTCGTATATTAAGGACTCGGATTTCCTGCAGTTAAAAGTTAACACAATTTTATGATGTAATTAATTGTAAGCATTGATTTGAAATCAAACAGTTAAAATTTAAAATAGAATTTTATAAAACAAAATAATTTCAACCGTCAATCAAATATCAAACGATAATATAAGTTATAACACCATGTTGTAACTGCATCAAATTTAATATTTAATATTACATGCTCCAGTTATTATATCGACTCCCACTAAAATGTCTTGTCTAATACTGGTATGTATTGAATATATACATGATAAAATGGAGAAAGTATCCCCTCAAGGGAAATATTGTATCGGAGAGGGAGCAGCGTGGATTACTGTCCTTGAAATTCTGTTTCCTATTTTTTAAATTTTTTTTTTACTTTCCATCTAAAGGCTACAATGCTAGGTTATGTCGTGGGAGAGGATCTCCTCTTGATAAAATGGAATCTTATCACGAAGTTGACTAGGCTTGGAGACTAGAAAATTAGAGGGAATGATTCTCTCAACCGTTGATTTCACTAGAGTGAGTGATGAAAATTCACACTCTAAAAAACTCTATCTGCTTAAATTTCTTTATAATTTTGACTTTTAAATATGTGGTCTAAAGTATAAGGAGTGAAATTTCCCACGGGTAGAAGATAGATCATTTCCTAAAAATGTAGATCCTATGCGGATAATAAAATGAAACATTAATGCATTTGACACATTTTTAACATTAGATCCAAATTAGAAGTACTTTTTTTACGGTATATTAGGCCCCGTTTGCCCCGACTTATTTTCTCATTTTTTTCGTCTCCTTAAAAATAGTAAAGAAGGAAAAAATTGTGTTTGACTTCACTTTTATTTATTTTTTACTTCTTTACTTTATTTCTTTGATACTTTTAAGGAGAAATATTGTCAAATATAATTTTATACTTCTCTATTTCGTTTAAGTTAAATAGAAAAGTAAAAAATAAGCAGGGCCAAATGGAGCCTTAGAAGTGCTTAATTACCGTTATAATGTTAATTATTACAGTAATTAGCAGTTAGTTTAAGTGTCGATTAGTTTAACAACTAGCTGACTAGCTGGCTAGTTTCGTGACATAGGTGGATAATTAATTTATACTTAGGGATCATACATCATTAAAAAGCAGTTTTTACAATGTCATATAATATTTAAGCAATTCATACATATTTTGATTCAATGATAATACCACTTTGGACATCATACATTATTAATAAATTTTTAATTTTATTTAATTTGATATACAAAAAAAGATGTAGGCTTAATTAGTATTTCAGTCCCTTAAAGGTATTTTTGGTTTCACATCGGTCCCTTAAAAAAACAAGTTTCGCTTTGGTCTCTTAAAGACATATCCGTTAGTCAAAAAAGTTCTTTCCGTTAAATTTTAACCTTAAATATATAAAATGAACTAACACTGTAAATGGTCCACCGTAGACCTCATTAAAATTTTTAATTATAACCATTGGATCTTTTCTTAAAATCTATACCTTTGATTCTTGCAAATCTATAATATCTAATAAAGGATCACTGTAGCATTTGCCAACACTTAGGGAAAGTCTAATATGGACCACTTGAATAAGTGGTTCATGGTGGACTAATGTTATAACGAATACGAATTTACTTAATTTATTTTACTTTTCTTCATCTTCTTTCCTCTTCTCCTTCTTCATCTTCATCACCATCTTCATGATATTCCAACAACACTCCTTTTAAATCCACCCTCGCCAACAACAATTTCCTCATTTTTATGGTTTAACATTGAAGATCTAAAACCTAGATCTAAAATTTACCCTCTACAAATTGTTAGGAAAGAAAGAGAGTAAAGGTTTTAGAGTTCCAAAATCATTGAATTTTTTGTGTTATCTTTTAGAGTTGTTTGATTTAATTTTGGCACAATTTGTTAAGTTTCTTGCCACATTCTTTTGCATATGTTTCTGGTTGTGAGATGGTATTTAGCATTTTCGTTTCCAAGTATAAATTGAGAAAAGATGAATGGAAATATTTGGTCCAGAGGCTTCTAGGAAAACAACTCTTGCCTTGCATGTGATTGCAGAGGCAAAGAAGCAAGGAGGTATTCTTATTCTTAATATAAAAGGAAATTACTTTAGATTTTTTTTTTTTTAATTTGTTTGAAGATATGAAATTTTGTTGTTGAAGTTTATGAAAATGATAATGAAAATGAAAAACAAATGAAGGGAGAAGATGAAGGAAGAAAAATAAAATTGGAGGTTGGTGGTACACCATTAGTAACAGTGGACTTGCGCAAAACTAGAGGTTTTTTGAAAAAATTGATAGAAATGACCATTTTGACTAACAAAGATTTCATTAAGGGACCAAATTGGAACATTTTTTCTTTAAGGGATCAATATGAAACCAAAAATATTTTTAAGGGACTAAAATACTAATTAAGCCAAAAAACTAATATTAAATTGATGTCACGTCATAAAACTCCAATAATAATAAAAAATAAAGTACGAATGATTAGTCTAAAAAACTCTCAATGATATCCTTATTGAAGATGTTCTTAGTTAGCGAGACATGTTACTTCAACACAAATCTAACCGAGACAAACTTTTGACGCCGTGTCAAATATTATCTCTGTCCATAGTTATAAGATTCTTTTGAGATTTTTTGTTTCTCTTTTTATAAGACCCCTCTCAAATTTTCACTGACATAAAATATTTCTTAACCACAACAATACCCCTGATTAAAGTGCATCTTTTTTATAATATCTAATAAAACATTAACTAATTTTCTTTCTTGAAAGATAAAATTATAAAAATAATTAATATTAATTATCAACAAATTTAATACCATATTAAACTTTTTTAATCTCCGTATTTTTCTTAAATAGATCTTATATTTAGATATGGAGGTAGTATAAGAGAAATCGTTTTGCATGTAAACCAAGAAGGAATAATATATCATTTTAAAATAAAAAAAAATAAAAAAATAAAAAAAACAGTGTGAGACCGTATATTTGTCCACTTTCATTCAATGAAAATAATCATTTTGACCAAACTAATAAGGTTCAGATTTCATTGCAATTTTCAACTTGGTTTAAAATAAAAAATATCAAATTTAAAAAATTTTAATCTAAAAATTTAAAAGATATAACAAATGTGTGAATGTAGTATTCTTCTTGACAACATGAAACTCTAATCCAAAGACCAAATATGCAACATTTTTGCTGTTATCATACCATGAAGTTTTTTTTTATAAAACTATACCATAAAGTTGATTTGATAGAAATATCTCACCAAACACATTTGTTACTAGAAACTGCCTAAATTTAAAATTGGGAGTCGAAGAAAGATTTGTCACATGCATTGCAAATTTTGATTTATCGTATTATTTTTTATTTTTTTTTCTTTTTCATGACTAGATTTTGATTTGATGCCATAATATGGACAATGTTAGATTTGTCAATGATAGACTCATTTAATATATTTGTTTTCATTTCATATTTTTTTTACAAAATTAATAAGGTTCAGATTTCATTGCAATTTTCAACTTAATTTAAAATAAAACATATCAAATTTAAAAAAAAAAATTATCTTCAAATTTTAATCTAACAATAGAAGATATAACAAATGTGTGAATGCGGTGTATTCTTCTTGACAGCATGGAACTCCAATCCAGAAACCAGATTTACAACATTTTTGTTGTTATGATACCATGAAGTTGATTTGATAGAAATATCGCACCAAACACATTTTTTGCTGGAAACTGCCTAAATTGGCAGTCGAAGAAAGATTTGTCACATGCATTGCAAATTTTCAACTTAGTTTAAAATAAAAAAATATCAAATTTAAAAAATTTTAATCTTCAAATTTTAATCTAACAATAGAGGATATAACAAATGTGTGAATGCATATTCTTCTTGACAACATGGAACTCCAATCCAGAGACCAGATATGCAATATTTTTGTTGTTACCTACCATGAAGTTGATTTGATAGAAATATCTCACCGAACACATTTGTTGCTGGAAATTGCCTAAATTGACGTCGAAGAAAGATTTGTCATGTGCATTGCAAATTTTGATTTAGCGTATTAATTACTTTTATTTTCTTTTTCATATGACTAGATTTTGATTTGATGCCATAATATGGACAATGTTAGATTTGTCAATGATAGACTCATTTAATATATGTGTTTCCATTTAATATTTTTATTTATAAATGATGTTAATTAATTGTTAGATTAGTTTTTTTTTGTTATTAAACTAGTTTTGAGATCCGTGCGATTTTTTTTATAAAATATTGTTAAAATATAAGTGATGTATAGTATTAAAAAAAATAAAAATAATAATTGACGTTGTTCTGCTATTTTTTTGTAAGATTTATTAAATTAAGTAAAAATATTTATTAAAGCAATTGTCCCGTGTATGATTTTTGTGTAATAAATTATAATTAATAATAATAATAATTTATTATTCAATTCTTTTTTTATTAAATCAATTGTCCCGTGTATGATTAAATTTTTTTATTAAAACAATTGTCCCGTGTATTATAGTAATATATATTTATCAATAATATATTCATCAACAATTGTTCCGTGTATTATTATAATATATTATTCAATTCATTTTTTTTTTGTACAAATTCCTTTTTTTATTAAAGAAATTGTCCCGTGTATGATTAATTTTTTTTATTAAAACAATTGTCCCGTGAGTTATTATAATATATATATTTACCCTGTAATTATTAATATAATATATATTCATCAATAATATACTTCTTGTTCTGATAAAAATAATAGGGGGGTGAGCCCAAGTATACTACTGTGGAATAATGATACTAGGGTCTTGTATTTACCAAAAAGTTGAACCCTTTACAATGAGCTTTCTTCCTCTATTTATAGAGGAAGGATTACAAAAAATATCTACAAACCGCCCCACTCCTCTCCATGGAGGTCGTGGGTGGTTTTCGCCGCTTCCACCGTGTTATAGGGGTGGTTATGGGCGGTTCTCCCTCTCCTCCGTGTCTAAGTGGTGGAAATGGGTGGTTATCTCTAGTTGGCGACGTGAGCGCAACCTAGGGGCGTCGCCCCAAGCCTTTGATCTTGCCGTCGCCTTATCTTTTCCGCCAAGTTACTTATTTGAATTGTTTGGGCCAGTTGTTGGATCATTGAGTTATTGGGCCTCTTGGATTTTGTCCGGTACACAGCCGCCCAAGCATGAGGCTCAAAGAGGCGAAGTGCTGATAATGGTCGGACGTGGTGTGGTAACCGCCCACTACTTCTGATCATGCTTCCTCTCTTTTAGTTATAAATAAGAGTTTCGCTGTAGGCAAAACTCTTTCATTCCTCGTCTTTCATCTGTTCTTTGCATCTTTCATTTTTGTAGCTATGTCTTCTCCCGCTTTCACTCCGGAGTCGCCCGCTGTGCCAGTTATGTTTCAATTGAGAAATATGCTGTGTTATGATGATACTGACGACCTATTGGACCAGGTGGAAAACTTCTCATCCATGGTGAAGGAATTGCAGGACTATTCTTGGAGGCTGACAGATAAGGAGAAGGAGTTTCTAGCCGTAGTGCAGGAATTGGCCAAAAGGTTGCTGGATGACGGCGCTTTCATTGCGACCACCGAGAACGTGGAGTACTGCCAGAAAGAACTCGCCGAGGCTTTGGAGAAACGAATTGAAGTGACCAAAGAGTGCATAAAATCTCAGGAAGAGGTAATGGCCCTTTCCCTCTCAGCGGAGGAAGCCATAGATAACAGGATTGATGAGTTGGAGAGCCAGCTTAAGCCCCTTGTGAAGAGGAAAAGGAATCTGCAGATGGATATCCAATATGATGTCGCCAAATTGATCCGCACTCGCTCCCACTTATGCCGTCTTCAAGAGAAGGATGACGCCCTTACCGATGATATGAGAAAGATTGCCCTTGACTCCGACGCGGCGAAGAAATTGAAGAGCTTGATGGGAGACTGTCACGCCCGTGCCGTCGAGGCTGCTTACAAGGCGTTTAAGTAGTTTCGTATCGTTTGTCTTTGTTGTATGTTGTTTTTCCTATTCCTTCAAATGGCGTTGAATGTGCTCCGTCTTTCTTTGTAATCATTGAATTTATGATTTGAATGAAATGATGTCTCTTGCTTAATTCGCGAATTTCTTTTCCGCCGTGTATTTTTTATCAACTCTCATGATGTGCGTGATCTCGCCCATTGGCGATGCTGTTGAATTCCAAACGTTTGGCCTTCTCGCCTTGCCTTGGGATACGTGTCCGCATTTACACGTCAATGCTGACACGCGTAAAGGTGTTTTCTTTTAACCGTTGGGTATTAGGACGTTTCAATTTACCCTCCATTTGCTAGTATCCTTTCCTATAAAACAGGAACCTCTTCATTACTTTGGCATCCTTCTGTCATTGTTCAATCACTTAACGTTTTCATCCGAAATTTCAAAATCCACTTTGCGCGGTTACTCTTTTGGGTTAACTTCCTTTCACACGATCCCCACTACTTTCTCATCTCCGATATTTAAGGTAACTTACGTTCCTCTCTTCATATCAATCCTTTCCTTTTTTAGTTTTCCCATTCTGATTTCTAGGGTTTAAAGTAGGAAAAATGGTTATTTTGCGAAGTTTGAGCGATGAGGAAGAGGGGGGTTTTACCAAAATTCCTCCTCGTGGTTCTGTCTTAGAAACCCAAATACGTAACCATCATACAAGGGCCGATGGTTCTCTTGATTATGATGGTTACTTTAAGTCTTTAATGAATGTTCCGTTTAGCTCTAGTGATTCTGAGAGTAGTGATAGTGATTGTGTGATAATCTCACCTTCGTCTTTCACAGGAAAACGAAGGGATACAACTCTTGCCATCTTTGTCGCCCAGAGTCCACCCGAGACCATGGACGTGTCTTCAAAGTATCTAGATCAGGAATCCGTGTTAGCTTTTAGACGAAAAACCATTTTATCTGGTTCTCAGGATGAGAACGATGTTATTACTGAACCTGTGGGTGAGGATGAGATTGTCACTGATACCAACACCCAAACACCCCACTTCTTTTACATGTACACTTCTATGATTGATTCTTTTAATATCTGGTTTCCTTTTACCCCTTTCGAGATTTCCATGCTTAGGACCCTGAATGTCGCCCCTTGTCAACTAAGTCCCAATAGTTGGGGCTATATGAAAGCTTTCCACTTGGCCTGTTTGGGGTTGGAGATAGAGAAACCCTCTGTTGCTGTTTTCTTTTCCTTTTTCACAATTAAAAATATTTCACCCGACTCTTAGGTTTACCTATCGAGTCAACCAAACCGAAAACGTTTTCAACTGTACACTTCCAACTTTAAGAACTACAAAAATACCTTCCTTCGTGTCCGTGGCAGGGAGTCCTTCCATGACGTGATGTTCGATGAAAACAATGAGCCATTGTTCCCTTTTTACTGGACTCAAAACCCTCGCGTTATCAAAGGGACTCGTTATGAGTGTTTGGACGAGTTTGAGAAGGAGTGTGTCGCCTACATTGAGACGTTGTGTGTCTTGAACGTGAGCGACCTTCTTAATGTTGAGGGTCACATAGAGTTATTGGCGGATTATATGAGTAAGTTTCTTTAATATTGTCTCGTTTCGCCCTTGCTTATTTGCTTCTGGCGACTAACTTTTTCTTCTTTTTTGTTTGCAGATAGGATGAGGTCTGTTTCCCAGGAGAAGAGGATGGAATTTCTGCTGAGATCCAGAGCCAAGAAGGAGAAAGATGCCGCCCTTGCCGCTTCTGGAGAAGTTGTGGCTGCTGTGAATCCCTTGAGCCAGTTGATTCCAAGGGTAGAAACAAAAGAAAGAATGAAGGACGGATCTTCGTCGCTATCCCGGGAAAGAGTCTTGAAGCTGGTGGGAGTTCAAAGGGCGAGCAGCCCGTTCCAAAGAAATTAAGATCGGCGGGCTCTGTGGCTACGCCCAGTGTGGACGCTGTGTCTCCACAAAAAGAAGATCATGAGAAGACTCCGTCTCCTCGTGCTGCCGACACCGTAGACGTCGTCTCGCCACCTCCTCCTGTTCCTTCAAATGATGATGTGCCTTCTCCTTGGGATCCTCTTTTCAATCCTGAGGTTTTTATTGAGAAGGTAATGGATATGTCCGGTGGAGGTGCTCGTTTTGACTCCACTTCAACTGATGAACTGGCTAGGCTCTCCATGGGTTATGTGCTGAAAGGAATCTTGCTCAACCATGCTTTGGCGTCTCGCCAAAAGCTTGCCGTCTCCGCTGCTGAGGAGAAAATGAGGGTGGTTCGTCAGGAGTTGGACGCCATGGAGGAAAAGGTGAAATTCACTCAAGATAAGTTCATCTCTAATATGGAGGCTGCTAAGGCGGAGAGCAAGAAGGCCCTGAATGATTTGGAGAAGAACCATGAGGCTGCATTGAAGAAGTTGAAGGATGATCATGCTATGGAGGTGAAGGCACTAAAGGAGGCGTCTGCTGGTAAGGACGCCCGTGTTGAGGAGCTGTCCCAAGGCCGAGATGCAATGTTGAAGGAGAAGGTAGGCTGGGCCGAAGAGAAGACGAATTTGGAAGAGACCATCAGACCTCAGTTTGATGAAGGTTTCAACTTCGCCTTGGAACAAGTAAAGATCTTGTTCCCTGACATTGATGCTGAACGCCTGGGCGAGGCTAGTGCTCTGATGGTTATCAAGGACGGCCAGCTGGTTCCTTATGTTCCTCCCTCAGACTCTACACCATGATCCCTGTTTCTTTATGTAGTTTTAATATCCTAACCCTGTACGCCCTTAGTGGCTTTATGAATGGATTTTGTATGCCCTGTTGTGGCTTTTTGAATGAATGCTTGTACGCCCTGCTGTGGCACAATGACAATGTTTTCTTGCCCTTTGTGGCTATAATCATAGTACTCCTTTATTTACTTGCTTGTGTTTCTTCTATTGTTTTTGTCGCATCTTAATAATATTTGCTTGTGTAAGACCTGATAGTATTTGTTTGCGTGGTAACCTTCTCGCATGTACATCTGAGGCGACATGAATACTTGGGCGTAATGCCTTTGCGTGGTAACGTTTTCCAAGGATTTTTCGCAGGTATCAATGTGGTCAACATAACTATTGAAGTCTTGCGCCGTTTTCCATGCAGTCAAACGCGGGTGGTTGCAACTGTCTGACCGCATTTATTGCGCACCATCCAAAAATTCCTTATAAATAGCCTCATCTATCTCCACTTTTCTTCACTTCCATTTTCACTGATTCCCTTTTTTCTTCGCTTTCGTTTTCTCTGATTCCTTTTTTATTCACTTTTATTTTCTCTAATCCTTCCATGGATAACAAAAATAAACCCAAGAAGAAGGGTGTAGCCTCTAGATCACAATCTCAGAAAAAGAAACATAAGATAGGAACCTCTGTCTCTAAACCTAGGCGAGATAAACCTTCTTCTAATATCAAAATGGAGACTATCGTCGTTTCGTCAGATTCTTCCGGCTTTGCTGATGAAGATTTCATTGAATTCTTGAGGACTTATAATCCTCGGGAGTCTTCCCCTGATGTTGGATCTTCTGGTAGAGAAGAAGGATCCCGGATCACCGTGGAAACTAAGGAAAGACCACGGAGGATATCACGTAAGACCTCAGGGAAAACTCCTGAGTAATTCTGCTCTGATAAGTTGTTCCTTCCACCTGATTTATTTCTCTTGCCGAGGGATTGGGATCTTGGGGAGTTGAGGAACTATTGAGACTGCCTCCAGGTTTTTCTTCTCCCATTGAAGAAGCTAGATCCTTTGGCGACTGGGGATCCTTTGTTAGAATTAAGATTTCTTCTTTTTTTTCTTTGAATTTGTATCTTGATTTCATTATAATTTTCTTTACTTCTGTCTTTGACACTACAAGAAATTTAATGAATAGCAACAGTTCTAGGAAAGGTTAGCGGCAGTTTTTAACCGCCACAAGGTATTTACTCGCGGTTTGCCAACTGTTGCAGATTTGGGCGTTGCTAGCGCATTTAGCGGCGGTTTTAGAAACCACCACACAAACCGTTGCTGTCATTTACTTGCGGTTTAAAACCGTTGCTATAATGAAAAACAGGAAAAAAATAAATTAGCCATTTTGCGGCAGTTCAAACCGCCGCTAATTATAAATTTGTTTTAAAAAAATATTTAGATTGTGGCAGTTTCAAACCGCCGCTAATCTTATATTTTTTTTTAAAAAAAAATTATTTTTTTTCTCCCAATTATTGATAAATGCAATTGTAAGACAACTAAATTAAATTCTTTAACTTAAAACATGAATTAATATATACATATGCTAATTAAATATGAATTCCACATTTTGTATAAAGTGATTCAATAACATAAAAACATAAACGAACAATACAAGAAGGTATCTTAAGCAACAAAAAATTATTATATAACAAGGCATAAAAAATGCCAATAATTACAACTCAAATTCAGATTCCCAATTCCAATACATATACAAAAGCAACTCTACAAAAGAGCTTAAACCTCCTTCAAAAGTAACATAGAGCAAAATCTTCACAAAATCTTGATATACATATCAAACCAAATCATAGCAGCACCTAATTAACATACACTCCACATACAAAATCAAATGTAATCTATAGTAATTAATAGTGCCAGCCAAACTTATTAGATTAAAACTGAAGTTTTGCATCTTATAAAGATAAATCATTACCTATTCTAGTAGCAATGAAGCTTGACAAGATTGTTCTAATAGCCGTCCAAACTCCAAAGCACTTGCAAATGATCCATATCTAAAACATAAAAGATATTAAATGACATTGAGCATGAGAAATGAAACCAAATGTGTTTATAGGTAATATAAGATAAGTTCAATATTTGATCATCATCGCCTAATTTACATCTTTTGTGTTCAAGTTTATCAATGTCAGCCTCAATTCCTCTAAACTTCATAGCCCGCTATCAAATGTACTAAACAAAACATAGAAATGAACACAGTTTTTTCAATATAAATAAACCTCGCATTCCTCAAAATTGAAATGAAAATTCATATTTGATTCATTCTTGTCTCTACCGAATAATATGCAACAAAGATGCAAAAATATTTTAACCAAAATAATAAAATAATTCTTCTAAATTATCTTTATACTGACCCAAATACATATGGAATTGAGTTTAATTAAGCATATCATGTAGGTTTGCATAACCAAAACTCAAACTGAAATTCTACTTCGACCAACAAAAAAAAAACAAAAGCACAATCACATGGTGATATGAAATGTTACCTTAGACGTTACATAGTAGTCAGTTAATGGTCTTACTTGACACCTTTGAGAAGCTCCAGCTGCCTGAACATAGAAGGAAATGTACCTCATATACAACAAGACCAACAAAACTGCAAAGATCGCCGAATTCCTATGGAACACTTTGAAATCGTAACTACTAATGAGGGCCATACCTAAATTGAATTATTCGCTGAATTTAGTGATAAGAATTCAACACAATCCCTTTGTTGAACACAATGACTGCAGTTCATAGTTCATATTGTTAAATCATCATCCAACACACAAACCAAATATCCAATAAGCAAAATTATAGGTGAACAACATCATAATAGTACTATGATGTAGCAGGGCAATATGAACAAAGGAAAAAGAAACTAAAAACTAATACTCATATTACTAAAATTCAACCCTTATAATAAAATTTGAAACACTCCCTAACTCTCTACCAATTAAAAGAACAGGATTCAAAACAAAGGAAATAGACTTAGAAAATGCCTACAATTACATGACGATAACTTAATCCAAAATATTCAAACAAGGGTTTCCTAATCATAGTGTAAAATTTGTCAATGAATTTGAGCACAAAATCAGCAATCACTATTTACAAAAATTTCAACATTTTGAGATATCATGAATTATAATGTGAAGGAAGGAGTTGATAAAGCAAGCATAGAAAGGTTTATATTTCTCCAATTTGCAAAAAAATGATGAAACCAAAAACTTATCCTAATCATAAATGAAAATCCACATTAGTCAAAGGAACTAAGAAATCAAACCTTTGATCACCAATAGAAGCTTGAAATTAGAGACTGGCAGAGAAGAATTGAAATAAGAACTCAAGGAGAGAGTCGACTCAAACCTTAGAGAGTGAATATACTAACAAGCTAATGGTTTTAGAGATGACAAAACAAATTTCTGACGGACAAGTATTCCCCTTCGTTTTGTCATTGAATTTGGTGGTGTTACTCTATATTTTTTGCTTCTGGTAACGATTCTAGAGATCCACCGCAATCTGCACCCTAACTCCCAGACGAGATTAAAATTTGGCGAGACAAAGGAGCATATAAGCGATGTGTGGGAGTGAATTAGACTGCAACATTGAAGCATAAAGTAGAGTCTAGGGAAGTTAAAACAGAGTCTGACAAAGACAAAACTATCGCATCATGTTTTGGAGAAAATGAACATCGCAAACAAAGTGGAAAAAAGATATGATTGTTAAAAAATCACTGTCTATTATGACACGAGGGAATGCTTTTTTCAGTGCCCTAAAAGCAGGTGTTATCTTAGCAATTTTGGAACGAGGACACACTTTTTCCATTGTGTACATGAAGAAATCATAAATTATAGGGCGAGGATAACAAAAAATTATAACCTCAAATGTCAAGCATTGTATCCAAACCATCTTTTAAAAGTCAACAAGAGCATAATTAAACATGAAGAAATCATAAACTTACAAGAGTATTTCAAAAGCAAGACTGAGTAAAACATGAGGGAAGATTGATGATACATGTGTTTTGCTTTCAATAGGTAGGTTACATAGGAAAATAAATTATACTACATCGGATTCCCATAGTTAGTTTGTTTAAATGATAAATATAGCACAAACAAAGCTATTTCAACATAAATTAAACGCCAATAAGTAAAGGCAAAACATTATTCTTACAATTAAAATGGAAAGTTGATGTGCTTGTATAATAGCCAGCAGAAAAATAGGGAAGAAACAAGCAAAATCACAAAGACAAATTACCTATATTTTTTATCATCACAATCTGAAACTGATACATTTGTTAGAAAGGGAGATTGAGCCAAATTACCTATATTTCTTGCTATATTTAAACAATATCCTTCATCTTTCACCACACTCCTAAATTCCTCACTAGTTTACCCTACTGCAACTAAACACACAAAGATAAGTATTGCAATTTCATAGAACTAAAGGCAAGAACCTAGACTGAAAAAATTTAGAATCTTCAATGAACAGGCAACCACAAATTACCGGCAGAGTATTAATAAATCATAAACAAGGTCTAATAATTACAATAATGATAAAAAATAGAAATAGCAACAGAAATTGAAATTGCACAACAAATAAATAAAAGTTAGGGTTTAAAGACATAAACACAAATTGAATCGCTACACATTTAGAGCATTACCTCAAATTGAATCTATTGAATCTTAGTAACATGCGATTTTGAACAAATTTCAGTCGAGAACGATTCCCATTAAGTTGGAATGACAAACGATGAACTGCGACTTTGAACGATTGAGATCAATTTCGAACGATTTATTTGATGAACGATTAATTGAAAGATTGAGGGAACGATCGAGAGCGATTTGAGAGTGATCGAGAGCGATTTGTTTCAGGTGATTAAAAAAGTATTCTTTGATTTCATTGAACTCCAGAACGATATGTATTGTACTAACTCAGTGTTATTCCCTTTTTTTTTTTTTTTTGAAAGAATCTTATTCCTTGTTTTCATAAACCAATTAAACCGTTGCTAAACCAAAACAAACCGCCGGTTCATTAAAACCTTACCGGCGGTTCACCAAAACTGTTGCTATTTGAGTTTTGTTTTAAAATTACCGGCAGTTCTACAAAACTGTTGCTATTTGAGTTTTATTTTAAAATTACCGGCAGTTCTACAAAACTGTTGCTATCTATTTGTTGCAATTAACAATTTTTTTTGTAGTATGAATTTGTATCTTGATTTCATTGTAATCTCTCTTATCAATGAAAAGTGGTCTTTTTCCAATATTGCTTCCTTTTCTGCACTGCTGCGTTACACAATATTGTAAAAAATGATTAAAGAATGACATGCATTATACCTTTGATTTTCTTTGGCGACTATTGGGCTTCGCCCTTTACATTATTGTTTCCGACGTCGCCTGCGTCTTGCTATGTGCGCCTTTTCCTTTACCGTCGTATCCAACTCGTAAGATTTAGGGATATCGCCGTTTCTATTTTAGACATGTCCAACTCGTAAGATTTACAGATCATGCCATGGTGTTTCAACGCATTTCCGTCGTATCCGGCTCGTAAGACTTAGGGATATCGCCGTTTCTATTTTAGACGTATCCAACTCGTAAGATTTAGGGATGACGCCTTGGTGTTTCAACGAATTTTCGTCGTATCCGGTTCGTAAGACTTAGGGATATCGCCGTTTCTATTTTAGACGTATCCAACTCGTAAGATTTACGGATAACGCCATGGTGTTTCAACACATTTCCGTCGTACCCAGCTCGTAAGACTTAGGGGTATCGCCGTTTCTATTTTTGACGTATCCAACTTGTAAGATTTACGGATAACGCCATGGTGTTTCAACACTTTTTCTTCCTTTGTCGCCTTCAAGAATAAGATTGAGATAATAACAAGCCATCTGCAAACATTGGAACAACAATTCTTTTCTGATTAATAGAGGACTTTTTGCATTTTGAATGATGAGTCTCGTTAAAAACTCCTGCTTTCGCCGGAGAAAAGAGTTTCTCATCACTTTAAAATTTGTTTGAATCAGTACTACATCTTCATGCATTTTCTTTTAAAAAATAAAAACAAGAAACAAAAATAAAAACAAGAAATGTCTCTTGGGTGGCGAGGCGAGGTTGATGGTGCTTCTTGGAGTTCATCTCGCCTTCCAGGCGTTGTTGGCCTAGTTGTAATAAAATCTGAGGTTGGAGATGTTCCACGTCCTGTGTAGGACCTCGCCCTCCATGGTCTCCAGCCTGTACGCTCCGCCTTCGAAGACTTCATTGATTCTGAATGGACCTTCCCAGTTTGCTGCCAATTTTCCTCCTTTATCTTTTCCCATCGGTCTTTTCAGGACTAGGTCGCCTTCCTTGAATCTTCTTGGGATTACCCTCGTGTTGTATTTTCTGCCTACTCTTTGCTTTGTGGCGAATTCCCTAAAGTGAGATTTGTCTCTTAGTTCTTGTATCAAGTCAAGGTTCTCCTGCAACGCTTCTTTGTTCTCCTGAGCCGTTGTGGTTTCGCGTCGCCAACTTGGGGGATTTACTTCTGCTGGAATCATGGCGTCAGCGCCATAAACCATGGTGAACGGTGCCTCTCCTGTTGATGATTGCGGAATTGTGTGATAGGACCACAGTATGGCCGTGAGGTGAGCCACCCAAGCTTCTCCTTTGCTTGATAGTCTTCTTTTCAGGGCTTTCAATATGACCTTGTTGGCTGATTCAGCCTGCCCGTTGGCTTAAGGGTGCTCAACTGATATGAAGGTGTTTTGAATTCCTTTTTCTTTGCAAAATGAGACTACCTTCTCACTTGCAAACTGTGTGCCGTTATCTGATACGATGTATTTGGGAAGACCAAATCTGCATATGATCCTTCTCCAATAGAACTTCTTCACCTGCTCTGCTGAGATACTTGACAAAGGTTGTGCATATACCCACTTAGTGAAATAATCCACTGCCACTATGATCCATCTAGCCTGTTCCATGAGGTAGGGAAAGGACAATATGTCTACACCCCACATGAAGAAAGGCCAAGGTGAAAGGACCGATTTGAGGGGTTCTCCTGGGGCGTAGTGCAGGTTTGAGAATCTTTGGCATTTATCGCATGCCCTTACGTATCTTGCAGCGTCGCTATGTAGCTTTGGCCAGAAGAATCCTGCTCTGAGGATCTTGCCTGCCAATGATCTTGCTCCTATGTGGCTTCCACATGATCCTTCATGAATTTCTTCTAGGATCCCTTTGGCTTCTTCTTTGCTTACACATAACAGCAGAGGGCCTGAGAATCCCCTCTTGTATAGCTTATCTCCTAGCATGGAATACCATGACGCCATTCTTTTAACTTTGTACGCCTCTTCTCTTGGTCTGGGGAGTTCATCCTTCTGTAAGTATTTGATGATGGGAGTTCGCCAATCTTCCTCTTCTATGATCATGTGAGTCTCCTCTTCGTTGATGCTTGGGTTTGCAATGGTTTCCTGGATAAAGGTCCTGTTGCTTCCCGGTTTCTTGGTGCTGGCGAGCTTGGATAACAAGTCCGCCCTAGCATTCTGCTCCCTAGGTACATAGATCAATTGAAATGAATTGAAACATTTCGCTAACTTATTTACCTTTACCAAATATTTAGTTAATTGGGGATCCCTTGTTTGAAATTCTCCTGACACTTGGTTGGTTACCAACTGTGAATCGCTCTTTACTCTGAGGTCCGTGACTTCCATCTCCTTCGCCAACTTCGTTCCAGCGAGAAGGGCTTCGTATTCCGCCTGATTGTTACTTGCTTTGAAGGCAAACCTTAGAGATTGTTCTATGAGTACTCCATCCGGTCCTTCTAGGACCACTCCTGCTCCACTTCCTTTTAGGTTAGATGCACCATCTACTGAAAGTGTCCAAGGTTCCTCGTTGTTTTCTTTAGGCGGGGTTGATAACTCCAGTATGAAGTCCGCCAGAATTTGCGATTTTATTGTGCCCCTAGGGGAGAAGGTTATATCAAACTCTGACAATTCTACTGCCCATGCCACCATTCTCCCTGCTAGATCAAGCTTCCTTAGGACTTTCTTTATGGGATAGTCCGTCTTGACCACTACCTTGTGACTCTGAAAATATTGTCTCAACTTCCTCGCCGTGATGACAACGGCCAAGGATAGCTTTTCTATCTTCTGGTATTTTGCTTCAGCGCCTTTGAATGTTCTGCTCACAAAATATATTGGCTTCTCTTCACCCTTGACCTCTTGCACCAATGCTGAACTAAGGGCGTTGTCCGAGACAGCCAAGTATAAGTACAAGGTGTTTCCTTTCTGAGGGCGAGTTAATATTGGTGGTGACGCCAAAAAACTTTTAAGCTTTAGAAAAGCTTCTTCACATTGAGGCGTCCATATAAACCTTTTGCTCTTTCTTATAGTGGAGAAAAAATGGAATGCTTTTTCTCCAGAGCAGGATAGAAATCTTGATAAGGCTGCTATCCTCCCTGCTAGTTGTTGGACCTCCTTCACTGTTGTTGGGATCCTCATGTCAATTATGGCTTGGCATTTGTATGGGTTAGCTTCTATCCCTCTGTTTGTGAGCATAAAGCCTAAAAATTTTCCTGATTGAACTCCAAAAGAACACTTCGCCGGGTTCAATCTCATGTTGTACTTTCTCACTGAGGCGAGGATGTCGCCTAAATCCTCGTCATGCTCGCCATCTTCCGTTGTCTTTACTACTATATCGTGTGTGTACACTTCCACATTTTTGCCTATCTGCTCCGAAAATACTCTATCCATTAGCCTTTGATAGGTGGCGCCAGCGTTCTTCAGACCAAACGGCATGACATTGTAAAAATAATTGCACGTGTTAGTCATGAAAGCTGTGTGAGGCGCGTCTGCAGGATTCATTTTTATCTGGTTGTATCCTGAGTATGCATCCATGAAACTCAACATCTTGTATCCTGAGGCTCCGTCAATAAGCCTGTCTATGTTAGGCAGAGGATATGGATCCTTTGGGCAAGCTTTGTTCAGGTCCGTGAAATCCACACACATCCTCCATTTGCCATTTGCTTTCTTTACCATTACTACGTTTGCCAGCCATGACGGGTACTTTATTTCTTCGATGAAACCTGCTACTTTCAGTTTTTCCACTTCTTCATTGACTGCTGTCCTCCTTTCCACTCATATCTTCCTATTTCTTTGTGAAACGGGATTGACGTTGGGCGCGATGGATAACTTGTGTGTTATCACGCTTTCATCAATTCCTGGCATATCAGATGGTTTCCAAGCAAAAAGGTCTATGTTCTTCTTTAACATGGCCACGATCTTTTCTTTTTCATCTGGTTTCAAAGTGGTTCCGACGTTGGTCACTTGGTCTGGCATGTCGCCAATTTGGACTTGCTCTAATTCCTCAATGGGACTCATTCTTCTTTCTGTGAAATCTTCTCTTGGATCAAGGTCTAGGGGCGAGATCATGTTAACTCCGCCTCCTTTTTTGGGTGACGCCATTGATTCTATCTTTGTGCTTTGTTTGTGCCTGACTTTCAGGCTAGACTCGTAGCATCTCCTCGCCAGCTTTTGATCTCCTCTAATCGTTCCTACCTTTTCGTTGTCCAAAGGATATTTAATGGACAGATAGAGGGTTGACAATGCCGCCTCCAGTGTGTTGAAGGCCGGCCTTCCAATGATAATATTGTACGACGTGAATGGGGTTTTGACTACCAAATATCTTACCTTGATAGTCTTGGCGTTTTCCTCTTCTCCAAACGTAGTTAAGAGGGTAGTATATCCCATAACTTCTACTTGCTCGCCGGCGAAGCCTACCAACGTGCCGTTGTAGGGTAACAGGTGTTCATCTGAGAGTTGCATCGCCTTAAAGGCTTCCCAATACATTATATCTGCTGAACTTCCCGAGTCGATCAGCACTCTTTTGACGTCACAGTTCAGTATTTGCACTTGTATCACAAGGGGGTCGTCATCGTGTGGCATGACTTCTCTTTTGTCTTCTTTGGTGAATGATAGATCGGGGACGGGCATCACTTCCGTATGACCTATAAACTTCTCATTTTGATCCATCCTTCTTACATAACGCTTTCTAGCATTTGAGGATTCTCCACCTCCTGCAAATCCGCCTGCAATGGTGTTCACGGAGATCCTCTTTCCTTTGCCTGGATCCTCTCCTCCAGAGCGATCCTTTGGGTGGTTATGCTGCACCTTTGGGACAACCACCTTTCCTGCGGCGGCATCCTCTATGAACTTCCTCAAGTGACCGGTTTTAATCAGCTCTTCAATCAAATCCCTTAGCCTGAAGCATTTTTCAGTGTCGTGGCCCCTGCATCTATGATAGGCGCACCAGGCGTTGTGGTTTAATCCCATGGTGTGCTCCTTGCTTCTCGGTGGAGGTAGTCGTCCTAATCCTGTTACCAGGATTTCATTCATGATGTAGACCCGGGCGCGGTTGAGTGGTGTGTATTCCTTTTTGTCTTCCTGAAAGTGTCTTGGGGGTTGGTACGGCTTCTTATGACGCTCAATTCCGTGATGATTGGGTATTGGTCATCTATTATGGTGGTAAAACTCGCTCTGGCCGTTTCCTCTATTAATTGTTCCTCTTTCTCTGGCGTCTCTCATCCTCTTCTCAGCATTACTTTCTTCCCCCTTTATGTAGCCTTCTACTCTTCTTGTTACTTCCTGCATAGATGTGGCTGGCTTCTGCACCAGAGATTCATTGAAATGTCCCGCCTTAAGGCCGTGATGGAAGGCGGAGACGAACATTTCCTGGTTTGGGTTGCTTACTTTGCTTGTGGATTCGTAGAATCTCGCTAAGTATTCCCTCAATGACTCATTGTGGTTTTGTCGTAGGGAAAACAAACTGGTTGCCGTTACCTTTATGTGTTTGGAACCGGCGAACTGTTGTGTGAATTTTTGCTGAAAATCTGCCTAACTCTCGATGGAATTATTGGGCAGATTCATATACCATCTCAGGGCTGCATCTTTCAGTGTGCCTGAGAGAAGTTTGCACTTCAGATGATCCGCTGCGCCGATGATGGCGGTCTTAGTACCCACCGCCATCAGGTGTTCTGTTGGATCCGTTTTTCCATCAAAGTCTGGGAAGTGGGGTGTTCTGAAATTGTCTGGTACCCTCGCATCCCAGAGGTTTTGTGCAAGTGGCTGGGAGTTGGTGATGTTGTTCTCCTCCGTTTCATCCACTTTGTTTGCTTTTTCTTTGTCAATTTCGTTAACCTTGGCCTGCAGGCGCCGTAATTCCGCCACTGCATCCGTCAAGGTTTGGTGGTTTTGGTTGTCGTTTGCCGGTTGTCCTCCTGCCATTTTCTTGAGGAGGATTTCGTACTTTGTCTGGTTTTAGTGGTAGGCTGGGAATCGTTTTACCGCAGCCCCACGGTGGGCGCCAAAATGTTCTGGTAAATATAATAGGGGGTGAGCCCAAGTATATTACTGTGGAATAATGATACTAAGGTCTTGTATTTACCAAAAATTTGAACCCTTTACAATGAGCTTTCTTCCTCTATTTATAGAGGAAGGATTACAAAAAATATCTACAAACCGCCCCACTCCTCTCCATGGAGATCGTGGGTGGTTTCCGCCACTTCCACCGTGTTACAAGGGTGGTTATGGGCGGTTCTCCCTCTCCTCCGTGTCTAAGTGGTGGAAATGGGTGGTTATCTCTAGTTGGCGACGTGAGTGCAACCTAAGGGCGTCGCCCCAAGCCTTTGATCTCGCCCTCGCTTTATCTTTCCCGCCAAGTTACTTATTTGAATTGTTTGGGCCAGTTGTTGGATCATTGAGTTATTGGGCCTCTTGGATTTTGTCCGGTACACTTCTCATGTATTTTTTATATAATAGTAAACAAAAATATAGTTAATTTTTTTTATAATAAATATAGAGTACAATTTAACTATTATATAGAAAAATAGTAAATTGGAAGATATAATTAATTTTTTTACGAAATAGAAAATTTGAAATATTTTTAAGAATTGATGAGGACAAATTAAGATTTTTAGTAGTAATTCTTTTTAGAATAGTAACATCAAATTAAGGAAGTATATTTTTGCACATTATCTTTCTATTATACCCTCATTTTAATTTACAAAATAATTCCAATTTTGTTTTTCACACACTTTCTTTTTCCAATAAATTTAATATATTATGTATCAAAAAAAATTTAATATGTTATGTACCCATAAAAATATAAAAAAACAAATATTTATTTTTTAAAATATATAACATTAATTAGTTTTATTAAAAAAGAGTAAGATAAATTGACAAAATGTGTCCTTAAAATACAAAAAAGACAAATAATATACTTCTCATGTATCCTTAAAAAGATAATTAGTTTTGTCAATGATTTTTTATATTGATCGATAAGAACTACTTGTTTTGTTTCTATTGTTATTTTTATGAGTAAGTTTGTTTTATTTTCTTTCTTAATTTTTTTAATATTTTTTATGAGTAGATTTGTTTTATGCTTATCTTTTTTTTCTGTTCTTTTTTTTATGAATAGATTTGTTTTATGTTTATCTTCTCTCTTTTTGTTTGTTATTTTTGTTTTGTATTTTTATTTTTTGATTTTAAAGTTAAAATTACTTTTGAGGGTATAAACGGTAAAATACTATTAAACGTGCTAAGGATAAAAAATGTTTTTTGATGGTAGTTTCTTTTAATATATTGTAAATAGATTTAAGATCTCCAACTCATTTTAATGTGAAGTTCAAACAATTTGAACTCCTTATTGGTGTTGGATGGTTAACTCAACAAATTGAGCTATAAGGCTATGGTTGGATTAGTGATGAAGGATGGAATAAAGTGGAATGGAGTGATAAATATTTATGTTTCATTGTTTGGATTAGTAAAAATTCAATGGAATAGAGTGGAATATGATGGAATCTACCATCTAATCTTCTCATTTTTCATTCCTCCCAATTTGGGATGTATGCAATGGAATGAAAAATATCCAAACAATGGAATTGTATATTTGCTCTATTCCGCTTCATTCCACTCCAGTCTATTATCTTTCATTCTGCTCCGTTCCATTTTGTTTAATCAATCCAAATATTGCCTAAGGATTAAAGAGTTTGAGGTTCATGATTCAAATCCTAAAAAAAAAAAAAACTAACATTATTTTATAACAATTAACATATTTACAATTACTTTTCTGTCCTTCTCCGCCATATTATTGTTGTTGGTTGTTGTGGTTGTGGTATTATTAGGTTGGTAGTGGAAATGTTGGAATAGTTGGACAATGAAAAAGATTTTATGTTGGTGATAATTTAAAATGAAGTTGAAGAGATGATTTTTTGTTGAAAATTTTCTGATGTTTTTCGGTTAAAGATGGATGAAATTAAACTGAAGTGATAAATATATTATTGAAGAGATGAAGAATCTTCATTGTGTTTTTAAGTTTGTGGATTTTAATTTTAATATTGTAATGATAAAATGAATTTTATTTTTAAAGACTAAAATTAAAATACACTCATAATACAAAAACGAAAAATTATCTATAACCCTAAATACCAAAAGCTGAGTTATTACACACATTGCACATTATCTAAAAAATGAAACAGAGTATTATCCCTTCAACCCCACAGAACATATGAAATGGCCAAAAGTCCAACAATTTTATAATTGAAAAATATGGTGGGGCTTTCTTTTAATATGGTCACAAAAAATGAAAATCTTAATATTAAATTAATAAACTCCACCTACACCTAGAAAATCAAACAAAATCTTACATATAAAAAATAAATAAATCGAATTTAAAGATGCAACTCAAGTAGAGGAGAAACATTTAAATGAATATACTAATACCAATAATGTTGCAAATTGTTGCTTAATTTGATCGAGAGTAGATGTGGAGTGTGTGAATAGAATTGTATTAGTGTTTTATCCTTCTAGAGTGTGTGAATAGAATTGTATTAGTGTTTTATCCTTCTACGAAACAATAATTCAGAGCTATTTTTTATGTGCTATTATGACATATGATCTCATCTCATAAAAATAAAGGCTTAAAAAATGTATAGGATATTAGTATTAATAAATGAGAGATATAAAACGAGTAATATTTGTGGAATTCTAAATGAGAAATTGTGGAGTTTAAATATTTGAGATTTTATTTTATTTTAAAATGAAAAATTTATTAGTTATAAAATGTCCTAAAGATATGTTTTATTGTGAATAAATTTTTTAGATGTTTTATAACTAATTGTTATACTAAATTTTTTATCAAATGGAGAGGTTGTGATTGGGATTGTTTTGTTTACCAATTTATTTTTATATTAGTGAAAAAAAATGATTGTTTTAGTGTTATTGAAGTTTTTTGTAATTTTAATCAATGACAATTATTTTAAAAAACTTGTTCATTTTTTCTTTTATTAGACCTATTTTTAATAATTTTCACAAGACCTCCAAAAACTCGGAGACGCCCTGCAATAATTAAACGGCTAAATTATTTTCTTAATAAAAATATCCCCATGTAAATGAATGGTAGAGAATTAACCTACATCATTCATTCATTTAGAGTATATCTGGATGAAAGAATGTTATGAAAGACTTTCTACTATAAATTTCATTGTTTGAATGATTAATTTTGATTTATTTTTAAATGATACAAATTTATAAAGTATTTTGCGAAAGTTAAGTTTTGAAAATTTTAAATGACATCTAAAAATTAAGAATTTTTTTTTTTTTTTTTTCCTTACTCTATATAATGTGAGTGTCAAATTGATTCTTTCAATTTTTGCAAGTTGGTTCACCTATTATTAAAAAAATTAAATTCTCCCCTCTATATATATATGGTATGCCTAACTCTAAGTGCAACATATGTTTAGAAAAGCCAATGGCTCTAAAAAAATGGTCACATGAACAAATAATAGGAGCTTTTTGTTCTCCCTTTTTTCTATCTCTTTTTTTCCTTGTAAGTGTGTTAATTGTGTTTAACTTTACAATTAGAAAACCCAAATCTAAATCCAAAACAAATCCAAATCAACTTCCATTTCCACCTAAACTACCTATCATTGGTAATCTTCATCAACTAGGAACACTTCCACACCGTTCTCTTAGAGATCTATCACTCAAATATGGCAACATGATGCTGTTGCAATTGGGACAAAAACCAACTCCAACTCTAGTGGTTACATCAGCAGATGTAGCCATGGAAATCATGAAATATCATGATAAAGTTTTTTCAAACCGACCTCAACATATAGCTCCAAAAATCTTGTTGTATGGATGTACCGAGGTTGGTTTTGGACAATATGGAAAAAATTGGAAACAAAAAAGAAAATTATGTGTTGGGGAACTTTTAAACATGAAAAGTGTGCAATTATCTCATCCCATTAGAGAAGAAGAAGTTGAAGATTTGGTGAATAAGCTACGAGAAGCTAGCTCGAATGATGAATGTGTGAATCTAAGTGAAATGTTTCTTTCAACGATAAATAATATTGTGTGTAAATGTGTTCTTGGAAGGAAGTATGAAGAAGCTAGTGAAGGTAGTTTGAAAGTGTTAGCAAGGAAGGTTATGATTTATCTTATGACTTTTGTTGTTGGGGATTACTTCCCTTCTTTGAGTTGGATTGATGTTCTTAGTGGAAAAATTAAAGAAGTTAAGGATACTTTTCAAGCACTTGATGGTTTCTTTGATCAAGTTATTGAAGAGCGTTTGGCTTTGAAGAAGATGGAAAATAATGAATTCAAGAAAAAAGGGTTTGTGGATATTCTACTTCAAGTCCAAGAGGATGGCATGCTTGGCTTTGAGTTCTCCAATAATGATATCAAAGGACTTCTAATGGTTTTCTCTCTTTTATCCCTTTCTTTTTGTTTCATTTACACTTTCACTTCCTCACTATATAAACACAAACTTGCATGCATATATATATATATATATATATATATAGGTTATGATCAAATGACACCAAGGTGTCAAACTTAGTACCATGACACTTTCGATAATTCTTTACTTGATAATCGTATTACAAAATCCACCGTTGGATTCAAAGTTATTATTGTATAGATCATGTCTATAAAATTTAGCATCAATCGGAAATCATTTGATATGTCAATGAGATGCATAAAAATTAACGCCTTACAAAATTTCGTCAAAACCGTTAATTTTGATCCTTCTCTTTAACCCATCAAACGATTTCCGATTGATGTTAAATTTTATAGACATGATCTATACAATAATAGCTTTGAATCTAACGGTGGATTTTGTAATACGATAATTCAATAAACAATTATCGGAGGTGTCATGATACTAAGTTTGACACTTTGGTGTCATTTGATCCTAACATTTTATGCGTCTCAATAACATATCAAATAATTTTGAATTTGTCTGACAGTTTACACAAATGATCAATATGATATAAACTATCAATCCGACGGTGAATTTTATAAAATTTATATAAGTTAAAACGTTATTGAGAGGTGTAACATTTGGTGTCAAACTAATTGGTGTCAACGGATCCTGACTATATATATATATATATATATATATATATATATATATATATATATATATATATATAATTAAGATTGAACAATACTATTTTCACATAATATATATATAATTAAGATTGAACGATACTATTTTCACATAATTAATCATAGAAATAACATACTAGTTAAGTACTTATGCTAGATGAAATGAAAAATAACATAATTAATAATTTTGCTTGAATGAAAAAATACGAAATATATTTTGATATTTTTTTTTATTTTATTTTATAGATTATGCTAACTAATGCTTTCTATATACACATAAATTATAAAATAAAATAAAAAATATACACATAAATTTTCAAAGTTTTCACCAAAGAAAAGAATCAAAGTAAAAATAATAAAGTGATTCTACAGCTAGTTTCTTTTTGTGGACACTCAAAACGTAGAATGTGCAAAAGAATTAATTTTATTTCGGATCGTCAGCAGCGGCAGCCTCTGCTGCCGTGCCTGCTGCTTCATCCTGGCCCTTCAATGAATCCACCTATTAGTTCTATATTGATACATAGGAATATAATTCACGCCGCTCCGCAACCTTTGTTTTTTATCTCGTTCCTGCAATAATTTTTTTCAGAGAAAACATTTGCAAAGAATTGTTATGGACCTCAATTGATGAAGAGGCACCACCGCCCACCTCTTCCACCGTATCCCTCTAGCTTAATAGATAAGAAACTAGCTTAAGGATTAAGAATAGAAGCCTTTATAAACCATGTTTGTATCGATTATTGAATATCAATATAGTGTTGAAGTGAAATGGTCTTCCTCTGTTCTTTAATTGTGATGCCATTTGTTATTGGGGCGAAACCAATTATCGGAGCATACAAGAATCTGTGCCAAAAAGGATTGGAACAGAGCACGTTTACTGCAAGGCAAAGACTTTCACAATTTCTTTCTTGAGCCTTATGTGCTTTGCAAAGGATTTCTCTGTGTATTAATTTTATTTTATTGCAGTGATGATACAAAAACAGAGGTTGTGCCTTGAATTGATTTCTAATAGATTTAATCACATGTTTTATATACTAATACGTATCAATATAGAACTAATAGGTGGATTAAATGAAGGGCCAGGATGAAGCAGCAGGCACGGCAGCCTCTGCTGCCGCTGCTGACGATCCGAATCGGTGTCCTAATATATGACCACATGTGCAAAAGAATTAATTTTATTGATCAACCGAAAGAAAAGACAATATCATGTCCTTTTTCTTCTTATTGTGAGGGTCCGCCAAATTAATGGAATAAGCACAGTCACCAATCACCATACTTGTGAATGTTGAGAGATAAGACTAATAATCAAGATAACAACCCGACAATGACTTCTAACACTTCCATGATCCAGATAAAACAAAAATTTAAAAGTATTTTTAAAGTAAAAATAAATAAATAAATAATGCAAGAGAGAACAAGTTAAATGAAATACAGATTAAAATACAAAGAATCAAACTAATTAATTAATTATTTACATTTTAGAACATGTTTGTTGGAGCAACTGACACAACCGCAGCAACATTAGAATGGACAATTTCAGAACTTATGAGACATCCAACCGTAATGAAGAAAGTACAAGAAGAAGTAAGAAGAGTTGTTGGAAATAAATCAAAAGTTGAAGAAAATGACATAAACGAAATGCACTATTTAAAGTGTGTAGTGAAAGAAATTCTAAGGTTACATCCAGCTACTCCTCTCATGGCTCCTAGGGAGACAATATCTAATGTGAATCTAAAAGGTTATGATATTCCTGAAAAAACAATGGTATATGTAAATTCATGGGCAATACAAAGAGACCCTAAAAATTGGGAGAACCCTGAAGAGTTCACGCCAGAGAGATTTGAAAACAGCACAGTTAATTTTACAGGTCAAGATTTTCAATTTATCCCATTTGGTTTTGGGAGAAGGGGGTGTCCTGGAATGCATTTTGGAGTAACTACTGTTGAATATGTACTTGCTAGCCTTCTTTGTAGGTTCAATTGGAAGCTACCAACTGAAACAAGTTTAGGTAAACAAGATATAGATATGAATGAGGTATTTGGACTTGTTGTCACCAAGAAAGAACCTCTTCAACTTAAACCAATAGCATTTTAAGTTTAATCTACTTCCCAAGTATTTTGTGGTCAAAGTGATTATATATTGTTGTAATTTTAATTATATTCACTTTATTATAAGTTCAAAGGTGTAATTCCTATGTTTTATTTTAGAGAAATAAACTTATGTATAACAAGAGTCGTTATGGTTCACATACCCATGAAATCCTACCTACTACTCTTAAATATTTTGTTGCACCCAACAATTGCAGTTTACCGGGCTTCAATACTGATTTTCTTAGACATTATTTTTTTATTTATGATAGCTGTCTATTGATAATCCATTAATATTTATTTTCATAATACAAAAGATGTTTGGCTTCCAATTGAAGAAAAAAAAATATTGAAGTAATTTTTCTGCCTTTTGCAACTTTTATGAAACTCAACCGTAAAATATTTAGCTGAGACTGTTGGAAGTAGGTGAGACTAGGCAAAAACCAAACTAATGTCATTTTTAATAATAAGTAATGTGCTTTTATTTTAGGTTCGATTTGATTCAGCGGTTCGATTCGGTTTCTGGTTAATAATGAACGGTCCTAAGTAATATCATGTTGAGAAAGGATTTGCAAAAGAAGCAATCAAGAACAAGAACTACACCTTGCTGCTGCAATACATGAGGAAGAGGTTATGCGATTTTTTTCTTTAGAAAATGAAGTTTCTTAGAGCAACAATAGCGCAGGTGCATTATCTCAAAGTTCTATATAGTATACGTTGGCTATAAGGAATGTTGCATTGCACTAAATATGAGCTGACAGTAAAAGCAATAAAATTTAGTTGCCGTTATTTATATAGCTAACGTACTCTATCTTTGAATAACATATATATAAATACCATTATTTTATACATGTATATATTTGACAAGTAGTATTTTATAATTATGTGGGGTTAATATTTGGTTCTTTATAATCAATCACCATTAAAGTAAAAACTACTCAAATCAACTATAAATTTTTTAAATCCTACAAATTACTTTAGGCCCACAAAAAATAACTTAATTCACCCACTTAGTTTACTCCCACTAAAGATGATCTTATATATTTAAGAAATGTGTAGAGTACTTCACTACATTGTATTAGCCAATCATTCATGCGATGCACTAACTTCAGGACATATGTTCTATAATAACTTGTACAAATTAACAACAATTCTTAACAAAGTGACAAAGTTAAAAACTAAGGTGGACATAAATATATTTAAAAATAGTAGAAGATAAATCAAATAGAGAAAGAAAGAAAGAAAGAAAGAAAGAAAAGAGCAACCAAAGGTTGAGCAATGATGAGGGACTGAGGGTGAACGGTGCAGAAAGTTGAAAGAAAAAGGTTTCAGCGAAATATAGCGACAGAAAAGGAATGTAAAGAAATTTTTTTTTAAAAAAAAAAAATTCTTTTTAATATATTAATGGAGTCATTGAGTCTATAAGTGACCATTTAATAGCCACTAGATCAAAACAAAATCAATAAATATTAATGAGTGTAACTTTTTATAAATTATACTGGTGTAATTTGATCATTCCCCTTTCTACAATCTCTAATAAAACATTAACTAATTCTCTCTCTTAAAGAATAAAATTGTAAAAATAATACTGATTATCAACAAATTTAATACCATAATTAACTTTCTAGGGGATGTATTGGATTGAGATTTCAATGGATTTTAACAGACTTTTTTATGTTAAAACATTCAATTGATATTCAATCAAGACTTTTATAAAATCAAATCTTCTGGTATTCAATCGAGATAATTAAGATTTTTTTTTCAGGGCAATGAAATCTGCTGTTATTCGATTGAGATTTCTCATGATTTATAAAATGTCATTTGGTATTCAAAAATCAACGGATTTTAGTGAATTCTTTTGTGTAATGGATTTTGTGAGACTTTTTAGTTAAAAATACACTTGAAAGACTCTTCCAACAATCTCACCAAAAACCCTGAGACTTTTTCAAACTCTCCAAGACTTTATTTTGCTTTCACAGTTCATCATCACTGTACTAGAATTTTTCTTCTTCTTTTCTTTCTTCACTTGCTTATAAAATATAGTTTTTGCAAGTTTTCTTTTTTAACAAATTCTGCAACATTTTTTTTTAATATATTGGATTCAACACTTTCGTTATTCCTTGTGTTATTCCGGCCGTTGGATTGAATTATGCAGTTGGTTTAACAATCAAAAATTACATTTTTTTTTATACATACAACAACAATATTATTCAAAGGAACGGTAATCGGAGATTCACTTCGTCAATCTGTTGTTTCATCGTCTCTTGTTTCCCACATTGATTAAGAATATAGAGCTTTTATTGGTGATTAGAAACATAAAAAAAACATATATGTAAATAAAAAATACAGAGCTTTTCATGTGTGCTTTTTTTTGTTGTAGTTTGGATTCCCAAAAAAATATAACTTTTTAATTTATTACTGATGTAATTTCTTTTATTAAAATTTATTGAGTCTTTTGAAATTTTCCTAATATATATTGAGTCTTTTGACATTTTCCTAATATATAAAGTATTATGAAATCTTGATTGTAAAAAAAATCTCTTAAAATCAATTCAAATCATGTGTCGAAAATCTTGATATTGTAAAAAGTTTTTGGAAAAAAATCTCTTAGAATCTCATAAAATCAATATAATCTCGTAAAATCATTTAAAATCTTCAAGATTTTTTTATCAAAATAATTCTTTAAAATCTCAATCTAATAAACCCTCCTAATCTCCGTATTTTTCTCAAAGAGATCTTATATTTATTGTAACTCCCCGATTTTCAAAGCCTAAAAGTAGGCACCTCTTTTTTTTTTTTTTTTTAAACACGAGACAGAGTGCGCGGAAAATATTTTACAAGAGCCGGCATTAATCATACCACAGGACTAATTATAAATAATAGTGCTTCAGAGAAGCAAAGTGTATTACCTGAATATTTACAACCCCACAGACAAAGGGTCTAACAGCTACCAAATTAAATATTCAGAATACAGTCACCCAAAAGAGTCAGAATACTACCCCTAACTAAATGCACGGTGTACAAGACACACCGGCACACAGGCTAATCAGATTCGCTACGCCACTTGATCACTGAAAATCCTACGTCGTCACCGTCTCCCTCACGAGCATCGGTAACATAGGGTGATCCATCATCTGGGTGGGACGATGCCCGCGAAAATCACAGCAAGGGTCACCACACATAACATAGATGCAAATAACATATATACATATATATATATCTAAAGCGGTAATCACATAGCAATTTCTCATAAATTGCACACAGCATAGAAATGCACAAAAGCCTAGTAATGCAGACTTTAAATGATGGTGATCACCCTAAACGGGGCTTTCTCACATGCATGAATTCCGGAATTTAACCTCTCCGCAGAGAGTCGTAGGTACACCCCTACTAAACCCCGCAGGGCAGGTGAAGCCACACAGACTATAACACCAAGGTGAAGCCACACAGACTCTAACACCAACTCAATAAAAATCCCGCAGGATTAGGTGAAGCCACACAGACTCTAACACCCGGTGCTTAGGTGAAGCCACACAGACTCTAACACCCGTACACGCAACTATGAAATGCATGAGCATACTTTCTATTTCAACAAATATAGGGCAGTCACACAGACAAATCCCCGGTGAGGTCACACAGACACACACCCGTGTAGTCTCCACTGACATACACGTTTTCATACATGCTCATGCAAAATTCAATATACATATCACACAAGCATATGTAATTCCAAACATGTCATCACATATATTTAATTAAATCATATGTAATACATAGGCACATACATTCTTAAACAAATACTCATCTCGAGAATACATCACACAATCATGCCAGGCACTAAATTCACACCACAATCAAGCATGCATACATGCTATTTAACGGAAAATAAACAAGAAAGGTGCCCTTACCTTGGCATGCTTCCACAACCTCTTCCCGTACAACTCTACGATACGCGTTACCTAAAATTAAATAGCGTAACGTCAATAAAATATTCCTCGTTCCTTCTATCGAAACGAAACTAGCTCTCAAGGTTCCAGGGAAGTCTAAAGTACTTTCTAAAACTACCCCTCAACGATCTCAGGTTATTCTCATAGCGTTTAAAAATTCACGAAGTTTATTATACTATTTTTATAACATAAAGTGCATTTTGTTTTCAAATCATAAACTAAAACCATTTTGAATTTTCCACTTTGAGAACTTGTTTCACACTCAATTAAAACACTCGAAACACAATTAAAACTTTTCGAAAATATTTTTAACAAAACTCGAAGTTTTCTTGCGTCACAAGTTACCTACTTTTCTCCTTCCCAAAACCCTTTCCTATACCAATTTCTCTTCGAACTAAGGTTATTCGAATCATACGAGATTTTTCTACAAAATTGTGGACTTAGAAAAAAATTTGAGATTTTTCCTCCCTACTCAAAAGTGGTTCGGCCAAGTCCTAGAAATCGGGCTTCCGTGCGAAATTTTTCACTTTTTAATACGTGGTAATATCTCATAATACCTAACTAGGGCTTATCAAAGCGATTTAGAAATTATAGAGTCGAAATACAAAATTCGAGAATTTCAATTTTAAGGTTTTTCTTAAACCAAGTGATCCTATCATTTTCAAAACCTCCCATAACCAATCAAACAATTAAAACAAAGGCTATGGGGAACTATTTGCCTCAAAGAAGTTTTCGAAAAATCGATTCCTCAGACTTTTTATGTGTGCCACGCCCAAATGGGCAAAATGGCCAACTCCACACATTCTATCATTCTAAACCCTAGCATGACATTGTTGATTCATAACAATGTTCATTCGTACATTCGAATACTTTCGAGACTCGACACGAAATTTTCGAAAACGTGTTCTTCGAGTCGCTCAAGAACACGAAAAATAAATTTTCTTATTTTACAAAACAAAGTTCATAATCACATATCCATTTTGTCACAAAGCTTAAAACTAACTTCAAAAATCAAAATCAATCAACACAATTCAAGTTAAGATCATTTCTAGTAATTTTCTTCAAACCCTTACCAACAACATTTTTGAAATTTCAAAACACCATGAGAATCACCAACAAGCTTTACTAATGTTTTCTAACTAACTCTCATGAACTCAAAACTCTAATCACAACTCATTTCTAACATGTTTCTACAAATTTCTCTCAAGAACACTAATTGGTAAAGCTTGAACTTAAGAGAAAAATTAAAGAGGAGGTCTTGTTACCTCTAGGTGAAGGAGATGATCAAAGAGCTTGATGATTCCTAGCACAATCCAAAGCAAGTTCTTGAGAGGAAGAGAAAATTTTTGAAGTGTGAGAGTGAGAGAGAGAGAGTCGGCCGAGTGAGAGAGAAGAGGAAGAGAAAATTTTCAAACTTTTGTTTATGGTCTAATGAATCACCACACCTAGTTGAAAACTCTTGTTCACTCTCAACCATAGGATTAAAGTGTAAAGTGGCTTGGTTAAACCCCAACCATGGGATTAAACTAGGAAGACATGTGGTTTCACTCTTAGCCTCCCATCCAATCTTGGTCACCAAGCATCACTCATGGCTACTTGATCTTACTTACAAGTTTCTAATTAATCATATCCCTTTGATCATATAGTAAAAGGTGCAAGACTAAATCCTAGCCATTTGATCAAATAGTATTAATTGCTAAGATTCAAATCTAGCCATTGGATCAATCCAAGTCTATCCTCACAAGATATTTTCTATGCTCCTAGAAACCACCTCGCCTCACAGCTCTAGCTTTCGCTTGCGGACGAGTCGCGCATTGCTAATGGACGAAACTTGCGAAAATAGAAAATCTACGAAATAAAAGTTCGTCGTAAATCATTTCTAAAAATTATCGCTAAACTTTATTCCTCGACTGAAATTTTTATCCTAACCTTCTAAAAATATTCTGAATCCAGATTCTAACTCGCGCCGATATATAAAGTCTCTATTTAAAATTCGACGAAAAATAGAAATCGTAAATTTTTCGACAGCGGATACCATTTTCTACTCGTTTTTCCAAAAAGCGGAGAAAGTCAAATTTCGAAATTCTGAAGACACAGGAACGTTCTCATAGATAAATAAAGACCAAGGAATAAAAGTCTGTGCATTTCCAGCACACGAGCACAAAACAGGCTCCATCTCAGCAAAAGTGTTATTATTACGACGATACTCACAAAACACTTAACCAAAAACCCTAAATTTCTTAGCCATTACTTATTTTCCTCACACAAAAGGTATCGTGGAATTACGGGTCTTACATTACTACCCTCCAAAAAGAAGTTTCGTCCTCGAAACTAAAGGCTAGAGTGACAACTCAACCAGTTATTACCATCACAAACACAAGAAAATCCCTCAGGATTAGGTGTATCCACATATATGCTAATACCGGTGAAGCCTCACAACCGTTATTACCAACACACAGGCACAAACGTGCCTCAACTGCAACCCTCTACAAGGTCGCCACTCAAAATTATACCTCACTACAAGGTTCACAACTCTAGTTCTCAAAGATCCTAGGTTAACACGACAAATTTCAAGGGTTACCTTTTTCGCCTCCGCGACATAGCCGTTTCCAATAAGTCCACGCGAAGTGGTGACTGGCTACCCACCAAAACGAAACACCAAAAACTTTCTACACACTACCAAAGCTAGCAAAACGAGTCAATTCCAGTCAACACGATTCCGTCTACTATTAACAAGAGATTAAGGGTGATCAGTTTCCTTAATTTGTTAATAGATAGCCGACAATCATGATGGTGACTTAGACCATTTTTACCTAACTTTAATAATGCTCACTTCCACTTGTGCTCCAGGTCCTCCGAGGCACAAGGGTCCGACAATTCCTTTGTGGTTTTCTTAATGTTTTCCTCAATTTCTTACTACCTCAATCTTGTACAACTTTATTCTCGTTGACGAGACACAACACTCAAATCAAATCACTTAAATTCTCATGCTTTCAATCACGAAACCTCTGTTTAGTATCATCCAACAGTAAGTACAATGCCACCAAAGCAAATACCACCCAAACCATTAAACTCTAAAAGAAATTGTCATCTCTATAGAAGAACTTTACAACTTCACCAATATCCATAAGTCCTTAATTTTTTTCCTTTAATCTCACAACTGTGCCGAACTGTTTGTTCGTCTTCGAATATCAATCCAATTGCAGTCTTAATAATATCATCCCCACATCCGGTCGGTGATTACAACTCCCCAAATTTTCTTGGCACTTGCCAACTTATACCACCTACGTCTCTTGTATTTTATTTATCCAGATCTCATATTTCCAAAACAACAATCTCTTATGTACCCACATTTTATTTCCATATTAATACTTAGCTTACTCTCGCGTGCCTTAAATCAAAATATTTCTTCTCGTTGAATGTCTTCGTTGGCGCACACCATCTTAAATCATATCCCCATTCTATTCTGAACTCTCGAGTTTCTTTCATGTTACCATTAAATTCCTTTTTTTTTTTCACAAGCGCTCGTCATCCTGTCCATTGTTAATTGTTCCAAAATCTCATATTTATTAGGGATTTCTACATCCATAATATACCTCGAGAAATTTATCACCTCAACTGACATAAGCCACATCTTTATGTGCTTCTCAATTACTTATTCTTAACACGTCTCCCCAACGACTAACTCTTCATTCCATTCTTTAATTAACAACACTACACACTTAATCTCATCTTGACTTCCAAAGTCTCACGTGAAATTCTCTAACATGCTTTCCACTTAGTAATTTAATCATCCAGATACCAACCGTAACATTTTTTTTTTTCAATTTAAAACTCTTTTGCTCATCTCTATTCTTTTGTGCTGTTATCAAAACAGGTTAAGCTCCACTTTCATTGGCATACACTACTCATGTGGTTCTTAACGCCACCTTAACTTCTTATGAGGTAAATCGTTGTAGTCCTTCTTACCATTTCTTTTAACTTTTCCAACTTAACTGATGAGGTTGTCAGCCTCCCCTTACAAATCATATTACCTTCTCACATCCTTGCTAACATAGAATGTTAACCCTTCCCTTGAAACTATCTTGTCAACGCTATAAATTCTACAAACTCCAATTAGGTCCTCCTCAACGCTCTAGTAATTTGCAACTTTCCAGTTCAACGATTTCTTAGAGTTGGTTCCCAAACCACCATGACCAATAATTTGTTGATTCCAACAACATCTTTAATTCTTCGCACACAATTCAAATACTATCGTTCCATATAATTTTGTATCATAACAAGCATACTCTTCTTTGTTAAACCAAAATACCTAATCATCATAACTATCTAAAGTTATAAAGTATGTTTCCACCGGGAATCAATCCCTAAATCTTAAGTTCTTGCTAACCCTACTTTTTCGACTATACGCTCATCAGTTACTTATTCACTTCTAACCTTTTCTAATGATCGTCTCTTTACAGATAGCTATCTATAAACTTATCATCTTAAGGTCACTATAATTCACTTACCAATAGACTCTTCTTACGCATCCATCAAACCAATGAACAATTAACTTAAATCTTAACGCTTGACTTCTCAAGACCAGCTACCAAATCACAACCCTTCGCTATGATTTCCTCCTTAGTGCGTTCGATAACCAAATCAAACTCTTGAATATAATCCTCGATTATATGTAAATTCCTCCATTATATCTTAACATTAACAAAATGTCCTTCCAACTATCGACTCTCATTGTCTTAGTAGTCTCACTAATGAACCCTTATCTACTCATAACATGATATTTCTAGAAAATATCCAAAAATTCTCGTCCATAACTTGAATTTCTTAACCTTTTGTTACATCAACTCCTATGATTCCATAATTTCAAGGTACTACTTAGTCCTTCACCCTCTTGGTCGATCAAAATCATTAACTTAAATACACATCCACACAGGATCTCTACTCAATCTTGACTAATCTCTTAAGAATTACTCAATATGTTTACTTTCTCTTAGAGTTTAACTGTCAATAATTTAAAAATTCTAACTTACACTGTTACAATTCTCTAGGTATTTCCATACCATACACCTTTAGTATCACATATCATCGACCTACAACTCACTTTCCAATGTTGAACTCCTTGTTCTTTACCTAAACATCTCTCCAAATCCATCTTTAACCAACGATCAATCACCTGTAGTTTTATCTCACATCGATATCTATACTTACTATCTCCTGAACTACATATATGTTGTCACTTATCAACGTGATATTTAGCCTCTTACTCTCAATCATCACGTGATACGTCCGTAATAATTGTATTTCATACTCTAATATAACTCACACGACTTAACTTTAAACCTTAAGGAACCCTTCGTTCGTATAACCATCGTGTAACACCACCAGGTTCACTTACTCTTGACGTGCAACGCACTTTACTTCCAATATGAGTCGCCCCGATGATTATCCAATCATCGTAATAAAATCCAACTGACATCTCTGCATGCTCCACCCTTCCATAGTGGCTGCATCCTTTTGACCAACGAATGACCTCATCGAGTCTTGCCCTAACTCATCAGACGGATATCCAATATCTTCTCCAAAAGGTCATCTCAAACCGATCCTTACTCGCAATCCTTTATCAGTACGACGCCCACTCGTCCATACTCAGCACATCCGAGTTACAATGACCAATGCTACTTCCCATTCATTATATGAATACCAAGAATCCCATGTAGTTCTTATTCGCCTCAAGTCCATCCTCCTCGGACCACTCCGTCTAAGGAATTCAAAGACACTGGTCGACTAAATTCGACCAATGCTCGGGGGTTTCAACTATTCTACTTACTAAAGCATCACTCCCTTAAGTACTTCAGTAAGAAACAGTCCAGTGCCTGTGCGTATTCCATGCTAGACTCAAGACAAATAACCAAATAACCCACCAACACAACAAAAACCGATCGCTAGAACTAACACAACTCTAGCTATACTCTGACTGACTTTGGACTAACCACTCTATGACACACTTTCCCTTTGATGATCTAAAGCCGAGCTCTGATACCACAATGTAACACCCCGATTTTCAAAGCCTAAAAGTAGGCACCTTTTTTTTTTTTTTTTTTAAACACGAGACAGAGTGCGCGGAAAATATTTTACAAGAGCCGGCATTAATCATACCACAGGACTAATTATAAATAATAGTGCTTCAGAGAAGCAAAGTGTATTACCTGAATATTTACAACCCCACAGACAAAGGGTCTAACAGCTACCAAATTAAATATTCAGAATACAGTCACCCAAAAGAGTCAGAATACTACCCCTAACTAAATGCACGGTGTACAAGACACACCGGCACACAGGCTAATCAGATTCGCTACGCCACTTGATCACTGAAAATCCTACGTCGTCACCGTCTCCCTCACGAGCATCGGTAACATAGGGTGATCCATCATCTGGGTGGGACGATGCCCGCGAAAATCACAGCAAGGGTCACCACACATAACATAGATGCAAATAACATATATACATATATATATCTAAAGCGGTAATCACATAGCAATTTCTCATAAATTGCACACAGCATAGAAATGCACAAAAGCCTAGTAATGCAGACTTTAAATGATGGTGATCACCCTAAACGGGGCTTTCTCACATGCATGAATTCCGGAATTTAACCTCTCCGCAGAGAGTCGTAGGTACACCCCTACTAAACCCCGCAGGGCAGGTGAAGCCACACAGACTATAACACCAAGGTGAAGCCACACAGACTCTAACACCAACTCAATAAAAATCCCGCAGGATTAGGTGAAGCCACACAGACTCTAACACCCGGTGCTTAGGTGAAGCCACACAGACTCTAACACCCGTACACGCAACTATGAAATGCATGAGCATACTTTCTATTTCAACAAATATAGGGCAGTCACACAGACAAATCCCCGGTGAGGTCACACAGACACACACCCGTGTAGTCTCCACTGACATACACGTTTTCATACATGCTCATGCAAAATTCAATATACATATCACACAAGCATATGTAATTCCAAACATGTCATCACATATATTTAATTAAATCATATGTAATACATAGGCACATACATTCTTAAACAAATACTCATCTCGAGAATACATCACACAATCATGCCAGGCACTAAATTCACACCACAATCAAGCATGCATACATGCTATTTAACGGAAAATAAACAAGAAAGGTGCCCTTACCTTGGCATGCTTCCACAACCTCTTCCCGTACAACTCTACGATACGCGTTACCTAAAATTAAATAGCGTAACGTCAATAAAATATTCCTCGTTCCTTCTATCGAAACGAAACTAGCTCTCAAGGTTCCAGGGAAGTCTAAAGTACTTTCTAAAACTACCCCTCAACGATCTCAGGTTATTCTCATAGCGTTTAAAAATTCACGAAGTTTATTATACTATTTTTATAACATAAAGTGCATTTTGTTTTCAAATCATAAACTAAAACCATTTTGAATTTTCCACTTTGAGAACTTGTTTCACACTCAATTAAAACACTCGAAACACAATTAAAACTTTTCGAAAATATTTTTAACAAAACTCGAAGTTTTCTTGCGTCACAAGTTACCTACTTTTCTCCTTCCCAAAACCCTTTCCTATACCAATTTCTCTTCGAACTAAGGTTATTCGAATCATACGAGATTTTTCTACAAAATTGTGGACTTAGAAAAAAATTTGAGATTTTTCCTCCCTACTCAAAAGTGGTTCGGCCAAGTCCTAGAAATCGGGCTTCCGTGCGAAATTTTTCACTTTTTAATACGTGGTAATATCTCATAATACCTAACTAGGGCTTATCAAAGCGATTTAGAAATTATAGAGTCGAAATACAAAATTCGAGAATTTCAATTTTAAGGTTTTTCTTAAACCAAGTGATCCTATCATTTTCAAAACCTCCCATAACCAATCAAACAATTAAAACAAAGGCTATGGGGAACTATTTGCCTCAAAGAAGTTTTCGAAAAATCGATTCCTCAGACTTTTTATGTGTGCCACGCCCAAATGGGCAAAATGGCCAACTCCACACATTCTATCATTCTAAACCCTAGCATGACATTGTTGATTCATAACAATGTTCATTCGTACATTCGAATACTTTCGAGACTCGACACGAAATTTTCGAAAACGTGTTCTTCGAGTCGCTCAAGAACACGAAAAATAAATTTTCTTATTTTACAAAACAAAGTTCATAATCACATATCCATTTTGTCACAAAGCTTAAAACTAACTTCAAAAATCAAAATCAATCAACACAATTCAAGTTAAGATCATTTCTAGTAATTTTCTTCAAACCCTTACCAACAACATTTTTGAAATTTCAAAACACCATGAGAATCACCAACAAGCTTTACTAATGTTTTCTAACTAACTCTCATGAACTCAAAACTCTAATCACAACTCATTTCTAACATGTTTCTACAAATTTCTCTCAAGAACACTAATTGGTAAAGCTTGAACTTAAGAGAAAAATTAAAGAGGAGGTCTTGTTACCTCTAGGTGAAGGAGATGATCAAAGAGCTTGATGATTCCTAGCACAATCCAAAGCAAGTTCTTGAGAGGAAGAGAAAATTTTTGAAGTGTGAGAGTGAGAGAGAGAGAGAGTCGGCCGAGTGAGAGAGAAGAGGAAGAGAAAATTTTCAAACTTTTGTTTATGGTCTAATGAATCACCACACCTAGTTGAAAACTCTTGTTCACTCTCAACCATAGGATTAAAGTGTAAAGTGGCTTGGTTAAACCCCAACCATGGGATTAAACTAGGAAGACATGTGGTTTCACTCTTAGCCTCCCATCCAATCTTGGTCACCAAGCATCACTCATGGCTACTTGATCTTACTTACAAGTTTCTAATTAATCATATCCCTTTGATCATATAGTAAAAGGTGCAAGACTAAATCCTAGCCATTTGATCAAATAGTATTAATTGCTAAGATTCAAATCTAGCCATTGGATCAATCCAAGTCTATCCTCACAAGATATTTTCTATGCTCCTAGAAACCACCTCGCCTCACAGCTCTAGCTTTCGCTTGCGGACGAGTCGCGCATTGCTAATGGACGAAACTTGCGAAAATAGAAAATCTACGAAATAAAAGTTCGTCGTAAATCATTTCTAAAAATTATCGCTAAACTTTATTCCTCGACTGAAATTTTTATCCTAACCTTCTAAAAATATTCTGAATCCAGATTCTAACTCGCGCCGATATATAAAGTCTCTATTTAAAATTCGACGAAAAATAGAAATCGTAAATTTTTCGACAGCGGATACCATTTTCTACTCGTTTTTCCAAAAAGCGGAGAAAGTCAAATTTCGAAATTCTGAAGACACAGGAACGTTCTCATAGATAAATAAAGACCAAGGAATAAAAGTCTGTGCATTTCCAGCACACGAGCACAAAACAGGCTCCATCTCAGCAAAAGTGTTATTATTACGACGATACTCACAAAACACTTAACCAAAAACCCTAAATTTCTTAGCCATTACTTATTTTCCTCACACAAAAGGTATCGTGGAATTACGGGTCTTACATTACTACCCTCCAAAAAGAAGTTTCGTCCTCGAAACTAAAGGCTAGAGTGACAACTCAACCAGTTATTACCATCACAAACACAAGAAAATCCCTCAGGATTAGGTGTATCCACATATATGCTAATACCGGTGAAGCCTCACAACCGTTATTACCAACACACAGGCACAAACGTGCCTCAACTGCAACCCTCTACAAGGTCGCCACTCAAAATTATACCTCACTACAAGGTTCACAACTCTAGTTCTCAAAGATCCTAGGTTAACACGACAAATTTCAAGGGTTACCTTTTTCGCCTCCGCGACATAGCCGTTTCCAATAAGTCCACGCGAAGTGGTGACTGGCTACCCACCAAAACGAAACACCAAAAACTTTCTGCACACTACCAAAGCTAGCAAAACGAGTCAATTCCAGTCAACACGATTCCGTCTACTATTAACAAGAGATTAAGGGTGATCAGTTTCCTTAATTTGTTAATAGATAGCCGACAATCATGATGGTGACTTAGACCATTTTTACCTAACTTTAATAATGCTCACTTCCACTTGTGCTCCAGGTCCTCCGAGGCACAAGGGTCCGACAATTCCTTTGTGGTTTTCTTAATGTTTTCCTCAATTTCTTACTACCTCAATCTTGTACAACTTTATTCTCGTTGACGAGACACAACACTCAAATCAAATCACTTAAATTCTCATGCTTTCAATCACGAAACCTCTGTTTAGTATCATCCAACAGTAAGTACAATGCCACCAAAGCAAATACCACCCAAACCATTAAACTCTAAAAGAAATTGTCATCTCTATAGAAGAACTTTACAACTTCACCAATATCCATAAGTCCTTAATTTTTTTCCTTTAATCTCACAACTGTGCCGAACTGTTTGTTCGTCTTCGAATATCAATCCAATTGCAGTCTTAATAATATCATCCCCACATCCGGTCGGTGATTACAACTCCCCAAATTTTCTTGGCACTTGCCAACTTATACCACCTACGTCTCTTGTATTTTATTTATCCAGATCTCATATTTCCAAAACAACAATCTCTTATGTACCCACATTTTATTTCCATATTAATACTTAGCTTACTCTCGCGTGCCTTAAATCAAAATATTTCTTCTCGTTGAATGTCTTCGTTGGCGCACACCATCTTAAATCATATCCCCATTCTATTCTGAACTCTCGAGTTTCTTTCATGTTACCATTAAATTCCTTTTTTTTTTTCACAAGCGCTCGTCATCCTGTCCATTGTTAATTGTTCCAAAATCTCATATTTATTAGGGATTTCTACATCCATAATATACCTCGAGAAATTTATCACCTCAACTGACATAAGCCACATCTTTATGTGCTTCTCAATTACTTATTCTTAACACGTCTCCCCAACGACTAACTCTTCATTCCATTCTTTAATTAACAACACTACACACTTAATCTCATCTTGACTTCCAAAGTCTCACGTGAAATTCTCTAACATGCTTTCCACTTAGTAATTTAATCATCCAGATACCAACCGTAACATTTTTTTTTTTCAATTTAAAACTCTTTTGCTCATCTCTATTCTTTTGTGCTGTTATCAAAACAGGTTAAGCTCCACTTTCATTGGCATACACTACTCATGTGGTTCTTAACGCCACCTTAACTTCTTATGAGGTAAATCGTTGTAGTCCTTCTTACCATTTCTTTTAACTTTTCCAACTTAACTGATGAGGTTGTCAGCCTCCCCTTACAAATCATATTACCTTCTCACATCCTTGCTAACATAGAATGTTAACCCTTCCCTTGAAACTATCTTGTCAACGCTATAAATTCTACAAACTCCAATTAGGTCCTCCTCAACGCTCTAGTAATTTGCAACTTTCCAGTTCAACGATTTCTTAGAGTTGGTTCCCAAACCACCATGACCAATAATTTGTTGATTCCAACAACATCTTTAATTCTTCGCACACAATTCAAATACTATCGTTCCATATAATTTTGTATCATAACAAGCATACTCTTCTTTGTTAAACCAAAATACCTAATCATCATAACTATCTAAAGTTATAAAGTATGTTTCCACCGGGAATCAATCCCTAAATCTTAAGTTCTTGCTAACCCTACTTTTTCGACTATACGCTCATCAGTTACTTATTCACTTCTAACCTTTTCTAATGATCGTCTCTTTACAGATAGCTATCTATAAACTTATCATCTTAAGGTCACTATAATTCACTTACCAATAGACTCTTCTTACGCATCCATCAAACCAATGAACAATTAACTTAAATCTTAACGCTTGACTTCTCAAGACCAGCTACCAAATCACAACCCTTCGCTATGATTTCCTCCTTAGTGCGTTCGATAACCAAATCAAACTCTTGAATATAATCCTCGATTATATGTAAATTCCTCCATTATATCTTAACATTAACAAAATGTCCTTCCAACTATCGACTCTCATTGTCTTAGTAGTCTCACTAATGAACCCTTATCTACTCATAACATGATATTTCTAGAAAATATCCAAAAATTCTCGTCCATAACTTGAATTTCTTAACCTTTTGTTACATCAACTCCTATGATTCCATAATTTCAAGGTACTACTTAGTCCTTCACCCTCTTGGTCGATCAAAATCATTAACTTAAATACACATCCACACAGGATCTCTACTCAATCTTGACTAATCTCTTAAGAATTACTCAATATGTTTACTTTCTCTTAGAGTTTAACTGTCAATAATTTAAAAATTCTAACTTACACTGTTACAATTCTCTAGGTATTTCCATACCATACACCTTTAGTATCACATATCATCGACCTACAACTCACTTTCCAATGTTGAACTCCTTGTTCTTTACCTAAACATCTCTCCAAATCCATCTTTAACCAACGATCAATCACCTGTAGTTTTATCTCACATCGATATCTATACTTACTATCTCCTGAACTACATATATGTTGTCACTTATCAACGTGATATTTAGCCTCTTACTCTCAATCATCACGTGATACGTCCGTAATAATTGTATTTCATACTCTAATATAACTCACACGACTTAACTTTAAACCTTAAGGAACCCTTCGTTCGTATAACCATCGTGTAACACCACCAGGTTCACTTACTCTTGACGTGCAACGCACTTTACTTCCAATATGAGTCGCCCCGATGATTATCCAATCATCGTAATAAAATCCAACTGACATCTCTGCATGCTCCACCCTTCCATAGTGGCTGCATCCTTTTGACCAACGAATGACCTCATCGAGTCTTGCCCTAACTCATCAGACGGATATCCAATATCTTCTCCAAAAGGTCATCTCAAACCGATCCTTACTCGCAATCCTTTATCAGTACGACGCCCACTCGTCCATACTCAGCACATCCGAGTTACAATGACCAATGCTACTTCCCATTCATTATATGAATACCAAGAATCCCATGTAGTTCTTATTCGCCTCAAGTCCATCCTCCTCGGACCACTCCGTCTAAGGAATTCAAAGACACTGGTCGACTAAATTCGACCAATGCTCGGGGGTTTCAACTATTCTACTTACTAAAGCATCACTCCCTTAAGTACTTCAGTAAGAAACAGTCCAGTGCCTGTGCGTATTCCATGCTAGACTCAAGACAAATAACCAAATAACCCACCAACACAACAAAAACCGATCGCTAGAACTAACACAACTCTAGCTATACTCTGACTGACTTTGGACTAACCACTCTATGACACACTTTCCCTTTGATGATCTAAAGCCGAGCTCTGATACCACAATGTAACACCCCGATTTTCAAAGCCTAAAAGTAGGCACCTTTTTTTTTTTTTTTTTTAAACACGAGACAGAGTGCGCGGAAAATATTTTACAAGAGCCGGCATTAATCATACCACAGGACTAATTATAAATAATAGTGCTTCAGAGAAGCAAAGTGTATTACCTGAATATTTACAACCCCACAGACAAAGGGTCTAACAGCTACCAAATTAAATATTCAGAATACAGTCACCCAAAAGAGTCAGAATACTACCCCTAACTAAATGCACGGTGTACAAGACACACCGGCACACAGGCTAATCAGATTCGCTACGCCACTTGATCACTGAAAATCCTACGTCGTCACCGTCTCCCTCACGAGCATCGGTAACATAGGGTGATCCATCATCTGGGTGGGACGATGCCCGCGAAAATCACAGCAAGGGTCACCACACATAACATAGATGCAAATAACATATATACATATATATATCTAAAGCGGTAATCACATAGCAATTTCTCATAAATTGCACACAGCATAGAAATGCACAAAAGCCTAGTAATGCAGACTTTAAATGATGGTGATCACCCTAAACGGGGCTTTCTCACATGCATGAATTCCGGAATTTAACCTCTCCGCAGAGAGTCGTAGGTACACCCCTACTAAACCCCGCAGGGCAGGTGAAGCCACACAGACTATAACACCAAGGTGAAGCCACACAGACTCTAACACCAACTCAATAAAAATCCCGCAGGATTAGGTGAAGCCACACAGACTCTAACACCCGGTGCTTAGGTGAAGCCACACAGACTCTAACACCCGTACACGCAACTATGAAATGCATGAGCATACTTTCTATTTCAACAAATATAGGGCAGTCACACAGACAAATCCCCGGTGAGGTCACACAGACACACACCCGTGTAGTCTCCACTGACATACACGTTTTCATACATGCTCATGCAAAATTCAATATACATATCACACAAGCATATGTAATTCCAAACATGTCATCACATATATTTAATTAAATCATATGTAATACATAGGCACATACATTCTTAAACAAATACTCATCTCGAGAATACATCACACAATCATGCCAGGCACTAAATTCACACCACAATCAAGCATGCATACATGCTATTTAACGGAAAATAAACAAGAAAGGTGCCCTTACCTTGGCATGCTTCCACAACCTCTTCCCGTACAACTCTACGATACGCGTTACCTAAAATTAAATAGCGTAACGTCAATAAAATATTCCTCGTTCCTTCTATCGAAACGAAACTAGCTCTCAAGGTTCCAGGGAAGTCTAAAGTACTTTCTAAAACTACCCCTCAACGATCTCAGGTTATTCTCATAGCGTTTAAAAATTCACGAAGTTTATTATACTATTTTTATAACATAAAGTGCATTTTGTTTTCAAATCATAAACTAAAACCATTTTGAATTTTCCACTTTGAGAACTTGTTTCACACTCAATTAAAACACTCGAAACACAATTAAAACTTTTCGAAAATATTTTTAACAAAACTCGAAGTTTTCTTGCGTCACAAGTTACCTACTTTTCTCCTTCCCAAAACCCTTTCCTATACCAATTTCTCTTCGAACTAAGGTTATTCGAATCATACGAGATTTTTCTACAAAATTGTGGACTTAGAAAAAATTTTGAGATTTTTCCTCCCTACTCAAAAGTGGTTCGGCCAAGTCCTAGAAATCGGGCTTCCGTGCGAAATTTTTCACTTTTTAATACGTGGTAATATCTCATAATACCTAACTAGGGCTTATCAAAGCGATTTAGAAATTATAGAGTCGAAATACAAAATTCGAGAATTTCAATTTTAAGGTTTTTCTTAAACCAAGTGATCCTATCATTTTCAAAACCTCCCATAACCAATCAAACAATTAAAACAAAGGCTATGGGGAACTATTTGCCTCAAAGAAGTTTTCGAAAAATCGATTCCTCAGACTTTTTATGTGTGCCACGCCCAAATGGGCAAAATGGCCAACTCCACACATTCTATCATTCTAAACCCTAGCATGACATTGTTGATTCATAACAATGTTCATTCGTACATTCGAATACTTTCGAGACTCGACACGAAATTTTCGAAAACGTGTTCTTCGAGTCGCTCAAGAACACGAAAAATAAATTTTCTTATTTTACAAAACAAAGTTCATAATCACATATCCATTTTGTCACAAAGCTTAAAACTAACTTCAAAAATCAAAATCAATCAACACAATTCAAGTTAAGATCATTTCTAGTAATTTTCTTCAAACCCTTACCAACAACATTTTTGAAATTTCAAAACACCATGAGAATCACCAACAAGCTTTACTAATGTTTTCTAACTAACTCTCATGAACTCAAAACTCTAATCACAACTCATTTCTAACATGTTTCTACAAATTTCTCTCAAGAACACTAATTGGTAAAGCTTGAACTTAAGAGAAAAATTAAAGAGGAGGTCTTGTTACCTCTAGGTGAAGGAGATGATCAAAGAGCTTGATGATTCCTAGCACAATCCAAAGCAAGTTCTTGAGAGGAAGAGAAAATTTTTGAAGTGTGAGAGTGAGAGAGAGAGAGAGTCGGCCGAGTGAGAGAGAAGAGGAAGAGAAAATTTTCAAACTTTTGTTTATGGTCTAATGAATCACCACACCTAGTTGAAAACTCTTGTTCACTCTCAACCATAGGATTAAAGTGTAAAGTGGCTTGGTTAAACCCCAACCATGGGATTAAACTAGGAAGACATGTGGTTTCACTCTTAGCCTCCCATCCAATCTTGGTCACCAAGCATCACTCATGGCTACTTGATCTTACTTACAAGTTTCTAATTAATCATATCCCTTTGATCATATAGTAAAAGGTGCAAGACTAAATCCTAGCCATTTGATCAAATAGTATTAATTGCTAAGATTCAAATCTAGCCATTGGATCAATCCAAGTCTATCCTCACAAGATATTTTCTATGCTCCTAGAAACCACCTCGCCTCACAGCTCTAGCTTTCGCTTGCGGACGAGTCGCGCATTGCTAATGGACGAAACTTGCGAAAATAGAAAATCTACGAAATAAAAGTTCGTCGTAAATCATTTCTAAAAATTATCGCTAAACTTTATTCCTCGACTGAAATTTTTATCCTAACCTTCTAAAAATATTCTGAATCCAGATTCTAACTCGCGCCGATATATAAAGTCTCTATTTAAAATTCGACGAAAAATAGAAATCGTAAATTTTTCGACAGCGGATACCATTTTCTACTCGTTTTTCCAAAAAGCGGAGAAAGTCAAATTTCGAAATTCTGAAGACACAGGAACGTTCTCATAGATAAATAAAGACCAAGGAATAAAAGTCTGTGCATTTCCAGCACACGAGCACAAAACAGGCTCCATCTCAGCAAAAGTGTTATTATTACGACGATACTCACAAAACACTTAACCAAAAACCCTAAATTTCTTAGCCATTACTTATTTTCCTCACACAAAAGGTATCGTGGAATTACGGGTCTTACATTACTACCCTCCAAAAAGAAGTTTCGTCCTCGAAACTAAAGGCTAGAGTGACAACTCAACCAGTTATTACCATCACAAACACAAGAAAATCCCTCAGGATTAGGTGTATCCACATATATGCTAATACCGGTGAAGCCTCACAACCGTTATTACCAACACACAGGCACAAACGTGCCTCAACTGCAACCCTCTACAAGGTCGCCACTCAAAATTATACCTCACTACAAGGTTCACAACTCTAGTTCTCAAAGATCCTAGGTTAACACGACAAATTTCAAGGGTTACCTTTTTCGCCTCCGCGACATAGCCGTTTCCAATAAGTCCACGCGAAGTGGTGACTGGCTACCCACCAAAACGAAACACCAAAAACTTTCTGCACACTACCAAAGCTAGCAAAACGAGTCAATTCCAGTCAACACGATTCCGTCTACTATTAACAAGAGATTAAGGGTGATCAGTTTCCTTAATTTGTTAATAGATAGCCGACAATCATGATGGTGACTTAGACCATTTTTACCTAACTTTAATAATGCTCACTTCCACTTGTGCTCCAGGTCCTCCGAGGCACAAGGGTCCGACAATTCCTTTGTGGTTTTCTTAATGTTTTCCTCAATTTCTTACTACCTCAATCTTGTACAACTTTATTCTCGTTGACGAGACACAACACTCAAATCAAATCACTTAAATTCTCATGCTTTCAATCACGAAACCTCTGTTTAGTATCATCCAACAGTAAGTACAATGCCACCAAAGCAAATACCACCCAAACCATTAAACTCTAAAAGAAATTGTCATCTCTATAGAAGAACTTTACAACTTCACCAATATCCATAAGTCCTTAATTTTTTTCCTTTAATCTCACAACTGTGCCGAACTGTTTGTTCGTCTTCGAATATCAATCCAATTGCAGTCTTAATAATATCATCCCCACATCCGGTCGGTGATTACAACTCCCCAAATTTTCTTGGCACTTGCCAACTTATACCACCTACGTCTCTTGTATTTTATTTATCCAGATCTCATATTTCCAAAACAACAATCTCTTATGTACCCACATTTTATTTCCATATTAATACTTAGCTTACTCTCGCGTGCCTTAAATCAAAATATTTCTTCTCGTTGAATGTCTTCGTTGGCGCACACCATCTTAAATCATATCCCCATTCTATTCTGAACTCTCGAGTTTCTTTCATGTTACCATTAAATTCCTTTTTTTTTTTCACAAGCGCTCGTCATCCTGTCCATTGTTAATTGTTCCAAAATCTCATATTTATTAGGGATTTCTACATCCATAATATACCTCGAGAAATTTATCACCTCAACTGACATAAGCCACATCTTTATGTGCTTCTCAATTACTTATTCTTAACACGTCTCCCCAACGACTAACTCTTCATTCCATTCTTTAATTAACAACACTACACACTTAATCTCATCTTGACTTCCAAAGTCTCACGTGAAATTCTCTAACATGCTTTCCACTTAGTAATTTAATCATCCAGATACCAACCGTAACATTTTTTTTTTCAATTTAAAACTCTTTTGCTCATCTCTATTCTTTTGTGCTGTTATCAAAACAGGTTAAGCTCCACTTTCATTGGCATACACTACTCATGTGGTTCTTAACGCCACCTTAACTTCTTATGAGGTAAATCGTTGTAGTCCTTCTTACCATTTCTTTTAACTTTTCCAACTTAACTGATGAGGTTGTCAGCCTCCCCTTACAAATCATATTACCTTCTCACATCCTTGCTAACATAGAATGTTAACCCTTCCCTTGAAACTATCTTGTCAACGCTATAAATTCTACAAACTCCAATTAGGTCCTCCTCAACGCTCTAGTAATTTGCAACTTTCCAGTTCAACGATTTCTTAGAGTTGGTTCCCAAACCACCATGACCAATAATTTGTTGATTCCAACAACATCTTTAATTCTTCGCACACAATTCAAATACTATCGTTCCATATAATTTTGTATCATAACAAGCATACTCTTCTTTGTTAAACCAAAATACCTAATCATCATAACTATCTAAAGTTATAAAGTATGTTTCCACCGGGAATCAATCCCTAAATCTTAAGTTCTTGCTAACCCTACTTTTTCGACTATACGCTCATCAGTTACTTATTCACTTCTAACCTTTTCTAATGATCGTCTCTTTACAGATAGCTATCTATAAACTTATCATCTTAAGGTCACTATAATTCACTTACCAATAGACTCTTCTTACGCATCCATCAAACCAATGAACAATTAACTTAAATCTTAACGCTTGACTTCTCAAGACCAGCTACCAAATCACAACCCTTCGCTATGATTTCCTCCTTAGTGCGTTCGATAACCAAATCAAACTCTTGAATATAATCCTCGGTTATATGTAAATTCCTCCATTATATCTTAACATTAACAAAATGTCCTTCCAACTATCGACTCTCATTGTCTTAGTAGTCTCACTAATGAACCCTTATCTACTCATAACATGATATTTCTAGAAAATATCCAAAAATTCTCGTCCATAACTTGAATTTCTTAACCTTTTGTTACATCAACTCCTATGATTCCATAATTTCAAGGTACTACTTAGTCCTTCACCCTCTTGGTCGATCAAAATCATTAACTTAAATACACATCCACACAGGATCTCTACTCAATCTTGACTAATCTCTTAAGAATTACTCAATATGTTTACTTTCTCTTAGAGTTTAACTGTCAATAATTTAAAAATTCTAACTTACACTGTTACAATTCTCTAGGTATTTCCATACCATACACCTTTAGTATCACATATCATCGACCTACAACTCACTTTCCAATGTTGAACTCCTTGTTCTTTACCTAAACATCTCTCCAAATCCATCTTTAACCAACGATCAATCACCTGTAGTTTTATCTCACATCGATATCTATACTTACTATCTCCTGAACTACATATATGTTGTCACTTATCAACGTGATATTTAGCCTCTTACTCTCAATCATCACGTGATACGTCCGTAATAATTGTATTTCATACTCTAATATAACTCACACGACTTAACTTTAAACCTTAAGGAACCCTTCGTTCGTATAACCATCGTGTAACACCACCAGGTTCACTTACTCTTGACGTGCAACGCACTTTACTTCCAATATGAGTCGCCCCGATGATTATCCAATCATCGTAATAAAATCCAACTGACATCTCTGCATGCTCCACCCTTCCATAGTGGCTGCATCCTTTTGACCAACGAATGACCTCATCGAGTCTTGCCCTAACTCATCAGACGGATATCCAATATCTTCTCCAAAAGGTCATCTCAAACCGATCCTTACTCGCAATCCTTTATCAGTACGACGCCCACTCGTCCATACTCAGCACATCCGAGTTACAACGACCAATGCTACTTCCCATTCATTATATGAATACCAAGAATCCCATGTAGTTCTTATTCGCCTCAAGTCCATCCTCCTCGGACCACTCCGTCTAAGGAATTCAAAGACACTGGTCGACTAAATTCGACCAATGCTCGGGGGTTTCAACTATTCTACTTACTAAAGCATCACTCCCTTAAGTACTTCAGTAAGAAACAGTCCAGTGCTTGTGCGTATTCCATGCTAGACTCAAGACAAATAACCAAATAACCCACCAACACAACAAAAACCGATCGCTAGAACTAACACAACTCTAGCTATACTCTGACTGACTTTGGACTAACCACTCTATGACACACTTTCCCTTTGATGATCTAAAGCCGAGCTCTGATACCACAATGTAACACCCCGATTTTCAAAGCCTAAAAGTAGGCACCTCTTTTTTTTTTTTTTTTTAAACACGAGACAGAGTGCGCGGAAAATATTTTACAAGAGCCGGCATTAATCATACCACAGGACTAATTATAAATAATAGTGCTTCAGAGAAGCAAAGTGTATTACCTGAATATTTACAACCCCACAGACAAAGGGTCTAACAGCTACCAAATTAAATATTCAGAATACAGTCACCCAAAAGAGTCAGAATACTACCCCTAACTAAATGCACGGTGTACAAGACACACCGGCACACAGGCTAATCAGATTCGCTACGCCACTTGATCACTGAAAATCCTACGTCGTCACCGTCTCCCTCACGAGCATCGGTAACATAGGGTGATCCATCATCTGGGTGGGACGATGCCCGCGAAAATCACAGCAAGGGTCACCACACATAACATAGATGCAAATAACATATATACATATATATATCTAAAGCGGTAATCACATAGCAATTTCTCATAAATTGCACACAGCATAGAAATGCACAAAAGCCTAGTAATGCAGACTTTAAATGATGGTGATCACCCTAAACGGGGCTTTCTCACATGCATGAATTCCGGAATTTAACCTCTCCGCAGAGAGTCGTAGGTACACCCCTACTAAACCCCGCAGGGCAGGTGAAGCCACACAGACTATAACACCAAGGTGAAGCCACACAGACTCTAACACCAACTCAATAAAAATCCCGCAGGATTAGGTGAAGCCACACAGACTCTAACACCCGGTGCTTAGGTGAAGCCACACAGACTCTAACACCCGTACACGCAACTATGAAATGCATGAGCATACTTTCTATTTCAACAAATATAGGGCAGTCACACAGACAAATCCCCGGTGAGGTCACACAGACACACACCCGTGTAGTCTCCACTGACATACACGTTTTCATACATGCTCATGCAAAATTCAATATACATATCACACAAGCATATGTAATTCCAAACATGTCATCACATATATTTAATTAAATCATATGTAATACATAGGCACATACATTCTTAAACAAATACTCATCTCGAGAATACATCACACAATCATGCCAGGCACTAAATTCACACCACTTGCGAAAATAGAAAATCTACGAAATAAAAGTTCGTCGTAAATCATTTCTAAAAATTATCGCTAAACTTTATTCCTCGACTGAAATTTTTATCCTAACCTTCTAAAAATATTCTGAATCCAGATTCTAACTCGCGCCGATATATAAAGTCTCTATTTAAAATTCGACGAAAAATAGAAATCGTAAATTTTTCGACAGCGAGTACCATTTTCTACTCGTTTTTCCAAAAAGCGGAGAAAGTCAAATTTCGAAATTCTGAAGACACGGGAACGTTCTCATAGATAAATAAAGACCAAGGAATAAAAGTCTGTGCATTTCCAGCACACGAGCACAAAACAGGCTCCATCTCAGCAAAAGTGTTATTATTACGACGATACTCACAAAACACTTAACCAAAAACCCTAAATTTCTTAGCCATTACTTATTTTCCTCACACAAAAGGTATCGTGGAATTACGGGTCTTACATTTATGAATGGATATAATATAAGAGAAAGTGTTGTGCATGCAAACCAAGAAGGAATAATATATTATTTAAAAAATGAAAACAGTGTGAGACCGTATATTATTTGTCCAATATGTGTTTTAAAAATGTGGTCATAAATCATTTCGTTTAGTTTGTATAAATACTTTATTCCACTTTCATTCAATGAAAAAAAATCATTTTTACCAAACTAATAAGGTTTAAATTTCATTGCAATTTTCAACTTACTTTAAAATAAATAAATATCAAATTTAAAAAAATTTAATCGTCAAATTTTAATCTAACAATAGAAGATATAACAAATGTGTGAATGCAGTATTCTTCTTGACAGCATGGAACTCGAATCCAGAGACTAGATATGCAACATTTTTACTGTTACCATATATACCATGAAGTTGATTTGATAGAAATATCTCACTAAACACATTTGTTGCTAGAAATATCTCTATCTCGCCAAATTTTTATGTAACCATATATTAAGGGTGAGCACAAACCCGCAATCCGACTCGAAATCGATATAACCGACAACATATGGAAGCATTCGGTCGGGTGCGGGTCGGGTCTCTGATCAACAATTGTGAAAAATCGGTCATAAACGGTTGTATACGGGCGGGTGCGGGTCTCTAAAAATCCGTCTCATCATAACCGAAATCGACCGAACAATTTCTAAAATACAAATTAATTTTTTTTTTAGTTTCGAGCACCTCTTATTTCTCTTAATATCATATGCTCTTCACTTTGTTAATTTTATTATCTTTGATAGAGGAGAAAAATGTTATATTTTACAAGCTTTAGCTTGTAATATGTTGATAAATAAGATGTGAAAGATAATATTTTAAATTTATCTTAATTTTTACTTCTCATCTACTATCTATTATTGTCGTTGAATTTACAAATTTGAAACAAATTAATTTTATCTCATCATTTTTATTGTATCTTTTGTTGCATTATATACGATATATTGAAGGAATTGTCAAAAAATAAATAATTTTTTGATCAATGAAGTTTTAAATGTAACAAAAACGTTTCAATCTAACCCGTTAAAACCGACCGGTTGGACCCGTCACCCGTATGACCCGAACAAACCGAAAACGTAAACGGTCGGAATTGTGTCCAAATTAAGATGTCGCGGTTTTTATCGATTTGACGATTTTCGGCCCGAATCCGACCGAACCCGACCGATGCTCACCCCTACCATATATCATGAAGTCGAAGAAAGATTTGTCACATGCATTGCAAATTTTGATTTATCGTATTATTTATTTTTATTTTCTTTTTCATGAATGGATTTTGATTTGATGCAATAATATGGACAATGTTAGATTTGTCAATGATAGACTCATTTAATATATATTTGTTTTCATTCAATATTTTTTTTATAAATGATGTTAATTAATTGTTAGATTGGTTTTTTTTTGTTAAATTTAGGATCTCCAACTCTTTTAACGTGTAGTTCAAATTAGTTAAACACTTATTAGTGGTGTGGAATGGTAAGCTTATCTGATTAAACTATAAGGGTGTGTTTGTTTCCCGGTTACAAAATAAATTCCTGGGAATATAACATTGGAAATATTTATTACCATGTTTGGTAAAATGGATTGAAAAATAATTCCCAGCAATAAATTATTCCTTGGAAGCTTATATACCCATGTTTATGGGTATCCTATTCCCAAGCAAAAATGGATGGAATATAATATTCCAGCGGTTATTATACATCAACATGTAGTGTATTGCAAATTTACTCTCCCACCATGCCCATGATGTATTTTTTTTTTTATTTAAAAAATATATAAAAGACATTCCCATGTATTTTTTAATTGTGAACCAAACATTTTTTTGTGAAATTCCTTGAAATAGAGTTCCCATTATTATGTTCCTTAGAAATCTAATCCTGGGATAAATTTTTACATCCATGAAACAAACACACCCTAAGAGTTAAGGAGTTGGAGTTTCATGTTTTAAATCCTGACAAAAAAATAATTAACATTTATAACAATTAACATATTCGTAATTACTCTTTTATCCTTAAATATAAACCTCTATTTTATTTTGGGTCCTTTCTCCACCATATTATTGTTGTTGGTTGTTGCGGTTGCGGTATTATTAGGATAGTAGTGGAAATGTTGGAATAGTTGGACAGTGAAAAAGATTCTATATATGTTGGTGATAGTTTAAAATAAGTAGAAGAGATGATTTTTTGTAGAAAAATTTCTGATGTTTTTCGGTTAAAGATGGATGAATATTAAACTGAAGTGATGAATATATTATTGTAGACATGAAGAATATTCATTGTGTTTTTTATGTTTCGTGGGTTTTAATTTTGATATTGTAATGATAAAATGAATTTTATTTTTAAAGACTAAAATTAAAATACACTCATAATACAAAAACGAAAAATATCTATAATACCAAAAGTTGAGTTATTAGTTATTACACACACGTTGCACATTATCAAAAAAAAAGAAACAGAGTCTTTTCTCTTCAACCCCACAGAACATATGAAATGGCCAAAAGTCCAACAATTTTATAATTGAAAAAAAATGGTGGGGCTTTCTTCTAATATGGTCACAAAAAATGAAACTCTTAATATTAAAAATTTAGTCAAAAAAATAATATTAAATTAATAAACCCCACCTACACCAAGAAAACAAAACAAAATCTTACATATAAAAATAAATAAATCGAATTTAAAGATGCAATTCAAGCTGAGGAGAAACATTTAAATGAATGAATATACTAATACCAATAATGTTGCAAATTGTTGCTTAATTTGATCGAGAGTTGATGTGGAGTGTGTCAATAGAATTGTATTAGTGTTTTATCCTTCTACGATACAATAATTCAGAGACATCTTTGATGTATATGCTACATGAGTTATAACATAAGATTTCATAAAAATAAGATCCTAAAAAATTCATAGGATATTAGCATTAGTAAATAAGAGATTTAAAACGAATAATTATTTGTGGACTTTCAAATGAAAGATTGTAGAGTTTAAATATTTGAGATTCTCTTTATTCTAAAATAAAATATTTATTAGTTACAAAATGTCCTAAAATATTTGTTTTATTGTGAATAAATTTTTTAGTTACAAAATATCCTAAAAAATTTTAAACTAATTGTTATACTAAACTTTTTATCAAACGGTGAGGTTGTGATTGGGATTGACTTATTTATTTTTCTATATTAGTGAAAATAAAATGATTATGTTTTAGTGTTATTGATTTTGTTTGTAATTTTAATCAATGACAATTCTTTAAACACTTTTGTGCATTTTTTCTTTTATTTGACCTATTTTTAATAATTCCTATGGGGCTTCCAAGAACTCGTAGACGCCCCTAAGGGCTAAATTATTTTCTTAATAAAAATATCTCATGTAAATGAATGGTAGAGAATTAACCTACATCATTCATTCATTTAGATTTTAGAGTATATCTCGATGAAAGAATTTAATTCTACTATATATTTCATTGTTTGAATGATTAGTTTTAAAAAAAATAAACTTAAATGATACAAATTTAAAAGTATTTTGCGAAAGTTAAGTTTTGAAAATTTTAAGTGATATCTAAAAATTAAGAATTTAATTTATTTTTTTTTCTTTCTTACTCTATACAAATGTCAAAATGTTTCTTTCAATTTTTGCAAGTTACCTATTATTAAATAAATTAAATTCTCCCCTCTAAAATTTTCAAAAAAAAAAATGCAAATTGACCTAAATTTTCAAAAAACATCAAATTGACATCTATAAATTTTCAAAATTTGCACTGAATGAAAGAAATTCAATTGAATAATTTAAATTGCCTAGAATTTTGAATTATCTCATTCGAACACATTTTAGTGATATGGAACGCGTATAATGAATGTTCGTATATATATATCCAGGTACCAGTGGTATTTTTAGCCCACAATATTTAAAGTTTATAAAAGTTGTCCAAAAATATTAATAATAAAATGAAAGAAATTCAATTGAATAATTTAGAATTTTGAATTATCTCATTCGAACACATTTTAGTGATATGGAACGTGTATATTGAATGTTCGTGTGTGTATATATATATATATATATATATAAACTAGGGGTTGCTAATTTACAATCATCTAAAAATACCACTGTGTAAACTAAAAATGCACACATTTTTCATTAAGACAAAAATAGCTCTTTGCCACTCAATATTTTAGCACCCACCTTGCTTTGCATCCACACATTTATTATTGTTTAAATTTTTTAAAAAAAAGTACTATATATTATGTCATTTGACCTTTTTGTTTTTTTAGGTTGTCATGTGTTTATTCGTATTGTATATTTTTGTAATTGTTTGAGTATAAATTAGCAAAGTGCGTGTAAATAGTTTAATAAAATTTACCAAATTAATCAACTCTCAACTTCTTAGATTTAAATAATAGGTTTAATAGATCTTTTGGTCCTGTATGTTTGCGTTTTTTTTGTTTTAGTCCTGTATCTTATTTTGTTGCAAATAAGTCCCTGAATGTACAAACAATTTTGGTTTTAGTCCCTAAAGTCAAAATCCGCAGGAAAATCTGAAGGAAAATATCCATAAAAACTACAGATTTTCCTGCGGAGTTTGACTTTAGAGACTAAAACCAAAAAAATTTACACATTCAGGGACTTATTTGCAACAAAACAAGATACATAGACTAAAATCAAAAATTCGCGAACATACAGGAACCTAAAGATCTATTAAGCCTAAATAATAAATATGAAGAGTATTTTAGTCCAATTAAATTATGTTAGCTTTCAAGATTTAAACTCTAGACTATATTCCTTTGTCTCTCAACTTACCAATCAGTAGTTGCAGTTAATTAGGATCGTGTTCAATTATTCTATCTCTGTATATGGTATGCCTAACTCTAAGTGCAACATATGTTTAGAAAAGCCAATGGCTCTCAAAAAATGGTCACATGAACAAATTATAGGAGCTTTTTGTTCTCCCTTTTTTCCTTGTAAGTGTGTTAATTGTGTTTAACTTTACATTTAGAAAACCCAAATCTAAATCCAAAACAAATCTAAATCAACTTCCATTTCCACCTAAACTACCTATCATTGGTAATCTTCATCAACTAGGAACACTTCCACACCGTTCTCTTAGAGACCTATCACTCAAATATGGCAACATGATGTTGTTGCAATTAGGACAAAAACCAACTCCAACTCTAGTGGTTACATCAGCAGATGTAGCCATGGAAATCATGAAAAATCATGATAAAGTTTTTTCAAACCGACCTCAACATATAGCTCCAAAAATCTTGTTGTATGGATGTACCGAGGTTGGTTTCGGACAATATGGAAAAAATTGGAAACAAAAAAGAAAATTATGTGTTGGAGAACTTTTAAACATGAAAAGTGTACAATTATCTCATCCCATTAGAGAAGAAGAAGTTGAAGATTTGGTGAATAAATTACGAGAAGCTAGCTCGAAGGATGAATGTGTGAATCTAAGTGAAATGTTTATTTCAACAATAAATAATATTGTGTGTAAATGTGTTCTTGGAAGGAAGTATGAAGAAGCTAGTGAAGGTAGTTTGAAAGTGTTAGCAAGGAAGGTTATGATTTATCTTGTAACTTTTGTTATTGGGGATTACTTCCCTTCTTTGAGTTGGATTGATGTTCTTAGTGGAAAAATTAAAGAAGTTAAGGATACTTTTCAAGCACTTGATGGTTTCTTTGATCAAGATATTGAAGAGCGTTTGGCTTTGAAGAAGATGGAAAATAATGAATTCAAGAAAAAAGGGTTTGTGGATATTCTACTTCAAGTCCAAGAGGATGGCATGCTTGGCATTGAGTTTTCCAATAATGATATCAAAGGACTTCTAATGGTTTTCTCTCTTTTATCCCTTTCTTTTTGTTTCATTTACACTTTCACTTCCTCACTAAACACAAACTTGCATGCATATGCAGGGGTGGCAAAACGGGCATGCCTGCCCCGTTTAAACCCGCCCAAAAATGGGGTGGGGTGGGACGGGCCAACTTAGTTGTCCGGGCTTAAAATTCAAGCTCGTCCGTTTATTGGCGGGGTTGCGGGTTGGTGAGCATGCCCCAAAGAAACATTAATCAAGTTAATAAGCAATTCCTTATAATTACACTTATTTAAACTAACAGAATCATCAACTAAGTTAATAAGTAATTCCTTACAATATAATATAAAAGGATAAATACTAGAAAGGGTGGCAAAACGGGCATGCCCGCCCCCGTTTAGGCCCGCCCCATTTAAGCCCGCTCAAAAACGGGGAGGGACGGGGCGGGCCAACTTAAGATAACGGGCCGGGAACCTCAGCCCAGCCCGCCAAAATGGCGGGTCAAACGGGTCGGCCCGTTTTGCCACCCCTACATTGCATATATATAATTAGTATTGAACGATACTATTTTAACATAATTAATCATAGTAATAATATTCTAGTTAATTACTTTTACTAGACGAAATAAAAAATAATCTAATTAATTATTGTTCTTGAATGAAAAAATGCTAACTATATTTTATGTTTCTCTTATTTTATTTCATGGGGTATGTTAACTAGTGCTTCCGAAACATTAATTAAGGAAGACAAAATAATCATTTTCATATTGAAACAAGTATTATGTATACTATTAAAAAGTAAAATACACAAGTTTCAAAAAATATTTGTCATATTTAATTTCTTAACTTGTGGTACTGATTAGCATTTTTCTTATTTCATTACTTAAGACTAACTACCTCTTGTATTTGCTATAGTAATGGAGTTATTTCTTGTTTCCATATACACATAAATTTTCAAAGTTTTCACCAAAGAAAAAAATCAAAGTAAAAATAATAAAAATATTTGAGATTAAATTATGTAATGGTATATTAATTGTGGAAATTTTAAATTGCAAGCATTAAAGTGATTCTACATTCACTAGTTTCTTTTTGTGGACACAAAATGTAGAGTGAAAAAATAACTAAATAATATATATTATTAAAATGATTAAATTAAATATTTTTGTATATGGACCAAAAGAGATTTTTTTTTATTGATAAACCCAAAAAAAGGCAATGTCATGTCCTTTTTCTTCTTATTGTGAGGGTCCTCCAAATTAATGGAATAAGTAAAATCACCGGATATACTTGTGTATGTTGAGAGATAAGATTAAGAATCAAGATAACTAACAACCCACCTTGATCGAAAGGAAAAAAAAAAAGTTCACTATACCTAAAATAACATTAACTTCTAGCAAGAGAGATCAAATACAGATTACAATTAGAATCAAACCAGCTGACAAAATAATTAATTAGTTCGCAGTTCAACTCATGGTTCCGTTTATTTTTAAAATATCATGAAATATTTTGTAACTAAAATTATACTGTAGTATACATTTCAATATTTCTTTGAAAGTGGTTCAAATCATGCATAAACAAATTTTTAATAAAAGAAAAAATAATTATTTACATTTTAGGACATGTTTGTTGGAGGAACCGACACAACCGCAGCAACATTAGAATGGGCAATTTCACAGCTGATGAGACATCCAACCATAATGAAGAAAGTACAAGAAGAGGTAAGAAGAGTTGTTGGAAATAAATCAAAAGTTGAAGAAAATGACATAAACGAAATGCACTATTTAAAGTGTGTAGTGAAAGAAATTCTAAGGTTACATCCAGCTACTGCTCTCTTGCCTCCTAGAGAGACAATATCTAATGTGAATCTAAAAGGTTATGATATTCCTGAAAAAACAATGGTATATGTAAATTCATGGGCAAACAGAGACCCTAAAAATTGGGACAATCCAGAAGATTTCATGCCAGAGAGATTTGAAAATAGCATGGTTAATTTTATTGGTCAAGATTTTCAGTTTATCCCATTTGGTTTTGGGAGAAGGGGGTGTCCTGGAATGCATTTTGGAGTAACTACTGTTGAATATGTACTTGCTAGCCTTCTTTGTAGGTTCAATTGGAAGCTACCAACTGAAACAAGTTTAGGTAAACAAGATATAGATATGAATGAGGTATTTGGACTTGTTGTCACCAAGAAAGAACCTCTTCAACTTAAACCAATAGCAATTTAAGTTTAATCTACTTCCCGAGTATTTTGTGGTCAAAGTGATTATATATTGTTGTAATTTTAAATATATTCACTTTATTTTATTAGTTCAAAGGTGTAATTCCTATGTTTTATTTTGGAGAAATAAACTTATGTTACAGTATAACAAAAGTCGTTAAGGTTCACATACCCTTTAAATCCTTCCTACTCTTGAATATTAAGTTGCACCCAACACTTGCAGTTTACCGGACTTTAATACTCATTTTCTTAGAAATTAATTTTTTTATTATTTATAGCTATTTGATGATAATCCATTAATATTGTCCTAATACAAAAGATGTTTAGCTTCCAATTGAAGAAAAAATAAAATAAATAGATCTAAATTGAAGTAATTTATCTCTAAAAATAAATATAAAAAATAATAGCTCGTTGGAACCCAATTCTGTGACCCTTTTTTCTGCCTTTGCAACTATTATGAAACTCAACCGTAAAACATTTGGCTGAGACTGTTGGAAGTAGGTGAGACGAGTACAGCAACCAAGAGAGTGAAATTAAGGGAGGAGATGCAGAGAATTTGGAAAGATGATCGAAGGCCAAATTTTAAACATATATAAAATCTGTATTTTTTGACAAAAAATTTTAAACATAAATGTTAAAATTGTAATTATCTTCTGTACATCGAATTCATGTAGGTCAGTATGAACACATTTCTAAAAAAGGATGGAAGAGTTTAAGGCCGAGAACAGCTGAAAAACAATCCTCGATCACTATAGCATCACAACTCAGAAGACTAATATGGGAAATTTTACAGCGCCAATGCCTCCTCTTTAATTGGGAAGGGTTGTGGCCATCTTATCACAACACACAAATCACCATTTAGTAATGGTGGGTGGGCTTAATTAATTAATATGATCTCCTCATAAAAAAGGAATGTCTCAGGGCTTCCTTAGCTGTTATTCTTTCAGAAGGGTCATATCTAAGTAACCCTTGCAACAGATGAATGAGATCACCAGCTGAATGATCAACATGCTGCATTATAAGGTTCTGCAATTATTGAGAAAAACAAGGAATAAGTTCAAAATATATGAAATATTGGCTTTTAAAAAAGGTCAGAGATTAAATAGCAATTAAGCATACCTGTAGTCTAGGGAGCTTGGTCACAGCTTTAATACTCTCCCTCGAGGTTGCACCCACTGGCCAGTCTAGTTTACCTCTTCTAACATATTTCTCAGCATGTCGGCTAAACATGCACAATAAAATACAGTTATTATACTGGGTTTAGAAATCAAATAATTGAAAGTTTCCATTGTCATTCACTTACTCAACTCTCTTCAACATATGCATTGGTAGTGGACCAAGTACCCTCTCCATCATGGCAAGGTGTTCTAAATTTTCATGAGTCTGAAACAAAGCTTCGCCCTGCATCAGGAAATCAGATGTCAGAACTTAAAGATTGATAAATATGAGTTCCATACAGGTTTTCAAGAGCAACGCATACCGTGCATAACTCAACCAATATACATCCCACACTCCATATATCACATGGATGACTCCAGCCAAGACCTACACAATGTTACCAAAATCAACTAATTAGCTGAGATGGCTGGGATCCTACAAATTAATCTCATGCAAATTCAGCAACAAAGGTAAGCATCCCTTCAACAGTATTTTAATACATACCAAGGATAACTTCAGGTGCTCTATAATGACGAGTTGATACAATGTAACTCTGATCTACTCGCTCATATGTGGTACTACCAAAATCAATAACCTTGATAGCACTGGACTTGGGCACTTTCTTGAAATATGAGTTTGGCGATCTAGATGAAATCTGTTGGAGAAAAACAAATGTCAGGAATTGACCAAGCCACACTGGGTTAATTGGTTTAATTATCCTAATACACACTTAAAATATGGGACAACTTTTGAAATTAATTGTACTACATATTTAGTTAGGCACTGCATCACAGGTGACCAATTAGTTTGAATAATTAAAAGAAAGGAGCAGAAGTTCAAACAGAGAATGCCAGGAGTGCAAAATGGTATATACCTTGTAGTCAGGAACTTTGACATAGTCTGACGAAACAAGGAGTATGTTTTCAGGCTTTAAGTCAGTGTGGATCATGCGCAAATCATGCATAACTGAAAATGAACAGAAAAGTCATATTAGAGAAATACACAATAAAATAAGTCTGATGATAATTACATCATAACAAACATGAAACAAACGAGGACACATACTAATAAGATGGTTTATGTACTACTTTCATCAGCTTATGATAAAGCATAATAATTTGTCCAAAAAAAAGTGAAATATATAGAAGAATAAAGGAATACTGGTTTAAGTAAATACTACACACATGCTATACATTCCAACAGTTGTCTGCCAATCTCACGGACAAGATCAATGGGAAATGAGCGATAATTGTTTTTCCGAAGAAAATCGTATAAGCTTGGTCCAAGTTTCTCAAACACCTGTTAAACCATTTAAATTCACTGACGTCTTAACCCCCAAATTATTTTGTATATCGGGTAAATCCACCCATCACAAATCAATCAAATACTTACAATACATATATGATTACGATAGTCAAACCAGTTCCGTATTTGCACACAACTGCAAGGAATAAGATAATTTAACCAATGCAATGGAAACAAATGGTTACATTGTGCTAGAATAAATGACGATATAAAGAAAAAACCACTTACCGATTGCCACCTATATCATGTTTACCAAGCTGTTGCAACATCTCAATTTCTATCATAGCTGCTTCCCGATACTTTTTTATCCCACGGACAATTTTAATGGCAACCATTTCCTTCCTTTCTCGGTCCCAGCATTCCAATACCTGCCCGAATGTTCCTTCACCCATTTTGCTGTGGATCTTATCTGTAACCATTAGAAATAATTAGAAATGGGTGTAAACCAAGCAAGCATAGCTAAAAAAAATAGAAATACACATTTGAACTTTTAAGATTATAATAATAATAATGGACGTCAATAATAACATCATACAACCAAATCATTAATAGTTAACGCATTTACATATATAATAAGTCTGACTTTAAAATTTCAAAATTTAACAAAGGAATGGAGATGCATAAGCATCAAAATGATGTGTTTTGAAAGAAAATAATTGCAGCTCTTAGAGAAAAACAATAAACTAGGATTTGACCAAGCATATATGAAGGTAAATTTTGTAATTATGGTGAAGTGTAATTACAGCGGGAAGTTAAATTATCTCCAACAGCAAACATGTAATGGCCATCTTTGTCATCATTTCGCCAAGGGGGAGAAGCATTTCGAGCATCACCCTTAACAATTACAGAACTAGTGATATTTTCTGAAGGAACCCCTGAGGGAGCATAGCTTGAAATATTCCCAAGCTCTTGTCCAAAAAACAATCCTACCTGAGCCTACACACAGCCATCCATTCATGCACCACTAAGAGTTAAAAATCAAAATTCTATCCCACCGAGTACCCTACCAATAACCTCTCCATCATCTCAGATTGTTACAACAAATTGAATAAAACCAGTGAATTTAAATCAACCATGTCAGATTCATATCAGTATTCAAAGGTAATTCATTCCTCAAAATTCATTAACATGGGATCTCAGAGATTGAATCTAATACTTAAATACTAATTCTAGTAATTTACAAACTAAAAGCATAAAAAAGTCAAAATATATATAAAATAAGGTGTATCAAAATATAAATCACAAAATAGACAATTTATGATACAAGATAGCTAAGTCCTGCACACAAAAATCATATCAATACAAAACTTTTAGCAAGGATAACATGAAAGAATTAACAAACTCTATTGTAGCATAAAATATCAATATCATCAGATCCAATTAGTACATATAGAGAGAAAATCATACATATTAAAATTAATTAAACCTAAAATTCAACACCTAAATTGTAACGAAAGCAGATCCATGTTATACAGCCATAACCAGTTCTGAAATAATAATCAAAACACCAAAACATAACAGATCCATCAAATTAAACCTAAAATTCAACACCTAAATCTTGCCAAATAAAAGAATCAAATTTACCTGAATCAAACATACCTAGCTATACAAATTCACCAGATCTACAACCAGATGAATATAACAAGAAAAAATTATCAGATCTGAGATTTTTGGAAAAACAAATTACCTTAGGGGTTTCAGGAACATCCCAACCCAATCTCGCTCTCTTTCTTGGACGCCGATCCATGTGATTATGAGGAAATTCGAAGACGCGTTCCATCTCCATGATTCAAAGATGTGCGAAAAGTTCAGAGAAAAATTGTAACGAAAGAAAATCGATTCAGAGAAGATTTTTGCCAACGATGCGTACGAACCCGAATTTTGACGTTGGCCTAATAATAACGAACTATGGAAGCGGTTGAAATAAAATCTAGCCGTCCACGTGTTGGCTTAGAGGAACATCTTAGCTTAGTGGATCGTGCTGTCAACTTTTGACTAGAGTTTAATATGGGCCAGACTTGTAACCATGGTTTAGTTACTTTGGTTGTGATGGATATCCGCATTCTTCAGTGGTATCTCTATCTACTAGTCCGTGAAATTCACTCGATTATTTTCTTTTTTAACTAGTTTTGAGACTCGTGCATTCGCACAGGTCAATTATTTTTATTTGATATTTAAGTTTGTCATTATATTAATCAAAATATTTATTTAAAATTAAATATTTAAAAATTTATTATTAAAATGTTGTTACAATATAAGTTAAACCATTGACCTTTTCCTTTTAAAACTTACTATATTATTAAATATGTTTATTTAATTAAAGATATTGTCCCGTGATATTTTTAAATAAATTATATGTTTTAGTTATTCAAATTTTTATTTAGAAGCTATTAAAAAATTAAAAAATTTAGCTTATTGATTTATGATAAACATATGTCCCGGGTATATTTTTTTAAAATAAATTATAATTATCAATGACAAATATTTATCCAATTTCTTTTATGTTATAAGTAATGAATATTTGTAATGTATTTTTTAATTTATCATCGATAAAAACTAATTTTTCTGTTGCTTATAAAAATTATTTATGAATGCACATGCTCATTGATTTTTTCTTGATTTTTAAGTTTGATATTATATACTAAAGTAGAAAATTTATTTAGAAGAAATAAATTTATTTTATTAAAGTTATTGTCCCGTGTAGTTTCATGTAAAATTTATTAAAGAAATAAAGTTATTTTATTAAAGCTATTATCCCGTATATATTATTATAATAAAGTGTAATATCCCAAACTCTTACCAATTTAATTCCATTCTAATTAGAGCCTTAATACTTTAAATTAATTTCAAATAGAGCTTTATGTTTTAAAACATGGGTCTATTAGTAGAAGTTAATTAAGTGAGTATTAGAATTAATTAAACTAAGTAAGAATTGGATTTAAAATTCCCTCCCTCTTGTGACTCATAATTCCACTCAAGCTAACACCACACCACCTAAGCTCTAAGCCACTTATAATGCATGCAATTAAGCTTTCCTTCACAATTGAAAACTCAGAAAATCTGAAGCTCTCATTATCCCTCTCTTCTCTCTCTCACGCCCAAAATAACAACATCAACACCCATCCAAATTTCCAATTAACTCAAACACAAAAACTTGGCAATTACTATCACATGCAATCCTTTTACCTTCAGAGATTCCCACACCAGAGAAACATCAGAGAATCACAGTACCATCACCTTCCCAAAATCTCACATGACACAAAACAACAACACACCTCTTCTCACCATTTTCTAAACCAATAGCATTGTATGCACCCACAAGAACAACCAAATTCGTGTACTGTTCATACTCAGAAATATCTCTATATAAACCTCCTATCCTCAGCTGAATCAATCATCAAACAATCCTTCAATTCTTAGAGCAAAAACTAGAGGGTTCAAGTGTCACAGTCTCATTTCTGTCAAGCTGGTTTGTAACACCCCACATTATTATTTAGAATATAATGCAGAATATTATAAATGGTAATGAGTTCATTACAATTACATTATTCAAAATCATGCACACACAGGTGCAGAGATACCGAACAGTAGGAACAACACAGCGGAAAACAAAATACAACACGAAGGGATAGTGAGAAAGCAAGAAACTAATAATGTCATCCTCGAACAGCAGCAGCTACTCCAAAAGCATGCTTACCTAGTGTGTGTTTGGTTTAGCTTTTGGAAGAGTCAAAAGCAATTCTAGAGGTGTATAATTAATTTTAGATTGGTTTTAGATGTTTAGTTACTTTAAAGCAGAATTGATTCTGCTTCCAGAATTGATTCTGCTAGAAGCTATGATTTGTAGCTTCTGGCTTTAAGTATGATTTTTACACTGAAATTTATTGTTTAACTCACTTTTACATAACTGTATCCAAACATAAATCAATTATGCTAAAATCAATTCTGATAAAATCAATTCTACCATAATTAATTCTATCAAAATCAATTTTATCTAAAGCTAAACCAAACACACACCTACTCAACCTGTTTGCCTGAAGAAAAAAAAAAATTGGATTGGGGTGAGACTACTAAGTCTCAGTGGGTCCTACTACCCTCCTAATGGCTACTAAGCGGGGCACCTAATCAGTCATAACATATTTTATTTCATAACATAATATCATAAGCATAATTAAATAAAGGTGTATCACAAAATTAGTCTCGTTGATTTTAACCGCAAGACACTCTGAGGTGAGCATATCTCAGAGGTCTGCCTTGTCTGCGAACAGAAAGCGTTCCGGCATACAGCTCACAAAGTTTTCTAGTGGAGTATCTAAAACGAATTCCACACGTGATATTTTAAATCACACATAATTGACTGATTCTAATTTATTTCATACTACCATAATTTTCCCAAATCCGGGGAGTATACAATAATTCCTAATAACCTAAGTTATACCCTAGGATTGTGTAACACCCCGGATTTTCCCATTTATTTTAATTGAGAAAAAGTAGTTTAAATAATTATTGAGTGTTACCCTACTTGAAAAACATACAAATCCCTAATAAATTTGCAGTGGAAAATTAAATTAAAAAGGCTAACAATATTTATAAGTTCTAAACTTCAAATTAAATTAATTAATTAATAAAGGTAGCAACATAGTCTCAAAATGTAAATAACAAGGTTCAGTTATTTGAAGAAAAAAAATGAAATCATAAAGGTGAATCCCCCCGAACATCCTAGCAGAGCGACTCTTATTGAAAAGCAACAGCAAGCGACTTCTCGCAACTCAGCGGCTACGATGCATCACCTACCTGAAAATCTACGAGTTTTTACGTCGTATGGTCAAACCAGAGGGGGACAATAAACGTAAAGGTGAGCGACAATACATCAAGAAATCAACTGAATTAAACAACATAATAACTAGCAGAAACATAAACAACAACAAGAATACCACCTAAGCGGATGGCCACGCATATCCATCAGTCATCATCAATCATCAATCAACAATCAAATAAAGAGGATTAAGAACAACAACTTCTAATGGATAAATAAAATCAAATGCATGAGCTAGACTCCCTAGATGCATGTGGTACCAAGGTCGGAGGTCGGAATTATTTTCCTGAAAACACTCCTCAATGGCTTATCAACGGCTTAGACACATGTATGAATGGATGGCAATATCACAACCAACATCAATATGCAAACAAACAACAGCTTAACAACATCAATTCAACAGCTTAAAGGACAACACCAATAATCAACTGCTTAGGAGACAACACTAACTAAATCAAACACCAATTAATTTATTTGCCAATACTATACTAAACAGCCCCCGGCACACACGTTTTTTTTAAACAAAAATCATTCTCTAAAATCATTAGAAAGTTACTTTAGTTTAGTTAAGAGAAGAACAATTGTCAACCGGCTGGAGTACTTAAAATTAATTCAAATAATCAATTTAAAACTTAGACGAACTTCTAATACAAATCGATCGCTTAAAAAAAATATCAATTTAATCAAACTTCACTCAAATAGTTTTAATTCATAATTAAATATATTGAAAATGAGACTAAAGGTATCTCTGATTGTACACAAAAGAATTAACATCACGATTTAAAACAAATTGCAGTACCTATGATATCCAATATCACATCTTTGAATCAAAGTCAATTCATTAGATTAATTATCATCTAAAGTAAAATATTCCTTTATGAAAACGAGTTTTAGAGGAGGTAAAAATTATGACTCAAATCTAGGGTCCTAACTTATATCATTGTCTTACAATTCAACCATTGAAAAATAGGGTATTTATCATCAAAAACTACTCCCTCTTGATTCTTGATTCCCAAAGAAGTGAATACTCACAAAAAATTGATATACATAAATAACAAACAGAAGCATATATGTCGTGCGACAAAATTAGATAACAAAAGTATAGAAAAACCAATTAATTATTAAAGAAAGGACAAAAGCAAACACGACATAAACAACAACAGCAATTAAAAGCTTCATAGAAAATTAAGAACATCAAAATATGCGGTGAAAAAAAGGCACAACATTCCTATTGAACTCAGAATTTCAAGAGTAATAAGCTCCCTTACTTGTTTGTGGAATTTGCTTAGAGTTTTGCTCTCCTTTTCTCTCTACAACCTTTCTCTAAACTTTCTGTTTTAGTTAAAAAGTGGCAATCCTTATTTTTCCAATTCTTAGCCTTTTATAGAAAACAACTAGGTTTCTTTTCTTTTCTAATAAATCACCAAGAAAATTCTGTTTTATTCTTTAATCTTAATCTCTACATAATTCTATTTCACACCTCCTTTTTATTATCATTACTAGTCACACTTTACTTAATTTTCATATTTCTATTGTTTTACTAACTCGCACCTCCCACTTTGCCTCTTACTTAAAACATACTCCCCACTCTATTTCTTTATAAAAGCTATATATATTTATTATTTTTTTCATTTGATTCATTAAAAATCCTTAAAGTTTTAGTTTATAAAGTCTCATTTGCTAATTCGCTACTCCTCTCCGAAATCTAATTATTTAGAAACTCTACAACATTTAAATAACCACTTAACACACTAACAAACAAATTTTGAATAAAACAAAGAAAACAACGCTAGAAATCAACATAAATATAGTAAAGCTAATAATCCTAAAAGTCGGGGCGTTACAGATTGCACCGTGATAACAAACAACTCGTATTTTATATAAATTTTATTGTTACAAAAATATTAATTCAATTCGAGGATATAAAACGAGTGTATATAGTTTTTGAAAATGTTAGTAAAAAAATAAGACTAATATACTAGCCTAGCCCAAAGAGCACTCCAACAAGCCCAAACAAGAAACAAAGTCAGTTCTGAGTATGCTCGCCGAGCGAGCTATCACTCGCCGGGCTAGCCTAAGCTCGCCGGGCCAGCTAAGTCTCGTCGGGCCATTCATACTCTGCCCAGAAATTGTTCACTCGCTAGAAGGCTCGCCGGCTGCTCGCCGGGCGAGAACTGCGTATTCAGCCTCTGTTTTGCAGAAAAACGCCATTTTTGAAACAAACACCTACAATCCTCAATTTAAATCATTGTAACGATATTATAAACATAAATTACGACTGTTTGGAGGAGAAATTGGGAGTTATTTCTCCTCACACATAAATTTCCCTAAATTCCTATGTTATCATGCATGTTTGAAATTTTGGGAATCTAACTACACTAGCCTAAAGAACCCACCTGGATTGAAGCTTTACTTTGCTCCTGGGCTCTCTAAAACTGCTACTGCAACTCCTAGCAAGACCCACGAACAGAAGGACCAGAAATTGGAATTTTTGATAAATTATGAACCCTTAGCTTTGCTCTATGATTGAGGCTTTGTTTGATGATCAGTTGAGTTGTGAATGGAGGTATTTATAGTGAGTTTTCTGAGTGTATGAATTGTACACGAATTTGTTGGATTCTTGGTTGCATGCTATGCTATTGGATGAATATGTGGTGAGGTGATTTTGGTTGTTGACTTGCAATTTCACACGGTGAAGGTAATGTGAATCAGTTGGAATCTCTGTGAATAGGTTCAGAAGGGAATCTCTGATGTGTATTGAGTGTTGCATGTGAAGGAAAGCTCCAAACCTTTGTGTTAATTGGGAGATTGATGAATTTGGTATTATATGGTTGTTGTTGTTGTTTGGCGTGAAATGAGAGAGAAGGAGAGAGCTCATTGTGTTGTTGTTCAGCTGAGGCGATGGGAGTTGTTTGCATGAAATCTTAGTGGAGAGAGTCTTGGTGAGTGGAACTATGAATCATAGTATTGAGATGAGGTGTTGGTGAAGTGGTTTGGTGAATCATGAGGGAAGAGAGAGACACGAGAGAGGGAGGAAGAGATTAGGAGGGAATTTTAATCTAAAGGTGTTGATTAAATCATAAGTGAGAGTTAAATATATTAGCATGTAGTTTAGGTTCAACTAAGTTCCCAATTTTACACATAATATATATACTTATTTCCCAAGACTTAATTTTTAATTATTCACCTCTAATTAATATTAAAATAATTAGGCAAAGCTCTAATTAAAATTAATTAGGTAATTTAGAATTCGGAATATTACATGGTTCGTGGGTCTTGCTGGGGGGATTTGTAGCTGCTGTAGAGCCCAGGAATTGAGATTAAAGCTTCATTCCAGGTGGGTTCTTAGGCCTTTACTGGCCCGGCGAGCCTTTGTTAGCCCGGCGAGCTTCTGCTAGCCCGGCGAGCTTCTGCTAGCCCGGCGAGCATTGGCTGGCCCGGCGAGTAATAGCTCGCTCGGCGAGCAAACTCATAACAAACCTTGATTCTTCCTTAGGTTCGTTGGAGTGCTCATTGGGCAAGAGAAGTGTGAACAACCCTAATTTTCACTGTTTTCTCAAAAACTATACACTCGTTTTATATCCTCGAATTGAATTGATATTTTTGTAACAATGAAATTAATATAAAGTGCGAGTAGTTTGTTATCACGATGCAATCCTAGGGTATAACTTAGGATATTAGGATCATTGTATGCTCCCCGGGTTTGGGAATTATGGTAGTATGAATTAATTAGCATCAGTCAATTATGTGCGATTTGTAATGTCGCTTTATGGACTTCCCTCGGAAGTATCCATCAGGATATGTTTTGTGAGCTGTATGCCGGAACACTTCGTGTTCATCGGACAAGGCAGACCTCTGAGATATGCTCACCTCTGAGTGTCCTTGCGAGTAAAATCAATAAGAGTTTATTTATCTGTGATCCACCTTTATTTATTATGCTTTATGATATTATGCTATGATTATGAATATGTTATGACTGATTAGGAGCCCCGACGTAGTCACCTTTAGGAGGGTAGTAGGACCCACTGAGACTTAGTAATCTCACCCCACTCCATTCAATTTTTTTTTTCAGATAAGCAGGTTAGCTAAAGGTATGTTGGTTGGTGTGCTTGTGGCTTTGCTTGGATGGCATTTCTTTCATGCTTTCTATTTTCATTGCGTCTTGTTGTATTAGTTTTCGTTTAGTGGTTGCCATCATGTTGTTTTCGCTGTACATCTGCGTGTGCATGAATTTCCATTGTAATTGTAACATCCCGCTCTTTCAATTACCTAATTACGTTTTATTAGAGCCTTGTCTAATAAAATAGAATTAATTGGTGATGATTAATTAAATTAAGTCTTGGAAAATCAAGTGTATTATGTGTATAATTAAAGGCTCTTAGTGAACCTAAACTACACAATAGTACAATTAGTTTCACTTGTGATTTAATTAGCTCTAATTATCAATTTTCCCTCCACTCCAAGTCTCCCACTCATGACTCAATTCTCTTTTCCCCTCAAGCCTACACATCATCTAGTGACTCATCCTCACTTTTAATTCTAAGCCAACACCTCAATTCTATCTCTCCTCTAAATCAACAACTCACCAAGCACTTAATTAAATAGAAGTTGCATGTAAGCTAGTGTCAACACCTAAGCTTCCTCCTCACCAAAGCAGAATCAATTAAGGGACATGCAAAGGCTTCTAGCTAACCTCAAATTCATTCATTCCTCATTTCTTCACTTTAAAAACAGAAACTTAAAACCTCTCTTCCTCCTTCTCCCTCTCACGAGCCCCATCAATCAACAACAACTCTCAATACCTACAAAATTCCTTATCTTAAAGTGTTAGTCATTTTCTTCACAAACACTTAGCTTCAAAGCACAAACCATCAGAGAATCCTTACATACAGCAGCAACCAGAAATTTCTCTGAAACATTCTATCCTTCCCATTTCTTCATACTTATTGATTTAACCCAATCTCCATGAACTCATAAACTTCTCATTTCCCATCAATCTCCCAAAATCTTAACCCCATACTTGGAATCTTGCTGCATGTGCATGTATGTATACTTTCAAAAGCACGAATTCTTGATCACTGGGTCTGTCATGGCTACTATGGAAAAGTGGAAATTGGGAAAAATGGCAGAACCTAGTGTCTTAGCCTGTCAAGCTCGCCACAGCGAGCAGGAGTACTCGCCATGGCGAGTTCAGCAGCAATTGCTGCATGTGTCTCTGTTCGTGCTGTGTTCTGAGTTCGTGGATATTGCTGAGGAGTGTTGTAGCTGGGTAGAGCCCAAGGAGCGAGTTAAAGCTTCTTGTATCAGGTGGGTTCTTAGGATAAAGTAGTTAGATTCCCTAATCATGAAATAATGCATGTTAACATAGGAATTAGGAATTTATTGTGTGAGGAGAAATAACTCCCAATTCCTCTTCTATTCTGTTCAATATTAATTATATTATGTTTCTGCACTATCTCAGTGGATGATTGTAGGTGTAACTTTTAAAATTAATGATTTTCGTAAAACAGGGTATCTTCTGCATGAACTCGCCATAGCGAGTTGCTAGCGAGTATTCATGGTGAGCATCCAAGTTCTGGGCTGATGAAACTCGCCATGGCGAGCAACTGCTCGCCTAGCGAGTTAATTTAGGCCAGGACCTGCAGTTCGCCATGGCGAGCTGGTCAACTCGCCGTAGCGAGCTAAGTGCAGAATGCCTTATATTTTCTTTTAAATGTATTTCCAAGGCACTCGTTTTATATCCTTCTGAGATAGATAGCTTGCAGTTATATAATGTATCTAATGTTAAACGGAAAGTCAAGCACAATTCCGAATTTAGGGATAACTTAGAAATTAAGTTTGCATGTTCCCCGGGTTTTGGGATAATTATGGTAGTATGTAATTTAATAATTAGTATCAGTCAATCATGTGCGGTTTAGTATGCTGCTTATGGGCTTCCAATGGAACAACCCATTAGGAAAATGATTGTGAGCTTAATGCCGTGGTCGAATCGGTCAGCGGATATGGCGGGCCTTCGAGACATGCTCACCTCGAAGTGTCTTAGCGGAATAAAATCAACAAGACATTCTCTGTGTTATACCTTAAATATGCTTATAATTATGATATGTTATGATAGAATAAATATATGGACTGATTAGGTGCCCCGGCTTATTAGCCTTTAGGAGGGTAGTAGAACTCACTGGGACGAAGTGACTGTCTCACCCCACTCCCTTTTCGATATAGGTAGGACAGGTTATTTCGGAGCAGGGACCAGGATGGATCTGACGATCGGAGCCGCGCTTGGGTTGTCAGCTTAGAAGATTATTTCTTCTTCCTTGTTTTAGATTAGCTTGTTATTTGATTACCAACTCTTTCCGCTGTTGTATTGAACATTGTAATATTATTTTAATGATATTGCATTTTCGGTTATAAATTTCTTTAACTTAATGTACTCAGATTCCAGTTTTAATGTTCCGACTAAATATTCTAGATAATTTAGTTGGGGCGTTACAATTGGTATCAGAGCAGGTCGATCTAGTATCGGACCTTGCCATGAGTCATTACAATCCCTTCCTCAGTAGAGCGGACCCTTTGGAGTCTGGACTGTTTACGCTGAAACCATCGCGTGCTGAGTCTGATCAACTCAGTATTGTGCATGGTAGGCAGGGTATTACGGTTGAGAACCGAAGTGGACCACAGTGGTTAAGTAAGAAGATCGTAGTAGAGATGCAGTTCAAAAGCAATCGTTGGCGAGAATTCTCTCTAACCGGATGTTAGAGCTGGAATAGTTAGGACTGGAGGAGTAAGTGGCGCAACGCCTACGAGTATACCAAGAGCTAAGATGGATTTTTTTTGGATTAAGACCAATGGTAGTAAGGAATTCTAGAGATGATAAGAGAACAGTTGATGGAAGTACTAATCGCTCGAAATAGGATTGTTCATGGAAGAACGTAGGTGTGTAAGTCATTTTAGTATCCAACTGACACCGTGTGTCAGGTAAATTCCCCGAACTTGAGAGTAACCATACCTTCGGGCGAACATGTTTACAGGAAACACGAAAGCCAACTAAGATTCAGCCTATAGTAAAACAGAACTCTTTCTAAATACTTAACCTTACTTGTCAGCTGTGAGATTCACCAGTGATGTTAGATCTGTTCAATACCATACCAGAGGAACCAAGTTGGAATATTCACCCATAGTAACACTCATCTGAGAACTTCCCAATAGATCATCCTATAGGAAGCCGACTCTTAATGCCTCCCTAAGAATAGTTTAGCGTTTCAGCATTGTAACTCGTATTCCTACCGTACCGCGAGAAGCCAGGATCTGTTTAGCATAACGAATAGGATTTCTTTTCGATACCCGCTTAGGTCAGTTGACTCAGCAAACTATTAGAGACCAACTGTGATTAAGTAACAATTAGGAATCATTTTGCAATACCATGTAGACACCTGATTCAATTCCTAAGGCATCATTCGTAAGCAGTAGAAACAAGAATTAACCGAATTAGCCTTGTGAAGAAAGACCAATAGTTGTACCATACCACTAGAGGTTGAGCAGTATTAGATGTACCATTTAGGAATTTCACCTTATCAACTTTAATATCCATTTGGACTTATCAGGTGTAGTTGTTCACTCATCTTGACTAGTAGCTTAGCATCAGTAAATTACCCGACCGTTCGCATAAGAAAAATAGTTGGCTAGGGCCACCTTAGCTTCAGCATTCTTTTACATTTCAGCCTGTTATGTTTCCACATAGGATATTACTACACACCAAATAAGATAGTTTCAACTCAACACGCTATCCTAGAAATCACATCCAGCCTACTTGGGACATAACCTCAATCGGAATAACAAGTAGAATAATTCTTGACCAAACTTAGGTGCCAGGTAGTTTAGTTAACACTAACATGCATACCCTACTTTAGCAGCTTAGTGTCATGGCTTAGGTAGACACCTTGTGAGAGAAAATCCAGTCTAATCACCCGAGTTATTAATTTCCTTAGACGCCAGTCGTTATAGTATTATCTAGTACATTGTCTGTAGGAACTTATTACCATAGAGCAGTCTACCTCCGAGAGATCAGTATTAGTACCGTGCCACTAGCATTCCAGCCTCGATCAGATTAGTAACTCAGAAGTTATCTTTGACACCTTCAGCCCTCTAGATCACTCGTCTATTACCTATGATAGTTATCTCGTATCGAAAATAACTAAGTTGGATTTATTCCGTGTCAGCCATTTGTCATTCTTGTTTAATCAAACCTTCGAGTTAGGAATTTATTAGGGTTAGTCAGATCTATATTAAGAGTACCCCTCAATACTCTGTTTGGAGCCGGAACCAATAGAAATCAAATTCCAAATTCAAGACCATTCTTTCGGACCTTTACTAAGCTAAGCTTGTAGAATCCGACCATGTAGGATTGGGTATTCCTTAGACATGGAAACATGGAACGGGTTCACTCCCTAACTTGCTCAATTTTGTCTCGGACAGACAATTCCTTCTCATGCCTTATCATCTGCTAGTTGTAGATATCACTCGGAGTAGTTGAAAAGCAAATTTTCCAAATTCTTGGCATCGGTCAGTTAAACTGACATTGCGGGACTTTAATTGCATGCAATCCTGTTCAATCTTTTGACATTTCAGTTACGTTGTTAGTAACTAAAATTCGTAGAATCTAGTTTTCTAGAGAGGACGCGTGTAGATTCAGTTCAAGCTCCCACTCATCGTATCGATCCATATCAGTATCATCGGTCAATTATCTGCCGAACTATTCTGTCCTGTGTCAGTATCGATTGATCGTATAGGTCTTCATATACCTAAACGACCCATCAGTACCTCAATCGTGTTGTTAAAGCCTTTGGATCCTTATCAGCTAATTTTCCAGTTAGGTTTCAGATCTTCCAGTTATGTAGGGAATAGGAGCTAGTAGAAGTATTAGTATCTAGTTAGCTCATCAGAATTGTTCTCTGAAATTGAGTTCGAACCATTTCATTCTCTGGCAACTGATCCAGTTTCTTTGGACAATATCAACAATAGACTCAGATCATCATCAATTCCTCGTGAAGAGTATAAGAGTTTCCGTATTACAAATTCGATTCATACGTTGACACATTAATTATGGTGAATGAAGGATTTAAAGCTGTTCTCTGTGTTGAGCGTGAAAATCTTCCATACCCAGTCAGCCATCATTAGAATCCAATTACTTTAGCCAAATTCTTTCATGTCAACCTGTCAGGGGATTATCCAGTCAACCTAACCGTATCCTTAAAGGAAGATTCGAACCTCAGTTCTTCGACGTGATAAATGTATTATTCGACCACAGTGTTGTGTTAGGATTGATTGGAATAGTAGGTGGGAAATTCTATAGTACTATGGAATCGGTTGCAGATGAGTCTGACTCATTGGCGAAAGGACCTATAGTGCTTAGGCGTTCTCCACTCGTTTTATATTTTAATTAATCCTAGAGTTTTATACGGCACTATGGGACAGTGGTACGTGTGACGAGTCCTGAGCTGCAGCGTTTGGAATTGAGAAAACCCTGGAGAGAAAATTTTGGATTATTAACGTCAACCCTCACACTTATCCCATTCAGCTATTCATATAGCGACAACCAGGCCAGATACCGACATGTGGAAGTGTAATGTGAGATAACAATAAGTACGGTATGCCAAAGTGTTATTTTGTGGAGTTGTCCAATAAAAGCGGTATTATTGGTAGAAGTTAAGTAGAAAAGAAGAGATGGTTCGTCACGGTGTTAAACAAATTTGGAATAAAGTCATGTTGACGCAGATAAAAAGGAGTGACTATAATTAGTCGGATCAGAGTGCGCAGCACGAGGTCAGGTGAAAGTATGGTTAGACGATCAAATTTGGACGAATAACCCTTTGAGAGAGGAAAGTTTTACTTCCAAGGAATAAAGGTAGACAAGAGTGTTTGAGAATAACGCCAAAGTTGGAACTGCGAAGTGTGTTCAACGGAGAAATTCTATCCGAAGTGTATAAGACCTTATCAGATCTTTCAACGCGTCGGTTCAGTAACCTATCGATTAACTCTATCTCCATTCAGGTCAGGGTTACACGACGTGTCTCTTGTGTCTCACCTTCGGAAATTCATTTCCGATCTCTAGTCAGCCTTAACTTATCAGCCGAAACCAGTTCGAGTTGTTGATCGTGATGTTAATATCCTTCAGAACAAGGGAAATTCCTATTGTCTGAGTGGAATGAACTCAATCCACTAACAGCGAATCCACTTGGGAACTGGAACCGGATGTGAAGAAGTGTTATTCCTGTCTTCCTAAGATAAATTTCTTAATTTCGAGGACGAAATTTCTTTAAGGGGGGTAGATTGTAACATCCCGCTCTTTCAATTATCTAATTACGTTTTATTAGAGCCTTGTCTAATAAAATAGAATTAATTGGTGATGATTAATTAAATTAAGTCTTGGAAAATCAAGTGTATTATGTGTATAATTAAAGGCTCTTAGTGAACCTAAACTACACAATAGTACAATTAGTTTCACTTGTGATTTAATTAGCTCTAATTATCAATTTTCCCTCCACTCCAAGTCTCCCACTCATGACTCAATTCTCTTTTCCCCTCAAGCCTACACATCATCTAGTGACTCATCCTCACTTTTAATTCTAAGCCAACACCTCAATTCTATCTCTCCTCTAAATCAACAACTCACCAAGCACTTAATTAAATAGAAGTTGCATGTAAGCTAGTGTCAACACCTAAGCTTCCTCCTCACCAAAGTAGAATCAATTAAGGGACATGCAAAGGCTTCTAGCTAACCTCAAATTCATTCATTCCTCATTTCTTCACTTTAAAAACAGAAACTTAAAACCTCTCTTCCTCCTTCTCCCTCTCACGAGCCCCATCAATCAACAACAACTCTCAATACCTACAAAATTCCTTATCTTAAAGTGTTAGTCATTTTCTTCACAAACACTTAGCTTCAAAGCACAAACCATCAGAGAATCCTTACATACAGCAGCAACCAGAAATTTCTCTAAAACATTCTATCCTTCCCATTTCTTCATACTTATTGATTTAACCCAATCTCCATGAACTCATAAACTTCTCATTTCCCATCAATCTCCCAAAATCTTAACCCCATACTTGGAATCTTGCTGCATGTGCATGTATGTATACTTTCAAAAGCACGAATTCTTGATCACTGGGTCTGTCATGGCTACTATGGAAAAGTGGAAATTGGGAAAAATGGCAGAACCTAGTGTCTTAGCCTGTCAAGCTCGCCACAGCGAGCAGGAGTACTCGCCATGGCGAGTTCAGCAGCAATTGCTGCATGTGTCTCTGTTCGTGCTGTGTTCTGAGTTCGTGGATATTGCTGAGGAGTGTTGTAGCTGGGTAGAGCCCACGGAGCGAGTTAAAGCTTCTTGTATCAGGTGGGTTCTTAGGATAGAGTAGTTAGATTCCCTAATCATGAAATAATGCATGTTAACATAGGAATTAGGAATTTATTGTGTGAGGAGAAATAACTCCCAATTCCTCTTCTATTCTGTTCAATATTAATTATATTATGTTTCTGCACTATCTCAGTGGATGATTGTAGGTGTAACTTTTAAAATTAATGATTTTCGTAAAACAGGGTATCTTCTGCTTGAACTCGCCATAGCGAGTTGCTAGCGAGTATTCATGGCGAGCATCTAAGTTCTGGGCTGATGAAACTCGCCATGGCGAGCAACTGCTCGCCTAGCGAGTTAATTTAGGCCAGGACCTGCAGTTCGCCATGGCGAGCTGGTCAACTCGCCGTAGCGAGCTAAGTGCAGAATGCCTTATATTTTCTTTTAAATGTATTTCCAAGGCACTCGTTTTATATCCTTCTCTGAGATAGATAGCTTGCAGTTATATAATGTATCTAATGTTAAACGAAAAGTCAAGCACAATTCCGAATTTAGGGATAACTTAGAAATTAAGTTTGCATGTTCCCCGGGTTTTGGGATAATTATGGTAGTATGTAATTTAATAATTAGTATCAGTCAATCATGTGCGGTTTAGTATGCTGCTTATGGGCTTCCAATGGAACAACCCATTAGGAAAATGATTGTGAGCTTAATGCCGTGGTCGAATCGGTCAGCGGATATGGCGGGCCTTCGAGACATGCTCACCTCGAAGTGTCTTAGCGGAATAAAATCAACAAGACATTCTCTGTGTTATACCTTAAATATGCTTATAATTATGATATGTTATGATAGAATAAATATATGGACTGATTAGGTGCCCCGGCTTATTAGCCTTTAGGAGGGTAGTAGAACTCACTGGGCCGAAGTGACTGTCTCACCCCACTCCCTTTTCGATATAGGTAGGACAGGTTATTTCGGAGCAGGGACCAGGATGGATCTGACGATCGGAGCCGCGTTTGGGTTGTCAGCTTAGAAGATTATTTCTTCTTCCTTGTTTTAGATTAGCTTGTTATTTGATTACCAACTCTTTCCGCTGTTGTATTGAACATTGTAATATTATTTTAATGATATTGCATTTTCGGTTATAAATTTCTTTAACTTAATGTACTCAGATTCCAGTTTTAATGTTCCGACTAAATATTCTAGATAATTTAGTTGGGGCGTTACAGTAATAATGATGAACTTGTTATCAATAATAATATTCGACGTTTTATTCTAGATATAAACGTGGGGTGTTATATAAAGTACACGGGTCCATCGACTTTTTTCAATATTTATGTTCGTCGTTATATTAAGCTATAAAATTTATTTAGAATACAATATATAAAATTTTGTTATAAAATATAAGTGAAATCATTGTGCTCTTTCTTGTAAAACTTATTATTAAAGCTATCGTCCCGTGTATGATTTTTGTAATAAATTATAATTATTAATAACAAAATTTATTCAATTTCTTTTATGTATCGGTGATAAATATTTTGTCCTGTATTTATTTATATTTATTATCTTCCAGTCTATGTTGTTTTTTAAAAAAAAAAATTTGTGAAACGCTCATGTCCATTATTTTTTGTCTTGATATTTAAGATTGATATATACTAAAGTATAAAATTTATTTAGAATAAAATATTTAGAAATATGTGATAAACTATTTTTAAAATATAAATTGTGCATTTTTATATAAATTTATAAAATGACTAAATTTGTTTTATTAAAATTATTGTCCCGTGTATATTTTAATAGTAAATTATAATTATCCGTGATAAATATTTATCCAACTTTTTTATGCATGAGTGAAAAATATTTGTCCATGATTTTTTATATTTATCGATAAGAACTAATTGTCTTGTTTAAAAAAACTATTAGTTAATTTTTATGCTTATATTTTTTTTTTTGAATGAATTTTTATGCTTATCTTTAGAAGTGGTTTCGATTGCTATTTTTATGAGTAGATTTGTTTTATGCTTTTTTTTAAGTATTTTTGTTTTGTATCTTTTTTTGGTGTATATTTTTTTTTAGTTTAGAGTTAAAATTACATTTAAGGGCATAAACGGTGAAATATTATTAAACGTGATAAGGACAAAAAAGGCTTTTTAGTAGTAGTTTCTTTTAATACTAGTACTAGTTTTGAGACCCGTGCGAATGCACGGGTCTATTATTTTTATTCGATATTTAAATTTGTTATTATATTATTTTAAAAATTTATTTAAAATAAAATATTTAAAAATTTGTCATAAAAATGTTGTTAAAATATAAGTTATACTATTACACTCTTTCTTGTAAAACTTATTAAATTACAAAATAAGTTTTTTCACTGAATAAATTTATTCAATTAAAGTTATTGTCATATGATATTTTTTAAATAAATTATAATTAATATATTCTAATTATTCAAATTTTTATTTAGAAGCTGTTAAAAAGCAAAAAAAATTTAGCTTATTGATTTATGATAAACAAATGTCCCGTGTATGATTTTTTGTAATAAATTATAATTATCAATGAGAATTAATTTTTCTGTTGCTTCTAAAAATTATTTGTGAATGCACATGCTTATTGATTTTTTCTTGATTTGTAATTTTGATATTATATACTAAAGTAGAAAATTTATTTTATTAAAGTTATTGTCTCGTGTAGTTTTAAAATTTATTAGAAGAAAAAATTTATTTTATTTAAGTTATTGTCCCATGTATATTGTTATAATAAAGTACACGGGCCCATTGACTTTTTTTCAATATTTATGTTCATCGTTATATTAAGGTATACAATTTATTTTGAATGTAATATTTAAAATTTTGTTATATAATATTATTAAAATATAATTGAAATCATTGTGCTCTTTCTTGTAAAACTTATAAAATTTTTAAAAAAAATATTATTAAAGCTACAATCCCGTGTATGATTTTTGTAATAAATTATAATTATTAATAAACAAAATTATTTGATTTTTTTTTATGTATCGGTGATAAATATTTTGTCGTGTGTCATGATAAATATTTTGTCCTGTGTTTTTTTTTATATATTTATTATCGTTGAGTCTTCTATTGTTTTAAAAAAAACTATTTGTGAATCGTTCATGTCCATTGATTTTTTTTTTTTAATATTTAAGATTGATATCATACTAAAGTATAAAATTTATTTAGATTAAAATATTTAGAAATATGTGATAAAATATTTTTAAAATATAAATTGTGCAATTTATATACATTTATTAAATGACTATATTTGTTTTATTAAAGTTATTGTCCCGTGTATATTTTAATACTTCCCCCATTCCTTTTTATTATTCTTTTTTAGAATAATATATAACATCAAATTAAGGAAGTATATTTTTGCACATTATCTTCCTATTATACCCTCATTTTAATTTACAAAATAATTCATATTTTTTTTTTCACACACTTTCTTTTTCGAATATATTTAATATATTATGTATCAAAAAAAAAATTAATATGTTATGTACCCATAAAAAAATAAAAAACAAATATTTATTTTTTTAAATATATAACATTAATTAGTTTTATTAAAAAAATGTAAGATAAATTGACAAAGAGTATAATTGACAAATCGTATCCTTAAAATACAAAAAAATAAAATAAAAAGGAACGCTAAATCTGACGACAAAAAACTAATAAAAAGAAACGGACGTAGTAATAAATTATAATTATCGGTGATAATTATTTATCCAATTTTTTTATGTATGAGTGAAAAATATTTGTCAATGATTTTTTATATTTATCGATAAGAACTACTTGTTTAGTTTATAAAAAACTATTAGTTAATTTTTATGCTTATCTTTATAAGTGGTTTCTATTGCTATTTTTATGAGTATGTTTGTTTTATTTTCTTTCATAATTTTTTTTATATTTTTTTATGAGAAGATTTGTTTTATGCTTATCTTTTTGTTTTGTTTTTTTTTTTTAATATTTTTTTTATGAATAGATTTGTTTTATGTTTCTCTTCTCTTTTTTTGTTTGTAATTTTTGTTTTGTATTTTTTTTTTTAGTTTAGAGTTAAAATTACTTTTAAGGGTATAAACGGTGAAATACTATTAAACGTGCTAAGGACAAAAGAGGTTTTTTTGTAGTAGTTTCTTAATATATTGTAAATAGATTATGAATAGATTTGTTTTATGCTTATCCTTTTTTTTTTTTGTATCTTTTTTCATGAGTAGATTTATTTTATGTTTATCTTCTTTTTTATTTTTGTTTTGTATTTGTATTTTTTTTAGTTTACAGTTAAAATTACATGTAAGGGCATAAATGGTGAAATATTATTAAACGTGCTAAGGACAAAAAAGATTTTTTAGTTGTAGTTTCTTTTAATATATTGTAAATAGATGTTAGCCCGTGCCATGCACGAGATAATTTTCTTTTTAAATATTATTTATGTATATTAAATGAATATTTATGCTTATCTTTAGAAGTGGTTTCTATTGCTATTTTTATGAGTAAATTTGTTTTATACTTTTTTTTAGGTATTTTTGTTTTGTATCTTTTCTTTGGTGTATATTTTTTTTTTGTTTAGAGTTAAAATTACATTTAAGGGCATAAACGGTGAAATATTATTAAGGACAAAAAAGGCTTTTTAGTAGTAGTTTCTTTTAATACTAGTATGTTAGCCCGTGCCATGCACGAGAAACTCTATCAACAAAATTTTAAATGAATATTAAGATACTTTGACCATGTTGCTATTGTCAACCTCTTTTTTTATCATTGTACCACAATGAAGCAATTTTCACGTGTGAGCGTCAAATGAAAAAATCTATGTATGAATTTTCACTTACATTGATAAATTAACATCTCTCTCTCTCTCTCTCTCTCTCTCTCTCTCTCTCTTTATATATATATATATATATATATATATATATATATATATATATATATATATATATATATATCACATACATTAACTTTTCATATTGGGAATCATTTTTATCGTGCTAGATAAAATTTTAAATAAGTGATCCCCATTATAAAATATAAAAGTATGGATATGTGATTGAAATTCAAATTTTCATTATTCAATGTATTTTTCTTTTTTTAATAATGAGGTGAGAAATGTTACCCATTATTCAATCTATACCATTGAGACTCTCTCTTATTCTAGTCCTCTTATATGTCCGTTACTGAACTCTATGGCTGCTTCATGAACAAAAAATGGTTGTAAATTTTTTATTATTTTTTAAGAATATCAATAAAATTCTCGCACTCTTGTTCAAAAAGAAAAATTCTCGCACTTAGTTCTCGCTATCATCTACGATCACTTTTTATCTTCGGGATCACTTTTCATCGTGCTAGATAAAATTTATAGATAATTAGTCAAGGTATAATTTTAATAGTGTAGTGAGAAGTGCTCTCAGTTTCCTATTTTAATAGTCAAATGAGTGATCCCATAAAAAAAATATGAAATATGATTTACATTCATTTTAAAACAAACTAGCATAGAAATATAGCATTAAATTGAATGATTGGATAATAGATACATATTCAATCAAATTTTAGTCGAAGTGTTCACTTTTTTTTTATATAGAAATCCAAAATCGAAGTGTTTATTTAGTTTTTATATATTAAGTATATAATATTTAATCATGGATTAAATAAGTTTGTCGTCATTAAAACTATAATATATATTAATAATTAAAATAAAATATTTGAATTTCGACAAAAAAATAATAGAAAAGCTTTAATTGAATTTTACCTACGCAATAATATTAAAATAGAATATAATAGTTTCTAAAATAAATAAAAAATATCAATCCCCGCAAAAAGATAGAGTTTCTAAAAAAATAAAATAATAATAACGAAGATTCAACAAAAAAATAGAGTTTATATAAAAAATATATAATATTAAAGTTTCTACAATAAGAAAATGTGAGAGAAGTTTTAATTGAATGAAAAAAAAAAACTAGAGAAAAAAAAAAGAAAAAGAGAAGATCTAGTTTAGTTGTATATATCCAACAAATTTTTTTTTTATAATAATCCGTTAGAGAAGATAAAAAAATAGAAGTTTTAATTGAATGTCACATAAGCAATTTAACCCTAATTTTTCTAGACTCAATTTAGCTCTAATTAAACGCCACATAAGCAATTTTTCTTGAGAATGCACGGGAGAGCTCCGTGGGAATCTCGCTATGTATATAACTAGTATGTTAGCCCGTGCCGTGCACGGGAGTATTCTCTTTTTTAATATTATTTATGTGTTTATTTTAATATATTATTTGAACAATTTAGTTAAAAATAGTAAGATAAAATTGATATAGATTTTGTATTATATATATATATATATATATATATATATATATATATATATATATATATATATATATATATATATATATATATATATATATATATATATTTAATAATGCTATAGGATAAAGCGAGATGAAGAATATTATTTCGCTTCCTGTTATACACTATTAAGAGATAGATTTTTTTTCATCTTCATTTTCAGGACTATATAGTGACCCTTTAAATATAAAATAATTATAAACTTCATTCTCAAATGAAAATTTAATTAATTTAGGTGCATTTTTAACAGTGGGATCGAAAGTGTTACGCGTTTCTCATTCTACACCCGTGAGAGATTCTATCTATCTATCTCTATCTCTCTCTCTCTCTCTCTCTCTCTCTCTCTCTCTCTCTCTCACTATTTCTACATTTCTCCCACAGGATCATTTTCATTTTTAATAATATTGATTTGCTTATGTTCTTCATTTTCTTTTGTGTTACGCGTTTTTCATTCTACACCGGTGAGAGATTCTATCTCTCTCTCTCTCTCTCTCTCTCTCTCACTATTTCTACATTTCTCCCACAGGATCATTTTCATTTTTAATAATATTGATTTGCTTATGTTCTTCATTTTCTTTTGAAGGTTGTCTATGTCATTTTTCATTTTATATTATTTTGAATGTTACCTATATTTTTCTTTCAATTATTTATGAAATTGATTTTATTTAATTTACTTGAGTATGAAAATGCGATATATGTTTAAGGATATTATAGGGACATAGTAGGATGAGAAGTACTCCCGCATTCCCCGTTCAACAACACTATGAGATTCTTTCTCCCTCCCTCTCTCTCACGTCTTTATAGGGACTCCATCAACAAAAAAATAATTGTAAATTTTATAATATTTTTCAAATGAATATTAACATACTTTGACCGTGTTTCTATACTCAAACTATTTTTTGTCATTGTACTACAAATAATCAATTTTCATATGTGAGCGTCAAATGGGAAAATCTATGTATGAATCTTCACTTACATTGATAAATTTGCATCCAGAAAAAGATTTGAACGAATGTTAATTGAAAGCTTAAAATCAAAATTATAAATAAAAAACCCATTGATTATAAAAAATTAAAATTATATTAATTTATTTTAGGTTTCAATTTCCATAGATTTTTTCAGTTGGATGTAATATAGTGAAAGTGCGATGTACACATAATATGGAGAAAAACTCCCGTAGTCGGAATTCAAATTTTAATTAGTCAATATATATTTTTAATAGTGTGGTGAGAAGTATTTTATGTTTCCCATTATATACCATTGAAAGATTCTCTCTCTCTCTCTCTCTCTCTCTCTCTCTCTCTCTCTCCCTCTCCCTCTCCCCCCTCTCTCTCTATCTATCTATCTATCTATCTCTCTAGTCTCAGTTACATGATTTTATAGGGGTTTCATCAACAAAAAATAATGGGTAATTCTATATTATTTTTATAATGAATATGAATAAAATTTTTGTGTTCATGTATCACTATCTTCTATATACACTTTTTTTCATGGTGAACCAATTTTCATCGTGCTAAATAAAATTTTGAATAAGGGATCTCCGTAATAAAATATGAAAATATGGATAAGCCCTACTATTAGAATTCAAATTTTAATTAGCGAGTGTGTATTTTTAATAGTTGGGTGGAAAGTGCTTCCGATTTTTCATTTTATATCACCGAGAAATCCTCTCTCTCTCTCTCAAAACTCTACAGGGGTTCTATCAATAAAAAAGTTGTTAATTCTATATTTTTTTAATGGATATCAATAAAATTCTCGTGCTCGGTTCTCACTATCATCTACATACAATTTTCATCATGGGGATCATGTTTCATCGTGCTAGATAAAATTTCGAATAAGTAATAATCCCAATGACAAAATATGAAATTATGGATAACTTCCACATTCAAAATTCAAATTTTAATTCGTCAATGTATATTTTTTTTTGTTGCATAATGTCAATGTATATTTTTAATAGTGAGGGTTAGAATGCTCCCCGTTTTTCATTCTACACCAACGAAACTCTCTCTCTAATTCTATCTGTCTTCCGTGTCCATTACGGGACTCTATAGCTACTCCATGAACAAAAAATAGTTGTTAATTCTTTATTATTTTTAAAAAATCAACATAGAAATATTACATGTAATTGAATGATTGGATAATAGATGCATGTCAAATCAAATTTTAGCCGAAGTGTTCACATATTTTTTTATATAGAAAATATATAATATTTAATCATGGATTAAATAAGTTTGTCGTCATTAAAAATATAATATATGTTAGTAATTAAAATATAATATTTTAATTTCTACAAAAAAAATGTAATATTAGAAAAGCTTTAATTGAATTTCACCAACGCAATATTATTAAAATATAATAATAAAAATATTAAGATAGGTATAATATTAGAGTTTCTAAAATTAAAAAGTACCAATTCCCACAAAGAGAAAGAGTTTCTACAAAAAAAAAATATAATATCAGGGATTCTAAAAAAAAGTATTAGATTTTTTACAAAAAAATATACTTGCATAATATTAAAGTTTCTACAATAAAAAAATATTAGAGAATCTCTAATTAAGTGACAAAAAAAAAAATACAAACTCGATAAAAAAAAAGATAAAAAAGAAAAAAAGCTCTAGTTTAGTTGTATATATCCAAGAATTTTATTTTATAATATTGGGTTAGAGTGATATATCCGATTAATTTAATTGTATATTTCCAAAAATTTGTTTTCTTAAAAAATAATGGGTTAGAGAAAATTAAAAAAATACAAAATAAAATAGAAAAACTCTAATTGAATGCCACCTAAGCAAAAACTCTAATAACTCTAATTAAATGCCACATAAGCAATTTTTCTTGAGAATGCACGAGAAGTCTCCGTGGGAATCTCGCTATGTATATAATAAAGATAAAGATATCGTAAATAGATATTATTGAAATATTTATTTTAAAATACTATTTGACAAATTTGTTTTTAAGTTATACGATGAATTGAAGATAATTTTTGCATGATAGTACATGTTTTATAATGTTTCATGGTAGAGCGTGATAAAAAGTATTAATTTGCTTTCCGTTTTATTACACTATCATGAGATTTTTTCTCTCGTCTTCATCCTTAAGACTATATAGGAACCCTATAAATATAAAATAATTATAAATTCTATTATATTTCAAATAAATACATTTCAATCTATTTTGACTGTTGATTTTTGAAATTATGTTCTCTGGCGATAAAAAATATTTGAGAAATTTTAAAAAATAAAAAAAAATAATAATAAAAAATTATATTAAATGATTTGCATTAATTTTTCGGTATACATCACCATGAAATTGGATCTAAGTTTTGAATTGTGGTTGATTATTGTATGAGAATAGTATAAATATTACATAATATCCTTGACCGTAAGATTTTTTATTTCTTTAAAAGACTACACCATATTGATGTATGTAATATTCTATCAAAAGACCTCTTTCTTATTTTTGGTTTTTTCTTTGTTTTGTTGGTAACATCAATGACCATGGAAAATTAATAAATACTTGTAAATTCAGACTATTCAATTAGCATGCCGATGCCGATCTATTGGAAAAAGAAAGAGAAATAAATAATAAATAATCTAAGATATAATAGAAAAAGGAACAATAAATGTTTCATTGGTAATATAAAACGACTTATAATTTAATTACAATTTTTTTAAAAAATAACTTATATTTTGGCATGTAAGGAATATCTCTTTTATTCTTTTTTTTTTTTGGACCAATATCTCTTTTATTCTTAAGTTAACGCAAGTATGACAATCTTTCATTGTATTAGTTTTAATATTTGTTTCTATGTCAAAAACATTCTTATATCTTCCTCCTCCTCTCTAACTCTAGCAGTCGCCCACTTTTTCTCTTCTTCTTGATATACTAGAGAGGGGTGATTTAGGGTCAATTTAGGCCTAAAATCACCCCTCCAAATCGTTTTCTTTCTATTTTAATTAAATAAGTGTGATTTTTACGTATATTTAGTATTTCTTTCGTTTGTTTTTTTTATTTATTTCATCCTTTGTTTTGATAATATTGTTGTCCCGTCTTGGTGCAGTATTCATTTGTTTCAGGTTGAAAGATTAAGGTTGATCCAGTGCAGATCGAATCAATGACTTTTGTGTCATCAACGCTACAGATCCGGAGGCATAGATATTCCGAAAACTTCTATATAGTCAAATATGTAGGCTTATGCAATGTGCCGTTTTATGCTATTAACACAGATGTTGTGAGTTTGTTCGCAGATTCATCCTTTTTGTTTTTAGCGATTTTGAATTTGTATTGCATCGATGTACTCTTATCAATTTGAATGAATGAATATCTTTTATTTATTAAAAAAATAAATTTGTTTCTATGTATAGTTTAAATTTTGTTTATATTAGACATGAAACCAACCAAACTGCGCTCATTATTTAGCTTAATATATTCTTCATGAGTTCAGATCCACTCCAGTTGGTTATCCTTCATTTCCTCCTGTCCTTTGTCTAGATGTGTAACATTTGGCAAAGAAAAAATCTAATGGTCCAGATTATTTGTTTAATAATATATTAATAAAAATAAAAGAAAACAACTTTCTCTCTTCTTCTCTGTTACAAACACTACTCTCTCTCTCACTGCAACTCCTCGTACAAGAAAAGACACAGCCAACAACATATCTTCTTCTTCTTTCTTTGTTAAAAAAAAATGTAACACCTCTTCCAAAAAAACTAGTTTTTAAAGACAGTAGAGAATTGAAATTGCAATCACATTACAGAATCTTGAAATTACATATGTTTTTTCTTTTAATTACAATTTCAAATTGAATCCCAAAATTGTTTACAACACCAACAAATAATCTTCAATTTCAATCAACTAATCTTTAATTAAAATCTTAAAATTTTAAAATTTTAATCGAATCTTCAAACCGGAAAGGAGGGGAACGGCGGATAAGTGGCTGCGACCCAGAGAAACAACAAATTGAGAGATGGAGAGTTAGAAACAACAAAGGAGAGATGGAGAGTTTTTTTTTTTTTTTTTTATAATTAAAGATGGAAGTTTTTTTTTGTTTCAATAGAGAAGAGGGAATCGACCGAGAGAAGAAGAACAAGGGAATTATGAGAAGAAGAGATATCCTGCTTTTTCTCTTTTATTTGATTTTCATTTTCAACCGTTGATCTGATTTTTATCCACATGGCAGTCATTTATTTAAGGGACTGGAGAACTGGAGCATAAAGAGACTGGAACAGATCTGGACTCATTCTTCATGATCTAAATTATACGTGTATTGAAGAGATATACTTTGCGTTGGTGCAGCTCTTGATTTAATTTGTTACCAGATTTTCTTGGCAAGTTTGCATTAGTGTGTGTTTGGTTCTGCGGTGAAAAAAAAAATGATTTTGGCAGAATTGAGTTTGATAGAATTGATTTTAGTTAAAGTGAGTTGAATAGAATTGATTTATGTTTTGATATATTAATGTAAAAGTGATTATTAATATTTAATGTTGTTTGGATAATTTGAATCAAAATTACTTTTAATGTGTAAATTACCAAAAAGGTCATAACTATATATATATATGGGTTAGGATCAAATGACACCAAGATGTCAAAGTTTATTTGACACCAAATCTCATCCACCCATTTCATTTAATCTAAAGGTTTAAAACTATCACCAAAATAATTAATGTACACCAATATCATCCAATTAAAAACAAATCTTTATCATCATAAATTCATAATCAAACATTTCTTATTTGGTTTTTTTTTTTATTCAAGTGTTTTCCCATTTCTTTTTATAAATTCCCGTTTGTTTTTTTTTTTTTTATCATAAAACAAAATATTTACCCAAGAGCACTTAGATGAGATGGCGCATATCTCTTCTAGCTTAACCAAGGTCCTGGGTTCGATCCCTGGCTTGGGCATGCAACACTGTTAAAACTCTTAGGGAGAGTTTGCCACCCATTTGGGTCCCACAAGACTCGAGGGATTAGTCTCTGCAGTTGCGCGCAGAGGATACCCGGTTTACAACAAAAAAATAAAACAAAATATTTTTTTTGACCAAAAATATATAATATAGTTAAGTTATCAATCATAGTACCTTCCAAGTTCCAACAAATAAATTATAAAAGATACATTGTTTAAAAAAAATTATACATTTTATTATGTGTCACGATAAACAGTTGAGTTCATAATTTTTGCCATACTGTTTTTTTGGTAGATTTTTTGTCATGCTATTTTATAACCCATAAAAATTATACAACAACCATAACATAATCCATTAAAAATAAATTTTACCATGATGTTTAATTATATAAACGAAAATATAAGTTTTTCATGTTAATGAGCAAATAAAAAATTGAAAAAACAAATAGAGAATATTTTAATATGAATTTATGATGATAAAGATTTGTTTTTAATTAGGTGATTATGGAGCACATTAATTATTTTGATGATAGTTTTAAACCTTTGGATTAAATGAAATGAGTGAATGAGATTTGGTGTCAAATAAATTTTGACACCTTGGTGTCATTTGATGCTAACCCTATATATATATATATATATATATTAAGATCCGTTAACACCAAATAGTTTGACACCAAATGTTACATATCTCAATAATGTTTTAACCGATATAAATTTTATAAAATCCACCGTTGAATTGAAAGTTTATATCATATAGATCATTTGTGTAAATTGTCAGACAAATTCAAAATCATTTGATATGTTATTGAGACGCATAAAGATTAAAGTCATTTAAAAAAACGCTCAAACCGTTAATTTTGATGTATCTCAATAACATATCAAATGATTTTATATTTGTCTGACAATTCACACAAATGATCTATATGATATAAACTTTCAATCCAACGGTGGATTTTATAAAATTTATATCGGTTAAAACATTATTGAGAGGTGTAACATTTGATGTCAAACTAATTGTTGTCAACGGATCCTGACTCTATATATATATCATCCAAAATATAATTTAAAAATATATCTATAACACCCCACAAATATATCTAGAATAATAGTGGAATATTATTACTGGTAACTGAATTCATTATTATTACAACAAGAGTTTATGCACACCAAGGTGCCAAATACATCAGAGAGTTTGAAAATAACAGCGAAAATCAACGAGAGTCACAATCCTAGAGGATAACTAGTACAACAAAACACGGGAAAAGAAAGCATGAAAGAAATGCCATCCAAAGCATAGCCACGAGCACACCAACCAGCATACCTTTAGCCAACCTGCTTATCTGAATCGAAAAGGGAGTGGGATGAGACAGTCACTTCGTCCCAGTGAATTCTACTACCCTCCTAAAAGGCAACTAAGGCCGGGGCTCCTAATCAGTCATAACATACATAATTCATAACATAATATCATAAAACATAATATAAATGGTGTGTCATAGATTATTAGTCTTGTTCATTTTAACCGCGAAGCACTCTGAGGTGAGTATCTCCCAGAGGCCTGCCTTATCCGCTGAACACGAAGTGTTTCCGGCATACAACTCACAATTTAACATTTTTCCTGATGGAAGCTTCCGAAGGAAGTCCATAAAGCGATAGAATAATTCGCACATAATTGACTGATTCTAAAATTTATTCATACTACCATAATTCCCAATTCCCGGGCGCATACATCATGTAACATCCCCAAAATTCTAAATCACTTAATTAATTTAATTAGAGGTTATCCATCAAATTAGAATTAATTATAAGTGATTGATTAATTGAATCCTAGGAGTTAAGTGTGAATTATGTGAGATTAGGTAAATTCATATGAACCTAAACTACACAATCAAATTCTCTCTCTCTCTCTCAAAACTCTACAGGGGTTCTATCAATAAAAAAGTTGTTAATTCTATATTTTTTTAATGGATATCAATAAAATTCTCGTGCTCGGTTCTCACTATCATCTACATACAATTTTCATCATGGGGATCATGTTTCATCGTGCTAGATAAAATTTCGAATAAGTAATAATCCCAATGACAAAATATGAAATTATGGATAACTTCCACATTCAAAATTCAAATTTTAATTCGTCAATGTATATTTTTTTTTGTTGCATAATGTCAATGTATATTTTTAATAGTGAGGGTTAGAATGCTCCCCGTTTTTCATTCTACACCAACGAAACTCTCTCTCTAATTCTATCTGTCTTCCGTGTCCATTACGGGACTCTATAGCTACTCCATGAACAAAAAATAGTTGTTAATTCTTTATTATTTTTAAAAAATCAACATAGAAATATTACATGTAATTGAATGATTGGATAATAGATGCATGTCAAATCAAATTTTAGCCGAAGTGTTCACATATTTTTTTATATAGAAAATATATAATATTTAATCATGGATTAAATAAGTTTGTCGTCATTAAAAATATAATATATGTTAGTAATTAAAATATAATATTTTAATTTCTACAAAAAAATGTAATATTAGAAAAGCTTTAATTGAATTTCACCAACGCAATATTATTAAAATATAATAATAAAAATATTAAGATAGGTATAATATTAGAGTTTCTAAAATTAAAAAGTACCAATTCCCACAAAGAGAAAGAGTTTCTACAAAAAAAAAATATAATATCAGGGATTCTAAAAAAAAGTATTAGATTTTTTACAAAAAAATATACTTGCATAATATTAAAGTTTCTACAATAAAAAAATATTAGAGAATCTCTAATTAAGTGACAAAAAAAAAAATACAAACTCGATAAAAAAAAAGATAAAAAAGAAAAAAAGCTCTAGTTTAGTTGTATATATCCAAGAATTTTATTTTATAATATTGGGTTAGAGTGATATATCCGATTAATTTAATTGTATATTTCCAAAAATTTGTTTTCTTAAAAAATAATGGGTTAGAGAAAATTAAAAAAATACAAAATAAAATAGAAAAACTCTAATTGAATGCCACCTAAGCAAAAACTCTAATAACTCTAATTAAATGCCACATAAGCAATTTTTCTTGAGAATGCACGAGAAGTCTCCGTGGGAATCTCGCTATGTATATAATAAAGATAAAGATATCGTAAATAGATATTATTGAAATATTTATTTTAAAATACTATTTGACAAATTTGTTTTTAAGTTATACGATGAATTGAAGATAATTTTTGCATGATAGTACATGTTTTATAATGTTTCATGGTAGAGCGTGATAAAAAGTATTAATTTGCTTTCCGTTTTATTACACTATCATGAGATTTTTTCTCTCGTCTTCATCCTTAAGACTATATAGGAACCCTATAAATATAAAATAATTATAAATTCTATTATATTTCAAATAAATACATTTCAATCTATTTTGACTGTTGATTTTTGAAATTATGTTCTCTGGCGATAAAAAATATTTGAGAAATTTTAAAAAATAAAAAAAAATAATAATAAAAAATTATATTAAATGATTTGCATTAATTTTTCGGTATACATCACCATGAAATTGGATCTAAGTTTTGAATTGTGGTTGATTATTGTATGAGAATAGTATAAATATTACATAATATCCTTGACCGTAAGATTTTTTATTTCTTTAAAAGACTACACCATATTGATGTATGTAATATTCTATCAAAAGACCTCTTTCTTATTTTTGGTTTTTTCTTTGTTTTGTTGGTAACATCAATGACCATGGAAAATTAATAAATACTTGTAAATTCAGACTATTCAATTAGCATGCCGATGCCGATCTATTGGAAAAAGAAAGAGAAATAAATAATAAATAATCTAAGATATAATAGAAAAAGGAACAATAAATGTTTCATTGGTAATATAAAACGACTTATAATTTAATTACAATTTTTTTAAAAAATAACTTATATTTTGGCATGTAAGGAATATCTCTTTTATTCTTTTTTTTTTTTGGACCAATATCTCTTTTATTCTTAAGTTAACGCAAGTATGACAATCTTTCATTGTATTAGTTTTAATATTTGTTTCTATGTCAAAAACATTCTTATATCTTCCTCCTCCTCTCTAACTCTAGCAGTCGCCCACTTTTTCTCTTCTTCTTGATATACTAGAGAGGGGTGATTTAGGGTCAATTTAGGCCTAAAATCACCCCTCCAAATCGTTTTCTTTCTATTTTAATTAAATAAGTGTGATTTTTACGTATATTTAGTATTTCTTTCGTTTGTTTTTTTTATTTATTTCATCCTTTGTTTTGATAATATTGTTGTCCCGTCTTGGTGCAGTATTCATTTGTTTCAGGTTGAAAGATTAAGGTTGATCCAGTGCAGATCGAATCAATGACTTTTGTGTCATCAACGCTACAGATCCGGAGGCATAGATATTCCGAAAACTTCTATATAGTCAAATATGTAGGCTTATGCAATGTGCCGTTTTATGCTATTAACACAGATGTTGTGAGTTTGTTCGCAGATTCATCCTTTTTGTTTTTAGCGATTTTGAATTTGTATTGCATCGATGTACTCTTATCAATTTGAATGAATGAATATCTTTTATTTATTAAAAAAATAAATTTGTTTCTATGTATAGTTTAAATTTTGTTTATATTAGACATGAAACCAACCAAACTGCGCTCATTATTTAGCTTAATATATTCTTCATGAGTTCAGATCCACTCCAGTTGGTTATCCTTCATTTCCTCCTGTCCTTTGTCTAGATGTGTAACATTTGGCAAAGAAAAAATCTAATGGTCCAGATTATTTGTTTAATAATATATTAATAAAAATAAAAGAAAACAACTTTCTCTCTTCTTCTCTGTTACAAACACTACTCTCTCTCTCACTGCAACTCCTCGTACAAGAAAAGACACAGCCAACAACATATCTTCTTCTTCTTTCTTTGTTAAAAAAAAATGTAACACCTCTTCCAAAAAAACTAGTTTTTAAAGACAGTAGAGAATTGAAATTGCAATCACATTACAGAATCTTGAAATTACATATGTTTTTTCTTTTAATTACAATTTCAAATTGAATCCCAAAATTGTTTACAACACCAACAAATAATCTTCAATTTCAATCAACTAATCTTTAATTAAAATCTTAAAATTTTAAAATTTTAATCGAATCTTCAAACCGGAAAGGAGGGGAACGGCGGATAAGTGGCTGCGACCCAGAGAAACAACAAATTGAGAGATGGAGAGTTAGAAACAACAAAGGAGAGATGGAGAGTTTTTTTTTTTTTTTTTTATAATTAAAGATGGAAGTTTTTTTTTGTTTCAATAGAGAAGAGGGAATCGACCGAGAGAAGAAGAACAAGGGAATTATGAGAAGAAGAGATATCCTGCTTTTTCTCTTTTATTTGATTTTCATTTTCAACCGTTGATCTGATTTTTATCCACATGGCAGTCATTTATTTAAGGGACTGGAGAACTGGAGCATAAAGAGACTGGAACAGATCTGGACTCATTCTTCATGATCTAAATTATACGTGTATTGAAGAGATATACTTTGCGTTGGTGCAGCTCTTGATTTAATTTGTTACCAGATTTTCTTGGCAAGTTTGCATTAGTGTGTGTTTGGTTCTGCGGTGAAAAAAAAAATGATTTTGGCAGAATTGAGTTTGATAGAATTGATTTTAGTTAAAGTGAGTTGAATAGAATTGATTTATGTTTTGATATATTAATGTAAAAGTGATTATTAATATTTAATGTTGTTTGGATAATTTGAATCAAAATTACTTTTAATGTGTAAATTACCAAAAAGGTCATAACTATATATATATATGGGTTAGGATCAAATGACACCAAGATGTCAAAGTTTATTTGACACCAAATCTCATCCACCCATTTCATTTAATCTAAAGGTTTAAAACTATCACCAAAATAATTAATGTACACCAATATCATCCAATTAAAAACAAATCTTTATCATCATAAATTCATAATCAAACATTTCTTATTTGGTTTTTTTTTTTATTCAAGTGTTTTCCCATTTCTTTTTATAAATTCCCGTTTGTTTTTTTTTTTTTTATCATAAAACAAAATATTTACCCAAGAGCACTTAGATGAGATGGCGCATATCTCTTCTAGCTTAACCAAGGTCCTGGGTTCGATCCCTGGCTTGGGCATGCAACACTGTTAAAACTCTTAGGGAGAGTTTGCCACCCATTTGGGTCCCACAAGACTCGAGGGATTAGTCTCTGCAGTTGCGCGCAGAGGATACCCGGTTTACAACAAAAAAATAAAACAAAATATTTTTTTTGACCAAAAATATATAATATAGTTAAGTTATCAATCATAGTACCTTCCAAGTTCCAACAAATAAATTATAAAAGATACATTGTTTAAAAAAAATTATACATTTTATTATGTGTCACGATAACAGTTGAGTTCATAATTTTTGCCATACTGTTTTTTTGGTAGATTTTTTGTCATGCTATTTTATAACCCATAAAAATTATACAACAACCATAACATAATCCATTAAAAATAAATTTTACCATGATGTTTAATTATATAAACGAAAATATAAGTTTTTCATGTTAATGAGCAAATAAAAAATTGAAAAAACAAATAGAGAATATTTTAATATGAATTTATGATGATAAAGATTTGTTTTTAATTAGGTGATTATGGAGCACATTAATTATTTTGATGATAGTTTTAAACCTTTGGATTAAATGAAATGAGTGAATGAGATTTGGTGTCAAATAAATTTTGACACCTTGGTGTCATTTGATCCTAACCCTATATATATATATATATATATTAAGATCCGTTAACACCAAATAGTTTGACACCAAATGTTACATATCTCAATAATGTTTTAACCGATATAAATTTTATAAAATCCACCGTTGAATTGAAAGTTTATATCATATAGATCATTTGTGTAAATTGTCAGACAAATTCAAAATCATTTGATATGTTATTGAGACGCATAAAGATTAAAGTCATTTAAAAAAACGCTCAAACCGTTAATTTTGATGTATCTCAATAACATATCAAATGATTTTATATTTGTCTGACAATTCACACAAATGATCTATATGATATAAACTTTCAATCCAACGGTGGATTTTATAAAATTTATATCGGTTAAAACATTATTGAGAGGTGTAACATTTGATGTCAAACTAATTGTTGTCAACGGATCCTGACTCTATATATATATCATCCAAAATATAATTTAAAAATATATCTATAACACCCCACAAATATATCTAGAATAATAGTGGAATATTATTACTGGTAACTGAATTCATTATTATTACAACAAGAGTTTATGCACACCAAGGTGCCAAATACATCAGAGAGTTTGAAAATAACAGCGAAAATCAACGAGAGTCACAATCCTAGAGGATAACTAGTACAACAAAACACGGGAAAAGAAAGCATGAAAGAAATGCCATCCAAAGCATAGCCACGAGCACACCAACCAGCATACCTTTAGCCAACCTGCTTATCTGAATCGAAAAGGGAGTGGGATGAGACAGTCACTTCGTCCCAGTGAATTCTACTACCCTCCTAAAAGGCAACTAAGGCCGGGGCTCCTAATCAGTCATAACATACATAATTCATAACATAATATCATAAAACATAATATAAATGGTGTGTCATAGATTATTAGTCTTGTTCATTTTAACCGCGAAGCACTCTGAGGTGAGTATCTCCCAGAGGCCTGCCTTATCCGCTGAACACGAAGTGTTTCCGGCATACAACTCACAATTTAACATTTTTCCTGATGGAAGCTTCCGAAGGAAGTCCATAAAGCGATAGAATAATTCGCACATAATTGACTGATTCTAAAATTTATTCATACTACCATAATTCCCAATTCCCGGGCGCATACATCATGTAACATCCCCAAAATTCTAAATCACTTAATTAATTTAATTAGAGGTTATCCATCAAATTAGAATTAATTATAAGTGATTGATTAATTGAATCCTAGGAGTTAAGTGTGAATTATGTGAGATTAGGTAAATTCATATGAACCTAAACTACACAATAAAACACTAATCTCATGGATTTAATTACTTAACATCAAAGAGAATTCAAATCCCTTCCTAGTGACTCATTATTCCACTATACCTTGCTTCACCACCTCATAACAACACCTCTTGATGCATGAGTGAGTCATAGTTCCACTCCTAACAACCACACTTAGTCACCTGCAATTAGAGCTCACTCACACACAAAATTCAGTTCAGCAAAATCTGAGGCTAATCCCTCTCAATTCTTTCTTGCTCTCCCACGCCAAACACACATACACATGCAACAAAACTCCAAACTTCTCAATTACATTAACCCTCAAAATTGTCATGATCCTTCTCCAACCCACTTCAATATTTGCAGAGATTCCTCACATGCAATAAACATTAGAGAAGCAGCTCTGAATCACTACAACTTCCTCTTCCCAAAATCTTCATATGACACAAAACAACAACAACCTCCATCACACCATTTTCTCTACCAATAGGATTACATGCAAGCTGTGGAACTGAGCTTACCTCCACTGTGTACACATCAGAAATCACACTATAAATACCACTCTATTCTAGCTGAACAACTCATCAAACCAACTCCAAATTCGTAGTTCAAATTAAAGGATTTTCAAGTGTCAAAGTTCAAGTCTGGGTCAGTTCTGTTCGTGGGTGCTAGGAGAGGTTTCAATAGTTGATAGTAGAGCCCAAAGGAAGTCTAAAGCTCCATTATCCAGGTGGGTTCTTAGGCTAGTGTAGTATAGCTTACCAAAAATTATGAAATATGCATGTCAATTTAGGATTTAGGGACTTTGTTGTGTGAGGGAATTAACTCCCAAATTTCCCTCCGTTCTGTCCTATATTATATGTTTTATATTATTGCACTGCTACAAATGAGGATTGTAGGTATTACTTTTTTTAAAATTGATGATTTTCGTAAAACAGGGGTCTCTCTGCATGAACTCGCCATAGCGAGTATCAAGCGAGCATGCATGGCGAGCTGGGTTTCTGGGCTGATGAAACTCGCCATGGCGAGCACCTGCTCGCCTAGCGAGTTGATTTAGGCCAGGACCTATAATTTCGCCATGGCGAGCTAGCTTGCTCGCTGTAGCGAGCTAAGTGCAGAAAGTCACTAACTTTTCAATTATTTTCTAAAGACCTCATACTCGTTTTATATCCTCATTGTCTCAGATAATTTGCAGTAATCTAAATAATATAATGTTAAACAGAATGTTAATCACAGGTAATTATTAGGGCTTAATTAGGGAATCTAGAAATGATGTATGCTCCCCGGGCTTGGGAAATTATTGGTAGCATGTTAATAATTTAGTGATCAGTCGAATTAATTATATGAACATGATATCAGTATGGACTTCGTTTTAGATGTTCCATTAGAAATTTATGTGAGCTTTATGCCGGAGCGCTTTCTGCTCGCGGATAAGGCGAACCCCTGAGACGTGCTCACCTTAGAGGGTTTGCGGTTTAAAATGAACAAGATAAACTCTGTGTTACACCTTTATATTATTGCTTAAGATAATTGTGCTATGGATATAGATTATGATATGACTGATTAGGAGCCCCGGCTTTATAGCCTAGGAGGGTAGTAGAACTCACTGGGACGAAGTGACTGTCTCACCCCATTCCCTTTTTGATATAGGTAAGACAGGTTATTTTTCGGAGCAGGGACCAGGATGGATCTGACGATTGGAGCTGTGCTTGGATTGTCAGCTTAGAAGACTTAGTCTTCTTCCTTGTTTTATTTAACTTGTTGATCTGTTGTAGTTTCTTCTTCCGTTGTCTGTATCGGACATTCATTATTATCTTAATGATAATTTATTATTCAGCTTTATTTCTTTTAAATTAATGTACTCGGATTCCAGTTTTTAATGCTTCGACTAAATATTCTAGATATTTTTAGTTGGGGCGTTACAATTGGTATCAGAGCAGGTCGATCTAGTATCGGACCTCGCCATGAGTCATTTCAATCCTTTCCTTAGTAGTAAGGACCCTTTGGAGTCTGGACTGTTTACGCTGAAACCATCGCGTACTGAGTCTGATCAGCTCAGTATTGTGCATGGTAGGCAGGGTATTACGGTTGAGAACCGAAGTGGACCTCGGTGGTTAAGTAAGAAGATCGTAGTGGAGTTTCAGTTCAGAAGCAACCGTTGGCGGAAGTTCTCTCTAACCGGATGTTAGAGCTGAAATAATTAGGACTGGAGGAGTAAGAACAGTCTGATGGAAGTACCAATCGCTTGAAGTAGAATTGTTCATAGAAGAACTTAAGTGTGTAGGTCAATTTGGAATCCAGCTGACATCATGTGTTAGGTAAATTCCCCGGACTTGAGAGTAACCATACCTTCCGGTAAACATGTTTACAAGAAACATGTGAGCCAATTAAGATTCAACCCTCAGTAAATCAAGATTCTTCCCGAATACCTAGTCTTGCCTTTCAGCCGCGAGATTTACTAGTGTTGTAGATCTGTTCAATACCATGAATAGAGAAACCAAGCCGGAATATTTGACCATAGTAACACTCATCTGAAAACTTTCCAATAGATTGTCCTATAGGAAGCCAACTCTTGATGCCTCACTAAGAAATAATTTAGCTTTCAACGTCGTAACTTGTATTCCCACCCTACCAATAGGAACCAGGAACTGTTTAGCATAACCAGTAGGATTTCTTTCGATACCGGCTTAGGTCAGTTAATTCGACAAAATTTTAGGGATCAATCTTGATTAGCGCAATGATTGGGAATCATTTTGCTACACCATTTGGATACCTAAGTTAGTTCGAGAGACATCAACCTTGAGTGAGAAACTAGAGTTGAACCGAAGTAATTTCTCTAGGTGGCAACCAATAGTTATATCTTACCACTAGGAGTTGAGCAATATCAGATGCACCATTAGGAATTCCACCTTATTAACTTAGTATCCATATGGGCTTGTTAGATGTAGTTGTTCATTTACCTTGAGCTAGTAACTTAGTATCTTAAACTACCCAACCAAGAGTGTAGGAAAAATAGTCGGATTAAGCTGCCTTTGATTCAAAACTCTCTTGCTTTCCGGTATGTCCTGTTACCACTTAGAGAACCATTATAGGCCTAGTAAGATAACCTCAGTCTAGCACGTTACATTAGGAATCACAACTAATCGCTTGGGAAATAACCTCACCCGGAATGACAAGTAGGAATATTTCTTGACCATACTTAAGTTATCAGATATCTTACCTAACACTATCATATATTTCTCACCTTAGCAGCTTAGTGTTGTAACTTAGATAGATACATTGTGAGAAAATTAAGTCGAACCACTCGTACTAGTAAATCACTTAGATGTCAGCCTGCTGTCTTGTCAATTAGTATACTACCAATAAGAACTCGTTGCTATAAGCAGTCAGTCTCTTGGAATCAACCTTAGTGTCGTATCACTAGCGTTCAAGCCTCAATAAGATTAGTAACTCAGAAGTTATTCTTGACACTTTCAGCCATCTAGATCACTCGTCTAATACCTATGTTAATTATCTCGTGTCGAAGATAACTGAGTTGGATTTAATTATTATCAGCCATTTAACATTTTCAAATCATCCAGATCCTTGAGTTATGAATCCATTAGAGTTAGCCAGATTTCCTTTAAGAGTGCCTTCAATATTGTGTTTGAGCCGAAACCAATAGAAGTCAAATTCGAAATTCATGACCATTCTTTCGAACCAACTATTTTGGATTGGGTATCCATTAGACATGGAATCATGGAACGGGTTCACTCCATAACTTGTCTGATTACGTCTAGGACCGATAATTCCTCCTCGTGCCCTACCATTTGTTAGTCTTAATTATCACCCGGAGTAAATTGAAAGGTGAACCTTCCAAAATCTTCGACATCGGTCAGTCAAACTGACAACTGTGGGACGTCACTTATCAGTGATCTTGTTCAATCTTCTCAGCCTTTCCGTTACATTGTTAGTAACTAAATATAATCTGTGGAATCCAGTTTATCTGGAAAGGACATGTGTAAGCTCCGTTCAAGCTCCCACTCATCGTAGCAATCTTTTAATCAGTATCATTAGACAGTTATCCGCCGAACTATTTTGTTCAATATCAGTATCAATTAATCATATATGTTTTCGTGCACCCGATCGACCCGTCATTAACTCCATTGTGCCGATTAATCTTTCGGAGTCTTATCAGCTAAATTCCAGTTAAGTTTCAGATCTTTCCAGTTACGTAGAAATAGGAGCTAGTAGAAGTAGTACTATCTAGGCACCTCATCCGAACTATTTTCTGAAATCAAGTTTTGAATCATTTCATTCTCTATCCACTGATTCAGTTCGCTGGACCTTATCAATGATAGGTATAGATCATCACTCAAATTCCTCGTGTAGAGCATCAGAGTTTCCTTCTGCGAATCCAATTCATACGCTGACACATCGACTATGGTGAAGAAAGGATTTAAAGCCATTGTCTGTGTCGAGAGCGCAAATCTTCCGTACCCAGTCAGCGGTCATTAAAAATCCAATCAATTTAGCTGGATTCTCCTATATCAGTCTATCAGTGTAATACCCAGCTAATTTAACCGTATCATCGAGGAAGATTCGAACCTCAGTTCTTCGACATGTTAAAAGTATTACTCGACCACAGTGTTGTGCTAGGATTGATTGGAATGGTAGGTGGAAAATTCTGTAGTACTATGGAATCGGTTGCAGATGAGTCAGACTCATTGGCGAAAGGATCTATAGTGCTTAAGCATTCTCCGCTCGTTTTATATCTTGATTAATCCTAGAAATCTTTACACGGCGCTATGGGACAGTGGTACGTGCGACGTGTCGCGAGCTGCAGCGTGTGGAATTGAGAAACCTCGAAGAGAATGACTTGGATTGTCATTACCAATTCCCAAACTTATCCCATCCAGCTATTCATATAGCAGCAATCAGGCCAGATACCGACCTGTAGAAGTGTAGTGCGAAATAATAATTATACGGTATATTAAGGCATAATGAACATGTCGGATGTAGTAATGGTGGAAATGAATTAGAAAAGGAGACGATGCGTCACGGTGTTAAACGGATTTGGAATAAGGTCATGTTGACGTAAATAAAAAGGAGTGACTATAATTAGTCGGATCAGAGTGCGTAGCACGAGATCAGGTGGAAGTATGGTTGGACGATCAATTCGGACGAATAACCCTTTGAGAGAGGAAAGTTTTATTCCAAAGAATAAAAGTAATCAGGAGTTCTTGAAATTAACACCAAAGTTGGAATTACGAGGTGTTTTCAAACGAATAAATTCTATCCGAAGTAGATAAGACCTTACCAGATCTTTCTAACTTGTCGGTTCTGTAACCTATTAGTTAATTATATTTCTATCCATGTCAGGGTCACATGACATGTTTCATGTGTCTTACCTTCGAAAATCCATTTCCAATCCTTATCACTCTTCAGAAGTTGATATTCAGTCAGCCTCACCTTATCAGCCGAATCTAGTTCGTATAATTGATTGTGAAGTTAAGATCCTTTGGAACAAGAAAATTTCAATAATCAAGTCGGATGGGCTCAGTCTTATAACGACTAACTCACTCAGGACGGAATCCTGTCATGAGAAAAGTTATTTCTATCCCTCCTAAAGGTAAATTTCTGAATTTCGAGGACGAAATTCTTTAAGGGGGGTAGATTGTAACATCCCCAAAATTCTAAATCACTTAATTAATTTAATTAGAGGTTATCCATCAAATTAGAATTAATTATAAGTGATTGATTAATTGAATCCTAGGAGTTAAGTGTGAATTATGTGAGATTAGGTAAATTCATATGAACCTAAACTACACAATAAAACACTAATCTCATGGATTTAATTACTTAACATCAAAGAGAATTCAAATCCCTTCCTAGTGACTCATTATTCCACTATACCTTGCTTCACCACCTCATAACAACACCTCTTGATGCATGAGTGAGTCATAGTTCCACTCCTAACAACCACACTTAGTCACCTGCAATTAGAGCTCACTCACACACAAAATTCAGTTCAGCAAAATCTGAGGCTAATCCCTCTCAATTCTTTCTTGCTCTCCCACGCCAAACACACATACACATGCAACAAAACTCCAAACTTCTCAATTACATTAACCCTCAAAATTGTCATGATCCTTCTCCAACCCACTTCAATATTTGCAGAGATTCCTCACATGCAATAAACATTAGAGAAGCAGCTCTGAATCACTACAACTTCCTCTTCCCAAAATCTTCATATGACACAAAACAACAACAACCTCCATCACACCATTTTCTCTACCAATAGGATTACATGCAAGCTGTGGAACTGAGCTTACCTCCACTGTGTACACATCAGAAATCACACTATAAATACCACTCCATTCTAGCTGAACAACTCATCAAACCAACTCCAAATTCGTAGTTCAAATTAAAGGATTTTCAAGTGTCAAAGTTCAAGTCTGGGTCAGTTCTGTTCGTGGGTGCTAGGAGAGGTTTCAATAGTTGATAGTAGAGCCCAAAGGAAGTCTAAAGCTCCATTATCCAGGTGGGTTCTTAGGCTAGTGTAGTATAGCTTCCCAAAAATTATGAAATATGCATGTCAATTTAGGATTTAGGGACTTTGTTGTGTGAGGGAATTAACTCCCAAATTTCCCTCCGTTCTGTCCTATATTATATGTTTTATATTATTGCACTGCTACAAATGAGGATTGTAGGTATTACTTTTTTTAAAATTGATGATTTTCGTAAAACAGGGGTCTCTCTGCATGAACTCGCCATAGCGAGTATCAAGCGAGCATGCATGGCGAGCTGGGTTTCTGGGCTGATGAAACTCGCCATGGCGAGCACCTGCTCGCCTAGCGAGTTGATTTAGGCCAGGACCTATAATTTCGCCATGGCGAGCTAGCTTGCTCGCTGTAGCGAGCTAAGTGCAGAAAGTCACTAACTTTTCAATTATTTTCTAAAGACCTCATACTCGTTTTATATCCTCATTGTCTCAGATAATTTGCAGTAATCTAAATAATATAATGTTAAATAGAATGTTAATCACAGGTAATTATTAGGGCTTAATTAGGGAATCTAGAAATGATGTATGCTCCCCGGGCTTGGGAAATTATTGGTAGCATGTTAATAATTTAGTGATCAGTCGAATTAATTATATGAACATGATATCAGTATGGACTTCGTTTTAGATGTTCCATTAGAAATTTATGTGAGCTTTATGCCGGAGCGCTTTCTGCTCGCGGATAAGGCGAACCCCTGAGACGTGCTCACCTTAGAGGGTTTGCGGTTTAAAATGAACAAGATAAACTCTGTGTTACACCTTTATATTATTGCTTAAGATAATTGTGCTATGGATATAGATTATGATATGACTGATTAGGAGCCCCGGCTTTATAGCCTAGGAGGGTAGTAGAACTCACTGGGACGAAGTGACTGTCTCACCCCACTCCCTTTTTGATATAGGTAAGACAGGTTATTTTTCGGAGCAGGGACCAGGATGGATCTGACGATTGGAGCTGTGCTTGGATTGTCAGCTTAGAAGACTTAGTCTTCTTCCTTGTTTTATTTAACTTGTTGATCTGTTGTAGTTTCTTCTTCCGTTGTCTGTATCGGACATTCATTATTATCTTAATGATAATTTATTATTCAGCTTTATTTCTTTTAAATTAATGTACTCGGATTCCAGTTTTTAATGCTTCGACTAAATATTCTAGATATTTTTAGTTGGGGCGTTACACATCATGTCTAAATTCCTACGTTAAAACCTAATAGTCCGACTGTGATGACCTCCTGTTTAACATTATATAATTCGTACAACTGCAAATAACCATCTCTGATGAAGATATTAAACGAGTGATCAAAAGTTTTGAAAATAGGAAAAAGTGAGTGAATTCTGGGTTAGCTCGCTACGGCGAGTCACCAAGCTCGCCATGGCGAACATACAGGTCCTGACCTAAACAACTTGCTAGGCGAGCCAGAGCTCGCCATGGCGAAGTTCTTCAGCCCAGAACCTTCAGCTCGCCATGAAGGCTCGCTAGCAACTCGCTATGGCGAGTTCATGCAGAATTGACCCTGTTTTGCGAAAATCATCATTTTTCAAAGTATTCACCTACAATCTTCATCCGAGGCGTTGCAGAAATATAAAATAGATAATATAAGACAGAATAGAGTGGAATTTGGGGCTTAATTCCACCCACACAGCTATACCTATTCAATCCTAATTTCCATGCAATTTCATAAATTTGAATTAAACTAACTACGTAGCCTAAGAACCCACCTGTTAGAAGCTTTTCCTTGCTCCTGGGCTCCTCTAAATTTAGCTACTGCAACCCCAACAAGACCCACGAACTGACATACCAAAAGCTTGAGCTTGACACTTGAAAACCATTCTATTTGAACTACGAATTTGAAGTAGAATTGATGAATTATTCAGCTGGAATGGAGGGCTATTTATAGTTGATTTCTGATGCTATGTACAGGAGTGATTTTGTTCTAATTTGGTGCATGCATGGATTTTCATTGGTGAGTAATGAGGTGTGGTGAAGCTTGTTGTTGTTGTTATGTATCATGTGATGTTTTGGAAAGTTGATACTTCAAAGATTCTTGCTCTAGTGTTGCAGTAGGAATCTCTGCAGAAGGTGGCAAGTATACTTGTGATAGAAAATGACAAGTTATGAGTGTTGGTGTGAATGAGAAGTTTGGAGTTTTGCCCACCTTGTTGTTGTTGGGGCGTGAGAGAGAGGAGAGAATTGAGGGAGCTTGTGTTTAGATTTTTGCTGAAAATGAATCGAGGGAAGAGTACTTTAGTTTGCATGTATCTTGGTTGAGTGGAACAATGACTCATACTTTGATTATGAGGTGTTGATAAGTGGTGTGAAATGGGTTTAAGTGGAAGGTGAGTCACTAAGGAGGGAATTTTGAATTCTAGTAGTGTTGATTAAATCAAATTCATGTAGTTAGTGTTTTAATGTGTAGCTCAAGTTTAAGTGGAATTACTTATTCTCACACAATTCACACTTAACTCCTATGATTTAATTAATCAATCACTTCTAATTAATTCTAATTTAATAGATAATCTCTAATTAAAATTAATTAGGTGATTTAGAATTTGGGGATGTTACAATCTACCCCCTTTAAGAAATTTTGTCCTCGAAATTCAGAAGTTTACCTTAGAATAGGTGAGGATAACTTTTCATCATATCGGATTCCAGTTTCCAAGTGTATTCGCCGTCCGGAGACTGCGCCCATTCAACTTTGACAATAGGAATCCTCTTATTCCGAAGGGTTTTGACATCACGATCAATGATTCGAACTGGATCAGGTTGATAAGTCAAGTCTGGCTGAAGATCTATCTGTTCAATTTCTATCGGCTGATAAGGATCTGGAATATACTTTCGAAGCTGAGAGACATGGAACACGTCGTGTAGCCCTGACATAGAAGGTGGAAGAGCTAACTGATAGGCTACGGAACCGACGCGCCGAAGAATTTGATAAGGTCCAATATATCTTGGACAGAGTTTCTTGGTTCTAAACACACCACGTAAACCCAGCTTCGGAGTAACTTTCAAAAACACATGATCTCCTTCCTCAAACTCCAAGGGTCTCCGTCTCCTGTCGGCGTAACTCTTCTGCCGACTCTGAGCGACTTTCATTTTCTCTCGGATGGACTTAACCTTTAAAGTCGTTTCTTGAATAACATCCGGTCCTAAGATTCCACGATCACCAACCTCAGTCCAACACAACGGGGTTCGACACTTCCTACCATAAAGAGCTTCGAAGGGTGCCATTCCTATACTGGAATGGTAACTGTTATTATAGGCAAATTCTATCAGATGTAGGTGGTTACTCCAACTACCACCATCTTCCAAAACACAAGCACGGAGCATATCTTCAAGGGTTTGAATGGTTCTCTCAGATTGACCATCCGTCTGAGGGTGATGCGACGTACTCATCTTCAATCGAGTACTCATTGCCTTTTGGAAGGCTTTCCAGAACCTAGAAGTGAAGATTGGATCTCTATCTGACACGATACTGAAAGGTACACCATGAAGCCTTACAATCTGCTCTATAAAGATAGTTGCATATTGCGGGGCTTTATAGGTGGATTTGACTGGAATGAAATGAGCCGACTTGGTTAATCTATCCACGATTACCCAGATCGAATCTTGGCCTCTTTGGTTACGCGGTAACCCTCCAACAAAGTCCATAGTGATGTGTTCCCATTTCCATTCCGGAATGTCTAAGGGCTGTAAGGGACCTCCAGGTTTCTGATGTTCAATCTTAACCTGTTGGCATACCAAACAACGGGATACAAAATCCGCAATCTCAGCTTTCATATTGGGCCACCAATAGTTCTGCTTCAGATCGTGATACATCTTGGTATCCGGGATGGATCGAGAATCCACTCTTATGGGCTTCTTCTAAGATCAATCGTTTCAATTCACCATCACTTGGTACACACGGCCTACCTTCATACAGTATGGCACCATCAGATGCTATTGAAAACTCAGGATTATTCAATTTCTTTTGCAACTCCAGATCACTACGTTGTGCTTGCGCTATCCTGGCGCGCAGATCACACGATAACTCCATCCGATTAATTCTTATTCCACTCTTCCGGTATACCACATTCAGATTGAGGTCTCTGAACTTCTCATACAACCCACACTGTTGCATAAGTAATTCAGAAGCATACAAAGCTTTCCTGCTTAAGGCATCCGCCACTACGTTTGCCTTACCAGGATGGTAGTTAAGATTGAAGTCGAAATCTTTTAGATATTCCATCCACCTTCGTTGTCTCATGTTTAAATCCTTTTGATCAAACAGATACTTCAAACTTTTATGGTCGCTAAAAAGATCAAATTGGACACCATACAAGTGATGCCTCCAGATCTTCAAAGCGAAGATAATTGCGGCTAGTTCCAGATCATGAGTTGGGTAATTCTGTTCATGTGGCTTCAACTGCCGAGAGGCATATGCAACCACGGCACCATCTTGAATTAGTACACACCCAAGCCCTTTATGCGATGCATCACAATACACCACATATTTCCGAGTTGGATCAGGAATTACTAGCACTGGGGCACTTGTCAACTTTTCCTTCAACGTCTGGAAACTCAGTTCACATTCTGCATCCCATTCAAAGGCAGCTCCTTTCCTTGTCAATCTAGTCAAAGGCAGGGCAATCTCCGAAAATCCCAAAATGAATCTCCGATAATAGCCTGCCAAGCCTAGGAAACTTCTGACTTCAGACACAGTCCTGGGTCTATCCCAATTGAGTACAACTTCTACCTTGGATGGGTCGACTGCCACACCACCTTGTGATATGACATGTCCCAAGAAGTTGATTTCGGACAGCCAGAATTCACACTTACTGAACTTAGCATAAAGCTTCTTTTCTCTTAAAATCTCCAAGACAATCCTCAGGTGTTCAGCATGTTCTTCAGGGCTTCGAGAATAAATTAGGATGTCATCTATGAAGATAACAACAAATTTATCCAGATAAGGTTGGAAGATCCTGTTCATATAATCCATGAACACAGCTGGGGCATTAGTTAGACCAAAGGGCATGACAAGGAATTCATAGTGTCCATAACGCGTTCGGAAAGCAGTTTTGGACACGTCAGAAGACTTGATGCGAATCTGATGATAACCAGACCGAAGATCTATCTTTGAAAAGACAGTAGCACCTCTGAGTTGGTCTAGAAGGTCATCTATACGGGGCAAAGGATACTTGTTCTTTATGGTGACCTTATTGAGCTGACGGTAATCAATACAAAGGCGTATTGAACCATCCTTTTTCTTAACCAACAGAACTGGCGCTCCCCAAGGAGAGACACTTGGACGGATGAAATGCTTTTGGAGTAATTCTTCTAACTGAGACTTGAGTTCATGCAATTCTAGAGGAGACATTCTATACGGAGCAACTGATATGGGCTGAGAGCCGGGAACAAGATCAATGGAAAACTCCACTTCTCTTTCTGGAGGTAGGGTCATGATATCGTCAGGAAAGATATCTAAATACTCATTAACTACTGGAATATCTGAGGGACTTAAATCAGGTTCAGGATCAACAGTAAACAAGACACTGAAACATTTAGTACCCGCACCTAGGTACTGGATCATTTGATGAGCATTCTGGAGTAAGGCGGAAAGAGCTCTACTTTCTGTAGATGTTTCAGTTGGAATGAACAAGTTCTTTTCAGCACATCCTATATACACGGTATTGGCAGATAACCAATCCATGCCTAGGACTACGTCAAAATCTTTCAAGGGTAGACAGATCAGATCTATGTGATAGACTTTACTGCCCACTAAGATTGGACAGTTTTGGCAGACACGTTTAGAGATGACTTTGCCGCCAGTGGCGACAGCAACTGCCATTTGGGGTACAAGAGGAACTGAAGGTAGTTTAAGTCGCTGAGCACAGTCAACGGCTATAAAAGAGTTGGTAGCACCACAATCAAATAGTACTAACACTTCTGATTGTCCTAATAAACATACATCCATAATCAAAGCATTATTAGATTTAATCTCAGCACAATCAAGTGAGTAAACCCGACCTTTGCTTTTAGGCGCACCGCTGGAATCTCCATGCTTCTTGAGCTTTGGACAGTCTTGCTTGAAGTGTCCAGGCTGCTTGCAGTAATAACAGATATTCTTTCCCTTCATGCATTCACCACTGTGTGGGAAACCACAGTCTGAACAATTCTTTGGCGAACGCTGAGAGAAACTATGTTTGCCTTTGCTTGTAGAACCCTTAGTCCTCACTTGCAGATTGAACTTTCCCGAGTCCCTTCTCTTCTGAAATAGTTAATTCTTTTCCTTCTGAATATTGCCAAGATCAGCCTCGGCATGGTAGCTTTTTTGCACAAGTTCACCAAAAGAGGTAATGCGCTGCATGGACACATCGTGGGCAATGTCTGCTCTCAAACCAATCCGATACTTTTTCATTTTCCAGGCCTCAGTAGGAGCGTTGTCTCCATCAGCCACATAGCGCACTAGCTCATTAAACCTCATAGTATACTCTGCTACAGTCATATTCCCTTGCTTCAGTTCAGTCAATTCACGTTCCATCTGGAATTGGTAACTCTCCGGAATGTAGTGTCCCACGAAGAGCCGCCTGAAATTCTTCCAGTTCAACTCCATACTACTCGCTTCCATATACGACATGGTTCCGTCCCACCAGTTGCAAGCATCACCCCTGAAGAAGCGGGAGACGAATACAACCTTGTTAACTTCAGAACAATCCATTGAGTCCAAGATTCCACTCATGCGCTGGATCCATTCACGGGCCTTAGCCGGATTGTATTCCCCATAAAACTCCGGAGGGCTCATCCTACAGAATTCTCTGAAAGCGGCACTGGTGCCTTGCTGCTGAGGAGGAGGAGGTGGTTGGTTCATATGTTGCTGAAACATATTCATAAATTCCTGATGCCGCTGAGCCTGCTGTGCTTGGAACTGCTGATGTTGATGCAGCATCTCCGCCCACATGTTGGCGTTAGCATCACCGAACACTTCTGGCTCCTAATCACTGTCGTGCCTTCTTGGGGGTCTTCCAGGTCCTCGCCTCGATCCAGACATTTCGCTCTAACTGCCAATATCAAATCAAGTTAGCTAGGCCTAAAGTGACATGACACTTAGAACGTATGTAGGGAACCTAGACAACTTCTGGGATTGGAATGGTAATAATAATGAACTCACGCAAGATCTGAATCGACCTGCTCTGATACCAATTATAACACCCCACAAATATATCTAGAATAATAGTGGAATATTATTACTGGTAACTGAATTCATTATTATTACAACAAGAGTTTATGCACACCAAGGTGCCAAATACATCAGAGAGTTTGAAAATAACAGCGGAAATCAACGAGAGTCACAATCCTAGAGGATAACTAGTACAACAAAACACGGGAAAAGAAAGCATGAAAGAAATGCCATCCAAAGCATAGCCACGAGCACACCAACCAGCATACCTTTAGCCAACCTGCTTATCTGAATAAAAAAGGGAGTGAGGTGAGACAGTCACTTCATCCCAGTGAATTCTACTACCCTCCTAAAAGCCACTAAGGCCGGGGCTCCTAATCAGTCATAACATACATAATTCATAACATAATATCATAAAACATAATATAAATGGTGTGTCACAGATTATTAGTCTTGTTCATTTTAACCGCGAAGCACTCTGAGGTGAGTATCTCCCAGAGGCCTGCCTTATCCGCTGAACACGAAGTGTTTCCGGCATACAACTCACAATTTAACATTTTTCCTAATGGAAGCTTCCGAAGGAAGTCCATAAAGCGATAGAATAATTCGCACATAATTGACTGATTCTAAAATTTATTCATACTACCATAATTCCCAATTCCCGGGCGCATACATCATGTCTAAATTCCTACGTTAAAACCTAATAGTCCGACTGTGATGACCTCCTGTTTAACATTATATAATTCGTACAACTGCAAATAACCATCTTTGATGAAGATATAAAACGAGTGATCAAAAGTTTTGAAAATAGGAAAAAGTGAGTGAATTCTGGGTTAGCTCGCTACGGCGAGTCACCAAGCTCGCCATGGCGAACATACAGGTCCTGACCTAAACAACTCGCTAGGCGAGCCAGAGCTCGCCATGGCGAAGTTCTTCAGCCCAGAACCTTCAGCTCGCCATGAAGGCTCGCTAGCAACTTGCTATGGCGAGTTCATGCAGAATTGACCCTGTTTTGCGAAAATCATCATTTTTCAAAGGATTCACCTACAATCTTCATCTGAGGCGTTTCAGAAATATAAAATAGATAATATAAGACAGAATAGAGTGGAATTTGGGGCTTAATTCCACCCACACAGCTATACCTATTCAATCCTAATTTGCATGCAATTTCATAAATTTGAATTAAACTAACTACCTAGCCTAAGAACCCACCTGTTAGAAGCTTTTCCTTGCTCCTGGGCTCCTCTAAATTTAGCTACTGCAACCCCAACAAGACCCACGAACTGACATACCAAAGGCTTGAGCTTGACACTTGAAAACCCTTCTATTTGAACTACGAATTTGAAGTAGAATTGATGAATTATTCAGCTGGAATGGAGGGCTATTTATAGTTGATTTCTGATGCTATGTACAGGAGTGATTTTGTTCTAATTTGGTGCATGCATGGATTTTCATTGGTGAGTAATGAGGTGTGGTGAAGCTTGTTGTTGTTATGTATCATGTGATGTTTTGGAAAGTTGATACTTCAAAGATTCTTGCTCTAGTGTTGCAGTAGGAATCTCTGCAGAAGGTGGCAAGTATACTTGTGATAGAAAATGACAAGTTATGGGTGTTGGTGTGAATGAGAAGTTTGGAGTTTTGCCCACCTTGTTGTTGTTGGGGCGTGAGAGAGAGGAGAGAATTGAGGGAGCTTGTGTTCAGATTTTTGCTGAAAATGAATTGAGGGAAGAGTACTTTAGTTTGCATGTATCTTGGTTGAGTGGAACAATGACTCATACTTTGATTATGAGGTGTTGATAAGTGGTGTGAAATGGGTTTAAGTGGAAGGTGAGTCACTAAGGAGGGAATTTTGAATTCTAGTAGTGTTGATTAAATCAAATTCATGTAGTTAGTGTTTTAATGTGTAGCTCAAGTTTAAGTGGAATTACTTATTCTCACACAATTCACACTTAACTCCTATGATTTAATTAATCAATCACTTCTAATTAATTCTAATTTAATAGATAATCTCTAATTAAAATTAATTACGTGATTTAGAATTTGGGGATGTTACAATATCATCTGTACCGGACGAAATTCTATAGGCCCAATAACGAAGTGGCCCAACAAATGATCCAAATAATTCAAACAGATAACTTGGCGGGAAAGGCAAAGGCTGGCGACATGAAAGCTAAGGATAACGCCCTGGGACCTGGTCAACTCACTTGAGAAACACGAAATCGCCCACTAAACCCACTCAGACACGGTGAAGGGTGACGGAAGCCACCCACTACTACCATCTACACACGGTGGAGGAAAGAAACCGCCAATAACCACCCCTGTAACACAGTGGATACGGCGGAAACCACCCACGACCTCCATAAGGAGGAGTGGGGCGATTCATAGATATTTTAAATGTAATCCTCCTCTATAAATAGAGGAAAATAACCCATTGCGAAGGGTTCACTTTTTTTTTTATTGGTAAAGTTGTATTCTTGCATTATTATCCTTTAATATACTTGGACTGATCCCCCATACAAATTTTACCAGAACATTTTGGCGCCCACCGTGGGGCTGCGGTAAAACGATTCCCAGCCTACCACTAAAACCAGACAAACTACGAGATCCTCCTCTAAGATGGCAGGAGGAACACCCGCCCAAGAAAACCACATAACCTTGACGGACGCAGTTGCAGAGTTACGACGCCTGCAGGCCAAGGTTACCGAGATAGACAAGGAAAAAGCAAACAAAGTGGATGAAACGGAGGAAAACAATATCACTGACTCCCAACCACTGGCACAAGACCTTTGGGACGCGAGGGTACCTGACAACTTCAGAACACCCCACCTCCCAGACTTTGACGGAAAGACAGATCCAACAGAACACCTGATGGCAGTAGGTACCAAGACCGCCATCATAGAGGCAGCGGATCACCTTAAGTGCAAGCTCCTCTCAGGCATGCTGAAAGATGCAGCCTTGAGATGGTATATGAATCTGCCCAAGAATTCCATAGAAAGTTGGACAGATTTCCAACAAAAATTCACACAAAAATTCGCCGGCTCCAAACACATAAAGGTCACAGCGACCAGTTTGTTCTCCTTACGACAAAACCACAACGAGTCGCTACGGGAGTACTTGGCGAGATTCTGCGAATCAACCAGCAAAGTAAGCAACCCAAACCAGGAGATGTTTGTCTCCGCCTTCCATCACGACCTTAAGGCGGGACACTTCAATGAATCTCTAGCGCAAAAGCTAGCAACATCAATGCAAGAGGTAACAAGAAGAGAAGAAGGATACATAAAAGGTGAAGAGAGTAATGCTGAGAAGCGGATAAGAGACGCCAGGGAAAGAGGCCCGGTAAACAGGGGAAACGACCAGAGCGAATTTTATCACCATCACAGACGCCCAATTCCCAATCACCACGGCGTTGAACGCCACAGAAAACCGTATCAGCCGCCAAGGCACTTCCAGGAGGATAAGAATGAGTACACACCTCTTAACCGCGCCCGGGTCTACGTCCTGAATGAAATCTTGGAAACAGGATTAGGGAGATTACCACCACAAAGAGGCAAATAACACACTTTATGAATGAACTCCAACGCCTGGTGCGCTTACCATAGATGCCGAGGCCACGATACTGAAAAGTGCTTCAGGTTAAGAGACCTAATTGAAGAACTGATAAAGAGTGGTCACCTAAGGAAATTCTTAGATGACGCCGCCGCGGGAAAAATGGTCATCCCAAAGGCACAAACCAATCACTCAAAGGATCACTCAGAAGGAGAAGATCCAGGAAAAGGAAGGAGGATCTCCGTAAACACCATCGCAGGCGGATTCGCAGGAGGTGGAGAATCCTCAAATGCCAGAAAGCGTTACGTAAGAAGAATGGATCAAAATGAGAAATTCATAGGACACACTTCAACGACACCCGTCCCCGACCTATCGTTCACCAAGGAAGACAAGAGAGAAGTCATGCCACACGATGACAACCCCCTCGTGATACAAGTACAAATATTGAATTGTGACGTAAAAAGGGTGTTGATTGACTCGGGAAGTTCAGCAGACATTATGTACTGGGAAGCCTTTAAGGCGATGTAGCTGTCAGACGAACATCTCCTGCCCTATAGCGGCACGTTGGTAGGCTTCGCCGGCGAGCAGGTGGAAGTGATGGGATATACTACCCTGTTGACCACATTTGGAGAAGAGGAGAACGCCAAGACTATCAAGGTTAGATATTTGGTAGTTAAAACCCCATTCACGTCATACAACATTATCATCGGAAGGTCGACTTTCAACACACTCGAGGCGGCATTATCGACCCTCTATTTGTCCATCAAGTACCTCCTGGACAACGGAAAAGTAAGAACGATAAGAGGAGACCAAAAGCTGGCGAGAAGATGCTACGAGTCAAGCCTGAAAATCAGGCACAAACAAAGCAAGAGGTCAGAATCAATGGCGTCACACACAGCAGGAAACGGAGTTAATATGATCTCACCCCTAGACCTCGATCCAAGAGAGGATTTTACAGAGAGAAGAATGAGTCCCATTGAAGAATTGGAACAAGTCCAGATCGGCGACATACCATACCAAGTAACAAACAACGGAACCACTTTAAAACCCGATGAAAAAGAAAAGATCCTGGCCATGTTGAGAAAGAACATAGACCTTTTCGCATGGAAACCATCGGATATGCCAGGAATCGACGAAAGCGTGATAACACACAAACTATCCATCGCGCCCAACGTCAAGCCTGTATCGCAAAGAAAGAGGAAGATAGGAGAAGAGCGGCAGTAAACGAAGAAGTGGAAAAACTAAAAGCAGCAGGTTTCATCGAAGAAATAAAGTACCCATCGTGGCTGGCGAATGTAGTGATGGTAAAGAAAGCGAATGGCAAGTGGAGGATGTGTGTGGACTTCACGGACTTGAACAAAGCCTGCCCAAAGGATCCGTACCCTCTACCTAACATCGATAGGCTTATCGACGGAGCCTCGGGATATAAGATGTTAAGTTTTATGGACGCCTACTCAGGGTACAACAAGATAAAGATGAACCCTGCAGACGCACCTCACACGGCCTTCATGACCAATACGTGCAATTATTTCTATAATGTCATGTCATTTGGTCAGAAGAACGCTGGCGCCACTTACCAAAGGCTGATGGATAAGGTATTCTCATAACAGATAGGCAAAAACTTGGAGGTGTACATTGATGATATGGTAGTGAAGACCACAGAGGATGGCGAACACGATCAAGACTTAGGGGACATCCTCGCCTCAGTTAGAAAGTATAAGATGAGACTGAATCCTGCAAAATGTTCTTTCGGAGTCCAAACAGGAAAATTCTTAGGCTTTATGCTCACAAATAAAGGGATAGAAGCCAACCCAGACAAGTGCCAGGCCATAATCGACATGAAGAGCCCAACAATAGTGAAGGAGGTCCAACAACTGGCAGGAAGGATTGCGGCTTTGTCAAGATTTCTATCCTGCTCAGGAGAGAAAGCATTCCACTTTTTCTCCACTCTAAGGAAAAGTGAGAGATTCGTATGGAGCCCTTAATGTGAAGAAACTTTTCAGAAGCTTAAAATTTTTCTGGCGTCACCCCCAATATTAACTCGCCCAGAAAAGGGAAACACTATATACCTCTACCTAGCTGTTTCAGACAGCGCCCTCAGTTCAGCATTGGTGCAGGAAGTCAAAGGAGAAGAGAAGCCGATATATTTCGTAAGCAGGACATTCAAAGGCGCTGAAGCCAACTACCAAAAGATAGAGAAGCTATCCTTGGCTGTTGTTATCACGGCAAGGAAACTAAGACAATACTTCCAGAGCCATAAAGTAGTGGTCAAGACGGAATATCTCATAAAGAAAGTCCTAAGGGAGCCCGATCTAGCAGGGAGAATGGTAGCATGGGCAGTAGAATTATCAGAGTTTGATATAACTTTCTCCCCTAGGGGCGCAATAAAATCGCAGATTTTGGCGGACTTCATATCGGAATTATCAACCCTGCCAAAAGAGAACAGCGAGGAACCTTGGACACTTTCAGTCGATGGTGTGTCTAACCTAAAAGGAAGCGGAGCGGGAGTGGTCCTGGAAGGGCCTGATGGAGTACTGATAGAACAATCCTTAAGGCTCGCCTTCAAAGCAAGTAACAACCAAGCTGAATATGAAGCCCTGCTTGCTGGGATGAAATTGACAAAGGAGATGGAGGTCATAGACCTCAGGGCAAAGAGTGACTCACAGCTAGTAACCAATCAAGTGTCAGGAGAATTTCAAACAAAGGATCCCCAACTGACTAAATATCAAGAAAATGTGAATAAATTAGCGAAATGCTTCAATTCATTTCAGCTAATTTATGTGCCGAGAGAGCAGAACGCTAGGGCAGACTTAATATCCAAGCTCACCGGCACCAAGAAACCCGGAAGCAATAGAACCTTCATCCAGGAAACCATAGCAAACCCAAGCATCAACGAAGAGGCGACTCACATGATCATAGAAGAAGAAGATTGGAAAGCGCCCATCATCAAATACCTGCAGAAAGATGAGCTCCCTGGCCCAAGGGAGGAAGCATATCGGGTCAAAAGAATGGCGTCATGGTATTCCATGCTTGGAGATAAGCTGTACAAGAGAGGATTCTCAGGCCCATTGCTACTATGCGTAAGCAAAGAGGAAGCCAAATGAATCCTAGAGGAGATTCATGAAGGATCATGTGGAAGCCATATTAGAGCGAGATCGCTAGCAGGCAAAATCCTCAGAGCAGGATTCTTCTGGCCAGAGCTACACAGTGACGCAGCAAGGTATGTAAGAACATGCGACAAATGTCAGAGATTCTCAAATCTACACTACGCCCCAGGAGAACCCCTTAAATCAATCCTTTCCCCTTGGCCCTTCTTCATGTGGGGCGTTGATATATTAGGTCCTTTCCCCACCTCATGGAAGTAGGCCAGTTGGATCATAGTAGCAGTGGACTATTTCACCAAATGGGTAGAAGCAGAACCTTTATCTAGCATTAATAAGAGGTCATAGAAATCCACATTTCATTGATAAAAGATGTTACAATGAAATCAAGATACAAATTCAAAGATAAAAGTAAAGGAAATTACAGTGAAATAAAGATGCAAATTCAAAGAAAATAAAGATGGAGTCCTAATATTAACAAGGAATCCCCAGTCGCCAAAGGATCCAGCTCCTTCATTAAGAGAAAGAAACCTGAAGACAGGCTCGTCAGTCCCTCAGCTGCCCAAGGTCCTAATTCCTCCAGCAAGAGGAAGAAATCGGTGGAAGGAACAACTCATCAGAGCAGAGTCACTCAGAAGCTTTTCCTCGAGGCCTTTCGTGGTTTCTTCCGTGGTTTTTCCTTAGTTTCCACAGTGATCTGGGATCCTTTTTCTTCACCAGAAGATTGAACATCAGGAGAAGACTCCCGAGGATCGTAAGTCCTTAGAAATTCAATATAATCTTCATCGGCGGAGCCAGAAGAATCTGACGAAACGGCAGTGGTCTCCACTTTAACTCTAGGAGAAGGATTATCTCGCCCAAGTTTAGAGATAGAGATTTCCCTCTTCTGTTTCCCCTTCTGAGACTTTGATCTGGTAACTATACCCTTCTTCATACTTTTATTATTATCCATCGAGGGACCATAGAAGGAAGTGAAGAGAAAAGAAAAGAAGGGTAAGGTATTTATAGGGAATGACTAAACGGTTCGCAGTAAATGCATGCAAAGTAGTTACAACTACCCATGTTTGACTGCATGGGAAATTGCACTATGCTTTTAATGGTTATTTTGACCACATTGGTAACTGCAAGAGAGTCCTTGGGAAACGACACTAGGGCGACGCCATCATCTGGAATCACTACGCCCATATGTTCGTATCACCCCGCCCACTCAAATATACAGGCGAGAAGGTCTTTATTTAAGCCAATATCATAACGCCAAAGACACAACAAAAGCCATAGGAGAAACACAAATAAATAAGAGAATTGCAAAAATTATAATATGGCCTTAGAAGGGCACACCAAAATATTGTCATACTGCCACAACAGGGCATACAAGAAAATTCATATAAAACCGCAAAAAGGGCATATAGGAAAACGACAGCAAAAATACAAGATAAACAGTAATCATGGGGCAGAATCAGAAGGAGGGACATAGGGAAGGGAACCAACTGGCCGTCCTTGATGACCATCAGAGCGTTAGCCTTACTAAGGCGCTCAGCATCAATGTCAGGGAACAAGACCTTCACTTGCTCTAGGGCATAGTTAAAACCCTCATCAAGCTGAGCACCAATGGACTCCTCCAAAGTTGCCTTCTCCTCAGCCCAGCTTTCCTTCTCCTTCAGCAGCGCTTCCTGCTCACGAGCCAATTCCTCAAGACAGGCATCCTTAGCAGAAGACACCTCCTTCAAAGCTTTCATCTCCTTGGCGTGCTCATCTTTCAGCCTATGTATAGCCGCCTCATGGTCCTTCTCCAAATCTTCCAACGCCTTTTTGCTCTCCGCCTTGTCAGCCTCCATGTCAGCAACAAACTTGTCCTGAGTGGACTTGACCTTCTTCTCCATGTCATCCAACTCTTGGTGAATTACCTTCATTTTCTCCTAGGCGGTAGAAACTTCATGCTTCTGGCGAGACGCCAAAGCATAGTTGAGCAAGAGTCCCTTGAGCTCATGACCCAAAGAGAGCTTTAACAGTTTGTCAGTAGAAGTGGAGCCGAACCGAGCATCTCCACCAGACATTTTCACCATCCTCTCCAAAAACAGTTCAGGGTTAAAAAGAGGATCCCAAGGAGAGGGAACAACTTGACTCGGAGCGACATGGGGAGGAGGAGAGACGATGTCATTGTTTGCAGCAGCACGGGGAGAAGGCGTCTTCTCTTCATCTTCTTCCTGTGGAGACCCAACGCCCACGTTGGATCCCGCCCCAGAACTTGCAGACCTCAGCTTTTTCTTAATGGGCTGCTCGCCCTTAGAACTCGTTCCAGCGTCAGAACTCTTTCCCGGAATGGAAATGGAGATCCGCCCCTCATTCTTTCTTTTGTTTTTGTTCTTGGTGGCGTCGCCATCCGCCACAATCAGCCGACTCAGAGGATCAACGGCAACAACGGCTTCTCCAGAAGCAGCAACGGCGACATCCCTCTCTTTCTTTGCTTTGGCCCTCAACAAGAATTCCATCCTTTTTTCTTGGGAAACAGACTTCATCCTATCTGCAAACACGAAAGAAATGGTTAATCGTCAAAAGCAAACAAACAATATTGAACAGAAAACACTAAAGGTACTTACTCATATAATCCTCTAGAGACTCTATATGACCCTCAACATTAAGGAGGTCGCCTACATTCATGATACATAGCGTCTCAATGTAGGCGACGCTCTCCCTCTCAAACTCATCAAGACTTTCATAACGGGTCCCTTTGATAACTCGAGGGTTAGAAGTCCAGTAGAAAGGAAACAGGGGTTCACTATTTTCATCAAACATCACGCCGGGAAAGGAATCCCTGCCACGGACTCGCAAGAAGGTATCCTTGTAATTTTTGAAATTTGAAGCGTAAAGCTGGAAACGCTTGCGGTTAGGTTGACTCGATAGGTAAACCTGAGAATCAGGGGAGACATTTTTTATGGTGAAGAAGGAAAAGAAAACGGCAACAGAAGGCTTTTCTATTTGTAACCCCAGGAAAGCCAGTTGGAAAGCCTTCATATAACCCCAACTGTTGGGACTCAGTTGACAAGGGGCGACATTCAAAGTCCTTAGCATAGAAACTTCAAAAGAGGTAAAAGGGAACCAGATGTTGAAAGAATCAATAACTAAAGTATACATATAAAAGAAGTTGGGTGTTTGGGAGTTGGAATCGGTGACTATCTCATCCTCGCCAATGGGCTCAGTGACGACATCATTTTCATTGTGAGAACCCGATAGAATGGTTTTCCGCCTAAAAGCCAAAACAGACTCTAGGGTTAGATACTTTGAAGAAACTTCCATGGTCTCGGGAGGACTCTGGGCGACGAAGACAGTTAGAGTAGTATCCCTTCATTTTCCTGTGAAAGACGAAGGCGAGATTATCACACAATCACTATCACATGCTCTCAGAACCACTAAAATCACTAGAACTAGAAGGAACATTCATCAAAGATTTGAAGTAACCATCATAATCAATCGAACCGTTGGCTCTAGTATGATGGTTATGAATTTGGGTCTCTAGAACAGAACCACGAGGAGGAATTCTAGTAAAACCCCCTCTTCATCATCACTCAAACTTCGCAAAATAACCATTTTTTCTACTATGAACCCTAGAAATCGAAAAAAAAGGGAACGCTAAAAAAGAAAGGATATATACGAAGGCAGGAATAGAAGTTACCCTAAATATCGGAGGCGAAGAAATAGTGGGGATCGTGTGAGCGGAAATTTAGCCAAGGGAATGACCGCGCAAAATGAGTTTGAAATTTCGGGAGAAAGTGGAAAGGGAATAGAATGCTGGAGGAAATAAACTGAAGTAAGGAAGAAGACTTCGTTTTATAGGAAAAATGCAAGTCAGTGGAGGGTAAATTGAAAAGTCCTAATACCCATTGGATAAAAGGAAGAACCTACGCGCGTGTCAGTAATGACGTGTAAACACGGACACGTATCCTCAGACAGGGCGAGAAGGCCAAACGTTTGGAATCCAGCAACATCGCCAACAGGCGAGGTCAAGCACACCACGAAATCAAATAAAAAATACGTGACGAAAAAGAAGTCATCAAATTAAACAAGGCACCAATTCATTCATTCATTAAGGGAAATTTCAAGATTACAAAGGGAGGCGGAGCAAACTCAACGCCATTTGAAGGAAAGCAACATACAACAGAAATAACAAAACAAAAACTACTTAAAACGCCGTGTAGGCCGCCTCGACGGCACGGGCGTGGCATTCCTCTAGCAAATCCTTCTGCTTCTTCGCCACTTCTGAGTCCATGGCAAGCTTTCTCATATCGTCAGTAAGGACATTATCCTTCTCCTGGAGACGACAGAGGTAGGAACGAGTTCGGATTAGTTTGGCGACGTCATATTGGATATCCATTTGCAGATTTCTCTTTCTCTTCACAAGAGGCCTCAGCTGGCTCTCCAAAGCGTCGATCCTGTTATCTATAGCCTCCTCCGCTGAGAGGGAAAGGGCCATCACTTCTTCCTGAGACTTGATGCGATCTTTGGTCACCTCAATCTTCTTCTCTAGAGCTTCAACAAGTTCTTTGTGGCAATACTCCACGTTCTCCGTCGACACAATAAAAGCAGCATCGTCCAACAGCCTCTTCGCCAATTCCTGCACCACGGCCAGAAAGGCGCGCTCCTTCTCCGTAAGCCTCCAAGAATAATCCTGCAGCTCCTTCACCATAGAAGCAAAATCTTCTATCTGATCCATCAGGTCGTCAGTATCATAACACAACACATTTCTCAACTGCCTAAGAACAGGCATGGCTGGTGATTCCAGGCAAGGAGTGGGAGAAGTCATGACTGAAATATGAGTGAAACAAAGGACAGATGGATGGTGAGAAAATTTGCCTACACAAGAGCCTGTATTTATAATTAGAGAAAAGGGAAAAGGGTCAAGAGTAATGGGTGGTTACCTCCCCACGTCCGGCCATTATCACCACTTCGCCTCTTTGAGCCTCGTGCTTGGGGGGCTGTGTACCGGACGAAATTCTATAGGCCCAATAACGAAGTGGTCCAACAAATGATCCAAATAATTCAAACAGATAACTTGGCAGGAAAGGCAAAGGCTGGCGACATGAAAGCTAAGGATAACGCCCTGGGACATGGTCAACTCACTTGAGAAACAAGAAATCGCCCACTAAACCCACTCAGACACGGTGAAGGGAGACGGAAACCACCCACTACTACCATCTACACACGGTGGAGGAAAGAAACCGGCAACAGGGCCGGCCCAACATAATGTGAGGCCTAAAACTGCCATTAAAATGAGGCCTAACAAAAAAAAAATGACATTTTTTTTGGTATAAAAAATATAAGAAAGAATAACATAAAAAAGTTTATATTTTTTTGGTAGATAGAATAAATGACAAAGTTATTATAAACTCACACAAATAAAAGAGTCAGGATACGAATCTCGATCATGACGTCCGGCCTAATAATTTCGACTTCTTTTTACCAGTTGAACTAAAATTTGTGAACAAAACACAAAAGTTATATTTTATTAAAAGATAAACCAAAAAAATTTCTAGTAAAGTTAAAAATTATCAATTATATATATAGTAAAACTAAAATACATTATTTATAACAAATAATTAACATAAAATAGTGCTATAATATAAACGAGCAAAAAGACAAATATAATTTTTATTGTATAATATTTGTTTTATTCAATTAAATTTAATTTACTTGTTTCAATTTTATAATATCTATATATTTAAACTTATCTAATTCCTATTTCAATATTTGTGTTATATATTATTAAATTTAAATAAAGTTTGAGGGAAAATATTTTACAGAACAAATTTAAATACAAAAAATCCAATCAAAATTTATAGTTACTGTATTTTGTATTTACTATTTAAATCATAGTATAGATGATAAATTTTTTATGAAAGAATTATTACTCTTTTAATAATTAAAACAATATTATTTTGTCCATCCAAAAAATAAAAGCACTTGTACCTAAAAAAAATGCACATACAAAAAATAAGGAAAAGAAACGTCAGCTACAAAAGATCCAACGTATATATTAATAACATTATGCTATAATAATGTATAAATGCTGTAGAAGAAAAAAGAGGAGAAAAAATAAAAAACTTTCTGGAACAGCTATGCTGCATAGTAGTGTGTATAAATGCTGTAGAAGAAAAAAGAGGAGAAAAAATAAAAAATTACTAAATCAGCTCCCAATGGGAGTCGAACCTTCTACCTCACTGTGTATGTAATGCGTGTTGCCACCGGGCTGCAAGGCCTGTATTGTTCTTAAGATGAGGCCTAAACTATATATATCATTAATAGTTTTTTTTTTTAGGCCTAAACTCCTTTCAAAAAAATTATATTTTTCGTGGGCCTAAAGCTAGGGCTTGGGCCGCTTTACCCTTGGGCCGGCCCTGACCGCCAATAACCACCCCTGTAACACGGTGGATACGGCGGAAACCACCCACGACCTCCATAGAGAGGAGTGGGGCGATTCATAGATATTTTAAATGTAATCATCCTCTATAAATAGAGGAAAAATACCCATTGCGAAGGGTTCACTTTTTTTTGATTGGTAAAGTTGTATTCTTGCATTATTATCCTTTAATATACTTGGACTGACCCCCCCATACAATTTTTACCAGAACATCATCCAAAATTATCAATTTTTAAAAATGATTGGCGGAGTCAAGACTCCTTTAAACTATAATATATTGTTGAATAATCATGTCTTGACCAGAAAATAAATTAAAAATGATGAATGTGTGAACAAATTTACTTTATTGTTAATATCATAAAATAATAAAATGTGTACTATATAAGAATATTAAAGTGTTGAGAATGTTTGTCTATGGATCTATAACATTGACACTTCAAGTCATTGATTGAATCTGTAATGGATAAAAATTAATCTCGCATTTTGAATCAAACAAACACTTCAACAAGATGAAAAATCAAACAGTGTCGCATCAAAATGACAAACAAACCAACATTGCATTTAGATGACGGAAGGAGAGAAAGTGATGAATGCGGGAGATACTAAAAAAATGACTGAAAACCACCTATCTTTATTGTATGTGCCATAAATTGAAGTTTTATTGTTAGAGGGTTTTAGATTCTATTAGAATTGGGTATTGAACATAACTCAATCACAAAACCTCACATATAAACACACATGTCAAGTCATTTCGCAACCGATGTGGAACTTTTTAAAACATGCTATTGGGCTTGGGGTGCAAATATGACTCAACCTTATAAATCAACTTGTAAGGTGAAGATTTCTCTCACTTATAAACACATATTCAAGTCATCTCACAACTGATGTAAGACTTCTTAAAATGCCTCATTCGTGAGGTGCATGGAATGCTGATCAATTGGTAAGTTTCGTGATTCTGTCTACTATGGCTCTGTTTGGCAAAAATAGCGGATGATGGATAAACTAGCTTATACCTTATGGTTGATGACTGATAGCTTATAGCTGATGACTTATGGCTGATAAGCTAATTGAAGTGTTTGGTAAAATTAACGGTTGAACTGACTGATCACTGATGAATATAAAATGACATAAAAGGGCATTGCTATAATTCACACTAAAATTTATATCAAATCAATATTTAAGATATTTTGAATTTATTAATTTAAATTTATTTTATCTTTTATATATTCATTTAATTTTTATTTGCTACAAATTTATTTTTATTTTATATTTTATACTTTATAATTTTTATATTTTTGGAATAATAAATTTTGTTATGAAAAGAGGAATATAATATAATCAAAACTTACAAGTTTTAAATTCTAAAACCAATTTTAGAGTATATGTGTGTGTATCATGTGCATGCTCGTGTGGGTTATCAGCATCACCGGACATTTTCTTGTTATATTTTGGGGTAGATAATTATAATTATACAAACATAACAAGTTTTTGTTAAAATAAAATGAAGGTTAGAATATTTTTGTTGACAAATTAATATAAGGGTTAATAGGTATTTACCTCCTGCTAAGTAGGCTGTTTTGCTTTATCCCATGTAAAAAATTTCTTTAAGTTTCTCCCCTTGCAATTTTTTTTTTTGTTTTCCCCCTTGGTTGCACTTTTTAAATAGGTTATTTTGTTCAACCGGTTTAAAAAGTTTAGTTTTTTAAATCGGCTATTCTATTCAACCGATTTAAAAATTGCAAATTCTTGCACCCAAGGGGAAACCCAAAAAATAGATTTTGCAAGGGGGGAAACTTAAAGAAATTTTTTACAGGGAATAAAGCAAAATATGTCTACTTTACACGGGGGTAAAGACCAATTAACCCTTAATATAACAACAAGTGTGTTATCAGTATCCAAAAAAAAAGTGTGTTATGCCCTTATGAAAAAAATTAAAAAATGTTGCACCGCGTCCTTAAAAAAATATACTGCACCACGCCGTATTTAAATTGCATTATATCAAGATTTATATGAAGGAATAATAGTGAGTTTTTGTTAAAATAGCAAGGGTAAAATTGAAAGAAAAAATGATAAGATATAAGCTATAAGCTCATAAGCTACTTGAAATAGCTTATGAAAAATAAACTATAAATCAGTAAAATAAACTATAAGTTTTTTTTTAAAAAAGACAGTTACCAAACATATCTTTTAATTTATAAACTATAAGATATAAACTATAAAGTAATTTTTATGGTTTGCCAACCTGAGCCTATGTAATGTGAGGGGCGCATAGACCAAGAACAATATAAAAACTGCATTTTAATGACAAATTTGGGAGCATGAAAAAGAGGAAAAAAAAATAGTGCTTTGAACCTTGATGGCTAGAGTTTTCATAAAAACTTTAGACTATGTGTGGAATATTGATGATAAAATATAGAATGGAGTGAGATTTTAGGCGATGTTTGATGTATTTTTTGATTGGTTAAAGTGTTGTCACCATTTTGCCTCTCATTGTATGTTTCAACAATTTCTTATACTTTTTGTTTAGGAAATTGTTCATTAATAAAATTTAGCCAATTCAAAAAAAAAAAAAAATGGAGTGATAAATTATCATGTTCTGTTGTTTGAATTTGTAAAATAGAATATGATGAAACTCATTCTATCTCATATCATATTTTTTGCCATGTTTATCCAAATGCATCCAACAACAAACACAGAGGATTACGTAAATAAATAGTCATTTGTTTGCAAATTGAATGTCTTCTTTCTTTTAATATATTCCTACTCAAAACAATTAATATATTTACAGTTGCGGAAAATGGGTGAGATGAGAGAGAAAGTAGAGAGAGAGTGGGTGGAGAAAGGAGGGAGAAAAGGTGATGGGAAACCCAGAGGCTACGTTCACAGGTTAGACCAAGAAGCAACCTCATTTTTCATCACCAATTTTCCAGATGATGTTACCACAGCTGACCTCTGGCCGAAGTTTTCGCGCTTTGGACGTTTGGGAGAAGTTTATATTCCTGATAAGCTCGACCGGCAGGGAAGGAGATTTGGGTTTGTTAAATACCGTGACATCAAGAATCCTCGCGAACAACTTGATTTGGTTTCTAACATCTGGTTTGGGTCTTTTAAGATAAGAGTCAATTTGTCAAGGTTTTCGAAAGGGACTCCGGCGAAGGCTGACAAGGAGGACGAAGTGGACGGCGGTAAGGGGAAGAGTAAGGCGATTGCAAGAAAGGGAGGAGAGGAGGAAGTGGAAACAGGAAAATCTTTCAAAGAGGTGTTAACGAATGGTAATGGTTCTCGAAATTTAGGGATTGGTCTAAAGGGGGCGGCTGTTGACAGAGGAGGTGGTAGCGAAGTTGTGTGGGAAGTGGAAGTGGAAGCAGATGCCATGGCAAATTTGAAAGGTTCCTATGTGGGTTGTCTTGTGGAGGATAGAGATCTTGCTTCTATTCAGAGAAATTTTCTCTTGGATGGATACCAAAACTTAAAGATCATTCCTTTAGGTTTTATGAGGGTGCTTATTTCAAGTTCGGTTGAAGGAGAGGTGAAGGATTTGGTCGAATCGGTGGGATGGTGGTGTACTTGGTTCGAGAGATTTGAAGCTTGGTCACCTAGCTGGGTTACAAACCAGTGGGTCACTTGGTTAAACTGCACCGGTGTTCCTCTACATACCTGGGGGGAGGCGATCTTTCGGTCAATCGGGTTTAAGTTCGGCAAGTTCATTGATATCGATCCTGCAACCAAGAAGATGACAAGAGGTGATGTTGCAAGAATTAAAATTGCAACCGATGCTATGCAAGTCATTGATTCCTCCATTTCGGTCATGGTGCTTGGGACTAAATTCGTGATTCGTGTTATGGAAGATGTCGGTGGTGGTGTGGAGAAAGACGGAATCTGTTGTTGCCATTGTCCTAAGCTGATGGATGAATGGTCCGGCAACGATTCCGGTGACGAGGGGTCCATGGCGGCGGTGGTGAGAGGAGATTCAGAAGAGGATTGTGATAGTGACTGGTCAGAAGGTAGGCAGGGACAGCTACAGGTAGAGGAGCAACATGGTGGAAAGGGATTGGTCAAGGTTTTGAGACTAGAAGACAACGTTGACAATGCTGTGGCAGGGGTTGTTCCTATTTGTTTGGAGAAACCTTTGGCTGTTGAGAAAGTGGGTGGTCCCAACATCTCCTTTGGTCATGACGTGACGCCTGGTGAGAGGTCTTTGGCTCTCATTCCTTGTTTGTCAGCAGAAAAGAATGATGAGGTACTGTTGGAAAAAGGTGATGCGTCTTTTGTTGAGGAGGGAGCAGCTCCACGCGCGTTTTCCTTGACTGGGGGAAAGCAAGTGGGTTTTGAAAACAACCGGGTTGGGCCTCATGTTTTTCAGCCCAAAGTCTTAAGAACCAAAAAAGGTGACCTGTTGCTATCAGACAAAGAGGGGGGTGGAGCTAGCATTTCTGTCAACAATTGCAAGTTTTTTTCTGCTGGGCCAGAGGCGGTAGGCGTCCCACCTGATGGAGGCAATCTCGCCCCAACTTCCTCTATCGCCCTTCCATTGGAGAGTACTGACAGGTGCATTAGAGGGAGAGTTAAGAGAACAATCAAGAAGCCAAATCCCTATCCATTGGGGACTAAATTCCACAAATATCATGAAGCTCTTAAAGGTGGAATTAAACATAAGAAGAAGACTGGACAGAAAGCGGCAGCGAGCAATTCGCAAAATTTCTCTTGTGATTCTGATCCTATTGATTCTACAGCGCCATAACCTTTACCTGGTCAAAATCATTTTGTTCGATGTGAGGAAGGTTTCGGTCTGGAGGTAGTGTTGACTGAGGCGGGTGATAGCGGCGATGAGGCTTTGATTTCCTCTGTTCCGTGCTCTGTTCTTGATAGGGGAGGAAGTGGGGGATCGGGTTTGGGAGAGCTCTTAGGCACGTCAGTTGTTCATAACCCGATGACACAAAACGGCGGTGTAATGGTGGATAAGGCACGGGGCGATGCTCAACATATCATAGATATCCAAGAGGACTTGGGAATGAATTTCAAAGGGCTTGGGGAGGAAGATGTGTTAGTAGGAATGAGGTGCGAAGAAAGGGATCAACAAAAGAAGATTGACTCGGAGCAAAGGGACGGTTATCAATGATAATGTGCTCTCTCAATATTAGAGGTTTGGGTAGTAGAGTTAAGCGGCGTAAAATTCGCGACTTGGTTGTGAATGAGAAGATCGATTTCTTGGCCATCCAAGAGACCAAGATGGAAGCAATACCGGCGGCACTTATTCTTGGCTTGTGGGGTAGTAACGATTGTGAGTGGAGTTTCCTTTCGGCGGTGGGCAATAGCGGAGGAATTCTCTCAGTGTGGAGTAAGGTAAAAGCCTCTTTAATATTCACTTTTATTGGAGATGGCTTTGTTGGTGTTTGTCTTGATTTATTGGAAGAAAAACAGAGATGTTTTATTATAAATGTTTATGCCAAATGCAATTTACGTGATAAGAGGAAGTTATGGGCCGATATTCTCATGACTAAAAGAGGTTTCGGTGATGGTCTTTGGTGTGCGATGGGGGATTTCAATTCCGTTAGAGTTTGTTCGAAAAGGAAAGGGTTCACCTCTTCTTCTCCAAACGCGGAGATGTTGGAATTTGGTGGTTTTATTGAAGACTTGGAGTTGGTTGATTTTCCTTTGATTGGTAGAACGTTCACTTGGTTTCATCCAAATGGCATTTCTATGAGCCGTTTGGATAGAATCTTAGTTTCTTCTTCTTGGTGCGATTTATGGGGAGATCCTTTGCTAAGGGTGTTGGAGAGAGACGTTTCGGACCATTGTCCTCTCATTCTTTGTTATAGTGTTGGTGATTGGGGCCCAAAACCGTTTCGCTTCAACAATTTTTGGCTCCAACATAAAGATTTTAAAGACATCGTTACCAATGCATGGAATTCTTGTGCGGTGGAAGGTTGGATGAGTTTTATTCTAAGAGAACGTCTCAAACACTTAAAGGGCGTTCTCAAGGAGTGGAATACCTTAACTTTTGGGGATGCGGAAAGTAATAAGAAAAGACTAATTAAGGGGATTTTATTGCTTGATATCAAGAGTGAAGGCAACGGTTTGAACGATTTGGAGGTGGTGGAGAGAAAGAAGTTGTTTGAGGAATTATGGGTGTTGCTCAAAAGAATAGATGCGGTAACTTTTCAAAGGTCACGTTCTAAGTGGTTAAAGGAGGGTGATTCTAATTCGCGCTTTTTCCATAATTGTATTAAAGCTCGTAAAAGGAAGAATAACTTGAAAGTGTTGAAAACGCCTAGGGGTTGGGTGGAGGGGCCGAGCCTTGTTAGAGGTGAGGTGGTGTCTTATTTCAAAGACCACTTCAATGATGTTGGTTGGGCTCGTCCAACGCTTGATGGGATTGAATTTCCTTGCTTGTCGGGTAGTAAATTTGAGGAATTGACGGCGCCGTTTACTTTGGAGGAAATCTCGGATGCGGTTAAAAGTAGTGATGGGTCAAAGAGTCCGGGGCCGGATGGTTTCAACTTCGCTTTTATCAAGGATTTTTGGGAGATGTTAAAGGGCGACATGAGAACTTTGTTTGATCAATTCCACGGTAATTCTTGCCTTCCAAAAAATATTTGCTCGTTTTTTCTTACTCTTATACCGAAGGTGACTTGCCCCCAATCTATTGGTGATTTTAGACCGATTTCTCTTATTGGTTGTATCTACAAATTAGTGGATAAGGTTTTGGTAGCTAGACTTGCTAAGGTAATTGGGGAGTTAATCCCTAGCACCCAATCGGCCTTTATTAAGGGTAGGCAACTTGTTGATGGGGTGTTGGTGGTTAGTGAGGTGATAGATTATGCAAAGAAAATGGGGAAGGATTGTTTGATTTTCAAGGTCGATTTTGAGAAGGCGTATGATTCGGTGGATTGGGGCTTTCTTGATTATATGTTAAAAAGATTCGGTTTTGGGGATAAGTGGCGTGGATGGATGAAGGCTTGTATTTGTTCGGGTAATATGTCGGTGTTAGTGAATGGCTCTCCAACGGAGGAAATTTGTATAAAGAGGGGATTGAAGCAAGGGGATCCACTTGCCCGTTTTCTCTTTCTTTTAGTAGCCGAGGGTCTAGGCGCTTTAATGAGAATGGCGGTGCTAAAAGGTCGGTTTACACCGTTTAAAGTGGGTAGATGTGCTTTTCCGGTATCCATCCTACAATATGCGGATGATACTTTATGTGTGGGCGAGGCTTCGGTTGAAAACCTTTGGGCTCTCAAGGCGATGCTTAGAGGTTTTGAATTAGCATCCGGATTGAAAGTGAATTTTTGGAAGAGTTGTATCATGGGTATTAATGTTTCAAATGATTTCATGGAAATGGCATCCGATTTCTTGAATTGTAGGATGGGATTTTTGCCGTTTAAGTATTTAGGCCTTCCGGTTGGGTCCAATCCGCGGCTTAGTTCCACTTGGTCACCAATGTTGGATTCCTTGAGACGAAGACTTGGGTCGTGGGGCAATAGACATGTGAGCCTTGGTGGTCGTATCGTTCTCATTAACTCGGTGCTTAATTCGCTTCCCATTTTCTTCTTATCCTTTTTTAAGTTGCCGGTTAAAATTTTGAAACAAGTGGTGAAAATTCAACGCAACTTTTTATGGGGAGGCTTGTCAAACAAGAGCAAACTTTGTTGGGTGAAGTGGTCCGATATTTGCAAACCCAAGAAGGAGGGTGGACTTGGTATCAAAGATGTGCGGACTATGAATATTAGTTTACTAACAAAGTGGAGATGGAAACTTCTTACGGAAGGGGATGAAGTATGGAAAAGTGTAATTGTGGCAAAATACGGTTGTAGTGTGGTTGGTAATCCGAGTTTGGAGGTGGTTGATCTCGGGACAAGAGCATCCGTTTGGTGGAAAGACATATGCCGATTGGATATGGAAGTGGGGTGGATAAATCAAGCAATTACCAAGAAAGTAAGGAATGGGAACAATACTAGATTTTGGAAGGACATTTGGGTGGGAGAACTTACCCTTGAGACTAGATTTGCGCGCCTCTTTTCACTTTCTTTGCAAAATGATTATTTGGTGAGCGATATGGGAAGGTGGGAGAACGGGGTGTGGGAATGGAACTTGGTTTGGAGGCGGAGTTTCTTTGTGTGGGAGGAAGAAATTCTACAACAATTGGTGGATTTGTTGAGCCTCACTCGTTTGTCACATGGTATTGGGAACCAAGCGAAGATGGTGACTTTTCGGTGAAATCGACCTATGTTTTCCTTGATCATATTTTGGAGCCGAGATTGCCTTTGTCTTCATTGGCCTCTTTTGTTTGTAAGTTCATTTGAAAGAGTGGGGCCCCTTCAAAAGTTAGTGCTTTAGCTTGGCAATTGTGTTTGAACCGTATTCCTACTAGAGACAACCTCCGGCGGAGAGGAGTAATTCGTGTTGATGAGTCCCGGTGTCCCTTTTGTGATGAATTGGAAGAATCGGCTTGTCATTTATTTTTACATTGTAGGTGTTCGTCTTTGGTGTGGTATGCTTTGATGCGGTGGCTTGGTTTGGTGGTTATGCCTCCTCCTAACTTGCACGTTTCGTATGCAATGCTAGTGGGTTGCGGTTCGAATAATAAGCGCCGCAAAGGTTTGTCCATAGTATGGCTTGCTTACATATGGGTAATTTGGAAGGCGAGGAACGATCGTGTTTTTAACAATATTGAAATGGAAGTGGAGGTTGCGATGGATGCTATTCAAAGATTTTCTTGACTTTGGTTTATGAACAATACCGCTAAGGGGCCTTGTTTATTATATGAGTGGATATGGAATCCGGGTGATAGTATGTTGAGATGATGTTGCAGCAGCGTTTTTTCGCTCCCTCGGCTGGGTGGTTTGCTGTTGTTTTTTCGGCCTGCGTTTTGGTCCCTACCCGCCTGCGTTTTTCGTGCTTGCTGCTGTGTTCCCTGTTGGCCTGGGCGCGCGTGCTGCCTTGGGTGGCCTAGGTTGCTTTCCTTGTTTTTTTTGCTTGTTGTTTTTGTTACTTTTGGCCTTAAGCCCCTGTTTTGGTTGGTTTTATTTTCTAGGCCTTCCTTTGTATTTGTTCTTTTGGCCTCTTTGGTATTTCTTGTACCATCTAGTGCCTTTAATAAAATTTGCAGTTCAAAAAAAAAATATATTCCTACTCAAATTAATTCATATAATTTCAGGTCATAATCTTCCCTTTTTAATTATTCCATTTTGTTAAGTTACATTTCTATAAACTTATGAAGATTTTTTGTTTTATTTTTTTAATTTTAATTTTTATTATTTTTTGTTTTTGATTCTTACTCTTTTTTTTTAATTCTTGCTTTGATGTGTTTGTTTAGTATTAGAAATTTTTATTTTTTTTGTGGTTGAATTGTTGAAGGAGATAAAAATTTAATAGTAATTGGATTTTTACATTTTTTTTGTGGGTTAAGTAGTATAAGCTTGAAATTTCACTTTTAAATCATATATAGTACACTTTAAATAAGGATAAAAGTGAAACAAAAAGTTTATAATTTGTCCACTCTATTCACTTTTCAAACTATGAAATGAAATAAACTATTTCATTGTGTTAATATCTATTTCATTCCACTTCATTTCATTTTATTCCATTTTATTTCGTTGAATTCTATTACATCAATCCAAACAAAGCATGAAGAGAGACAGAGAGAGAGAATCATGGGTTATCAAAATCTAATGTTTGAGTGCCCTTTAGGATAGATAAGGTTAGAAAACACCTTGAGAGTGAGATTTATTGTTCATCTTTATTCTTGACTTTTGATTGAAAAGTAAAAAGTAGAGAAAATAGCTAGATATTATTTTTAGATTACAATTGTGAGCATTTTTTTAGATTCAATATAATGTCTTGTCTGTATTCTTCATTGTAAAAAGTAAAAACTTATGAGATATTATTTATTGATTTATTTTTTAGGTAGATATACAAGATATTTATTTTTTGTCAAATAGTTTAGTGGTTAGAATTTCACTTTTTTAAAAGTGAATAATTTGTAATATTCTTGTCAATTGAACTATGTTCACGAGGACTACAAGATGTTGTTTCTATTAGTACCTTTTGTTGAATAACGACACACATAAAAAGGTATATATACAATGATGGCTAATGCTACGGAGTGGTCCATCGTGGACAAATGATCTACCGAATACAAATTTTACAAAATTTACTGGTAGATTGAAAGTTTATATCATATAGAGCATCCATAAAAAATTTTAAAAAAATTGAAAATCATTTGATATTTTATTGGGATTTATCAAGATTTACAGTATTTAATAAACCGTTAATCTTGATGGATCTCAATAACATATCAAATGATTTTCAATTTTTCTAAAATTTTCTATAGATGATCTATAAGATATAAACTTTCAATCAAACGGTGGATTTTGTAAAATTCGTATTCGTTATAGGATTTTTCATGAATGGTCCACCATGGACCACTTATGCTCGATCTTATAATAATATATGTTATGCTTTTTTTATCTTACCACCAAATCATGCTTGATCTTATCATAATATAACTCATGACATGATCCACACAACATTGACTGAAATATTGTATATTGGATTTATTAGTCACATATATTTAATATTACACGCCAACAATAGCATTAATACAATATATCTGCAATAATCTAATGATGTTGGGGCAAGGTGAGCCTGGCTAGCTAATTACCCAAAGGCCAAAAAGCAATTGTAAAACTTAGAAAGTTTTTGAAGTTAAACTATTAAAAAAAAAACTTTAAAGAATAGAGAGTGATGATGAATCTTTTTTTTTTTTTACTTTAAAGAAACGCAAATAGAGGGACGAAGCTGAATCAATATATTCCTAACATTGATCCACTGTCTTGAATAATTTATAGAATTAAATCTGACAATAAAAACTGTGCTGCAACTACTTGCTCCTTTCTTGGTTCTTGTTGTCTGTATTATATACCTCATATTCATAAGCTTATTTTGTTGACATATGCAGTTGTTCCATTTGTATTCATGGTAATTAATTATACTTTTGTTGAAAGTCTTGTTTAGATCTAGTTTCTCTCCTTTCCCTTAAGAGTTAAATTAGTTCAACCTTCGAAATATTTCGTATTTGAATCATTTTCTAAATACTCTTTATCTCTCTGGTAACAGCCCGAACATTTGACAATTCCAGCACAATTATCTCATGATCTTAGCTCAATTGACAGTGAGAATGCATTGAACATATACTTGAATCCCATAGTACATGGTTCGATTATCACGAAAGACAAAAAATCCATTAGAGAAGAGTGGAGAAAATCATGAAATAGTAATGCCAGAATCGTCGAAGGCTCAAACTGTTACATCTCTCGTTCTAGAATTTATGTTTATCTTTCTCTAAATTTTAGATAATGTAAGAGAGAAGATTAAGAGAAAAATATACATATATTTGAAAGAAGAAAGATGGAGAAAAATGAGATAAACCAAATTTTGAATATCTCTCTTGTGTACTCTCTCCGTTTTTCAATTTTCTTAGTTGATATCAATTTGATGCAATAATGAAGAAAAATAATTTACACCAAATGGTATGAAATAATTTTGCACCATCAATTAATAAAAATATATCACCACACTCCATATCACTTTTTTACAATTCTTTAAACTCAGACTCAGTGGTTGATTTTAAGTTGTTATAACTAGCTCATATGGTGAGGTTGTTCTCACATATTTATACACTCAATAATATGAGAATTTAAGCAATTTGGAACTTCAAACAACATTTAACACATCCACCCTCACGCCTAGCGTGGTCCTGGGCCAAATGCCCACATTGTAGTCTTTAATCCGGCTTTGATACCATGTTAAATATGCTTGGATCTAAAACCCCAAAAGCTAACTCATAAGGTGAGGTCGTCCTCACATATTTATACACTCAACAGCCTGAGAATCTAAGCAATGTGGGACTTCAAACAACATTCAACAATATTCATATAAGAAAGAAAAATCCACAAAATTAGAAAATTTGACCAATCAAAAATTGATTAACCATACATAAAAAAGAAATTGATTATAATTTGACCAATTAAATATTACCACCTAAATTTTTTCTCGTTTTTACATCAAAAAATTCTTATTAAATAACATTTTTCATAAATAAAATGCACTCGGTCAAACTCGAATTGATGCGGTTTCCCGATGCTCTGTGGACATTGCTAAAAATGAAATTCATGCGGTTTCTGAGGTGCTGATGACGTGCATCGCCAAATATGAAATTCATCAATGCAAGAGTTTTTTTTTTTTTTTTTGGTGCAATTGATGCATGAATTAAATTAAGATATCTATGACATAATATATTAAATTTATCTAGTCCAAACAAGTGAAACAACTTTTTCTCTATGCATAAATTATTTTCACTATTCAATCGTCTCATCATTAAATTAATATATTTTACATCACATTTTATTTTATCTAACGATGATAAAAGCAAATTTGTGTACTAAACAATTTTTTAGCTCATACATTTGAAAAAAAATCAGTTGAGAGGAAAATTTTATCCTATATACTTTATAAATTCTTCGGCAAAAATTAATTATCACTAACGATAACAAAAACTTCACAACAATATCATGATAATTAAAAAATAGGGATAAATTTGTTTCAGGTCCCTGTAAATATTCAAAGTTTTGTTTTTAGTCCCTCGAAAATTTTTCTTCGAATATTAGTCTCTCAAAAATTTTCAATTAACACTTTTAGTCCCTACTTTTAAATCAACTCATATATATACTTTATATTTTTTAATGAATTTTTTTATGAATGTTTAGAATATTATAACAATCTCTCCCAAAAAAAATTAAGAATTTTTTGAAAAAGCATAAATTAAATATGAATTTTTGTATTTTTAGAGTTTATAAATTTATATTTAATTCATGTTTTGTTAAAAAAATCTATTTTTTTTTTTGGAGTGATTGTTAAAATATTCTACACTTTTCTGAAAAGTTTTATTTAAAAATATGAAGTCTACACATGAGTTGATTTAAAAGTAGGGACTAAAAATATTAATTGAAGATTTTTGAGGGACCAATATTCGAAGAAAATTTTTCGGGGGACTAAAAACAAAACTTTGAATATTTACAGGGACCTGAAACATATTTATCCCTAAAAAATATTAAGTATAGCAAAACAATTATTTCACTTGTGCATAATGAACTTAGCCAATTAATTATACATACTACAATTTCAAAAGAGTTCATTTGAGCATCACACGACTTAGTGGAGATTCAAGGATCGAGTAGGAATAAGCTAGTGTAGGTTTTTTTTTTTTAATGATAGCTCGTGTAGGTCTTATTTGTGATCTAACATGCATTTATTTATTTTAAAATTAAACAATTTTCTGAAAGCAACTATGAATACTAATTTTTTAAGATAAAAGATATTTATTTAAAGGGTTGATTTTTTTTTTTGACAATCAATTTAAATTTATTTTAAGTTTCATGCTAATTTGGGTTTTAACAGGTTACAAAGATTTCTATTGAGTGAGAGATAATTTATGATAATTAAGAGATATAGTTAATTGAGAGAAAAACCGATTTGATATAACATTCACAAATTAAAAGTTGTTTTAACTATTTTGTTAAATTTAAGAACTAAGTTACTTATTTATTATTAATCATTTAGTTCTAGAAAAAGAACCCCATTAATATAAAATTAAACTGTGAGATAAATAAAACATGACAAAAAATTATTCATGCTAAAAATCGAAATGAAATTCTTAAATATAATCATCATTTTAGGAAAAGTTGTTAATTGTTTTAGTAAAGTTGATTATTTATGATTCGTTTGAAATAATTTATTTTTAAATTTATAAAAAGCAATTTATACAAATAAATAATGTTTTATACAAAGTTTTTTTAAACTTATAAAAAGCAATTTATACAAATAAATTACTCATGCTAAGTTTTTTTTTTTGTTTGGAGGCCCGCACATGTGAGTTCTACAAAGTAAGCAGTGTCAACACACGGCCCGCCTATCACCCCTCCAAAAATGATTGCATCATGTTGTTAGATGTTGCGACCAACTCTTACCGTTCATTTTGTTTTTCTTACTCATTAGTTTAAGGCTATGCTAATTTATAAGTTCTCACTAATATAAATTACTTTTTTTATAAGTTATTTTTTATATAAACTACATTAATAAACTTATAATAATATATAAAAATATTTTTTTTACAAAAGCTGTTTTATATAAGCTAAAAAAATAAATTATTTTAAAGTCTCGTTCTAATTTTTCTCTTTTGCGATGAGTTTATAATATTTGCGCCGCCCCACGAGACAAGTAAAACATGATCTACTTTTTTCTTTACAAGATTCGTGATGTCTCTAGGTCATTTTAAATCAAGATTAATTCCAACTATATGGAGTAACTTTTTTCAAATAGAATTTAAAATTAATAGTGTAAATCATGCAACTAAGACATTGTCCATTGCCTACACCAGTTTGTTTGTGATTGGTGCTCCTTGGTTGAATTTAGCAAAAATTGTCCCATTTTGATTGTTTTATCCGGTTATCTTTTGTTTACTAAAAACAAGAGTGACCCAAGCCGACAAAGATCTCGTAAGAAAAAAAAAAATTATCCACATGACCTCTATATAACGCAGTAGTATACTCCCTCCGTCCTAATTTATTTGAGTCAGTTGACTTCAGCACGCATGTCAATGCACAATTTTAATGATTAATATTTTTAATTGTATAATAATAAAAATTATAAAAATTTGATATTTTGAAAATACACATCGAGATGAATCCAACGACATCTTATATGCTAATATTTATATTTATTTATTGAGAGAAAAATATGGTCAAAACAAAATACATGAATAATGTATATATTCTAAATGGCTCAAATAAATTGGGATGGAAGGAGTATATAATAATTAATCTCATTCATTAATTTTATATTAGACGATTATAAATATATGCGTTAAAATCATCTTAATTATTCATTTAAATCGGACGATGATACCATAATCCCATTATAACAATCAATCAATTTCCCCTCTTGACTGTGGATCACTCTGATGCGGTGAAAACTTTTCTGCATACACGCAATTGGTCATCAATAGCAATTTAATCAAGATCCAACAATTTAAATTCGGTATTTTATTAAAAATTAAAATTAAAAACTACACTTTTTTCTAGACCATTTGATTAAGTTCGGATAACTGTCAATGTCTCTAATGAATTTGGATTCTCTAAATTCAAAAATCCCATATTTATCTACATTCACTTATATTTAATGAAAATATGCTAAGAGACATAGTATGATAGGCGATAATGGTCAATTTAACCAAAAAAATAAACTAAATACAAAAATTTTAAATGTAGAGAATCTAAATTCGTCGACTTGACTAACTAACCTGAATTCCTTTTGACTATGGGTGCGTTTGTTTTAGCTTTAAAAAAAATAGATTTTTCTTTGTATTTTTGAAAATAGATTTTTCAAAATCATTTTTCAAAATATTATAAGTTTTTTTATATTCATTTTTTCTAAATTCAAACATTAATTTTGACATTATATAACATAAACGTACATTATTGAAGATCAAAACATAGTCAAAATCTCAATTTTGACATTATATTACACTATAAGAATCTATTTTGAAAAAATCATAACAAACGCACCCTATATAATGTAATGCATAATGCATGCCTTTACTGTACAATTGGAAGGAAAATCTAACAGCACACAATGCTACTCATAATCTCTTCAATCTTTCTCTTCCTATTTTTGCTAATAAAATGGTATTCCAATTCTACAAAAACCACAAACTCACCTCCTTCTCCTCCAAAGTTCCCTATAATAGGAAACCTCCATCAACTTGGCCTATTCCCTCACCGCACATTTCAATCTCTAGCTAAAGAATATGGCCCTTTGATGCAAATCCATCTTGGTAGTGTACCAGTTCTCTTAATCTCATCACCTGAAGCAGCAACTGAAATAATGAAAACTCATGATCGTGTCTTTGCAAATAGACCTCAAACTAAACTATATGACATACTTTTATATGATTGCAAAGATGTTTCAACAGCTGAATATGGAGAATATTGGAGACAAATAAGAAGCATATCTGTTTTACATCTTCTTAGTGCTAAAAGAGTTCAATCTCTTCGCGCCGTGAGAGAGGAAGAAATTGGTTTAATGATGGAGAAAATAAAACATTATTCTTCCATTTCGGTACCGGTGGATATAAGTGAATTAATCTCCACAACTATCAATGATATTGTTTGTAGGGTTGCTTTGGGAAAAAAATATGATGGTGAAAGTAGGAAAGGATTTAAGAAATTGTTAATGGATTTTACAGAGTTACTTGGTACTTTTGTTGTTGGAGATTATGTTCCTTGGCTTGATTGGTTGACACATGTTTCTGGATTTTATTCAAGAGCAAGAAAAGTTGCTAAAAAGCTTGATGATCTTTTGGAGGATGTAGTTGAAGATCATATCAGTCGTCAGAAAGGAGCTAATGATGGTTCAGATAGTGAAGACTTTGGTGATTTTGTTGATGTTTTGCTTTGGATTCAAAGGACAGAGTCACTTGGTTTTCCTATTGACAGAACAGTCATAAAAGCTCTGTTACTGGTAAGTTTGTAAATCTAAATTATTTCCTTTGTGGAGCTTAAGACATGCATCAAAATATTTTAAGCAGATATCTAATCATATGACAGTGGTTTATTGAAAGATTTTAAGAAAATAATTATAATAATAATAATAATAATAATAATAATAATTTATAAGTGTTTACATGTGATGCATTGACATCTTAACTATGTTGGTATTTCAATGAACTCCAAAGTATTATTCAAAATGATAAAAGGAAGGTTTTTTTTTTCTTTTAATTTACTCCTTTATAATTTTGGAATATTTATCTATTAACCAATAAAAATAAATTATATTAATTATTTATAAATTAATTGTGTGTAATATATACAAATTTATTTACGTAGCTTGATTTTATTGATGATTGGAGAAATACCTCAAAATTATAAGAGGTAGAGTAAAACCTTTCCCAAAAGAAAATAAAGAGAAGGAGGCATAAATCAAACTCACCAAACAAATGCTAAGAAAACGGCTAATTAGGGAATACAAATCTAGCTATAAAAACAAAAAAGGCTTCTCGGGACCAATTAGGAAGTATCCCTCCCACCAAATGTACCACTGATTTTTTATTTATTGCTAAAAAAAAACTTTATATTTTATTAGTATTTTTTTATATAATAAAAGTTATCTAAGAATTTACTTAATAATAAATTAGTATATTGTGAGATATAATTATATGAGTTTAATATATTATGTTGTGAAGATGTGCCTAATGGTTTGTTGTCGCATTATTTAATCTTCTTTTGACTTCTTGTTTTTTGAAGCATTACTTAATTTATTCATTTGAAATCATGTAACTGTAACACGTTACTTGTGACAATATTATATCATTTAATGTATTTGTGCAAAATAACTTTCAATTTTGTAAATGCTACATGCAATTTTTTGATAAATGGATTGAACTAGACAATTCATTCAATTGAAAGAGTGATCGATGAAATAATTTGTCCATCTCAGAGGGAATTGTTTTCTATGAATGAGTTTAATAGAGATATATCGACGATGTAAAATAGTTTTACACAATCATTTATAAAAACTATCATTTTACCTTGTCATATAAAAAAATAGGATGATGTAACGAAAAACATGATTGATATTGGTTGACACATTGTCGGTGCATATTTGTTTTGTTCATGAATTAGTTTGTAAAAAATTGTATTAAATATGTCAAAAATAGAGAAATGGCCAAACTCAAATAACCCGTTTACAAATATAGGTGGGTTAAACCGTTAAAGCAAATGGGCTGGTTATGACTTTGAAAAATAGGTCAAAATATTTTTTAACATAAATAAACTTAATTCATTTCAATAAACAACGTGTTTTCAATATAATAAGAATTCGTGTAAAAAACATGACGTCTAATTTAAGAATTGTCTGCTTTAGTTAACAAATAAATAATTAAATTCGTTTGGCGCTTAATAAACTTCATCTCAAAATTAATTTTTTTTTTTGACACTACTCAAAATTAAATCTTAAAACTTAAAAATGACTGAGTTTAAAAAACTGGTGTATGTGGGCCTTAGTGGAAGCTTTTGAGTTTTTGGTTATAAAAGCTTGAGTTTTTTACTCTGTCTAGAGAAAACGATAAAAAATTGTATGGTTAGTATGACTTATGACTTTCAAACAATAATCAAGTCTTTTTACTAGACTAATGACACGGACAATTGAGGACCATTGAGTTGAGTTGGTCAAATTGCATGGTATAAAGACATGAATGAGTGGAATTACTTGATTTTGTGTTTATAGTAGACGTGACTTTACATAGTTTTTAGAATATTATCTAAAATGTACTTACTGGATTATTTATGTAAAAGAAAAGTAGTAGTGGTAGTAAATTGGCCACTTAGTTTTTTGACTTCTTAATAGGGGTGATCGTATCCGAACCAATCCAAAAGCAAACCGCAAAACCGAACCAATCCAAACCGAAAACCGTAAAAACCGCATTTGGTTTGGATAAGTTTGGATGATTTTTCTACCTAACCGCGCGGTTCGGTTCGGTTCGCGGTTTTCATTTCAGAAAACCGAACCAAACCGAACCGAACCGCAAATATACATATATAAGACTAAATCCAAATCTGAGCCCATTCATTAGATGGAGATTGGAGACAATATATGCTTGTTATATGCTTGTTACTTCACTGCTGCAACTATTGTGATGAAAAAGTAAACACATTCAGGATCAAAGAATTGGATTCACAATATTGTGTCGAAATATTAGATTTGGCTTCACAATATTGCTCATAAAAGTGTTTTTTGTTGCTAAAAATAATAATTTCTTATGCCGTAAATAAACCGCCGCAACCGAACCGAACCTAACCGCATTGGTTTGGTTTGGTTTGGATGACTTTTTAAAATCCAACCGAACCAAACCGAACCGCATGCTTTTTTATCTCGCGGTTCGGATGACTTTTTCGCTCATAACCGAACCAAACCGCACCGCGAACACCCCTACTTCTTAATAAAAATACTGAATTTTTTGTAAAAAAAAAAAAATATTAAATTTTATATTTCGTTAGTAGCGTGCAGAGGAAGGTCTTTTATTATTTGCTAAATTGTAAGGGGTTTTTTTTTTCTTTCAAATAAAAATATGAAAAAGGAAGACTATGAAAAATATTTATTTATTTATTTTATTAAAAAAAGATGTTTTTCTATCTGATGAATATTTGCACAACAACAAATGAGAACAAATCACATTAATAAATTTGCATGCGGTGCCTATAACTAACTTGTAACAAATTAATATAACTTGTTTTTATTGGTTGATATGATGAGTAAATACTCCAAATTATCAAAGGATAAATAAAAAAAATCTTTCTATTTTGTTGAAAAAAAAAGATTGTTTTTATCACTCCTTTTCTTTTTTTCCTACTTTTTTATGCTACTTGTATTGTTTATCTTCAGGACATGTTTTCTGCCGGTACAGACACTATATCCACCTTGCTAGAGTGGGCAATGACAGAACTCTTAAGACATCCAAATATCATGAAGAAATTGCAAGAAGAAGTAAAAATTGTAGCTGGTGATAGAACAAGCATAACCGAAGATGATTTGGGTAATATGAAATACTTACAAGCAGTGATTAAAGAAACACTACGATTACATCCACCAATCCCATTACTAGTCCCCCGAGAAAATAGACAAGATATCAAAGTAAAGGGTTACCACATCAAAGCCGGCACACGAGTAATTATAAATGCTTGGGCCATTGCAAGAGATCCCACATATTGGGATCAACCTGAAGAGTTTAAGCCAGAGAGATTCTTGAATAATTCAATAGATATTAAAGGAAATGATTTCGAATTGATTCCATTTGGAGCAGGGCGAAGGGGTTGCCCCGGGATAGTTTATGCTATGGTTGCCAATGAAATTGTGTTAGCAAACCTTGTACATCAATTTAAATGGGAATTGCCTGATGGTGTTGCAGGATTGGAAACCTTGGACATGTCTGAAACATTTGGTTTAACCATGCATAGAAAGACTCCTCTTGTAGCCATGGCAACCCTCAATAATAAGTAAACTATGGAAATATGGGGTGGGTGTTGGCAATTGCAAGGGGGCATGTTTTTGGATATAGGGGTGTGTGGTTGTTTTCTTTTTTTGCCTTTTTTTTTTTTTCTCAAGTATTATAATGTCTAGAACTCTACCTTTTTAATTCTAAAATTAATAAGTTTGTTAGATGATTACATCACTTCTCATTGTACTTGCGTAATATTCCTTGGATCCTTCCCTCAATCAGTACTATAAATGTAATCATTGGCTCCAGAAATAAAGGCATCAAAAAGAATATTGAGAAAGTGGTTTTCTTTTGCCAACTGTTTTCTGTTTACCTGTTATTCCTTATTGTTATTCATAACAATTGGTGCCTTCATTGATCATGTCTACTCCTCCCACCATCAAAGAGCTTACTGCTGCCATTAACACCCTCATTGTTAATCAGCAAACTTTTTAGAACCACATCGCCGATGAATTTCAAAGTGTGCGAACCCATTTGGGTCCCCCGGGTTTTACCCTACCTCAGCCAACCATGACTACCTTTCCGGCGACGTCCATCAAGTTGGATATTCCCTGTTTTGACGGCTCCGATCCGATGGGATGGATCTTTAAGATTAACCAGTTCTTCGACTATCACTTGATGTCAGACGAACAACGCCTTCGCATCACTTCGTTTTATATGGACGGAGAAGCGCTGCCGTGGTTTTAGTGGATGCATTCCAATGGTCAGATCTTGACGTGGCCTGCATTCTTGAACGCTTTGGAGACACGTTTCGCTCCGTCTCAGTTCGACGACCCCAAAGGAGCTCTGTTCAAGCTCACTCAAACCGGATCTATTGAGGATTATCAAGGTCAGTTTGAAATGCTTGCTAATCGTATTACTGGGTTACCACCACCATTCTATCTGAGTTGCTTCATCTCTGCCCTGAAAACTGCGATTCGCCGTGAGGTCCAAGCGTTTCAACTGCTTAACCTCAATCAAGCCATTAATTTAGCCAAATTGCAGGAAGAGAAATTTGCAGATCTCTCTTCGCATTCATTTGCTCCCTCCAAGTCTCAGACCCCTTCCTCTTCGGCGCCATCGTCATCGTTTCGGCCTACCATGACGGTCTTTCATTGGCGGAATTGCAAGCTCGCTGTGACAAAGGGTTATGCTACAATTGTGACGAAAAGTATATTCAGGGTCATCGTTGCAAACGTTCATTTCTGTTGAACCTGAGGAAGAGGTACTAGATGCTACTACGTATGATGAAGAGCGACCAGAAATTCTGCCACCTATTTACAAAATTGGTCCAGGTAGGCCAAAGAAGGTGAGAATTAGAGAATTTGATGAGGATGGTGTTAGGAAGAGAAAAAGAGGTGTAAAATATAGATGTACCACATGTAATAGTTTTAAGCACAATGCAGCAACATGTAAAAGCAAGACTCAAGACCCAAAAGCAATGAACAGAAAGGTAAATAAACTTACTTTTCCACTTTCATTTTTTAATCTTTTCCACTTTCCACTCTCATTAAACATCTTTATTGTAGAGAAAACAACCAAGAGGTAAAGACAACACAACCACTGAAACAGCTGAACCAAATGCAACCACTGAAGTTGTGATTGATGTTAGTCAGAGTTTTTTTTGATGAAATACCTGATGAAGTTATGGCAACAGTTCCTCAGATCAATCATGATGATATTCCAAAGAAGGTCAAAGCTGTGAAGGACAATGCAGTAAAGGATAAGCCAGTCAACGACAAGGTCAAAACTGTCAAGAAAAAAACTACAATGGCTGAACCTGAGAAAAGAAGACAATGTGAAAGTAGAAGGCTAATTAGGTTAATAAACCAACTATAGGTCCTAAGTAGGGGTGTCAAAATGGATGGATTGGATGGATTTGGATTGGATTGTTAATGGATGGATCAAAGTAATCCATTTGTCCATTAACAATCCATTAAAATGAGATCAAAAAATCCAATCCAATCTATCCATTTAGAAAAAAAATTCATCCAATTCATCCATTATCATCATTTTAATGGATGGATATCCAATCCATCCAACAAAATTAATTCAAAACCAAAAAATGACCGAAAAACTAAAAATCGTTCGAAAACGCAAAAAATCGGCCGAACAACCTAAGATCAGCAGAAAAACCAAAAAAAAAGGCTGAAAATTCTAAAATCGGTCAAAAACCCAAAAAATCAGCCGAACAACCAAAAATCAGTAGAAAACCCAAAAAACACCCGAAAATCCAAAAATCGGCCGAAAACTCAAAAAACACCTGAAAAACAAAAAATCGGCCGAAAACTCAAAGCTTGAAACCTATTTTAGAGCTATGAAATCTTGGAACAAAATTTCAAATTAGTTATGATGTTAATTAGTAATGACTTCTGTTTTTCATTATGTAATCACTGATACACTTTATGTGCCATTTTGGAATGACTGATGCACCTCTTTTGAAATCATGTAATGAATTTTGCACTATATATGTTCTTTTTGGAATCTTGTAATGATATTATATTATGCACTATATCTTCAGCAAACTTATTTTGTAATGAAGTTATTCACTTGAAGCTTCAATTCTTATGTGGTATTAAATTATGCAGCAACCTTAGCTTGCACTATATCAGCAACACTAAATTATGCTGAAAAAAAGTAAAGTTTTGTTTTTAAAAAATAAAGATTATATTTTTTTAATTAAAAAAGATTTGAAAATAAATCTTTAAAATTTTTATTTTCAAAATAAATTTTATTTGGGAGTAAATCTTTATTTTTGGTGTAAAATAAAAAAAAATTATTTTAGGAAAAAAATATTATTTGTTTTTTTAAAAAATATTATTATCTGACGTGGAATTTTTAAAAAAAATATAAATGATTTTTTTCCACATGTACAAGTCACGTCAGCATATGTGCACAGTCACATCCAAGGGGGCAAAAAGCGGGAATTTATGTTTTACAAGGGGTAAACAGAAAAAAATCTGTGCAGAGGGGTAAACAAAAATTCGGTTATTTTGCAGGGGGTAAATAATCATTTACCCTACAAATAATAATAAAAATAATAAGTTTTCATGCTACTCTTGTGAGCATTTTGTTCTTCCTCATTCATAAGATATAGGTAATTTTGGACGATTTATTTTGGTTCGGACCTATTAATTGGTCTCTCTTATATCGAAGTATAGGTTTGTTTCAAGTTACATGCTGTAGGATTTCTTATAAAACATGTCAAATCCCAAATTATAAAAAATATGTTAAACTGCACATTTGGTCCTTACGTTTATTTTAAGTTTCAATTTAGACATTACATTTAAAAAGTTTGAATTTGGTCTCTTGCGTATATTTTAGGTTTTAATTTGGTCATTTCTGTCAATTTTGTCAGATGTGACAGATGATTTGCATATGTGGACAGACACGTGGGCACTTTGACACTGCGACACATGTCCAATATCAAGACAAAACTAACGGAAAGAACCAACTTATAAAAACAGTAGAAACGTAACGGACCAAATTGAAACATAAAATAAACGTCAGGGAACAAAAATAATAATTAAGGCAAATTCATCCATATTATAGCTCATAAATAATTTTGCCTACGGTTAGTTATACCTCTATAACTTTGCAATAGCTTAGTTGTCAAACTATCTTACCAGAGACCCAAACACGATGAATAATATTGCAATAGTTTCAATTGTTAACCGGATGATTAATTTATTTTATGCATTACAATACCATATTACTGCTATCGGCCACAACCGGTCCACTTCAGCTTTTGGAACATCATTTATTAAACCATTTTGTGTTACATCCCTTTCTATTCCACCTTTCATATTTGCACCCCTTTGCCTTTGATGTATCACTCAGAGTTGGGCCAGCCACAGGGGGTGAGATTACACATGGGCCTATGGCCTAAACAGCATGACCTAGATCATGCTGGTTTTTTATTTTTGGATAATTGGTATTTTTCGTTTTTATAAAATTGGTAAATTTGAGTTTTAGTACTTGTAAAAAAAAATCCTCCCGTTTTTCTCCGTAATTTCAAATTACTTAAATTTTAGTTCTTAATATGGCCATGTCATACAAACTATTTAAGTTTTTGTTCCGGTAATTTGTGTAATTATTTAGATTTTCATCCATGTAATTTGTGCGAATTTTGGTTTTCATCCTTGTAATTTATGCAAAATTTGATTTTCGTCCCTATAATTTGTATGATATTGTCACGTATTAAGGACTAAAATCTAAGTAACTTGAAATTATAGGAGCAAAATTGGAGGATTTTTTTTATAAGAACTAAAACTCAAATTCGCCAATTTTTACAGGGATGAAAAATACATTTTGCATGTTTGGCCTAACTTTATTTTAGGTTTAAAGTTATTTTATACACTTAAAGTTATATAGAAGACCTGTTAAAGTTGTTTGGAAATTTAACTTTTTTTTTAACATCAAAAAAAGTTATTTCAAATTTTGCAATAAAATTATTAATTTACTAAAAAAAAACCTAAATTAAAGTCACATGCTATAAGAAAAGTCTTTTGATCATCTACTTAGTATATACTCCTTCCGTAATCTCTTTAAGTGTCGTTTTGAAATAGTAACACCAAGTTAATAAAGCGTATTTTGACTTTTTTTCTTCTTTTTATTATACTCTTATTTTAATTTAGCAATAAATTTCTATTTCTTTCACACATTTTTCCTTTCAAATAAATTTAATATGTTTTTTTCTCTTTTAATAAACCATTGTTAGTTACGATATCTTTCTCCAACTATTTCTACCGCTTTTTTTTTTCTTTCTTTTAGATTTGTCCTTTTATTTTGCGCTTGAAATTTTTAAAAATTACTACTCATCTTATTTATGGAATGTTAACTATTCATTGAACCATTAATAGATAACAATTTTTTAAAAAAAATTGAAGATAACAAGAAACAAACTTTGGTTTGGAAAAAAAAACTAGACATTGTTTAAAAAAATAAATTTTAGTTTTTCAAATATATAGCATTATTTTTTTTGAACAAAATATATAACATTAATTAGTTTTATTGAAAATGATAAGAATAATTGGACAAAAGAGTATAACTGACAAATCGTACCCTTAAAATATCAAAACGACAATTGAATAGAAACGGTAAATCTGCAGTCAAATGACACTTAAAAAAAAAACCAAGGGAGAACAATTTTTTTATTCTTATTATTAGTATTACTACTCCATTGGTTCCATTTTATTTGGTTTTTTCATCAGATTTAGCGTTTATATATAATTGTCCTTTTGATATTAATGGTACGATTTGTCGATTATACTTGTTGTAAATCACTTTTATATTTTTAATGAAACTAATTAATGTTATATATTTGAAAAACTAAAGTTTTTTAAAAATTTTTTTGGTACATAACATTATATTTTGTTTTTTTATATAATATATTAAATTTATTGAAAAGAAAAAGTGTGTGCAAAAAAATAGGAATTTACCGGTGGATTAAAATATAGGTATAATAGAAAGATAAGGTTCAAAAATACACTTTTTTAATTTGATGTTACTATTCTAAAAAGATAAATAAATAGGAACGGTGGGAGTATTATATAAGATTTTCTAATTTTAGTTAAGTTAAAAATTTATTAACTTTTTCTATAATAACTTAAATTTGATTATATAAATTATTAAAAAAAAAAGGATAAATTGCAGTTTTGACCCCCCATGTTTTCTAATTGTGCGATTTTGGCCCTCAAGTTTCAAACGAGCGATTTTAACCACCTATGTTTCACAGTTGTATGATTTTGGTCCTCCAAGTTTCAAACGAGCGATTTTTGATTATATTTTTTATTTTTTATTTTTTTAAAATAAATTACAAATTGTTTTTTTAAAAAACAACTTTATTATATGTAATTATGTAGTTTATTTATAAATTTTTTTTGTTATAACAAAAAGTAATATATTTTTTTATAAACTATTTTTCAAAAAATTAGTAAACTATTTTTTTAAAAAATTTATTAAACCTTTTATTAAAAAATAATTTTTAATACATTTTTATAAATTCAAATATTACTATTTTATAAATTTTTTTTTAATTTTAAAACATATTTTTAATTTTAAAAACATATTTTATTTATTTTAAAAATATTTTATTTTATTTTTAAAAAGCCACATAAGCAATTTTTTAGTCAAAAAAGTCAAAGAGGGACTAGCAAATGCAAAAAAGGATAAACTTGGGGGGTCAAAATCAAGCAATTGTGAAACTTAGGTGGTTAAAATCGGTCGTTTGAAATTTGGAGGGCCAAAATCACACAATTGTGATTAGGGAGTTAAAATCGCCCGTTTAAAACTTAGGGGATCAAAATCGCACAATTAGAAAATATGGGGATCAAAACTGCAATTTAGTCTAAAAAAAAATAACTTTGATGGAATCATACATTTTTTTTGTGTTGGTGTGGGAGTACACTAACCAACAGCTTTCCTTGTAACAATAGTTATGGTGGATTAAACCACAAAGACATATACATACATTGAATTTACATCATTCAATTTTGTAATGGTTTCCCACCAATTGTATCTGTAAGCTCAATTCTATTTCTTACTTAAATTAAAGCATATATTATATATAATATAGTTGATGAAATGGGCAATCCGCAATCATGCATCAGCAAAGAACTTATACTTTTGAATGTTATTGAATATGAACCGAAGAGCTGAAATTGTGGTTGCTATTGTAAGTAGAAATGCAAAAACAATGTTGATCCAATGCCATGCCTTCTTTTCTGTTCTTGCTGACTTCCCCTTTAGCTTAATTTGAAACAAAGACATAAACAAATTAGTCACATGTAATAATAATAATAATATTCTACTTAGAGTGTGTCTTATATTTACGGACAGAGATATTAACCTTAAGAAAGAGCATGCTCGGGAACATGAAGGTGAGGGGAACAAGTGAAAATGAGCCTAGTAAGTTTACAAAGTCGCCCATAAAAGGAAATGCTGCAGCGATGAATGTGTTTCCGGTATAGAAGCAAACTCGTAAGAGAAATAAGCGTTTCAAATTCTCCCCTGAATGCATACCCTGCCCAATTTCTAAAAATCTTGTATCCAAAGCCTCATGAATTGGTACCACAAACATCTGCATTTTATTTTTCAAAATGTACCTTTTCAATTAGCCAAATTGTCACGTAGCACATTTGAAAATGTCATATAAACAATTTAATTTATATACACCATTTTTCGTAAGAATATTTTACACTTAATCAATTATGATAGTCAGTTTATTCAAAATGTTTGACTCACACCTATCTGTGATTTGTTGACAGTGTATCGAAGTTAAACTCTACGCTAAAATATCATACTTACATGTTGGGAAACTATGGACTGCAGAAAGACTATGACATTAACAAGCACATTGATCCATCTTGGCCCACTTAAATTTTCAGGAATATATGAAGATACTGCTGATCCATAAGCCCAATATCCAACTATAGTAACACCATAATAGAACAACACTCCCACTGTATATTGAGAGAATAGAGCTTTCCTCATGTTCTTCACAGCTGGCTTACGTAGAGTTGACTGTAGTCAATCATTTACCAAAAAAATTTAAAAACACAACATCAATAAAAAAGTTACAAAAGGTAGAAACAAATAAAAATATTAATGAAAAATTTATTTATGGAAGTTAGTTATAAAATATGATATAACCTGTATCTCAGGAAGCATGCCACTAGTGTTGGTAACAATGATGGCAGAAATGGCACCAAAACTATTGAAAACCTTGCTCACTTTGCTTCCACTAATGCTGTAATCCTTGTCCAAATTTGAATTTCCTTCCAACCATAACAATGGATAGGGTGAGCTTAATTTAATATCAATGAACATTCCGATATACATCTTATTTGAATATGTACCGATATACTGTTGAGGTAAATAATTTAAATAGATCCAAAAATTAATAAGCATTAATTAAATTTCTATTAGAATTATTCATCTCAACAGTGTACTAATACATATAAGATGTCTACTGAATAATTCACCTTGATATTTTAAAATTAAAGGTGAAAAATAATGTTTAATTAATTAATTTACCATCTTTGACTGCAACAGTTAGAAGAAATACTATGTATGTGAGTGTGACAACTGCAGAAGCTCCAAGCCAATTTCTCATTGCAGATATTGTTGGAATGGAGAAGGAAAATATAAAGTATGCTGCTCCTGTGACCACTATGTAGTATTGAAGTCTTAAGGGAGAATCACTAAATTCTGAGTTTATTTCCTATCATCATAAAAGTAAACATAATCATTTTTTTTTTTCTTCTCAAAATTGACCAAATAATTTATACCTTTTGAGTTTATATTATTTACCTTAAGTGCCTTGCCTCCAAGGAGGATGAAACCCATGTTTCCAAGAAGAAGGGTCAAAAATTGAGAAATCCATGTGAGGTGGTACATCTTCTTTCCTTCAGAAATTAAGGAGCAATAATTCCATTGAGAATCTCTTTTAATTAGTAAAACGTTAATTAGTTTAGAGACAAAGACAAAATTTTAGGAAACAATCCACTTTATCTAGGCCACACCATCATTTTTATTGTTTTATGTCTCTACGCATCAGTTACATGATTTTTGCCAATTTTTGCCAAAGACATCATGATTTTGTTTTTATTTCTTAATTAACACATAAGTCATGTGATTTTGGTAATATACATCACGATTTCGATGTCTAAACACATCGGTCGATGAATTAGGTCACAAACATCATGATTTGTTATGTATGTGCATATCAGTCACATGATTTTGCTTATAGACATCACAATTTTTTATATGTCTCGATACATCGGTCACATGATTTAGAAGGCCGCGACATCATTATTTTTTTTATGTCTATGCATACCATACCAATCACATAATCTAGAGCATGACACCATAATATTTTATGTTTTTGTCCATCAATTACAATTTGACCATAATTTTGTACAATATCAAAGATTGTGACATGATCATGCGACCTTTGTCCTTAATTTAAAACATTGGACCAAAAAACTTAATATGAAATAGTATCTAATTCATGAAAAACTAACCATAAACAAATCCCATGAGATCTCTGTATCTGATGAATCTACGGCCATCAATGAAATGAAAAGCTGCCAAAAGCCAATTAGCATAAGCTGTGTAGAATCCCACAACAAAAAGCAATATGACACCCCAAGTCCAACCCAATGGTACCATGATAAGGTTAGAGAAACTGAATATCCAACCACAGTTGAAGCCTGTTACAAGCATCAACCCCACTTGTTGCCAGGAATCTACAAATTAAACAACATACATATGAATCATGTGAAAAAGTAGAAGACAAAGTAGTTTGCATTAAAAAAAAAAAATACACTATGCGCAGAGTAGTCATTAATGAAGTTACGCCCTGGTTGATTCTGTCAGTAATCATATGTATGTGTAAAGTATGAACTAAGTCAGAGTATAATAGTACTGTACCTTTGTCAATAGTATGAGCAGTTGAAATGTCATAGGAATCATTTGAGGTATCTTTGTCTTGACCATGAGAGTTATCATTGCTTGTTCTTGATTCCACATCCATGATGAAAATCTTAGTTCACTCCAAAAGAATAAGAGTTTGGTACTCAAATAATAGTATCTAAAAGGTAGGAGCACAATATATATTGTGTGGAAGTTGATGTCACACTTAAATAATTTGGATAGAAAAATCAGTGCCTTCAAGAGAAGGGAAATAAATGATTGGGATTCTTTATCTTTTAGGATTTGAATTAAAAAAACAAAAGAAAGAATTAAAAAGGATGAGGATTAAAGTATTTTTAGGATTTATTTAACACGACTTGTTTATCTGCCTTCTTTTTTGGAACTAACTTTAGATGAGTTAGTTTTCGTTTTTTTTCTTTTTTTTTTTTGAAGAGGAGATAATTTTCGTTGATCGGATCTTATTAACAACTAGTATATCATTTTATATTATTTCTGTTTATAAAAAAAAAAAAAACTATATCATTTTTTGGGTCTAATTTATCCAAGGCATAATAATATTTTTTTTGAAAAATTAAGAGCATCTAGGCGTAATAATATAAAATAATTTAATATGTAGTAAAATACACAATAATAGAAAATATTCAGGTACCACAATAGTGATTTGGTATCGCTAACGGTGATAGAAACTCTGTACCAATATTATGGTAATAAAAAAAAAATTCACTTCAATACATTTTGTAAAAAATATAAATAATCAAAATATTTTAACTGCAATGTGTGTCACTAAGGGACCGTTTGGATTTGACTTGTTTTTTAACTTGTGAAAATAGTTTATCAAATAAATAAAGTTTTATGGTAATTCATAAGTTTTCGCTAACACAAATTGTATTTTTATAAGTTGTTTTCTCATAAACTACTTTGAAAAGCTTATAATAATACATAAAATTTTATTTATTTGCATAAATTATTTAAAATAAACTAATAAATAAATCAATTCAAATTGATCCTAAATAAAATTTACACAATAAAAATAATTATTTCAACGATGTGCATTGCTAATTGTTTAATTTTACACTGGAGAAACAATTCAACTAATCCAAACACTATAAAAATTTAGATTGCTAATCAATTATTTAAAGATATTTTAATTGCAATGTTTGTTACTAATACAATACTAAGTAAATTTTATACTATTAAAATAATTATAGAAATCATGTGTATCACTAAGTAAAATGTATACAATTAAAATATATTACAATTGTTGCAATTATTTAGCTAAATATAATTAAAACACACCCGATACAATGCGCGATCCGTATGCACACACGGGTGTTTTACCAGTTAATTTTTAAATTATAAACTTATACACTTAATTCATAAATGTTTATTTTTGTTGAGCTTAAATCATAAATGTTTTGATCCCACAACGATATTGTAGAAAAAGGTGAGTGAAAATATGTCAAAAATAAAAGTTCTTATATATAAAAAAAAAATATTATTTCAATTGATAATGCCAAAGTGAATAGTTCTTATGTATAATAAAAATATTATAAAAAATATATATTTGTGAGTATCATAATTTAATTGATAATGCCAAATTTTTAGGTTAGTTAGATGTCACATTTTAAATTTAAATTTGAAATCTTATACTAATTGTGTGTGTAAACTTTAATAGTGGTTTGTTTTGTTCACATAAAATAAATTTGAAAGATTATATAGATATAATATATCTAATATATACTTGGATAGGTAGTCATTTTAAAAGGTTCTCTATCAATGGCCAGGATGGAACGTCAATTACAATAATTGCTTAAAAGGGATAGAATTTTTGTTTTTAGCAGGATATACAAAAAGAGAGTACATCATATATAAAATATAAAGGTTCAACTAGACTAAAGATTAAATAATTTTTTATTAAAAAAAGTAGGCAATCACTAAAATAAATTGGTGAGTAGGATATCACTAATTAAATTGTTGCAACTATGATGTTTTAAATTTTTTTTTTTATAATTACTAAACAAAAAAGTTCATTTAAAATGATTACTACTAAGTACAAACACTAATTTTAAATATTTTTTATTTCTTTTTCTATGGAAAGTATGTTTCAAATATTTTTTATTCATTTATTATTATTTCAAATATTTTTTATTTCTTTTTTTTCTATGGAAAGTATGTTTTATTTCTTATAGTATGCCAATTGAAATAATTTTTTCAAATAAAAATAAAATCAAACTTTGAAGAAAAACAATAGTTCGCACACAACAAATTACTTTTTCTTATCCCAAATTATAAGTAAAAGTAATTAACTTTTACTTCTACTTAGGCCTTGTTTGGATTAGCTTATTTTTGAGCTTATGTAAACAACTTATACAATTTTTAGGTATTATTATAAGTTTGTCAAGGTAGTTTATGATAAAATAACTTATAAAAATACAATTTTCACCAGTTTGAACTTATAAAATAGCATAAAACCTAATTTATATTGCATAAGCTGTTTGCATAAGCTCAAAAATAAGCTAATCCAAACAGGGCCTTATTTTAAGAAAAACACAAAACGTCGTACTTCAAATTATCATATTTTATTTTTCTTAGGGCCCGTTTGGCCTGTCTTTTTTAGGTTTAGAAGCTACTTGAAAATTAAAAGTAAAAATAAGAGCTTTCAGAAAAAAGCTAAAGTTGTTTGATAATTGTTGTTTTTTTTAGTTTCAAACTAGATTAAACTAAATTTACTAAAGATAATAACAAATTTTTATTTTTACGCAAAGATAACAACAAACTTAAAACAAAAAAAGATAATAACATCTAATAATACTGAAATTAAAACAAACTTAAAAAAAAAGATAATAACAACGGATAATACTGAAATAAAAAAAAACTTAAGAAAAGATAATAAAAACTACTTTTTTTTTTTCCAAAAAGTAGGTTTCAACTTTTTCTTTTAAAACTCTTTTTATTTAATTTTGCACTATGTAAAAAAATTATATTTTATGGCTAAAAGTTTTATTAAAAAAATATTTGGCCAAACTTCCTATTTTAATAAGTATGATTTTCCTTTTGTTTATAATATGGGACGAGGAAGTACATACTTACCACAATTACGGTAATCTTTGAGTTTCTAACTTGAAGTTCGTATAATCCAAAATAGCTAGGCTCATAGAAGAAGTAAAAATAAACTGGAAAACTAGCCACCCACTATATTCTTTAATTTGCAATGTTTGCAATAAGCCCTTATGAGGTACAATTCATTGTTGTTGTATCTCTCAAGCTGAGAAAAACGTATGGGATTAGTCTTCCCAATTAGTGGAACTTTCACAAGGTTGGTTGAGTGGTTTCCTTAATATATTTGAGACTTCTTGACAAATAAACCATTCACTTTAACAAATCGTGTGATGCTTAAAAATGGAACTTCTTTGAATTTCAAGATGTTCATAACTTTTGTAGACAATCATACTAACTTTCACATCGCCCGTGAATTATGCAAAGCCCCACACACACCAACGTTAGCTAATTTTTCACTAAGATAGATGCCGGTTTTCATTTTGATGGGTTTTATTTTTAGCATGTGCATGTTATGTTACATCCAGTTGTTACCAAGTAGACTTCTCATTCAATTATATTATTGGATTCTTCATCAAAGTTGTAGTAGTTTTGTCTTAACTTTCTGCTAGATATTTTATATTATAATTTATTTTAAAGTTAATTATTATTTAATAATAATGATTATAAATTAATTAATTTACCTTTGACCAAGTAATGTTATATGACTGTACACACGTTTTCTTTAGAGGGCATTTACTTGGTTTCAATCCTAATAAGTAGGAGTTATGGTTATGCTTGAAAGAGTTACTATTAATTAGTGCATGTAGATATTTGTAGGGGGGTGGTTTTTGGAGATAGACCGTGAGAATGAGAGAATACTCATGAGCATATTTCGTCACACTAATAAAATTGAGAAATGATTTTCCACTTCCTCATAGAATTGAGTTATTATTTTTCTGGATTACATCACCGGTGTCTATTAATATCTTGCTAGTTCTGTTACCTCGAGTATGATATATACTTGAGAAGAACCTGTTGAATCCTGGGGGATTTGCGCTTATGAGGTGGATAAATCCTTAAGGACAGTGCGATCAGCACGCCTCAGGTATTGATTCATGGTTTACTATATTACGGTCATCTCTACTTGTGACACGGTAGTTGTTTACTATGCGGCAACATCGACATCAATTGCTACAATCACAAAAGATAAGTTCTATGCTCTCTAATTTATTTTATTCTCTTCAATATAAATTTGATTGCTTAATATTTATATGTAATTTAATATTGTGAATAGGTCCAATTTTTACAACAATCTTAAGGATTTATCTTATGTTATTAATCAGAATTTATTCTAGATTGGAAATGATAGAAAAATAGAGAGTACGTGGTCGGTGGACTTCATCAAAACTAAGACCCGTTATCTGTAATGGTTGCTTCTTCTATAATTGCCAAAACAGGTTCTAAATTTCTTCTAATTTTATCTATGGACTTTAAATGTCAGATGTTGATGAGAGATGTTTTGATTCTTGCTAATGTTAATTAAAACTCAATTGATTTTTTGGGTTGCCGTTAATGCCTTCTTTTCAAAAATAAAAACTTAGTATTGGTTAAAAATATGATTCAATGTAGTATGAAATTATAATGAGTTTCACTACCGTGACTAGAGTTTGAGTCATGCTTCTGTTGACATAATACAATTATGTTGAGTTAGCTGATGTCATTGAAATGTCAATTTGTAGAACATTATTGGAAGCAAATTTAAGAGGTATTTTATTGAGAGATATTTATGATATTGAGAAATTCATAGAGATACATATATGATAGAAATGTTGTCGCTTAGAATATTCTAAGCAGATCTGTACATGATTGTGATTCATGAAATTTGAGTGATACCATAAACTATATAATATGGTATACATATCCATTGTATTAAAATAATGCAATGATTTTTAATGAATTATGTTTATGAGAAAATATATTTATATGAAGACTTATAAATTGTCTTCAATCTGGAGGTATTGTCGCTTGAAATTATTCAAGTAGACCTGAATAAAAAAAAAAACACCTATTTTATAAAATGTGGGGGTGTTGTCACTTGAAAACCTTTCAAGTAGACTTGTTAATAAATCTAATCATAGATTTAATTTTTTCTTTTTTGTGGAGATGTTGTATGTAAGACCCATAATTCTACTGTATCGTACGCAAGTTATAAGCGTAAGTAGTGGCCAAGAGTTTTTAGGGTTTCTGTAAGTTAATTTCATAAGTATCGTTGTAATAACAGCGTTGTTGCTGAGATGGAGACTGCTTTTTTCTTATGCATAAATAAAACCCAGACTTTTGGCCCGTAGTCTTTATTTATCAATCTGAACATTCCTGTGCTTTCAGAATTTTGAGTTTCGACTTTCTCCGTTTATTGGAAAAACGAGTAGAAAATGGTATCCGTTGTTGAAAATTTTACGGTCTCTTTCTTCCGTCGAAATTTAACCACAGACTTTATATATCTGTACGAGTTAGAATTTGGAGTCAAAATATTTTTGGGAGTTTAGGACCAAAATTTCAGTCGGCAAATAAAGTTTAGCGATAATTTTTGGAAATGTTTTACGACGAACAATCACCTCGTAAGTTTTCTATTTTTCGCAAGTTAGACCGTCGACGGAGTACGACTCGTCTGCGAGCGCAAGAGAAATATCTTAGATATTTTCAAAAAGGTAATGATTACCCTTTTTGATCCAATGGCTAGGGTTCAAAAAGGACACTTTGCACTATTCAATCAAAGGGTTGTGGTTGATCAAGAGCTTCCTATCTAAGATGGTTTTGATGCATTAGATCAAAAGTCAAAAATTGAAATTATATACTCCCTTCCTCCCTCATTCTCGGCCGACCCTCACTCTCTCACTCTCATCAACTTCAAAAATTTTCTCTTCCTCTCAAGAACTTGCTTGGATTGTGCTAGGATCATCAAGCTCTTTGATCATCTTCTTCATCTTGAGGTAACTAGACCTCCTCCTTTCATCATTTCTCATGAAAACTCTTAGATTCTAAGATAACTTATCTTGTGTTCTTGAGAAGAAAAACTTAGAACATGTCAAAATGGAATTGTGAGTTCATAGTAGTGTTTAAGAGTGTTATGTAGGATACATTAGTGAAGCATGTAAGTGATTCTCATGGTGATTTCAAATTTCACAATTTTGTTGGTAAGGGTTTGAAGAAAATTTCTTAAAATGATCATATCTATGATTGTGTTGTATGATTTTGGTTTTTGAAGTTAGTTTTAAGCTTTGTGACAAAATGGATTGGTGATTATGAAATTTGTTTTGAAAAATAAGAAAAAAATTATTCTCGTGTTCTTGAGCGACTCGAAGAACATAATTTAGAAAAATTTATTTCGAGTCTCAAAAGGAGTCGGGTACACGATCGAATATCGTTACAAACTAATGAATGTGGGCTAGGGTTTCAAATGAAAAAATGTGTAGGGTTGCCCTTTTTGCCTCAAATGGCCGTGGCACCCATATAGGGTTCGAGGAATCGAATTTCGAAAATTGTTTAGAGGCAAATAGCTTCCCATGATCATTGTTTAATTGTTTGATTGGTTATGGGATGTTTTGAAAAGAAAATGATCACTTGCCTTAAGAAAAACCTTATTTGAGATTTCTCGAAATTTGCGATTCGACTCTATAATTTCTAAATCGTTTTGATAAGTGCTAGTTAGATATTATGGGATATTACCATGCATTTAGAAGTGAAAATTTTTGTGTGGGAGGGTGTTTTCCAAAATTTTGGCCGTGGCCTTTTTAGTGGTATAGGGAGAAATTCCAAAATTTTTTCTAAGTCCACAATTGTGTGAAAATTGTGTATGTGTTGGATAATCTTAGTTTTGAAGAAAAATGAGTATAGGAAAGGTTGTTAGGAAGAAAAAAATGTGTAACTTGTAACGCAAGAAAACTTCGATTTTTCAAAAAAAAAAAAAATTTTGAAAAGTTTTAGTTGTGTTTCAAATGGTTTTGTTGTGTGTGAAACAAGTCCTTGAAGTGGAAAATCCAAAATGGTTTTAGTTTATGATTTGAAAACAAAATGATTTTCGTGTTATAAAAATAGTACAATTAACTTCGTGAATTTTTAAACACTATGAGAATAACCTGAAATCATTGAGGGATAGCTTTAGAAAGTGCTTTAGACCCCTCTGGAACTTTGAGAGCAAGTTTCGTTTCGATAGGATAATCGAGGAGTATTTTTACTAATTGTACGCTGCTTAACGTTTAGGTAGCGCGTATAATAGTTTAGACGAGAACGAGATTAAGGAAAGCTTGCTGAGATAAGGGCACCTTTATTTTCCGTCATATATGTGTATGATATATGTGTATGCTTGGTTCTGGATTGTGTGAATGCTTGGCATGATTATATTATGTATTCTCGTGATGAGAAGGTGTTTTGTATCGCATGTGTGGTTTACATATGTTTGAGAATATATGTATGAATATGTGATTGGCGTGCATATGATTTTGAAAATATATGTACATATTATGATTAGTTTACATACGCTTGAGAGGTATGTATTTGTTGCATTAGCATATATGGGGAATCGTATGCTCATGCATTCATTGTAAGTGGTTATCGGGAACGGACCACGGGGTGTGATTATCGGGAATGGATCCACCTTAATCCTTCGGGATTTATTGAGTCCAATATGTGGTTATCGGGAATGGACCACGGAGTGTGATTATCGGGAATGGATCCACTCTAATCCTTCGGGATTGTATTGATTTTAGTAGGGGTTGGACCTACGACTCTCTGCGGAGAGGTAAAATTCCGGAATTCATGCATGTGAAAAAGACCCGGGTAGGGTGATCACAATCATTTAGAGTCTGCATTGATAGGCTGGTGTGCATTTCAATATTGTGTGCAAGTACATGAACTGCTATGTGTTTACTCGCTTTATATATATATATATATATATATATATATATATGTTATTTGTTGTTGTGTTATGTGTGGTGACCCTTGCTGTGATTTTCGCGGGCTCCTCCCACCCAGACGATGGATCACCCTATGTTACCGATGCTCGTGAGGGAGACGGTGACGACGGGGGACTTTCTTGATCGACTGTTGTTGCCTGCCTAGAGCCTCGACCCAGCTTCCGGTACGGCTAGTTACCATGGGCGCGTTAGGATCACTACTTTTCGTGGTACTCTGCAGATTCACCAGTGTCTGATATGGCAGACTCCACCTTTCTCCATACCTCTACCGGTACTGCTCAGTGCATTTTGGACGGTTCCTGTGGGACCCCAGCCAGGGGCGCAAGACATACCAGAGGGTGGTGGATCGGTCGTTGGAGAGACCTCCACGGATGGACCAGATACTTATTCTTCTTTGGGCAGTTGGGGTGATGGGGCTTTACCCGACTTCTTAGGGGAGCCGGAAGATGATTTTCAGGAGGCAGCGGCTGCTGCAGGGGATGGGCCCATTGGAGGACCCGGAGTACCTCACTTGGTATCTCCCACCCCTACCGTGAGCTTGGTACTGATATCGAGTGATACGGACGACTCCTGATGTCGATGTGCATGATAGGACTAGGGCTGCTGACTGTAGAGTAGTATTCTTTTGGACAGGCCGCGTTGGTCGGTGACTGGTAGCATGATTTGTAGTAGGTTCTAACGTTTCTGGATGACTGTACTTTATACTCTATACTCTTACACTTTGGATGAGCCTCTTTTGGTATTGGCTGTAGTATTTCTCTAGTCACGACTACCTTGTATATTTGTCGTGAACTAGATGTTATGTTTTGGATATGTAACTAATCAGGTACACACTTTGCTTATGAGAAGCACTATTGATGCATATAGTACTATTTTAGTCACCTTGTTGGTCGTACCATTATATGCTTTAGTTCTGTTGTATGAATAATGCCGGCTCTTGTAAAATATTTTCCGCGCACTCTGTCTCGTGTTTTTAAAAAAAAAAAAAAAGTGCCGACTTTTGGGCCTTTGAAAAACGGGGTGTTACATTGTCGCTTAGAATTTATCTAAGTAGACCTGATGAAATATATTATGAAAGTCAATTGACAATATATGAGTTATCGATGAGCCATTATATTAAAATAATATAATGATGTCAATTGGAATTTAATTCCAACGAGATCAAACTATGAGTTATTTTACTCATCGTGTGAATGTTGTTGTAACAGCCCAAATTTTTAATAAATAAATTATTAAAAAAACTTTATTATTTACAAAATAATTTAAAATAAAATAGGTGTCTCAACGGCTAATCATTACATAAAGTTCTCAGTTTACAAAAACTCAATTTTGCCCCGCACACGCTTCAAATCAAATCATCAAACAAGCATCTCCTTCGGTACCTAAAATGTTAAATGTAAGGGTCAATTTCCTTATCCAAATTGAATCATACTCACCGTAAGAAAAATGTCATAAAATAATAACAAAACACTTCATCAATTAAAAGATTTTAGAAAAATATATAATTATTTATTTTTCAAAAAGAAGGAGGATATCTCATAATCAGTCATATACAAAAACACGTTAAAACATCACCAAAGAGATACAACAACACAACTCACAATTAACAAATTATATACATGAGAACATTTAAGGCACGCACAAGAAACACACTCAATAGATAAATCGCAACTTCATTAATTTAAATAAAACACAACTTCAATAAAATGCATGCAATGCGCCTATACTCGCTAAATGCATGTGGTACCAATAGCAACGTCATTTTCAACATCATTTTTGCAACACCGATAAGCAACGTCATTTTCAACATTATACAACATCGGTAAGCAACGTCATTTTCAACATCATTGAGCAACGTCATTTAACACATGAATGAATGCATGTCATGTTATAATAAGCAACCTCGATAGACAACATCATTTAACGACTTCAATAGACAACGTAATTTAACAACTTCATCATCATGATAACAACATCAATAAACAACGTCCATAAGCAACTACAATAACATCAACAACACACCGGCTTAGAATTAACAACGAACAACAGCTTAGAATCAACAACAAATAATAGCAACAACAACAATAATTATCAATCACTTATTAACAACATCAATCAACGATATCAAATAATATTGACAACGGCAACAACAACATATATAATCAAAGATTAACTTCTCACAACAAACCACACAATAATTACACAAGAATAATCCAATTAGTTTCTTTAATTTATTTTCTTTTTATTTAATATCTTCTAAAAGATAAAGATTCTACCACTATCTCACAACATAGTCCCTACGTAGTATGAGTGTATGGGGAAAAAGCCCTTACCTTGGCCGCTTTCCTTCCAAGCATAATACTAGCCTAAACTCGCATCTACAATGCACACGCGATATGTCTCGCTCCAGAGTTTATTTCGACAATTCGACAGTTGAAACAACAAACCACGTCTCCTCAAGCCAACAAATTCAAGTGGAGGAGAATGAAGCTTATAACAAATCTTCACGATGAAGTAATAAGGGAGGCTCCATTTCTCTTATCTACTTTGTTTGCAAAGTGCTTTGTGAAACTTAGAATAAAAGGGTTGTATTCTTATGGTTTACACGACCTACTCAAAATTTGTTTTCAAGGAGAAATGTTTTATTGTAGAATGGAATTGAACAAGCATAAATTGAATTGTTCTCCACCAGATGATATCATTCCTTTCCTAATTGCTAGACCAAGCAATAATGTGGTATCAATGACTATTTATTGACTCATAAACGTGTGATTAAGAGGGTGGAATATACTAGCCCAATTTTAGGTACAAAGAGGGAGAAGATTATCATGGTCATGTCACTAGCCAATTTTTTTTTACGGCACACCCAAATAATATCTAGCAAAAGCATATGCATACTATAAATATTATTCAATTATTATTCTTCTCATTAGTCAACCTACCATTATCAAATTCTTTTCTTTAACTCCTATACTCTTGTATCATAATTAAAGGAAATGAATTCTATGTTTTTTTTTTTTAATTATCATAAAGAGTATTAATTAATACACCAAATTTCCAACGTATATAAGTTTGGTTTCAGAAACAAAGTAATGGTAAGTAATTATAAAATAGTAACCATGATTTTTCTAATAATTGAGAGGTAGAAATTGTCTTTTGTATCACTAGGTTTATACATATCAATTACCTCTCTCACTAAGCAAAACTCACGTATCGCTATTAAAATACACCATTTCACATTATATGATGCTAGGATCCATTCTCAACAAGGAACATTACAAAATTAAATTCAATATTATTTAATTTTTCTTAGTCATATTTGCTATTTTAGTCAACCAAATAATTGATTAAAATAATTGAATCAAATAAATAATTAGAATAAATAAAATCACAGTTTTTAATTAATTAAAAATTGAGGGTCTTACAGTTGTCGCTAATTAAAGTCATATAAGCAAACCTGTATAAACATGATTGTAGAGACCAAGTTCATTGTTATAATATAGACTTGGATAAATATTGAGATTAATTGACTTAGAGACGTCTTAGTCAATATTATTTTGATGAAAGAAAATTGTCTTCATCATTTGTGTAAATTACGTACTAAATAAAGCCCCTGGGAAGAAATAAATTTGTGATGCATCGTGGGGAATTGGACTTAAGCCAATTGAAATCAACAAGTGATAGGAACCCAACCTTTGTGATTGGAGATCCCATGAATAAGGTTCATATGGGTAAGAACAAGTTACTTGTTAGATCTGCTAGCACCAAAAATTAAATAATTAATTTTTGTTTTAGTCATTTTCCTATGGTGTAAATGAGAAAGTGCTAGATATTGCATTACTGAGAGGATAAACTATAATGTTTTTAATGAATTTCATATCCCTTATGGGTGGTGTATGATTTGCAGCATACACTTGATGAAATCACCTATATGAGTGTCAAGTGGGGCCGCTTGTATGAGATTTTGGCGAAATCTCTAGAGCACTCATGAATAAATCCAGGCACGCGCACGGCCTATTCGCGCAACACAGCGACAACGGCAAGAACTGTGGGGGAGTAATGCGATTGGTAGACCGCTAACATACGCTAAGTGTCATTGGTTCATATAGCTTGCTACACCAATGTTACTGTGTGTTAAGTACTATCAGTCTAGCACTGGTTCATATAGATTGCTACACCAGTTTGATGCATTATATCAATGATGTTAATCCAGAAAATGTTTTGAGTATTCTTTTAAACTTTAAAATAAATTGTGGGGGATTGTTAGATATGTTATATTATAATTTATTTTAAAGTTAATTATTATTTAATAATAATGATTATAAATTAATTAATTTACCACTACAAAAAAACTGCAAAATAGCGGTGGTTGGATTGAGTATGCGGCGACAGTTAAACCGCCGCTAAATGCTTAGCGGCGGTTATAACTGCCGCCGTATACTCAATGCAACTGTCGCTATTTTCCAGTTTTTTTGTAGTGTACCTTTGACCAAGTAATGTTATATGACTGTACACACGCAGGGGCGGAGCTCCTAATGGGCTCAGCAGGGCCATGGCCCGCCCCAGTTTTTTTTTTTTTCATTTACTATATGTATCATGTTATATATAGATGTAAGTGGTACTTCGTATCACAAGGTTCTGCTTGTCCAAATGGTAGAGTTAGGTGCCAAGGTGCAAGGATGTCCTGTGTTCAATTCCTCCTGGCTGCAATTTTTACTTTTTATTGTTATTTTTTAAAAGTAGATAAATTAAATTTTATTAAGATTCACTAAGATTAAGGTATTTTTACATACGATTTATACATTTTTCACTCCCATAAATTTCGTAAAAAAAAAAAACTCCCATAAAAGAAAAAATCTAACACCATTGCGGCCCCCCCCCCCAACTTTTCCTCCTTGCTCCGCCACTGTACACACGTTTTCTTTAGAGGGCATTTACTTGGTTTCAATCCTAATAAGTAGCAGTTATGGTTATGCTTGAAAGAGTTACTATTAATTAGTGCATGTAGATATTTGTAGGGGGGTGGTTTTTGGAGATAGACCGTGAGAATGAGAGAATACTCATGAGCATATTTTGTCACACTAATAAAATTGAGAAATGATTTTCCACTTCCTCATAGAATTGAGTTATTATCTTTCTGGATTACATTACCGGTATCTATTAATATCTTGCTAATTCGGTTACCTCGAGTATGATATATACTTGAGAAGAACCTGATGAATCCTGGAGGATTTGCGCTTATGAGGCGGATAAATCCTTAAGGACGGTGCGATCAGCACGCCTCAGGTATTGATTCATGGTTTACTATATTACGGTCATCTCTACTTGTGACACGGTAGTTGTTTACTATGCGGTAACATCGACATCAATTGCTACAATCACAAAAGATAAGTTTTATGTTTTCTAATTTATTTTATTCTCTTCAACATAAATTTGATTGCTTAATATTTATATGTAATTTATCATTGTGAATAGGTCCAATTTTTACAACACTTTCATATGAGATAAAAATCACTTGAATTTAATATCTCTACAATATTAATTATATTCAAAATATATATGTTGTAGAGAGATCATCCACATTAGCTTAAGAACAATAATATAAGTGAATTAGACACCATACTTTTATCCAAAACTTTAAGGCATTATGTTTATAAATTCTCTCACTTATAAATTATTCAACAATATAGAGAATATTTCAGACACTTTAGTTTTATCGTTATATATATGTTAGTAACTTTGGTTTTGTGAGTTTGTTTGTAGATTTTTTTTTTAGCGATTTTAATTTGTATTGCTTGGTGTATTATACCAATTTGAATAAAAGAATATTTTTTAGGAAGAAAAAAGTTTATACAAATAAAACTCTACTCTTTAAAAGCTCTCCCGTTTTTGTTTCATCTCTTTCTCTATTTTTTAATTGAAAATTTCATATGATTTTTTCAAAGTGAATTTCAAAAATTGAACAAAACAAATGATAAAATTGATTTTTTTGTGTCTCTATTATAACTTCAAATGATTATTAAAAGAAAAATTCAAACAAAATATCTATATCTTTTGTGGTAAAAAAAAATCTATATCTTTTAAGAAGTGGATATATATATATATATATATATATATATATATATATATATATATATATATATATATATATCACAATTCTCAATTGTATAAAGTTAACATCAAGTCTACCTTTTAATTATTTAATTTTCTGATTTTGATTTGATAATATATATAACATCCATTCAACTTTTGGTCAAAAAAGAAAAACCAGCAATTCAATATTTTTTTTATAACCAACTTTCTTGTTGTTGTTGATATATAGAACCAGCCGTTCAACAATTAGGTGGACTGTGGACACATTCCTCTTCGGATAAATTACAATTAAATTTTCATGTCACTATGTCAGTGAGGTCTAAGAGAAAATAGAAAATTAAAATATACGACTACTACACATAGTATATATGCACATGCATGTTGACCATGCAATATTTGGATCTTCTCATTCGTTCCTTTTCCACATTTCTTTTTTTTTCTTTTTATTTTTCTCTTAATCTTATTTTCTTTTATGATTATTTTTAAACTTTTTATTGAAGAGAGAAATTGAAATTAAGGGATAGAGAGAAAGTAGAGAGATATTTAAGAAAGTGAAGGAGAGAATCTAACTTTTTTTAACTATATATAACGGTTAGACTAGGGAGGTAAACCGGTGGATATATATGATATGTATACTCTCTCTATATTATAATATAAGTCGTTTTGACTAACACTCAAAAATTAAGAAATGTAATTAATGTTGTATGGATAAGAAAAATTATGAGTTAGTTTATAAAATTGTCATTCATTAATCGTATAAAAAAAATAAATTGAAGAATAGAAAGAAGATAAAGTAATAAATAATTGAGAATAATAAAAAAAAATAACATTAAATGCTTCATTGGTAATGTAAAATGACTTATATTTGGGTACAAATTTTTTTCTCATAATGACTTGCATCATTCGTAACATTTTATAAGCAAAATTGACTTTTTAAATTCATTGTAGATTTAATGTACTCGATCTATAATATAGATTGGATACATTAAATCTACATTGAATTTAAAAATTCAAGTTTACTTATAAAATGTTACGAATTGTGGTACGGAGGGAATATCTGTTGGTATTCGTCGAGCGAGTAATTTATAGGTTTTGTGATACTTGCACATATTTATGGATAATAAATTTTTATAACAATAGAATTTTTGCAAAGAAATTTGTAATTATCTAAAATGTGTTCAGCTTCTTTTAAGGAAAATAAAATAAAATATTAACTTATAAGTTATAATAATATTCATTCTTTTTAGGCTTAAATATCATTTTCGTCCATGTATGTTTGTGAATTTTTTATTTCGGTTCTTGTATCTTTTTTTTTTTTTGTAGTAAATAAGTCCATGTATATTTGCGAATTTTTGGTTTTAGTCCCTAAAGTTAAACTCCGCATGAAAATTTGCAGTTTAGGTACAGATTTTTCTTCAGATTTTCCTGTGTATTTTGATTTAGGGACTAAAACCAACAAATTTTGCACATTCAAGGACTTATTTAAAATAAAAAAAAAAAAGATACAAAGATTAAAACCAAAAATTTACAAACGTATAGGGATCAAAAAATCATTTAAGCCTTCTTTTTACTCTCAATATAACAAGAAAACTTAACACATACCTTCCCTTCTTTTTTTCAAAATATAATAAGAAAACAACTATACAGTGTCCCCGTGACTAGGGTGTACGTGGGTCAGATTGAGTTGGATTTGACCAAATTCAAACCACGTTGATACTTCGAATTTAGTCGAATAAAATAACCACTTTGTTACAATATTAGATCGAGTTGAATAAATCTACTAATTCCGAGTTGGATTGGGTAATGAGTTACCCAAAGTATTATTTTTTAAAAAAAATATTAAATGACAAATCATCATTTTTTTTTCATAAAAATAACATTGACTATTGTATTTTCTTAAAAAGTATAGACTATTTTCACTATGAAAAATAACCGCCCATCGCGTAAATCTACTAATTTTCCAGTTGAATAGTGGGTTACCCAGATAAATATTCTATTTATTAAAGCCTATTTACCCTTAATATTAAATGCATAAATGTAACAACAAAAAAAGCATAAATGATGAATCATTATATTTGTTTATGAAAATTACTCAATCTTTGTTTTTTTACATAGTTACTCAATCTTTTTATTTTCTTGAAACATGGTGTAATATATTTTCACTATGAAAAATATTTAACTATCAAAGAACAGACTTTTAGTATTTTTATAAAAAATATTTCAAAAACCTATAATATTATTGGGTCGGTAGATTTTTGGGTTGGGTCTGATTTTCCTCGAAACCCAACTTTTTTACGGGTTTACTTTTTTAAAATTCATATCCACCCAATTATCTTACCCAATTTTGTTGGTTGGATTGGATAAATTTGACAGGGTTGACCGAGTTTTCCCAATAAGTGTATACTCCTACCCGTCACAATGGTTGTACAAAACAAAATTGTAACCCACTTGGGTTGGTCTGGTGATATTGATTTGGGATTTGAGAGTGTGCTCCTTCTTAGGTATCAGGTTCGATTATCTCTGGAATTAATTTAAGTGGGCAAATTTAGCTTCTTAAAAAAAACAAAAATGGTAAGATTATTTTGAAAATAGTGTATTTAATATCTTGAAATTTTAAAAGGAATCTTTTCTATTCAAAACTTTTAATTTTTTTTTTTTCATTTTTATTTACTTAATCATTGCCTTGGTGACATTATTTAACATGACTCATATAATAATTGCGATACATTTCTTTTAAAAAAATAATAATATTTATACATCTTATATCTTTTTTTGAACAAATCAAAATGGAATATATATATAAATAATAAACAGTCTCCCTAGTACAAGATGTGTAAAGGAAGACTATCAACGTTTATAAAAAGTCATATACAGATACAGAAACAAAAACAACCCCGATCATACAAAGCTCAAGCAGAGCAAAGAACTAGACCGCCAGATATGGTAGTTGGAAGCTAAAGTAACATATATCGGCTTCAACCACCTAAAAGAAAGCAGTTTGATCTTGTCCAACAGCTAAGAAGTAGTATTGGTTGAGCCTCGGAACAACATATGATTTCTTTCCGTACACACAACCCACACACATGTGAGCCAAATGAGCTGTAAAAAGGAACGACGCACCCGAAAAATACCTGCAGAAGAAGTAAATTGGACAAAGTGATCACGTAAAAAGGTGAACTCCACCATCAGAATATCAATCCATGAGCGCACTAACGCTAAAAAAAAACCAAAAGTACCGCATGAATCAAAACAAATTTCATCACAAAGTTTTAATATATTTAAAATGCTCTTTCATACACTACTAGAAAAAGTTGAAATACCAACGGAATTTAGAGACAGAATATATTTCGTCTCTAATAGAGATGGAATTAGAGACAGAAAAAACAGTTAGAGACAGATATTTTTATTTTAGAGACAGATATTTTCATTTTAGAGACAGATTTTGTCCGTCTTTAACAGTTTAGAGACGAGGAAATTACCGACGGGATCAAATCCGTCTCTAACCTGCTTAGTGACGGAATATTTGCATTTTAGAGACAAATTTTGTCCGTCGGCATTTAAGATTTTTCTAGTAGTGATATTTAATAACTAAAGATATTTAAATAATTTTTTTTTTTACAAATTTAAATAATTTTCTTACTCATGGATATTTAAATAATTAAAGATAATATAAGGATATCATTAAATTTGTATCTCCATTAAATAATTGATAGTTAAAATATCTTATTCATGAAAATCCATTAAATTATATATATCCGTTTCGTTCCCATGACAAATTTTAAATGTGTGATCCTATATGAGATATGGACACTTTAAAAATAATAAATGATATCAGGTTCTTTCAAAAGAGGAAATTATTTGGTTATCACCAGAACAATTTTTAAAACATATTCCTAAAATAGTTTTCATTAGGAACTAAAATTATAAGGAGAGCGCTTCTTGATGGTGTGGAGTGGAAGAGCTGCTGGAGGATTGAGATGCCATGATACAAACTATATACCACAACTTAAAATTGCAACTGAAAACTAAGAGCAATTTTTAAAATAAGATTAAAGTGAGATTATATTAATAATCAAAGTTAACATTTAAGAAAGTTTTCTGGTTTTGCATATCTTAGAGCTTAACAAACAAAACAATCATAGATTCCTAGTGGAAACTTTTCACTTCAATCCAATTCCAACAACAATATAGCAAGAAACCAGAACACAACACTGATACCTACAATCTACCATATCAACTCAAGCTACAAATGTCACACAATACATAGAATAAGCTAACTATGCAAGATTCAAAGTCTTCTTTATATCGATAGATAGATATTTGTTCCTACAACTCAAGAGTCATCATATCTTGTTTGCGTAAAACTCGGGACCTATCTAACAATGATATACAAATGAGAATCTGCTTGCTTAATTTTAAGTTCAATTTATACAATCTGATTTTATACTCAAGATCTAATCAAATTAACACATATGGATTCAACAAGAGAATAGATTCAACAAAGAACGGATTCAGCACGAGAATGAGAATGAAAATAACCTAAACAATTTAACCTAAACAAATTGAATTCAATAACCTAAAATTAGAAACCATATTTCACACCAGTAGGAGAACGACGAGAATGAAAATAATCTAAACAATTTAACCTAAACAAATTGAATTCAATAACCTAAAAAACTGAACGCCATTTACCAAACTGAAGAGATGCGATTGTGAATTGGAGGAATTGCGATGTTGAATGAAGGAGCTGCAATTGCAATTGTGAATCGAGATCCAATTCTGAAAGCGAATCGAGGAATCGAGGAGGTGTGATTGCAATTGTGAATCGAGGAAAAGCGATTGTGAATTCGATCGTTTTGGGAGAGGAAGAAAATGGTGTTGTGAACGAATCGCAAGGAGAGTCAGAAGAAGAAGAAGGTGAGTGTTACTAGCGTTGAAAGAGGGTGAGTGTTACCAGCGTTAGTGGAATAGCGTTGAGAGAATAGGAGAAGGAAGTGAGAGAAAGTTAATTAAAAAGAGTTGTCACACTTTAAAGTCCAAAGAGTATGTTACAAAATCATCCATATTAGTAACATTTTTATAAATGTTACAAGTGAGTGTTACTAAAAGTTAAAAATGTAGTAGTGAATGGTGTAGTACGATCCATTTGAGTACCTATTAGGTACTACTTCTAAAATAAAAATTCTCTCTCCTTTTGGGCCAACCTTATTTTTCATACTCTCTCTTCTCTTGCACAATTTTCAATTAAATAATAAGTTATTATAACGCTATGGATTTATTGATGGGACCCATTTTAGAACTTTTTAAGAAGTGTTCCATTAGAGAGATTGAGTACTTATTAGATATTGTTATTAAAAATTAATAAATTAATATTGTGCCCATATGTGACTCATTTAAGTACTCAAAGTTAAAGTGTTTCATTGTGGATGCTCTAAATATCTAATAAGTACTACACCATTGGAGATGGTTGAAAAAATTCTTCGGTCAGTTTAGGATTTTTCATGAATTCAAGGAGAAAAATTATTCATATATTTCAGTATAGCTCATTTGCCGGCCGTTTATAGAGTAAGAGAAAGGAGCTGGTCAAACATCATATAAATTTATTAAGATTAGATACTAATGAAAGTTCAATAATACCACTTCTTGCACTACATTAAGCCACATTATTAATTCCACTATTATAAATATATTTTATCAAATAAACTAAGGATTAATGGATTAATATATCAATTAATTTTTATAAAAAATTGTCCTTATAAAAAAATTTCTTTTATCATTCAGAATTCCACTACAAAAAACACGCCCTTTAGCCGCGGTCAAAACCGTAGCTAAAGGTGTCATTGACCGTGGCTAACAAACTTTACCACGTTAATTTTAAGGGTGGCCTATCTTGGCGTTGCAAAATTTAACCACGGCTAAATGTGGTTTTTGCCACGGCAATAACACAGAATTAAAAAAATGATTTAGCTACGGTTTTAACTGTGGCTAAATAACACATTAAAGATTGTCACCCCTATAACCGTGTCAAACATTGTTCTTTTTTTTTTTTTTTAAGCTGCTCTGCTTTCTTTTCTTACACTGTTCAAATGCAAGAAATAGATAAATTCAAACTTTATTAACACTAAATTTATTTAGAGTACTAAGCTAAATTTATCCAATCCCCATGCCAAGAGATAGGGTTCACAATCAATCAATTTCTATAAACAAGTTATGTATTTCAAATAAGCCTATAACACTCTGTTGCAAGCCTATAACAAAGTAAGAACCAAACAAAACCATACTCAAATTTGACCTTAGGCATTTCTAAATTCAAATTGACATACACATCATAGACAAAAAAGCAGCTTTACATTCAAAACATATCACATGTGCATGTAGCTATATTATAGACCTACAAAGATGTATGAAACCTGTGTAAATTGAGAGGTCTCATCTAGAAGACAGAATTTTCTTTTAGCGTAAAACTCCATCCGTACTACTGACAAAGCTGTGCACTCCTTTGCAGCTTCTTAAACTGCTAAATGCTTTAGGTTGCCGGCACCTTGAAATCACAACTTTCAAGCCAACAAACCAAGTAGGAAAAACAAAATAACAAATGTATTTATAAATCAAATGTCTTTCTATAAGCAAATTTTAATAATACATGCGGTAAATTGTAAGGTTAATAAAAAAATTACATGATGCAAGGTATTGCAAAGAAATCACTTGATGAAAACCACCAGACAATACATGATGTAATGAATATTCTAAGCACAAGGTTAAGACCAAATAGTTCTTTAAATTCACAACATGGTAATTTTATAAATCTAAATCATAACCATTTGGTTTATGCCAAGTTCCATACAGCTTTGTTCCAATCTTAACTTAATGGACTGAGAAAATAGGAGAAGTAGAATCATGAAGTTAACACAATTCAGCTGAAAATGACAACAAGGTATAGAACGTCATTCAATATATCTCCAAGCGTGGATCTAGAGTAAACTTGGTGCTATAAATCTCTTTCTATTGAAAGGTCCAAGGCAAATATGGACCCATTTCAGATCTATTGTATGTAGGAACATTAAAGAAGTATAACAATTTCTACCTAAGCTTTAAATAATGTAATGACCATTCAAATCTATATAAAGGGAAAACATGAAACGTAGTAGTAAACCTGTCAAATTAGCAAGCTCTTCATCACCAATCTCGCAAGAATCCAGATTCAAACGCTCCAAATTAGTTAAACCTGTCAAAGAGAAGCCAATTAAATATTTAAAGAATCGGAAAAATGAACAATAAAAAAGTTTCAGTCATGATGATAGTCACAAAATGTGCAGAGCAAGCACGCTTAGAAGTCCAAATAGGCATCATTTTGATGCGCCTAATATTTTCTATGCCTTTATTTCATTTGTTATTTTACAAGACCCTAAGAGAAGAGATGGTAAGTACAATATGGGAGGAGGATAAGACATCAAATACACAAGGAAGTTAACTTCTTATAAATAACTCAGCAAGATATCAAGAATAGAAACCTTTAAAATGAACAAATCCCCCATGAATATCAGAACACCTCTTAGGGTCTAACTTCTCCAAATTAACTAAGTTGGGAAAGGCACGCATTCCATCAGGTGTGACAGTACAGCTCTTCTTGATACTCAATGAAGTCAAGTTTGACAGACCTATATGCAACAAATTTACAATGATTGATTATGTTACTCAAAAGGACTCTCGATATCTATTTGTGTAAAATAGTGCCAATATTGCATAATAACCAATCAAGATTAAACATTTATGAGTGAATTTCTCCAACTTTCTTTAGTAAGACATCAAAAAATTTGCAATAGTAGTTTGAGTTTTTTGCATAAAAAGGAAAGACAGCCTACAATTCATAAAAGCAATTATACAAACAATAAAAAATAGGTAGCTATGTTAGCCTATGACTATTGCAAAGTAAAAGATGCATTGAACAAATCTAAAATCTTATTTGAAGCAATTCAAAAGTGTCATCTCTTGACCAAAAATAGTATCAAGGTTCCAACCTTAATCACAAATCGCTTGTGAGATTTGCTTGCATACACTTCTTGTCCATGTTTTTACAAAAACAAAAATCACACCACATCACCTCTACTAACGTTTAACTTTTGTACCACTTTTAACTTTTAATCTTGATTAGCAAGCTACTACAACAAGGCACTTCATGTTCATGTTTCTACTTTTATCAACAATGCACAATTGCAAAGGGAATTCTATCTTGAATTAGGTATCTCAATAGATTTAATCAAAACTAACAGCAACTAACAAAACAAAAACTGGAAAATAAACTTTTGATAATAGCACATTAACAACTGTTTTTAAGATTACAATGGACACAAGTAGAGTTGCAGTGACTGTAACAGAAGGAAAAAACTATGCATTCAATCTTTAAGGATTCATAGAACAAGATAGTCAAGAGCTGCTCCCTGCCACTTCAAAAGGACATAAAACTGTAGCAACAAATATATACCGGATACAAAAAACACTAATTCAATGAAATCATAATGAACTACGATGCACACTATCAATTTAACATCAATTGATACTATAGATGCTTCATACAATACACATATGAATCGAATTCCAATTTACCTTTTAACCTATGCGAATGGATCAAGGAAATCAAGCTGAAACCTAACATAAGTAAAATTAGGGCATAGTAATGAAAAATCAGAAAGGAAAATCGTACGAGGGAAATCAAAATAGAAACCTCACTGTTGCGAGTCTTTGAAGCATTGTGACGGCTGAATCAGTGGTTGATTCGGTGAAATCCAAACAAATCAAAATTGAAGGTTGTGATTCATGCAATAGCTCGACGAGAGAAGAGAGAGCGGTGGCTGAATCGGTGGTTGAATCATCAATGGTTCACTGAGATTAGGGAATAATGAAGAGAGAGTGTTGAAGATTGAGGAATTTAGAAGATGAATGAAACTGAGAAATTGGAAATCCATAGCGCGACGAGGGAAATTGGTAAAGTGAAAGCAGAAAAACTAGTGTTCGCGCCCGCTGAAAGCAAAAAAATAAATTTAAAGATCTTGATTATTTAACCGTGGCAAATGACTATAATGCCCACAGTTACAATAACCGTGGCTAAAAGCCGAAATTTTTGTAGTGAATAATACCACTTATTGCACTACATTAAGCCACATTATTAATTCCACTATTATAAATATATTTTATCAAATAAACTAAGGATTAATGGATTAATATATCAATTAATTTTTATAAAAAATTGTCCTTATAAAAAAATTTCTTTTATCATTCGGAATTTTGAATTTTTTTTGCAGTCATGTTTAGTACATTACAAAAATATCTATGGCAAAAGGTTAATTTCTTTTAAAAAGGGGAGAATTAAATATTATATTTTACATTTTTACGCTTACTTTCTCTAAAAAAAATGGTACAATGTGATTTGATAAAAATAAATACAACATTAATAGACTATGTTCGTCATTGATATATAAAAATAACACAGAATACATATTTATCATTGATAATTACAAACAAATACAACTTTTAAAAAATTCTCACGGATAGAATAGATGTTTGACATTGATAAATAAATAAAAAATGAAAAAATATATATTCATTTTGATAATTATAAACAAAAAGTACAAGATAATCGCTGATACCTAAAATAAAAAACAACAAATATTTGTTATTTGATGATTAAGTAAAAAAAGGACAACCATTCGATGTTGATAAATAAATATGTGACATATCTCTTCTCTATTATTATTATTATATACATGGCGAGATTCTCACGGAGCTCTCTCGTGCATTCTCAAGAAAAATTGCTTATGTGGCGTTTAATTAGAGATAAATTGAGTGTAAAAAAATTAGAGTTAAATTGCTTAGGTGTCATTCAATTAAAGCTTCCATTTTTTTGTATTTTCTCTAACGGATTATTATTAAAAAAAAAATAAAAAAATTGTTGGATATATCATATATACAACTAAACTATATCTTTTTTTTTTATTGAGTTTTTTTTTTCATTCAATTAAAACTTCTCTCACATTTTCTTATTGTAGAAACTTTAATATTTTTTTTTTTTGTAGAATCTTCGTTATTATTATTATTTTTTTTTAGAAACTCTTTCTTTTTGCGGGGATTGATATTTTTTTATTTTAGAAACTATAATATTCAATTTTAATATTATTGCGTAGGTAAAATTCAATTAAAGCTTTCCTATTATTTTTTGTAGAAATTCAAATATTTTAATTATTAATATATATTATAGTTTTAATGACGACAAACTTATTTAATCCATGATTAAATATTATATACTTAATATATAAAAACTAAGTAAACACTTAGATTTTGGATTTCTACAAAAAAAAAAAGTAAACACTTCAACTAAAACTTGATTGGATATGTATCTATTATCCAATCATTCAATTAAATGTTATATTTCTATGTTGATTTGTTTTAAAATAAATTTAAATCATATTTCATACGCATTTTTTTATGGGATCACTCATTTAACTATTAAAATAGGAAACAGAGAGCACTTCTCACTACACTATTAAAATTATACTTTGACTAATTATCTTTAAATTTTATCTAGCACGGTGAAAAGTGATCCCCATGATAAAAAGTGTTCGTAGATGATAGTGAGAACTAAGTGCAAGAATTTCTTTTTTTTTTTTAACAAGAGTGCGCGAATTTTATTGATATTCTTAAAAAATAATAAAGAATTTACAACTATTTTTTGTTCATGGTGCAGCCATAAAGTCCTGTAACTGTAACGGACACATAAGACGACTAGAATGAATGAGAGAGAGAGAGAGAGAGAGAGAGAGAGAGAGAGAGAGACTCAGTGGTATAGAATGAAAAAATGGGTAGCATTCCTCATCCAATTATTAAAAAAAATAAATTGAATAATGAAAATTTGAATTTCAATGCAGTTCCATACTTTTATATTTTATAATAGGGATCACTTATTTAGATAGAGAGAGGGAGAGAGAGAGAGAGAGAGAGAGAGAGAGAGAGAGAGAGAGAGAGAATCTCTTAATGAGAAACACTTTCCGCTCTACTATTAAAAATAGACATTGACTAATTAAAATTTGAATTCCGACTACGAGAATTTTTTCTTATTTTGCGTTCGTCGCACTTTCACTATATATGGGCAACATCCAACTAAAAAAATCTATGGGAATTGAAATCTAAAATAAATTAATATAATTTTAATTTTTTTAAAATCAATGGATTTTTTTTTTATAATTTCAATTTTAAACTTTCCATAAACATCCGTTCAAATCTTTTTCAGGATGCTAATTTATCAATGTAAGTGAAGATTCATACATAGATTTTTTCGTTTGACGCTCACACGTGTAAATTTCTTCGTTGTGGTACAATGACAAAAAAAAGGTTGAGAATAGGAACATGGTCAAAGTATCTTAATATTCATTTAAAATTTTGTTGATGAAGTTCCTATAGAGAAGTAAAGAAGATGGAGTCAGATAGAATCTCATAGTGTTGTTGAACGGGGAATGAAGGAATATTTTCCACCACACTATGCCTCTGTAACATCCTTGAACATATATCGTATTTTCATACTCAAGTAAATTATACAAAATCAATCTCATAAATAATTGAAAGAAAAATATAGGCAACAATCAAAATAATATAAAATGAAAAGTGACATACATAGACAACCTTCCAAAGAAAGAAAAAAAAAATAAGCAAATAAATATTATTAAAAAACTAAAATTATTCTGTTCGGGATATGTAGAAATAATGAGAGAGAGATAGAATCTCTCACGGGTGTAGAATGAGAAACGTAGAACACTTTTGACCCCACTATTAAAAATGCACCTAGACTAATTAAATTTTCATTTGAGAATGAAGTTTATAATCGTTTTATATTTAAAAGGTCACTATATAGTTACAGATATGAAGATGAGAGAAATAATATATCTCTTAATAGTGTAAAATGGGAAGCGAAATAATATTTGTCATCTCGCTCTATCTTATAACATTGTGAAACATATATCATGCAAAATATATCTCAATTTTATTTTAGTATTTTTAATTAAATATTGCACAAATAATATATTAAAATAAACACATAAATAATATTTTTTAAAAAAATTATCCTGTACATGCACGGGCTAACGTACTAGTATTAATCAACGATGCATAAAATAACTGCATCTCTACCCAATTTAGTAAAAGCTCATATTACTACTCATTCATTCCAATACTATGAAATATAGTATGCAAATGTTATTTCATGTCAAATCTTCATTATTGTATTTTAAAAATTTATAATGAGCTTTAATTTTATTTTATTTTTACTTTTATGTTTTGTAAATCACTTATATGATAAATTGCTAGTATTAAAATGAAAAATAACACCCAAACAAGTTCAATATAATTATGTATATGAACAAGTTGTCACAGATAAATATTACAATTATAATTATCATACATTAGATAACAATTTTATAATGATGAATAATTTTATAACGGTTCGTAATATACAATACTCGGCATATCCTAAAAAAATCGCGGCAACGTCGCGACTCGTTCGTAGGCACGGGTATTATACTAGTTATAGAATAAGATAATTCTTTTTTTACATTCTATTAATTTTCTCCCTGACTTATAAAATTATCAAAATATCCTTATTCGCTATTTAAGTAGCAAATACAAGTCTTTACTTAAATAGTGGACATGTAAAGTTTTAAAAAGTTTACGTTAGGGGTATTTTTTTATCAGATTTTTAATTTTTTTTATCTTAGATGAAGTAGTATTCTACTGAAATTAAACTCACACATAACTGTGAGGTCCCGGGTCACGACGTTCGGCCTAGCAATTTTGACATTTGCCAATTGAGCTAGGACTTATAAACAAATTTTTCATTTTTATAGCGTCTACTATTTAAGTAATAAATATATAAAATCGTAAAAAGTAATAAATATGAAGTGTTTGTTTTTTCAAATTTTTTATTTTTATAACGTCCGCTACTTAAATAGTGGACAAAGTGAAAGTGTACTACTTAAATATCTGACATTAAAAATTTCAAAATTTTTATGTAATGAGATTTTTTTTGTCAAAATTTTCATTTTCATAATGTTCGCTATTTAAATAGTAAAATAGAAAATTAAGGATGTGTTTGGTAAGTCCAATAAGCTAGCTTATAGCTTATTGAACTAGTTTATAAGCTTGTTTGAAAAAAAAATATGTGTTTGGTAAAAAACTTTTCTCACTAGCTTATAGTTTTTTTTTGTGATGCTATTTGAAGTAGCGTTTAAGATTATAACTTATAGTTTTTTACAATTTTTTCCACTTTTAACCTTTAATTTATTTTTATTTTTTTTAAAATAAAAAACTACCCATTAAAGAAAAAAAACCTACCCACTAACTCATAATGTTCTTTTTAGTAATTTTATATTTATCAACAATTTTAAAAGTTAATTTTACTAAACACTTTTATTTCAATCAGTTAACTTTTCATCTATAAACTAGTTTTTTAACTATAACTTATCATTTATAACCTAAAAGCAAATTTAATTTTACTAAGCGCATGCAAAAAATCATTAGTGTCAACAGAAACTTTCATGTAATAAAGGCAAATCTTATTCTCTTTGAATTGGTCATGGAGGTTAAAGATTAATTGTCTCGAGAGTTGTTTGTACGTACGTACTAGGTGTTAATGTGCACCTCTCTTACAAGTTGGGTAATATATTGTTTAAATATTTCTGTCTTTTTACAGGTAATAATCTGAGAAGATTGACATTTTCGAAACCGTATGATTTAGAGGTAGAATATTTGTATGAAAGAATTATAATTTATATTTTTGGGATGTAATATGCATGGCAAAATAATCTATATCCGTAGATATTTGTCCGTCTCGCCCTAATTTTGATGGAGAAAATTCGAGTTGATTAGGTTTGGATTTCTCCCGATTATAAAAGTTGGGGTTGGGGCGGATAATGAGGATATTAATATCCACCCTGAATCCGTCTTTGAACCCGCTGCGCTTTATATCTAATTAGATTTTATCATTTATAAATTAGAAACCCTTAAACAAACTTTAAATTGCATTCATATTTTTTTTTTTAGATTATTATGTTCATATTTTTAAGTTGAATATTAATTAACTTATTTTCTCTATTTATCTATGTATAAATATTGTTGAAACAAAATAATTTTCTACTTTTAACTATTTTCTTAATAAAAAAAAAAAAACAAAGTGCAACTCAAATTCATATGAAGGTAGAGCGGAATGGGAATACCTGAATCCTGTTAGGTATGAGTTTGGAGTTTTAATTTTCATCATCGTTAAGATTTGAGATCGAATTGGAGATACCGAACATTATGAGTTTGAGTTTGGAGATGGCAAAATTCATCCTCGATCAACTTCATTGCCATCTGTTCCTGTCTGGAACTAGGGGGTATATATTTTATGTGTTTAATGTTGGTACAAAATATGTAAGTTGAGTGTACTTTTCAATGTTCCATTCTCTTTCCCAATTATTGGACGTTCTATTTATAGAGGAGGGGGTGGAGAGATACTCAGGAGGTAACTTCCCACGATCCTTGTTGTGAAGAGTGGGGCAGTTACTCCCTTCGTGTGATCATGGACGTTCCCGCCATTTTTCTTTGTTCATAGCGGAAGATCGTGTGCTAGGGGGTACGTGATAATGGGCCTAACTCAAGCAATGATGGGCTGACCCGAGCTTGAGGCGACCTCACGCGTAGGGGCGATATCGCCCAGGCGATACTCGTTGTGGATATGGGCTTCATTCCTCAATTGGGCCTAGAAAATCCTGACCGGTACACAGCCCCCCAAGCACTAGGCTCCAGGGGAGGCGCGGTGCTGACAGTCTAGGCCGTTGCATTTTCCCAGGTTGGAGGATATCACGGGTGAACGTTATGATCCTATTAAGCACGTTTTTCAGTGTGGGATGCCAGGTCCTGGTGTTGGTTGCAACGCTTCCCTAGCGAATAGGTAGGGATATTTTTACCTTCCCAAGCGCCTTGCTACTTTAAATAGGCGTTTTATCCCCATATGTTCATTCCCTTGAGCTTACATCTTTATTCAATTTTCTCATCTGTTTTAATCAAAATGTCTTCAGACGCCGTTCCTATCATCAATGTTGTGAAAGGGGTGCTTCGCAGAGGGGTGGACGACATCCTGGAGAGTACTGAAGAATTTTGTGTGCTGGTGGGCGACTTGGAGGAGGAGAAAGATAACCTCAACCCATCAGAACTGTTATTGCTCGAGCGCTGCCTCACCTTTCGGGAGAAGCTGCTTCGAGATGCTCCTTTCATCTTTTCTGTGGAATGTGCTGATCTTCGAAGCCACAAAGTTACTGCTGCCATGAATGATGAATCCTGGTACACCAGGGAGGCCATGCGCATGTACGAGGCGACCTTGAGTGCTTCCTTTGACGAGGAGGAAAAAATTAAAGCCATGGAGCAAAAGTTAGAAGCTGAGGCGGCCAAATTGAAGGAGAGAAAGAAATTGCTGAGAAATGATATCCAAGAGGACATCACCAAGCTTTTGATGAAGCGGAAGAGCCTGCTGGAATTACAGATCCAACAGCGTAGGATGAGGCATACCCTGGCTCATATTGGAGATGACATGAAGGTTGCTCAGGTGAGCAAGGAAGTCTTGGCGACACAGTGGACTGCCGCCATGGAAGCCGACGATAACGTTGGCGTCTAGCCTATTTATGTTGTTGTCATAGCTTTGCCGTTTTTAGCTTTCATGCACCTTTGTTATGTATTTGACGTTTGTCTTGGTGGTTGTAGTTTTGACTGTTTCCTTTCAATGTTGTTGTTTAATAAACGTGACTTTGTTGTTTACTAATTATGTTGGGCGATGTGAATGCGTTGTGTGGAGTTTTTAATCTCGCCCGGCGTTGCGGACACGTGTTTCCCATTTTTACGCGTGTCTTTTATCCGCTGGGTAAAGCAATATTTTATTTAAATTATTCCTTTACCCGTTGGTCTTTCAACTTCCCTTTCCTTTTCCCTCCATTACCTATAAATACGGTCTTAAGTTTCCCCTTTTCTCCATTCTACTCTCTCATCCATTTTCTATCAACCTTCCGTCGCAAACTTTCTTCGAGCGAACGTTTTAGCAGTGATCTTTTCAAGGTATCCATCTTCTTACTCTTGCTTTCTTCGTTTCTTTCTTTCTTTTATCCGAGAAACATGGTGATTCTGCGAGAGTTAGGGGAATCGCCTAGGTTTCCCCGTTTGTGCTCGGATTTAGAGAGGCAAATCCGTTCTCATTTTACTAGGGCTGACGTCTCTTTAGATAAAAAGGGGTTTTATTCCGAAATTTTTGGATCTGATTTTAGCGATAGCAATTTAGAGAGTGATAGTGATTGCCTAATCATTCCTCGTTCTTCTTTCACAGGAAAGGAGTTGGCGTTATACCATTCCCCCCTTCAGTACATTTTTACCTCTGACATGGCTTACTCTTCTAAATACGATTCCGCGACGGCAAATGCGGAGTTTAGGGAAGACTTTAGGTTGACTCTTCTAGAGAAGGAGAACGAAGTTATTATAGATCCAATAGGCGAGAGCGAGTACGTCACCGTAGTCAACCTGACGCCGCCTCATTATTTTTACATGTACGGCGCCTTTTTCAAAAGCTTCAACCTCTGGTTACCTTTCACGGCCAGTAAGAGATTGTTGAGTTGAAGGAGGCGATGGCCAGTAAGTTTGTGGATGGTTTTAACTATGCCTTGGCGCAAGTGAAGATCCTGTTTCCTGATCTTGATCCCGCCCAGTTGGCACAGGCAGATTTCATGAAGAAAATTGAAGATGGGAAGTTGGTTTCTCGCACTTGAAGAATTTGTCTATGTCTATTATGTTCATCTCGCCCCTCGAAGGGCTCTTTTGTAATATTTGTTTTTGTTCATGTCCTGACAATTTCTGCCCAGTTGTGGCCTTATAATTTGAATGTTTTAAGTATTTATCCTGTTTCCAATCCATCCATTATGGTATTTTAAATGGATGGATATCCATCCAATCCATCTATTAAATTACTTTTATTTTTTAATAACATATTTATTAATTAAATAGATTATTTTTATTAATAACATAAAATCCAAAAAACACCGAAAATAAAAAAAATCGGCCAAAAACCCAAAAATCGGCCGAAAAACCTAAAAAAACCCAAAAAATATAAATCGGTCGAAAATACAAAAAATCGGTTGAAAACCCAAAAAATGGTTGAAAAACCTAAAATCAACCGAAAAACAAAAAATCGGCCGAAAACACAAAATCGTCCGAAAAATCTAAAATCGGCCGAAAAACCGAAAATCGGCTGAAAATCCTAAAAACACCCGATAATCCATAAATCGGCCGAAAAACCTAAAATCGGCCGAAAACACAAAAAATCAGTTGAAAACCCAAAAACTCAGCTGAAAAACCTAAAATCGGCCGAAAAACCGAAAAAATCGTCCGACAAATCTAAAATTGGTCGAAAACACAAAAAACCGGCCGAAAAACCAAAAAACGCCCGAAAATCGTAAAATTGGCCAAAATGTTGATTTTAGGTTTTTCGGCCGATTTTTTGGAATTTAGGATTTTCGGGCGTTTTTTGGATTTTCGGCCGATTTTTGGGTTTTCGGGTGTTTTTAAGATTTTCGGCCGATTTTCGGTTTCTCGGCCGATTTTTTGAGTTTTTGGGCTTTCGGCTGATTTTAAGATTTTCGGGTGTTTTTTGGGTTTTTAGCCGATTTTCGGCCGATTTTTTCAGTTTTCGGCTGATTTTTTGGGTTTTCTGCTGATTTTCGATTTTTCAGCAGATTTCTTGTGTTTTCTGCCGATTTTAGGAGTTTCGGCCGTTTTTTGATTTTTCTGCTGATTTTAGGTTGTTCGGCCGATTTTTTGAATTCTGGATTTTCGAGCGTTTTTTGGGTTTTTCGGTCAATTTTTAGTTTTTTGGCCGATTTTTGCGTTTTCGGATGTTTTTTGGGTTTTGGCCATTTTTTGAGTTTTCGGCCGATTTTTGAATTTTCGGGTTTTTTTGGGTATCCGGCCGATTTTTTGGGTTTTCGCCCGATTTTAGGATCTTCTGGTGTTCTTTTGGTTTTCAGCCGATTTTTTATTTTTAAAAAATTGATTATCCATTGGATTTGAGGTTATTGTACTATATATATGATCCATTGGATTTTCAAATTAAGGTGTATGGATAAATTAAGGTGGATGGATTGGATCCATCCATTAATTAAATGGATGGATTGGATCTAATCCATTTACTAATTTTTTTACTAATAGATGGATTTGATGGATCAATTAGTGAGTGGATTGGATGGATAACGGATAAATGGATAATTTTGACACCCCTAGTTTCAACTAGGTTGAGGTCTAAGTCAGGAGCATCGAGGTTGAATGAACTCGAGTCTCAAAACGAGCGTAAGGGAAACCCTGCTCTGAAAACCAAACAAGCCGCGACACCCAAAAAGAGGCGTGCTAGGACTCCTTCTGACACCTCAGATGATGTAGATGAGGATTATGTTGAATTTCTGAGGACTTATGATCCTCAAGAGGAATCTTTCTGCGGATCTCCTTCGGACGAGGGCGAAAGCTCCCAGATTACTGTGGAATCCAAGGCTAAACCAGAACGTCCCCCAAAGGTGGGAGCTGGTTCTAAATGAGAATTTTTGTTTTTGTTTGACATTGTATTGAATAAATTGGTGACACACACCATTTCTTTTTGATGTAACTCGTTGTACTGTTTCTGGCGTTAAGGCCTTAATAAAACATTTCGTTGTTGTCTGAAACATATTTCGCCTTGTCCATTTTTACTATATCCTTGGCATCTTAGGCGTATACAATAGCTCTTATTTCACTACGTGGCGTTGTAAGCCTTAAACGTAGCTTTTATTTCGCTCTTAGCGTCACAGCGCCGTATAGCTTTTATTTCACTACGTGGCGTTGTAAGCCTTAAACGTAGCTTTTATTTCGCTCTTGGCGTCATAGCGCCGTATAACTTTTATTTCACTACGTGGCGTTGTAAGCCTTAAACGTAGCTTTTATTTCGCTCTTGGCGTCATAGCGCCGTATAGCTTTGTGTTTCTTTACCATGACTACGTTGGCCAGCCATTCTGGGTATTTGATTTCTTCTATGAAACCGGCCTTCGTGAGTTTCTCCACTTCTTCGCTTACTGCGTTTCGCCTCTCCTAGCCTTGCTTTCGTTTGCGTTGTGAAACTGGTTTCGCCTTTGGCGAGATGGCTAACTTGTGTGTGATTATTCTTTCGTCTATCCCTGGCATGTCTTTGGGATGCCATGCAAAGAGATCCACGTTCCTTCTCAAGATTACGATTATCTTCTCCTTCTCTTTGCTCTCCATGGTCGATCCTATGTTAGTTGTTTGAAAACTCTCTTCTCCTATCTGAACTGGTTCCAACTCCTCTATTGGGCTTACTCTGTGTTCTTGAAAATCTTTTCGGGGATCCAGGTCCCCCACCTCACACATGTATGTGGAGTTCTGTTGCTTGAGATGTACTCCGTTCTTCCTTGTCTTCAAGCTCGCGGCGTAGCATTGCCGGGCGATGATATGATCTCCTCCGACCATTCCTACACCTCCATTCTCTAGGGGGTATTTGATTGCTAAGTATAGCGTAGACATCGCCGCCCTAAGTGCGTTGAACGCTGGTCTTCCTATGATGATATTATAGGAAGCACATGGGGTTCGGACCACTAAGTATCTTACCTTAATGGTTCTTACCTGTTCGTTTACGCCGAAGGTGGTGAGTAGCGTGATGTGCCCCATGACCTCCGGTTGTTCGCCGGCGAAGCCTACTAGAGTGCCACTGTACGGCTGTAGTTGTTCTCCGGATAACTGCATTGCTTTGAACGCTTCCCAGTACATGATGTCTGCTGAGCTTCTCGAATCTATCAATACTCTTTTTACATCGCAGTTCAGGATCTGAACTTGAATTACCAGGGGGTCGTCGTCATGGGGGACGACGCCCTGTGCGTCCTTTGGCGAGAATGACAGATCTGGTGCTGGCGGGAATGCCACGTGGTTTACTATGTGCTATTCTCTTACGCTTTTTCTTACGTACCGTTTTTGGGAAGAACTAGATTCTCCTCCTCCCGAAAATCCGCCAGCAATGGTGTTTACGGCTATTCTGGGCGCGTCATCGTCTTTTCGTCCGCGCCCTGGTGGACTGCGGGGCGATCTGTTTCGGGCGGGCTTATCCCCTTCCTTCCTTGCGGCTTTCTCGATGAACTTCCGTAAGTGCCCGCTTCTGATCAGTTCCTCGATCAGGTCTTGCAGCCTGTAGCATCGCTCTGTATCATGACATTTGCATCTGTGGTATTTGCACCACTCGTTGGCGTTAGGCCCCATTATGGGGCGATTCGTTGGGGGCGGGGGCGTGGCCAAATTGGTGTGCAAAATCTCTTATAGGATGTGCACTTTGGTGTCGTTTAATGGGGTGTAGTTGTTTCGCTAGTATCTGCCTTCCTCACGTCTTCTGAAGGGGCGTTGCATCCTCCTTCCTCCGTTCTGCCATCCATTCTGGGGCGACGCCCATGGGCGTCGGCTGTGCTCTGGCGCAGGTTTACTTCTGTTTTCTGGAACTCTTTCTTTCGAATCCCTGGTTCTTTTTTCGGCGTTGCTCTCCTCGCCCTTTATATAGAATTCCGCCCTCTTCATGACTTCTTGCATATTCTCTGCCTGTTTTTGTGCTAATGACTCATTGAAGTGCCCTGCCCGCAGGCCATTGTGGAAGGCTGCCACGAACATTGATTGGGATTGGAAACCTTGATCGTGGCTTCAGAAAAACGGGCTAGGTACTCTCTAAGAGATTCGGCGTGACCTTGTCTTAAGGCGAACATGTTTGTTGCTGTGACTTTGATATGCTTGCTCCCTGAGAATTGGTGCACAAACTTTTTGTGGAAATCCGTGAGGTCAGTGATTGAATTTTTTGGTAAGTTCATGTACCACCTTAGGGCTGCCTCTTTGAAGGTGCTGGAGAGCAACTTGCATTTTAGATGCTCGTCCGCCCCAATGATGGCGGTTTGCGTGCCTACCGCCATGAGATGTTCTGTAGGGTCAGTTTTCCCATCAAAACTTGGGAGTTGTGGTATCTTGAAATTTGCAAGGACTTGAGCGTCCCACAGAGCTTGTGCAAGAGGTTGGGAGACTTCTATGTTCTCCTGCTCTTGGTTTTTGGCGATTTCATCCGCTTTTTCTTTCTCCAAGGTAGCAAATTTCGTCTGCAATCGCTTGATTTCGTTAACAGCGGCTTGCAGATTCATCTGCTGTTGATTGTTGTTGTCTGCCATGATGATAGCAGTTTTTCTTTCTTGTTAGGCTTGGGAAGTGTTTTACCAGGCCCCACGGTGGGCGCCAAAATGTTCCTGTCTGGAACTAGGGTGTATATATTTTATGTGTTTAATGTTGGTAAAAAATATGTAAGTTGAGTGTACTTTTCAATGTTCCATCCTCTTTTCCAATTACTGGACGTTCTATTTATAGAGGAGGGGGTGGAGAGATACTCAGGAGGTAACTTCCCACGATCCTTGTTGTGAAGAGTGTGGCAGTTACTCCCTTCGTGTGATCATGGACGTTCCCGCCATTTTTCTTTGTTCATAGCGGAAGATCGTGTGCTAGGGGGTACGTGATAATGGGCCTAACTCAAGCAATGATGGACTGGCCCGAGCTTGAGGTGACCTCACGCGTAGGGGCGATATCGCCCAGGCGATACTCGTTGTGGATATGGGCTTCATTCCTCAATTGGGCCTAAAAAATCCTGACCGATACACCATTCATATACACCGTAGCATTAGCCTATATCTTATATCTTATTCTTTAAAAGTTCTCTTATTTCCACTGCAGTTGATTTTTATCTTTTTCCTAGCTAAGATTACCTCAAAAAACAATAAGATGCAAACTAGTATAGTCCGGATATTAGGATATAAAAAGTAACTTTTATATTGAAAACAACCTTTTTTATATTTTATAAATATTAATTATATGCAAGTTCTAACATAGTTTTATTAATTTAGATTTTTTTAATTAGTATTTTAAATACTATAGTTAGTATTTGTCAATACAATATCTAAAATTGAGTCGGATTGCAAGACAAGATTCATTAGATAAAGTGAGAAAATGCTTGTTTAGCATAGAACTAGTATATTAGCCCGTGAAATTCACGGGATTATTTTATTTTTTAATATTATTGAAATGTTTATTTTAAAATATTTTTTGAGAAGTTTGTTTTAAATTAAATTCTACGATAAATTTGAGATAATTTTTGCATCCCGTTCTATACTATTATGAGATTCTTTCTCTCGTCTTCATCCCTGAGATTATATAGGAACCTTATATGTATAAAATAATTATAAACTCTATTATATTTCAAATAAATATATTTCAATCTATTTTGACTGTTGATTCTATTTTCAAATAAAAATATGTTCCGGTTGAAACTTTTTTTGAAGCATGACTTTACATAAAATTAAAATATATCATGTGTAACAGTTTGAGCCTCTTCTTTTTTATATATATAGTAGGCAGCCGGAGACTGTACCTCACGATCTTCTATACTACCCTCTCTGTAGAATTTTTGGCTTACGTGAGAATCGAATCATGTTCCTTGAGATTCAAGTACATGTTCAATTCATTCCCTCATGTACTCACATTGATAAATTAACATTCTTAAAAATAATTGAACGAATGTTTATGAAAAGTTTAAAATTGAAATTATAAAAAAAATAATTCATAGATTATATCAATATATTTTTGGTTTCCCATGGATTTCATCAGTTTGAAGTAATTCTAATGAAAGTGCGTTGAACATAAAATGAGGATAACTCTCTGCAGTCGGAATACAAATATTATTTAGCTAAAGTTTATTTTTAATAGTGCGGTAAAAAGTACACATTTTTCTCATTCCACACCAATAAAAGATTCTCTCTCTCTATTCTCAAACGTTTTTTAATAGTGCGATGAGAACTGCAGCTCGTTTCTCGTTCTACACCACCGAGAGATTCTCTTAAACTTTTTTTAATAGTGCGATGGGAAGTGCACATTGTTTCCCATTCTACACCACTGAGAAATTCTCTTAAACTTTTTTTAATAGTGCGATGGGAAGTGCACATTGTTTCCCATTCTACACCACTGAGAAATTCTCTCAAACTTTTTTTAATAGTGCGATGAGAAGTGCACCCCGTATCCCATTCTACACCACTAAGATATTCTCTTTCTGTTTATAGTGCGATGGGAAGTGCACCTCGTTTCCCATTCTACACCACTGAGAGATTCTCTTTCTATTTATATCTCTCCTCTGTCTCCGTTTTAGGCACATGGATAAATTTACATCTCTAAAAAGGTTCGAATGAATGTTTATGGAAATTTAAATATTTAAATTGTAAAAAAATTATAAATTCTCATAGTAATATAAACAATTAAAGTTATAATTTAGACAATGTCATTTTAATCAATATATCGTTATAATCCAAAATATTATAAATCTTGATTGTTTATTAAGAAGTTACTTTATAGAGATTTATTTGAAGTTTTACAAAGATATCGTCCCCGTTATAAAACTCTATAGAGACTTATCAACAAAACAATAGTTGTTAAAAAAAATATAATATTTGAGTTTCTATGATAAAAAATATTTGAGAAGCATTAACAAAAAAATACAAAAAAAGATTAAAAAAGGAAAATAGAAAACTCTAATTTAGTTGTATATATCCAACAATTTTTTTTAATAATGAGTTTTTTTTAAACAAAAAAAGATACAAAAATAGAAAAGCTCTAATTTGGTTGTATATATCCTAATCCAACAACATTTTTTTAATAATGAGTTTTTCTTTTGGTGTACAATAATGATTTTTTTTAAAACAAAAAAAAATATACAAAATAATAGAGAATCTCTAATTGAATGCCATCTAAACAATTTTTTAAAAACCTTTAATTGAATGCTATCTTAACAATATTTTTTGAGAATGCACGAGAGAACTTCACGAGAATCTCGCTATGTATATAATAGAGATAGAAATAATTGCATTATTGGAAAAATGGTGTAAGAGATTGTGAGTTGATCATGGGGGATGTGCTTTAAAGTTCTTTTAAAAAGTGTGGGTGGGAGGGTGAATGGTGGTATGGTGGGACAGTTAGGGGTTTTGTTAGAAAATTAATTAAGCTTAATGGGATGGTCAAAATACTTTTTTGTTATACCAGTGGATAGGGAATTGAAGGGGGAGCGCTAAGCTAGTGGTTCAATAGATTATTTAATTTTACATTCAATAAACTTACTTAAGTATGTTGGAGGATAGATTTGTGTAAAGGTAACAGAAGTAGTATGACTCTTTTGTTTGTTAATTTTTTTTTAGGAGAATGGTGGAGGGTGCATTCACAAATACACTTACAGTGTTAATCAAGGTTTTCAAAACCGGACCGGTCATCGAACCAATGAGTTTACCGATTCAAGGTTCAACCGGTCGAATCGAGGTCGGACCGGTCGGACTGTTTTTAATTAAATATTTAATTTTATATTTATATAAAAAATACATAATATTCACCAGAAAACTTAGTCAACTTCATATGGAAATTGTTTTTTATTTTCATTTTTAGCATATTTAACAACATCTCTCAACTCATACACATATGTGCCGCCGCTGCTGTTCAAGTGTTCAGCACCACTTGATATTCCCCTTGCATCTTTGTATCCAATTCCTTACCACCAAATGAACACATAACTAACAACTAAATGATAATTTATTTTTTTTTTTAATTTCTTCAACATCTTCCACTTTATTCAAAGGTAGTGCCATATTACATCTACTATTATTTATTTTTGAAATTTTCTTTTGCTATTTAAAATCTGGTTTAAAGACTTGCTCCTTCTTTAAATCTTTTTTTATTTTCTAAATCTAATGGTTTGAAGATTCAACGGTTTTAGAGTACCTTTTTCTTCCTTTTTTTCTACTGGATGCATGCAAAGACAAGAAGGAAAATTGAAAGAAAAAAAAAAAGTTCAGATCGCTGAACCGCCAGACCGGCCGGGTTACCGGTTTTTTTCTGTTCTACACCGGTTTACACGGTTTTTTTCCAGTTCATTTGCACAACGGTTTTAAGCACTAACCGGACCGGATACAGGTCCGGTCCCTGGATCGACCGGTCCGGTTTTGACAACCTTGGTGTTAATGAGTGATAATGATGTAGGGGTGTTCGCGGTGCGGTTAGGTTCAGTTTTGAGTCAAAAAATCATCCTAACCGCGAGATAAAATTGCATGCGGTTCGGTTTGATTCGGTTGGTTTTTAAAAAGTCATCCAAACCAAATCAATGCGGTTAGGATCGGTTCGGTGGTTGCGGTTTATACAATAATTAAAATATACTGAAATTAAATTAAACTAAATACAAAAAGTGACCGCGATTTACATGCATGCTCTTACTTTTTTTGAAACAACTAAATATTCATTAAAATCGGGGAACACCCAAACTCAAATCCAATCAACTTGAATTTTTTCCGTCAAAGCGGGTACGATTTGGACGGGTACCGACGGGTCTGAGTTTTATCGTCATGCCTACAAATAAGGTAGTAAATAATTGAATAATGAAACTATCAAGATTTGTTGTCTTTGTTTCAATGATATATTTGTCCATTGTTTTTAGGCTATGTATATTGACATATAATAGAAACTTATTGTAGATTTAGTGGTATTGGAATATAATATAAACTTAATGCAGTTTTAGCGATTAATCGCGGTATTTGCGGTTCACGGTTTTGCAGTTGAATAAAAATATCATCCAAACCAAATGCGGTTTTTGCGGTTTGGATTGGTTCGATTTACGGTTTTACTTTTGGATTGGTTCGGATACGATGACCCTTATAATGATGTGCAAATACTTTGGAATAAGGTTGTTCCTTTAAATCTATGATATTTTTTTTTGTTCGGAGGTTATTATTGAATAATGATTACCACTACAAGGAAAATGGGGTTGGAAGTTCGTTAGGAGGAACATACAAAAAACGGATTAAGATTTTATGCTATTAAAAAGTATAAAGTTTGACATGGTTTTAAATTTTGGCCACATTCATAATAGATCGGGCGGTTTCTATTAATAAGGTTTTTTTTTTTTTGAGCAATTCTATTTATAAGGTTAAAAAGTGATTTAAAATAATTTGAGCTGCTCATTTGAGATCCAACAAACAACTATTTCATGCATTATAGTCAGTGGCGGAACCAGGATTTTTTTTCTGAGAGGGCCGCTAAAACAATTGTATAAAAATTAAATTAAAAAATTATATTGCCTATAAAAATTTAATCATTAATAAAACAAATTACACACTTTAAAATAATACTCCATTCATGCTAAGTGACTTCAAATAATCAATAATTGATTATTAGAAAATAGTTGTGTTTTTTTTTAGAGTTGTGTTGTTTAAAAAAAAGAAAATAGAATTGTGCATTTTTTGTATTGATAAATACATATGAAAATTAGTTTTTTAAGGAAAATATTGTTTAAATGGCTAAAAGAAATAGAAATTGCATATAGAAATTGTGCATTTTTTTGGTATTAAATACATATGAAAATTAGATTTTTAAGAAAAATGTCCTTTAAATGGCTAAAAAAATGAGAAAATGCACACAGCAAGTCTTGAACTCAGTTCCTCTAAGTGGAAGGGCGCGCATCCTTAACCACTAGGCTGAACTTCGCTTTTTGTGTTAATAGTCACGAACAAATATATATAACATGTATTTGTAATTTTATAAAATACTAAGGGTACCCTAGTAATTTCTTATTTTTCGGGGGTGGCCGTGGCCACCACCAGCCACCCCCTTGGTTCCGCCACTGATTATAGTTAGTAAAATATTAATTCGTGTTGTGTATTATTTTACATATTTTGTTTTGGAGATGAGTGATGTATTTTTTAAAGTTTTATCCACACAATCACAACACAACTATAATGAATACTTTATTTAAGCTTTGTTAATATTTGGATTAATAGGTCTTTATTTACTCATGTAAAGTAGACGAATTTTGTTTTTTTCATCTGTAATTATTGATTTTGACATGTAATGTTTTTTGATTTTTTTTAGTGTATTTTACCCCTATATTTTAAAAAAAAAATTGGCGGGGGGTAAAATATACAACAAAAAAAATAAAAAAACATTACAGGAAGTAATCTCAAAAAAAATTAATTATAGGGAAGAAAAACAAAACTCACTTATTTTACAGGGGATAAAGACCTATTAATCCTTAATATTTTAACAAATTTGTAATTTTTATTATGGGGGATTACAAAAATTAATTATAGGGAAGAAAAACAAAACTCACTTATTTTACAGGGGATAAAGACCTATTAATCCTTCATATTTTAACAAATTTGTAATTTTTATTATGGGGGATTACAAAAATCCAAGTGGTTTAGAATGATGATCGATTTTTTTTGAATTTTATATGTTATTCATTTGACGCAGGAAAGAAACATGAGATGTTATTCAAAAGATTTAAATTTTCTAGTTATAATTTTTTATATTTCTTATATTAAGGATAAAATTTAAGACATTTTCGTCTTTACAACAAATATAAATTTACATATACATGCAATTTTTTAAGAAGCCAAAAAATAAAAATAAAAATATATTAAACACATTGTGTGCCTAATAGGAAACAGAGATAACAAGGTTCACAAAACATAACATAAGGCCATACATTTGAGATTTTCTTTTTGCGCCCCTCATGACACTTACGCTCCCCCTGACGTTTCAATTTTACCTCCCTTAGTATTTAGGAAGTGAGTGTATAAAATAGCAAAAAAAATTAAAAATTCGTTCGCATCCTATGCTGCGAGATCAGTGTTCGCATCACAAAAAACCAACCTGTCGGCGGTGAAAAAAGGGTCTCCCATGCAGTTAAAACTAATTTTCATTGGCTCCAACAAATGATATTGCTTCAATAAATCTATAAAACGGGGACCATTGTGCGAAAAATGCACACCATAGCTCTCTTTCTCCCTCCCTCTTTCAATTATTCTTGTAATTTTTTTTTTTACTTCTTTTGTTGTTTATATTTTAGTTAGTCTCGTGCAAACGACTGCATAATCCGACATCAGTTACTTATATCGCTCATACTAGGGTTGTTTTATCATCTTGGTTGGGAGTGATATGATAACCAACGGGAGACTTTTTGTGTCATAATTCAGAGCGATATGAGTAATTAAAATCAAGGATGAGTAATTAAAATCAAGGTCCTAGATAAGAAAACTCTTTGGGCTAGACCACCTAAGTGGCTGCATGTGTCTGATGTTGAGCAAGTGGTAGAGGCTGCTAAAAGGGACGTTGATAAACATTGGCACATTTGGTCGGTGAACATCCTCTATCTTTTGGTTGTTATTGTTAATTAACACACCGATTCTTTCCCTTCTGGACTGGGCTTTCTCGTTTAGGGAGTGTTTGTTTCATGGATTACAAATTTATTCCAAGGAATGTGACTTTGGGAATCTTTCATTTCCATGTTTGTTTCAAATTTTTATAAATTATGCATAGGAACTTTTTATTCCTTGGAATTTAATTTACACATGATCTTTCCACTTTTTATTCTCGTGTTAAATGGTGAGAATCTTACATTCCCATGAAATAAAAGGTAACCACCCATAACTCTCCACTCCCCCATTATTTTTAACTCATTTATTTATAATTTTAATATATTAAAATTTTAATTGAATTTATTTTAAAAATGTTCCAAAAAAATTTATTTATTTACCAAACAAGTTGATTGGAATAATATTCCTTGGAATGATATTCCTAGGATTATAATTTTAATATAACACCCCACATATTTGTCTAGAATAATAGTGGAATTATTATTATTGATAACCGAGTACATTATTATTACAATAGAAATTATGCACACACAGGTGCCAAATACATCTGATAGTTCAGGAATAACAGCGAAATGATAAGATAGTGACACTGAGAGATAAACAAGTTCAACAAAACACAATAACAAGACATCAAAAGAAAGCATGAACAATATGTCATCCAAGACACAGCTACGAGCACACCGACCAGCATACCTTTAGCCAACCTGCTTATCTGAAAAAAATTGAATGGAGTGGGGTGAGACTACTAAGTCTCAGTGGGTCCTACTACCCTCCTAATGGCGACTACGCCGGGACACCTAATCAGTCATAACATATTCATAACATAATATCATAAAGCATAATAAATAAAAGTATAACACATAATTAGTCTTATTGATTTTAACCGCAAGACACTCTGAGGTGAGCATATCTCAGATGCCTGCCTTGTCCGCGAACATAAAGCGTTCCGGCATACAGCTCACAAGTTTTTCCTGATGGAGCATCAGAAATGAAGTCCATAACCGATATTACTAATCGCACATAACTGACTGATGCTAATTTAATTCATACTACCATAATTATCCCAAAGTCCGGGGAACATACATAATCTCTATAGTCCTAAGTTAAACCCTAGGATTGCATCGTGATAACAAACAACTCGCATTTTATATAAACTCCATTGTTACAAAATATTAATTCAATTCGAGGATATAAAATGAGTGTATATAGTTTTGAAGAATATCATTGAAAAATAGGACTATCATACTTGTCCTGCCCAAAGAGCATTCCAACAAGGCCAAGCAAGAAACAAGGTCTGTTCTGAGTATGCTCGCAGAGCGAGCTATCACTCGCCGGGGCAGCCTAAGCTCGCCGGCCCAGCAAAGGCTTGCCGGGCCATTCATACTCTGCCCATAAATTGTTCACTCGCTAGAAGGCTCGCCGGCTGCTCACCGGGCGAGAACTGCGTATTCAGCCCCTGTTTTGCAGAAAAACACATTTTTCGAATCCAACATCTACAATCCTCAAATTAAATCATTGTAACAATATTATAAACATAAATTACGACTGTTTGGAGAAGAATTTGGGAGTTAATTCTTCTCACACATAAATTCCCTAAATTTTCTTAAGTTTGCATGCAAAGTGATTAATGGGGAATCTAGCTAAACTAGCCTAAAAATCCACCTGGATTGAAGCTTTACTTTGCTCCTGGGCTCTCTAAATCAGCTACTGCAACTCCTAGCAAGACCCACGAACGGACTTGACCAATTTGGAATTTTTTTGAGAAAATTTGAACTCCTAGCTTGCTCTAAGATTTGAGACTTGTTTGATGAATGAGTTGAGCTGAGAGTAAGGGTATTTATAGGATATTTTCTGAGGTTGAATTGTATATGGTTTGGCTCAGCTTGAAACTTGCATGTGATGCTATTGGTTGTAAAAAGGGGTGATATGAGGGTTGTTGTCATTTAGCTTCATGTGATAGATTTGGGAATTGGAATTGATAAGTGTTTCTGAATTGACTCTCTGTGGTTCAGGTGCAGCTAGAGGAATCTCTGAATGGTACTGTTTTAGGGGAGTGTTTACAAGAGGTGAAGACAACATGTGAATTGGAAAGTGGAAGTATCTTGGGTGTTGCTCTTGTTGTTGTGTTTCACGAGGGGGAGAGGAGAGTAGGAAGAGCTTGCAGCTGATATTCAGAAATTGAATAGAGAGAGGAGTGTTGTTGCATGTAGTTTAGGTGATTAAGATTAAGTGGAAAGGTGACTCATGGGTTATATGAGGTGTAGGCTTGTGGTTAAGTGTAGAGTGCGAGTCATGAGCAAGAGGGAAAAGTTGAATCCTCTAGTGTTAATTAAATCTTTATGTGAGGAAATTAAAGTGTTAATGTGTAGTTTAGATTAATTAAAATTCTTATTTCTACACATAGCTCACTTAGTTCTCACAATTTAATTAATTAATCACCCCTAAGAATTTTGAATAATTAGGCAAAGATCTAATTAAAAATTAATTAGGTAATTTAAAATTCGGGGTATTACAATCTACCCCCCTTAAAGAAATTTCGTCCTCGAAATTAAGAAATTTACTTTAGAATAGATGAGGATAACTATTCTTCATATCGGACTCCAGTTCCCAAGTGTATTCACCATCAGGAGACTGAGCCCACTCCACTTTGACGATAGGAATCCTCTTGTTCCGAAGGGTTTTGACATCACGATCAACGATTCGAATTGGATCAGGCTGATAGGTCAAATCCGGCTGAAGATCTATTTGCTCAATCTCTGTCGGCTGATATGGGTCTGGAATATACTTTCGAAGCTGAGATACGTGGAACACGTCGTGTAGCCCCGACATAGATGGAGGAAGAGCTAACTGATAGGCTATAGGACCAACATGTCGAAGAATTTGATAAGGTCTGATATATCTTGGACAGAGCTTCTTGGTTTTGAATACACCACGTAACCCCAACTTCGGAGTAACTCTAAGGAAAACGTGATCACCTTCTTCGAATTCCAAAGGTCTCCTCTTTCTGTTGGCGCAACTCTTCTGGCGACTCTGAGCAACTTTCATCTTCTCGCGGATGGACTTAATCTTTAAAGTCGTCTCTTGAATAAGATCTGGTCCCAAAAGTCCGCGATCTCCAACCTCAGTCCAACACAGAGGGGTTCTACACTTCCTGTCATATAAAGCTTCAAAGGGTGCCATCCCGATACTGGAATGGTAACTGTTATTGTAAGCAAATTCAATCAAATGCAGGTGGTTACTCCAGCTACCACCATCCTCAAGCACAGAGGCACGGAGCATGTCCTCTAAGGTTCGAATGGTCCTTTCCGACTGACCATCTGTTTGCGGGTGATGCGACGTACTCATTCTCAATTGAGTACCCATCGCATTCTGAAAGGCCTTCCAAAACCTTGAGGTGAAAATTGGGTCTCTATCTGATACAATGCTAAGAGGTACACCATGGAGCCTTACAATTTGCTCTATGAAAATAGTTGCATACTGTGGGGCCTTGTAGGTAGACTTTACTGGAATGAAGTGAGTTGATTTGGTCAGTCTATCTACGATTACCCAAATCGAATCTTGACCTCTTTGGTTACGAGGTAACCCTCCTACAAAGTCCATGGTGATATGCTCCCATTTCCATTAAGGTATATCTAGAGGTTGTAGGGGACCGCCCGGTTTCTGGTGTTCGATCTTGACTTGCTGACACACCAGACATCGAGATACAAATTCTGCGATTTCTGCCTTCATATTAGGCCACCAATAATTCTGCTTCAGATCGTGATACATCTTAGTGGATCCAGGATGGATCGAGAATCCACTTTTATGGGCCTCTTCTAAGATCAATCGTTTCAATTCATCATCACTCGGTACACATAGTCTACCATCATACAGCATGACACTGTCAGATGCTATTGAAAACTCAGGGTTACTCAGCCTCTTATGCAAATCCAGATCACTTCGTTGTGCCTGCGCTATCCTCGTGCACAGAGCACAAGATAACTCCATCCTGTTAATTCTTATTCCACTCTCCCGGTACACTACATTCAGGTTCAAATCTCTAAACTTCTCATACAGACCACACTGTTGCATAAGTAGTTCAGAGGCATACAAAGCTTTCCTGCTTAAGGCGTCTGCCACCACGTTCGCCTTACCAGGGTGGTAATTAAGGTTGAAGTCGAAATCCTTCAAATACTCCATCCACCTTCTTTGTCTCATGTTTAAGTCTTTCAGATCAAACAAATACTTTAAACTTTTATGATCACTAAAAAGATCAAATTGGACACCATACAAGTGATGCCTCCAAATATTTAAAGCGAAGATAATAGCGGCTAACTCCAGATCATGCATTGGGTAATTCTGCTCGTGTGGTTTCAATTGTCGCGAGGCATATGCAACCACTGCACCATCTTGCATTAGTACACACCCAAGTCCTTTATGCGATGCATCACAATACACCACATATTTTCGAGTTGGATCAGGGATCACCAATACTGGTGCACTTGTCAACTTTTCTTTCAAGGTCCTGAAACTCAGTTCACATTCAGCATCCCACTCAAAGGCAGCTCCTTTCCTTGTCAATCTAGTCAAAGGCAGAGCAATCTCCGAAAATCCTAAGATGCACTACAAGAAATTTGACATATAGTGACGGAGAAAATTCGTAGGTAAAAGTCTAAACACCGTGGGTATAGGCGTTAAAACCTATACTGACGGACGTTTTGTTTCGTCATCTTTATTTATCTATACCCACGGAAATCTGCTGTCACAATAGCCTATACCTACGGCATTTTCAACTGTTGGTCAAAGCCTCAGAGCTATACCTACAGCCAATGAAACCTAAGAAATTACTTTATAGTCACAGCATTTTTCCGTGGGTATAGGTTTGACAGTAATTTTTGTATAGAACCATTTTCAATTTGTACACATTTTATAAATATCATAATTTCCTCTCCATACAACTTTTCAAGTCTTTGCAGCATATAATAAATAGATTTATGATATAAAATAAAATAAAATTTTAATTATTATATTAAAAAACTAACACCAAGTCTTTACAAGAATGTCAAGCTTCAAAATAATTAAAAACATAAAATAAATTCATAACAATCTCAAATCCTAAAATGTGTACAAATCCTATATCTAAGCAAACAAAAACATTCCATATAACTTGTCTTCCAAGTAAAATTTGACTCTCAAAAAAACATCTTCAGGTTGCCTCCATTCTTTTATAGTTATGGGAAGGCTAAGCAAGGTAAGCAACTGATCCAATAAATCTCTTATTCTACAGGAATCTGTAAATACAAAATACATTACAGATAAAACCTTTAATGTAGTAAAACTTATGTCTTAGTATAAAATGAAATACAATGAAATACAGATCAAGTAAAGGAAACAAAAGAAAAAAGACAAAAAGAAGTTACCTGATAGGCAAGGGTGAAGGCATTGCTTATCTTTCTTGTCTCTAGTTCTTCCATGATCAAATCCACATGTTCCTCCATCTCTGCCTTGTATGGATCGCCGGCCTCTTCCACATAAGCAAGAGGCACCCCATGCGCACTAAAGAATATCATGACCTGCACAAATTACTTGGACTTGATGCATACACAGCGGCAATGAAACTGTAACTCAATTTCAGGAATAATTCTTAGCAATAATGCCCCCAAAAAAAGATAAAGAGGAATAACCAAATGTATAAAATGCATCAATATTCTATAAGCTTATGTCTCAATGAATCTTCTCCAAATCATGATCAAGTGCTCATGTTACTAAATAGATAAATATAACTCATTGTAATTAAGTATATCATGTTATAGAATGACAAAAAAATAAAATACAAAGCCTTTCAAATTATCTTCACAGTTCACACAACAAGCCAAATCTAATTACTCAACATATAAATAAACATTCCATTCAAACTGAACAGAAAAAACTGCATCCAAAGAATATATGTGTTGAACTTACCCCATCAGCTCCACATCATAAACATCTAGCCAAAGCCAACTGAACCATCCCCTCAAAGATCAACGTGCTACTTATTTTCACTCAAAGCTCTCTTGACTAACGTGATAATATTATAGAAATTGAAGTATTCAACTAGTAAGGATTAAGGTTAGTTTTATCTACTTTTGTATTATTTAATTTATGTCCAGATCTGATAGAAAATATTCCTACCATTGAATCATATGAATGAAACATGTATCTAATTATTGGTAAAGTCAAGATGAAAAATTCCACAAAATGAGTAATGTCACAAGCACTTTATGCCATAGAAACATTAGATAACTTCACAATTATAATATATACCAAGTGAGAAGCACTTCAAATGAGAAGCAAAAGAAATAGTATTGGCACACAAAGCATGTCATAAACTCACTAGGCATCAAAAGAAATAGCTTCAATTAGCATAAACATCACAATAACTAAACTAGAATGAGACAGTAATTAGAATTTAACACAGGAAAAGAAAAATCACCTTTCCTCAGTGTCATAGTCACAAACATAGCCTTCTATCAATTGTGCCAAACCATATCATGTTTGAGGGTTGTTGAATGTATAGCAGTTAGAAGATTATTGGCCTTAATATTGAGCTGCACATAATTCACAATCATTTGAAAATAAGCATAAGTATAAAGCACAGACATCCTTTGTAATTGTAGTTTAATTTCCTAGTGCCATAGTGATTAACATTTCAACTAAAAACACATCCACCAAAACAAAAATATTGCAAAGAATACAATCATAAGAAAAAAGCAGAAACAATACACGAATCAGGCTTCCCAAGACCACTGCCATTTTTAAAAAATTGGAATCCATTCATGTTGAAAGGCAGATGACTTCCTGTTCACAAACAGAGAGATTTAATAATTAATCCTTGACTTCATATCAAAGTTCACTAAAAATTAAAAGTAACTAAAATCATGGATGCAATAAGGTAAATGTCACCCACCCATAAAGGACAACTTCAAGGCTAGCACCAACAAAACCACGAGAAATTGCATTCTGAAATTGGATAAGTTGATAATCATATACAATAGTCAGTTTTAAATATAAAATATCAAGCTATTCAAACATATATATGCTCTCAAAAAAGGAAGCTTGTAAACAAAAGTTTTTTTTATAGCAAAACTTTCAATTCACTTCAAAGTTCAAACTACTAAATCATGGAAAAATCAAATTAACAAAATGAAAGATTCTGCATTATGAAAGTCTCAAAAGATGCAAGTGACAACAAAGATATGGCACTGCAGTAGAAGATGCAGAAGCTGCAAAAAAAAAAAGTCCACATGGAAGAAATTAACATCCATTAGAAAACAAAGTTTAAAGCTGCGAAAAGATAAAAAATAAAACCAATTTTGTCAATGGATAATGAAGTAAAATTTAATTGACTAAACTTACTGTTCCATGGAGGACGAACACGACTAAACTGAATTTGACCATGCAGGAACAAAATTAGCAAAACAGCAGGGTTACATATGTGTGGCATTGGGAGGTAAACCGTACGTTATTTCACTCATTATGCAGTTGGATGGAACTGACATCACTGATAGCAAGTAAATCATTTCATGACAATAAAGTGAACACACCATACTGCTAGAACTTCAAACATAAAAGGACTTACATTATCGACAAATTTTGTAGATTATACTGCGAGGTTCCAAGATATCCGATTAAGTGCAATCCTTGAATTTTGCTGCATGAGTACAGAGAGAGCAAGTATAATGTTTATCAGTTGCATTATAACATGAAATAATAGGGTATATTATGATTAAATTAGTTGCATTTACAGGTGTATAATATGGCACAAAAATTGTCATTAAAAAAAAAATTAAGGAAATTGCAAAAGTTCAATAACATAAATAAAATATTTTAGCCCAAATTGTTAAATTTCAAAAGTATTAGCACCGAGACATAGCTTAGCTCTTCCCCAAATTAAATGGAAAATCTAATGCAATAAAAATAGCCTCAAGGAATGCCTTTTCAAAATGTGTTTGTATTACTAAAGTAAGCTTCATTTTTCAGTGATGATTGAGCAGCTTCAACTGAACTAACCTAAGACTAAAAATACAACCTCAAGTGCCTACTTATCTTATTGAGTCCATTCGTAATTACCAACCAGAATCCTTCCAATTAGATTACTTATAATATTTTCCATGATATATTTTCCTAAGACAACTCTACTAAGGGGACTTGACCTGTCCTACGAAGCACAGATACGTAAATTTCGTCGCCGTATCGTGTCAGATATGTATCCAACACGAATACATTTGGATATGCGAAGAATACATTCGTATAACCAAAGAACACACCTATTAGGCTAGAAAATAGTTCCAATGGCTTATATAATCAGTATTTACAAGTCCTTAAACCAAAAAATACAGAAGTTAATGTATGTAGAGAAAGAATGACTAATAAGCAAAACATAAAATGAGGTGCGTAACATATCCCAATATCTTAAACTCTGGGATACTCAGTTTGAAACCACCTCAATGGTTCCAAATTTATACAAAGTCTCACCAACCTGAATACTAACTGTAACACCCGTATTTATTTAATTGCATTTAATTAAAGTATTTTGTGTGATTAGGTATTAATTAGCATTAGTAGAATTAAGTGGGTTAGTGTTAAGTGATTTAATTAGAATTGGCTAAATAAGGAAAGGTTAGAGGATAAGGAAAATAGGATTTTAAGAGTAGACCTTTTTAGGTAATAAGAGGAGTTAATTGAATTAACTTAAGATAAGAAAGGGTAATTTAGACTTTGGTTAGTTTAGGTTTGATTAGAGTGAGTAAGAGTAAGAGAGAGCTCATATCACAAAACTTGAGAAAGAGGTAGAAAGAGAGAAAGAAGGACTTGAAGAGAGTAGAAGGGAAAATTGAAGGTAGAGCTGAAGATTAGAGCTGCAATCAAAGGTTAGAGAGTAGTTTTAATTCATGTGAGATGATCAAAGAGGGGGGAGAAGTCTACTCTCCATACCCAAACCCTCTCATCTCTTTCTTGGTGGGGATTGGGAATTTGGGAATGTGTTTAAGAGTTTCTATGCTATTGTATGTTAACATGTTGTGATATGTTTCCAATTCGTATTCCTTTGAGCAATTTCGTGTTAATTGAATGATTATGTGATTTATGATAAAAATGAGTTTTGGGTGAAAATTGGGGAAAATCATTCCTTTTATCATGAAATGATGTTTGATGATGCTAGAGTTTGTACTTCTAAGCTTATACATGTTAGATAGACCTAAAGTTGATAACTTTTACGATTTGCATGATGAAAAACGGGATTTTTGATGGATTAAAGTTCAAAACCGAAAACAGGGGTTTTGGGTCTGCTTGAACTCGCTGGGGCGAGTAACTTACTCGCTATGGCGAGTATTCATGATTCTGGGTTTTCCAGAAACGCATGAGCTCGCCATGGCGAGTCATAGCGAGCAGGTTGGCGAGTGGCAGCTCGCCATGGCGAGTTGGAGGCGAGTAAAATGAGAAGCTTCTGACTTGAGCTCGCCACGAGCTCGCCATTCACCTCGCTAGGCGAGTTAGTGCAGTATGAACAGTATTTTTCTGAGTTTGAGATGAATCCTATGCTTGCTATATGATAGGGATATGATCTTATAACATGTTGTAAGTTTAATTAATGGAATCTAGAGCTTAAAGGT